>OU618541.1:7635000-8907500 GCA_914829495.1 Eilema sororculum | reverse complement strand
AAGAGCACTTAACGAATCACATAAATCTTCACACGGGGGAAACGCCGCACAAGTGTCCCTTCTGCACCAAAACATTCTCAAGAAAGGAACATTTGACAAACCATGTCAGGTTAGCTCGTTTTTATTCTATTGATTACAAACTTACAAACCCAATACATAAAAGTATTTTTTTAATATAAATTAAAAAAAATGTATTCACTAACAAACTTGGAAACAGTCTTCATAAATATTGTAATCCTCAGATGATAAAATAAATAATATTGCATAAACAAATCATTGTTTTATAAACGTTTTTGAACTAATTAAACAGCTTCTGTTACTGACAGTACAATAAGGTCTAATCGTATAACTAAAAACGAAATGACATGTTATAGGATTCACACGGGCGAGTCGCCTCACCGGTGTGAATACTGCCAGAAGACGTTTACACGAAAGGAACATTTGACCAATCACTTGAAACAACACACTGGCGACACAGCGCATACGTGTAAAGTCTGCTCCAAACACTTCACTAGGAAAGAACACCTTGTTGCACACATGAGGTAAGTGCAGGTTTATCTAATATATAAAATTCTCGTGTCACAATTTTCGTTGCCATACTCCTCCGAAACGGCTTGACCGATTTTGATGAAATTTTTTGTGCTTATCCGGTATCTATGAGATTCGGCCAACATCTATTTTTCATCCCCCTAAATGGTGCAGCGGGAACGGGATCTGACGCGGATCGCGGGGCGGGAAAAAATTGGCGGTACGAAGTTCGCCGGGACAGCTAGTTTTCTTATACTTTTTAATTACACTATTCGATCATCAGTAATGATATACAGTAAAGTATCAAATTCCTTGATTCTACTTAATAAAAATGAATGGAGGAATAAAATTGCTAAGTTCTCGAGAATGGCTCAACTGATTCAGACATTTTTTTCTTTTCATATGTCCCGAAAGTTTCACGGATGGTTGGGAAAGTTCTCATAGGTCATGGAAACGAGGACAGAATTCCGCGCGGTACTTACAGCTAGTAATTTATTTCTTTTAGCAATTCAGTTGTATAATCTCTTGTTCCTTAGGTCGCATAGTTGCGGTGAGCGGCCGCACACTTGTGGCGAGTGCGGTAAATCGTTCCCGTTGAAAGGCAACCTTTTGTTTCACGAGCGCTCCCACAACAAGGCTAACGCCAATAATGCTAATAGGCCATACAGATGTGAGGTTTGCTCCAAGGAATTCATGTGTAAAGGTAAGATACACCACATTTATTTATATTAAAAAACAAATAATACATTTAAAAGGTTTTGGTCTTTTCATCCATTTTAAAATCTATCTATCAGGTCTAAATCATAGCTTTGTCTAAGATATTGTAAGTAATTCTAATTATGCTACTACAGTTTAAAATTAGGAATGGCAATCATGACCTTTCAATCTGAATCTAAACTATATAAACCTATGTTTTGACAAGAAAAACCCGCAAAATGAAATTAAAATCTCCATCAGCAAACTGAAATTTACTCTGATAATGCTTGAGCAATATATCCCGAGATACAAAAGGCTCAGGCGCGCTTGGATTGATTTGTAATAATCAATGCTTGGTGTATTTGAGCTCGTCCAGCACAATGACACCTGTGCTATACTCAAAATACATCTAAGAAACGTGTACTGCGCTTATAGCATATTTTAGGTCCAAGATATATGATTCAAGCAATATTTAGTATGAAATAGAATAGTAGATAAATAATAGAATAGAAAATAGAAAATCTGTGACTCATTCCTATGCCGCACGACTAAGACCTGGAACTCCCTGCCAGCTCACGTGTTCCGGGTCCTTTAAGCGGGGCGTGAAAAGGCATCTAATGAGGCCGTCAACCTGAGTGCCACCAGTTAACATGGTACATGTTTCCGATGGTGACCCTCTCTCCGAGACTTTGCCTTTAGCTTAATATCAGGCGAGGTGAAGTCAAATTGACGTGTCCTAGATAAAAAAAAAACACTGTAACATTAAAAATATCACAGGTCACCTCGTATCGCATCGGCGTACGCACGCAGAAGGTGAGACCGCCCCGCCGACTGCGGCCGACGCGCCGACGGAAACGGAAGACTGCTCCGACTGCAACAAGTGTGTCAAGGTGGAACCTGAGCGACAGGAGAGGAAACATGAAATCAGGTCAGAATAACTTGCACTTACTACATCGATACCGACATAGCTCGCAGAATATTGTTCGGGGCTCGTCAGCAGATCCTGGACGCGAAGGTAAAAGCGTCAGATGCAAACGGAATCTACGCTGAGATGATGATTGGCCACATCTGGCGAAGGTTCAAACGAGGTCTAGAGTGGAGAACTTCAGAAGCATTGGTAGCTTAGTGGTTAAAGCGTCGGCCTTACGATGGAGAGGTTCCGGGTTTGAATCCTGGCCATGGCACTACCGACGTGAACCTACTCCTAACAAGCAATTTAGCTTAACTAGAGGGGTTAGAAGGAATTTCATTTCATTTTTTCTGATGTTTTTCGAATATTAGTAATTTTGGTTATAATATTCTTTAAAAAAAGCTTCGACTGGTGGGCTGCCGATATGAAAATGTAGCTGGGATGCGGAACTCTGTTTCTGTGGCGTATATGGGGAGTTCCAGTAGTAGACTATCAAAGGCTATTGATAGAACCTTTTTTTTTTTTTTTTCGTGGTAGAATGCGTTTAAGCACTTCGCTCACCCCCCACGGGGGCAGGGGGTGGGCTTCGTGTGGGACTCCTAGCCTCCGAAGGAGGCCAGACTACCCACTAAACCACCACGGTGTCCGTCGTCACCACATATCGACGATGGCGGGACAACATCTTCCGCCATCGTCGTGTGGGTCGCCCGCCGCTGACCTACGGCAGGCCCGTCTCAGGTGCGGCAGAAGAGGAGTCCTTCTGCCACCCGCCTAGGCAAGGCACACGCGACACGACGTGCGCCTTCAACCTCGAGGCCTATGTAAGGGCAGCAGACGCCCCCGCGTCTACTGCCCGGCCCGGTTAGGGGGGGAGGAGTTGGTGGTACCGCCTCCTCCGAGTCCCGGTTCTCTTGCGGCGCTGTGGGAGGGAAAGGGGGTCACATTCCTTCTCCCTCTCCGCCGCCTCCTTCTGCGAGATAACCGTCTCGCAGAAGGTCTGAACCGCTGCCCACGCCTCATCGCCGCCGTCGACCATAGACAGAACTACGGCCGGCAGCGAGAGGTCCGTCCCCACTTCGGCGATGAGAGCACGGTAGCTTCCGAAGCATCCATGCCCCAAAAGGACCTGCGCCATGCGGAACGTTACCGACCCCCGCGATCTGTCCATCCAGTCTCTGAGGACCGGACGGATCGCCTCGACGGTCCTTCTGCCAGCCGTGGGATTGGCCAGCCGCCGCTCCCACTCCCGGAGCATGAACCGTCTCACATTGAGCCTCCGCTCTCCCACCTCCGAAGGTGCCGGGAATTCACCCCGGCTCCGGGCCTCCTCGCGCCAATGATACACTGACGCGAGGACACCGGCCTCCAGCTCCCACGGAGAGGAGCCCGCCATAACGCAAGCCGCCTCGAATGAGATGGTGCGGTATCCTCTTATCGCCCCGGCGGCCATCACCCTCTGCGGACGTCGCAAGAGGGCGATGTTGTGTGCCGTCAGGGCGTCGACCCACACGGGGGCCCCGTATAGGGCCATCGACCGCACCACTCCCATGTACAGGAGGCGGCTGCTCGTCTGGGGTCCCCCTAGGTTCAGCATCAGCCGCCGAAGGGCAGCTGCCGTGCCGAGCAGACGGGGGACCAGGCGGTTGAAATGAGCGCGGAAGCTCCATCGTGGATCGAGGACAAGCCCGAGGTACCTCATTTCAGACTTGACCTCGATCCGGGTGCCACTCACTACGATGTGGGAGTCCGCCGGTGGCGCTCGCCGAGGGCCATGGAAACAAATGGCCTCCGACTTGTTGAGCGCCACCTCGAGTCCCAGCATCGTTATTCGCCGCACGACCATGGCCACTGACGCAGTGGCGAGGCGCGCGGCGTCTTCATAGGTCGCCCCTCGGGCAGTAACCAACGTGTCGTCTGCGTAGCAGGTCACGTTGGCGCCCGGGAGGCGAGCTCCTCGGAGTACCCAGTCGTACCCGATGTTCCACAAGAGGGGCCCCAACACTGACCCCTGCGGAACACCGCGGCACATGGCCCACTTGTGAAGGCTGCCACCCTCTCCTGGGTACTCCACGTACCGCTCCGATAGGTAGGCGCCGACAATCCTGCGGAGGCATCATGGTATTTGAGCGCCTCCCTTATGCACTCCCAGGGCAGGGTATTGAACGCATTGGCGATGTCTAGTGACACCGCCAATAGCACCCCGCCCTTGCGGACCTCCTCTTGCGCCAGCGCCCTCACCCGAAGGACGGCGTCGACGGTCGAGCGACGTGGCCGAAAACCATATTGGTAGTCGGACAGGCCGCGACCTCCATCCTCGAGGTGCCGGACGATGCGAGCGAACAACACTCTCTCAAAGAGCTTACCCGCCTCGTCCAGCAGCACTATCGGTCGGTACGCCGAGGGCGATTCCGCGGGCCGTCCCTCCTTCTTGATGAGTACTAGCCTGCCCGTCTTCCACCGGACCGGGTATTGCCCAGTTTGCAGGCACGCACTCATCAGCCCGCAGAACCGCTCCTCGAGCTCCCGGAGCCCGACCACCAAAACGCGTCCGGGAACTCCATCGGGTCCAGGAGCCTTCACACCTTTCTCCTGGACCCGCCTGACGGCCACGGCCAACTCCGCCGTTGTGACCTGCGGCACCTCCGTCACGACCTCCTCTCTGCGCGCCGGAGCCATCACCGGGGGAACGAACCCCTCCTCCCCCTGTGGAAACAGGCAGGAGATAACCTCCCACAGCAGTCTCGGCTCCAGGCACTCCGTGATCGGAGGCGCCCATGGACAGAGCTTAGCCCTGACCGCCTTGTATAGGGCCGCCCCCAGGGGTCCCGGTCAAGGGTGGCTAATAGAGACGCTCTCGAAGCTTCCTTCGCGTCCCCTATTGCCACCCGAGGGACTGAGCGCCTATTGATAGAACCTACACCAACCTATAGTAGCTTTCACAGAAGTTTTAAGCTTATACTGTACAAAGGAAGCACTTTAGTTGTGATAGTAGTTAAAGAGAAACAGTTTATGGTGCCGAAGCGCAGCCCGAAACTTATTGGTCATTGCAATAAAACAAAAAGGTATACCTGATTAAATTTCATGATAATGTTTAACAGGACATCAGTGGACGCTAGACCAGCAGAGAGTAACATTACACAAACCCAACAGAACACTGCCACAGCTGTGATGCAAATAAGTAATCAGGTATGATTTTACTTATTTTAATAAATGCCAAGTTATAAAAATATTACATTAAAAAAAAACAAATCACATTCCTAAAACCTTCACTTTTTGTAGTGTAACGCTAGATATCGAGCGACTATGTTCGCACATCAATCTGCTCCAATAAAGTAATGGATACGTTCACACTCTTTGTGCTAGCAACTGTGCAGTTGAACACTCCGCGTTCAAATCAGTGACGGTTTTTCTGCGAACCCTAATAACGTGAACCCTCTCACTATTCCAAGCAACAGCTATTCAGTTCATTAGTAATAATAAATAATAAATAAAAATAAAAAAATCTTTATTGTTCACCAAGGACATAGATAATAAATCAAAGGTACAATTTATATGGTACACAATTGGCAATTATATTATTAAATTGTAGTAAGGTTTCATTAATTGCATGTTATCATTAGATAGATAGATAAAACTTTATTGTTCACCAGTATTACAGTAAATGTATGGACAATGCTATGCTAAGAGCGATCTCTACCTTATCATTACCTTATTGATAATCATTACATTTGTTTGTACAGCAAGTCCGCGTGGGCACATCCAACGCAGCGGGCGTGGGCGGCGTGACAGTAGGTGGAGTGACGTCAGTGGGCGCGACGGGCGTGGCGGGCGTGACGTCAGGCCCGTTCACGCACACCGTGAGCGGCCAGCACCACGCGGGCGCGCCCATCCACCACCCCGTCACCGTCAACTACTAGCACGCGGCCCTGTCGCTGCCGGCGCTCGACGAGCCCCACGCCTGCCTATGACGCACTCCGTCTGCGCCATCCGACGGCCCGGACGTCGGACATCCCTTCACCGGATTCGGCGAACCAGTACACTACCAGTACTTCGCCGAACGCGAGGCACGCAGCGACAGTTAGTTATCCAGACAACGTTACGATCAGTGAAATATTAATTACAGCAATATTGACTAATAAATTACAGTTAAATTGTACAGTGATAACTCATTTAGCCATAAAGTCAACAGTTGACGCGCCGAACGACGGAGACTCCTTCATCTGATTCGGCGAACCAGTACACTACCAGTACTTCGGCGAACGCGAGGCACGCAGCGACAGTTAGTTATTCAGACAACGTTACGATCAGTGAAATAGTTACGCAATGCGATGATAATTACAGCAATATTGACTTTTACAGTGATGAACAATTACTCATTTAGCCATAAAGTCAATAGTTGACGCGCCGAACGACAGAGACTCCTTCATCTGATTCGGCGAACCCGTACACTATCAGTACTTCGCCGAACGCGAGGCACGCAGCGACAGTTAGTTATCAAGACACACAGATCAGTGAAATAGTTATGCAATGGGATGATAATTACAGCAATGTTCACAAAAAATTGTACAGTGATGAACAATAACTCATTTAGCCATAAAGTCAACAGTTGACGCGCCGAACGACGGCGACTCCTTCATCTGATTCGGCGAACCAGTACACTATCAGTACTTCACCGATCGCAAGGCCCGCAGTTACAGATAGTTATCCAGACACAGTTAACAATACGAACTATAGTGTAATACTTACGCAATGGGATGTTAAAAAAATAACAAACTTAACAGTGACCGTTTGCAGACACTTTTGGTAAAATGTAACAATCTGTGAAAAATAACAATGACCATTTTTGCAGTGATGGCTGATAACTCATATAGCCATAAAGTTTCAATCTCTTCACCTACCATACCCCTTCCATTCTTCTTCCATTTTCCAGCTAACATAATCATACTCCATGTAGCATTATAGTGATACCATAGAAGTGACTCTTGAGAGATTAGTGTTGAATATTTATCAGCTGATAGTGAATATAAAAGGGACTTTTTTATATTATAAAAGATATATTTTTTGTAAATATAACTAGGGCCATGTAAAAAATAAATAAATATTTATGTGATATTTCACAGCTAATTACTCTTACTTAATATAGATTGTTAAATTCTTTTGAACATCACTTATTAATGTTGACATATCTTAATTATGTTATCTATTACTTTCATATGTTTGTAGTATGAACTGAACACTACCAGTATCCTACACATAATTTTAATCATGTTTAGATCGAAGTGGTTACCGGTTTCATTTTCTATTTCATTAAAATAAGCAAATTAGTCTAGATTTATTTGTAAATATCATATTTATATTTTAGGACTAAATTGGGCTTTCTCTTAGGAAATTTTTAAATCAATTATAAATTTGTCATGATAGTTACATTCCTCTTTATTTTAAATCTCAAGGTGAATTGTGTGCAGCATAATTATAAACAAAATAATTACTTTCAGCTTGCAATCAATTGTTTTTTTTTTTTAATATAAAAATTATGATTGGGAAATTTAAGTGAAACAAGGTAATCAATATAGGAAACAGGGACCAGAGCAATGCGAGAGTATTATTAAAAATTAACCCCTCTTGCCGTTTCCCCAAGGAATATGTATATGTGTAAACACCTAATATTTAATTGTATTGAAACCTATGAAAATGTGTTAATAATATGTTAAATTGTGGGCAAATGTTCAATTTTGCCTCAAAATATTTGTCGATTTTGTCCAGCTCTAGGTATAATAAAATAATTCTTTGCCATGTATGTACAGTACAAGTGTGATAATTCTAAAACTTTGTATGAGAAGATTTAGAGTCAATAGTGGATGTAACGCTTAGCTTATAACTAAAAGGCTTGGAAGTGGTGTTATAATCACTTCCATGGGTCTTATTTGTAAACATGCTGCTTGTAATAAAACATTATATCAATAATCTGTATTTACTTGTAAATAGCTAGATATATATGTAGATGTATTTGATAGTGGAGCTAAGACTAATATCATTTTATGGTAATATTATCAGAACGATAAATGTTATGCATCATGAACAATGGAATGTAACGATTCAGAATCGTGTGGTATACTAAGGTTTTGTTGTAAGGTGCGAAAATCATTGAGATAATTAATATCACGGCCAAAAGGTAACTTATCCTCAATGGTGCCACGCTAATTTATATTTTGTAGGAAATTAATTCCTTAGACACAATAGCATGTACTAATATCTAAATTATGTTCAATAATTTGATATGGATGAGATTAAAAAGTGAAACTAACTATAATGGTTTTATTCCCTATTACAAATCAAAACATAGTATTTAATGTGTAATCTTGGGGCTCGTATTCCCACTAAAAAAGAAGCGACCGGTGGCGGCCCGAATTTAGTACTAGAAATGACCGCTGGAAGGCGCGCGCGGCCTCTGCTTCGCCTTCAAATAACTATTATGTTCTTTTTCTCGCAGAAATAAGTGGCAAGCCTAGGGGTGGCAGATTTTTTTTTATACTGGATACGTCAATTTGACTTCACCTCGCCTGATGTTAAGCTAAAGGCAAAGTCTCGGAAAGAGGGTCACCATCGTAAACATTTACCATGTTAACAGTGGTGGCACTCAGCTTGACCACTTCTTCCGCGTGGTCAAACTTAGATGCCTAGATAGAAATAGCAGATGGGAATAAACGGATTATTCCCGTTGGCCACCACATAGTTGGCCACCACTGGTGGACATTGGGACATTTTATCACTTTTTATCCCAATGGCCACCAGTGGTGGTCAGCGGGAATAAAGTTTTATTACATTTTATGGTGCACATTCTGCAACTGATCCTAATATAGAAGGTTTACAGTTTGCATTTGAGGTAGGTAGGTACCTACTTCTTAAATACTTACCTACGTTCAAACCAATCTTACGTTTAGAATTTAAAATAATTCCAGTCCACACCTGTATACATCTTAAAACTTGAATAAATGATTATTATTAGGCATTAAGTATATTATTTGTGTGTATGTAGATTTAAATTATTTAATAAATTATTTGATATAATTTCCATATTTTACGGTACCTATTCAAATTTGTATTGAATAAGAAATACATAATAAAAGTAATTCCATACTTGTTACTTATGACTTATTTTCGAGATAATCGTGCGTGAGCGCAGTGTGTACGAGGGATAGAAACTGCCTTCCTTTACAAACGCGACGTCATTTCTTTGGTTTGTGGTTAAATCCTTTTTCGCTCTAGCTACCGCGAAACTTACCACCTCACGTACGATTTCTAATACCTTATCATGTCGGCGCGAGTAATGACCCCGGTCTAATAGCGTCCTACACCCCACCAGTAGGTGCCTAGAAGTACCAATTGCTTCACCACATGAGTTACATGTTTTATCTGTGGCTTTTCCCCATCTGACAAGATTGCTTTGGTCGGGGAGGGTCAACTGGAATGCATTGAGATAGAATTTAAGGAGAGCCGGTGACCAGTTGTATATTAAGTTACGCCATTTTAAGGCTATAGGAATACAAAATTCACCTAGTGTTAACCATTCGTTTTGTATTTCTAGGTTCATTGCGTGCACTTTGTAGGTATTATTTTCATCTACTTGAAGAAAAGATTCTGTTATGTCTTTGTCTGACTGCCTCCTAGTATTTGTTTTTACCGAACCGATAGAATTTGATTTAACCGAATTATTATTAGGTACACTTTATTTTTCTACTTTATTGTTAGGAAATATTTAATAAATGTTGATTTTCTATCATACCTACCTAGCTGTATTATTTGTCTTTGTGGTGGCCTTGAGGACATAAAGTAACAAAATTTCCCAGTGTCCACCAGTGGTGGCCAACTATGTGGTGGCCAACGGGAACATTTCCAATATTTGATTCCCGCTGACCACCACTGGTGGCCATTGGGATAAAAAGTAATAAAATGTCCCAATGTCCACCAGTGGTGGCCAACTATGTGGTGGAATAAACCATCAATTCCCGGATCCGACCGGAGAGTGTCAGTATGGCTCAAAACACACCGAAATGGCAGCGGCGAGCAGTTTCATTGTGATGTGATTTTAAACTTTATTTTCATTATTGTAATACATAGTATCGCTTGAGAAACTAGGAAAGACTCGCGGCCGCCCGCGACGACGCGAGCACTCTGACGACTCCTACGCAGCGGCGGCGGCGCGCGTCTGATCGAGCACGAGGCAAGTCGCGGTCAGGTGCAAACAGTCGCGGGCGGCTGCGAGCAGTCGTGGGTGGCCGCGACCAGTCGCGCCGCTGCCATTTAGGTGTGATTTGAGCCTAAGGGTTCCGCCCCGCACACGGGACTATGGATCCGGCGTTCGCCATAAGGATCGTCGCGGAGTGATACAGGGCGAGGAACACGCCCCCGCACTATTCCTAGACAGGCAGAAGGCCTTCGACTGTATGCCTCGCGCGATGATCTGGTGGGCACTGCGCGGCTGCGGTCCGAAGGAGTCCCAGAGGCTTACATCGACACATAACGAACATGTACCAAGATTCCGGTTCCGTGGTTCAGACCGCTGTTGGCGACACGAAAACCTTCCCCATCACCGTCGGGGTACACCAAGGATCCGTACTTAGTCCCTACCTGTTCAACTTGGTATTAGACGTTTTGTCGGACAGCATCAGAAACTCACATGAGCAGCCTCCATGGTTGCTTACTTATGATGTATGCTGATGACATGCGTGCAAACGGTCTCACTACCTTGGACTCCCAAGAGCGTGCGAAGTGGAGGACGAAGAGCCGGAAGGCGGACCCTGAGCTCCGAGGACACCGTGGCCTCGGATGCAATCAGGACTAACGTCTTTATGTGGATGATGATAAATTGCTAATTAAATATAAACCTTATTCCATATAGACAGCTGAAAATACTATGCAATATTAATTATATCAGATAAGCAGTACAGACAGTAACACATTCATATTATTTTAAGATTAATACACTGACGGACTCATAAACTGCATCAAAGTAATAGACGACTTTGAAATAAATATTTTAACCAAGTATGCATACTTTCTATACAGATTTAAATTGAAACCTCTAGATTGGTTCGTGAACTTTAAAACAGCGTAACTAGGGTCATATCTTTAAGTTTAAGTTTATGTACTGGAAAGGACCTTAAGACTTTTTTTGAAGAAAAAACAGAAATTTAAGAAAAATTGGTTTAATTAAAAAATTGGTTTTAACAATAGACACAAACTTTATGCAAGGGTTTATTTGTGTTTTAATAAGGTGTATTACCCCCACGTGCCCTTATTACGGATTCTAATCGGATCCGCATAGATTTTATAAGGGTTTTTAAAAGATCTTGCGGAATATTGTCCCATTCTTCTGAAAGTGCTGTTCTTAGTGCTGCCACTGTCGTGGGCGAAGGGTTTCTCGCATATACAGCTCTTTTTAAATTGTCCCAAACATGCTCGATGGGATTAAGATCCGGGCTGCGTGCTGGCCAATTCATTGGACGTATCCCAACCTCTTCGCAATAATGTTGAACTTGTGCAGCTGCATGCGGCCGGGCATTATCCTGCATTAAAGTAAAATTTTCGCCTATGAATCCCATGTAAGGCACCACGTGATCTTCTAATATCTCTGTTATGTAGCGATGTGCTGTCAAACCCCCTCTATTACCGTTTTGACGGACCATGTCTATGAACACAAGTTCTGTTCGCCCGTTCATCGATATGCCACCCCAGACCATACATGAACCGCCTCCAAAAGGAACACGCTCCTCAATGCAACGTTGAGCATATCGCTCCCCACGTCGACGATAGACTCTTCTGCGACCATCTGCACCATATAAACATGTCCTACACTCGTCCGTGAACAATACAGAGGCCCACTGCTCTTCTGTCCAATTCAGGTGATGACGCGCAAATCTTAAGCGAGCTTGTCTGTGAGCTGTAGACAACTTTGGACCATTTGCTGGTCTAAAAGGGGTGATATCCGCTTCCTTTAACCTTCTTATTGTTCGTGCACACACGTTTACTCCACGCACTTCATTAAGCTCGGTTTTGATGTTAACTGACGTGAGGAAACGATTTCGCAGGGAAGTTATAACAATAAATCGGTCATCACGACCTGTGGTTGCTCGAGTTCTGCCTGTACCACGTCTCCTCCTGTAAGAACCTGTCTCTACAAACCTTCTGTATATTCTAGAAACCGTAGACTGGTTTAAATTTAAATTTCTACCAATCGTTCGTTGATCCAAGCCCTCCCGCACCAATGCTACAATTTGTGCCGCTTGTTCGGACGAAGTATCCATATTATGGTTCAAAAACTCTCGATGTGTTAAAAAACTAACCCAACAATTATGCTGGTAACAATAATTCAATTGACAAAACAAAAAAAATTAATGAGAATCAATTTAAAACTTTGCTATAAATAACACGCAAATCTGATACTACAAGTAAATTTTCTTTTCCCGGCTATATTCATTTGTTTTACTGCAGTTCTATTTTTAAATTTAATTTTTTTTTAAGATTAAGAGCCAGTCTTTCCATATTTATATAATTTAATCTAAAAAGTTTGCATACTTATTATAAAAAATCTTTTTAAAGTAAACCTGAACTTTGATGCAGTTTATGAGTCCGTCAGTGTATTATATTACCACTTAAAAACTGCTCTTGTATGTTTCCACCTGATTTCAACTGAATAATAGCTTAATCCACTTCGAAATTCTATTCTTCGTAACTGTAGAGGTACAGTCAACTACAAAAGTAGCTAAACAGATTCTAATTTATTGAACACTGTGGCCCCTAAACCTTACATAAAATTGTGAAAAAAAAAAACATTGAATATGTAAATTAAGTTTGTCTTCTGGGAATCATAACACTACATTTACTATAGACAGATGCATTCCAATATAAAAAAGCTTTGTAAAATATTTTAGTGTTAATCAACTTATGGCGTTGACTGTACCTGACAACTATTAAAATTATAAATGTGAAAGTTTGTTTGTTAATCAATGACTCAGTCAGCTGAAAAGATGTAACTGAAATATGGTATAGTCAGCGTCAGAAATACCTTGACCTACAGTCTCAAAATGATCTTAAGACTGAGGTATTAAGAGCAAATCAAACTGTTTTATTGATTTGAATTGTATTTTGTCCGAAGGCGTGTCCCAGTGACGAGGGGTCCCTAGAATCCGTGGTTGATGTATAATGCAATATCTAAAATTGGAATTAGGATCTAAAGTTCCGTACTTAACACATATTGAGAACACTTGTACGGCCTTAAAACCTTTGAGAATGCCAATGAATTCCACCAAGTGACATCAATCAACAGTATAAATAATATAACTTAAATTCAGTATCTGAACTCTGAACGATAATTCCATACAATATTGCCACAGTGGTTCTAAAAGAGGAAGATTATTTTTCACAGACTTCCCTTTTCGCAATTTTCACACTTCGCCATTGGTGTGTATCAAATATCACAACAATTGGACAACAGAAGTAAGGAATAAAAGACATTTTGAGCACTTTTTCCATCAACAATTTTCTGATGCTGACTGTACAAGGATAGATTATAGTTTGGAATATCACATAAGCTACTTATTACCTCTGGATTCAGGAATAGATTTCTATAGGATGCGGGAGTGGGATCGGAATCGGTTGAAAGCTGCAGGCAACAGCTAGTTATTAAAAAAATATTTAAACATAATGATTTAAAAATATAATATATGTACTCTAACGGTTATATACAGTAGCTCTGCACTTAATAACTTAACCCTCAATGGCAATCTTTTTTGCTTTTACCCTCTCTTTTCTTGGAACTCTTTCTTGTTCTGGGACTTCAGGTAGATCCTCAATGGTTACTTCAGGGAGATCCTCAGCAGGCACTTCAGGAAGCTGATCCTTGACATCGAGAATAGCTTCCAATTCAGCTTCAACTGCCTCTTCGTCCTCCTCGGTTAGCTGGCCAGAGATTAGATCATCTATTTCTCTCTGTTTATCTATGCCTTCTTTAGTTTCATCTAGAATCTTCTCAATTTCATCAATATTCAAAACATCATGAACCTTCTTCAGAGCTACATTTCCAGTCTTCAAACCATCAAGTACCTGAAACATTTTATTTTGAATAAATACAACAACACAGACAAGGTTGCACAAATTCATAAATATTAAACCTGTTTGCATAATAATTCATATAATCAGTTCCTAGTATAAGAATATCAATTTCTTATTCACATCGAATACATAGGGAAAAAGAAGAATCATCTCAGGCGGGACTCGAACACGCAGTCTTTCCCTTACAGGGAGAATGCCTTGATCAATTCGGCTACCAAGACACGCCTGATGTGATTCAAATTTCCCATCTTATACGTCTTTTAAGGCGATGGTGGAGTCCGATTTTTCTTACGAACTATCGGAATCAATGAATGATGTTACAATCATTTTTAAACACTGATTTTTGATAACTCTACCCAAACATAGTTATTTATTTATACTTTATTGTACACTTAATAGGCATTTAAACATAAAAAAGAAATAGTATGTACAAAGGCGAGCTTAACTCAATGTTGAGTTTTCTTCCAGCAAACCCGGGAGTGCACAGAGGAATATTAATCCAATGAGAGGCAAAATGTATAGTTAGCATACTTAATGCTGTAAAAATCCATTCAATTCTTATTCTCAGTTAGTCAGTTTATCAGTTTTTTGTTAACACTATATAATGTTAACAAAAAACTGATAAACTAATAATCTATGTAATGGAAGAGCAAAGTCTTTAATTTGTTGCTATACTCTGTCTAATTTAGGATGATAATTATGACAGATCACGCCTATGAAGTACCATATTTCTTTACACACAAAATACCTCTAAAAATTATGGTAGCACATAGACAAGCCTTCCCCACTTATCATAGTCTTGCAAGAATATAGCACAATTGATTATAGACAAATGAATCAAATAAATCCAAAAATTAATTTATAAACAAATAAATTGTTAAGTACCTATCTACTAAAAAAAATTGTAATATTGTTACTTAAGTATGATACAAACATAAATATTAGAACTTAAATAATAATATAATGAAAGCCAATGTTTTTGTAATTATCAACTTCAAATTCTACGGGATTGAGAATTGAATAAATCATTATAGGATTACACACTATGGAGTACTAGAGCTGTCAAAATTATCATCCTATATTTGACAAAATATAGGAGTTACCAAATACTTGTAATCCATGTTTTTGGCACAATAAATATTAATATTAATAAAAAGACTAAAAAAAATACTTACCTGGACTTCAATTTGCGCAAATTCAAGGTCATGAGTTAACTGTTCTAATTGTTCGAGTTGATTATCAGTGTTTTGAAGAAGATTCTCTTGATACTTTTTCTTTTTCAAAAGTAGTTTTGCCCTGTCACGTTTTCCTTCAGCCAAAAGCCTTTTTGCTAATTGTCTGTCTTTCTCTAAGTTTCTTTCTATTTTCTTTTGATACTGCTTCAATTTATCTCTTTGTTGTTTTAACTGAAGTACAGCCTTATCTTGTTCAGTGACTCTACTCACAGGTTTTTTAGGCTTACCAAATAAGGAACCCATTTTCGAATACTTAAACACTAGTCATAAGTAATATTTATCTAAATCTACCTAATTCAATTTGATTAACGATAATGAATAATAACTATACAACTGTTTCCTCTCTATAAATTAAATACACAAAGACATGGCACGGGCACCTGACTTCTATTTATCAAAAGTCAAAATCAAAACACTCAAAACAAATTCTGTAGTCATTTCTGAACGAATGAATGAAAATAATAACTCCAAAATGAAATGTCAAACACGTCGTTCGTCGTCGAGGGACTCTGAAGGTTTCCGACGTAGTGTATACAAAGTCTATGGTTCCGTAGCAGCAAGTTTTAGGGTTTATGACGTATTAAAAAGAACTACTTACTAGATCTCGTTTAAACCAATTTTCGGTGGCAGTTTGCATGAAAAAGTCCCTCTGTTCCGTGGGCTCCACTATCTCGATCCACCAGTGGATTGAATAGCACGCCAAAGTTCACTGTGATCCACCGATTCTCTCGGTGGATCCTGTGATACTTTCATCTCATAATATGCTCCACCAGTGGATCGAATGCAAATCAGGGAGTTTAGTAAGATCCACAGCATTGGATCGAATGGCACGCCAAAGTTCACTGTGATCCACCAATTGTCGTGGTGGATCCTGTGATACTTAAGTCTCATAATATGCTCCACCAGGGGATCGAACATAATTCAGGGAGTTTGGTAAGATCCACCATTGATCTCAGTGGAATCAATCTACCGAGAATGATCTGCAAGGCTATTGAAATTAAAAAATACCCAAATTTTAATAGAGAGGATGGATGGAATATACCACCAGCTTGGGATCCAGTCATCCACTTAATCAAAACAAGTAAGCAGCAAAATCCAGCAAGACTTAACGACACAGTGAGCTCATTTTGCGTAAATAGGAACACCAATAATTCACCATGATTCGGGTATTTTGAGATAACTTATAATACAAACTATGTGACAACGATACTATCATGAGTGACACCGCGATCATGGCTGCTGAAAAGCAGCCGAAACGTCGGTTTAAAAGTAAATAATATTGTATACATTCGCATTTTGAATTGAAATATATAGCGAAATATGCACATTTCGCTATTTAGGTGAATATTCATCCACTTCCGTTACTTTCGTCAAATTGCACGGCTTCTGACGAGTATTTTATCGTAAAAAAAAATCAAATCGGTCTGACCGTTTTGGAGAACGTGCGTACAGACTATGCCAAAAATTATTATCAATAGCATAATCAGACTTAAGCTACCGAGGCTAACCCAGATTCCAGTGGACCCTATATATTTATATAAATTATATCACAGGTTCCACTGAGATCAATGGTGGATCTTACCAAACTCCCTGAATTATGTTCGATCCCCTGGTGGAGCATATTAGGAGACGCAAGTATCACAGGATCCACCGGGACAATAGGTGGATCACAGTGAACTTCGGCGTGCTATCCGATCCACTGGTGTGGATATTACCAAACTTCCTGATTTACATTCGATCCACTGGTGGAGTAAATTAGGAGACGCAAGTATCACAGGATCCACCGCAACAATTGGTGGATCACAGTAAACTTCGGCGTGCTATTCGATCCACTGGTGTGGATCTTACCAAACTCCCTGAATTACGTTCGATCCCCTGGTGGAGCATATTATGAGACTTAAGTATCACAGGATCCACCACGACAATTGGTGGATCACAGTGAACTTCGGCGTGCCATTCGATCCACTGCTGTGGATCCTACTAAACTCTCTGATTTGCATTCGATCCACTGGTGGAGCATATTAGGAGACGCAAGTATCACAGGATCCACCGGGACAATAGGTGGATCACAGTGAACTTCGGCGTGTTATCCGATCCACTGGTGTGGATATTACCAAACTTCCTGATTTACATTCGATCCACTGGTGGAGTAAATTAGGAGACGCAAGTATCACAGGATCCACCGCAACAATTGGTGGATCACAGTAAACTTCGGCGTGCTATTCGATCCACTGGTGTGGATCTTACCAAACTCCCTGAATTACGTTCGATCCCCTGGTGGAGCATATTATGAGACTTAAGTATCACAGGATCCACCACGACAATTGGTGAATCACAGTGAACTTCGGCGTGCCATTCGATCCACTGCTGTGGATCCTACTAAACTCTCTGATTTGCATTCGATCCACTGGTGGAGCATATTATGAGATGCAAGTATCACAGGATCCACCGAGAGAATCGGTGGATCACAGTGAACATTGGTGTGCTATTCAATCCACTGGTGGATCGAGATAGTGGATCCTACGGGACAGAGGGGAAAAAGTACATAATATATTGTTATATATTTCTAATGCATAAATTTTAGATTTATCACTCTCTTATTTGAGAAGTCAGAGGGGGGGAGGGGGGACACATTTTTCCACTTTGAAAGTGTCTCTTTCGGAAACTAGGACTGAAGAAAAAAATAATGTTAGAAATCTCAATAGCATTTTTGAAGACAAATCTATAAATATCCCAAACTTGATGAAAAGATAATTTTGACTTTCAGTTCTAAGGGGGTCCAAAATTTATTGCTTTCTTTCTATTTTTGTGTGAAATTCTTAATGCGGTTCACAGAATACGCCTACATACCAATTTTCAACAGAATAGACCATATAGTTTCAAAGAAAAGTGGCTGTGTCATACGGACGGACAGACATACAGCTTATTTACCATGTTCGATCGTAATGATTGCCCCAATACAGAATGTGTAAATTATACAGTTTTCTTTCTTCATCAAAATATAGGAATGTTTCCTTTGAGTGTAAATCGCTATACAGGATGGAAGATTTCATCCCTCATGGAGGGGAAGTACCTACTTGAATTACTGGAGGTAGAGAATTGCACTCAAAGGAAACATTTCTTTATTTTGAACGAGAAACAAAATTGCATTAAAAGATTTTTGAAAACTCTTTTGAAATCCGACAATTGAACCGACTAAAACTCGAAAAAATAACACCTGTATCCATACTAATATTATAAATACGGAAGTAACTCTGTCTGTCTGTCTCAGTCTGTATGTTACGCTTTCACGCCTAAACCACTGAACCGATTTTGATGAAATTTGGTATAGGGGTAGATTAGACCTTGAGAAATGTTGAAATGAAAGCTATGTTTGGTCGCGATAACCGACATCCATGCGGGCGGAGCCGCGGGCAAAAGCTAGTTATTTATAATTGTTTCTTATTGAAAAACACTTCCAGAAAAATCACGTACAATGTAACATTAGGGCTGCAGAAACATTTTTTGGGTAATGTGGTAACGGTGGTTTGGTAACAGACAGCAGAGAGGTAGACAGCGGTAGCGAGATCGGGAATGCATACTAGTTTGGATTGAATGTAATCTTTTTGGTTTTATAGTGTCCAGTTCTGTCCGACCTCGAGTCAACCATAAAAAGCACATGAGAGATAAAACCGTTGGCCTGGCCCCTTCCCTTTCAACGGCCTCTGTATCTCAGTCAAAGTTCAAGTCTAGACAGAGAGAATCCAACCAAACTATGGGATGAGCGAAATAATAACCATTAGGAATATTATTTTACTCACCCTAATGAATTAATAAATAAGCCGTTAAATTTTCTTTATTATTTAGTCTATCTTATTTTTTATACTCTTTGTGGATCTATATAATTCATTCATTCCAAAGAGCCAACTTTTTTTTTTTATACAGGACACGTCAATTTGATTCCCCGACAAACCGACAAACAACTCGGCCAATCTATTCATTCATGGCTTACTTTATTTCATTCATAAATAATTCATATTTCAATCATTTCACTCACCGTTCATTTCATTCATTCGCGCGGAGCTGAATTGTTGCTGAATTCCACCAATTTCAACATTTTATTTCAACTAAAATTGTTGTAGTTTTAATTACTTTATTCCATGCCTATATGTATTAAGTTATTTGCGATTGGTTATAGAATAAGATTCGTTTGCCATAATGGCGGTACTCGCGGCGGCTCAACTGCTCGACGAGCTTATGGGCAGACATCGCAACACCAATCCTAACGAAAAAATCAAGAAGCCAAATTGGGAAGATCCTGAGGTAAGAGTTCAATTTGCAGCGTTACTTTTATAGATTCGATCTAAAAATAGCCCATACACTTGTACATCAACTGCCAGTCTGCCTGTAATCTTGAAAGATTAAATACATAATTTAAGCAATTTCGGGTGTATATGATTTTATAGGTTATTGATAAGAACGTATATGTACTAAATAGCTGCAATGCTTAAGTTATAGTTATTACTAAATTATTACTTATTACTAGGTTATCTATACATATTTCATCTAGCTCTTCAAAAATTATAATCAGTAAAATTATTATCCTTTATACACAGGTTAATGACCTACCAATGTGTATTGTATTGTCATTCTGAATTTGTTATTAGCCGGCTACATAATGCCTTCTTTCTATTGATTTGAGCTGTTTACACATTATTAAATTTTAATACCAATAGGTAGTGATTTTGGTATAGACAAAAGATAATAGTCTCTTGTGCATGCTGACGGACTGATTAATAATTGATTGATAGATGTGTTTTTTTATAATTCCTCTACAAGGCTCTATGCCTTGTAGATGATAGTTACTTTGGCACACATTTTTAGGTCCATGTACACCAGTGAACTCCAATAGGCTGTGTCTACAGGTTTTGTCTGTAGAAATCAGCAGCACATAATTATGCTAAACTACACATATTTACCATGCCAAAGTAATGCCAGTACAATTATGAATTATTATTAGGTTGTTCTCTGCAACTACTCCTATTGAATTTTTTCTCCTATAGATGTCTTCTTCTGTTAGAGATATCAGGATATTTACCATGTATTGTTTTGAGTTTCCAATGTTTACACATTATTTATACCCACCTCCCCACCCACCCTGAATATCCCCAGTCTAAATATCGCTAATAGTAAAGGGAGTGCCAACAATAGTTAAATACAACTAAAGAAATCTGTCTATATAATGACCAAAACAATTATTGATATCATTACTCAAAGGAACTTGACAGAGCTGAGGTCAAAAATCTTGTTCCTATCTCACAAATACCAATAAAAGGTGTTCTTGTAACAAAGTTTACGATTGAAAAAGTGTAAATTGATAAGTGGTGGGAATTAATATTCTAATGTGAATAAACAATGTCTGATATTTTTATACAATTGCCATTTGCCAGAACTGAGATTATATTGAGATTTGACCATCACCAATTAATCATATAATTGTACATTGTACAGCAGGTCTAAAAATGCCACTTTATTGGAATTATATTAGAGTAATATTTTGTCTTTTACACAATATTTATACAATATAAGAATCTGCTTGGTAAATTTATTGACGTGATTCAGCTCATATAAGTGACGAAGTGAAATCATAAGAGATTTTATAGGAATCTATTGAGATTTGCTGGGAATGCAAAAGTTACTCGTTTTTAGCAGAATCGCTCAATATGGCGTCAATGCATGAAATCAATCTCTATGCAATGTTTTTTCACTGATATTACTTGTTATTGTTAAGAATGTTATCAGATAACAGCACATTTATTTTCTTCATGTCGTTAACAATACAATTTGTTTCAGTACTGTAAATATTATATGGTGAAGTTTTGCCCTCATGATTTATTTGTGAACACAAGAGCCGATCTTGGGGCTTGCCCAAAAGTGCATGACGATGAAGTCAAGGATCTGTTTGAAAAGTGTGAGCTTTCATACAAGAAGTCGCAATATGTTGAAGAATTCCTACGTTTTTGTCGGCACATGATTAACGATGTGGAAAGTAAGTTTTGAAAGCTTTTAATCTGAAAGTTAAAAGCTTCTCATACTTCTTGGTCTAGCAATAGAGCGTAGAATCGGATTACTAGAACCATAATCATTTTGTAATGTAAGGTTAAAAAAAATTTGCTGCATAGAGCAGATTGGCACAGAGCCTCTGACAGAGCTATTGATATTATGTTTATTTGAGTTGGTATAATTCACCTCATGCCAAAAATTAGTAGACTACAAAAAATAAATGTTTTTCAGGGAAAATCCAAAAAGGTAAACAAAGACTGGAATTGATGAATTCAAAGCCTGAAGGACCTCCAATGACTCAAGCCCAAACTGAAAAAAATCAAGAACAGGTATCTATTTTGTCATTTAAATGAATAACAGTTTTTTTTTATAAATACTCCACAAAATTCTACACAACGCTATCTAGACCCATGGTAAGCTTTTGTGTGTGTATATGTCTGTGTGTCTGATATAGTATGAGTTTATTTATTACTATATATTTCAATGGTATTTGGAGCTGAGATATTTTAAGCTGGGTTATAAATTTGCAAGACTGATATTGTCATTACATTCTCTCACCAGAATATAACACTAATTGTATTGGGTTAGTGAATTCATCCCATTATCTCTCAAAACATTACGTAATACTATGATAATATTTTTTTCTACAGGTGCAACTGCTATCTGAGAAGATTACTGCCTTGGTCCAAGAGGCAGAAGAAGCTGGGACTCGAGGGGATGTAGAACAGGCTCAAGGGCTGATGAAACTTTGCGACAGACTGAAAGAAGAAAAGGAAACTCTACTTAAACAACAAGAGAACAGGTTAATTAAAAAAGAAAAATGTGGTCCATATCTTAATGAACTATGCCTAGCAACAGATGGTTAAAGAACCCAAGATTGTAAAGAATGAAATTAAAAATATTACATTGCCTAAATGAAAAGTCATAGCAAACCCAGTGCATATGTTACCGGAAATGTATGAAATCAAGGAATTGTATACAAATCCTAGGAAATGTGTGTTAATACATAGAATTCCTGCCGTTCCACCGGAAATGTGTGAAATAAATGGATTATTGTCTATATTTGCGGATGATTTTGTGGAAAATTTATATTTTTGAATGAATAAAAAAAAATAACCACGAAGATTAATGCGGGAGCTTCGCTCCGCTCCGCTCCTCTTCTGACCTAATCTATCCAAGTTAAATTGCGTGGTGTGGACACTGCGCCCCGACCTGGATATATTATAGGTTAGAAGACTGAAGCAAAAGCGAGGCTCCAGCATTAGCCCAAGTGGTTGCATTTTTTATAACCACTATCAATATTCTTTGATACCATTTCATACATTTCCTGCTGCGCACTCGGCATTGTATACAATGCCTAGGCATTGTATAGAATTCCGGATTATACACATTTCCGGTAACACATATAATAATAATAATGATGGAGAAGTAGGGTTACTTCTCCAATAACTATTGAATAAAGTAAAGTCCGAAAAACATTGGAAAAAGGAAAGTAAAGTCGCTTTCCGCGTCCCTATGTCCATATGTATGCTTATATCTTCAAAACTACGCTACAGGTGTTGATGCGGTTTCTTTTAATAGATAAATTCAAGGAGAAGGTTTATATGTATGCCGGTGCAGGGTGCAGCGGGAACGGAATCGAACGCCACGCGGGCGGTAAAAAATTCGCAGTACGAAGTTCGCCGGGTCCGCTAGTTATCTATTATAATAGTACAGTACTAATATAATAATATTATATTAGTTTCAGTTTAATTAGGAATGGGTATTCCTCATTAAACAAGTCACCAGGAGTACCGGCTTACAGGTGATTTTGGCTTTAGCCTAGAAAATTTTGGCTGAGCCACAAAAAGATCACTTCTATAATTGGACCCTGTTATGCATAAAAGATCCAACCAACATATTGTTAGTTTTGAGTAAATGCGATTTGAAGTTTAGGAGTGTATATAAAACAAACAGGCACAAGAATAGAAGAATGGATATATAATATTGGTAACACAATAAATTTGCATTATTTTGATTGTATTACCACAGGCTACTTGCTTACAGTTTTCCTGATTTTCTTAAAAAACTACCATGGATCTTTTATGCAAAAAAGGAAATCATCAGTATAATTTAGACAAAATCGTTTCAAGTCAGCATCAGATACATTTTTAAGAGGAACATAATAATTAAAATCTTTTAAAGATATTAATATTTATTAAAAAAAATGGTTCAAATGAAAAAAAATTAGCTATGATTTTCAGTTTTTCATTTTTTAGAGCAGTATCAATTCTTTTTGGTGTGGTTTGACTTACGGCGTAACACTCGCGCTGCCTACCCCGGAAGAAACCTTCTAATGCCCCTCTTGAAGAACCCCATATTGTAGTCGCTTGGGAAAACCATGGCAGGGAGTTCATTCCACAGCTTGAGCGTACGTGGGAAGAAGTTCCTTTCATATCTCACGGTGCGCACCGTATTCGGATGCAATGTGTGGGGATGAATTCCCTGTCTATGGCGAGCGGTGCGATGATGGAATGTAGCTGTGGGCATCATGTCAAATAATTCATCTGAGCACTAACCATTATATAGGCGGTAGAAAACACACAGTGAGGCAAAATCCCTCCTGAAGCTGAGAGGTTTCACATCGCCTGCGAGTATGGGACTGTCGACGAGCCTCAACTCAACGCACGTCTTTGCACCGAGTCGAAAGGGTTAAGCTGGCGTGCGGGCGCTCCGGCAAAAAGATGACAGCAGTACCCAATGTGGGGCCGAACCTGTGCCTTATAAAGAAGGAGTCGCTGCCCCCGCAGTGTAGTACTGCTTCGCCCTGTTAAGAACTCCAAGTTTCTTTGATGCCAGCTTGACCTTGTCCTCTAAATGATTCGGTACTAATGACTACGTCACTTGAAATGTCGACGCCTAGGATCCCGATACTCGGGGCAATGTTAAGCCGTGTGCCCAGGAATTGCGGCGCTACAATAAATGGAGTTTTCTTAGCGGTGAATACACATACTTGTGTCTTGGTGAGGTTGAACTGGACCAGGTTTAGTCGACCCCAATCGGATACTCCCGAGAGAGTAGTCTCGATTTCTGACACAAGTTGTTCGCGACTCCCCACCACCTCGGACTGGGGGATGTTTGCACGGTCCGTGTAACATGCGTCTCCAGTACTGTCGTCCGCATAGCAATGAATGGAGTTGTCCGACAGCATGTCATTAATATGCAGCAGAAACAGGGTCGGAGACAACACGGAACCTTGTGGGACACCAGCGTTTATGTCCATGCGGTCCGAGCGACTGCCGTCCACGACGGCTTGGATGCTTCTGTTAGACAAAAAGCTGGAAATCCAATTACACAGCCCCTCAGGGAGTCCATAACATGGTAGCTTCGCAAGAATACCTCTGTGCCATACCCGATTGAAAGCCTTCGCTATATCTAGGCTGACCGCTAGTGCCTCACCTTGGCTCTCGATGCCTTGCGCCCAACGGTCGAGTGACGCTGGCGGAAGCCGTACTGTCGGTCGCTCAGTAGATCGTTACCCTCATGGTATCCCAGGAGCTGTGTATTAATAACCGCTCCATAACCTTCGAGAGAAGGGAGGTGATAGCGATGGGCCTGTAGTTGGACGGGTCTGTCCTGTCGCCTTTCTCAGGCACCGGATGCACGTATGCGGTCTTCGACGAAATCGGAACTCCGGAAGAGTTGTGTAAGAACAGGGCACAACTCTGGAGCACAGTGCTTGAGCACCATTGCCGGTATGCCATCCGGCCCACTCGACTTTCGAACATCTAGGAACTTTAGTTCGCGCCGAACCCTCCGCTGGGTGATTTTTACTTCACCCATTGAAGTTCCACACCAGGGTATACTAGGTGGTTCGGCATTCCCATCGTACATAGTCGAGTTTGACGCACTCCTTGGCACCATGGGCCAGACTACCGTCGGGTTTTAATAGCGGCGGTAGACAGGAATGGACGAAGTTTCCCTCGGCAGCTTTGGCGAGCGACCAAAATGCGCGACTGCCTGATGGGAACCGCGCAAGCCGCTCACCAATTCTGCCGATGAACTCAAACTTAGCCCTGGCCGTTGCCTTCTTAGTGGACCTCGAGGCAGCATTCAATTTCCGCTTCACTTCACCGATGTTTGGATCCTTATTGGCGAGGGCCGTGGTCCAATCCTTATAAGTAGATTGTTTGCGAGTTCTCGCTTCTCTGCAGGACCTATTAAACCACGGACGCTTGCTCGCTCCTGTCGCGATCCATTATGATCTATATCCGTAAACAAATCACAATTAACTTTGAAATTTCACTTACTTGCTACTCACAAGGTAGCTCTAGAGTCAAGAAACAAAACTGAATAAAGCGATTATCTTCATAACTTATAAGTTGGTACTGCTGTTTAGTTGTGTTACCAGATGTATAATAGTTTACTACGTTCAAAAACGATATTATTAGTTGGACGTATAATATTTAAAAAAAAAAATTTCTACTAAAATAATTTACAATATTGTATATAAAAATAGTTAAAACAAAAAATTTGTAAATAGTATAGGTATCTATTATAACAAAATTTGAAATTTCGTATTATGCAATTTAGAGTCAAACCACTTGGTGCCTGCGTAAACAGTAAGATCCAACAAAATAATTATGCATGAAAGATCCAAGGCACTTGGTTCACTTTAGATTAAAAGTGATTGAAAAATCTTATTTTGTAGAAAGGATCCAACCTGCTTAGGTGCAATAAATTATTTGTTTTTTAATTTTTATCGGGTCCAAGAGTCATGAATCTGTTTTATATTTTGTTTTTATTGCGAAATACGATTTGGTATCTTTGATGAAGTAGACAAATGTTAAGTGAATGTTATCAAACTGCTAGGATCTTTTGTGCGTATATAAAACTCGATTTGCAGATTCTTTCTGTATATATAACTCGATTTTCGACAAATTGTTGGTTGGATCTTTTATGCATAACAGGGTCCAATTATACAAATTCATATTTTCTTTTTAGGTTCAATTGAATGTTCTCACACTTTCATATATTTTTAGCCATTGGTCCATGACGGCGGAATTGGCGGCCGCACAGGAAAAGCAAATGGAAGTATGTCCAGTTTGCGGCGCGTTCTTGATCGTTGGCGACGCACAACAACGTATCGACGACCATCTATCTGGGAAACAGCATGTTGGGTAAGTAGCAATCAAAGAATCAATTTCAATCAAGTTCTTAATACTTTAATATCTAGAATGACAGAATGGTTTTGCATCTCTACAAAGTATAAGAAATTTTTCGGCAGTTGCCTTTTTATTTAGTACCAAAAACCCTTTCTTAACATCATACATAACATAAACTGACGCCTGTATTCCCCGAAGGGGTAGACAGAGGTGCTAGCACCCACATTTCGCCAGTTTATGTTTAGGTCCCAATGTGGCGAGCCAATTGTTATTAACCGGGCACTTATAAACCTGCGATAAACCCATTCTTAGTATACATATAACAAGAAATGTGCTTTGCATACAGCATTGTATGAAAGTTCATCATATTAAAAGTAAGACTCTGCTTCTGGTCTTCTGTCCAGAAGCAGGTTTAACTTTATTTCTATAAAGGGACACATATTTCGGCCGTTTTTATTTCGAATATTCTATTCAGCTTTTATTTATTACAGATATTTCAAGCTCCGTCAAGCCTATGAAGAGATGATCGAATCTCGCGAGAAAGAACAGCAGGAGAAAGAGAGGAAGCGTAGGGAAGATAGGGAGAAAGATCGTAGCGCTCGCAGTGGGGGTCTCGGGTCTGACCGCCGAGATCGGGAGCGAATGGAACGGGATCGCGAACGTGACAGGGATCGCAGTGAACGCGGCAATAAAGACCGGGGCGGCGAACGGGACGGCGAGAGGGACAAGGATAGAGACAAGGACAGGGAAAGGGAGCGTGAAAGGGATAGAGGATCGGACAAGGATCGTCATCGGTGAGTTTCATTTAGGACTACAATCAAAGAATATACCCCTTTTTACATACATACATACATAAAATCACGCCTGTTTCCCGACAGTACACGGACACTAGCCTCTTACACCTGTGTCGTTAGTCTTCTTTCATACATTCTCTCAATATGGCCGAACCATGTTAACATTCCTCTCTCATTTCTCATCAGATCAATGGAGATCCGTGATCTCTGCCTACCCCTTTTTACTCTTAAACTATTTAAATAAATGAAGCTCAATGTACGAGAGAACACTTTTTATACCTGTTTTACTTAATGCATATCATGCGTTATAATATGTACGTTATAATTTATGTCTATAGTGCAAGCCGTGAGAAATCTGGTCGGGAGGAGCGTGACCGGGAACGGGAGCGCGATCGTGACAAGGAGAGGGACCGGGAGCGCGACCGCAAGCACCGCAAGGAGAGAAGTTAGTATACTGTTTTTATACACCAATTTCTCAATCTGGTCCTTCAGAAGTTGGAGGTCACACGGCAGTCACTCCCAAAAGCAAAGTTAAAAGTAGGAGCATGAATGAAAAAAAAAATCTTAACTGTAAAGTGATCGGCTAGTCAGTTATCGTGACCAAACATAGCTTCCTAATGTCCTTGCTCAAAGTTCAATCTACCCCTATTTGAAAATGTCATCAAAATCGGTTCAGTGGTTTAGGTATGGAAGGTAAAGATAAGATAAGATGAAACAATTTAACATTTATCCATCAAGTAACACTTCAATCTTAACATGTTTAGCCGCAACAGCCATCAAGACAATAACTGTGTTACAGGTAGGTTAGGGATAATCTCAAACAGCACAATTTGTAGCCATCGCATGGTTACTTGATATGGATATAGATTATCTGAATTCCCAAACTAGGTATGCCTGTTTGTCATAACGTACCGACAGACAGAGTAACTTTCACATTTCTAATATTAGTAGGGATGATTATACAAGCCCAGTTTATAGTAGACTAATCATAATTTTGTTGCAGGATCGTCTGACGAGCGCTCGCGGCGGCGATCACGCGACCGCCACTAGCAATGACTGAGGTATCACAAATTGCGCCTGAAATCGGTAAGTATATCCATCATGTAACTGTCCCTATAACTTGTGAAGCGTCCAAGACGTACACACCGAAGATTCCTACATTATTCATATACACAGCACCCGAACCTCATCCTTACTAATTCTTTTGGCAACCATTAAACCATTTTTATTTATCATTATGTTCCTACTACTCATACCCTCCCCTGAAAGTTGAGACATTTACAAGTAATAAAGTGAACACTTGTTTTACAGCTTATATGTAGCATACCAAAATATAACTTCAGTATATGGCAAACATATGGGGAGTATTGACACCCATTGTACTCTCGATTTGGTAGTTGTCGTCACACCGACGGACTTGGCAGGTATTTGATTGGTATTTTGAATAGTTGCCGGTGTTCGACTATGGCAGATGACTTATTTGTTGATCGCCTCTCACGTCTGGTGTTCCGTGGATGTCAGAGCGTAATGGCGATCTTCTAATAAGATCTCTGCAGATGAGGAGTTCAACTCGACGTCGTTTTGAGGTATTTCACCATGTTATGTTTTGTCGTCGTTATTTTGTCGCCGGTCGAATGATGCCGTTCGCTATTGATGCCAGGTATTTGTTAGGACATAGTTCTACTTCGATTTTGTGGGAGAAGCATAATTGTACAAATTGGCCGTGCTGTAGGCGCTAATATTATTTTTACCAACGATACATATAAAAAAATTAAATGTTTCTTTTAGTTTTCTTTGCATAATCATCATGTATATTACTATGTAACGGAGACAAATGGAGCGCAAATATTGGTACACTTTGTCTCACAAATAATGGATGCTGTAATCACATCATCTACTGTGTACTTCCAGGTACCCAAATAATGCTCTGATTGGTATCAAGTTTTGGCGAAGATTTTGATTTTTTATCATTATTGTCATATATTACATATAAATGTTCGCCAAAACGTGGTACTAGGCAATTACATAATTAACCTGAATCCCAATAAATTTTCCAAATGGAAACGAATTGTCAGTGACAAGTGATAATATTCGAATAATGTTTTTTTTTTCTTTAATCATTCAGTTAGTGTTCTATCCATACCAACAATTCACTGACAAATCAGTTCCATAATCTGCTGCTAAGTACCCGTTACTAGCTTGCTCCATGGACTTTTCAGTTGGAAACCATAGATGAAGAACTGCAGTGGGCGGCAATCTGCTCATCAATGAGGTACTTTTGAACTTAGCACCCGCACAGAAGAGGCGAGGGCGACAGCGTTCGAGAACTTTCCGCACCGATCCAACGGTTTCGAGGTGACATAGAATAGTCACGAGTTTAAATAAGGAATTTAATGTTAGAGCCAAAAGTTGGTTAATAAAATGCATGTAGTACGAAGTCCCACGTTACATGGACTTTTAATAATTTGCGATTAGATGTAAATGTTTGTAACAGTGTAGTCACACCACTGATGTTTGTTCCATAGGGAAGGTCACTGATTTTTTTCTGTAAACCAGTTTCCTCTGAGGAGCCATTCAGGTATTTATCAAATTATTTTTTATTTTCATCATAATGTTAAATGTGATGTTATTGTGTACGAATGGGAATGAACTGGTAGAATGTGTTTTGAAACAATAAAACATTGATTTTATTTTGCGTTTTATTTCATAATTTACCTGCTTTGTATTTAAAATAGCTCAGTGGCTAAGGAGTCGGCCTTACGATTAAGAGGTGCCGGGTTCGAATCCTGACCGTTACGCTATCGACGTGAACCCACTCCTACCCAACAAGCAATGTAGCCTACCTTAAGTAGCGGTTATCAAAACAACACCACCTTTTTCCAATTCAGTAGACGTGGGTGTCCATCTAACTACGACACGGGCCAATTTCTTACTTGCATACTTAAGATTAGCACGTTCAGTGACCGGAACAGCAACGTTATGCAGCTATTATTTAAAAAAAAAATACACTAGGTATTTAGGACATGTTCCAACGCTTACATACAGTTCCAGTCGGTATATTCCTGGTGTCCACTAACCAAACAAGTAGCAAGGCAATTAGGTGCATTTGTAGAATAGAATAGATTAGGCAATGTATCCAAATATGCCGAAGTAGATTTCCCATCAAATCAAATCTGTTTTACAATACTTAAGTACTCATAAAATGTACAAAGTAATCGTTTGAACCTAAACGACGGACTCGATTAATCAACGTTTCCATTCCACGTTTGCCAAAAAAATCTTAACACTCACTTATCAACATTTTTATTGGATTTATTTGTTACTTCCACCTATTTAAATCCCCTGTAGCATTGGCTATTAGGAGCTGACCTCCGAACCGAATGAGTTAATCCACCGGCTCCGCGGAGCGCACGACTCAAAATCTGTCGAAATACAGATGCAGCCGTGCACGCACACATCACCGAGATGCACAGTGGGCTGCTAGATGCTCTTTACCAGTCAAAATAATGGTAAAAATTGTCTTACAAATGATGAAATGGCTTCTGTGAGCCTAGTACTCCATGCAAAAGATACCAGGCTCACAGAAATACTAATCCCGCGACCAACGTTTCTGTGAGCCTAGTATCCATGCAAAAGATACCAGGGTCACAGAAATACCATTATACTATTTATAATTAAAATACTATAATAGTGGATTTTGTTCAATTGAATAATTAGTTAGGTAGTTGAACAAAGTACACTATAATAGTGGCTTTTGTTCAATTGAATAAATAGTTGAACAAATGACACTTAATTTGTAGAGTTTGTTCAATTCGTTGAACAAACAGTTGAACAAAGTGGACTAACTCGAACCGAATACCAAGAGGAAAGCCTGCATCAGAGTCCGTTAATCTGTATACAGGTATCACGATATCAGCTGACAGATGAGGTTAGTTTTAGCCCGGAAGACACTAAATATAATAGCTAAGCAGTAGAACCAAACCCTCATAAGTGGTCAAGTGGTTTCATGATTGAGGTGGCTTCAAAGTGAGCGTGTAGATAATGCAATGCAGTCTATAACAGGTTTAATGTACAATCAACGACAACCAATCTGCCACTCTGCATCCTTAGTATGACGGGGAGGATGTACGCGTCTCGCTCTTATCTTAAATTAATAAAATCGCTAAAAGGCAGCAATCATTCATCGTGATCGTCATCATCATCATCACCGTCATCAGCTCATTGTCATCGTCATCAACTAGTTAAATGAAACATAATATTTTTAATAGGGACCCAACTCGACACTGATATGTTGCCATCTAAGAAAAAAGAAGAAACGTCTTGAATGTCAAGTGTCAACGACTACTGTCATTACTGTCAACTTATTCAATTTAGTTTGATTTTGATTTTTGTATATAAACATAAGCCATAATTCAAGAATTAATTTTCTTTTTCTACTTAAATACATTTAATATTGCGCTATGACACCTGACAAGGAAGAAGATATTAGTAAGGCACTCCGCGAACAACAAGCTAGAGCAAAACTCCGTGAAAGTTTTCTAAGAGCAGTGAATGAATTAAATGGTGAGTTACCTAGTCTTTTTCTAAAAAAAAAACAAACTCTGTACCTATCAGAGATAATTACCGCGACACTGTAAAAAGTTGGTTGAAATATTCCTGCGGACCGAGTGCTTTTCCGCACCTTGGCAGAATTTAAAAAAGAAAAAAACAATTTTTGCCTACCCATGTGCCTCTAAATTTAATTTATATTCAGTGTCCGGTGTGTAGAAACATACAAATACTGAACATTCTGTTTTAAAACTCAATTAAGCTAAGTAACGTTTAGTATATAAAGTTATAGCTGTTGTTAGTTTTAAAAGCAGCTCCTAATATGATTAATATTATATACAGGGAGACCTTGCAGTGTTCTCACTTATGAAAAAACATCACTTAATGCAAGCTTTGCTGGATGGACATCTGATGGTTCTGAGATTCTTGTGAGAAACCTGGAGACTCCTTCACATGTTAAGATGAACTCGGCTTTACTTAGGACTCCTGATATTTTAACAATTGAATTTGATGGCGCTGTATAGTCACGGTGTTTGAAGATAGCTTGTATTACATTTAAGACTTGGGCCACATTATCATAAAAAAATTATTTTCGTAGGTAATGCATGTATTTTATTTTCTCATCTTGTATTAAAGTATGGCTTCAAATATAAATTTGTTTATGAACTGTAACAATAAATGAAAGAACACTGTGGTGACAAAATTTAATTAGGTATATGGTTCTCATCAGCTTCATTAGATTTTAATTTTATATGTCAGAATTACACTGACGGACTCATAAACTGCATCAAAGTTCAGGTTTACTCTAAAAGGATTTTTTATAATAAGTATGCAAACTTTTTAGATTAAATTATATAAATATGGAAAGACTGGCTCTTAATCTTAAAAAAAAAATTAAATTTAAAAATAGAACTGCAGTAAAACAAATGAATATAGCCGGGAAAAGAAAATTTACTTGTAGTATCAGATTTGCGTGTTATTTATAGCAAAGTTTTAAATTGATTCTCATTGATTTTTTTTGTTTTGTCAATTGAATTATTGTTACCAGCATAATTGTTGGGTTAGTTTTTTAACACATCGAGAGTTTTTGAACCATAATATGGATACTTCATCCGAACAAGCGGCACAAATTGTAGCATTGGTGCGGGAGGGCTTGGATCAACGAACGATTGGTAGAAATTTAAATTTAAACCAGTCTACGGTTTCTAGAATATACAGAAGGTTTGTAGAGACAGGTTCTTACAGGAGGAGACGTGGTACAGGCAGAACTCGAGCAACCACAGGTCGTGATGACCGATTTATTGTTATAACTTCCCTGCGAAATGTTTCCTCACGTCAGTTAACATCAAAACCGAGCTTAATGAAGTGCGTGGAGTAAACGTGTGTGCACGAACAATAAGAAGAAGGTTAAAGGAAGCGGATATCACCCCTTTTAGACCAGCAAATGGTCCAAAGTTGTCTACAGCTCACAGACAAGCTCGCTTAAGATTTGCGCGTCATCACCTGAATTGGACAGAAGAGCAGTGGGCCTCTGTATTGTTCACGGACGAGTGTAGGACATGTTTATATGGTGCAGATGGTCGCAGAAGAGTCTATCGTCGACGTGGGGAGCGATATGCTCAAAGTTGCATTGAGGAGCGTGTTCCTTTTGGAGGCGGTTCATGTATGGTCTGGGGTGGCATATCGATGAACGGGCGAACAGAACTTGTGTTCATAGACATGGTCCGTCAAAACGGTAATAGAGGGGGTTTGACAGCACATCGCTACATAACAGAGATATTAGAAGATCACGTGGTGCCTTACATGGGATTCATAGGCGAAAATTTTACTTTAATGCAGGATAATGCCCGGCCGCATGCAGCTGCACAAGTTCAACATTATTGCGAAGAGGTTGGGATACGTACAATGAATTGGCCAGCACGCAGCCCGGATCTTAATCCCATCGAGCATGTTTGGGACAATTTAAAAAGAGCTGTATATGCGAGAAACCCTTCGCCCACGACAGTGGCAGCACTAAGAACAGCACTTTCAGAAGAATGGGACAATATTCCGCAAGATCTTTTAAAAACCCTTATAAAATCTATGCGGAACCGATTAGAATCCGTAATAAGGGCACGTGGGGGTAATACACCTTATTAAAACACAAATAAACCCTTGCATAAAGTTTGTGTCTATTGTTAAAACCATTTTTTTAATTAAACCAATTTTTCTTAAATTTCTGTTTTTTCTTCAAAAAAAGTCTTAAGGTCCTTTCCAGTACATAAACTTAAACTTAAAGATATGACCCTACGCTGTTTTAAAGTTCACGAACCAATCTAGAGGTTTCAATTTAAATCTGTATAGAAAGTATGCATACTTGGTTAAAATATTTATTTCAAAGTCGTCTATTACTTTGATGCAGTTTATGAGTCCGTCAGTGTATATTGTTGGCCATTATTAATTGTAAGTATATGTTAGTTAATCAATTTAAAAAGAAAATCAAAAAGGGAAAGATACCACTGTCAGCCTTTTTATGATTTTCAGCCTTTGCTGCTTATTTAGATTTGTATGAAAGTGTTTATTATATTTGGGCTGTATTATAATCATGTAGGTTATGTGTGTGGTGAAGCGCTGGATGTACCAACTGTTTAAACTATGTAAATGTAGCAATAAGTTGTTAACAAGATTTTTTATTGATACAAAGTTGTTTTAATTGCCTTATTCGGTGAATAATAGTAATGAAATATTGATGGTGACTTGATATTTATCAAGAGCAATGTAAATACGAGTATATTATTTAGACTGCACAAGTTTCGAATCTGCCACTCCTTACTTAGCCCTCTCGTAGTGCTCCCTTAGTGGTTCGCCGCGGTCTTCAGGACATCTGGAAGCCACTTTTTGACACTTTTGGACTTTATTATTTATTATACCGTCGTCCCCTTCTCGCCAAGCATCGCCTTCAATATTTCACGAAATTACTGCCGGAATTTTTGATCCAGCAGTTTCGGCGTACCTACTTCTGGCGTGTGACTTCATAAAGCACTTGATTCAATGTTCCACGTGTTCACCATGGGGCTTTTGTTCAATTGTTGAACTAGCCCAGGCCCCAAGCTAGTTAGCATTTTATTTTTATTGTCATATTTTACGTCCCAATAAATTACCAGTTAATGTTAAAATAAAATTCGGGGACATCCAAATGGATTAGCACCTTGAGAATTAATTCGACAGCCTCTTAGACACGAAAAGTTTCAAAACAATGATATTACAAAGAAAATTACTTCGATAAGTTATGGATAGCGGAACGAATTTAACTAAGAAATATAGAGTATCTAGTTATGCAGCAGTTGCTCTACGGAGCAGTTTAAGAAATTACCAATAACTGACTTAAACCAAACTGGGCTTTTTCAGATACATTCTAAGAAAATGTGTATACCTAGCTTTGTTAGTGAAGTCAGTGTATGTATACCTACATGTCATCATTCTTATCACCTTTCACTGCTTCGACATCACCAGGCGCTAAAATTCGACAACTCTACGTACCTACATAGTTCGTAGTCGTACCTTTTCTAAATTGAACAAAAGGTACCTACACAAAAACGAATTGAGTGATCTAGCTACTATTTGTGCACCAACCTACAATATCGTTAGCTATGCACAATCTGTCGAATTCGCGAGTGATTTTCAAAGGCAGCGAGCGTCGAAAAGCCGTTGCATATGCTGTAGTTATAAGGCTATCGTAAAAGCCCTGGTACAGACCTGTTGCTCAATCGATTCGGTGAGGTCGCTTTGTGTGGCGCACACTCAAGTGAAGGCTTTTTATAAGCTCCAGGCCTTTATTTTGACGCCCCGATACTGTTGGATGTTGGCTCGTAATTAGGAATTCTATAAGTTGTTGTGTGAAATTCTGCCTCATAAGTAAAACTACAACTAGAATATGTGTTTTACAAACATGAACTAATATTGAGTTAAGCTCGCTTTGTACATAATTCATGCATCTTTATTTATGTAGTTTATAGGTAGGTATCTAACGTAATGACTCATTAAGTACTTAAGTGTTATACGGATGTGAATCTTTCCCAAGTCCAACGTCATCTCCTTGCTATAGCGACACAACTAATTTGGAGGTAAGTAGACTGCGTATCTATTGGCATCTAAATGTCACATATTCTTAACAAAGTTTCAAATAGATACGATTATAGAGGTCGGACTCGCACAAGGTTGTCACACCAGTGAGCAAAAGTTAACTCCCATTTGATAATTTTACCTACTTCTTACAAACTTACAGACGCAATAAATCGACGAAGAAAATAAAAGCATATACCTATCTAGGTATTAATAAGAAGCTACAGTTTTACTTTTGCTACTTATAAAAAAAATGATTCTTTTTTTCACTATCAAAACCGATACTAGCACGCGTAGCAACTTTTTAGTAATTTTATTAAAATATGGAAGCTTAAAACCTATATCGATCGTTCGGATTATGGTAATGGATGCAGCCCAGTGAAGCTTAACCGATCACATTTGCCTTCTCCCGTTTATGCTTCGCGGCGTTTCATCGAAGTATTATAAATTCATATATTTACCTACTACTACTTTTCCTACTTTTTCTATATGAATATACTTAGGTACTTTGTACATCAGCTTGTATATCATTGAAAGAATATGTAGAGGCTTGTCATTAAATGTGTTTGGCAGTGGCGAGGCGTCCCTACAACCAGGGCCGGATCTACCATATGGCTAAATGGGCTCCAGCCCAGGGGCCCGAGGATCCAAGGGGCCCCCAGTTAACTCACTCAATTACGAAAATAGTAATATAAGTAATACTATAAAATACAAATATAATACTATATTAATAAAAAAAACACATCGTAAGTGAATTCTGCGTTTATTCCGAACTGGACCCGAAAACTTGACCCGGTCGCGGGTTAGGTTAGAAACTTGAAAATTTGTTCCGAACGTAAACCTCTTCCTAACCTGACCCGACGTCTCGTTCCTATCATAACCCGAATTGCGCAGATCTGGCACATCGCCGGCCGCTGCCGCGGCACGCTCGCTCCGCTCGCTCGGATCATGCGTTGTCGTCACAGTTCTAACCTAACCTAACCTACGGTAGTTGGAATTACCTACCGCACTTCGGCTATTAAAAGTAACAGAAATATGCGCAATTCGGGTTTTGATAGGAACGAGATGTCGGGTCAGGTTAGGAATGGAGTTACGTTCGGAACAAATATCACATATTTTTTCAAGTTTATAACCTAACCCGCAAACGGGTCAGGTTTTCGGGTCCAGGTTCGGAATAATCAGAATTCTGTGATAGGTAAATTTATCCATTAAGTAATTCCTCACAATCATATTTTTCCTTCCCATCATTCTTTTTGATATCAAAACGCCTATATAAACACCATATTTACATAGGTACTTACTATACCTACAAAAAAAAAACCCTATGCAGATAGATGTAAGAACATTAAATCTATTTAGTAATTTTCCTGCAAATGAAAAATGAGCCGAACTATTTCTAAGCACTTATCTCGCATCTCGTTATGTAAGGTTTCCTACATGTAGGTATTTATATTTACAGTTTCTTTCCACAAGTACCTGTACCGTCAGGCCCGCTATAAATGATCAGATAACATGATTCCAATCCACCACAATTCACAGCTTGCCATCCACCCCTAAATTTTAAAACTGTGTAAGAAAAAATACCTACCAAATCCATTGAATCATGAAATAAAGCTAATTTTACAGTCGATAAAATTTTATCCATCGATTCGATCTGTAACAAGTAGTAGGTACCTATTTTTAGTCACACAATCAAAATTTCTAATATACGTAGGTACTTAGGTGCTTTTTGCACCTGTCATTTATTCTAGAAATAGAAATAGAAATAGAAATCTTTATTTGCAGGAAACATGGTTTAACAATAATGATGAATAAACAATATTTTAATTAGTACAGCATGTTTCACCGTATTCGGTGTGCAAATGTATTAGGTACATTCAGTCTTGTGGTAGGTTTGCATGCAATTAATATACCTACTTAAATATTTTGTCCTAGATTAATCATAATAATTTTGGTCAATTACATTAAGTTATCTTTTACATCTACTTGATTACAATTTATAAATAATTATTTGATTAAATTAGTTAAATTATTAAATTACCTTATTAAATAGTAAGTATTATTTAATTACATTATAAAATTTAATTTCTTAATTACATCAATAAATTGTATTATTTAATTGCATTATAAATTAATTAGTTACATCATTATCACAGAAATGTCAAAATTTAATTCAATGAGTAAAAACATAATAATATACATAGAACATGCAAATTATAGAAATGATTGATCTTATAAGTGGATGTCCAGTTGGAGATAAATTAAATCGATTTAAAATTTCAATTTTATGTACCATTTTATTTATTTGTTTTTACCAGTCATAAATTCCCGTATTGTGTAGAAACCCTTATCGACAAGCCACCTTTTTAGTGTAGGCGAGAAACGATGTAGTGGCAGTTCCCTAATCTCTCTAGGTATGTTGTTGAATACCCGTATACACATACAAAAACTGCTATTTCGTTGTAGCGTTGTAGATATCTGTGGTAACCTCAGCTTGGTAGGATCTCTACTCAGAAATCTTTTATCCACGCATGCTTTCATAAACAAGTCTGGGTTTTTTTTCACAAATATTCCTATTTCATGTATGTACACAGATGTCAGTGTTAATAAGTTTAATTTTTTGAAAAGTGGCCTACAGGAATCAAGTGGCGCAGCTCCACAAATAGCCCTGACACATTTTTTTTGCGACACAAAGACTTTATTTATGTCAGTCGAATTTCCCCACAACAGTACTGCATACCTCAGTAAAGACCCCACATACCCATGATATGCCATCAAGGCGGTCTTTTCATTTGTCAATTTCCTGGTCTTCCTAAGGGCAAATACGAATCTGTTTAAGCGTTTACAGACTTTCTCTATTTGGGCCTTCCAATTACAATGCTTGTCAAGCGTGACTCCCAAGAATGTAGTCTCATTTTCTAGCGCGATCTCTTGATTATCGATTTCAATCTTTATATTTGGCACAGTGCCGTTGTAGTGTTTGTATTGTGTTATTTTTGTTTTCGACAAATTCACAGTGAGATTGTTAGACCTTAACCATTTAGTGACATCCTCAATTGTTTCTCTTAAAATTTGCTCATGTTTAGCCTCATTGGTTTTGTCTTGAGAAACAACAACTGATATGTCGTCTGCAAACAATACACACTTATGATTAGTGGCTTTCGGGATATCATTTATGTAGAGCAGGAATAGAAGTGGCCCCAAAACACTCCCCTGGGGAACACCGACTCTATTATAATCATAGGTAGAGCCATAGGTAGTCACGACTTGTCTATCATTTACACGCATTATCTGTACGCATTGTCTGCGGTCACTCAAATAGCTACGCAACCAATCCAAAGCGCTACCTCTGATACCGTAGATCTCGCATTTGTTCAGGAGGATCTTATGATCTACGAAGTCAAAAGCGCTGGACATATCAAAGAAAATGGTAGAGACGAGCTTTTTTTTGTCTAATGACTCAGTGACACTTTGAACGAGCGAAAAGGTAGCCAGCGTGGTGGATTTATTTTTTTGAAAACCATTTTGTTCTCTCATGATTATATTATGTTTATTAAGAAAATTTGTAATCCGTGTGTGCATTAATTTTTCAAAGACCTTTGAGAATATCGGTATGAGAGTAATAGGACGATAGTTCTGTAATTCATTTCTACTATCTTTTTTATGCATCGGCTTTACAATAGAGGTCTTTAGTTTTTCGGGGAAAATGCCATAATAAAAGGAGAGATTTATCACGTGACAAAGTACCCGTGAGATCTCGTAACAACTAGATTTTACAATTTTTGTGGCGATTCCATCATGCCCTACGGCGTGTGTATTTCTAAGGGACATAATAGCTTTTTCGACTTCCTTCTCAGAGCAAGGCACCACAAAAATGCTAGAGTCAACTCTACTGACCAATTTATAGTTAGGAGAGCAATCGTTCGGTTTATTTGTTTTTGAGATGTAAAATTGATTGAAGATTGATTTTCTTTCGGGTCTATTTAAGGTATCGACAATATCGACATGCCAAACCTCGTAACTCTACTGACGATCGAATAGATTTACGGAATTTATGTCAGTTTACATATTTCGTATGCTGTCGATATTATCAAATTATCATTTCATCTCCTTTTCAGATTTTTCGCAATGCTAAATCCAGCTATCTCCACGTTTGCGCGCATTATTCGTGCCTTGTAATCCAAAATAAGGACAAGTCCAATACGTATTGAAATTGTTTGTTCAAATATCCGTAGTAAAAACTGTTCTATAGCGTGGGTCCACATCTAATTGGAACTGAAATGAAATAACCCTATTAGGCCAAATGGTCTGTGAGGCTGTACTCTACAGGGGACGTTTTCATTCTCAGACGATATGAAGTAATTACAAAACTTAGACCTGATCAAGAACTTACTTTAGTTGGCGTATTCGAGAGGGATTTCAGGGCGGTGAGTGGTGGTTAACTACATTAGGTTCAATTAATTATCGTGATGTAGGCGCTTGCTAGACATCTGAATTTAGATAGGCTGATTCTGGTTAGGATCGATAGGTACCGAAAAAAATTAAGCCTGTGTTGTATGGTTGTCGCCCAGCAGACAGAATCCATTACCCCGTCCAGTTTAGGCAAAAGTGACGATGCTGTTTCGTTATCTTCGATCTTCCTAATTATCTTTATTGATAACAAAATTGCTTAACGATTCTAATTCTCACTTTTTCCTCCTCGAAGAAAACGAAAATCTGTTTTATTAACTCCGCATAATACCCTCCTCTAATAAATAAAGAAAAAATAAAGTTTCTATTCACGACTTACTTAAGGCCACAACTTACTTTCTGAAATGAAATTACTTACTAAAAGTTAATGGACCTGTTAACAGGATGCTCAGACATTCGCGTAATACCTACAGACTCCTTTCAGAAACATAGAGTCTGACAACCTTGCTGACAACGAATTAACGATGCGTATAAATACTCGCAATATCTAGGACAGTTCTGGCGTCCTTCGGTAGGTAGATTCTGAAAAGCCTGACAGTAGGTTATGTCACAAACACGGGTACCTAGTGTTAGTGGCATATCCTACTTGTGTGTACAATAGGTATCTACCTATTTAATGTTAACAGGAATTATGCAATCACTGTGTGGGTGGCCAAAACGTCAGGAAATATAAAGGTATTTTTTGTTGAACGAGAGAGTTTAAGCAATTGTATGTCAATAATAATTAAAACTAATAAATAATACAATTAAACAATTATTTATTTACTTAAAACTAAACTAATGCGATATTGGTTGGTTGATAGTTTGCCCAATTCGGCTATCACCAATGCATTAGAAACGAGATACAAAAAAAAACTCAATATCTGTACCTAATAAAAAAAAATACAATTAAAAAGAACCTGTGTAAACTGACGCAACCTTCCATCAATTCTATTTTTAAACTGAAGAAAAATACAGGTTATCGCAAGAGTAATCCTAATGATGGGACGGCCATTGCTCCCAAATTATTATTTTATTCATAGCCTTGCAGACTGCAGAGTCCTCGTTAAAGGCGATGACATGGAATAAAGAACAAGGAAATAGGGCTCTCCAGAATAAGTCGACAAACATTGTCGGGCCCTTGAAACTTTTATTCTTGAGGTTGACCCATGTAATTAAGCAGGCACAATGGTGACACACGTAGGTACTTTGGCAGTTAAATAATTCTACTTGAATGTTCCAAGTATTTATTAAGCCAAAGGGACTGCGGTACGTACGGAAATGTCTGTAGAACTTGAAATTACGTAGTAATTAACTTTAACCTACGTGTCTCTAAGTGGGCACAGAAATATATAATTTTGAGATGATACTCATACCTCTTCTTCGTACGAGTATATTAGTCTCGATTGCTGTTTTAGAAAAAAATATTTTGTAATCCTGCTGTAAAATTAGAAGTTACGTTACGTTACGTGGAACCGAATCCAATTATTGGTGAAATGAGGGTGTTAATTCGCTTCTGCCTAATCCTCCGAGGATAAAGGCGTGATTGTATGTATGTTTAATCTATAATCAAATACCCACAGAACAGTTAAAGGAGGTTAGAAAGGAAATAGTTCCTAATTTGTATTAGGACGCGTGTCGCCGCTTGTCTCCCACTCTTTAACTCCACTATAAAAAATAGACCAATACGACGCGGTTTACGCACACAAATAAATCAGCACACTTAAATCACGAGTTTGCTATTAGTTCTCACACTAATGCAAATACTGCACTTGACGAGTACTCACACACGCACGAAAGCAGTAAAAAATTCTCATACATGTTACGGTGATCAAAGGTCGATTTTCGATATCGATAAAACTTCCGTAATTTTGATACTATCTGAAGTTTTGGTACACAAGTCGCGTACTTTATAGAGTAAGCTCATTCTGCGTTAATAGTAACATCAACTAATGACATTCCATGTCAGTGCAAATATTTGTACCTATGCAAGAATATGGGTTTCAAGACATTGATCTGGTCGTGCCTCGGAGAACACGCTATGCCATCGATCCTGATTGCCATACGAAAACCTATATCAGTTATTACGAGTTGTCAGGTGCCCTAAAATGTCCAACAACTCTGTCTGTCTGATTGCAATGCTTCGATATCGCCAATAAGTTGTAAAGGTCAGAGGGCAGTCGCTTCACTGAAAATATCGAAGTTCAGCCAAACCCAATTTTTTTTAATATCTGGATTTGTTGGAAACCTGAAATTAAACTATACATGTGTTTACAATATAAACGGCTGACATCAAACAAAATTTAACAATTATTATTGACTGTAATAAGCAAATGTATCTTGATTAAAATATTACTGATAATAACAATTTGTGTACGTACTTATTATCGACACTGTTTATAACGGATCATTCTGTCCAACACTATCGATACGCATGGATATTGGCGGCATTACAAGCGTTGGCTCGGCACACGCGACTATCGCAAAGAACGCAATACACTGCGCGATCGCTCACGTAGTACACGATGGCACTCATGTATTGCAAGCAATGTATAATTTTGTATCAGTTTGCGATTATGTCGTTTTTGTCTACAAACTACATAATACTTTTGTAATAATTACGAATATTACTTGTATTTTAAGGTTTTTGGCCTTACCGATGCAAAGAAATCCCTTCTCGGGCTACACTACATACTTGGCTTCCTTTCCGACACGTTATTATAGCGCAAGACGGTATAATTCTTTTTTTTCGAGGAGCTTCATACGTTGTCACAATAAGAGCGCGACTGTGTTTAAATTTCGGTGGAATATGAGCAATGCTCATATGTGCGGCGCGCCTTCCCCGCCCACAAGGCCCTTCTAACCTCCTTTAACTGTTCTGTGCATATACCTAACATTATGGATTATGAATCCTTCTAATATCTGAAATGTGATTTTTTTAAGAAAAATCGAGGATATTTTCGAAGAAGTCACTGTTTTACGACTTTTTTTAGTGCAACCGAACGGTTGACGACAAATATTTTCTGTCGACATCACATCGCAGATTGTACAGTCAGCGACAAAAGTGACCTAACATGTTTTATTCACTAATTACCTTGGTTCTGAAAACAAACCAACATGGGGTATAGAGTATAGAGACTTTGTCCCCTGAGGATTACAAAAATATTTGTGAATCATTTGTAAACTTAAGGATATTCAAAAACTTTTTAGCTGAGTTTACCTTTGTTAGCTTGATAACATTATTATCTCAAAAATAATAAAAGTCTTATGTTTCTGTTGAATTTGTGGATGTTACGAGTATGATGTACCATGCAGAACATAACGATTCACCCGGTGAATAAGTCTATTTGCGTTGCTCAATGTTTTGGCTAAATAGTGCCCAATTGATAATTGAAATTTTAGCCGTAGTATATTGCAAATTTTGGTATATTTTATTTTAGATATTTCGTCTCTGTGTCTATTGTCAAACCTGCAGTTAAACTGAAAATAGCGCCCCTAGACTCCGAGGACGACTGCAACTGCAAATGACGCTGAGATCAAGAAGTGTCTTTCGTTGAAAATTAATTTTGTAGATCCTACTAATAAAAATTCGGAAGAATTAATCTTGTACGGAGCCAGATTGTACGTAGTTACTATAGAAGATATCATCCATTCGTCCACCACTTCCGCTATAGGGTAAGCAGAGACAACAGTTCGACATCTACCATTTTCATTCCCGTAACCGAAAAAGATCCATAAGTGCAAGATTAGTATTTGAAAAAGTAAATAATGAAACAACAGAAACCGTAGGCCGATTGCTTTTAGCTCAGCACACGTAGTTTGCAATGAATGTTATGCAATTCCGTTTATTGTAGTCATTTCAGTGAGCCGGCTCTGTTTCCATTGAGCAAGTCATTTTTCTGCGCACTCATTACCTGGAATGGTCAGGCGTGTTTCAACTCTGGCTACGTACGACCTGCTACATAATATATGTTTGTTTTATTCCTCGCTTATATTGCCATCTGTCTGTGCTGAATTTTTTTAACTCATTATCTGTTTTTCCGTATTATAAAACTAGGTAATAGGTACTCATCAATTAAAATAGAAATAGGAAATGCGATTTAGACAATTAGTAAATCGCTAATTACTTTTCTTTTTTAAGATCTTTTTTCAAATCTTTCTCTGTACAGATGTAAGGGACAAAAAAGACACGTTTATGTAGGCTTCAGTAGACAATTACATTAGTTTATTTTTCAAACAAAACAAACATTTATCGAGATAGATTCCTAGCTTATAGCGTGATGAATCAGGAAACTTTTTATTTACCTATTCTGTATTTAAAAAAAGGATATGCACATGCAAGCTATCTGTTTATTTTGTGTTACAAAATCTACAGAGCTTGAACTCATGAAACTCATTAAAAATACATTCAGACATTAATAAAATCTCCGTTCAAGTAATGTTTGAAAATGCAAACCATATTTGTACGCTTTATTTTCAAAAAAGGTAGGTAAAGGGTAGTTTACAATGAAATCCTCATGCTCGAGTGACAATTCGTATAAAGCTAGTAATTGTGTATTCGACCTCTTTGAAATACGAAGGATTCCTGCCTCTTCGGGCTTGCGGTTATTGTGGTTCTTTCTGCCTTCCTCTTACACTTTACATGTGAAAGTAACCATGGCTGATAAAGCCGTTAGTATAATTTCTAAATGTTGTAACTTTTATATTCCCTTGTGCGTAAAATTCGGATGTAAATTTGCGCCGAACTTGTAGGTCCTAAATTGAGTTTGACTATGGATTCATTGTTTTTTGTAGTCGGTTCGGTTCTTTTATAATCGTTTTCTTGGGTAGTAGGTAATTGCGGGTAAAACTGTGATGATGATGATGATTGAACTACTTATCATTTTAATTACAAATTACAAAGCTAAATAAGTTAAACTTACTAGGTTACGATGAAACCAAAGCTTCAAACGTTTCTTTATTCCTTCATATTCAAATTTATATTTGGAACATCAGGAACTTTTAGATTGAAATTGTGTAATTAGAGCGCAGGAAATGGGTTGCTATGACTTCAGCCATAATCGCACTTTACTTATCTTTATAATGGCAGTCGTTAGACGCTCCGAATTTAATTTGGGAATCTTTTTATTTTGTCGGTTTGGGTAGGCATCGTTTTGATTTAAAATGCTGTTAAAAATATGATAATGGCAATCTGTAAATTGAGATAAAAGCTATTCGCACATCGTTACAGCTCGAACGCGAATCATTTTATCCGATTGCCGCGCAAGTCTAATGTTTTCCGAATGTTATTATTTTATACATAATATAATCTATCTCATTCTATAACACGTTCTATAGCCTAAGCCGTTTACCTAATTTAAACTTTAGTAAGCTTTTTGGCAGTTTTAGACATCTCAACCATCGCGACGGTTCCAATTATCTTTTTATTTGATCTTTCAGTTCCTTTTCTGTAAAGAAAAATGCGTCTAGGGCTTGTGTAATATATACATTTGTGAAGTCGGAGGCAAAAACAATTATTGGATCATATATAGGTAATCTAAATTAGGGAAAATGTTGTGGTTAAAGAAAATCAGTTTTCTATTGTTTGCGACCTTCGTCTCTGTCAGCGGCACGAAATTGACTAACTTGCTCTATTGACACTGTCACTTCAGGCCCTTTATTTAATTTCCTGTGCTTTGTTACTTGGAAAAGCTTTCGCTAGTTGCTTGGCTATTTAGTATTTTTGATTTATTATCTTGACAACTTCTTTTTTCAAGAGGTTTTATATTGAAGGCGAGAGCCTATCGAATTTCTTTGTAACTAAGTAGTGCCATAACTTTTTCACGCGAAATTTTAAATAGAGCATTAAGTGCTTAGTGATTGGTTTATCTATTCGTATAATTTATACTATAATAAGCAACGTTCCCATGAAGGATTTTTAAATTCCTTATAATAAGGAACGTGAAATTGTTAACCTTGATTTTAATATTCACCGTCTTCTTTACACTTTCAACTTTACTATAAAACTATAAATATAAAACCATGAACCACATGACCATTTAAGTTACCAGTTTCAAACTGTAGTTAGTCCTCTATTTTATTTTCTTGTGTGATGAATGGAAAATATAAACGGTGTCCCCAACTCGCCCCCGCGCGCCGCCGCCGTCGACTTTGCTTTATACTATGAAGTGATACCCAAACATGGGGTTTGGTACATAATACCGAAAGTTAAATAATCGAATAACAATAGGTCGACAACGATTGGTCGGACGATCAAATCGTCGCTGGTACGTTACGTCGAAACGTTAACACTTCGAGGTGTTATTACGTGGAAAATGCAATTGGTCGAAAGATCAAATTGTCGCTGGTATATTAGGTCGAAATATGAATACGTTGATGTATTATAAAATGCAAACGGTCTATTTGTCCCCTCCCCATAAAGTTGAAATATTCAAAAGGCCTGCCTTTGTGGAATCTATGAAATAAACCTATGTTATAAAGTTATAAGTATACTTCTGATTTGTGGTTTGTTCATTTTGTAAAAGTTTAATGGTTTGGTATCATCCTCGTTTCTGTGTGTCTAACAACTTATTCCAACGTCTGTGCCTTTTGAAAATTATGGGGAAAGGACTAAAGACCGTTTGCATTTTTACGTAGTAAGTAATACGTCGACATATTAATATTTCGACCTAATATACCAGCGACAATTTGATCTTTCGACCTATTGCATTTCCACTTAATAATACCTCAACGTATTAACGTTTCGACGTAACGTACCAGCGACGATTTGATCATCCGACCAATCGTTGTCGACCTATTGTTATTCGATTATTTAACTTTCGGTATTATGTACCAAACCCAAAAACATGTACCTACTTAATGTCATCTAGATTAAATAATATAACCCTTGAAGCATAATTGACTTACAAACGTCTCAAACACGTAAGAAGATTGAATGGTTATAAACGAAATGGTTACTTAAAGTCATAAGTTTAAACGTCTTCAACTAGTTGCCTGAAAGCCTTCCTGCCTATATCTGCGACTAAGAATGTTAGTCACGTTTCTTATTAGAGATTACAGGTTTAACCAGTATCTTTTCCACAATAACACAGGTAGTTGAAAAAATGTATTGGAGGTTTTTAGTGAAATTGATAGTTTATTTCATGTTTATCGACGAAAATAGGGTGATGAGGGTTCTATTCAATTTCAAAGATCACTTAAAAAAGAATTATTTAATATTGATAAATATAACACCCTTCTAGAATAGTACTGAACGTTTTGAGGAAAAAGCTTTCTTGATTTTTTTGATATGATTTTTGTTAATAACCCTGTGCCTGCTCACATTATGTAGGTAATCATATACGAAATGGCCCATATTGATTTTTACAGCATTCTTTTAGGAAATGGGTCGTAACCGATGTACCTGGTAGTGTGTTAGTGTGGTAGTAAAAATACTTAATCAATTCATCAAAATATGCCAAAGATAACACCAGACTACAACTACGACCTGCAGACCGCGGCGGCGGGCGTTTTAGTCGGTTCGTGTTCGACATAACCTCCCCCACCCGCTCCGACTGGGGTATCCACGGGGATTTCCCGCACGTAAATAAAATCAAAAACAAGATCGATAACTTTTTATTCATTTGTGCATTCTAAGCTAGGTATTGATTATTGAGCTTCGCTACAAAGTGAATGCAACTGAAATTAGAGTAATATTTTCTCTCGAGAGTTCTTAAATAAGTAGAATATCACTCCGTCTTACTAGACTAGAGAATCTTTTGAAGTAGCGGTTTACTTTTTTTACTGAATATTCTTGGTAATATTAGTCTGCAGATACATCAATGGTATTAAAGATATTACTTAAATTGAACCGTTGCTATTTGACTTAGAGCCAATTTAGTTGTTCATTTTGGCTTTAGTCTATGCAGACTAACCAAATAAGCAATCTAAATGTTGGCACAACCTCTTCGTGTTGCTGTTGCCAAAAAAGTTCTCCTTTTTAACGACTAAAAGACTAATATAATGAAAAAACTATACATTTCTTCTAGAAGTCTGTAAGTATAAATATCTCGTATTCTGTATTACTCGTATTTGTACCTATTTATGGGTATAAAAATGTTGAAATTCTTTCAGTTATCTATACAGAAAATCCGTAGTAGATTAATTCTTTTTTATATCACTATAGTCTACTATATAAAAATAAGTCGGGTTTTCCTTCCTGACGCTATAACTCCAGAACGCAAGAACCAATTTGGCTAATTTTGGTCTTGAATTATTTGTGGAAGTCCAGGGAAGGTTTGTATGTTGAGAAAAATTCAAATAATTGCCGAGAACCGACATCCACGCGAGCGGAGTCGCGGGCAAAAGCTAGTACTATATACAAAAGTGCTATATACCGTGCGGTAAAAGAAGGAGGAGGAAGATGTTTAATCGATTTGAATCCCAAGTTTGCACTTTCAAGCCCAGGGTTGGCTCTCAATTTACTCGTTTTAATAATTTCATATGTCTTCGTTTTTACGAGAACGACTACCTGATCTGTATCTTGCTGCTATATGCCGTTATATCTTCATAAACTCGATTCTGTTAGTGTTTTTTTTTTAAATATAAAAACAAGTCAGGTGTGTCATCCTGGTGCTGCAGACAATGAGTAACATAAACGAATTGAAACAGAAACAGATGAAGCTTCTGCAGAGGTATTGCGCCTCTAACTTACGGAAAAGTTTTATTATCAAGTTGGACAAAGGTTACTCTCGCTATCGGAATCTTTAGTGCGAAAACTGTAATTTAGGATAATTGTTATGTCGCAACTTCGAGAAGACAGGGTAGGACGTGACCTACCCATAGAGACATAATGTAGTACCGTCAGGTTACCTAGTGGATAAAATTTGACACATTTTAAATCATAACTAACCATAATCCACCTAGCGTTGTTCCCAGTTGCATCTGAGGATTTTACTTTGGGGTCCAAGCTCTGCTTGATTTTTCTCCTCCTGTAGATTTGCTTCTAAGTACGGCGACTTTATGGGACTTCTACGGCTTTCTTTCTTTCTTACAATGGGAGAAACTCAACAACTTTATGGGTCCATCAATTAGCAGATGTACGAGTTTACAGAAGAGGTTAGACTGGCCTCGAGGGTTTCAGTGGAGGCCCTTTCTTAATCATTAAAACGGCTCATTTAATTATTATCTATGTAAAATATAATAAGTTTAGATAAGTATCCACAGTCCGAGTTGGGCAGCGGCGATTGCAACCAAATTAATATTAATGTAGGTACGTACCCTTAACTGTATCGTCAGGAAACGCTCACGTAATGTTTTAGGCGATGTAACAAATTAATCCACCGGTTCTCATGGAATGGGCTCGCGGCAACCGGCGACCCGGAAACTTTAAATGAACATTGTACACCCGCCTTAATTAATTTTCACATTTAACTGTGCTACGTACTGTAATTAGCGTATCTGCATGTGTGTAGGTTACAACCCTTTAAAAAGTGCAAATATCTATTTTCGAAGGGACGTGTTGTTGATAGCCGGATCTGGAATTGGTTCTACAAGGGTGAACTCTCACGCCTTAATAAAAAATAATAGATAATAATAAATATTCCACAACATTCTACACAACGCAATCTAGACCCATGGTAAGCTTAACTGGCTAGCCTTAAGCTTATTCAAAACAAAAACTCAAGTATTATTGAGTTGGGATTTGGGTCATGCCAATCATATGAGAATTTCCGCTAGAATTTTCTTTTGGTTTGGTATTTCTCAATATATATATGATATTTCAATCGTGTTATAATGGCGAGGTATAACTGTTAGGGATATTTAATTGTGGTGTAGTTATTTTAGGAGGTGCCTGTAGTATATCCATCCTAATATTATAAATGCGAAAGTAACTCTGTCTGTCTGTCTGTCTGTATGTTACGATTTCACGCCTCAACTACTGAACCGATTTTGATGAAATTTGGTATAGGGGTAGATTAGACCATGAGAAAGGACATAGGCTATGTTTGGTCGCGATAACCGACATCCACGCGGGCGGAGCCGCGGGCAAAAGCTAGTCTTCTTATAAAACGCATCTATTTCATTCTACTTCTGTTGCATAATGATGTTGGTAACAAAGAATCAAACCGATTCTGCCAAGCAAACAAACCTGGCTTTCAGTTTTAAAATATGCAACATTCGAAGTGCGCCAATAACCGGCGCCAAGTTGTATGAATTGTTCATGATTTTTTCTTACTACGACTGAAGTGGGTTTACCTCTGCACACTTTGATTTCAAGAAATCTTTTATTCTACCTGCCAAGTTTGAAATATATGAAAAAAAAAACTGCTTAAGTACCTAAGGGCTTCCGTTTAAACAAGATTGTAATAAATGTCTCATTACCATTTTATATTAAACCGAAAGCCCGCAGAAATATTAGTATAAAAAGATAGGTAAATTTGGATAGCCATTTAGCGATCTTATTGAGAGTAGCGCCTGTGAAAGTATCTATTAGTAAATGTTTTGCAGAAATTTTAGTATCATAATTAATGTATCGAGGTGAATATTTAGCAAAATGTTATTTCATAAAAAAATCGGCATAGTAGGTACTTAAAAGAAAATTAATTGAAACATTCGATCGAAGGAAACCTTCGAGAACCGACTTTTCTTATTTCAAGATATGTATATCTGAAATATGGTTGCTCATTATATTTTAATATTAGATCGTCCAATTTTTTTACGCATCAGTTTTTACGATATGAACGCGGTGCTCATTTTTTACATTCACCAACTGAACTTTTGTTTGTTCCATGTGCAGTGTTTTTGCACTACACAGAAATATGAACGAGGAAAACTAACGTGATTCTTGCGAAGCTATTCAGTCGAATATCATAGTACAATCGCGTACAATGGTGTTCTTAGATGTATCGCTACTTAGCGCCACATCCACCCAAATGATTTATGAGGGTATAGACAAGAGAGAAATAACGTTGGATTCTTTATATAAGATCATATGTTATGAAATAAAGACGCAGCAAATTGTGCCCGCAAGAATAGATGGAACGAAAAAGAAATATGTATAATATATATTTTCGTATCGCTGGACGATAATTAAATTAGTAAAACCGTATAAAATCTACGAGTATTTACCAAAGAGGCCTAAATATGTATGTTTTTAGTTATTTTATCTTATTATCATCATACTCATCACGGCGTTTATCTCAGTTGCATCCAAAGTCTTTAATTTGGAGCCGGAATAACTCTCCTACTCAATGACATTGCTTATATTAGCTTTTGTGGAAGCGACTGTCTAACAACCTGCCTACCACAAAAACTTGTCCGTTAATCAGTATTTAGGTACCGGCTAACAGGTGAGGCTAGTTTAGGCCCCGAATATCTTGTAGGTGCCTCCATACACTTTATATAATTAGTTACTGTATTATAACGACCGACCTACGTTTTTAAACTTTGTACTTGACAGTTCTCAAAAATCTAAGGATTTCTTCAATACAGCATTTTCCTGCTCCCATCAGCAATACCGTTCACAAGTAGGTACTTTTATTCAGGTTTATAACCCGTATTAAATACTCATACCAAAATTTGGCCAATTACCTAATGGATATTTATCGCTTTCCGTCTGGATTTCTCAATATACTCGTAAATAGTTACTGTACTGTACTCGACTGTACCTCATGTCTACCTAACCAATATATTTAATGGATGTGATTTGTTCTAAATGTGAGGTTGGTATGGGCTATTCTTGTATTGTGAGAGAATTTGATTGCGTACAACTGATTACTAAGGTCACAAGTGCCAACTGCCAATTAATCATCAGGACGATGTCAGTTTATTCCTGTGAAAGCCAAGATCAACCAAACCCAATATGGAATGTAGGAGAAACCGTTAACGGGCTCGGTTGCAGCCGGGACCGTCGCTAAGAAGAAAATGCTGATGACTAACGATGAATAATAACCAACCCAGTGACCATGGCTTCTAAAACCAACCAAAATAATGTGGATAGAAATTATAACACTTAAGTACGACGGTAGAATCAGTTAAAGTTAGTTTTATTTCCATGTAAAATGAAACTCAAACAAATGGTGGCTGTTGCAGTCATAAAATTCGTTATAAAGCGGTCTATAATCGTATCGTTTTGTTGGAAATTAAGAGCAAAGAACCGCTTCGAAAGTATTTAAATACTTTTATGGCTTCAGCTTACATATTAGACCGCTGTTATATACAGCCTGTAAAGGATATTTCAAAAAACAATTTTGTTAGTTTAGATGGGTTATTTATTTGTGATGTAAAATATGTTGAAGTAAGATGTGGTGTGTATCTTTGAAAACTTTCCCCTATTTTACTGTCATTTCTTCAAGAAATAAGCGGGTAGGTAGGTACTACTAACCTTACTAACAAGGGATGACCCTGGGTCGACCGGGTGAGAGCCATATGCCAATGGCAATCTCACCTCCACAGATAATTTTAGATTCTATAACACAAGCAGTTAAGCCACGCTTTGTAGAATGTTTATTCGTTTATTACTAGTTGACCCGGCTAACTTCGTACCGCCAATTTTTTTCCACCTACGTTTCTGATCCGATTTCCACTGCACCCGATACGATATTAAGCATGTATTATACATATAAACCTTCTTCTTGAATTACTCTATCTAATAAAAGAAACCGCATCCAAATCTGTAGTGTAGGTTAGAAAATATAAGCATACATAGGGACGGACAAACGCAGAAAGCGACTTTGCTTTATACTTGGTATGTAGTGATGATGATTTATTATCTGATGATCCAAATCAGTGTGCAGTTTTATACCTTCGAATCCGATATGACCACTCTCTCTGACTCGCGGAGGGAGAGGAGGAGGTTATCTGAGGAGATTTCTGCAGTATAAAAAAGGGTAGGTACTACCTTTTACAGTAATGTAAACATCCAAACACCTTCACAAATTTTCACATTTTATAACATTACTTAGCAATATTAGCAAAGATAGGAAGTAAGATTCGTTCAACAAATATTCTGGCATCGTTGAAATATTTTACACGTTTAGAAAACGTTTCAAGTCTTGACCAATAAAAGGTTTAATTTATCCTTACCATAATGTTATTCGCGAAATCGTTTTTCTTTTTTTGGCAAAGTCTAATTGAATTAAAAAGTAAACTGTCAGTGTCAGTTTATCTCGGCGAGGTAAAAGCCCCAGAGAAATTATTCGTCTCGGGCCGTATTAAATTAGAAAGTGCTCAGTAAAATGGAAATTGTTCGTTCGGCTAGACACACCAGGACTTTAATCGATCATTTGTATCACAACTTGATATTTATTATATGATGGACAGCTCAAAGTGGGATGGAGAACACTTCATCTAACAATTTTATGTTTACATTCACCTGAAAAGCTGTATTCGTCATACATTCCTTCTAACATGCTTCTGATATCAGTGCCACTGTTGAATAACCTCCAGTCTCATCAATAAGATCCATTGTTCATTGTACGTTCTACTGTTCAACTAGTTGTAAAATAAATATATTTGGCAATGTAATATTGAAACTGTTTTTTTTTTTTTTTTTTTTTCATTGTTCATACAGATTGTGAGACCACTATTCCCGCTAATATTTAAGTTGTATACTGTGACAATGAAATCGGAATATTGCTTCTTTATTAATTATACACAATTATTGTTTGAAAATGTGTATTATTTCTAAAGTTTAATAGTCGGAAAATCTCGGGAATGCCTTAATGCTTTCCTTAAATTAATAATGGTACACCAATTGAGGCTTTATGGTCGTTTTTTTTTTTTTTTTTTTTTTTTTTTTATGGATTAGGGAGGCAGACGGATCGCCTGATGGTAAGCGATTACCGCCGCCCATGGACACCCGCAACACCAGAGGAGTCACAAGTGCGTTGCCTTCCTTTTAAAAGAGAGTACGCTCTTTTCTTGAAGGTTTGAAGGTCGTAATGGTTCGGAAATACCGCTGGTGGCAGTTCATTCCACAGTTTAGTTGTGCGAGGCAGAAAGTTTCTCGAGAAACGCACAGTTGTGGACCGCCAGCTGTCCAGATGGTGAGTGTGGAACTGCTGTCGCGTGGAACGATGGCGGAAAGAGGCGGCGGGGATCAATCCGAACAATTCCTCGGAGCACTCCCCATAGTATAGGCGATAGAAGATGCGACTACGATGCGATACGACTCTACGCAGTGCCAAAGAGTCTAGCCGATTTGAAACATCCCGGCAGTTGACGATTCGAGTCGCTCTCCGTTGGATGCGGTCCAGAGGGAGAAGTTGGCACTGAGGTGCTCCTGCCCAGAGATGAGAACAGTATTCCATATGTGGCCGTACTTGCGCCTTATAAAGTTGTTGGCGGTGAGCCGGAGTGAAATACTGTCTCGATCTATTGAGTACACCCAGCTTCTTCGAGGCCAATTTAGCTTTACCCTCTAAATGACCGCGAAACTGGACTTCGCTCGATATGTCAACACCAAGTATTCCAATATCGACTGAGACAGTTAAGGGGGTGCTCTCAAAACGAGGGACTACGACCAACGGCTGTTTTTTTGCGGTGAACGCACAAACTTGTGTCTTTGTGGGGTTAAAACGGACCAAATTAAGTCTACCCCAAATTGAAACTTTATCTAGAGAGGTTTCAATTTCAGACACAAGTTTATTTCGGCTCTCGTTGACGTTTTCCCGAGAAATGTTCGCGCAGCCGGTATAGAGGGCATCGCTTGTACTGTCGTCCGCATAACAATGAATGCTGCTAATTTGCAGCATGTCATTGACATGGAGGAGAAACAGAGTGGGCGATAGCACACAACCTTGAGGGACACCAGCGTTCACAGACATAGAGTCAGAACATTCACCGTCGACTACGACTTTTATGCTTCTGTCTGTTAAAAAGCTAGCAATCCATTTGCACAATTTCTCGGGAAGCCCATAAGAAGGAAGCTTTGATAAAAGCGCTTTGTGCCAGACCCGATCAAAGGCCTTCGCTATGTCCAAACTAACCGCCATGGCTTCTCCCTTGGTCTCGATCGCCTGTGCCCAACGATGCGTCAGGTATACTAGAAGATCACCAGCCGACCGACTCTTACGGAAACCGTACTGCTGGTCACTGAGTAGCTGATGACCCTCCAGATACCGAAGGAGCTGGCAGTTGATAATGGACTCCATTATCTTCGAGAAAAGGGAGGTAATGGCTATTGGTCTGTAGTTGGATGGATTTGAGCGGTCGCCTTTTTTAGGGATCGGGTGGACCAGCGCTGTCTTCCATAATGTCGGGACTACGCCAGAAGAGTAAGAGAGCCGGAAAAGACGCGTTAAGACCGGTGCCAACTCTGGAGCGCACATCTTCAACACTATGGGAGAGATTCCATCAGGCCCATTCGACTTATGGATATCGAGGGACGTAAGTGCTAAACGCACTGAGCGTTGGTGAAACCGGATATCCGGCATACAGCTCTCGCAACGCGGTATACTGGGCGGTTCCTGTCCCTCGTCATCCAAGGTCGAGTTAGACGCGAAGAGTTTTCCCAGAAGATCGGCTTTCTCCTTTGCGTTGTGGGCCAACGAATCATTTCCCATGTGCAGAGGTGGGAAGGATGGCTTGCAGAAGTTCCCTTCGATAGCTTTGGCGAGAGACCAGAATGCACGAGTCGTCTTAAGCATAACTTTAACTTAACTATTAATTTAAGTTTAAGTTAGTTTAGAGTACGTCCTTTGTTGTATTTATGTACTAATGAAATGCTAAGATTACTCGTGAATGCTTCAATGCCTTCCTTAAATTTATAATTGTAGACCGATTGAGACTTTACGACCGTCTCGAATGGAACTGTAACTTTATTATTACATTAAGTTTTAGTGGTTTCAAATGAATCTCTTATGGCTGAGCTAAACAATATGTCCCTAGATTGTGAACTAGCTTTTGCCCGCGACTTTGTCCGTGTTAAGTTCGGAATAGAAAGGTATAGGACACTCTGCTCCTGTTTCCGCGACCCAGATAAAGTTCCTTAAAGTGTCTGTGAGCCTAGTACTTTATGCAAAAATGTACCAAGGTCACAGACATACTGATCCCGTGACCGCGAACCACAGGAACCTTTTACCCGACCTATGTCCGTCTCCAATTTTCAGCCAAATCAGTACAGCCATTTTTGAGTTATATATAGTGTAACTAAAACAACTTTCTTGAACAACTTATTCTTTAAACAACTTATTGATTTCTAGGCTCATAACTTGGGTTAAACAATATTACAGATTCTGGATGCCCTTGGATGAAGATGAAGACGCCATTTTGGTTAATGACTGATGTTAGTGTGATCTATTCCATGGTGATGTTCAATACTTGATGTCAAATACCTCGTTTACAAAATGATATTTTTCTAGTCTTTTGAAAGTAAGTATGCACATATACTTATAAATTATTAACGTGTGCAAAAGTAATTTTGATAGACAATGTTGTGATATTTTTTTTATAAAAAATGTTCAAACTAAACGTATTTTTGATATAAAATATTCTGAAATTCTTATAAAAAAGAAACATTTGCGTAGCTTCGTAGCGTGTGTGGCTGGTGAGATAATATATGGTTGATTCAGTGAAAATTCGTCCACCGGCATATTTTCAGTGTAGTTGTTTTGCCGTGTACCGAGCAGATAAAACTAACGGTGTCACTATTGTAAAAGCAGCCCGATATAACCCTATTCAAAGTTGCAAAAAAGTGGAATTCACGCAATAGATAATTTACAACCGTTCTTCCGAATTGAAAAATCTGTTCTTTTTAGACAACAATCGCTTCGCGTTTCTTTCTTGAATAAAGTGAAAATGGGTGAAGAGGATTTTAGTAAAATTCAGTTCATTATTTAGTTCCTACTTCAAGTAAATGTGCAATTGCTGAATCGTTAGTCTGGCAATTCTTCACAGCCAGTAGAGATAAATTTATTTTTACCTTTTCAGTATAATCGGCTTCGTTGAATTTTTGCCGCATCCGTTGTCTTCACACCAACACTAATGCAATCTAACATAATTGTAGGTTCTCTTGCATTGATATAGTTCAAGGCTTATTAGTGATATAAATAATAAATATATGCGTAGCAATAACATTCAAATATTTTTTTATAATATATGCATACATGGATACAGCATGTAATAGATGGTTAATTTTTTTTTATGAAATTAGCAGTGTTTATAAGTAGGTACAGTGAGGATCTGAAATATCTTGACTAGAAAGTCTCAAAATGATCTTAAAACTAAGGTATTAAGAGCAATTCTAACAGTTTTATTGATTAAAATTGTATCATTGTCTGAACTAAAGGTGTATAACAAATATCGAACACAACAACGTCAACAGGACAGGAGGAAATTCAAGGAACAAAGATAATTTTGAACACTTTGTTTATCAAAATCTTTTGATGTTGACTGTACAATGTAAAAGTACGGTACATAACGATATTTCCATATTAAACGACTATCAATTTTCGAAATATCCGAAGCAAAATAATAAAAATAAAATGATTATTCAGTACGAATGTTGACGTGTCCTTTCGTTCGACAATAAAATTGTTAAACGAGGTCTATTTAAATTAATGTACCTATTGCGTCACGTCGGCCGCGCCGATGTATTTTGAATGCCTGTTGTTTATTTTTTTACGTACAACGTGTTTAATATTCTGATGTAGTCGGACAATTTTCTTTCACAAACGTTGTTTGGTTGCCAAATGTGCTGTGAAAAGTTTCGTATGGTTGTCATGTAGGCTTACAAAATCTCATGTATCACATATCATTTGACAAGATTTTCAATGTTGTTTTGAATTTTGCTTTTATAACTTTTCTAAATTAAGGGTTTGAGCTATACAGGGTTACCTGGTAAGTCGTGCGAACCCCGTTAGGGGGTCGTGGTTCCCACCATTTCTGACAGAATTCCCCTTGGACCCCCGCACCCCAACCTAACCCTTTTCAAGTTATAAGGCTTTAAAGACTTTTTTGACAAAATGTCCGATTTTTGTCTATTGGCCCATTTTTTTGTTTATTATAATTCAAATATTTAGTTTTATACTATTTTTGTGTAGCAGATTAGTTTGTTCATCATAATGAAAAATAAAAATAGAGTTACCTCAACTAAATAGGTTGTAGATAGAAGATTGATAGTTATAGCATCAAACAAAAATCAGTACAAATCAAACTTCAACCAGCAATAGTAAAAAAAAAATCTATGACACGTAGGCTGCAGATACCTTTAAAAATATCTACGTTTCATTAGCTATTCAACAAGGTATAACAAGCTAGGCTGCTATTAGATTTCTTGGAATAATCTTTGGTAAAAGTCCTAAAAGGAGTAGTGAAATTAATGTAAAATTTATCAATTATGTTACAAAATAAAATAAAACAATTTAAATTAGGTTAAACAAATGTATTTTATTTTATCTTTCGTGTTCAACATGTTCACCTCTGTTTCGCACACACACTCGCATTCTGTTTCTAAGTCCACTTTTAACCACCGATGTTGTTAAACCTCTTCTTATTTGATCTGCTGCCATTAGAATCCTTTCCTTTAACACGTCTACAGACTCAATTAGGTGGTTTTCGTCGTATACTATGCTTTTCATGTGCCCCCATACATAAAAATCCATGGGGGTCAGGTCTGGGCTTCTCGCTGGCTACGGTATAGGTCCACCTCTCCCGATCCACCTATTGGTATAATTTGTGTCTAACCATTCTCGGACACTTCTGCTATAATGTGCCGGGCAACCGTCGTGTTGAAACCACATGTTTCTAATAAGATTCAGGGGTAAGTCTTCAAGCAAATCATTGAATTGTGTTCTTAAAAAATTCTTGTAGTGCTCACCATTTAAGTTGTCAGGGAGAAAGTGTGGTCCAATCAAATGGTTTGATATTATGCCCATCCACACATTTACGCTGAATCTTCTTTGAGATCCTGTTGGTCGCTTATTGGGATTTCCCTGTTGTTTCGGGGCCCAATAATGAGCGTTATGGTAACGAAAACCACCCAATTGAGTCTGTAGACGTGTTAAAGGAAAGGATTCTAATGGCAGCAGATCAAATAAGAAGAGGTTTAACAACATCGGTGGTTAAAAGTGGACTTAGAAACAGAATGCGAGTGTGTGTGCGAAACAGAGGTGAACATGTTGAACACGAAAGATAAAATAAAATACATTTGTTTAACCTAATTTAAATTGTTTTATTTTATTTTGTAACATAATTGATAAATTTTACATTAATTTCACTACTCCTTTTAGGACTTTTACCAAAGATTATTCCAAGAAATCTAATAGCAGCCTAGCTTGTTATACCTTGTTGAATAGCTAATGAAATTTAGATATTTTTAAAGGTATCTGCAGCCTACGTGTCATAGATTTTTTTTTTACTATTGCTGGTTGAAGTTTGATTTGTACTGATTTTTGTTTGATGCTATAACTATCAATCTTCTATCTACAACCTATTTAGTTGAGGTAACTCTATTTTTATTTTTCATTATGATGAACAAACTAATCTGCTACACAAAAATAGTATAAAACTAAATATTTGAATTATAATAAACAAAAAAAAATGGGCCAATAGACAAAAATCGGACATTTTTTCAAAAAAGTCTTTAAAGCCTTATAACTTGAAAAGGGTTAGGTTGGGGGGCGGGGGTCCAAGGGGAAATCTGTCAGAAATGGTGGGAACCACGACCCCCTAACGGGGTTCGCATGACTTACCAGGTAACCCTGTATATAATGTTAGAGATATTTATAGTGTTAATACTGAGAGCAGTATCAACAACAACAGTAACACTCTGAGGGGTAGGCAGAGGCCTACCCCTCAGAGTGTAGACACTGTACAGGTGTGAATATATGTATGTATGTTTACTGAACTAATTTATAAATCTAAAAAGATGATGGGATTTATTTATATTTTTGGATCTGCACTTTCTCCAAGCGGTTAAGCTCCCCATACTTTGCATGCTTTTGTGAATATAGGTCTCAAGGACTATTTAAGTAGCCCTTTTTCCTGTAATATTTTATCTTTATAGTATTGACAATATTCGAGGACTTTGTGTTCCATTATTTTAATGTATATAAATACCACCCGACACAAAGACATCTCTGTCATCACATGATTATCTGTATATTTTCCATTTATTTTCCAGAATATATATTACATAGAATGGTGCACAGAAATAGTGCATATTGTGACATAAGCTTTATGATAATTTTATACCAACACATATAAAAGGGTCATTATTAATGCAAAGTAGGCTCAATAAATAGTACCCATTTTGAACCTACGAGCTTAACAAAAGAAGCAAGCGTTAAAAGTTAGCACCCGATAAACGGGACGTATGTTAAGTACCATAACAGTAAACTAACACATTGTATCACCTGAGGCAATTTAACCCTTGAGGGACGCAACCCTACCGTCACATAAAAACATCCGTAATAGACCCCATGGGGCATATAACTGTAACTATGTATGAGATACGGGAGGGATTTTTTCTTAAGATGGCTTATTTTTATGCCCAAATGTGTACGAATATGAAGGTAAGATGTTTACACAGTGTTGTAAGAACCATTTCTACGGTAAATATTTAGAAAATGGAAACGAAATAATATGTTTCGTTTCTATTTTCAACATATAAAGCTGAAAAGCCCCCTTTTAAAGAATTTGGGGTTGTAAGAAGAAGATTTCAATGACGTATTATCACGCCATTGAAATCTTGGAAACGTTCGACACAACTTACTACTTACTCGATCAATAACATTTTATTTTACACGAGAATCGAACCTAACACATTTTTATTACAAGCAAACCTATGCCACGAGATAGACTTGGTCCTCATAAATGAGTAATGCTTATACAAATAAATTATTCTGCTTTTTTTCCATGCCGCGCTATAAAAATGTAGATTTTTTTACCAACACACATGTTTCCTTATAATCCCGGATACTTTAAGCAGGGTTATATATACCTATACTTTTTTATTTGTCACTGCTCGTAGCACTTTGCTACGAACTCTATCTACGAGCTACAGAATTAAGAAGTGTTAGTTCCAAGGGTGCATTGACCCTACCGTGAATTAAAAATGTTTGTTAATTTTGCTTATGTGTACGTACTTTTTATGTGACACATTTTGCAGTTAATTATTTTATTATTTACTAGCTGATGCCCGTGGCTCCACTCGTGTAGGTGTCTGTTTTCGCGATTTTGATCATATCTTCGGTGCTACTCAATCACAGAGGACAGAATATGATTAACCTTCTCCATTTTAAATCAGACCAATATATGTCAAACAAAAAAACACCATAAAATACGCTCAAAATGGTTTGTCTTAATGACACGTATAATTATATTTAAAAAACACAAAACACATAAAATATATCAATATTGGAAGCGCTCACAGAACTTTTGCTCCATGCGGGAATTGAATCTACAAACTTCGCCCCGTTGACAATGTTCTCACCCCTTTGACCACAACTCTCACCATGCTGGCCACAAACCAACGGTTTAAATAATCCAATTCCAAAGTTAGCAAGAATTTAAAACACTCAATATTCACATAATATCCTTATTCATTTAGATTCACAAGTAACATTTTATTAATCTCAAATTTAAAGCTAGAAGCATTATTTAAATAAATAAAGAAGTATTCTAGAAAATATTTTATACAGAGAAATTACTTTTTATTTATAGATTTATTTTGCGCTAACCCATGCTCTAAAGGTTTGGATGCAGTCAGAGTCTTTTTCTTGGCTTTTGCAAGTGTGACTGTCGCATGACTGTCCAACCACGAAGGGAAAGCCTGCGATAAAGACTTGTTAATCGTTAATCAGCTGGTGAATATACCGGCTTGCACGACCAGGTAAGATAGCCCTGGACCTCAAAGATCATGGTAGGACCCATACACCTGTAGTGGACAGCTGCGCCGGCCCTCGGTGGTTTTCGGGTTCGCTTGGGCCGCGCGCGCGCCGCTCTCCCACCAGCCAGTGCATTGTTCGCAGACGCTGTGTCGCTTTCGTTTTCAAGTAGTTGCACCGCGCGTAGTATTATTATTTGCTTAGCTATTAGCCTTTCTATTTCGATTATTTATTTTCTATCTTTGCATCTATCTTCTCTGCTTTTAACTATAACTATAAACTGTATCTATTCCTTCGCGTATCAGTGCTTCCTACTCTTCTGTGCTTATGTGTGTACCTGCTTTTCAACATTATAACAATCGTTTCCAGTTCGCGATCTTTCCATTTAACTAGCCCGTACATCGAACACTCATTTTAGTAGTACAACTACACACCTAATTAACGAAGTGGCAAACAAACTTAAGGTCCTTACTAGAGACGATGCCTTAGAGCGAATGGGTGGAGTCTCCGAACGTAATAATCGCAGCCCCGCACCACCCCGCACTCATGTCACTAAAGTGATTATAATATAAAAATATGGGAAAAGATGTCGGTAAAAAGGATACAGAGTGGACACATCATATTCTGCCTAACTTCACGAACCTAACTGACTTGGTATTTTTTTGACATCGATGTTGATTGATTTTTGATTCTTTATTATAGCTAAGGTCGGCGGCTCCGCCCGTATGGATGTCTATTATCGCGACTTTGGTTTTATCTCTGGTACCATTCTACCAAAACCTTTTAAATAAAAATACCATATCAAAATCCGTGTACTAAGTAGCGTTTGTGTCCATTGTGAACAAACAGACACATTCAATTTCACAAGGTTCAAATTCTATGGCGTAGCGGTGGACCATTCAGAGATTGTGGGTTTGATGCCCACTCACACACACACATGAATATTATTTCCATTGGTTAGGGTGTTTATTGCATAGATACATTGAGGTAGGTGAATATGAACACTATAAGTATGCTATAGACGTAACAATTCACACACATTACACATTCTCACAGTGCCATCGTTTGCAACGTAAGCCCAAAAAATGTATTTATCTAAATGACATCACATTGAAACCTCTTATATTATGCACTAACTGACCCGGCAAACTTCATTTCACCTTAAGAATTAGAATTTACCTCAATTGACTGTATTAAGTTGTCTTAATTATTTTGAGAACAGAAAGCATTACGACAGGGACTCCATACGCACACGGAGATCCTGACACCAATAGGTCATAACAACGTCTTTCGGGTCAGATATTTTATATAATGGTTAAGTGTTCTTAAATGTTTCTATTTTCCTCGCATATTTTTTACTTTTTCTTTCATAAAACCCTTCTCCAGACAATAACAAACACAGCAAAAAAAAAAAAAAAGCGAAATTGGTCCAGCCTCAGCGAAAATGAATCCCTATTGGGAAATAGGGATTTATTTTTATATTATATAGATTATATTGTATATATAAACCTACTTCTTGAATGATATCCGTAATAAATCCGTCGCGTAATTTTTTTTTATATATAGGACACGTCAATTTGACTTCACCTCGCCTGATGTTAAGCTAAAGGCAAAGTCTCGGAACGAGGGTCACCATCGGAAACATGTACCATGTTAACAGTGGTGGCACTCAGCTCAGCCAGCTCTCAGGTGGCAGACGGCCTCGTTAGATGCCTTTTCACGCCCCGCTTAAAGGACCCGGGACTGTAGGAAGAAGGAAACACGTGAGCTGGCAGGGAGTTCCAGGTCTTAATGGTGCGGCATGGGATTTTAAAGATCTAAGCATACATAGAGACAGACAGACAGCGGGAAGTGAATTATTTTATACTAGTGATTATATCTAGTGATCATGTTTTTATAATATTATATATTTATATATGTAGCTATAGGTATGTATAGTATTCTAATATACATATATATTAATATACAGACGTAGTTTGTGACGTTATAGAGGTTAATCTCTGGATCTACAGAACCAATTCTAAGAATTATTTCACCAATAGAAACCCACACTATTTATCAGTGTCATAGGTTTTATATCATTACACTACGAGTGAGGATCACCATCCGGAACGGCATCCAAATCTACGTCTTTGGAGCCGTGGGTAACAGCTGATAACAAATAAAGTGTGTGAATAAAATAATCAACACAACATTTTCATGTATTTCTTGAGAGTTTAAAGCTTTAGCTTTTTTACCGAATTTACTTTCGGCGTCTCATAGAAGTGTCTTATCTGTCCACTTATGCATTAGTCTCGAATTGTGTTGCTGTCAAAGCTGCGAAAACGTGAAGCACAACCTCCCCGTCCAACAGCCATAACGGCACTGCCGCCCGGCCCCCGCATAGGCACCCGCTAAGCCAAACTCTCGAGAACGTAACAAAGACGTGGCCTGTGACTTCAAAAGTCAATGTATTGAACGGAAAAATGTACCACTTATACTCCAGATCTTTGTTTTTCTTTTAGTTAAAAAATTACGTAAAAATTCTTTTCCGTTTAGAAGTAGTTGCCAGTTTTCTTTTGAGTGACCTTTTTGCTTTGGGAATGATTTTCATATAGTAATTATAAAGTGAGAATAACTAAAAATGTACCAAATGTAGACAAGAAACCAACAAATAAAACAGTGTAAACAGTTTTTAAATACGTCCACAAATAAAAAAGGAGTTGGTCTCTAAACATACGCCTGAAAACCAGATTTAGAGATTTAGTTTCCAGAACCAGTGAAAAGAAGCAAGTAAATAAATTAATAGCTTGAATATTCTACTTTCTCGTACAGCTTTTTCTACAGTATTGAAAACTGAGAGCAGTATTTTAATGAGAATTCAAAACTTGTCCATTACGAAGTTGTACCGACAAGTTTCTACTTCATTTTATTAACAAGTTAGTTCAGGTTTTGTACTTTTGCCGGGAGGGTATGCTTAATTTCTCGAAACTTCGTATCGCGTAGACATATATTTTATCACCCTCCGAAAGTAATTCAATTTATTAGTTGTACAAGGTGTCATTAATGTACATAAAATTTAACATACCGCAACTAGTTAGAAGTTTCATAAATCATTTAAACACCATCATACTTACGTGGCAATTTAATTTATACTTCTGTTCAATTCATACGGAATATACAGTCAACCATAAAAGTAGTTCAACAAATTTAATTTATTTAATCATCTTGGTTCTTAAGCCTTTCAACAGTAATGTGGCGATATTTGTGTGACGTGATTGGTTATGGAGTGGAACAAGCTTAAAACTATATGTCGATGAGTAAGTAGCCAATTGAGTCACGAGCTATGTTTTCCATGTGAAAACCCGCTTGCTTGCCACCTGTATGGCGAGGTAGCTAAGGCGACATCGAATCGACTAAAAGCACACCATCTCTCGGTACGGGTTTATATTCAAGGGGACTCCAAAGGGGACCCCCGGAACTCCAGCACAGACTGCCTATTTGGCCCTCGATTTTATTAAAGCCAAACCACTGTGGTGCCGCAGTCACTGCAAAAGTCATTAAATAGACTTTATTTCTATAAGCTTAAAGTGAAAACATTTTCATTGCACTTTTTCAATTACTCTGCAAAAAGTCATTTAATTTTGAACTTTAACCACATTGCTTTAAAGTCTATAATTTAATGCCGTTTTTTGCAGTGGCAATGGCACCACTGCGGTTTGGCTTTAGCAGAATCGAGGACCTGTTATGTAGCAGATGGCCTCGCCATGAAATGTTAAGGAGCCTAATCCCACTGTTGCGTTTACTTGTTATAATTTTAGGTGATTCGGTATTTTGAGAAATCACTGGATACTTCACTTCACCTCTGACGCAATTAGGTATAAGGACCTCCAAACAACAGAAAACCTATTTAGAATCTATTTAACCGCATGTTTTATGTTATGTGACTCGTACATGTGGCGTGTGATATATTGTGCAAACCCGTTCTGTATGCTGATCTCCTAACCCTTAGCCTTGTTTGTAAGGGTCCCTAAGTTAAAGGTCGTAAATCAATATTTGTTTGTGCCCTCTTCGATTTCTAAATCCGACCTTTGTGAAAGTTTCGTTGTCAATAGCTTGCTAATTACAATAGTACATGCATCTATTGTTTTAATGTCTTACACAAAACATATATGTATAAGTACTTACATACACCATATATAACTAGAGGTGAACTGCCAGGTACACAATAATATAAAGGTCTTAGAAAAAGAAAATGAGAATAATATTCATCATTAGCTTTTACATATGCCAAAGTCTTGTAATGGTTGCTGAAAAACAGAAGAAAATGATATTCATGGGAGGAGAGACCACGTAATTAAATAAACATGAACGAAATACATGTGTAACGTATATAGGTATAAGCCTGTACCTGTCAATAACAATGATAGTTAGTACGCGAAGTAAGTATACCGATTTCAAAATTATAAGATCTGATACTATATTTCAGGCAAATACAGATTCATTAATTCATTCGCATATTTCTTATGCGAAACTAATGTTCGAAGTTTGTGAATTATCATTGTAATCCAAGTCCCGACCTTATTTATTTTATCCTGTAAAGGCTCCTACAAAATCCTAAAAAGAGAAATAATAATATGCCTTTCTATTTAAACTTTGAAATCCAAATGTCGCCACAAAAGAATAAATTAAAAATCTTTCCCGGAACACTCGGGGCGCCCAATAAATTGGGTTAAAGCTATAAAAAGGAGGTAGAGCGGTACGTTTTTGTTTACCTGTTGAATGAGTGAACTGTGTGCTCACTTGTAACATGTGGACTCATCCCAAATACCTGTTACTTTAGAGTTGTATAACACTACATTAGACATCTTTACTTGATGTTGCCGTCCCCTGAAAAAAGTCTATGTGCTATTCAAAAATACAATGAACCAATCAATCAATTTGGCCTATGGCAGTCCACTGCTGGACATCTCTCTAACCTAAATTGCTTGTGTTAGAAGTAGGATCACATTGGTGGTGTAGTGGTCAGGATTCGAACCCTTCGAATCGATCGAATACATAGGGAAAAACTGCGGGTTCGAGTCCCGCCCGAGATGATTCTTCTTTTTCCCTATGTATTCGATTTGTATAGTTAGCATACTTCATCATCAGCCCGCGGCAGTCCACTGCTGGACATAGGCCTCTCCCATGACACGCCACTTAGCCCGGTCTTCGGCTGTCCTCCTCCACTCACTTGAAAAATTAGTTGCTACTTCATGATAAATATAAAAACACTCACGTTCAATTATTGAATCATATATTATATTCACAAAAACATACACACTCTAGTAAAATAAAACAGCCTGATCAACACATTATTAACAAATACTATCATTTTACATAATTATAAAAAACATGCTACTCAGTCAAAATCTTTCTTATAATAAAAATATCTGTCTAGAATTTTACCTAGCTCCAAAAACTTTTAAATTCAAATATGACATCTGACATTTACTTTTTAATCAAATCAGCCATAAACAAAGAGTATGAAATTCCAACAATTAAAAACTCTTCAACATCCCCTCTGAATTTCATACCTTAAATTAATATCTCAAATTAATTAACTCCTCTGTTACTAACTCAAATACAACCCATATATAAGTCCCTACCTATCACCTACCTATATCTAAATACATATTAAATAAAAACACCCCTTAATAACTTTCAAATAATCACCAACAACTATATCTATAATAAGAAAATAATTAATAATAAAATTTGGAATGAAAGACCAAAACCACTTAAAATTATTCACCATTCTATTAATCATCAATAATATAATCACTCGAGTTCATTGATCACTCACTAAAAACTTCCTTAAACGTAAAAACTTTGTTCTGTCTAGTCCTTTAGTTAAAATATCTGCTATATTTAAATTGGTTTGACAATAATAAATTTCAATTAATTTTTCATCAATTTTCTCTTTAATAAAATGATATTTGACATCAATATGTTTACTCCGTCTATTGAAAATTCCATTTTTAATCAAAACAATTGCCGATTGGTTATCTACATACAACTCAGTTTTAGGAGTTTTACCAGTTAATTCTCTGAACAAACTTTGAACATACAACAGATCTTTAATACATTCGGCTGCTGAGATGTATTCAGCCTCTGTACTAGAAAGAGCAGTGACAGACTGCTTACGTGAACACCAATGTATCGGTCCACCGCTATACAAAATTATGAACCCAGTCGTGCTTTTCCGAGTATCTGGGTCACCAGCGAAATCTGCATCACAGTAAGCTCTGAGTGTAAAATCACTCCCCTGTGAATATTGGATACCCGAAGAAATTGAATTTTTAATATACCTAAAAATGTTTTTAATATTACCAAAATCATTTAAATTAGGACTTTCCTGATGCCTACTACAGTAACCAACGTGAAATGAAATGTCCAATCTAGTTCTGTTAACTAAATATAAAAGAGATCCCACAAGCTGTCTGTATTGATGCACATCACTAATATTACTCTTCCCCTCTTGATGTGTATCAATCAAAATATCAGGATGAACACTTTCTTTAACATCACTATAACCAAATCTTTGTAAAAGTTGTTCAATATATGTCTTTTGATATATTTTAATTAAATTCTCCTTAACAGAAATATCAATACCAATAAACTTTTCAACCTTATCAAATTTTTTCATCTCAAATTCTTTTTCTAAATCGGTTATAATTCTATTTAATTCCGATTCATTTTTTCCAATTAATAGTCCATCATCAACATAAATTGCTAAATAAATCTCTTTTTCCCTACAAACAAATAAACATGGATCTTGTTTTAATTGTATAAAACCTAATTTCTTCAAATAATTTGTCAACCTAATATTCCACATAAGCGGCGCCTGTTTAAGACCGTATAAACTCTTCTTGAGTTTACAAATTTTATCTTTATTTAGATTATACCCTAACGGAATCTCCATAAAAATATCCTCTTCTAATTCACCATATAAAAACGCAGTTTTAACATCAAATTGCTTTATTATGTAACCTTTTTGTCCCGCAATTGACAATAACAAACGTACACTCGTAATATTAACCACTGGACTATACGTTTCTTTATAATCTACACTATATTTTTGTGAAAAACCTCTCGCAACTAATCTAGCTTTATATCTTCCTCCTGGTTTTATTGTAAAAACCCATTTGCTGGTAATAATATTCTTATTCTTTGCTTCTGATCTATCCACAATTTTCCACGTCTTGTTCTTTTCCAAAGAATCTTTTTCTTCCTTAATAGCTTTATTCCATAAATCTTTCTCTTCACTCTGTATTGCTTCACTATATGTTAAAAAAAACTTTCTAAATCAAAATCCTTCAATCTCGTTGGCAAACGTCTATCTCTCTCTGGTAAAATTCTTCTAACAACTGGTTCAATATTCAACTCAATATTATCATCATCAACAGCAACAGCTTCTTCTTCAGCATCTTCAAAAGAATCTCCTCCTTCAACAAAGGCTTCTTCACTTCTTATGTTCTCATTATTATCTTCTAACAAATTACTATTAATATTATCTCCAATCAATAATTCTTCTCCACGACTATCTTCGAAATTCTCTTCATGTAAAAGTTCTTCTCCACGGCTATCTTCAAAATTCTCTTCATCTTCTTCACGACTCTCTCCAACAAGTGACCCATTACTTCTCTCTTCCATATTCATACTTCCCCTCACAAATGTATACCCGTTTTGTAAATTATTTTCCAAATTATTATCATTGTTTATATCTTCAAATTCTTCATCTTTAAATAAATTCGATAGATCATTTTGTCCAGAAAATCTTTTGCTTTCAATTAAATACTTTTGTATTTCATGAAAATTGTCGATAAAACTAACATCTCTTGAATAATGAATTTTGTAGTTAACTGCATCCCAAATTTTGTAGCCATTATTAGTGTATCCTACTAGTAACCCTTTATTTGATCTAGAATCAAGTTTACCTAAATTTGTGTTTATTTTGTAATATGCCAACGAACCGAATATTTTTAAATGTTTTAAATTTGGAATTCTATTAAACCATAATTCAGCTGGTGTTTTCGCAGTAACTGTATTTGAACACCTATTAGTTAGATAAGCTGCAGTTAAAACAGCCTCGCTCCATAAAATTTTTGGTAAATTAAATTCAAACAACAAAGATCTTGTTCTTTCCATAATTGTTCTATTTAACCGTTCTGCTTTACCGTAATATTTTTTTTTTTTTTTTTTTTATACAGGACACGTCAATTTGACTTCACCTCGCCTGATGTTAAGCTAAAGGCAAAGTCTCGGAAAGAGGGTCACCATCGTAAACATTTACCATGTTAACAGTGGTGGCACTCAGCTTGACGGCCTCATTAGATGCCTTTTCACGCCCCGCTTAAAGGACCCAGGACTGTAGGAAGAAGGAAACACGTGAACTGGCAGGGAATTCCAGGCCTTAGTGGTGCGGCATAGGAATGAATCACTGAAACGCTTGGTTCTAGCAGGTATACTCTGCACCGTAAATGGATGACATCTTAGCCCTGCACGTGTCGTCCTGTGAAGGAAAGGGTATATGGAATATATGGATATATATGGTGTATATGGAATAGTGTAGTCTAAATTTATGCCTTTGTCTTCACAATATTTTTTGAACCTATTACTGGTGTATTCACCACCATTGTCGCACCGAAAAGTTTTAACTTTTGCATTAAAATTATTCTCGCATAAATTAATGTAATTAATTATTTTTGAAAAAGCTTCATCCTTTGTTTTTAATAAATAAATTTTTATAAAGTTTGTAAAATCGTCTAGAAAGGTTATAAAATATTTATAACCGTCCCAGGATTCCGTTCCTATAGGACCACACAAATCGGTATGGATGATTTGTAATGGTTTGCTAGCTCTATGCCTTTCAGTTAAAAAAGGTTTTCTGCAAAGCTTAGCTTTGATGCAGACTTCGCAGGCGTCCACTTCCTTGTTACTTTTAATGTCAATACCTCTAACTAAATTTTTAGTTTTCGAAACCGGAGTATGACCTAAAGCGCGATGCCAAAAGTTTAAGTTATTTACCAAATGAATAGAGTTAAATTTGTTAAGCTCGACTGACCTCATATCCAGTACAGCATACCTTTGCACAGGCAGTTTCACGCAGTACAAACCGTCACTGCTCTTAACTCCAGTCAGGTAGCAAACATTACTGTATGCATCTCGCACCTCACATTGATTTCTGAAAAATACAATTTTGCAATCATTATTTGTTAATCTAGAAATTGAAATTAAATTTTTCTTCATTCCTGGTACAAACAGAACATCCTTAAAAGTAAGATTATTGTTGTTAATATGACACTGTATTTTTCCAATTTTATCAATCAAATGTATATTGCCATCAGCGGTCATAATTCGCTGTGAGCAACCCTCTATTTTATCTAAAAGATTTAAATCATTAATTATGTGGCATGTCGCTCCTGAGTCTAAAATAAATTCTGTTTCTTCGCTCGTTCCCATATAATTAATAAAATTATTACTCACTGAGTTATTTCCACGTTTTAAACAAAATTTAGTGTAGTGTGAATCCTGCTTACAAATAATACAGCTGTATTGTTCACTGCAGTCAGTATTACGGTGTCCATTCTTCAAGCATTTGTAGCATTGTAACTGTTTAGTAAAATTTTGATTATTTCCATTAAAATAATTGTTATTCCTGCAGAACCTTGCGATATGCCCTTTCTTTCCACACTTAAAGCATGCTTTGATAACTAAAAAGTTGTATCCATCCTTGGTTGCATTTGTTTCTGAACTGTCATTACCAATTGTTTTAGAATTTTGACTTTCTTTTATTTTCTTCTCCAAAATTATCCTTGCAATCAAATTTGTAACGTTTTTCTCTGTGCTAGGGGTGGATTCCCAGGCCGTTCTAAAATTTGCCATCTCCTTTGGTAGAGAACTCAAAATCTTTGACAAAATTTGCATTTCTTTAATTTCAAAATTTAAATTCTTTATTTTAGTAACAATATTTTGAATATTGCTAATATCAATCAATATGTCATTATTCTTGAATTCGTATTTGTAAAAATTTTCTAAAAGCTGACATAGTTGGGTTTGATCATTTCCTAAAAATAGTGCATCCAAATTCTCTATCATTTCTTTGTAGGTATTATAATTTATTACATGGCTAACATATTTATCATTCAGACTGTTAATGAGATAAAATTTCGCTTTAGCATCTTTTCTTTTAAAATCTTTATCCTTTACCTCGCCATCTATTGCCACTTCCAAATCTTTGGCTTGTAATAAAAGTGTAAAACGCTTCTTCCACATATGAAAATCATTTTCACAATTTAATTTTGGTAAATTTTCGTCCGACATGATGTTATCTCTATTTCAATATCTCAATTCATTACTTACGTAGTACCTATATTCCTTACTCTGCTTCTGGGCCCATAACCACTTGAAAAATTAGTTGCTACTTCATGGTAAATATAAAAACACTCACGTTCAATTATTGAATCATATATTATATTCACAAAAACATACACACTCTAGTAAAATAAAACAGCCTGATCAACACATTATTAACAAATACTATCATTTTACATAATTATAAAAAACATGCTACTCAGTCAAAATCTTTCTTATAATAAAAATATCTGTCTAGAATTTTACCTAGCTCCAAAAACTTTTAAATTCAAATATGACATCTGACATTTACTTTTTAATCAAATCAGCCATAAACAAAGAGTATGAAATTCCAACAATTAAAAACTCTTCAACACACTCTCCACCAGCCACTCTGCGTATATCGTCGCTCCATCTAGTCGCAGGGCGCCCCACACTACGTTTGCCGGTTCGCGGTCTCCACTCAAGGACTCGTTTCCCCCAACGGTTATCGGTCCTACGGCAGATATGGCCAGCCCACTGCCACTTCAGCTTGCTAATTCGTTGAGCTATGTCGATAACTTTAGTTCTCTGCCGAATTACTTCGTTCCGGATTCGATCCCTCAGAGATATACCGAGCATAGCTCTTTCCATAGCACGCTGAGCGACCTTGAATTGGTGAACCAACCGTACCGTAAGTGTCCACGTCTCGGCTCCTTAATGGAGCATACTTAATGCTGTAAAAATTCATTCAATTGTTTGGGCGGAGTTATCAAAAATCTATGTTTAAAAATGATTGTAACATCATTCATTGATTTCGATAGTTCGTAAGAAAATCGGTAGATGACTCCACCGTCGCCTTAAAGACATATAAGATGGGAAATTTGAATCACATCGGGCGTGTCTCGGTAGCCAAATTGGTCAAGGCATTCCCCCTGTAAGGGAAAGACTGCAGGTCCGAGTCCCGCCCGAGATGATTCTTCTTTTTCCCTATGTATTCGAAGAATATAGTCTGTTCAGCCGTTACTGGGAGGAAAGTATAACAAAAATAGCTCCATCTATTCTTACAAACATTCATTTTTATAACTAATTCTTGCCTGTCGTTCAGCGCACATCGAATTACAATCCCACTTTCGTAACCCATGGGAACCTATTCTAGAATTAGAGACTATATTCTATCCCTATTCTAGATCATAGCCCGATTCGTTCAACATCTTCACCAATTTTCTCATTTAGTATATTAAACCAACGGTTGCCTGCGGGCTCCACCCGCTTGGAAACTCATTATTGCAACACTTTTAAGCGACATTTATCACGTAAAAGTCGTTCTAAACCTGCTGCACTTTAAAAGAGGGCAAACCTGTTGCGAAGCACAGTTTGATACTCCAAGGGGTGGCTTTCGTTTTTCTGACAGATTAACAGAATAATTCAACCCTCTGTTAGATCAGAGTCTCAAGCATGCAGCGACTGGAGCAGATTAGACACGCTCGTGTTGTAGAGATTAGTATAAGATGGAAATTGCCAAGTTAACTGCGAGCAACCTTGACGAAGTTCCACACAATGAATATTTTTAGTACGGTCGACAAAGAAGATACGGTTGCAACTTTACATACAACGTTATATGAAAAAGTATAACGTATCTTCTTTGTAGACTGTACATGTTAGAGCCATGGTTTTCATAGCACAAATGGGTTGACTTGAGCAAGATAATAACGAGATATCGTACGGTTTCTTATGGTATCAAAGGAGTTATTCTACATATGGATATCCCAACTAACACCGCATGGTGGTTTATCACGGGAAATAGGCACGTAATAGGTACTTCATAGATACGATATTCCCGAGACCTCAACCTTTGCGATAAAGGAGAGTGCTAACCTTTTCGTTTTATTTTTCGTCACCACTTGGCTACATTCCTCCTCCATCTCAAGCTCTTCTTTTCTGTGAAAAATGTTCATAGAACATTTGGCCATTGAGTGGTATATAAAATAATTGTTTACCTTTATTTTATCACTAGTTACCAGTTATGCCTAAAATTCATCGCTTGTCCGACGGTTTTTATGTTTACAGAAGCTATGAATAATTTTATCGAATTACGTAGGGGAGAAGCTTATTTATCAAAAACACATTTTATGTATATCATCAAAAATTTTACATCTCCCATTACAAAATTATATCAGGAAAAGGGGTAAGTGTACCTATAACATGAACCATTTCTAATTTTATGATATTACATCATTTAATATGTAGATGATACTTCAACGGTGTAATTTCGTAAATCGATAGGTAGGCACCGTATTAGTTTATGAGTAGCTGCCAGCCGTGGTTCGTCAGTCCACCATTACATTAGGCTCTACAACGTCTGTCACTTGCGACCTTATTTTAATAAATAATGTAGCCTGTTATTACATCAAATAGGTGCTCAGGAGCAGCGGTGCCCGGTGATTTATGGCCTCGCCGGTACAGCTCACCACAATAAACTCACTTTTTGTTTACCTCCAAAATATTCTAAGTTTAATCGGGCGCAGAAAAACTTTTCGCCTTATGTATTTTATTTCTTAGCCAGCTCCTATTTATTTTTTGGCAAGACAATTTATTTTCTTAATTGGGCTTTCTATCAATTGATTCGTAATGTAATAATGGACTTAGTAAATTCTGATTTTATTTCAATAAAGATATTGCACTGTATTTGCAGAAAATATTTTTCTTTAAGAAAGTCTTTTTCTGGACAATTACTTTGCAATTCCAACGTATTTGATATTAAAGTGGTAGTAATAAAGTATGTTGTAATGGAATAGTATAATACAGATTTTAAATAAATACTATATATAAATTTGTGTAGTAGGTACTTAACCACGAATCATAAAATATTTTTATAAGTTTATTCCTTCTCACGCATGGAGGTATCTAAACGAATCAGGCACAACACGATATAATTTATCGTAACATGCAGGTAATCATAGAGGTAATTGTTTGCTACCAGCTGTAAGCTTGGGGCTTAAAACTGAAGAAGGATTATAATTTATCGGAGCGACTGTTAACCGACGATTATCCGGCTTCCGAGCCACTGGTGCCATTAAACACCGCCTCGGAAATCGGCTTTTGAAGCCAATGGATGCGAGCACTCTATACGGCACTATTTCGCTCACACATCGGGCTTAAAAGAAGGACAGGAAAAAAATGGATGATTCTATCAAAAGGCATAGGTAGGTACTCCACGCCGGGTACAAACTGACAACATGTTAAAATGTATAAAGTATCAGATAGCGCGAGTGTCAAAATGTTGTAACGATCAAATATAGGAATGCAGTGATGCTAGAATTTACAAAATGTAATATTCCATGAGTGTGTTGTGTTTTTACCCGGCGTGAGGTACTCCACTTTTGGCTTAAGCAGTTTTACTAAAATATCGCATCGTCAGGTTACAGGTTGTAGCTTTCTCTCTTAAAAATGCTAACAATATATTTATGATGGAACGTAAAATATAAGCAATGAGCATGTTCCCTAATTGGGGATCCCTATTATGTGTTAAAACGATAATTTTAATTATAGAACTTTGAATCGGAAATGGTCCACCGGAACTTGTACCCATAGGTATGTTCAATTTTTGGAGAATATTCTGATCAATTATAATAGAAAAGCATTAGCATTCTAATTGTTGCAAAATTTTATTACCTACTTTCATTTCTTCCATCTAAAACACTTTTTCAAACGGTTACAATATAGGGTTCAAGAAGGGCAATAAAAGGTTTCTTCAGGATCGGCAGCACTATTGTAACGCCACTGGTATTGCAAACGTCCATCAGCCTCGGTAACCACTTTCCATCAGGCGGGCCATGTTCCTGTCTGCTACCTAAGTGGCATAATAAACCATAAATTCTTAAAGGCATATTATATGTATAGGTATTTAACAAAGTTTTCATAGTTTTACCTTCGAGTTAACATTTCAACCTTCCCAAAGATCAGATAATGATATCCAAAATTCAACTGACAAATTAACATTTAAACTATGTGTGACCTGATCAAAGATAATTCTATACCTACCGAGCAGTGAGGCAGCTATCTGAAGATGAACTGGATAGATAAGCAAAGGTCAGGTAGAATAAAACAGCTAAGGTTTTACACTACTCTGTTTTACAATACACCTCGTCTGTGGAGGATACCATTATGGCACTTTTTAAAAAGTGCTTGTCTGTGGCGCCTCCCGTGGTGGGACTCGCCACTTGACGTACCAGATGTTAATTTCGCGCCTTATTTTAACAAGTAAAGAGGATTCTTACTCTTTCGCACACGTTAAAAATCGTATAAGATTGAACGACTTTTCCCTCTGACATGCAACGTTACACGTCTGTGGTACGAAAAAAATGATTTTTTTTAGTTTAATCTGTGACCTGTTCAGTCATAGATTGCCGCGCATCTTTAAAAACAGGTGTGGTATAAAAAAAATGTATTGGAACATAAAGCCATTTGGTTTTATTTTATTAAGTATGTAAGATTGTATATAAAATATATAATATTATATCCAGCCGGCGTTTTATTTTTTATTAATTAGAAAATAAAAGTTAAGTTCTGGGTAACCCATATTATTTCTCTTATAACGGTTACAAGGCAATTCAAAGTCAAGTGTAGTGTAAGGAATAAGAAAAAGACATTTATTAAAATGATAATTCCAATAGGAATTACTTTAAATTCCAATTAGATTTAGAGAAAATAATGTTTTTCTACTCCCATGTTTGCAAAAAATGTGCTAAAACCCCTATCTGTTGAAAGTCCATTAATGGGATCCACAGATAGGGCATAATGACATTTTGACACTCCACGGACAAAAGGTTAATAACGGTAATGAAGTGTGTCTAGGCAACGTAGAGGTAAGGGCACTCGGTGTCAGCCCACGCTGTAAACTTCGCCTGTCTATTTTCGTACCGTAATAAGTATAATGAATTATTGAGTCGTTATTTTACAGGACAACTTTTAAACGCTGTTAAATAATTAACATACATGTGGGATTGAAGTGAACAAGGACTGAGTGAAAGGAAGGAAGAAGGGGTGTGAGAGAGAGAGGGGACCAATGGCGAAGAGTTAGACGACGTAAGACGAAAGAGAGTGTGCGGAGAAAATCCGAGAAAATCCCTCAATCTACATACATATAATTATATACTGCACTGCAGTAAAGGCAGAGGTGTATTTACACCCAAATTTCGCCGACCACGTTTTTCGGTACCACGTAATAGGGGGCGAGCCTATTGCCGTCAAGCGGGCACTAAGTTATGGACTGTATGTTTACTGTCATATGGAGAACAGCCCTTAGTTGCCTTCTACGATATCCATAGAAAGAGTTTGGGTGGCCCTATTATACTCCACCGGGAACCTACATGACTTCGCTTCAAGTTTCCCGCCCCACTAATACACAAATAAGGCACTGCTCCTTAGAAATAGGAAATAATTGTATTATATTTTGTTTTTTATATTCTACTAGCTTTTGCCCGCGGCTCCGCCCGCGTGGATGTCGTTTATCGCGACCAAACATAGCCTATGTCCTTTCTCAAGGTCTAATCTACCCTTATACCAAATTTCATCAAAATCGGTTCAGTGGTTTAAGCGTGAAAGCGTAACAGACAGGACAGACAGACAGAGTTACTTTCGCATTTATAATATTAGTATGGATTATACACAATATAAAAAAGAAAAAAAAATGTCTAACCAATTAACTGAAAGTTGGGAAGTTAGTGTTCTATAAAATGTCATTTTAACGTACGTAATTCTACATTTCCAGCCCCTAGCGGTAAAAGATTGTATCTAGGTATACCTACCATCTCAACTGAGTACCTATTAGAGTGAAACGTACGTGTAATAAGGCTAGCTGGGTACTGAATGGGTGGAAGAAACACGTGAGGCCAATAATCGATTGAGTGTACTTTGTATTGAGTACCGTATTCAAAACCTACTGCGACCCCGAGATTGAAAGGCTAGAAGTGCTATATAGTATAAATTGTAGAATATTTAACCTATAGAATTTCAGTTAGAAGTACCCTTCAGAGTTTGTCTTGGGAGTAAAATAACAAATATGCTATGCATCCGCATACCGTCCTAGTTCTAACGATACTGACTCTCTTATGCGAGGCTGTTGGCAAGGATACTAAATTAGGACCCTTTTTATAAGTTTTTTTTGGTTGATTTTTTTTTTCTTTGTATTTTTTTGTGTACGAGTATTTTTTTTTGTGTAGGTAAACAGATGCATAATGTATTTGACAATATTTTTTGTATAATTACCTACAAGTGAATAAAATACCAAATTAAACTAATACTACTTAATTATTGTACTGATTTAATTTCTTTAATAAACTTCTATTAGTCTAGGCGAACTAAGTGTAGATATTTTTTTATTGTTAACCCTATAAAGATGCTTGTGTTAAGTGGTTTCACGTCGGTAATCGAGCTTAGGTATTACAATTAAAAAAATCAAATTATTACAATTATAAACCAAACCTCATTGCACCACCATAAGTTATAAAAATATACCTATATTTTTGGAAAACAATGCATTAGAGACCCAATTAAGAAACTGAATTAGACGAATCAAAATAAAAAAATGTATCACAGTTCATGTTTCACGCCTATAATAAGTATCGCAGTCGATGAGATTAAAGGATTTTCTCTGATCTTTGTTTTATGTTCTTAGGCTCTCAAAGGTTTAGGATCTTGTGCGCCTTTTTTCTTACAAGATGATTGAATGTAAAGCCGATTTTGATCCCTTGAGTCACGAACGCACGACCGATACGGTTTACTGTAAATTTATTTTATTAAGATTCTGTATGATATAATGTAAGAATCGATAACGTTATCGAGTGGAAAACTATTCGATCCTCTTTTGTTGAGGACATAATGAAAAAGTTACAGTATGTAATAAAACTGCGGAGTACGTACTCGATTTCCTGATACGATGTCACCGTCGTTTCTAGTTCGTCTATTTGCACTCTACAAGGCAAATGTGTCGTATTCTATGGTCCCCTAATCACATAACCCACTCTTCTTTCTGAAACTATCCGGGTCAACTTAAGGAGTATTAAATGGCGGTACTCTTGCTGCAATATGCTAATAAAACAGTATATTTCGTATATATTCTTTTTATTTGGTTTGAAATAAAATACGCAAAAGACATCTATCGCAAGATTTTCTAGGAGGAATTTCGGAGTTGGTAGGAACTTCACCTACTAACTACATCTCCGCTTTTAGGTCCATACCAATCACGCTTACAGGCTGCTGCACTTAATCATTGACAGACGAGAATCGGGCGCAGCATTGCAGTCTTAGGGTTGGGTTCAGGCAGCTGTCGTTCCTGTAAGTCAAACAGGAGGAGAATTTGATCCAATTGGATCCAGGGAGAAGTTTCCAATGCAACCGGGAATAATATTAAGATAATGATTTAAATGTTTACGCACGAGAGACTGATTTCAACTATATAAACCCGTGTTATTCGAACCTTGCAGCATCGCATCACATTACGCCGGAGTAATGAGAGCCGAGATTGTTCTATAGAGTGTAAATAGTCTGTATTTGGCGCACATACCCGCCTCACTAAACGACTAATCCGTCGTCTAAATAACGTCTTATTATCATTACGAGTAAACCGTGTTTAGATGATCTTTGAAGCGAGAGGAATCTGTTTGTTTTGGGTTACTTGCGTTTGATACGAATGTTTGCTACCTCATGTTTTGTTATATTTATTTGTTATGTAATAAGTACTGTGCTACAAAAAAAAACGATCTCTAAGCAAGTAGGGATGTTTTTCTTTTTGATTGGATATACACATCTAATGTAACGAGTGTATGGAGCCCACAAAATTCATCAGGACCCACGCCAACATCAATTGTGATACTGACACAGAACACCTGCTGATTAACGGTTAAGGCTAGTGGAATAGGCTTATTCTCAAGGTCAGTAGTTACTCCTGTAAAATCCAATACCAATAATCCATACTAATATTATAAATGCGAAAGTAACTCTGTCTGTCTGTCTGTCTGTATGTTACGCTTTGACGCCTAAACCATGTAACCGATTTGGTTGAAATTTGGTATAGGGGTAGATTAGCCCTTGAGAAAGGACATAGGCTATGTTTGGTCGCGATAACCGATATCCACGCGCCCGCGGGCAAAAGCTAGTATATCTTCACTATATATAAAAGAAAGTCCTGTAGTTACACTATTAATAACTCAAAAACGGCTGAAAATTGGTGGGGATGTAGCTTTCAACCAGGAGACGAACATAGGATACGTTTCAATCCATTCGACCTTTATTTTTTCCCGGGTATGGGTTCCTGTGGGTCGCGGTCACGGGATTTTTTAATTAGTTATTTCTATTATTATTAGAGTATTTTTTCATTTGCATGAAGTACCAGGCTCACAGAAACTTCAAGGACCTTTGTCTAGGTCGCAGGAACAGGAGCAGTGTGTCCTTTACCTTTCTATTCCGAACTTGACGCAGACGAAGTCGCGGGTGAAAGCTAGTATCTCATAAATAATATTTCTTCCAATCATCTAGTATGCCTTATATTATTATTGATTTGTTTTAAGAAAGAGGCTCTTGGATTAGGATTAAGACTTCGAAAGTCTTCTCGCCCTTGTCGGTAATGTCCAGCGGCCTCTATTTCGCAAATTACCTAGCTCATTAATCACTAGCCATTGCTCTGTGTTGCCGTCCCATTTTGTATACACAACTGTACTACATTCACAGAGGATTGTAACTTTTTCTGTTACTCCTAATTACCTAATTTCGTGCCATGTTTTTTTGTGTCGTTTTTACAAAATTATGGCATAAAACCCGTATTATCTAAAATTATTCCTACACTAACTGTTGTCTGATTCCCTTTCCGGATCCCGTGCGAGATGGGATGGCTCATGGGATATTATAACTTACTAGCTTTTGCCCGCGGCTCTGCCCGCGTGGATTCCGGTTATCGCGACCAAACATAGCCTATGTCCGTAGTCAAGGTCTAATCTGGGTAGATTTCTTGGTAGAACCGATTTCGATGAAACTTGATATGGGGGTTCATATCAAGTTTCATCGAAATCGGTTCAGTGGTTTAGGCATGAAAGCGTAACATACAGACAGGCAGACTGACAGAGTTGCGAAAGCATTTATAATATTTTTATGGATTCCTATATTGCATCAATGAGTATAAAAATCTAAATATATTCACATCCTTTCACAAAGAAAATTAGAGAACAACACTCAGGTCACACCTGAGTGTACACTCAGAGTGTATGAAATACTTCATGCTCTCTAATTTTCTTGATTACCTAATAGTTATGACGCACATACTCAGGAAAAATATGTTTTTTATACCACTTATGTGGCAGACAAGCCTCGGTAACCACTTACCATTAGGTGTACCGTGCCATGTGCACACCTAATGGAAAGTGGTTAACGAGGCCAATGGACGTATGCAACACCAGGGGCGTTACACTCGTGCTACCTACCCTAAAGAAACCTTTTAATGCCCTTCTTGAAGAACTCCATATTGTAGGCGCTTGGAAAAACCACGGCAGGGATTTCATTCCACAGCTTGAGCGTGCGTGGGATGAAGTTCCTTTCATACCGCACCTTGCGCACCGTTTTCGGATGCAATGTGTGGGGATGAAATTCGTGTGTTCAATAATATGCAGCAGAAACAGGGTCGGAGACAACACGGAATCTTGTGGGACACCAGCGTTTATGTCCATACGGTCCGAGCTTCTGTTGGACAATAAACTGGCAATCCAATTACATAGCCCCTCAGGGAGTCCATATGATGGTAACTTCGCAAGAAGACATCTTTGCCATTCCCGATCAAAGACCTTCGCTATATCGAGGCTGACCGCTAGTGCCTCACTTTGGGTCTCGATGGCTTGCGCCCACCGGTTTGTGAGAATTACAAGAAGGTCACCGGTTGAGCGACACTGGCGGAAGCCGTACTGTTGGTCGCTCAGTAGATCGTTACCTTCAAGGTATCCCAGGAGCTGTGTATTATGTGAATAACACGCTCCATAATCTTCGAGAGGATGGAGGTGATAGCGATAGGCCTGTAATTGGACGGATCTGTAGGCACAGGATCCGGTATTTCTTCCACTGTGTGTGATTCGGAAATATTTTATGTGGTTGTATTTTTTGGCGTCGATTATGAGATAGGTACTTATTGCTTAGATTAAGTTATATATTTTCTACCGTGAGAACTTACAATATGAGTAATCAAATTATCCGGACGGGTCAGAAGAAAGGTAAAATAATTCTATCATAGTGAAGGGCAGCGGATTTTTGGCCGTCTGCGGTCGGCGGGCCCCACGGACCTTAATCTATTTTCAGACGGTCTAATGGGACCTGTAAACGACTTTTTTATTCACAATATTTTCTCTTCGAATATTTACCTGAAAATTTTCTTTTGACTTTCATATTAATGTTAATAAAAGTGGAGTTTGGTATTAATAAAATATCCAAAATATTTTGGAATATTTCAATATTGGCACATAAAAATGTAAACTTAGTTCCTTACGGAGGGTTAAGTACACTCTAGATGCGGAAAACAGGGATTATGTGGCATATCTTTCCAAACTTTATTTCCAATAAACTTTTTCAATAAAATATGCCTTTATTCTTTCTGAAGTACTTTTCAATTTAGTATTCAACGAAGCTTACAGCTAACAAAAAGGAATTATTATTCAACCGAAAGGCCAAACATAATGTTTTGTCCAAGCGTAAATATCTAATGAATAAAATATTATGTTCAAGCAACAAAAATGAGGTCAACACAGGACGAATAATAAAGTAAGTGAATTTCTCCCCTGCGAGGCAGCCGACGGATAAAACTTGAGATTCCAAGACTGATGGGCAAAACACGAACAACCGAAAATTGTTTTGCACCTACCGAACTTTGTTTTTTTACTTTGAAAAGGAAATATTAAACTTTTCCAGTTATGAGTGTTTTCATCATCTCTCTTTTATTAACTTTTTGTTGCGTACCCATCTGTTCTTGGTTGGCATTTCAATATTTATATTCTAATAGCATGTTGTCTATTAATAGCACTGCTAAAGAAACAAGAACGTGCAGAACATACGCGCCAAAGGTTTCGTTTGGTAGGCATTTTAGTTCTATTTTGATGTCTTCATCAAGTATCAGAAGAAGGAGTAATTATTTCTTGAATTCCAGGAACAGTAATGCTTCAATTTTGATTTGAAGTTGCAATCTAAACTGTAAGGAATGGATTTCGGTACTTTCTTATTCTATTTTGTGCAACTCGTCTTTGTGCATTCCACAGTAAGGGCAGCAACGGTTTTCTTTAATATTAGAGTTAACCAGATATTTACGTGTTGTTCCCAAGGGTCCACGAGTTTATTATTTCCAAAAAGTGTAGGTTCATATTTTGATTTCCGAAATGAAAGTTATATTATATATTCTCAAACTTTCTAAGCATAATTTATCAATGTCGTAAATATGGGCACCGAGCATATATTTACCTTTAAGGGTACAATATTACTGCTATTATACTTATATATTCATGAGCGTACATTTAATATTTAACGATTTAAACCATCTTGAGGTACGAATTTTAATACCGTACGGTGCTATATTTTTTCAGCATTACCAGGTTTATAGAATCGAGGCCCTCTTCACTGACCCATTTCAAGGTAAATAAAGCTTTAGAGGAAAATATTTCGAGAGTCTGAGGTACCTTACAGATTTAATTAAATCGTCCACATTGACTAAGTTGTTTGAAGCTCGAATAATGTCTTTAAGACATGATGACTCAGAGCTAGCTAAAGGTTACTAACCTCAAATCAAAATTGAAGCATTCCTGTTCCTGGAATTCAAGAAATAATTACTCCTTCTTCTGATACTTGATGAAGACATCAAAATAGAACTAAAATGCCTACCAAACGAAACCTTTGGCGCGTATGTTCTGCACGTTCTTGTTTCTTTAGCAGTGCTATTAATAGACAACATGCTATTAGAATATAAATATTGAAATGCCAACCAAGAACAGATGGGTACGCAACAAAAAGTTAATAAAAGAGAGATGATGAAAACACTCATAACTGGAAAAGTTTAATATTTCCTTTTCAAAGTAAAAAAACAAAGTTCGGTAGGTGCAAAACAATTTTCGGTTGTTCGTGTTTTGCCCATCAGTCTTGGAATCTCAAGTTTTATCCGTCGGCTGCCTCGCAGGGGAGAAATTCACTTACTTTATTATTCGTCCTGTGTTGACCTCATTTTTGTTGCTTGAACATAATATTTTATTCATTAGATATTTACGCTTGGACAAAACATTATGTTTGGCCTTTCGGTTGAATAATAATTCCTTTTTGTTAGCTGTAAGCTTCGTTGAATACTAAATTGAAAAGTACTTCAGAAAGAATAAAGGCATATTTTATTGAAAAAGTTTATTGGAAATAAAGTTTGGAAAGATATGCCACATAATCCCTGTTTTCCGCATCTAGAGTGTACTTAACCCTCCGTAAGGAACTAAGTTTACATTTTTATGTTCAAATATTGAAATATGCCAAAATATTTTGAAGATTTTATTAATACCAAACTCCACTTTTATTAACATTAATATGAAAGTCAAAAGAAAATTTTCAGGTAAATATTCGAAGAGAAAATATTGTGAATAAAAAAGTCGTTTACAGGTCCCATTAGACCGTCTGAAAATAGATTAAGGTCCGTGGGGCCCGCCGACCGCAGACGGCCAAAAATCCGCTGCCCTTCACTATGATAGAATTATTTTACCTTTCTTCTGACCCGTCCGGATAATTTGCCGGTATTTCTTCCACTGTGTGTGATTCGGAAATATTTTATGTGGTTGTATTTTTTGGCGTCGATTATGAGATAGGTACTTATTGCTTAGATTAAGTTATATATTTTCTACCGTGAGAACTTACAATATGAGTAATCTATCATCTTCGATTAATGACGTTGGCTATCAAATATTTTATTGTTATAAGACTTTGTAAGTATGTTAGGTATGGTCTGGTATTCTTTTTGATAGTATGACAACATTATAACTTCAATCATAATATTAATTACGAACATAAATTAAAATGATTAAAAAAAGGAAACCTAGAGTTGTAGAGAAAATGGCCATTAATAATGTTCAGAACTTTCTGAAAAGTTCGAGGTAAGTTAATGGATCGTAAACTATATGACTTAGTTTTGTTAATTTAAAAAGAAAAACTAGCCTTAACACATCAAATAGACACATAAATGAGGAGATTTGAAATGAGATTGTTTGACTAACTTATCAATTGTTTGATTAACGGACGTCTGCTAATTAATGCACTAAATTAAAACAAATTATTAATACACTAACGTTATGTAGGTATATTTCATAATTATATAATAAACAAAAAAAATATTATTACCGAAATAATAATTTAGAATGCCAAAGGGTAAACGGTACCACAAAAGCACGAACCTTTTGATCATATGCTAACAGTCGAACAAAACAATATAATTTTTAGAGCACACCAAGAAAACTAACTATGGAAGTTTATTATGCACCTACGTAATATTCCATCCGTATTTCTCTACAAGAAATTCTCCACGTCTGTCTCAGTAGTGCGTTCGTTTTAATGAGACCACCGAGCCCTCTCCTCTCTGAATAATTCCTCATTAGGTACCTACGCTAGCTTGGCCTTTTGTGTAAAGAAACGCAATATTATTTAGACATGCCTACATTTTTGTGATTATACTTCAAAATTTTCATTTATTTTAGAAGTAGGAATACTTACGAGTACGTTAACTTTTGTTGGCGTTATCGAAGTTATAAAATACAAAAAAACCTTTAATCTTCGAATAACATCGACTTTGTTTTAATTGCTTTTCCCTACGATACCGTAATGCTAATTTTAACATACTCGGTAATCAGTGCAATGCCATGAACAGCTTGTCAGCCAGCGTATCTGTTTAATTTTGTAATGAAAGTATAGGTACTACACTTACTTTATAAATGTAACAGCGTTTTTTTTTACCAGCAATGTTAGCATCAAACAATCGTCATCGAACATTCCTTATCTTTTCATTTTAACCGCGAGTATCCTAAACTGTCCCGTTATTTCCTCCCCAGATACCTACGGAACCTTGAACACGGTACATCACACAAAGGTAATCAATTTCAATCTCCTCTTTGATTTAAACTTAATGTCCGTTATAAATTACAACCCAGCAACCCCACATTTTAAATTATTAATCGAATACAGTCGAAGCGCCTTCCTTTGAGCCAAGGTCAAAACATCTCTGAAAGTCAAATACATATGCGCATGTTGCGTACACATGTTATATGTAGTTGAATATTCACAGCCAGGTAGTTCTCAACTTATACATATATATGGGTAAGTAACTAGCCGGTTGTATTTTTTATGAACCCAACGGGAAGGCAGTACAGGTGAATAGAAAGGTCTTTATGTGAATTTTTAATACACGCTCTTTCGTGCCGAAATGAGGTAAATAAATAATTTGAATGCCTCTAGTGTCGATAACAGATTTTTACTACGAAGCCTTTATTTCTTTATGTCTTTTACACAGTAGCATTGATTGGAAACAGAGGAGGCAGAGTAAATCTAGATTTCCAGCTGGAATTTATTCCTTACAAATAAATTAGAAATCTACATTTACTGACAATGACAATCATAATTAATAAAATCACAGTGATTTGGTAATTGGACAAGATTGTTATTTTATTGTTACGGATGTATGATCTATTATAATTTTGAGATTCAATATTCAAATTCATAAATTTAAGTAGTGTTATCATAATTATAACAATTAGTTAATTAGACGATACGAAAACTGTTTGATATATTATTGCGTGTTCCTTTTTTCTCATACTCACTCAAATTATTGTGGAGTCATAATATGCGAATTGCGTGTATCATGTGAAAAATATTAATATAAGACAAAAAGCAAGAAATATATATAGATATTAATAAAAAATTGTTATCATGCTACGCTTTACCTTCTTTTTTTAAATCCTAGCTGATGCCTACGGCTGCTGTGCTACTCCGCCTACATGGAATTCTGCTCCCAATCCAGCAACCCACTAAAACTTATTCCAGGACCAAAAAGTAACTTATGTTTTGTGTCATTCCAGACTATCCCAGTCCCGAATTTCAGATCCGTTCAGAATTTGGAGCATGATTAGGTAACAGAAATACATATATCTTGTTAATATGATCAGATTTTTTCTGGCTTTTCTTATCGCTATCACAGCTATTCGATTCATCTACTTCACTATTTTTGCCCTCTTAGCGTGCATGACATCTGTAAAGTCGAAAGCGTTCAGAGATTTGTGACTATTTACCTTTACCTAAGGAGAGCTGTTTAATTCTTTGATAGGTTAGTATATAGCAACTTATATAAAACACTATCATGAAGGTTACAATTCGACGTGGGCACAAGGGACAGACGTGACCTCTTTTGACAGTGCATCGTATAATCAAAGAACACGTTCATGCGTAAATGAGAAAGTTTGTGAAGATTGATGATTGTAAGGACTTTTGTAACTGTGCACGTAAAACTGCGAAACAAAATCTGTTAAGATAACTTAGAAGGTAGATAATATATACTTAACATTACCATAATTTTAGCGTTGTTCCCAGTAGCAGCCGAACATTTCATCCCCCTCTTATCTGCTTATACCTTCTCATTTCTGATTTGATTCTTAAACGAGATATTTTGAAATTGTTATAACCAGGACAAAAAAACTATTTACTTACTTTTCAAATTGTCAAAGTTTTACTTTAGATTAGCTGACCTGGCGAACTTCGTCCGCCATTTTTTCCCGCCCGAGTGGCGTTTGATTCCGTGCCCGTTGCACCCACTGCTATATTAGTATGTATTATACGTATAAACCTTCCTCTTGAATTGCTCTATCTATTAAAAAACCGCATCAAAATTCGTTGCGTAGTTTTCAAGATTTAAGCATACATAGGGACGGTCAGACGCGGACAGCGACTTTGCTTTATACTATGTATTGATTATTTACGATTCCCTTCCATTCGATCAGTGAAACTACGACCGACTAATCCTCATCAATATGTAAATTTGGATGTATTCGGATTATCCCGTCGGCGGTACCTATAGCATGTTTTGAATCAGCCCGTATATAAAATACGCAGATTTTATTTCGAGATTTTCCTTCCCGTGAACCAATTTTTATATTTCGTCGTGTCCTTGTCACACCTGTTTAATCCCAAAGGGGTAAGCAGAGGTGTATTGCATTTTGGCCTGTTGTAACTCAGGATGAGCTTATGTCGCATGCCGGACACGTATTGAGACTCCGTGGTGCTACTCTGAATTTCCTAGCAGGAGAACCCAATTACACTTTGCCCGATGATTCTTGCGGACGAGAGAGTTGTGACGATTAATTTTTAAATACCTACACGATCCAGCGTCACTTCCATTTTTTTTTAATACTAAATATACAAATAACAAATAATTCTAGATCGGTTTTCAAGATATATATATCAAGGTAAGGATATATTTCAAGGTAAATCAATAGTCATACAAGATTTGCTCATTTAATACAATTATATATTTGCGTATACTCTACATAATTAATTTTGAATAAAATGTTTAGTAATTTGGGGAATTTGTTCTCTAAAGTTTAATGAGAAATCTGATAAGTGCTGTCTATGGTCTTCATTAACAGTACAGTAAACAGTAAAACTGATTGATTTACAATACATTGTTTAAAGTTACATAAAAGATGACGATAAAGACGAAGCCGGGGCTCACAGTTAGTTATTTATTTTTTTTTTGTAAAAGAATATTAGAACTGAAATTACTAATATTCCCTCTAACCCCTTCAACTAAGCTAAATTGCTAGTGTTAGAAGGGATCTCACGTAATGGCCAGGATTGGAATCCAGAACTTTTAGATCGTAGTTAAATTAGGTGAAAGATTTTCAATTTTAAAGTTATTATCAAAACCAAATTCTAAGCAACATCTTTTTATTGTGTTCGCAATGACAAGACATGTTATATAATGTTATATATTTCAAAATTCTAACTATAACACATAGCTGGGTAACTATATCATAAACTAAAGAATTCGATGTCAACAAAAATACTATAAAGGGCAGCTCATCCGGAAAATGTGAACAAAAGGACGTCCATTGGAATTTCCGGCAATGTTCCGTCAGGTGACATAATAGATTTTTGTTTGCTTTATACCTCACTTACATTTTCACTATGTCCGAGTATCATTACATTCCAATACATTTTCAGTTATCGGTACCATTATAGTAGAAAACAAATAATTTCGATTGAATTTCGTTTTCTTTTTCTGAATCATATAAAGAATTTCAAAATGGTTTCCGATCCTACTCTTTCTTTTGATTTGTCGTATGTTGACTTTTGGGGACGGAACCAGAGCTCATTCGTTAATCAGCAGGTTATGTCGTTAGCAAGTAAAGTTGGCTTAGGGCTTAAAGCTCTTGGAGGCCCTCATCAACAATATTGTCCCTCATCAAGAATAATGTATATATTTGTGCCTGCATTTTTTTATCTGCCAGACTTCTCTCAGTAATCTTCAATTACGTAATATCCTGATTGAATATTTTTCGTGTGGAAATTCGCGGAGTCGAGAATGATTAGGATATTACCTGTCAGGCTGAGTGTCATCAACTTAATCATATTAAGGAATACTGCTATCGAGTTGACTTTCATAGACGTTATATTTTCAGGAGTTTAATACTGTATGTTCTGACAATATTGTACCTACCTATTAGGCTTCCGGAGTTCTAAGGAGCTAAAAAAACAACATGAAGCAATTCTGCTAGAACGAGTAACTTTTGAATTTCTAATAAATCTCGATAGATTTCAATAAAATTCGTAAAATGGACAGTTACATGAGCAGAATAAAAAAAATCTGTTACTAATTTCATGTAAAAATCGTGTAAAAGGCGAAATATTATCCAGATAAGATTTCAATAAAGTGGTTTTTTCAGACATGCTGGAGTTTCCTCAATTAGGTATGTTATGTTTCTTAAAAAATATTAAACCTTACCCATTATTATCTGTTTTTCATTAAAACTTCTTAAAAATACTCAAAGTTTCTAAGTGTGTGTTATAAATAAGCAACCTGTGAACAACAACCTCTGTGTGACAGTGACGTCATTAAAACATGTACATTCGTACCATTTATGTTCTCAGAACTACGGCAGTGCGGTCGTTAACTAACCATTTTGCTAACCGCAGTACCGAGATTGTAATTGAGTGGTTGCTACGATAAACGGAACTAAGGATGTCTACGTCTATCACTATACATTCTGTGATAAGCTGTCATCAGTTTAGATAACGATTGATGAATCTTTTTGGAGGTATTGGTATCCCACCAAGATCTTTGAGGTCTGAGCCTGCTAGCCAGTAACCTGCTGATAAGCGGATGAAGCTCTGTAACAGGTTTTCTTTTCAAGATTGGGAGGTTGAACGGAGCAGAGTGGAAACTGAGCTGCAAAGTACAGCTTTGTCTCCAAGCCAAGTCCTGGTATACTCAATTTTACGGTATACCTACCAAAAAGTTATATTATATGATATGGCCGACAGCCTCTGTGGCGTGGCGGTAGGAACGCGACTGCTACGCAGGAGGCGCGGGTTCGATCCCCGCTCAGTGCAAATAGTAATGCATGAATATGGCTATTTACATTGGTCTAGGTGTTTCTATGTATAATATGTATGTATTTACAAAAAAAAAGTTGCTAATTATGTTTCTAGATTTCATAACGCAAGCTAGTTAAGCTTACTATGGGTCTAGATAGCGTTGTGTAGAATGTTGTGGAATATTTATTTATTTATTATTATTTATACTGGCTAAGATCTATATTAAAGTCATATCAACTAAAACGGGGTTGTGTCGTAAGAGTTTGCCAACGGGATCCTGAATAAAATTTTGGACAAACGACTATCCAGGTACACTGCTTCTAACCTGCTGGGATCATATCTAGAGGTATCCTACAGGATAATGTACATAATCCTTAATGACAGAATTATTATTTACATTTTCTTGTTAATGTTTATTCAGTAGGTCTTCATTTTTTCTAAACTTTCTCTTAATCGATTTTATTAGACTAATTAAATGTTAAAAGTTTTAACAAACAGGCTTATACTTCATAATTGTTACGCCTATAATTAGCAAAGGAATTACTTTTTGTTGTTAATGAATTAAGTTGCTGCAATTAAAGACAGTTGGTCGCACAACCCTTAGTATTTGCTTTTGCAATCTCACCTCCGGCAACCAAGGACCCAAGACGGCGTGCGTTTTAGTCGGTTCGAGTCCGACATAACCGCCTCCACCGACTCCGTGGAGGTGGTATCCGTGGGGATTTTTCGCAAGATAAAAAAAAAAAAAAAAACCCTTAGTATTTTGTAGAATATTTTTTAATTTGCATGTTACAAAACCGTTTAACATACTAATCCTTGGGGTTTCAATACGTACAAAAAAAGCATAAGTAACCGATAGTATTTTTTTTGATAAAAAAAATCAATGACAATTAGGTATATGCATATTTGCCTAATTAAATTAATTAGTAATTTATTTAATTCAAGTAATCGTAATCAGTATTTATTTTAACAAACGAAAATCAGATTGCTAGCAACTGAAAGAGAAGTTTCAAAATTCAACCCTTCTTCTTTGAAAATATAAAACTCGAACTTATGTGAAATTATCACACATTTTTCATTTCCTAACCCATGGGATTTCTTAGCTACTGAACATACATCTCGGCGAACGCGAGGAGCAGATTGAATAAATTGCTGCGGTTTCGGAATGATTCTCTCATCTACATACAGAATTTTAAGTTACGTAAGTATATTCTTATAAAACAATTAGGTTATGGAATCTAATTGACTACAACTAGATTCCATTGACCGTACCGACAATGGTCATCAAATAATACAGTATGTCGGAGTAAGCGTTACGACTCAAGTTCATTAAAATTAAAGTGTAAAAGGATTGATATTTTCGTTTCTGGTTTCGTAATTTAAAATAAAAAACACCAAATACATCCTGATAGAATCCGCAAAAAAAAAATGTAATTATTGAAATACTTACTATGTTTGAGGAAGTGTTATTAGACAGTTCACTAGATTCGACACTTGGGGTAGGTGGTACAATATCAACCAATGATATTTAGGTGTCGTAACTGATCACTAGCTCACGAAGAGCTGAGTTACAGCTAATTCAGAACTAACGATATTTCATCTTAATGTCACGTTATATTCACATTTCACATCTATGATTTAAACTACCCTTCAGGTGGCTTAACCATCTAATTATTTATAAAACCAAAATTAACTGCGTCCAACCAGATTTATTGACTACAATTGGTATCTTTTACGATGTTAAATTAGGACTGGGGACACCACTTAAACATAAATTGGATTTTTTTAACATATAATATGTCACGAACTGATGTTATTGTATTGTTTTCACAAATACGCAATATTTTTGTATAAATGGTCAGAGTAACACCGTGACATCGCAGATAAAATGCAAGAGAACCGCCTTCGCTGGTGAAGCCATGTCTTACGGCAACCGTCCAGCTACGTGGGTAACATATGCCTTCCAATGGCGCCTCCACCGGATCCATGTAGAAGGGGTAGGCCCGAGAAGTTTAGTGCTGGCTTAGCGTCGTGGAGGGTGACATGCGCGTGCAAACGTTCTCACTACCTTGGACACCCAAGATCGTGCGAAGTGGAGGAAGAAGAGCCGGAAGGCGGACCCTGAGCTCCGAGTACACCGTGGCCTCGGGTGCCATCAGGATTATCCATTTTATATGGATGGTGATGATGGTGATGGTCAGAGCAACGGGTATATAACAGACTGACTACAAAGTTGACTATATACCCTCAAAAGTAATGTATCTATGAAAATAAACTTCTTCAAAAGGGTATTATAATAAAACGTTGACGAGCAACACAAACATTACAATAACAGTTAGGTTGTCAACTGAGGGAGCTAAGATTCTTTCCGTATGTCGCTACGTGTTGGAACGGTTTTATCGTCGGTTCCTTCTCGACAAAGTCTGAGACATGAGTCGTAATTTCCGCCCCGCTCACTTTAATGGTGATTGACGTTTACGCCAGTTTCAGAGTGACCTTACTCACTGTTCGAGTAGGGCTGCTGAATTTCAGAAATGAAAATGTAAGTTTTATTCAGAATAAAATTCACGTTTACAAAATGTTCGGTCTGAGAGTTTAAAATTTGGAATAGTCTTCCTGTCAGCTCGTCTGTCGAAGTATTACTAGGACTGGTTTGAATAAAAGGTATTTCTATAAAAAGAAACTATGTAGAATTTTTTTTATGTTAATACCTAGGTATGCTATTTTCAGGCAACAATTAAAAGTAAGGCCACCAAAATAATTTTTGTAGGATATCGAAGGTTTCCTTGGTGGTGGTTTCGATATTTATAAGACTCCAATAGCCCAGTTATTTCGTACTTCAAAAAGAAGCCCGAACATCTTATCACCTACAAGAGTGGGGGGCGCGCTACCCAGATCGATTTCCTGCTCACTAGGAGGCACAGCATCAGTAGGGTAGCCAACTGCAAGGTTGCAAGGCAACCCGGGGAGAGTCTCACTGCGCAACACCGTCTCCTTGTCATGGACCTCTGCGTAAAACCAAAAGGCAAACGAGTTGAGCGCGGCCAACGCAGAATCAAGTGGTGGCTGCTTGATGAAGCCAAGTCCCAGAGTTTCGTCTCAGCTATCGGTGATAAGTGCACTAATGCTGTAGACGAACCAGTGCAAGATTGCTGGGACAAGATTCAGGCAGCTATCCTTGAGGCGGGAAAGGCAGTGCTCGGCACGTCTAAGGGTGGACGCAAGTGTGACAAGGACACCTGGTGGTGGAAGGACACAGTCCAGAAGGAGATCAGGGTGAAGAAAGCCCTCTTTAAAAAGTGGCAAGCGTCCAAATCTCCCGAAGACCACGACGAGTACAAACAGGCTAAACGCGCCACTAGGAGAGCCGTAGCCAGGGCCAGACGAGACCACTTGCAACCGCTATACAACAAGTTGGAATCGTCTGAGGGGCAAAAGCTCATCTACAAGTTGGCGCGCTCCAGGGCCAAAGCGGTGCAGGCTATAACCAAGTGCCGCTGCATCAAAGACCCTGGAGGAAACCTGTTGTACGAGGAAATCGCGGTGAAGGAGAGATGGCGCTCATACTTCCACGATCTGCTGAATAAGCAGCATAAAGAGTTGCAGCCACCAGATCTCCCTCCAAATCAAGGACTAGTGCCACCGATAGCGCCTGCTGAAGTTCAGACTGCCATTCGTCGCATGAAGAACCGGAAAGCTGTCGGACCCGACGAAGTCCCCATCGAGGCTTGGAAGGCAATGGGTGCCCGTGGTGTGGGCATCCTCGCTAATCTTTATAACCGTATCCTCCTCACCGGTAAAATCCCAAACCAGTGGAGGCTGAGTGTTATTACGCCAGTCTTCAAGGGCAAGGGATCGGTGCAAGAGTGTGGTAGTTACCGAGGTATAAAGATAATGTCCCACACCATGAAGCTTTACGAGCGGATAATCGATTCCCGGATCCGACAGGAGAGTACCCTCTCGGAGTGTCAGTATGGGTTCCGCCCCGGACATGGGACTATGGATCCGGCGTTCGCCCTAAGGATCGTCGCGGAGAGATACAGGGCGAGGAACACGCCCCTGTACTGTCTATTCCTAGACATGCAGAAGGCCTTCGACTGGGTGCCTCGCGCGATGATCTGGTGGGCACTGCGGTCCAAAGGAGTCCCAGAGGCTTACATCGACACCATCCGAGACATGTACCAAGATTCCGGTTCCGTGGTTCGGACCGCTGTTGGCGACACGAAAACCTTCCCCATCACCGTCGGGGTACACCAAGGATCCGTACTTAGTCCCTACCTGTTCAGCTTGGTGTTAGACGTTTTGTCGGACAGTATCAGAGACTCACATGAGCAGCCTCCATGGTTGCTTATGTATGCTGATGACATTGCGCTGATGGACGCAGACAGGAACAGATTGGTGCGACGTGTGAAAGTGTGGAAGGAGGCGCTTGAGAACGGCGGTCTGAAGCTAAATGTGGCGAAGACAGAGTACTTGGCGTTAAACTCAACAGATCCCACACCCGTTCGCATAGGCGATGACTTGGTCGAGCGCACGGATCAGGTTAAGTACCTGGGATCTGTACTTCACGTTTCTGGTGACATCGACTACGACGTCAAGGCACGTATTGCCGCCGCGTGGGCTAAGTGGCGGGAAATGACTGGCGTCACTTGCGACACCAAAATGCCAGTCAGGCTGAAGGGGCAGGTCTATAAAACGATCATTAGACCTGTCCTCTTACACGGCTGTGAGGCGTGGCCGCTGTTGGAGCGACACAAGCAGATGCTGCGTGTCACGGAGATGAAAATGCTGCGGTGGATGTGTGTAGTCACGCGTAAAGATCGCGTGAGGAACTCGCGCATCCGCGGCAGCCTTCATGTCCGTGACATCGCAGATAAAATGCAAGAGAGCCGCCTCCACTGGTGCGGCCACGTCTTGCGGAAACGGTAATAGTGGTGCAAGCAATGATATTTTATACAAGATATGTTACGTTCATAGTAACTGACTTCTCAAATCTGATCCAGCAGTCTGTCAGTGCACAATAGTTGACAATTAGCGTTAAAGTAGTACGAAAGATGGGAAAAGCACGTGAGTAAAAAAGATAGCTATAATTCGGAATGATTCGGACGATTGCACTTGTAGGATCGTTTCGAAGCATAGATTATGATTTTGTTGAACAGAAGGGGTATTTCGTTGGTAGGCAAGAAATGAAATTCGATGAATAAATAATACGTCATTATTTATTTCGGAAAATGATAATAATTCAAAAAGATAATTAGGAAACTCCTCGAAAATAAAACCATAGTGCCGTACTGACGTTAAAAAAAAATTAAACTCCTTCAAATAAATTTAATTTATTTCTTTTCTGCCTCTTAGAAAGTTTTTTATTTTGGGATTATTTTTATGAGCAGAATGAAGCCGAACAGTGGTATATTTGTCAGTTATTTATATTCTTCCTGAGCAATGTTCCTTTTTTCGAAGAATATCTCTCAGTGGCTTCAAAATTATTGCTACAAATTCTGCTGCTTTTTGAAGGTGTCCAGTCAAACTCATTTCGTTGTTCTTTAACAATTGCAATCCACTCTTGAAGTCGAAATTCATTAGTCGGAAACCTTGAAAAAAAATGTTAGGTTAATACAATTATTTAAAGGACAACAAATAAATAAAACAAAAATTATGTTACTCAATTTTAAATAACAAATAAAACTGAACAGCAGGTCAAAATTATTACTTTAGTAGGCAGTAAACTGAAAATTACCCTATGTCGCATCTGTACTGATAATCTATGCAAGCAGTGTTGTTGTGTCCTTGTCGTGCTCATATCAAAAAGTATTTCTGTCCTTTTTCTTTACCGCCATTATTTTAAAAATATTATTAAACTAATTTTTATGAAATACACAAAAAAATCGGTAATATTGTATGTACTTACATGTGATAGAAGGTCCTTCGTGTTTTATTGATTTTAGTGTCGTAATTTGTACATTTTTAAAAATACACGGTGGCATTTTTATTGCCATTTTATTATGCGCTTACATACGTGACAACTCGGCGTTTTCCAGACATATACTAAATGCGATACGTCCCAATTGGGACGTTTTCGCGTCTTCACCAGGCGCAGTCTAATAACATAATCTGCCTCTTTTTTGTATGTAATATCATTGGGTGCAAGTCTAAATATGCCTTTTATCTCACACTTTTCTATGAGCTCAACAAATAATAACCATGGGAAATTCCCCCACGTCAAATAAAAAACACCTTCAGTAAGCTTATGGAGATAACCATTGTGAATACCATGTCAATTGTCCTCTCGGTCCTTGTGTACACATTTCTTATTCATGGCCCTCCGATTGAGAAGGGATGACACTCATAATACAAGTAAATATTTAATTATGACGCGCATTCATTTGAGAATTATTGTAATCCGTTTTGACCTTTTCTGTGTATTCAAAATTTAAGCGCCCCTCGATATACCTACGTTGGGTATGTTAATCCTGAGTGGGCGCAAAAATAAAACTTTTGTTTATCTTTTTTTCTTTTATGCCTAGTGGTACACAACCAGTTTTCAAAAAGTGTCCATTTCACTGCAATATAATTATTTAGATTCTCTTCTACCTACCCCTTTGAGAATGAACTAGCGTAAAAATAGTCAAATCGACTTCGACATAAATCGGTAAACAATACCCGCGACAAATTAATATAGTTCAAATAAACTGTTCGATCTTTCAACCCAGTAAAGTTACAATGAAATATTGCACTAATATTAGATGAGTTATACCTATCCTAGAGGTGGGTTAGTGGTAATGTATTCATCGCAGTGGCTGTTACAAACATCTGTCTCAGTAACTTGCTCCGTAGACTGAACATTTTCCCTAGGAGTATTTCTTGCAAACCCAGTTGAATAAAGTTTTCTTGTGAATGTACAACGCGAATAAAGAGGACACTAAACATTTTTACATTAAAATTTGTGGCATTTCGAGAAAGTGCCGTTGTAAGTTATTTATGAAGTCCATTTAAACCTATGCTAGTTTCATTTAGTGGGTGAATTTAGAACCTTTTATTTTTTACATAAAGTTAAACCGAAAATACATTTAGGACGGGATTCAAATCTGCAACCTTATCTTTTTAGGAGGACAACAGAGCCACCAGGACCAGTCGCTTGATTTCTCGCACACTTCGTCAAACTCCATATTCTATTCCCAAACCATGTTAGGTTAGCAGGAAGATAGTTCAGTACTAATCATGTAATTTGATGCCAATTGTTGTGTACATCTGCCTAAAATCATCATTTTTTTCATAATTAAATACAGCAATATATAATATAGGTATAGTGGTAACAAAGTACTATATATAATATTATTATATATCAAGAAGGGCATTAGAAGGTTTCTTCAGGATCGCCAGTACGAGTGTAATGCCCCTGGTGTTACATACATTCATAGGCCACGGTAACCACTTTCTATCAGGTGGGCCGTGTGCGTATCTGCCACCTAAGTGGTATAAAAAATAAGTAAAAATCACTTAGAATGTGCGGAACACCGGCATCGCACTGATTCACGTGGCTGATTCAAGACTAGGTGCTAACAAGATTCCTCTTAGAATTACGCCAAGAGTATTTTTTTAAAGTCGTACGCATAATTTACCTTGTGATATAGCAGCAAGCTTTATCATTTAAATAATGAGATGACTTTGAACTCAAATCCCTTGAACCCATTTTTTATGAGGTAAAATATATGTGAGACTTTTATGTGCTTTTTTAAGCTTGGGCGTACATTTTGAATCTGATTATAGATAAAAAACATTTTAAATGTGCTTTTGCATTTTATAATATATGCGGGGCGAACAAAGATCTTTGGAACCAAGTCCACCACACCTGCAAGCCAATGGGTACATCTACTGATTGACGGATGAGGTACTTTTCTTCTTTCCATCTCTAGAGGTTCGAAGGTCAAATGACAGTAAAACCAATACAAAGCCATGAAAGCCAAAACAAACCAATAAAAACAGACAGCCTCTGTGGCGTGGTGGTAGTGCACGCGACTGCCACGCAGGAGGCGCGGGTTCGATTCCCGCTCGGTGCAAATATTTGTATGCATGAATATGGCTATTTGCATTGGTCTGGGTGTTTCTATGTATAATATGTATGTATTTACGAAAAGAAAAGTATTTAAGTATGTTTATCCGCATTCTAGATTCCATAACACAAGCTATAAAAGCTTACCATGGGTCTAGATAGCGTTGTGTAGAATGTTGTGGAATATTTAAAAAAAAAAAAAAAAAAAGAGGAAAATGGAGTGGACCCCGGTCTCCAAAATGCAACGGATGGTTGTGCTCAGATGAATGCGAACGATTTAAAGCGTGCTTTTGAATAAATATGCTTCACTGTTTTCTCTAGTGTCTGTAATGAATCAAAAGTGAACCAGACAAAATATGAATGAAATAAAAATGAATGACACGAGACAGATGAATCCTGACAAAGATATCGTGAGTGCACCGTTTTACCAAGTACAATATAAAATACAAAAAATGAACGTTGAATTTCCAGTTTGCCGTGGCTTGCAGCAAATTATGTCGATTTGCGAGGCTTCCACAACTTCACAAAGCAGCCCAGTAAGTCTAAAAAATGTGCATATCATCTCACAACTCGTATTTTTTCCAACAAGTGGTGATGTAATATTATAGCTAAGTCGAGAGCGGTATGAACTTCTTGTATTATTTTATAGGAAATAATTTTATCTTCCAAATCATGGAATATAGAACATAAACTCAAGAAATCACTAAAACTTTTAATTACATAATCATCTCAAATCTTTGATTAAAAAAATATACATTATTCACATTTTTCATATTAAATATTCTGCAGGTATAAAAATTTGTCACTTCAAGATAGCAAATGAAATGTATGAAATCCATACTAATATTATAAATGTGAAAGTAACTCTGTCTGTCTGTCTGTCTGTCTGTCTGTCTGTCTGTCTGTCTGTATGTTACGCTTTCACGCCTAAACTACTGAACCGATTTTAATGAAATTTGGTATAGGGGTAGAGCAGACCTTGAGAAAGGACATAGGCTATGCGATAACCGACTTCCACGCGGGCGGAGCCGCGGGCAAAAGCTAGTTGTTAATATAATAATATAATAATACACTGAAAAGCGAGAACGATGCTACGGAATACACACTAAGGTAGACTAGGAAACGAAAATATACCTCTGCAATTACTCCATTCAAATAACAGATGATTCATAGCGAATTAGGGATTTTGTAAATGCCTGTTTTTGAAAAGAATTCTCCCGTTATTAAATTTTGTTGAATAGGTTACGTACCTGAAAAACATTTGCTGTGAAAAGGCTTATTTATATTTGAAGCTTTACAAATAGCTGACTCTTTTCAGAAACAATTTGCGATACTGTTAGGCAGAACGTACAAATAAACTATAACACGATGTGATTCACGATAAGTTATGCAAATAAAATAAATAGAAATACCATCATTAGCCATCAATAATTTCTTACCGCGCCATGAGCAACGGTAACACAGACACTGCGGGTTACATCAACACATTAGTAAAATTGAAGCGACTTTATTAGAAAATTTCTCGTTTTACGACTAGTTCGAGAGTACCGTATCATTGTATCGTACCCGCTTGTCTTAGTAGATATAAATTTTTGAATATCAAGTACTATAAATAGGTGTACCTTCACCGTCTCTCTTTCACGTCGCAATCATTTTCTAATTGATGATATATTATCAGAATTATTTTTGAATCATTTTATTATCTTAGTTTTGTTATTCAGTTTCATAATGATATTAATTATTAGATCTAATATTATTAGAATTTTATTGGGTCGAGATGGAAGTCAAGCGGTCGCCATAATTATAACGTGGCTGAATTAGTGAAGGTGGCTTTCCTGCATTTTATTTGCATGTAGCCCTTAGGTGATCGGGACATTTATTCAATTTGTGTGTGTGTGCGGTAGCCTAGTGGTATGGGTAATGGACTGCTGAGACGAGGTCTCGGGTTCGATCCCAGGTTTACCATGGCACACACCAATGACTTTTCGATGCTTTTCGAAGTTATGTGTGTATTTATCGCAGGTTTATAAGTGCCCGGTTGATGGCAATAGGCTCGCCACCTATTACATTGGGACCTAAACATAAACTGGCGAAATGTGGGTGCTAGCACCTCTGCCTACCCCTTCGGGGAATACAGGCGTGAGTTTATGTCATGTTATGTTATGTAAAGGGAAATATTGAATAAAGTCCAAAATTAAAAAGTACTGCGTTAATTATATTTTCCCTACCTACGTTAGGTTTGTGGATTACGGCTTTGGTCTGGATGATTTTTTTTGTTATATGATAGCGCCTTGATAGTTCCATCTTTTTTTGTATCTTATCACGCTAACAGCTTAATAACATGCTTATTCAGGTGCTACATTGCGTCGCCTTGTTATATAGAAACACAACTCTTTTTACTCTGTATTTGAGTTATACTCCTTTACTTTACAAGCCTCTCAAGCAACGTTACTGTCACTATTATGTAAATAGAGTTGAATAATGTATCAAAATTGTAAAATCAATCTCTTATTTTGACATGTCAATATATCCCTGCCTATCCTAATAAGTTACAAATAGTTTCCTTTTACTCATTCAAGGCGAATACACGTACACTATCTGATTTATTACCTTCTTGTTTTCAACATACTATATTTATCCCTTCCTTTGTGCGCAAAGGGGGGCACCCTTTAACAAACAATATACTCGTATATCATAGTAATCGGAGCTTTTCGCCGGAATCCTATTCTACATATACGGGTGTATTTAAATACAAGCAAAAGAGGATATTTATGTTGGAAGATCGTCCCTATTTACGGCTATTGCTGCGGTTATGTGAAGTAATAACTAATCTCTATGACAACACTCGACAAAACTAAGTGATTTACAACGTAATTTTGTGTGTTAGTTCACCGCATACGCAGAATATATGATATACTAATAGCTTATTTGTTTCGCTTTTGAAGATATAGGATATGGAGATTATAAATGTAGTTGTTATGGAACGTGCCACCATCATTCAGTTAGGTCAGATAATATTTATTTACTTCATATTTATCTTTCTATGACTATTATCTCCTATAAACGATGACCAGTGGCGTATTTCTTTTGTTTTGGATGTGAGATATGGGTCATTTAATATTAATTTATAAATATCCACCATACCCAATGTAATATAGGACATGATATCCCCTAAATAAATGATGAACTAATCGGTTTTTCCCCAGGGCTTAATTAGTCTGCTTAACTTGATAATAGTTGAGCAATAGGTGATTCCCAATCACCATTAAGACTCTATGCTCTAGTGGTTGAGCGATTGGGCTTCATTTTTCGCCGCTACCGAATTGGACTGCTCAACATCAGCGTCTGTGATGAGCAGTCCAATCGGCGGCGTAGCGGTTGGGTTCAATACCGCCGTATTGAACGCAACCGCTACGCCGCCGGAGGCGTGGGTTCGATCCCCGCTTGTATGCATGAACTCGCGTTTTTGTATTAGTCTGTGTGTTTCTATGTGTAATATGGTATTATGTATATATTAAAAAAAGTATCTAAGTATGTTTATCCGCATTCTACATTCCATAACATAAGCTAGTTAAAGGTCTAGATAGCGTTGAGTAGAATGTTGTAGGATATTTATATTTATATTATTTATACTGTTGATTGATGGTATTGCGGAGTAAGTAAAAGATGTTTACTCGTTAGGACTGATTTATTTATTTATTATTTACATGTGCTTATATACTATGATTTATTTACAATTGGTGGAGTGGGAGCGATGCTTGTGGTCACGTAGTATCTTCTCGCTGACTTGCATATTTTGTGTTATGGCAGAGGACGTGATTTCTTAGCGTATATCATTATTATTTGTGCATTCTAATTTCCTTATAGATATCACGTTCCTGTCTGCCATAGAACTCCCCCCTTAATAAAGTCTATGTTGAATGTGCGAACTTCTTATAATATCGACTGTAAATATTGCTGCGTAAGGCTTTTTTGCTAACTGCTTCTTGACGGGAGAGATGTCCTCTTCTTTCGTTAACCGTGTGTGCAGTTGCTATCTGTGCCGACACGCTGCTGTGGCCTTAGGATCCAGGCTGCGCGGTCGCTGCAGTTAGTGGTATCCCTGTTGTGGCCGTATGTGCTGGCTGGTCACTTTGATTTCGATGGGTTTTCGAAGATTCGGCAGTCTTAACTCTCTTTGGAGCGCGCCAGTGCCAGTCTTGTGCAGTTCCATTTCGCCGGAACTGGATGCCACTAGTTGCGGAGAACTTTTCTTCAGTAGTCACCGTAATTTCGGGACTAACCGCTGGTCCGTAAGATACGGCCGCGTGCGGTGCTTCGTTGACGTTCTGTGCGTCAGGGTGAGTCCTCAGTGAGTCGAGGTGAGATTTCTGCGAGTCGAGTTTTGTGTCGATGTGGTCAGGTTGCAGGCGTTGTCAGCTCTGCTACCCCTCAATAAGTTTCCGACCAACTATATCGATTGTAACTTGCTCTTGTCTTTAACCTTGTTGACGATTGCTATTACGGCGTGTGCTGTGTCGACATTTTCTGCGATTTGCGCTAAGTTGCACATAGTTCCGTCTGCATTTTTGCTAACTTGCTATTATGTAGGTTGTTGCGTTGCGTCATCGTCTGTTTTGTTTTTGTTTCCATAGTTTAGATAATGTGAGATTATTGCAATTATGTTCCTTCTTCGAGGAGACTCGTCCACTGATAGCTTCTTGACGAATGCGTGCATCAATGGCTACGATCCGTATTTTTGTTAGCATAAATTCTTCTATTTTTCTTATTCTTCTTCTTGAAGTATAAAGTGTTCGATTTGCCTTTTTTGTAACCAGTCTCTCAATCGTATGTCGATCTTTGGAGAGTTTTAGTGAGGCGATGATTGTCGGGACGGTGATTGCTTTTGTCGCGCAGTGTGTCGCGGTGAGTCGGTCCAGACTGTGGCATTTTCCCCGCAATGCTAATTGCAGCCACCACCTGGCTGTCGCTGGTTGACTCAGCTGATGTGCCGGAGTTTTTTTAACGGTGTTCCGGCTGGAATTATCGGTGCCATGATTGCGTTTAGCCTCTTGAAATTTCAGCTGGTTAGACCCGCTTGTGGGAAGCCAACTGAAATGTGCTTGTTCGCTGGTGGTGGAGGTCGGTAGGCTGGTGGGCTATTGGGTGAATTTTCCCAAATATAGCTCCACAGTGATCAGTTGAGACCGGCAGGCAAGATACCAGGTCCGTCGTTACTAGGATCCGTCGGCTGCCTCGATTGTTCCCTAGATTTGCTGCTGAAAACCTTTTCAGGGCTGCAGTCGGCCTGCAATTACATCAGCACTAGGGAATATTCGAAGATCACGTCGGGGTCACCATTATTGCGGAGTAAGTAAAAGATGTTTACTCGTTAGGACTGATTTATTTATTTATTATTTACATGTGCTTATATACTATGATTTATTTACAATTGGTGGAGTGGGAGCGATGCTTGTGGTCACGTAGTATCTTCTCGCTGACTTGCATATTTTGTGTTATGGCAGAGGACGTGATTTCTTAGCGTATATCATTATTATTTGTGCATTCTAATTTCCTTATAGATATCACGTTCCTGTCTGCCATAGATGGCACTTGGTGGAATTCATTGTTACACATATTAAGAACACTTGTACTTTTGCCACTGTATTTATTATATTACACCTGACCGGTTTCGCATAACGGCATTCATGAATATTGAATACCATGGTCATGGAATGAATGGTCAGGTGTAATATAATAAATACAGTGGAAAAGTACAAGTGTTCTCAATATGTGTATATTTATATTTATTTATGATAATGATTTTGCTTTGGAAAATCCGTACCGCAGCCCATTCTGTTTGTCTGTATTTAGGTATACGTATTAATGACAGTTCTAGAACTAGTTACGTGGTTAATATTAAGCGTACGATGTCTACATAGGGGAGATGTTCTTGACACGCCACTTCGGGCTAATAAAGTTATCTTACTCACACTACAGCACATGAACCCAAGTTCAAAACTAGATTAAAGGGAATTAGGTCGGTATTACGAATATTTAGCTATTCGCGATTATAGCTTCTCAATATAATTGATACAGCGCGATTAACGATTAGAAATAAGGAAAATACTTCTCTAAGCAAATCTTATTATATCTTTATGAGAAAAAGCTTTATGTGTGGCTAAGCGTATAGGTCTTGTACGGCGTATATAATAAACATACAGTATATTTGAATGAATTTTTTATAGCATTTATTATGCTAACTGTTAAGTTCGAAAAACATTGGAAAAAATGAAATGCTCAAGTGAGACTCGAACTCACGACCTTTCGCTTACAGGGCGACTCCGTTGGTAGAGCAGTCGCCCTGTAAGCGAAAGGTCGTGAGTTCGAGTCTCACTTGAGCATTTCATTTTTTCCAATGTTTTTCGAACATACAGTATAGTTTTTTTTTCAACTTTACTACGTAGGAAGAAACACGCGTTACAAATGCAAGAAAAATAGTAAAAAGCAGCACTTTGTTACTAAATAACGCCAGAATGACTGATGGAATCTGGAGGGAATACTGCAAAGAGATAGATTCTATCTAATTGTAGATTACAAAAGAGAGTATAGAGTAGGCTTCTTTTATCCTGGGCGTGAGGTTCAAGCGATCAGTAATCCTAACAGAGTCGTAGGCAACAACTGATTTGTTTCATTTATGATGTGAATAGTTTGCTGATACAAATTACTAAGGAGATGCTTCGACAGAGAATAATCTAATGTCGTAAAGATAAATGAATCTCATTCGTTTGCTCAGCTTGAGTATTAAAAATTACAAAGTTAAGTATGCAACCTTGTTTTAAGACGTTCAAACTAAATGGGTTGTAAGCGCATCTCTAAGCTATGAATAATATAATAACTTGCTCCTGCTCTTTGTATTTACGACTTACTAATGATAAAATTATGCCTTGTGGATCATAAAAACACAGACGAAGGCAATGGAGGATATCTGCTCAAATATTCTCTTGGTAATTTTCTTACATCATTGTGGAAATTAAAGTCACATTCGATGCTTTTATCTCCATATTTTCCGAGAAGCGATTGCCATCTGGCCCTTTACCGTGACCTCTACAACCCAATAGCGATATCGAAGCATTGCGTTAATCCAGTAGTTGGACTTTAGAGAGCTCCAACTAGCCGTAACGATTGACATAAACCTGTAATCCTGGCAACCTGGAATGACGGCCTTACGTACTCTCCGAAGCACCACCAAGCCAATGCAAATACCCATATTCATGCATACAATACAAATATTGCCCCCGCAGCCCCAACAATGTTGCTATCTGCAAGACTGATACGTTCCATCCATTTGAAAGATTACATAACCATCAGATAAAGGACTACTCGATCAGTTCATATTATAATTCAATAACTATGCAGCAACTTTTGTTTTTGATTACATACTCGTATGTTTACCCGTTTTATATAGATATACTTAGGTTGACTTCATTGCGCCTATAATAATAAAATAGATGTCGATTTATTCTCTTCAAGAATTGTTTACGTTGTATTAATGCCAGTATAACATTATGGTGTAGCAGCTTTAATAAAGGCCGTTGCTGCAGTATAATTAACCTACTTTAGGTTGTTAAGAGGGAGCAGGAAACTGCTGTTATTCAGCTGCCTACTTATGTTACAGTAATTGCAGTAGAGGGGTTATATTTTCGAACGTTGTTGAAAAAAAGTAACCTAGAATGCAGTCATTTTCTTTGACGTTATTTTTGGTAAGCTTGCGGTTTTTTATAGTTTCAAGCCGGTTTATTTCAAAGGGATGGGAAGAGGCGTATTGATATTATATTTTGCCAAATATATATTAGGCATGATATGTAGCAAATATGAATTGAGGCTATTAACATTAACGGAGTACTTACTCTCTTCTGAAATACTTATTAAGAATGGCATAGTCAGGGGGTAAGATCTACTATAGTTATTTTCATACAGAGGGTTGGAAAACACTTCAGAGAACCACAACAGGCGATAATAAGACGATAAAAAATTGGGCTATTTTTTCTCAAGTTTTCGGGAGCAATTCCTAAACACCCCGTGTATTGAAATATTCAACTAGATTATGTTTAATTTGATGTCAACCTGAGTTCTACCTTTTTGTATTTAGTAAATTAGAAAATGGTTACTTAAATCAACATCCATAAAATAATTCATGGATATACATACAAAGATTGCAGAATTTGTTTCACGATCGTTTTAACCCACGTTATTAGAACCGAGTTAAATTTATACCCGGTTATACATAAAAAATACAGATCATAAAAAATATCAGTAGGGAAGTTACTTGCAAGTTATGTACCATAAATTGTGATTACCCTTTTAATAAAGTTTGTTAGTGTATAGTATAAAATAATTTATTTCCTGCATGCGTAGCAATAGCGGCTCTGCTTTTAAAAGTTAAGTGCCAATCGTGATTAAGATTAAGTAGCAATATACTGCATTTTGTAGGGGTTTTTTATACCACTTTGGTAGGTAACTCCGCAGGTCTAATTCCTTGGGGACACCCCTCTTCAGCAGGTAGTAACGCCGCACTAAGCACTCGTATAAGCATTCATACTGTACGATAACCACTTACCATCAGCCTTAGTAGGTATAAAGGATGTATCACACTATACCATGTCGCGGCCGGATTGAACCCATTAATAATTCCTAAATGTACATTTCTTATGTAATTTATAATCCGCACGCCGAATGATGATCCCTATGACAGTTCGTTAGCGCTTAACATTGTACTGACGTCCTATCACATCAAATCCTTTAGAGGTCCATTAAAAAGACGAAAAAATCATAATTGTGTACAATTGTAAATTATAAAAATGAATATTAAGAAATTATTACGTAATGGTCGGAAATAATAGAAAAAAACTCAATGCAAATGTACATGGTACGTGCTGCAAAAGTTACGTCGTCAAGCTGTTATCGACTAAGAAGGGACACATCGATAAACAAAATATCGATAATTTGTTGGAAATATAAAACAAATGCTTTGAGTTTGTATTTTATTTATATCAATCTGAATCTGATACAGGGTCAATCGGATCTTCAAAATCTGAGTATGAACTGCAGCTATCCGTGACGTTTATTATTAACGGTTGGTCAATTATATTGTCGTATTGTACATCTCGATCCCAGTCTTGTAAGCAAATTTTCTTCGTTTTTTCGACCACTTTTCGCCAATCGTCAGCTGTCACTTGAGCGCAAGCTTCTTCCAATAAAACCATCATTTTATTTGCCGTGAATGGCGGAGTTGTGTTATGCCTAGCTGCATGACCTGAAAATATTTGTACATTCAGTAATTATTTTTAGAAATATATGCATATACATAATATTATATAAATAAAAAATATAGATACCTTTGATCTGCGCCCATATCAACTCGATTGCATTATATTGGCAGTGATAGGGCGGTAACCGAATTACCGTGTGTCCATTTGATTTGGCCAATTCATCCAAAAAATATGATGGGTGCGTCTGTTGTTTGTGAAAGTTCAACAGTCTAACCAACTCTTTTTTTAACATCTGACTGTCAGTTTCCACACCATTGCCGTGTAACCACTCTATAATTTCAGCTTTTTTGTTATTGCTGCTGGGGGGTTTGTTAATTTGAACTGAGTGATATGAAGCATTGTCCATTAAAATATAGTGAGGCTCATTCAAATTTTCTAATAGTTTTATAAACCATGTCTTAAAGTTTTCGAAATTCATTTCCTCGTGGTACTCCGTTGTTTTCACTGACTTAAAAGCCCACAGGCAATTCGGCACAAAACCTGTAGCTGTGCCAGCGTGGCAAATGATTAAGCGCTGGCCCTTTCCTTCAGGAGTTTTTGTGCTGGATTTCGCTGTGTCATCCGTCCATGCCTTACCTACAGTATGATTGGCGTTCAGCCATGTCTCATCAAGGTATACTACCTTCTCCCAGTTATCAATTTGTTTGATTTTGCGAAGAAAATCGCATCGTAGTAAAGCTATGTCAGTACGCTCCATTAATATTTTTCTCTTGTCACATTTTTTATAGCGGAATCCACATTTTTTCAAAACAATTCTAAGAGAAGTAGCACCGCCTTTGAAGAGTTCTGCAGCTTTTAATGAAGATAATAACTTCTGGCAGGTCGGTAGTTCACCTCGTAGGTAGTAACCATAAATATGATTGCGTATAGCATCTAAATCAAATTCATCAGGTTCTGTTATATGACATAACCTTTTCTTTTTCTTTGGTGTTAATAGTTTATTGTCCTCTATGGACGACTCCCCAAATTTTTCCTTTGTTATTCGAGAAACAGTAGCATTTCCGATTCCTAGAGCATCGGCTACACGATCGCGAACATTGTCAAGCGGTAACAAGGGTCCGCCATTTTGTTGTTCACGAGCAAAATAGTCTCGCAAACGAACTACAAACTCGCGAACTTCACTGTTGAGAACAGTTTTCCGCTGTCTTTTCGGCATTTTGCAAAACCGAAAATCAACAAACAGGTAACAGAAAATCAACAAATAACACAAAACAGCGAAAACAGAAACAAAACTCAGCTAACAAAGAAAGACGTGGCGCATACAAGGCGTTAGAGCACTCGTATGACGCGATGTGATGCGGTGTGACAAGAAGACAAAACAGACTGACAAGACATGACATGACTGAATTAAAAAAATACGGTAGGTCTAGGGCCTCCATTTAAATACTTTTCCATGTAATCCATAATTGCCAGCTAATTATGAATTCTTTAAAATTCAATTCAAAAAGAATTTTAAATTCTTTAAATTATGCAATTTGAATAAAAATTAAAGTATAGTAAAATAAAATATAATAAGGCTGTTACTTTTTTCTCTAGTGTTTTATGTCCATCAATGCGCGTAGTCTTTTTTTCAAAATAAATAAATATTGCTTATTATGTTGAATGACCTGGCTGAATGACATGACATTTGCCTGAAAAAACAGTATTTTATCGAAATTGTTTCGCATAACTAATACAACTGTCAGTTGAAACGTCATAGGGATCATCATTCGGCGTGCGGAGTATAATAATGTAATAAAAGGTCTTACTTTTTAATTCAATTCCAATTAATGATCAAGAATGAATACCACCTTGAGTTGAGAACAAACTCTCATTGATTTTATTATGTATCTACCTAATACCTTCGACCAAATAAAACGTATAGCAATTTAAGCCTGGACTAATAATAACATGCAAAGTGTCGCACATGCGATCGTCGAGTTGAGGCCCCTGACAACTCGACAAAGTTTACTCATCATTTATGGAGATTCACTCATGCATGTCGACGAGGCAAAGCAGTTAAAATTAGCCCTAGAGAGTAATCTCAACTAAATAGAGTGGAATCCAATTCCTCACCATCATACTCGATTTTTCGATCGAGACAGATTGGTGCTTGGCCAATCATATGCACTTAAATATTACAAAATGTTTTGTTATATCTTTTTCTAAAAAGCGGCATAAAATAGTTAATGATTACATAATCAACGGGCAGGTCTTAACCCGCTCCTTCGTCGCTAAGGATCTTGGCATACTGTTCGATAATAAGCTATCGTTCAGACCACACTATCATCATATTACAACCAAAGCAAATCAGATGCTGGGCTTCGTATTAAGGTCAACTAAAGGCCTTAAAAAACCTAGCAGTCTCTTATATCTCTACTTTTCCCTTGTAAGAAGCATTTTGGAATATGGTAGTACGATTTGGTCGCCATGTTATAAAGTTCATTCAAATGACATTGAAAGAATACAGAGCAAATGTTTGAGAGTACTTTGTTACCGTCAGCATGTAGGGCGCACTGACTTGGATTACGAAATGAGAATGAAAAAATTTAATGTTCAATCCCTAAAAACACGAAGAATTTATTTCGATTTCGTCTACTTATATAAAATAATTAATTCCGTTGTGGATTCTCCAGATCTATTGTCAAATATATCGTTAAATACAAAATACAGTGTACGGCGAGCTAATATCACAAATCTATTTACATTACAAATTTTTAAAAACAACACCTCATATTTTAATCCGATTGTTAGAATGGCCCGACAGTATAATGAATTGTTAAAAAATAATAATACTCGTAATTTCAAAATCGACATTTTTGATCCAAGTTTTAACAGGTACATCAAAACCATAAAAGGTATCCTCCAATCTGAACAGGGTGACTAGGGCGCAGCCGACACGCTGTGTCCGGGTGAACCGTTCCACTATTACTCGTACTCGTATGTTAAAATAATAAATATATTGTAATTCTACGCAGTCAACTCGGTACACCATATTATTGTTTTATATGTATACACTGTCATGAGTTACAGTCCAGTTCAAAATGTTTGCCAGTTGTATAAGTCTTGCTAATGATTTTTGATTGTAACTTGTTGTGTATCAATAAATAAAATAAAAAAAAATTAGTTTGTTTTTTCAGACAAACTAAAAGGATAACTGTAGGAAACTGATTAAAATAAAATTAAATAACTTGTGCTTGCCTATATGTTTTTAAATTTCGAGGATAATCGAGAACCAATCATTTTCGAGGAAATCGGTAAAAGAGGGAATTGGGAATAAGCCGAAAATTAGAATGTGTTCACCTTTAGTAATTTTACATTTATTTTTTCTTCTTAAGCAATAAACCAATAAATATATTCCTCTAGACGAATTTTCTTTATTCAATAAAATATACTTTATTCTATCCATATATACCTACTTACGTCTGGAAATCCAAGAAGAGGTAGGCAGAGGTATTTAGCAGCCACGTTTCGCCAGTTATGATTTTCGGTCCCACTACGTAATAGGGGGCGACTCTATTGCCATCTAGCGAGCTCGTGGTCTCGAGCTGCATGTTTACTGTCGGATGGAGAACAGCCTTATCCCTTAGTCGCTTTTCACCACAGCAAGAGCTAGGGTGGTCCTACTCTACTCCACCGAGAACCAATTTACATTTACATTTTTCAATAAAAATACATGATCAATATGAAGGTATAGGTGTATTCTGTATAGTATTTCTATAAAAAGATTTATGTAACAACTGAAGGCGAACTCATTATTTATTTATACCCTTAAGGTTTTCTAGTCGAGGGTTTTGGCCTTGTCTTAATAGTGAATTAAGTTCCAGTAAATTAGGCAGCCATGTGAATAGATTAGAATGAACTCACGCCCAGGGGACGGGCGTACGTAATTCAAGTTATTGTTAGCTAAGTGTTCTATCGATTACCTAACGTTTGAGCTCTCAATATCGTGTTGATTTTGCACATACGTGATTTGAGTATAAATTGAATTAAGCTATTAAATTTTCATCAAATTGTAATTTCAAATATTCGCTAGTCGTAGTCGTAATAAGGGGTTAATGTAATAGAATTTTAGTGTAAGTACTTTAATAATTTTATTCATTAATTGTACTTTTATCTTCATTATTACGGACAAAATTACAATTTAATAAAATTGTACAATATTTTTACAATACAAACTTGAAGCTTTTGTGACGTTATTCTATTTAAGTATAGCTTTTGTTCCTAATTTTGTTGTTGTAAGTTGAACTTGATCCCACGACCTTTACCTTACAGGGGGAATGCTCTTCCAACTGATCACTTCAAATTTCCCTTCTCTTCATATCTGTCTTTATGGGCGACGGTCCCACTTGAGCATGTAATTTTTCCCGATGTATTCGAATTTTAAAGGTAGCATAAGAAATGCTACAATAAATTCATTCAAATAGTGTCTTAATTTAACTTAAGGGTAATTTGTAAACGAAGAAAATAAACAATTACAAAACTGTTAAAAACGGAAGTCATCATCCCTCCTTTCACCAGTATACAGGGTGGTAGATTTTCATGCCCCCTGGAGAGGATACTAGAAATATTGGAGATAAAGAATTTCACTCAAAGGAAACATCCCTTTATTTTTTTAAAGATACAAAACTGCATTCATGGATTTTCGAAAACTAGCTTGACACACCCAGTAATCGAATCGACTAAAACCCGAAAAAATTACAGACCTACTGTATTTTTATAGCTTCAATTGATAGAGGCAATCATAAGGATCAAATCTCTCTAACAAATATGGTAAATAAACGTAGGGAAATCCCTGAAATCTCAGCTTATATATTCAATTTGATAAAATAAAGCACATTAATTCAAAGTTCCTTCTGATATTGTAGTAACAATAAAAGTCTTATTTAAATTACTTGTCTCTTTTTCGTGCTAATCCACCCTAAAGATCCATATTTGTAAAAAAAATCTTGATCTACCTGTTGACCAGTACGACAATGGATGATAGTTGCAGTCTCACCGGCCCTCGAGTATCAACCCCAAATACGAGTGAAAGTGCCTAACATACTATGAAATTATATGAAAGCAATATAACGTATGTAGGGCATTAGCTAGTTTGTAATAATATATTTATGATCATTTGTGTTGCTAGCCGTAAACAAACGAATAGGAAACTGCTTTGTCGAAAGAGCAATATAATTGTATAGTTACCTTCATCCTTTGACTCTTGTCACGGGATCACGTTCTATTGAATATTTAATATATTATGTGAACTCGAAACTCTCTCAAGGTAGGCAGCGAACAATAGTGAAGGCATTGGTAATATGACGACAGGGTGAATTCAAATGAGACATATTTGATGTTGTTTAATCTACTATGAATTCTTAGTGGCAGATGTGACAAGACGTTGAAATTAGATGTCTATGAGTGTGAGTAATTTTCTGTGACTAGTTAGAATTAATTTTGGAATACATAATAGAAATGTAACTAGTAGCTTGATTAACAACTTTGTATTTTACTTAACTTTAACGATGTGTACAAAAATATGAATTGCTAAGTGCCTAATTATTAGAAATTCGATATAAACATGATAAAACATTAGTTATAATGACAGTCTCTGTGGTGTGGCAGTAGTGCGACTGCTAAGCAGAGGAGCGGGTTCCCGCTCAGTGCAACCACCTGTATGCGTGTTTATGGCTATTTGCATTGGTCTGGGTGTTTCTATGTATAATAAGTATGCATTTACAATGTTTATCCGCATTCTAGATTCTATAACACAAATTGGTTAAGCTTACCATGGGTCTAGATAGGGTTGTGTAGAATGTTAAAAATAAAAATAAAAAAGTAGTATATACATAACAATATACTACTTATTTATTTTTTTATTTTTATTTAATAAATATAATTTTATTTTAATATAAACGCTCACTCTTCGCTCAACAGTGGGTACAATGATTGTTAAATACTTTCATTAATGATAGTCCATTACAAGGTACATTCGCTATGAGGTCTGTCTACGTTGTTATCTTAAATTTACGAATGTTTATCTTTCCCCAGTGCATTCAGACATTCAGGTGTATAAACAATAGTTTAATTTACTCATGTTATTCATGCCCATTCGCTTTACTATATCCTCTAGTTGGATTCAATATGTTGTTACATTGTATTTTGATACCTTATATCACAGTGTAGTCTTCAGGGGTGTATGAGGCCTGACTAAAATCCTCGCGACCCAAGCCAACCTTACCTACAAACATTACACCTGGGCTTCGATTCCACTGAAGGAAAACTATGGTCATACCAGGCACTGCAAAAAATGCAGTTAAAGTTCAAAAATAAGTGACAGTTTGCAAAGTGAATGAAAAATTGTATTGAAACTTCTATCATTTCATTTTGGACCTTAGGCCAATAGAAATAAAATTGAATGTCATTTGTGGTTGTGGTACGGCAGTGGTTTAGGGTTAGTAGAATCGAGACCTGATTAACTAACGAGGCCCTAGTCTGACCTCTGATCCTAAAGCCCTTGACACTTTCAATCGAAATCTTTCTAATAACATTACTCCCATCTCTTCACATATTGTACCCATACCACCGAGGACAGAATGTGACTTTTCCTTCTCTATGACCCATGTCAAGTTAATACGAATACAGTATGTATAATACGAATACAGAAATAAATACTCAGTATGATCATTAATTCTACACTTAACGATATCGTATTAAATTACAAAACGGTCTACTTCAACAAGGTAAGTGGGCATTTATTAAAAAATAAATTTGGAGGGATATTCAATCAAGCTTAACTTTTTAAATTAATCCTCTTACGGCTACGCTCATTGGAAATCACTTGAATGTCCGACACTTATTTCAAAAGGATTGTCAATTTAAAACGCGTCAAGCCAATTTTTGAAGCCGACTTTTAAAATTGAACCTACCGGTTAACGCATTCGTTATATTTCAACTAAAATATAAAAGGGTTTCAATATAACGCATTTAAAATTCTTTGTAATAAATTCTGTGCCTTCCAACAACTATTTACACCCTTCTGACAGCCTCTCTGGCGTGACGGTAGTGAATGTAGCCGCTACGCAGGAGGCGCGGGTTCGATTCCCGCTCAGCGCAAATATTTGTGTGCATGAATATGGGTATTGGTATTAGTTTGGGTGTTTTCTATGTATATATTTACAAAAAAAAAATGTATCTAAGTATGTTTATCCGAATTCTAGACACAAGCTAGTTAATCTATGCTTACCATGGGTCTAAATAGCGTTGTGTAGAATGTTGTGGAATATTTATATAATTATTCATTTAGGTGTATTGATATTTTCAAAACATTTTGATAGACGTACATATATATTTTATACGAGCTCTGTGAATGTTTCATACATCAATATAAAATACCAAACCTAATAGAACTGTCATGTTATGTAAACTGCCATTATATTATTTACCTTTTCTTATTACATATTTCCACAATAGCTATGCATTTAAAATGGTAATATTAAAATGGTCCCCGGTGTAAGTGGACAAATGTAATAAAAAATTCAACTGCGTCGTACTACTCGAGTAGAAGTCTAGGCTTTTGTAGTTGAAACAGACATGCATTCGAGCTTCATAAAAATTTCAAGAACTAGCAGACCGTAGCTTGCTAACAAAGACTAGATTTTGCGTCAGTTTACATAACATAACAGTAACTTCTATTTAGTTTGGCATTTTTTACGAGCTCCGTGAATATTGCTTCTATGTCGAGTATCAAAGAGTTGGGCACAAACATATCAACAGATATGGATCGAATACACAAATTCTCGTCAGCTACGCTAATCGATAGTTTTTTATTATTTTTTCCGTGCGAAAAGCCCCTTGGATACTTCCCCGCCGGAGCCGTAGGAGGAGGTTATGTCGGACTCGAACCGACTAAAACAGCACGCCGTCTGTGAGTCGTTGAGCTAAGCCGAAGGTGAGGTTGTCTTCGACATATCCCTAATAGTTTAAGTAGGCCTGTTTGATTTAATTATACTTAATTGTAATATATATTTAAAGGTATTTTTAGCAAGACGCATGAGATGCGGAGGAATTTCACGACGCATTTTAATTATTTTTAGCTATAATTTGTATAATAGGTCTTTACTTTTAGTTTTATTTTAATTGTATGTTCATATAAGATGTATTATTATGTTTTGTGTAATTAAAACGATCGAATATTGAAAAAAAAAAAACAAATATGTTTAAATATTTTATTATTGCCACATTTAATGCGAATACTGCTTGGTAAATGGAATTAAATATTAGAACTTCTAAATAGTTCTTACTTACTGTTCTATGGAACATTGAGAAATAACACTTTTTGGGTACATTTTACAAGAGTTATAGCCAGAAAATGACATGTTTTTTTGCAAGCGTCTCATAGGCTACGCCGTAGCCGCTACGGTAACCTCTTGCTCGTAGGGCGTATGAATTGTTCATATTTACCGTTCCAATTCTTTACAGCATTACTCTTTTATATCTGCTTGAATATAATGATCTTGATGGTAGGTATCTGAGCCGATAATTAATTCATTATTGTGCGTTAGATAGCTAAGGTTTTTCTGTTCGTAAAGACTTGTTTAAATAATCGAGTTTGAAGAGGGACCTTTACTTGCGAAAATCACAACATTGAAGTTCATTGAGTGCTCGTCTAACATTTATCTTGGCATAAACTAATTTAGCTGTTTGTCAAACAATGTTCTGAGTAAACCGATTAGAGATCTTACTGGGTAACCGATTATATCCAAATAGTCTGTCGAGTACACTTCAATAGTTTGCGTTTAAGAGCATGATAATGTAATTTATGCGGTAAATTGCTGTTAGACAATAGACTACATTTAGGAATTTGTTAATCTGAGAGCAATTTTCTACTCCGTGATTATCTATCACGGAGTAGAAAATTGCTCTCAGATTAACAAATTCCGCGAATGGGTATCACGATTATTATTATTCAATAGATAAAGGAGTCTACAGTCCTGGGTCCTTTAAGCGGGGCGTGAAAAGGCATCTAATGAGGCCGTCAAGCTGAGTGCCACCACTGTTAACATGGTAAATGTTTACGATGGTGACCCTCTTTTCGAGACTTTGCCTTTAGCTTAACATCAGGCGAGGTGAAGTCAAATTGACGTGTCCAGTATAAAAAAAAAAAAAAAAAAAAAAGAAACCCATTTTCCCATACAAACATAGATGATGATAAGGAACTGAGAGTTAGATCTTAATTTAAATTTATTGTCAGGTAATACGAAATAGCACTCAACTGAATATTTGTTTTACCTATTATATCCTATATATATCTGCGGTAGCCTAGTGGTATGGGTAATGGACTGCTGAGACGAGGTCTCGGGTTCGATCCCAGGTTTACCATGGCCCACCAATGACTTTTCGATGCTTTTCGGAGTTATGTGTGTATTTATCGCAGGTTTATAAGTGCCCGGTAAATGGCAATTGGCTCACCACCTATTACACTCTGCCTACCCCTTCGGGGATAACAGGCGTGAGTTTATGTTATGTTATGCTATTATATAATAAAGAAATAATAATATCAAAGAAAACGTATTTTTTTATTATTTCAAATCAATGTTTTTATGAGTGGACAATATAATGTCGTGAATTTTAAACTATGAACCAGTTTTAAAGTCAGCCAACCTTGGCAACTGAAGTCAATCTGTGAACCACTTTAGAACTTTGTTGGACACGAAAATCGTTTCAGCCTGAGGCAGAAATTTTCACAAATGCATGCTCTTTTAAAAATGTAAAAGGGTAACAGGACATGAGAATTCTATATAAATCATGGAGCTTTAGTATAAACTATATTATACGTAGTAGTAGGTAGGTGGAATTTGGATTGCATACTACTAAGTATACCAAAATAATTAAAGATCCCAGAATATTTAACAGATGATTACTTCTATAATTTCACAAAGCATTTTAATAGACACATACTTTAAAAATTAAAGTACTTAACATTCAAATTATTTTGATTGATATTTTTAGAAAATACCTATTTACTTATTGAACTTTATGAACTTATTGATTCTCATTGAACATGTTTTTGTGAGAAAGCTATTAGGTATATTAAATCAAGTCCCAAGAATAATAATTAATTTTAAAATCTTAATTCTGTTCTGTGTTAAGCCAGACTCTCACTAGATAGAATAAGTCAGTCTTAATTATTGTACAAACAAATCCTTTGCTTACCTCGCAACGAGCCAAGTCTTCATATTTTCACAAAACAGCATTATGTTGTTCAACACGATAAAGAAGTCATTAAAATTCGTTTTATGGAATTATGCAAATAGGGTTGTAAGCGCTCTCTAACAAGATAGGACGCTTGCAAAGATTGTAGCTAAATTCAATTCAATTCACCTGTTGCTTTTTCTTTTGAAGATTACCTGCGTCGAGAAAGTTACCCAAATACACCAAACAAACGTATAATATAACTTAACCTAACTTGGAGCGGGTGTAAGAAATCGTGGCCGTGCGGCTGCGGTCTACCTCGTTGCCAGCAACATGTCTGTTATGAAATGAAACACAAATTTAGAATTTTGATTTATTTTTTTCAACCTAACATTGTCGTAACTTTCTTAACTCGACAGATCACCAGCTAAGATAACAGGTGTACTCAACTATGAACATTGTTCATACTTCTTAAAAATTATTATACGATCAGTACTGAAAAACAATTATTCGTCATTATCACGAAATTTACATTTTATCACGAAAATACTATACTTATTTTTACTAAATTCCTTTTAATCAATTCTTTTACTTATAACTTGAAAATATAATTGAAATTGAAATCACTCGATGTCTATTATACAAGAAATCTATTGTAGCTACTCAGTACTCATTAAAATTTCGATCAATAGCACTTAAAATCATCGCTATAGATTGTGTAAAGATGGAAGACTTTATTTAATTAAAAGAGAGTGTTTTGTGTAAGCGTTAAAGTAAATACAACTCGACAGGTCTATCAAATAACATGTAATAGAATAAATGGTGTTACTGAAATAGCTACTAAATGCTTTAGTAAATTTTACACTGTTTTCATTGGTACAACAATAAGGTAATATTTCTTGTTTCGGAATGACAAAGTTAATTTTATTAACTCAGGTAATTTGTCTTACATTACAAAACTTTTTACACGGCATAATTATAAATTAAACTTAATAAAGATTCAACAAGAATCATAAAACAATGTGACTACACTCCAACTCCTACAGTATACATTAAATCTCAGAAACTACCCACATTCAACTTCACAAGCTAATACATTAGAAATAGGAAAGGCACAGTCGAAGTATAAAATTTATTGCTGACATCCCTAACTATGTACGATCGTTTACAGTAACTAGAAACCTATAGTCACGTCTCAAAAATAATTGCAGCAGTTTGTACTTTAAATAAATATTTGTAGACACTTTATCTCATATTAGTCTCACATGCTCTGTGGGCCTTTAAAACAATAAGTAATTTAATAAGCGGAGTTCTAAAAGACAAGTAACTAGGTACCAACTGCTCAATTAAATATTCTTAAAAAATCACTTAAATTAGAAAGGTTTTGTAGATTTGGCACGGCTAATTATACATTGCACTAAACATTTAAAATTGTAAATGATAAATCTAAGTCCGAACTATCGTCGCGAGCAAAAATGACAAATGTTTTGCGAGACATTACTCGCTTTGCTACTTCAAGTCTACCTACTTTCTAACGTTTATGTGCGTATTGCAAGTTACACGTCTAAATTACGTACATGACTTTTGTAAGAAAATAGGATTAATTTATATTCAGAAAATATTATTTTTCATCTTTAGATAGAATAATACTCAATTCGTGAACGATTGGTTCCGCCTTAGATATTCATTAGGTTGACAAAGACTAGCTAGTAACAATATACTACGAGGCTACACAGTCGTTAACTAACAGTTACTTTGGAAGTAAGCACGACTAAGTATCCACATCAATATGATAACAAATACTTACTGCCGAATCGATGGATTAAAATTGTATGCCACTAAAATTCAATGATTGGAAACCTGTTTCATGAATAAAATAAATTTAATGTCTATTATGTAAACGAACACTTGCACCATAGCCTGAAACTAATTAACAACTTCAAACCAGTATTTCGTTAAGTTCTTTCTTTGAAATCTTAGTCTATTTCTAAATAACAAATTAACCATAAACAGCAAGCACCATACTAATAGTAAAATTACGAAATGAACTTCAGCTCTCGTAGAAAACATCCCACCACAGTAAATTGACTAGTTCTAACTCCTATCTACATATTTTTTACATCTTAATCTAAATTTATTAAAGTCTCTTTATGAAGTATTTGAACCGGCCGCAAATGGTCAAGTGAGGGTAAGGCGGACATTCGAAAGTAAATCGTAGGAAAACATCGCTTTCTGACACCACATCAATCCTTCTTTGTAATCGACAACGAAACACAACACTTAACACACCATCCATTTCAAGATTATTTAAAAAAACTGTCATTGCAATCACTGTTGCGCAACCGAGTTCAAGCACCCACTGTCTCTTGAGCATACTTTAACAGACGAGAGAGACTCATAATTATTAGAGGTATAGTGAGAGGAGAGGTAGGTCGAAGAGGGCCATCCAGATAACGCTTCGCGTTGTCTAGATGTAGACTTCATGGTGTTGTTGCGGCCGGCCCCGCCTGGACTAGGAGCCTCGCTCTGCAAGCTCCACGACATCATCTGGCTCAGGCCTGGCTGCATCCATTTTCCGTCTCTCAGCTATCACTATCCTTATCTTCTCCTCTTCACTTATCGGCTGGTCAGCTGGTTCCGCTACCAAGAGATTAAGTGAATGTGAGGCATTACTTACATCACTGGTTACCGCCGATTCAGCGGAGGATCTTCTTTTAGACCCAGTCAGTCTTAAACTCTGCCTGGTGGAGGGTACTGCAAGAAGCACTGGTCGTAGTAGACGTGCTTCCTCACCACGAAGAGAATTTCGTTTGTCTACTCTCTGACGCCTATTTTGTGCGAAGGAATCTCGTCGAGGTGGACTTCCTGGTTCCAATTCTTCAATATCGTCAGCGTCAATGAAGCGTGCATCCTCCTCGTAGAGTGCAGCGGGTGCATCAGAACTGGAATCCTGTCGCCGTCGCCCGAAGGCGTGCGGAGATAAGGAAGCCCGCCTTGGTGGTAGCGACTGAGGCAACAAAGCTGTTTGAGAGTGCAGTGTGCGTCGTCGGCGCGCGGGAGATGGTACAGGTTGCTTGGGTTCACTGTACGTAAAGTTAGCTGGAAGGGAAGGTACTTTGTTGAGGGGCCGAGGTGGGCTCATACACTGTTCTAGAGCACGACACAATGCCCTGTCTTCCTCATCATCTGCCTCCCGTTCTAATTCACGCTCAAGTTCGACATCCATATCATTTTCATCTTCCATTTGTTTATGGGATTCTTCTAAGTGTTTCATTAGCACCTGAGACAAATATTTTTATGACTGAAGATTATCGGCATCTATGCCAATTAAAATAATACTTAAAATATTTGAATGAATTTTTTATAGCATTTATTATGCTAACTGTTAAGTTCGAAAAACATTGGAAAAAATGAAATGCTCAAGTGAGACTCGAACTCACGACCTTTAAGGTCGTGAGTTCGAGTCTCACTTGAGCATTTCATTTTTTCCAATGTTTTTCGAAATACTTAAAATAGTTAAATACTTACAGCAACGACAACATTGACGAGTACAAATTGCGCCATCAACACGAATACCACGAAGAATATAGGCGCTATAATGGTTGAGACACAGCAGTTTCTGACACAGTCTACAGCACTATCACAATCTTCACGTAGAGTATCTTTCATAATACCATTCCAATTGTCACCAGTTGCCACGCGAAACAACGTCAGAAAAGCCATACCAAAATTTGCAAAATGGGCGTGTTCACCGAGACCTTAAAAAGAAAACAAAAAAGTTAAACGAGTTTATTGTTTGAATTTAGTATTCTAGAGAAACTAACTATATATACCTTGACAAGGAATCTCATCTGAACATTCCAGTCTCCCGAATAGTTCAACGCCAAGGGCCGCAAAAATAAAGAAGAGCAGGAAAAATAATAAACCCAAGTTCCCAACTTGTGGTAACGCCTGCATCACAGTATCAAGTAATGCTCTTATACCCTTTGCCATTTTGAGTAATTTTAATACTCTTGCTATTCGTAATACCCTCATTACTCTCATGATCGTTGGATTTATTGGGATTATGTTAGTTTCCAATTCCTCTAAAACTATACCCACGATAGACAATATGACTATAATTACGTCAAGTTGATTCCATTTGTCTTTCAGATATATTTTGAAACCTAATGCCACTAGTTTCATAACAGCTTCTAGGATAAATACAGCTGTGAAAAAATAATTGAATATTTTCAGTGCATACTGTAGTGCTGGTGGCATTCTGTAATATTCTATAGCCATTGTTACGACATTTAAGCCAATAACTCCAGCAATGGCAAGGTCAAAATATTTGGATGTGACTACATTATGAACGAATAATCGCGTTTGCGAATAGTCTGCATAGTAGGGTCTTTGGTGCATTTCTGTAACATAATAAAGTTATTATTAGACATTATATTTTTCGTAAGAAGTATTCTGCTATGTTAATGATATAATTTACGAACTTCTCCTTTTCTTTTCCATCTGAAGTGCTCTCTTGGCTGCCCTTCGTACCCTTTCCTCTTTCTCCTGTTCTTCTCGACATCTGTGAAAATTCTCCACCACTACGCCCACGAACATATTCAGAACAAAAAAACCCACTAGTAATATAAATGCAATAAAGTAGAGCAGACGCCATTCTGAGTAGTTGACAATCGGCTGGAAACAAATGATGATATAGAAATGTATTACTTTTGTGGTACATATTGAATAATGAATTAAATTATTGATACCTATATGTAGCGCTTGGCAAAACGCTCCCAATGAGGTGCTTTTGGATCTAGGGTTGCCATTGTATCTTGGCCTTAAATTAGGGTATAATGTCAAACGAGTATTTTTTTGTAAATAAAAATTAAACATTCGAAAAACATTGGAAAAAATGAAATGCTCAAGTGAGACTCGAACTCACGACCTTTCGCTTACAGGGCGACTGCTCTGCCAACTGAGCCAATGTTTTTCGAACTTAACAGGTAGCATAATAAATGCTATAAAAAATTCATTCAAAAAAAAAAAAATTAAACATTTTATACACTATGTAGTTTATGGCTGGAATTTATCTTTTAAAAGAAGTTTTATTGATGGTTATTAAAGTGAATTGCGTTTATAGATAATCGGAGGAATTCCTCGACGCATTATGTATGTAAATATTTTATTTATTTCTTTATTTTCTTTAGTTTATTTTATCACAGCCTTACAATTAAATCAACTTAAAATACTTTTGCTGGCATTAATAAACAGTCTATAATAAAACGGTACAATTAGTCAAACTGATATGTACCTAGGTTTTGTTAGTAAAAAGGGCAATTTAAGTGGCACAGGTACTACTTTTATATATTTATTACTAGCTTTTATCTGCGGCTCCGCCTGCGTGGATGTCGGTTCCCGGCAATTATTCGAATCTTTCTCGCCGCAAAAACCATCCTTGAACTTCAACGAACATTTAAAAAAAGAATTGGCTAAAATTGGTCCAGGCGTTGTTGAGTTATGTGCTTACCAACACATTTAGCGATTCATTTTTATATTATAAGAATAGATTTTTATGTTGATCACTCGATGCTCGAATAATAATATCTATGTTACAATACCTGTTGATCGACTCCAACTGCATCAAGTCCTGTATACATAATGTTAACCCATCCATCCCTAGAACTGAGCACAAACAAAGACATCAGTGCTTTGCCCAAATCATCGAAATTGTATTTCCTGTTCACCCAAACATTTCCGTCTATGGCAAGGCAATCTGTTTTGTTCTTAACATTTTTTATGTACGCCCCTTCACAGTAGAAGAAGGCCCCTTTGAATAGCTGAAAAAAAAACTAATAAGTACACCTTTTCGTCAAGTCTTTCATCATTCTAATCAATGGAAAAGTTAACGACTTTGTAGCGTGCCGGTTGAGCGCTCGATTGCAATGACAAGTGTTAAAATTTCCGATGAGCGTGAATATTTGTTTGCATAATTGAGAAGACAAAATACTTATATTAGTTAAATCATAAAATCTATTTTACCAAAATGCTCCGTGCTTTTAGGATACAAAATAGAAGCTTCGCATAGTCTTTAAAATTTTGCTGATGATATCATTAATATTTGTAGAAAATACATTCAATTAAATAGTTTAGTATTACATAAGCGGATTGTGGATCATGGACCTAAGTTGGCCTCTAGAGAATAGGCCAGCTGAGATCTATTCCATATATCCACTAACTTGTATCGTAGCATATTACTGAAATGATTATTAAGTAATGGTGGATGTTATTATACTTGTATTATATTCCCAAATGGCTTTAGTTTCATATAACGAAGGTTTAATTTGTATAGCATAGAGGTTTAATATACTAAGCTGATTACTAATACGTTAATAGATAAAAAAAAATTGATGGGTTAGATTTTTTCTTTTTTTATGGAATAGGGAAGGCACACGAGCAGACGGATCGCCTGATGGTAAGCGATAACCGCCACCCATGGACACCCGCAACACCAGAGGAGTCACAAGTGCGTCAAAGAGAGTACGCTCTTTTCTGGAAGGTTTGAAGGTCGTATTGTTTTTTTTTTTAAGTTTGTTTGGTTGTTGTATATTTCTTTTATAAATTGTCAATTATCATATTGGCTTACCTGGACTCCCAAAATGCCGAATATGATGAAAAATGTACAACAAATGAGCACAATATTCCCAATAGGTCTCAAGGATGACAGTAGTGTTTGAACTACGAGTTTCAAGCCAGGTGCTCTGTTTATAACTCTCAATGGCCTTAATGATCTTAGTAATCTAAATACCTGAAGATGGACAACAAATTTGAAATAAATATATTTCTATTAGTGATACACGATATCTGTAATGTATAAAATTACATACCCTGAGAATCCCAAATATCCGCGGACTAGATTCTGATACTAGAGACATTAATAAATCAATAATAGAAATGATGACCAATGAGCCATCCATGATATTCCACCCTGACGTGAAGTAAGCATCTGGGCCGTAAAACATTCCCGATGCTATAACCTGTATGACGTAAAAGACAATGTGATATATAAATCAATTGTATGGAAATTTAAAATAAGGAAAACCTTTACAGGGAATATATCTCTAAAAAAAATGTAGACGTGGAAAAAGAAAATTGCAGCAAAAACAAACATTTCGTGACATTTTGATATGAGATTTAAAGGTTTCTATTAGCGTGCAGTAGTATTTAACTGGGATTTGTATTTATCTTATTAAGCAGTATTGATTTTTGTAATAATAGATACATTATTTTACAATTATTAAACTCGCCAACTAGAAGACAAAATATTCAGCTATCGGCTAAATAATAGTCGGCTTTAAAAATATGGCATAATAAATGAGGGTTTAACAAAAATATACAGAAGAAAACAAAAAGAAATCGGTACCCATGTTTGATGAAGACAAAATTATTTATTATTATGATCATAAATTAATTAGATTATTGCAGTACACAGATGAATATAGGCCTCTCCCAATAACATATTTCTATAATATTATTAATTACCTTGATCAACATCTCGATGGCAAAGACGACGGTGAACACGTAGTTAGCAGTGGAGAGAAAAGCTCGCTCCTTAGAGTCCGGAGGTATGTTAGGTCGCTCCATAGCCAGTGTAATACAGTTCAGTGCAATGAACAACAATACGATGTTGTCAAACCAGCCTCTGGTCGTAGACCACGTGCAAAATCTACGTATCCTGTAATACATTTTGGATAGTTAAAATATTAAAAGAAGAATATGAAAAGGTTAGTATAGCTCCTGCGCATTAACATGGCACCTGCCTCGAAAACACCCTCCTCCCGCTTGCCCGCGCGCGACCCCGCTCTCGCCGTGCGAGGCTAGTAGCATCAGCATACACCCCTCCCGCTCACCCGCGCAAAGCCCCGAGCCAGGTGCCATGTTAACTCGCACGAGTAGTACATAATTAAATTATTAACAAAAGTGTTTTGATCATCAAAGATCCAACACACATTTAAATAAACATTGAAAGCTGAAAGATATTCTTGTCCTGTAATGCCTAAGCAGCTAGTTGGTATCTTTAGAATGAATTTTGGAATACAACCATATAAATTTTATTATAATTATTATAACGTCCTTCAAGAAAGCCATTAATTAATATCAGAGGACTTGGTATCTTCGTATTAATAGCAGAGTGTAGTACTTAAAATAGGGCGAAGATCCTAATGACTCCATATAATTAAAGGGCTACCTTTAATAAACCCTTACAAATTAATGTCAAAGTTTAGAGGCTGAACTTGGTTATTATCAAAAGTGATGATAAGTAACCATGGGAAAGGTTCTAGACTTAGGATTTTCTTCAGATAAAGTTTAAATTAATAAAAATAATAAATAAATAGTTGAAAGTAGGGTAAATAATGACAATAATTTTATTTGATAAAAATATATTCGATTATATCGTGAAGATGAGATACACATATAAAAAATATACTCTTTAAAAAAAAATTAAAATAAATCGAAAATTATTAAACTCGGTTGATGTTTTCAGCTTGGTGAGGTTGAGTTTGAATTCCACCAACTCTACCCTGCATTATTATCCCCTAGCACGAAGTATAAAATCAAATCACTTAAAATTAAATTTAAAAAATCTAATTTTGTTACAAAAGGCTGTAAAATATTTGCCTAACATAAAAATAAATCTTACTTATTGTCAGGGGCAAAGATGTACAATGAATAAAATTCTTTTTCCTTGAGACAGCCCGTTGGCTCCATAAAGCGAAAGAGGTCTTTAAATCTGTAACGCCGTCTGTCGAATCTTGATGATAACAAGCACACGTTATTTATGGCCACCTGCAAAATAATGTTCTTCTAGAATGTTCTATATGTTATGTAGTCTGTATGCTAGAAGCATTATATATGAAAATGTTTCTGATAGTCATGGATTGAATTAGCAGGCACGAAAAGATTTTGCATAGCGTTAGCAAGTTCTTGCGCTGAAAAATGGAACTATATAGGTAATCTAACTTTTAAACTTTCGCGTTTCATGATATACAATAATTATAGCGGGAATTAACGCGATCATGTACGTATGTACCTATACCATGATCGCGTTAAATCCAGCTATAATTATTGGAATTATATAAGGATTAAAATTTGAAAGTTGTCTTCTAATAAAAAATAAATATGTAATATACAATTCTTAGGTAAGTTTGGGTTATTCAAATGCTTATTATTTTTACGGGACTTGAGTCTTACTACCAGTTTTTTTTTAATTTTAATCCAAGGACTTTTGAAATTTCCTTTAAAATTATGACCCTGAAAAGCAAAGTTTTTTTACAGGCACTGTTCTAATGTTATCTGCGTAGATGTTTGTTAGTAATCACTACAATTATGAAATCAGCAACAGTGATCACTATTGTGCCCAATTCTGTAAAAAAGTCCTTACATTCCAACGGCTCACCTCCTCGTTGATTTGCTTCATGAGCGGTAGTGGTTGGTTGTTGGGGCGAGTGGGTAGCGCGGGCGCTGGCAACTCGCGTGGCGCTCGTGACGTCACTACTACCGTGCCCGCACTACCCATTGTTGGAGATAAGTTGCTGGATTTTACTTCACACACTGTCGTTACTGTGATCATACAATATACTTTTTAAAATATACTAAATAAAAAAAATTGTAGGTAAGTCCACAAAGGTGATACAGTCGCACTTTTTCATTTAAAGTTGTATGTTAATGTTTTCACAAAAACAAGCTTTCTTTTCTTTCATCAGAGTACATGACGAAGAAGTCAGAGCGCGATTAGTATTAAGGTTCCTCAGGTCATCTTTTAAGTTCATCATCATATTAGGAAACATTGCTTAAAATATTCATTACAGTAATTCATATTTAATGTTTAGTTACCTGCAGATTCCCAGTGTACAATATAAGATTAATGGGATACTTTGTTAACGGAGATGTTAAACCAATTATTTTCATGAAACATGTTATCGTACAATCAAGTGTTTAGTACCTGTTAAGTAATCATTGGTGAGAGAAAGTCTGTGAGGCGGAGGTTTGACTGTATCTAAACGAACTGTTGAATCCGATGAGAAACCTGCTTCTGGTGCTTTCCATGACACCTAAACATAAAAACTTACTTTCATAATTAGGCTAACAAGTGCGAATCTTAAATAGCTGAAAGTCCCTGTTCTTGAAATTATTATTAAGATTTTATCAATATCGGCTGAAAACTAGGAGCCTGGCCTATGAATATATTAAATATTTTCGGTACAATATTTAGTTTTTTTGTACTTACGTCTGGTAGTAAAGGTGCGTTATGAGCTGACACTCTCCTTGCAGTCTGAGGCAGTACTCTAGGCGCTGGCAATTGTCCCCTTGTTCTGTTATTCGGTAACTCGGACTGTGTGTCATTTTTTATCACCATCGATGATGATAGCAAAAGTTCATTTTTCCGGAGGTTTGAACCTATTAAATTTGCATATTTATATAAAGTTATATAGTATTCATTAATATATTTAAAAAAATTAAGAAGTTTAGAATGACAATTTATCTATAGATAAAATACAAACACGCAAAATATTTGCCATGCATTATTTTATAAATATTTTTATGTAAATACCGTTGCAGGCTACATGGTCCCTTCCGTTATTGAGTATAATAGTATCAGAATCTGATCCGGTTCTCTGTTTCGGTTTTCTTCTCAAACTTGGCCTTGATAGTCGCCAACTGTAGCCACGTTGCACTCTACACTTGTTTTCGCCGTTCATACCAGTACTGACAACACTAATGTTCCTAAAATGAGGAAATCTTAGTTTAAGGTATCAAGCAATCAAACAATTTGCCTATCGCAGTCCGCTGTTTGACATGGGCCTCTCCCAATTTTGGGAAGCTAAGGTATCTACGGATTTTTTTTTGAACATCTAAAAACGGATATTACAAGGTCACTTACTTCTGTGAACTCAGAAGACTCGACTTATCACTTGTATTTACACAATTGTCATCTTTCGCAACTGTGATTTGAAGGTTCTTTTCAGGTAATAAGGGTGATGGTATAGACCTTGGTGTACTTGGGGTTGGAGGAGCTGGTGATCCAGATCGCAGAGGTGGCAGGGCCAGGGTTAAAGGCGGAGGAGCTAGAGAAATAGGAGGAAGGCGAGCTTTTTCTGCTCCAAGTTGAGCTTGAGCTGAGTGTAGAGTTAGTGTGTAGCTGTTTGGTGGTTTTAAAAGACCCGGAATGCTGGTACACTGAAATATTTAGAGATATTGTTAAAATGTTAAAATATAATGTCTAATCATAACATCATAATATTGTTATATAAATTATCAATAAAATATTAAGAAATATGAAGTACATACAGACGTGCGGTCAATAGAATCCAAACTGGATAGCATAGCTGATCTTTCTAAAGTCAGAGCCATATGGAAATCTCTAAATGAAGCACCAGGTTCTAGTGTAGTAGAGGGTGAGTCTTGCGGTGTAGCTGCTGTATGAGTGATCATTGGTACTGCAGTTTCTGGTATTATCCCACTACTGGCGAGCATCTTCGACTCCTGCGATACAAATGTTGTAAAAATATCAAAATTCAACGATGATAATACATTAAAATGTTTACGCAATGTTTTACAAAAGTGTAAATCAGCGCTTGCTAATTTCAAGGTACCTATTTAGGTTTCTGTAAATTAGGTTATTGTAAATAAATGAAGTTATTATAAGTACTCGTATCTATAATAATTTTGAAATGTTCTTATTTTTAAACAATTTTATATAAGTGTGTCAGGTTCTATTGAAAACAAAGATTCATGGATACAGTTCAATCTATATAGTTACGCAATCATTATGAATAATATAAATAGAAGAAATTAATAGAACAGCCTTTGGTTAATCAGACGGACCAACAGACGGTTCTTCTATTAATATCAAGATAGTGAAATTTGTCTTAATGGTAATAAACAACTCGCAATTAATTTGTTGAGGTTCCTATTTGTAACCCAAATACCTTTTACCTTAGCTTTAGCCACAACGTTAATTAATTCGGATATTATTCTGGTAAATTGAAAATTTATGACTGAACCTTTACCGTACAATCAAGCAAGATATTTTACTTGTTCATATGTTGTATCTATTTATTAATCAATGTAATGACGTCCACTTACTTTTTGTAAATTACATTTGTTAGATTGTGCACAGTCCTTGCAGAGAGTTGGATGATGAACGGAGTTTCTCGTTTTACGGCGTGTTCGTATTGTTTTTTCTTTATGACCATTCACATCGTCTTTAGCTTTACGTACATCATCCGCTGATCTCCAAAAGTTCTTTATTTCATTCTGTTCAATAAAATCATAAAACTACATCAAGTAATGAATAAATTCTTTATTGAATTCAATTTCAAGAATTCGGAGCCCCAAAGTTTCAAATAAAAATAGCTCCTCTTACCTATATGTAGTCAATAAAATACTATCGAACATTCTTTACCTGTGAGAAACTGTCGCTGGAATGTGAACCTGAATTCGACTCATCGTATTGCATTTCGTTATTTTCAGAGAAACATTCACTGGACAATTTTGATTTCGCCAATTCACGTTGTTCCCGTTCTCTTCTCTCATTTCTCTAAAATATTTGAATAATACAATATAATATGAGGACGTGTATATGAATACTACTAAAAGTATTGCAGGCACGTAATATGGTGCATACGATTGCAACTTTATTGATAATATTTTAGTATAAGTGAACAATATAAGTAATTGTGTTTGTAATGGCGTTAGGCTTTAACTTACTTCTGAGCTGAACCCTTCGACGAGAATGGCTACCAGTAAGTTGAACAGAACATAGTTTCCAAAAGTCATAAGTGCTACAAAATATAATGCTGCCCAGTGACTGGTTTTTTCCATGCCATTGAATAAGACTACATTCCAGTCTTCCTGAGTTAAAACCTGAAAGTACACTTAAACGTAAGATATTAACTCTACCACGTAAAGTGTTCTACCACATCAAATATCTTTAAATCCAATTTCGTTTAATAAATAAAAATAAGCAAGGTGTGCTGTCATATTGTATTATAGGTCGTGCCTTTTAGTGTTTGTAATAAAATGTTAAGTAATTCAAATGTCAAGAAATCATAGGAAATAAATATAAAAACATTTGTTAGTACTTAGCGTGTTAGTGTTAACAAGTGTCATGTTGTAGTGTCGGTGTTCACTAATACACATTAATGAAAGGGAACACAGACGGCGATTTTGAGTACACACGCATACAGGGTCCAGCATGTCCTACTACACTACTAAGCAAGATGCAAACTAGCTACGGAGCGCTCGTTGTGGTGCAATACCAAAAATGATATTCTACATAACTACAGCGGATCTCTCGCTTGTGCCAGTACTAATAATGTACAAAGTCTTGTTTATAAAATAGATTAATTTTCTTATTCGTCTTGTCTCACAACATATAAAGTTGTCAAATAAGACAAAACATTAATGTGCCAATTAGTTTATTTTGGTATTTACGAGAAAAACGCGGCATCTATCATCTAATCTTCTAAAAAATTAACGGGATCGCAAATAAACCGTCTATTATTCAGCCTATTTTATTGTACCGCTCAAGGCTTACCTGGAACACGGTGACGGTAGCCCATAGGATGTTATTAAAATGTTTCCTGTCGCACTCACACTTGGGATGGTGCGAGACGATCTCAGGGCAGGTACAATCCCGCTCGTTGCCATTGTCCTCGACGTACTTGCAAAACTTACCACCGAATAGATACATGCCCAGAATACTGCGTGTGGCGGAGCCGATGTAAAAATGAAAGAAAAACAAAACGCTATGCGCATACGCCGCGACCGAGTCATCTTCACGACATTATTGTTGCGTTCGAGACGGTAACACTGCAGCCTCGTTTTGGTATCGGACCAGCGAAACAATACTAATGTTACGGGATTCACAGGGTTGCTGCGGAGAATTTTCTATGTGCAGTTAGTGCTAGAACTAAGAGAATAAACCAATACTGTTGTCAATATCGTAATCTACAAGAAGTATGCACAAGTACTTAAGTATTAGTAGTGCAAGAGTAACTGCGTGTCTACACGCCAAGGTGCCGTAAAATTAGTTTTATTTCAAAATAATTGTCCAATAATGGTGATTTGAATTTAGAATGTGTTGAAAATTATTAATAAATAAAAGCCTAGGTTATGCAGTGTTATCGCCGTTGGCACGCTACAACCAACGGATGTTTGTTAATAAATTCTAAATTATGTATTTACTCATTAACATCGTGTTATTTTGTGCAATTAAGTTCCTCAAACTTAATCTATCAAAATTATATATCATTCTTTATATACTGCCTTCTTTATAGAAATAGAAAATGCAATAAACGAAAATTAGAGTAAGAATAAAAGGCGAAAGTAAAGTGCATAAAAGGTAAAAGATAAATTTTCATTCACACTGTTTTATCATATCACTTGTGGCAATATTCATTCAAGTTAATTTTAATGCAATAATTTATAAAATTATAAATTCATCCTGATTTGCAAATGGAAAAGAAATAAAGGAAGTTCAGATGAGAGGATCAATATTTGTAGTTAGTAATAAAGTGGAAGTTAGAGAGCATAAGAAAGGATAAGTCCGAAAATAAGATTGTTACTGAAGTTAAAATATAAGGATGCTGGGGTTGATAGCGAAACTGGTGGAAACCTCTGAAAGACTATGACATGGCAAATAGATAATATGTAGAAAATTATAAACAACCGTCCACAAATTTCGTATCAAGCTGTTCAAGATTAGTTCTAAATAATAGAAGCGGCATGCAAAGTGATAGATACTGTATAAATTTAGTGCAGCTGTAGTAGTGGGAGTGGAGGAATTGACGAACAGGTTAACCCGCGACTCGGTTTCGAACGACCTCAAGCTAACCTACTACTCAACCAAGCTCTCTGACTAAGTAATGTGCTCTGGACAATTTTCTGATGGGAGTACTGTAGGAACAATATAGTGAACGTGATACTAGATGATGTTTGATCAATTTGTTACGAATGGTACTATATCTTTCTACGCGGATACTAGGGTAGCGGTTACGCGACTGAACGCTTGTTTGACAACGCACAATGCTGCAAGTTTTATCCCTTCGTTATTGTAAATTAATTCCTGTATGTTTTCTGTAAATTTTAGAAGATTGTGTCTTGCAGCAGAGTGAACGGTCGGTTGTGTACTCTCGTGGTTAGTCGATTAGCCGTCACAAGACAATCTTTTGTTATTTGGGATTGTCATATTGTCATGAGTGTTGACTGCTGACGGACCCGTGGGTAAGCGTTTAGTAAATGTTGCAAGTTCAGTCTGTTTCTGGGTTGTCTGTTAGGTATTTTAATTTAAAATGTTGAATACCTGAAAAACTGTGACAAAGGCCCACAAGAGCGTATCAAAGTTTTTTCTGTCGCACACTTGATCGCCATTCCAGTCTTTCTCGCAGAATTTGCACCCGAAGAGGTTCATACCGAGGATGCTGAACGTTACCACGCAATATGCGATTAGAGAATAATACGATTACCAAAAACCTTTCCACACATAGAGGAGGGTATAAATATAAAACATAAAGGGTATATTATAATATGTACTATAAATATAATATACGTGTCATACATTCTAAGAAGATGAGTGAAAAAGTGCAGGCGTAAGAGAACTGAAGTGGACGAGAAGCACAGAAGCGTGAAATAACTATGATTGATAAATACATAATAAATTGAAGAGAAAAAGATGTACAGAGTGTGGATAGTGACAGTGAGAGTGTGTAAGTAGTATTTGGATATAAATAGATAGAGGCGGTTGACACACAAGGATACGAATGAAAAGAAAATAGGATAAATCACTCACAGTTAGTGCACAGGTTAAGGGATGCGGGTGTAACAGTTAAGTAGAAACATTCAGAATTTCATATTTTATGGACAGTCGAATAAATCTTCTTTAGCTACGGAAAAATTAAATAATACTGATTGAGCAACCAATGCGCGATTGCCAGGGGACGGGATGTTTCACTACTTGTTTAATAGTATACTATATGGGATAATAGAAGTATGTAGAATTTATGGAAATAACAGAAAATTGAATTTCGAAAGTAAAGATTTAAGACAGATATCATTGACGTGAATCTCATTATGTAAGACATTGCATTGGAATAGTTTTGTATTAGTTCAAATAAAGTCTAGAAAAGATAAAATGGAAAAGAAAACCTTTTAAACACTATATTAGATTATACTTAGACAGGACAGACAGGTTTTAAAACAATTTTGAATAACAATGTTTCTGTGAAAACTCATAAAATAAATAGCAGTTTCATTTAGAAATTAACCAAAATAAAGAAAATCTAGTATTTTATATATGTTTTTAATTCATGCATTTTATGATCTTGGTTTAATCGTCTTTTTTATTTCAATTACCTTTTCTCATTAACATCATTTTGAAAAATCTGATCTGTTTCCGTTGTATGGTGAATAAATATTTGCATTGGGTGAGATTCTATATTTACCTGAATATGAAGATAAATAGTACTAGCAGTGAGAAGAAAACGGCAACGTTATCCATGGTGCGAAGCATGACGAACAGCTGTCGCCTCAGGTTGGGCATGAATCTGACCAACTTGAGGATACGAAGGAGTCTGAAGGTACGCAGTACAGAGAGCCCAGAACTTCCTGCTAATTCCTTTGTATGACCCATACTTTGGGCCAATTCGAATGCACTGTTAAACAAAGCAATTTAATAGTACATTTGGTTATTCTTAAATTTTCAATGATTAATTCAGTAGGTATTTAAATATATGTATGTAATATTAGGAAAAGAATGTCTTACCTCAAAATAACAATGATGCCATCAAAAACATTGAATCCATTGGAGATGTACTTAAATGGTCCTTCCGCAATGATTTTTAGTAACATTTCAACAGCGAATATGGCAGAAAACACAATGTTACTGATCTCCACGATTACTGTGAGCTCCTCCGGTTGATTATGATACTCAATACCCATTGATAACGTATTGATTAGAATTGCCAACAATATTCCTGCAAAATTACGGACATCCGTGAGATTCGAGATATTATTGGAATTTCAATTTAAGCAACATTAGTATTGGTTAAAAAACAGGACAAAAATGAACAAAAATACATTCTTATCCCTTACCTTGTTGAAAATATTTATGGTCCACAATATTTTTTATATGCTTTCTGAGCTTAGATAATGCCTTCGATATTCGGTTCCAGCATCTGGAACATGCGTTGCTGAAGCGGCTTTTTCGGGTTTCTTTAGCGGCCGCCTCTGCTGCTAATAGTTCCGCGCAACAGGAATAATCTTCTATTTCGACGATCTATACACACAAAATCACACATTTATACATACAATATTTAAATAAAACGTATACAAATTAAGAATAGTATTTTTGAAGAATTTCCAACCACAGTTATTATAATGGTCTGCGTTTTAAGCTCCTAAACAACTTCTTATATAATAGCCCTTCATCTATAGTCGTTTAAGTCGCTGATTAAATCTAACATCAATTTCATTATAAATTCATTACATACCCTAGTGTCAATTTTCTCCTCTCCTGTCCTTTTGCTAATGCCTTTTGTGAGTTCTTCAAAGAAAGAGTCCAAAGCAACTTGTCCAGTTGGCAAAGCAGCTGATAATGCTCCAGAAAGCGCCAGTAACTCCTGACAGGACATCGTACCACCCGCCGCCGCACGGTCTTCACATTCGCCTGTCGGCAGGTCGAACTCTACGCCCCCAACATAATATGTCACTATACCATATAATTTAAATAGCAGAAAATAGCAGCAAAATTTCGAAAGCATCTATAGAAACCCAAAAGAAGTGAAAGTTCTATCAAAAGTATTATTAATATTTCGTATTATTTTCATTTTAAACCCAAATTGATAAAAACGTAGGTTTATTAGGGTTTCAAAACTTCAACAATATTAATACGAGTATATTGCAATAGTTAACGTCCCTTTTTATTTATTTATTTCTCATTTCCTCTTTTGTTTCATCTGTATAAAAACATTACAGAATATAACAAGATGCTTTCGATGCATATTAGATAGCTTCAAGAAGATAAAAGTTTTTTATATGTCAATTATCTTTCAAAAGTGTAGGCCAACTACACCTATGCTGAAAAAGAGGTAAACTAAATTCAGAAACACTTCCCTCGATATAGCACTTGTCAATCTAATACAGAAGATCTATGAAGAAAGAGATAGAACGAAGGCGAGAAATTGAAATAAGATTGCACATGCCCCTCTAATAGCATCGTCTAGATCTACCGTCTCTAGACTCACCACTTTGGCACTTAAGCCAGTCACGTTGACACAATGAATCTATAAATATTCATTTGAATTGTTAAAAAACTTTTTAACACTACTGCATGTAAAGTATTTTGTAATGTATTCAGAAGCTGAGGCTTGTTTCCAGTAAGATGGAGAAAGTTTAAAGTATGTACAACAGGTAAAGTAAGATTATTGTGATTTTCAGTAAGTGTAGCTGAACTGTTTTGTCTACAATGTTCACAAGGTTATATTGTACGAGGAACTTATTTTATTTCAAATTAATCACAGTCAATATGAGGTAGAATTTATTTTAAATGATAGATGCAATATATTTGATCAAAGGACTGTACCTGTTTGAGTCATTTTCTCTGAAGAGCAAACGTTATGTGGATGAGCCCCATGCGGTGCATTCGGTGTGTGGAGTAACACGGTGTCACTGAACATCACGGATGATCTCCGACGCGCTAGCGACGGTGGCGACAGTAAAGACAGATTTGATGCGTTCTAAAACAATACGAAAATAAATTAATAGGTACTTTAAAACATTAAGATATTACAATTTAATTTTTACTCGCTTTGAAAATAATCGTGAAAGTGAAGGTGGTGAAGGCCTTGTAATCGTATGCTATTGGACTCTGATGATAATGACAACTCTGTTCAATCAGCGCACTACTAAAATATATAGGATTTATCATTCTTTCGACTTACAAGAGTACTTGATTATATAAAACTCTCAATACTAACAATAGCCGAACTTTAAAAACAATAAAAAGTTCTTAACAAGCTCTGATCTAAAGAAAAGTAGTAAAGACAAGTCAATAGATTAAATTACTTCTGAAGGGAACATCTGTAATAGATAGACGGGTGTAGTTTACCTCAAGATCGGCAGCGGAGAGCGAAGGCACACGCAACAGGCTGGGCCGGCTCAGCGGCTCCTCACCCCCCGTGACCCCCTCCTCGGCCACCGCCTTTCCACTATTACCCTAACAAATAGATGGATATGTCAGATATGTTTATTATGAGCTAGCTATTGTCTGTACATATGGTCAGTGTCAAAAGTGGTTGATTATTTTCAGATTTCAAAAAAGCATATACATTTATAAGCATATAGATTTTTATCTGTGAAATCTGTGTAATCACTATTTGCTTTTGATGCTAACTAGACGAACAGGGAAAGAAATAAAGTCAGGTTCAGATTTTACAAAAATGCTAGAAGTAAAAAAAAATTTGCTTCTAGCATTTTTCTTGCTAACTGTACAATTTTGGCAAAACCTATAAATGCAGTTCAAAATATCTCAAAAAAGCTAGAGAAGGTCTCCTAAGAACATTCTGCTGTAGTTGCAATTGTTAAGGTACTTGCCCTTGCTGCCCCATTTAAAAAATGCGACCTGTATTAGGCTATGTCAAAATTTCTCGTAGCAAACAATTATCTAACCCACTAAAACTGTGGTAACTAATCTACTTAGAAACATTTTAAAAACCATTTAATGTTTCAGGCAGATTTTACAAAAGAGTTAAATTCTCGTAGCTACAAAATCTCGTAGTTAATTCGTAGCAAAGAGCTACGAGCAGATTGCAACCGAAATTATGATTAAAGTGGATACAATTTAAAAGTAATAATTTACAGTTCAAATGTTGCATTATTAATTTGTTGTAAATAAATTAAATTGTTATTTCAGTAACCGCAATTTCACTGAAATTATTAGTGAATCCATCATTATAGTACAAAACTAAGAAAAAATACGTGACCTGACTGAAAACTACAGTCTCTTCAGCATTATAACTCTCGTCTTTGAAGAAAATATTTCATTGACGAACTGAAAACTTGAAGAGAATTTATTTCAAAATTCGTTATAACCGGTTGATGAGAATGTTCAAAGTAATCTTGAAGGTAATAATAAACTTTGATTTATAATGAAGAGAAACCATTTTGAAGGTATTGAGGCAATTATTGTTTAGTACAAAGAAAAGGTTGGGGAAGTTAGAAATCACGACAATGTAAGGGGTAAAATGGTTATTCCTTTTACACTTTAATATTCTGCTCTTTATACATTGCTTGTGTAAATATAAATTAATAAAGTATTGGAAAAGTATTTTGATACTTTGTAGGTACAATGATTTATTCGGAATTATGTTATGCTAATTAATTCTATAACTTCTTTTATTGTTAGTAGATGGTAAGAACGTGTACGGTAAAATACAGTTAAATGATTCGGTTCAGTGACTACTTCATTAAAGTACCAAGCACCGAATCAGTTATCGATTTTATTAATAAAATATAATGAATTTGAGTAACCCAGTTGACGATAAAAAAAAGGATAAGCAAGTTGTTACACTCCTCTAATATTACAAGAACTATTGAACCTTGGAAAGATCAGTGTTACACATGGAATCGATTTTAGTAAACAATACCTGTGAACAAACTCGTGGACAGCATGGGTGGTGCTGTTTTTGTTTATTCGCTGGCAGCTGGAGAGTTTCTCGGCTGGTCCGCCATTGCAGTTGAGCGCGTTGGTATCGGTAAACCCTGAGTCAATATGATCACAACTGATTAAAAGTATCCATAATTCAGTTGAGAAAGATAGTAAAATAATATAACTATCTTGTTTTTCATACTAAAAAAATCTGTCTTAAAAAAAAAGTAACAATATTTATATAAGCTTTTCATGCTCACTCTAACTCAGAAAGTCAAACATCACAAAAGAATAATAAGTTAGACGTTTCCACTTAGTGATCGAATATTACTTGCTAAAAATATGTGGACCAAAAGTTTTAGTTCTAGTAATAGAAATAAAACTGTCAATAATTTGCCAATATCTCAAGAGCACAAATAAATTATGTAGTGACATAATAATACTGAATACAATGCGTATAAGAAAATACGAAAGATTTATGATAACATAGTGTAAGAAGAGATTTCGTAAATTTAAAATGGATCTTTTATAAATAGAAGTATTCTGACCTGATTTTCTTTGCCATTCGTCTTTTGAATCGTCTCCACAAATGGGCGACGTATTTGACAATTTCAGCGTAGCAGGTGGCGGGCTCACTGTTATTAGTCGAAGATGCAAGGGTTGATGACGAGGTAAATCGAGCACGTTCAGCTCGCATTCGTTCCATCTCGCGTTTCTTTGTCTCGGCGAACTGTGTCGCAATGACGACTAAGCATAGGTTGATCATGAAAAATGAACCAATCTGTAACAAATATGTTTGCATTTATGAGACTATATTCATAAAATCAATAGACTGATAGATATGATGATTTTTTGACACCGTTAGCGTGTCATAAAACTTCATTTACGTTACGCTCAAAGTCCTAAACCGCGCATTGAGCAAAAAACAGATGACAGCGCGTTGTGGTTACTGAAAAATGTGCATATTGCAAAATTGGCGTTCTGGCTCGTATGAAAACGCTCGCTCTCACTATGAGTTGTGGCAATCACTGAAAGATCACATAGTACTGTGAAATTCGTGTCGTGCCTGTGGAGTTAAACATTACGATCACAACGTATTGTGGCAATTAAGAAAAGCCATGATAGAATCTAGTCCAATATAGGTAAATTTAGTTATTTTTAACCAAGGTCAAACTTACGACAATCAGTAAAACAAAATAAATCCAATCCCAGAAACTATGAGCATCTTGCACGTAATACATAATATCCGTCCAGCCTTCTAATGATATCACCTGCAAACAATACCAATGTTAGACTCAAAACAAGCAACAGAACAATCCTTTACCCATCTAAAATAGTTTAAGAATATCTTACCAAGAATATAGCAACCCAAGCAAGCCCAATGTTGTCGAATGAGATCGTTCCTTGAAAGGGATTGTTCCCTCTCTGAGTGCAGTTGGTGTAATACTGATTCCAGTCGACACAAGATGTGTTCGTAGGGTAGTTATACGAGAAAGGTTTGGCCGTTTCGTTGCACACCAGTGCTCCATACCGGTAAGGAGGGAAATTGCCGCAAGTGTGCATGCCGCTGTCCTCGGGTGTTGTGCAAATATAGTCCAGTTCTTTGGAGAACTCATAGTAAAAGGATATACTGAAATATAGTTTCTCGTTAGTTAAACATAATAGTTCTAATAAATGAGATCGTGTCTTAGTGAAGTATTACAGATATTATTACAGTATAAGATCTCATTTTATACAGAATATTACCATTTTATTTGTAAAAATAACCATTTTAATCAAGATTGTTTTATGAATACAAGTTAAACGCGTGAATGGAGGTTATTTTCATGAAGAAAGGAATGCTTATACGTTAATAATTCAATGTAGAACTATCTGTTGTTACGTTATTCCAAGACTTGTGGCGTGTTTGCAAAAATTCTTATTCTGAAATTATGTTCAATTGACGTATTAACGAAAACTTATCACAGTTTAACCCATTTTAGTACGTCGGTGTAACACACGAACGAGTTAATTATTCATGCTTCTCTATACAGTAACATATTGAATGCTAATTGTCCTATGTGTACATTGCGGTTCGAACGTGTATAATCATGCTGATGTCATGTTGTAATAAATACTGTGTTTATATATATACTTATGTATATATAGGAATTACCAATGATATTCTACCTTGTAAATATTCGATTTTAATACACATATAGTTTTAGTACAGTTTTTATTCATGTCAAAGAATAATAATTCCTTACATGCGTAGAATACTTTTTATTCAATTTCTTGACTTAATATTGGATATGCATGATGGTAAAATAAAAATATATTTTAACTAGAATATTTATGGGATCCCACACATTAACCTACCAATCATTCACGCAATAAATGGTAATTTATTATAGTTTATTCTTACTTTAGCTAATATTCATGCATATGTTATAAACACATAGGAGCACAATTAGACAACACATTGCATGCAAATACATGCTAATACTGAGGCAGTGACGTTCAAGGTAATCGGTTATTTCAATTAATGAAAATGGTAGCGCTAACAAAAATTGCAAAGGGAAAGTCTGACGAGTTGCGAACAGATGAAGCCTGGCTGTCGTTATTGTTTGACGACAGAAGGCACACATAGAAAGACGAAGGCTGGTCGTAACCCATATATTATGACGTATGGCTATTACCACGCTTGTATTCTTCATGACCGTTTCAGTAGGGTTTTTACTTCGACCTATGTCTGTGTATGTCTGCTAAGCTGATTGACTGAATCCAATGACATTCGTGCAAAGCTTTTATTATTTAGCATATAATGCTGTCGGTTATTGCAGACAATAGTTTAAATATTATTTGATTCGAAATACAAACAAATACTTTTATATAATTATGTACATAAATACATGTTAATGAATAAAATAATTGAAGCTTCAGCAGTAATTTCATGTAATATATATATGTCATTAAATGATTTTTGCAATCATGTAGAACTGAAGTGTATTAAGTATTTGTTTAAAAATATAGAATTAACCTAAAAGTTTGAAAAAATAGAGTGTATTAAATTTTCTGTAAAAATTACAGGTGTAGAGGAAGTAGAATTTCATTTTCAGAGAAGATAAGAGAGCTACCTAAAGAAATATTCTTCTTATTAAAAACAAATTGGCAGTTGTCAAATGTTCGCAAATTAAATGTGATAATTGAAATAGCACATGTAATGGGAGACCTACTGTCTCCTACAAACTGCCAATTCGTGAAGGGGAAGCAATTACGATAGCACATCTGGACGGCAGATGTGTGAAGGTACACGATACAACAGTTCGCAATGTTCATAATAGAAACACATTAATTTTGATCGCAAATCCTTACGAGTTCACTCTGACGCGCACTCTGTACCAATCGGACAGGTCTCTGGAACATAAATTAAGGAAGCCGTGACGAGTGTTATGTACCTAGGTATACTTTTTCTAAGGGTTAGTTAGGTATTAGTAATCAACAATGTGATCTCATATAGAACAATCAATTACTACATTATCAGCTACCTCACATAAACTCTCAAATGAAATCACATTGTGAGATATATTTGTACTAAATCTAAATGTTTTGGTTAGTATTCGGATATGAATGAATATTAATAGTTGAAATATGTTTGCTATGACTGTAATTTTCTACTTTGTACTATGTTTGAATTACCTAGTATATGTTTAACTATTGAATGTGGCATATTACGTATTACGTTAAACACAACATGAATGGAGTACTTGTAAAATGGGTACAGTTGTTTATATTATTGTGTAGTCAGTGCTACATTCTGGAATGGTAAGTCACGTGTGTGTTTTCCGTGATATATTTAATTTATGTGAGTATTGACGGAATGCAATATTTAAGTGTGTTGTAGGTTTGACTGTAAGCTGAACCTTTAACATGCGCGTTTATTGAAATGTTAGTAACAGTGCAAAAACAATATGCAATGACAAAACACAGAATGTCAAAATGATATAAAGAGCAGCGATGGATATGCTCGTCGAGGATGTAAGCGTTAAATATTGCATGCAGTCAACATTAGCGATGGGACGTGCCGCTAAGACGAGCGCTCTTGAGCAAATGGAACAAATGAAAAAGTTATTTTAGTTGCAACTTCATTCATAAAACTTTAAAAATTGTCTGTTAGTATACTAGGTCACATAGACTTTGACATTTTTTCATTACGTTAGTTAAAGACTACTTCAAAAACAAAGATGGTACAAAATTTATATACGGGTATTTAGAATTGTCCCAGAATACATAGCTGTAACATGGGAATGAAATTTAAAAGCAACATACTTGTGGGGTCTCAATACGTTCGGTGGTAGGTTGAACTCGCAGCGTTGTCTTAAAATACCTTCCCAGAGCTGTACACCCACGATGCCAAATATAAAGAAGACAAAGAAACATAGCAGCAAAACATTTCCTAGCATGGGCAGTGTGTCTAGTAGCAACATCACTAGGATACGCATGCCTGTAAACAGAAAAACAATTATCATCATTTTCATCATTTTATAGGTTCATTATGTTTGTTACTTATATTACGTAGTTGACGTAACGTCTAGATCATTTCAACTCAGAATTTATGGTCTTAGTGGTCAAAAAAGCATCAGTTTAATCTAGCCTTTATTCTAAATGATTAGGGGCCAACATGCAGGTTTTCTCTATTTTTCTCTGCTTTTAATCTTTATAGCATTCGCCCGTTTCCCAGCCATTTCATCTCAAGCAGTTCATCCATATTCTCTTAGGTCTTCCTGCCTATTTCTGCCTGTCTATTTCTGTACTCACGATAATACTTTCATCCCTACGCATCATACGTTTGAACCAAGAAGAAGAATGTACTACCTACTGAAATTAAGTGTACCTACATAAGACTTCAGCTAACATACGTGATTATTCAGGTAGGCTAAAAATCTATCGATAGCAATTTGTTGGGCTTTGTGAATTTATTTTCTGCTGAAGTGCCATTTCACACGAACGAGCAGATTGATTTCAATTAATTCGTTCCACGAATAGGCGTTCCTACTCCAAAGGGGATTAACTAGTGGTTTACGAATCTTCGTTATTTGTAAACTAAATTGTTTACAACGAAAACTAGATTGTAAATATATGTAACGAACCATTACTTTGCCGTTTTATTATATATCTACTACGACTTTTATCATGTTCGCGAGATAAAATACGTTTCAGCGTAGTTTTTCGTCCATTTGACTAAATACTGAACTATTCGTTCTATAGATTAAATTACAAATCGGGTGTATTTCCCACATTAAATGAAAAACCAGAGTTTGTATTTTTGGTTATTTTTTTCTCAATTTAATACAGCGTGTTTACTATAGACACACTCAAACCTGAAAATATTGAAAAATAAATTATCTAGTAATTTACCTTCGACGTTCTAACAAACACATAATTACAGTGAATAAATATATAAAACAACCTGGGAAGCAGGGTATGTTGTGGATCTAAATGTATATTTCAATATGAGGAAATCAAGGACACATGGAAGCAATAAATTATGCTAGAGCAAATTAGTGCCGATGTATGTGTAACCGCGGTCGCGCGTGGTGCGATTTAATTTGTAGCAGAATTGCATTGTCCCAGTTATATGCGAGACCCAGTTAGGTTTTGTGCAAAACTTTAGGTACAGCCTGCCTGTCTTTTGTTTGTATATGCGAGGCTAATAGTTTGGAAGTCACAATGTCCTATTTGTATAATGATTTATCATTGAATTTGAACATAGTTTTTGTTGTTATTGTGATGTAACATTTGCAGTTTTTGAATAATGATCATCAAAATTTGTGGCATAGCTTCGAGGTTTTTCATTTCACTTTTAGAACATTTTATTCGCATATTTTACACTCATAAGTAGTTTGAATAACGCCTTTGACGCCAGGTAAAGAACCAATTACTTGTGTTAGGACTATATTTAGGTACATCAGTATCTAGTGTATTGGATTGGGTTTGAACTAGCAATAGCTTGAAAATAACACATTTACAGCAAAAACTGCTTTGATGTCAGGGCTTTTTTACTTAAAAAGGGCAGTTTCTTTCCTAAAATATATAAGTGCATATTTATACTTCAAAAGTACAGCAAATAGTGTATACATTAACTATCTCTACTTATACATCTTCCCAGTTAATTTAGATAAGATCTACACTTGGCAAATATTATGTTAGGGAACGTAGATACAGGTACGTTGAAAGTAGATTAGGGTAGGACCCTTGCAGAGCAAATTTCCGCCGTGTAAACGTGAAGGGACTGTGATAATTAAAACACGATTAATATCTGTAGGTATGTATTTAGGGTCAATCTGTAGCGGCAATACGATTGTTATCGTTTTTGGAGCAACAGCTTTCTTAAATTGAATGTTTTTTTACGTTCTCACGTTACATTTACGTTCTTAAATACGCTCAAATGATCAACTAATGTATCTTTCGAATGATTTGCTTAATGAAATTAGCTAAAGAATTAAACGGTGTGAAAGGGTTTGTTTTCAATTCTTGGCGGCTATACTCGTAAACGTCTGTTTGTTTACTCGATAGTCGCATAAAAACTTCTAGGCTGAGATATTTTTTGCTCGGAGATTATCACTAGAATTTAATACAGATATCTATATATCTACTCTATAATTAACTATAGTTTAGAGATATACCTATACGTAGCAATTATTACATAAGTACTTAAATCATTTGTGTGTTATGGTCAATCTAGAAGCCTAGAGAAATATATCATACACAAAAATATTTCGATATATCCGCAACATAATTATAATCAGACCTAGTGGTTTGAGTTCACTTGTTGCTCGTATCGATCGGCGCCAGGCTCGCTCTTGATTCCGACTTGACTGGCTATAAGTAGGTACCCACAATGAAATGGATTTCTTTCGTACATTTTCGTGTTCTGATTTAGGTAGCTGGCCACTGAATTTTTAAAATTTTAGTAAACTGTATAATTGTTATTAAGAGTGTATGTCCTTCTGCCTGTTCTATCTCAAGGCTAGGGATTGTTTAAGCTGCCTACACACCAAACCCGCCGGCTTAGGTGTGTAGATCGCTATAGACCTAAAAAACTATCAGAAATAATTTTTACCATACATTAAAAGTCAAGCCAAGTATCTTACCAAATGTTCTCAATTCCCCATATATTAGGGTACGGATTCATTGTAAATGGAACAATTTTCCTGACTCCGAACTGTTACTAAGATATTTCAAACAGAAAAGCTCTTGCGCTACTGGAATCAGACTGTCTGGAAATCTAAATCTGACACAGTAGCCACATGTGCTTCTAGCTGAACTTCCGATTTAAATTTCGAATATTTAGAGTCCGATGACAGTAAACAGTTCACGAAGTAAGTCTCCATAAAATCCTTAAATAAGGAGTACACGTTTTGAACTATAGATCTTATAAAGCAACTAATTAAAGAATAAACTTTTTAAAATATAACAAAGACAACCTTCTTGGAGGTTTAATGTTACACGTACATATATTTTAATTAAAAATTCACTAACAAGTCTCAAGTTTATAGCTTGAGTAAAGTTGAGCTTTAAGTATAAGTTATAAAGTTGAGCTTTAGGTATGAGTTTCAAGGTTAACTAATTATGCAAATATACATTTTATCGTCCCTAACATCTTCTTACCAAGCCCTAAATGAGACTTTCCAAATACTAATAAAACCGTTTTTCGTTAGTAAGTTTAACGCCTAAATAAACTGACTTGGGTAGCTTCCAAAGGTTTGGATTTATAAGTAAACTTGTAATAAATTATTCAAGTACATGCTTCAGTCAAACCTACTTCAAACAAAGTCAGTAGTGCGGTGGAGGTCAAGCAAGGCAAAAGGGTTCTTGTATTAAGAGTTCTTATCACTTTAGCACTTACAACTGAGGTTTAGTTTAAAAGAGCACTCGTTAATAGGTGTAAAAAGGTATTCATTTGTGTTTTTTGCCTATACAGCTTATAAAAGTAATGTAAAGATTGGATTGTATAATATAAACATAATGAACTTGACCAGATTTTAATACTATGTTATCTGTGACCAGATGTTATGTAGAGAGGAAATTATTACTACCTCTCACGTGAATTTTATTACTGAATCATAACCAGAGCGGCATGCGGCAGTAAACACCAAATTTCAAATGGCGCGTGATCAAACAGCTGTCATTCATAGTATACATGTGGTTTCCTTTCAAATGACATGTGTAGCTAGATTGGTTATTTTGATAATGTAATGAAATGTGATATCTTCATGACAAAGTGAAGGCTTGACGAGAATAGGCTCACGCCCTATTACTAAGTGGAACCGAGAATCATAGTTGCCGAAATGTGGGTGTTAATAGATTCGGATTTTTTTTATTATCTACTAGCTTTTGCCCGCGGCTCCGCCCGCGCGGATGTCGGTTATCGCGACCAAACATAGCCTATGTCCTTTCTCAAGGTCTAATCTACGATTATACCAAATTTCATCAAAATCGGTTCAGTGGTTTAGGCCCAAAAGCGTAACATACAGACAGGCAGATAGACAGAGTTACTTTCGCATTTATAATATTAGTATGGATGTATGTAATAAAAGTCATTAGTGCCACATTAACATTTGGGCTTCTCTGTCAGGTTAATGTAACGTGTTCATGTATTTGGGTATAATCATGGGTATAATGATTTTCTGGGCCCTTAAACTCATGGTACGGCCCCACTAACCCCATGTGGAAGCTGTTACACAACTAACTTTACACCAGTTATTAGTGTTACACCAGCTGATTGATAAACAAGTATCAGATTTAGGTTTTCTTTCGAGGCTTGCGCTCAGACATCAGGCACTCATATAAAAGTCAAAAGAAACTAAATTTTCATTCACGTAAGGCCAAACGAGGTGGCATCCAAGCAACCGGAATTGGCACTCAGAAATGAAAAAAAAAACTGCGAGGCAAAAGACAATTAGAGTCATTTTTTTATGTGGAACGTTATTCTTATGTTCATACATTTCTGACTACCCCTTTAGGATTCATAAGCGTGAGTATGTGGAAAGAGAAAAAAAAACTTACTTGGTATCCTGTTGATAGCTCGCAATGGCCTTAGTACTCGAATAGTTCTGATCGCTGACAAGTTGATGTTTTCTACATTCAATGCGTATTCTAGTACCCTATAAACACATAGAGAAAGTTAATAATCCGAATTTCATTTCATACTATCAATTCACACATGGTTGGTTATAAGTTAAAAATAGAAAATATGCTTACCCAGCCATTACTATGAAAAAATCTAATCTGTTCCATGAGTCAGCTAAATAAGTTCCGTGTCCGTAAATGCCCATGGCCACCATTTTGATTGACATTTCCAGAGTGAAAAACGCAAATATAATATCGTCGAAAACCTGCAACACATGTTAATTAAAACACCAGAGTTTTACAATGGGAAGCTTCCAAAATTTTAAAAATTCAAAGATTTTTCTTACGCGCATTCACATTAATAAATTCTTTCGCGCCTTACAAAAATTAAAACAAAAGAAAATCAATTTAATGTGCCACATTTTTTCTTTACGGCCAGTATTCTTTTTTTAATTTCGCTGAGTGCACGCGTCAAGACCGAATTCATTCATGAATACTTTTTCATTCAACCTCTTGCATTGTTTTCTGTTGATTTGCGAAATCTTTTGTTTCTTTTCATTTTCGGTTTTTAAGTTTTCGTTTCGATTTTTCCCTAATAGATTTTCCATAAATTGAGTTTACCTTGTTACTATGATAAATACTTGCAATTTTTGAATATTATTATCATATTTACATAAAACCCGTTCTTTGAATTTCATTGGAAATATTTATATTGTAGTCTTGCACTAATTGTTTAGTATTTATTTGTCATTAAAACAATAACTTACCTGTAATATCTTGCATCTATTTGTGACGCATTGGTCATCGACGCAAGGCTGGTACATGCCTAAGGTTATGCAGTTCAATAGGATTACCAACATTGATATCCTTTCGAACCAAGTGCGGGTGGTAGTTATGGAAATCATTGTGTAAAAGGAGGTTATAACTAAATATTTTTTCTTTCCTTTATTACGTTCTTACATTTAAAAGCGTACGTGATATTCCTGACTATAATCTATCCCTGTACCAACTTTCAGCTTGTTGCGTTCAGTCATTAGTTCAGTCGTGAGCATGATTATATAAAATAAAAAATCCAAACATCTTCACAATCTTTAACATTTATAATATTACTATCTTTTGCGCGCGACTTCGTCCGTGTTAAGTTCGGAATAGAAAGGTTTTAGGACACACTCCTCATGTCCCGCGACTCAGATAAAGTTCCTTAAAGTTTCTGTGAGCCTGGTACTTCATGCAAATGTACCAGGGTCACAGAAATACTGATCCCGCGACCCACAGGAACCTATACCTGGGATAAAATAAAGATCGAATAGGATGAAAAGTATCCTATGTCCGTCTCCTGGTTCTAAGCTACATCCCCACCAATTTTCAGCCAAATCGCTACTGACGTTCTTGAGTTATAACTAGTGTAACTAACACGACTTTCTTTTATATATAGATTAGGAGTAGGTATATAAGTAGGTTTAAACTATTTTAATTAATGCTACAAGCTTTAAAGAGCAAAGAGTAAACATCTGTGAAAATTTGTACTTGTAATTAAAAGAAAATATTTGTTCAAATTCGTTGTGAAATTAAAGCAATGTTAAAGAGAAAGCTTCATTCCATTTAAAATTAGATATCAATTGGTTCACCAGTCCCTTGATAAATTTCAGACCGGCTCTTAATGATCGTTATCTTTTTAATTGATTTAAAGCTTTACTTTGACGACATAGAATTTACAATATTTACGATCCCTATTTCTCTTTTAATTAAAACCAAATACATTTCATATTATGTGTCAATATTTTGTTTTTTATTTTTATTTATTAGAATAGATAGAGTAATAACGGTAGAAATTCTCGTGTCTCTGCCTACTTCAGAGAGAAGAAGCATCACTGGACTATTATGTAAAAAATGTAAAAATAAATATATTTAGTAAACTCATACTTGTTCATATATATTTTAATCGTTTATTACCGTGTTACTACCAATCTTACTACTAGTAGTAACACCGGTAATTGAGTAACGTACCGTTCTTACTACTAAAGTTGAAAGTTGTTAGAACAGTAAAATGAAATTACCCATGTTACTACCGTAAAATTAAATTACAAAATCGAACAAAATTGTCGAATTTGTATTTTATTGAATTAACATGAAATGAAAAAGAAAGAAACAGGCAAATAACAGTAATTTCCAATGAAATAAAAAGGAAAAACATGCCAATCACAACAATTGATTGTGAAATAAAAAAGAAAAACAGGAATTTAACCGTAATTGCTTGTAAAATAAAAAAAAGCAGGCCGGTTTTAGTCGGTTCGACTACCGGGTGTGGCATTTACGGAAAACTTTGAATGAGAGTTTGTTTGTTTTTAAATGAAAAGAATGTTTCTTTTCGTGAAATTCGCTATCCCAGTATTTAGAGTACTTTACCTCCAAGTACGATCAAACATTCCAGCCTGCATCTGCATCCCAATATGGTTTAGAGAAGTTTGTCCATAGTAACTTTTGATCACTTCATACTGTACTATACTATATTAAATGATTTTCATTAATGACCGCTCAATTTCAACATGACGCCAACTTTACCCAAACCCCTTTAAGTCAGTCATATAGTGAACTGTAAAAGTGAAATTTTCGTACGACAAATAGTTTAAAGATATTTGATTTTGAAAACTCTATTTCTCGGACCGCCCGAAAACGCTCCATACAAAATCGCCCACAATTGTAAATCTCACATAAATTTATCTCAGTCTTCGTTGCGTTAACACGTACATAGTTCATAATAAAAGTAATTTGAAATTTAATTTGAAATCTACAACCTATCTATAGAACTTAATTTTATGGTTTATAATTATTTAGACTTTTTCTGGGAATTTATAATAATGAAATATCATAGATCCAGTTCATTTTATTTTACAAGGCTGATTTTTTCAGAACATGCTAACATATTAAGCAGCATTGGGAAGAATCGACAATTTGTGAAATAGATAGGCTATTTTCCTGTTTTTTTTTATTTCACAAGCGATTGTTGCGATTTGCCTGTTTTTCATTTTTATTTTTCAAGCAATTGCGGTGATTTGCTTGTTTTTCTTTTTTATTTCACAATCAATTGTTGTGATTGGCATGTTTATCCTTTTTATTTCATTGGAAATTACTGTTAATTTTGCCTGTTTCTTTCTTTTTCATTTCATGTTAATTCAATAAAATACAAATTCGTCAATTTTGTTTGATTTTGTATTTTAATTTTACGGTTGTAACATGGGTAATTTCTTTTTACTGTTCTAACAACTTTCAACTTTAGTAGTAAGAACGGTAACTCAATTACCGGTGTTACTACTAGTAGTAAGATTAACACGGGTAATAAACGATTTTAATAGATGGTAGCATAAAACAAATACTGATGCCTGTGCATACTTGTGACATGAGATGTCTTAACTTCTGTGTTGCCAACTGCTCCGTTCCAAAACTTCTTGGAGAGACCCAAGGAGTTGTAGAACTCGTCAACATAATGTCAAAAGTATAGTCGTGAGTATAGTAGTGTGGTACAAGCAAGTTCAAAACTGTTCTGAGTATAGTGACAAATAAATCCTCAGTTTACACTATTCCAATTTTAAATCTTTGTGATTAACTCCACCTATTATCACAGTATAGCGAGTAATCATGTACGTAGAATGAATCGTTAGACTATGCTATTATTTTGAGGTAGGGACTGGTGCCCTAGGCGGGAAGCTGGTGGCGGCTCTGGGTGTGAGAGTTCTCACCCTGCTCGCGGCGATAGCCTGCTGTGCGGATGCGTGGGCGGCTGGTGTCTCTTTCTGACCCCCGTCCCTCATGAGCGGGCCTGGGGGTGACGGGTGGAGTCAGCTGTCACCCCAGCAGAAACAGCCCTCTGCGGTGGTGCGCGTAGGTGTGTCTCCCCATACCGGGGGCGAGTTGGGGACTCCGTTGACCCCCTTCCCGAGGAGGGCCAGACTATCAGGGATGGTCCTGGGTCAGTCGGGCTGCGAGGCATATGTCGAAGACAACCTCACGTTCGGCCTAGCACGATAACACACAGACGGCCGATTTTAGTCGGTTCGTGTTCGACATAACCTCTCCCCCCCCGGCTCGGACGGGGGAGGCATTCGAGTGGATTTACGCATGAAAAAAAAATCATCTATTTATAATCAAGTAAACTTCAAAATATTACTTTTGTGGTTAGCATTGTATAAGAGTGTACTATTTCAAACATCGACTTTCTTTAACAACCACTAATTCACTAGTCCGATACAAAGCCCGTTTGTGGTTAGGAACTATTGCGTGCACGTATTGTGGCTTAGGATGGATTAGCGTTGTGTTGTCGGCAGTGATTAGGATATTCGCTAGTCCTCTGGTAGTGAGTTTGATTGATAGTCATGTTAAGTACCTATAGATATCTAATGCTTTTATTTTCACTGTAGTTATTTCATTGAAATCATTCAGCATAGGATGTGTTAGGCAGTTTAAAATTATTCCATCAAAACAAAATAAACGAATACATAGGGACAAATGAATCTTATCCGGAGGGACTCGAACCCGCGATCCCTTACAGAGGGAATGCTAAGGCTACATAGGGAAAAATGACTCTGAAATGACTGATACTGAGACTGACCTATTTAATAAAAAAAACATAATAATTTAGATATTATGGACTATATTGGTTGTTTTGTAAAAAAAGCTTTGCTAACTACCTATACTTACTACAGAGTTAAAGGGAGGTATATATTTAGATTAGACATACTGTATTATTACATCAAAACCTTAGATACATTATTTTCAATTCGTTGCTTTTAGATAAGCTTTTTTTGTTTTCTGTCTATTTTTAGAAGAATTTCGGTGCACTATTTATTTTGTACGTAAACAATCTGCAAAGATGTTCGGTAAATGTATGGTGGGTAGGAACTTGGTACATTCATAGTTATTTTTCTTAGCTGTAGTTCACACACCCTGGGAGTCTTCATAGTGAATTTGTTTTTTTATTTGTGTATTTGTGTTGCTGCCTAGTACAAATTACAGTTAGTAAACATTACAATTTCTAGAATTTCTTAAAATGTAATATGTCTTTGATGTGATTCTGACGTGTAAAAACTTAAACGAACTTCAAATTTAACAAAAAATAATCCTTCCTATTCCGGTGTGTTAGATTAATCTAACAAAAAAAAGATTTTTCGAGTAATCTAACAAACCGGATTTTTTTTTCCGGATAGTCCGACCAATCGAACTAATAGTCTAACAAAACGGAATAGAGGCCTCTGAACGACGCCGTCCACTTTACTAACTCGTCCACTTTCTAAGTTGACCACTTTCCTAACTTGTCCACCTACGATTCCCAAATTGTCCATTGCCTAACTCGTCCACAATGTACATAATAGGGTACTTTTATAAGCAGTTTATAACCATTAAACATATAATATAATGAATTTCAATAAACATAACATAACTGTAGCTCTTTTGGTCTTTTAGAGACTACTGAGGAAGAGGTTGGGGGACTTATTACCAACCTACGGACTGACTGTGCAACAGGATGGGACAATATCTCTTCGAAAGTCCTAAAAAACCTAAAAGATATTTTAGTCCCACCTCTCACTTACATCTTTAACCGATGTTTAGTAGAAGGCATATTTCCACAGCCTCTAAAAAAATCTGTCGTAGTCCCTATCTTCAAAAGTGGTGCCAAGAATAGTGTAGCTAACTATCGTCCCATTTCATTACTTCCCACTATTTCCAAACTATTGGAAAGGATCCTAAATAACAGACTCGTAAAATTTCTGGAAGATAAAAACCTTCTCTCAAATAACCAGTATGGTTTTAGAAAGGGCAGATCTACAACCGACTGCATACACAACTTTACTGAATTTATTGTGGATAAACTGGATAGAAGATTGAAATGTCTAACCATTTTTATTGACCTTCAAAAGGCATTCGATACCGTCTGTCCACGAAAGTTAATCTCTATGCTTGAAAAGATGGGAATCAGAGATACGCAGCTGCAATTATTCCGAAGTTATCTGCAAGAACGATTCCAGTCGGTCCGAATTGGTGACACTCTGAGTGACGAAAACCATATAAAAATCGGAATTCCACAGGGTAGCATCTTAGGCCCTACTCTTTTTCTTTGCTACATAAATGACCTTTGCCAAATGAACATAAAAAACTGTCAAGTGATTTCTTACGCTGACGATACTACTCTAACCTTTTATGGAAACACATGGGAAGAAACTTATAAAAGAGCGCAGGAAGGTTTTAACCTGGTTACTCACTGGCTTGCCCTACATAAATTAACATTAAATGCCTCGAAAACAAATTATATAACCTTTTCAATATACAATATCAATTCACATCGTAATAATTTAAAAATTGTTGCTCACACTTGTAACCATAATTCGATCAAAAACTGTACTACATGCACGACAATAAACAAAACTAACTCTATAAAATACTTAGGTCTGATAATCGACCGTAACTTGTCGTTCAAAGACCACACCGTGCAGTTGGTCCAAAAGATTAGAAAACTCACTCACATCTTCAAAACTCTTAGGTACATTACGGATTGGAGGCTCATTAAAGCCGTGTACGAGTCTCTCTGCCAATCAATTATATCGTATGGAATCACTGCTTGGGGTGGTTTGAACAAAACTAACTGCATAAACATAGAGATAGCTCAAAGGCTAGTGCTAAAAGTTGCTCTCTTCAAGCCTCGTCTATTCCCCACAGATAATCTATACAAGGAGGCTAATGTACTGTCGGTTCGGAAGCTTTACATACTAGCAACTATTATGAAAAAACATAACTCACTTAATAGGCACATAATTAAAAACAAACCCAATTCAAGACGTCACTACGATGTCTGTGACTCATCTGCGGTAAAAACATCGTTTGCACAAAAATTCTTTCATTTTAGGGGCAGTAAATTGTACAATAAGGCAAATAAGCTTTTGTCTACTTACAATTTATCAAAAGTGGAATGTAAAAAAAGAGTAACTGAGTGGCTATTGGGATTAGATTACGAAGAAACAGAGGAACTTCTCATAATTTTATCCTAGATACATGATCTTTTTTGAGTAACAAACATACAAAGCACACACACACACACGCACACACGCACACACACACACACACACACACACACACACACACACACACACACACACACACACACACACACACACACACACACACACACACACACCCACACTCACACTCACTCACGCACTACACACACATGCATGCAATATATAGATATAATTCGAGTGTATGCTTGCTCCTTACTTTGAAATATGTATACTTGGGTTCTTAACTCTTAATTTAAGAGAACTGCTGATGCTCATAGTACAACTATTATATGACACGAATTTCGAGAGGGGGGGCCAGGAGCCCATAGCACAGGGAATCCTAGTTTGGGTTTCTGACTCCCACAAATCATAAGTTAAATAGGGCTGGACTTTGCTGATGGGAATGACTGGGTTTGGTTACGGCTGCCCTGGATCCTCGTGTTTTGCTCAATGAAACTCATCGGGCAGAGCATTCAGGGTCTGGTTACGCTTGGGCTGGACTCGGTTCTCGTAGTTGGCGAGATCCGCTCTTGTGTTGTTCTAGATGCTAAGAAATACTTATGTGAAATAACTTTAATGTAAACGTATGCATATGTTAAATTTATTGTGGGAGAAAATAAAAGGCATTATTATTATTATTATTATTATAACGTAGTTTATTCATAGACACAAAATAACATCTCATGCTTTATTGTAGTGAAAAATACCGAATACAAAAGCGTTCGCCATTGGGTCAGTATGACGTAGTGATGTTCATTATTTTGAAACGGGTTGCTTGCATTAATTACGGGATACGGAAGCGTGGTTTCGGCTTCCCGTGTTTGTGGCCAGTTACAGTTGCATCGGTTAGTGATGTAGCTGTCATCCGAACCGAATTCCGAATTCAATACCTTGTTTTATTTTAGTAACAATATATATATACCATTGTTTATTTTCATTTCATCCGGTATAAAATTGAGTATTGATGGAAATGGAACAGCAAATAGACAGATTACTAATCAGAATACTGATAGGAAATAATTGTTTTATACCGTGCGTAAGGGGGTCGCTCCAGAAGCCGAAAGCCCCTAGTAGTGTTCCAGGTACATAACACATAGCATTAAAAAAAGATTCGAACTAAAAAAAATTACGATTTTTTTTTGTTTTGCATTATTTACTCTCCATTGTATTAGTAAAGCTAAATGAAACTAAAAGAAAAAAACTAGCATCAGACGCGTGCTTTTTTGTAGTGGTGTTTCCACAACTCAAAGGTGATATCGAAGCATTTCAGTATATATTTATATAACATAAATTATAATTTATAAGAATTGTTAATTTATATTTTTTCCGTGAGTGAATTGAGATTCACGAATCGCCGTGACTCACGTTTTCCATTAAACTCCCCATCTGTTTAGTAAAGGCCTTTTCTACTATTATCTATTCTGTGCCTTTACAACGCAGATCTCGGTGCAAAAGCAAATTACTCCAGTGTGCTTACAATATAAATCAGCTTATTCTAATTTGTTTGTCATTGTTGATTCGAGATTAGCTTTATTCATCTAAGAATGGCTTTGAAGTTGTGAAACTAAGCGGTTATAAAAATATTAAATGTGACATACATGATATAAAGGAACCTCTGTGGTGGCACATAACTCCATGTTTTATTTTCCCGGAAGAAGCTACTCACATACTACTCTATTACCCATTAGGAAGAAATATAACACCGATAATAGCCGTAATCACGTACATCGCCAGAATGATGGCATACGTGACATAAAGTCGCGTGGAGCAATTTGTGGTACGTAATAATCTTTGTTTAAAGAAAATATGAGCTTTAGCCGGAGATTTTGTACGCTTGGATGTCAGATATTGTGAAAAAGAATTCTATGCGGTATTTGTGAACCGATGTTTTGTGGTGAAGTTTCATTGATTGGTTCAGAGATTGATTAATGAAACGTAATTATTTAGATAGTTTTACATCTGTGTCAACTAAAATTAACACGTTGTGAAATGTTATAAAGAAAGGTCTAGAGTTAGCGCATCTGGCGTGTATACCATAAAACCAATTAAGAAAATAGAACAAGCAACAGGAGTGTACAATATCTGTCCATCCTAATGTGAAAGAGACCCGACTTTATGCAATGTATGTAAGTTAAATCACGAACTACGTGTGAATTATGGTAAAATGTCGCATTAATATGCATAAACTTTGTCAGTATTCGGTGAAGAGCAACACCTAATTCAAGTGCTTAAAACAAAGAGCTTAGTGAGGCTTGGGCCTTTAAATATTTAAAATGCAAACTAGGCACACAAATAAATTTTAAAAGGGCGTGACTGACAAATCCACTTAATCCACTTACGCGTGTGTAGTTGGGGTCATATAAGGTTGACCTAGCTTACGATAAAGCTTTAAAGTAGTAAAAGGATTATCTGTACACAAAGTAAAGTGTGAACAAGATAGATAAGATAGGGACATGGTAGACAGAGTGTTCCTAATTTTATTTGCTCTTTACTAAACTTGTAACTTTTAAGAGGTTTTATTTGAAGTCCTAGTTGATAGTGAAACAAAAAGAAACTTGTTTTCAATACAAGAGATTTCTCTCCGTAGCTCGTGGGTCTATAATGATATTTTGCTCTTTGATCAGTTCTTATCCACTGAAATAAAATAAAGTGTTTTAAAGTCTAATGTTTCTCTATGGTGTGCATTAGGTATTCACTAGTCTATACGGTCGGGAAATGGCGTGTTTTCCTCGGTATCGGCGATTGCACTTCACAAGTTATACCTTGGGAAATGTATCTATCTTGAACCTAAAATGTGCTCAAAATATATCAATATGCGCAGTACGTGGTTCTTGGGTGTCTTTTGAGGATAGCACGGGGTGCTCTGGTGGTGAACGTGATCAAAGTCACCAAGCATAGATTATCAAAAAACAATTCGTACGCGCAAGGGCCTCGTTTGTCCCGCGACTTAGGTGCAAGTTAGGTATACGCGGATTCAAATTTTAACTATAAATTCCTCCCTCTTGTAAATACTAGTATCTGTTTAGAGGTTACGCAACAGCGTGGCGGCAGCGGAATTGAGTCAGTTCGGCTCCAGTCGACCGTAAAACTGTCGTTAAATATTTGGAATTCAGCTTACATATATGTGTATATCGACAGAACGACGCTGTTTCATGACGTTGCTATTCACTGCAACAGACGGTTTACGGTTTAGATTACGATTTAGATATAATATTAAGATTTAAAAGAAGAAACTCCATAATTTAGCCATTTTTTGTGTAGTGACGAATCTTTGTAAATTAACAGAATGCCTGTTTAAAAATATTATATGTAGGGTTATTGTTAGTGTAAAACCTGTAATAACAAAGTAATATTGTGGGTTAGACTAAAATTTCTGTAAATTGTGAATAATTGACGAAAACGCTGCAAAATATTGAAGTTATATGCAAAATTGCAAACAATTAAATATCAATTTACTTTACTAGTCAAGCTCGATCTAATGCTGATTTGAATCAAACCAAGTACTTAAAAATACCTATGCGTTGTGAGAAGGGCCACCAAAGCTTCTTAAGTACCAAGTGTTACGGGAATTTCTAGGGTTGTTTATCACCGTGGTGGCATAAAAAATAAGACTTCTTGACATGAATACAGTCGGTATAAAACGTCTTATTTGTCATCTTTACATCGTGGACGATTCGTTCTTGACGTCGTTGTGAAGAGCCACTTAAGTGTCTTCGTGGACTCTCGGCCGTACTGATGACTTATGTAGGTATTCTTGTTTCATTTGCGTCCAGGAAGAGCTACTTTCTTCTTTAATGATTCAGGGGTTTCAAAGAATAGATACGGATTAAACAAATAATTGGGATTTTGCATTTTACATTACCCTTAATTGCTGCGAGATGGTTCTGAGAATGGGGTTTAGCATTTTAATACTTTGCTTATTGAGCAATTTTCTGTTCTGTCGTCAAGCCCATCGGGTTTGTATGTTCTATATTACCTTCAACATTGTATCAATTTTTCTATTTTACCTAACAAGCACAAGGACTTCTTAACTAATTGAAGATGCGGTTGAGTGCATAAACCCACGGTAAGTCAAACTGCGACTATAAACTGCAGTCAAGTTCAATAAGAGGCGAGGCGATGGCAATAAATCCAACTGCGGACTCGTCATTATGAAGGAAGTTTACGTCTCGCTGGGGTTGCGACTATTTGATTAAACGAGCCAGTTGTGCCACTCTATGTTTGAATATTGAATTCAATCAACTTTCAAATATTTGCTCTAAAGTAATAAAACTCACTGTTTCTTAGGGATCGGAAAAATGACGTACTCGATATACATTTATATGTCTAAAACTGCACGGACAGTTAGTATACCAGGTTTAACAGTCTACAAATAATATGAACAATTTGTGTTAGACAATACATACAGTAAATAGAACAGCAGTGTTAGTTACTAACTGGTTGGGACGCAATCCCGGGATTAACAAAAAAGTGGGTCATACTCACGCAACGCCCTTTTATATAAAACCTATTCACAGACCGACAAATTGGGCGTGTGACATAAAACAAACTTGTAAAACAAACGTGCATTTACCGAAAACAGTTACCAACAATTCACTGTAATTTAATCACTTTACTTTCAACGAAAGGTCCGACAAACACACCCTAATGTCATAGCTAGATTCCTTTTTTAGTATGTCCATCTACATATTATAAACGTTATGCGTGATATGATACGTGTTATTCAGTATAAAGGAAATGATTTTTTTTAACGAACAAAGGTCGCTGCCACAATTTTGTTTACCCTTTTTACTCTAATGACCTGTAAAATGAATCCCTACGCCCACCTACCCTTTAACGCCTCATAACCTACGACGGGGAAAAAATTATCCAACCCTTTACTAGCATGGAACCCTTAAGCTGCATAAGATAAATGTTGCAACTTAACCTTGGCATACATAAAGTCTCTGTACTAATTATGATTTATTGCCTTTTTTGATAAAAGGACACGTTATTTGACTTCACCTCGTCTGATGCTAAGCTAAAGGCAAAGTCTCGGAAAGAGGGCCACCATCGTAAACACGTACCATGTTAACAAAGGTGGTACTCAGCTTGACGGCTTCGTCAGATGCCTTTTCACGCCCCGCTTAAAGGACCCGGGACTGTAGTAAGAAGCAAACACCTGACCTGGCAGGGAGTTCCTGGTCTTAATCGGCATAGGAATGATTCACCAAACCGCTTGGTTCTAGAAGGTATTGACAGGTAGATGACATCTAAGTACTGAACGTGTTGTCCTGTGGAGGAAACTCCTTTATATTTCAATTTATAATGCTAAAGAATAAACTTCTTATGCCTTGTCTTTCATTACATTATTATGTTCGTTTCGGGATCTGTTCCCGTGACGTTTAGTAAGATTAGTGAGAACACTATTATCAAATAAACTTACCCTAGCTTTTCTGGCAATGAAATACGTAGGTAGGTATGTAGAGACAATAGCTTGCACTTTGCATCTAAGTATCTGACTTCTACAGACTTACGAGCTTTCTCTACTGTCTTCATTATCTTTTTACTTGTCTACCAGTTTTAAACACAAAAACAGTATCTAGTAATTCTATAATATTTCACACTTAAACAGGTGGCAAAATGATTTTTATGTTACCTTCAAAATGTTTCATTATATTCAATTGCCTTCTATGTAAATAAATTGTCTAATGAAATAAGCTTGAGATACAAAAAGATTACTGAAAACTTTATTCAGAGGTCTTACAATGTAATTTAAATAATCCTATAATTTTTTTGTGGTCGAGCGAATTGCTTCTTTTTCTTTCATAATTGTTTTCAAATATAAATTAGCTGTACTTGAGAGTGACGGGAATTAATCCGTGAATATAAGTTAAGTATTTGATTTTGGTTAAGTTTAAAAAGTAAATAAGTAAAAGTAGTAATTTTTATGCCTAGGGTTACGCATTGAGTACACTTTCAACAAAATAATACATTCCAAAAGAGTTATAAAGTAAGGATTTACGATCTTCGAAGGGTCTCAAAAGTTTATCAACTCAATTTAAAATAGGGTATATGTACCACCTAAATTTCAGCCTAAAGCCTTGTACAGAACATCTTAATATCACGGCAACGTCACATGTAAGCCGTCACTAGGCAGCACATGCATTTGGAGTGTGTCCAGAAGCGTTTACTATGGCACTCGTTATTGGTTGAGGTTGAGGTCACTCATGTACGAAGGTGCTCTTCAATAATTTGCATTATCCTAAAGAACACTGCGAATTATTGAACAGCACCTTATACAGGCAGAATTTTGAATTCTTGAAATCTGTCTGTATTAGTCTGCAGTAACATTATTGATTTTGATATATATATGATATAGATTTGAGATATGATAGGTATATATAAACTCACGCCGGCTCCAGTGTTAAACAGGTTAGTTAGTTAAATAGGTAAGTTAATATAATTTTTCTTTCGTGCAGAAATCCCCTCAGATACCGCCCCGCCGGAGGCGGAGGGGGAGGTTATGTCGGACTCGAACCGACTAAAACTGCACGCCGTCTGTGGGTCGTCGTGCTAAGCCGAAGATGAGGTTGTCTTCGACATATCCCTCCCACCCCGGCTGACCCAGGGCCATCCCTGACGGACTGGCCCCCCTTGGGAAGTTAATATAACATCAATATATCATAATATCATTAAGCACCTTGTAGTAGTTTGAACAAGCAGCTGCGCACTTTACCCAAGTTTCACGTCGCCGTATAATATCTATAATTTGGTAGTTACCTAATATTTACGGATGAAATTATCACGCGAAGTTTATTATCTGTATAAATACTCCACACATCTGACGCGAATCAGGTGGTAGTGGAGGGTATAGAGTAGTATTCGGATATTTAACAACAGTAGCTGTAATGTATCCCAGATTTTTTTCATCGGATTAAGTATAGTAATTACCATTCCTGTTAGGTAATGTCCTGTTTTATTAAATTTAAGTATATTATTGTTCGAACTAAAGGTGTGTACCAGATATAAGAACGATCAGTGAACAGGAAGGGCGGAAAACCAAGGAATTAAGATCATTTTGAGCACTCTGTTCATCAAGGTTGATTTGATGCTGACTGTAGAAATCTACTTCACCTCTTTCGGATTTATATATAACGCAGTGCATTTTCCAAATCCCCACGGATACCACACCCACGGAGCCGGTGGAGGTGGTTATGTCGGACTCGAACCGACTGAAATGCACGCCTTCTTGGGAGGACCCAAGACGGCATGCGTGCCAAGGATGGTTGCCGGAGATGAAATTGCCAAAAGCATATCTCTCGCACCCCGGCAGACCCAGGACCGTCTCTTTCGAGATGGCCCCCTTCGGGTTGTGGGGACCACAGTGTCCCCATCTAGCCCCGGTCACGTGGAGGCGCACTTTGCACCGCCGCGGCCTGCTTCTGCTAGGGTGACAAGCGGCTCCACCGCTCATGGAGGACGGAGGTCGTTCTGCGACCTCCGACATCCGGTTCGCCTTCGCTCAGCGCGGGGTTCCCGGGCCCGAAGTCTAGTCCGGACCCGACTGGCCGCCTCTTTCTCGAGCAACTTGCTCGCAGAAGGAGGCGGCCGCACCCCAAGCGTTCACGCATCGTACCATCGCAATGTGGCGAGTGTGAGGATTCCACCCCCAGAGCCGTCACTAGGACCCGCCTCGGCGTGTCATAGTCACTTAGCGTCCTTAAAAGGTGAAAATGAAAATGAGCCTATTCTAATGGGTAAAGAATTTGTTTCGTAAAACCTCTTCATAGTGTCAGTCATTTCTGTGAGAAGATTTATTACAAGGCCACCTCTAAAAATTATGGTCGTCTCGGTAAGTTATGAATTTATGCTAGGCTTACAAAGTGTTACTTTGTAACCCAAATGATGATAGCTCCCTGTTCATTCACTTAGCTTTTATATGAAATAGTTGTGTCAACGTACATTACAAAAATGATATGGAACTTATGTAGAACTTTTAGTTCTGAAATAATAGTTGAGTAAATTAACTAAGTTAACTCTGTTAATCGTGAGTCTTCTGTTTTGAGTTTTTTTTAATGAATCCTAGAGTTTTGTTTTAAATTTCGCCTCAAAATCCTATGATATAATTTGAATTATTTTTACAGCATTAAGTATACTAATTATTATCGAATATATAGGGGAAAATGAATCTTCTCGGGCGGGACAGAAACCCGCGATCTTTCCCTCATAGGGGACTAGGCCTTGACCAACTTGATGCCGAAACACGGCAGATGTGATCCTCTGTGATGGACGAGCTTCGGAGTTCTTGCAGGTAAATGCTGGCGTGCCGCAGGGTTCCGTTTTATCTCCCACTCTTTTTCTTCTGCATATCAATGACATGCTCTGTAACGGAAACATTCACTGCTATGCAGACGACAGCACCTTACACGGGAGTTATTACGCACATCCTGCGGCCAAGCAGTCTGATATCGCGGAAAAAAAAGCAGCTTCTTGTCACTGAGCTGGACCGGATCCTGGACCACATTTCTCAATGGGGCGCTAGGAACCTGGTCGAGTTCAATGCCAAAAAGACCCAGGTATGTGCGTTTACAGCAAAGGTATCTCCTTTCCTTCCCCTTCCCACTCTTCAGAGCACACCACTGCCACTGCATGATCACCTCACTATCCTCGGTATGGATGTTCGCTGCAAACTGAATAACAAAAACTATATCGAGAGTATCATCAAATCAGCCTCGCGTAAACTCGGAGTCCTGAACAAAGTGAGACGTTTTTTCACGCCGGAGCAGCGGTGTCTTCTATACAAGACCCAAATTCGTTCCTGCGTGGAATACTGCTCACATCTCTGGGACGGCTCCGCAAAGTACTTATTAGATGCTCTCGACAGGTTGCAGCGACGTGCGGTCCGCATTATTGGGGATCCTGAGGTCACGAACACTCTCGAGCCTTTGCAGATGCGTAGAGATGTTGCGTCTTTGGCAGTTTTCTACCGTCTCTACCATGGTGAATGTTCTGACGAGCTCTTCCAATTAGTCCCACCCTCCCCTTTCCTTCACAGGACGACACGTGCAGGGCTAAGATGTCATCCATTTACGGTGCAGAGTATACCTGCTAGAACCAAGCGTTTCAGTGATTCATTCCTATGCCGCACCACTAAGACCTGGAAATCCCTGCCAGCTCACGTGTTTCCTTCTTCCTACAGTCCCGGGTCCTTTAAGCGGGCGTGAAAAGGCATCTAATGAGGCCGACAAGCCGAGTGCCACCACTGTTAACATGGTAAATGTTTACGATGGTGACCCTCTTTCCGAGACTTTGCCTTTAGCTTAACATCAGGCGAGGTGAAGTCAAATTGACGTGTCCTGTATAAAAAAAAAAAGTGATTTCAATTTCCCTTCTATTTTTATCCATATTTAAGGCGAAGGTGGAGTCCACCCGAGAAGATTATTTTTCCCTATGTATTCGACCTATGATACAATGTTAAATATCCTGACAGTTATAAACTTTTATTAAACATGTTTCATTGGATTGCCAGGAACCATTTTAGATAGTATAATAAGCATATATAGCAAAGGTATAACGACATTTAAAAAAAAACTCCAATAATGAAGTATAGTATTTTCTCTTTGAGTTTAAATAACTTCAATTCCCTTTAAACGTAAGTTGTATTAGAATAATCAACAAGTGGTGAGGGCAAATGTTAAGCAAAGCTGACATTGATTTAAGTAAGCGTTGCTGACCTTCATATAGGAGACATTTTCACGATATGAGTAATAATAAAATCGTTTCCCTTTGTCAAGCCAATAGTGGGTATAATATGAATTAGGTTTATGTTTTCTTTGATTTCAGAGTTTTCGTCATTTCTAATAACTTCATTTACTAAAAATGTTTTGTTTTCTTCCATAAAATGATTGATATAGGCCATTAAGGATTCTTTTTTTAAATAAGTATACGTTTATAGACACAATAAATACTACTGGGTTAAACTAATCGCAACTGAAGTTTCATTCGCCATGACTATAGATAATAACTAATTCAGCTGCTCTCCGAGAAAAAACTTTTCGGACATGTTTCGCTTGTTTCTAATAAAAAGTTTCTCCGTATTAACATTATTATACTACTACATACTAGATTTTTGTACCCGGTGTTATCATTGCGCCGACTTTTTGCGTAACTTTTCCAAAATAGACGAAACCTGTTACACATTACATCCTAGCCAGAGGGAATATTCTGTCATTGTATAAAACCAACCGACTATGAATAGAAATAATGTACCCGCAGAGACTTTTCATACCACCGCACAATTTAAATGCAGTGGTGGCATACTTGTAAACAGATATGGACATAAATTAGTTTTCCGTGCAACCTGCAAACTGTACAATGTTTAAATATTAAATTTAAGTGAACATATTGTGGTTAGTTTTGTTGTGAAAATTTAAATGTAGATGTGTACGTTTCATGTTTTTACAAAAATTAAAACAATAAAAGCTCATTGCTAATGCGTTTCAAATTGTTTTGTTTTTATTTGCATTGAAACCGCCGTGAACTCGTAAAATTATGTACGCGATAGGATGATTTCATATCACCTGTCTACGAGTACCATTCTTCACTATACTCACAAAACAATCATTAATATAATTAAAATCAACCTTCTTACATTTGAAAAAATAAAAAATGAGCAATGCGACGATCATATTCGCCAATTTTTATGAGCATTATGTGGATATAGCCGGCTGGTATCACAAAAGGTTTGTGTTATGAGAAGGAAACGCTACCGGCCTACCCATTGTGCAGACAAGCGTTGCCGGACGCTTGTTTAGTTCGCTTTACTAGGCTAGTGCTAGTAGCTAGTAAAAAAATAAGTTTTCATAACAGAGCATATTGTGAATTACACAAGCTTTTAAAATAATCGTTTTTAAAAAGCTTGTGATGGTGAAGTGATGTAGACGTAGCATAATAATCAAGAATAAACCTACCACCTACCAACTCGTTCGGTAACTTTTTTTCATAGTGGAAACAGGGCTAATACACTCGTCCTGCGTGTTGTGTTTGTGTTTTTTATATATATATACCGTTCAGCAAAACTTTGCTTGCCAGCACCCCGAACCCATTAATTTGCTGTCTTCCGGTAGTAAAAAATCTAGTGTGAAAACTTGGGTAATAGATGTGAAATACGTCTCGAAATTCCTCCTCGTGATATACTTGACAAGTTTAAATTTTTACTATTTTTCAGTATAGAAACAGTTTAAAATAGGTATCTGTACTCGTCTGTACTTGAATCAGAGTTTGATGTATGAGTACTTCTATTTTCGTAATGTCTTGGTACTCCCACTAGACACTTCACGGTTGCCTTTGTAGTAGGAGCATCAGAACATAGGTGGGACACCTATGTCCCGGTACTGCTCCAGTAGGACTATTTAGTAGGAGCACGAGAACGCACTCTAAACTTAGTAGATATAAACATAGAATGCAGCACCAGAAAGTGTACTTTGACATTGACAGGTCGTATGGTTTTAGCTCATATACATCAACATCTATTTGAATAGTATAAACATAAAATAAAAAGCTATCACCTGTTAATTTCCCACTTAACAGCAGGTGTCACATAACCGGGAAAGATATAGCTTTTTCGGAATCCCAAATAAGCTATTCACAAAATCATAATGGCCTCGGTATTGGTTTCCGCATTTTCGTTGAATGATTGTCATTGATTGTTCATGATACGTATTTTATTGCCCGTAAAACGGCTATAACCTGAACGTTCAGACCGCCTTTTGTTTATACAATTGCTAGTTTTATTTTTGGGAATGTCCGTTATGTAACACGCTTAGTCACTGATAGAAACTTGCCGTGATATCTTTAATGACTCTGCTTTGGGCAATAAAATAAACACGGACAAATATGAGTTGGATTCTCACATACCTAGCGCAACAGGCCGATATTTTCTATATGAACCAATTACTAAATTACTCTAGTTTCATCTTGTCCCTGTCCACTCCAAGAGTAACATCACTAGCCTACTCTTCCTCAAAGTATGTAAGTGGTTGTACTTGTGTACTTGTCTGGGTGCTTAGGGGTCCCACCAAGATCTTCGGGACCCAAGCCAACCTCACCTGCAAGCCGGTGCACCTGCTGAAAAACGGACGAGGCTCTGGCGCTGGCTTTCCCTTCAGGGTTGGGGGGTCAGACGGCAGTCGCCCCCGGAAAGGCCAAAACTTAGCCAAATCATGATAGGCAATGTAAGGGATCGCGCGAGGGATAGGGCGCCGCCGCAAAACGGCGCGCAGGAGTGTCGCCCGCCTCTTGTGACAAGTGGACGAGGGCTACCGTGCCTGAGCCGGGCACGGCTAAAGAAGATAGGCCAAAATCGCGATCCCCGTAAACTCCGCTTCGCAACGTGGAACATCGGCACGTTAACTGGTCGCGCGAGGGAGTTGGCCGCCGTACTCTCCAGGCGGAGGGTGGCCGTGGCGTTCCTGCAGGAGACTCGGTGGGAGGGCAGTAGCTCCAAGCTCATTGGAGACGGCTACCAGCTGATGTACACAGGTGCTCCTGATGGGCAGGCCGGGGTGGGCGTGGTGCTCTCCCGGGGGCTTCGGGATGACGTCTTGGAGGTGAAACGCCATAGCGCCCGACTTATGGTTGTGAGGGTGCTTGTCGATGGGATTGTAACCCACCTGATAAGTGCCTACGCTCCACAGTCTGGGTGTGGCGAAGCCGAAAAGATCTCGTTCTGGAACCAACTCGGGGGAGTGCTCCGTGACATTCCGCGGTCGCAGGAGATTGTTTTGGGTGGTGACCTGAACGGTCATGTGGGTGGTGGGTGTGAGGAGTTTGGGCGTGTCCACGGTGGTTATAGATACGGTAGCCGTAACCCAGAGGGTGAGCATATCCTCAGAACGTGTGCGGCTGCTGATCTTGCCATCGTGAACACGTACTTCAAAAAGAAGCCCGAACATCTTATCACCTACAAGAGTGGGGGGCGCGCTACCCAGATCGATTTCCTGCTCACTAGGAGGCACAGCATCAGTAGGGTAGCAAACTGCAAGGTTATACCCGGGGAGAGTCTCACTACGCAACACCGTCTCCTTGTCATGGACCTCCGCGTAAAACCCAAAGGCAAACGAGTTGAGCGCGGCCAACGCAGAATCAAGTGGTGGCTGCTTGATAAAGCCAAGTCCCAGAGTTTCGTCTCAGCTATCGGTGATAAGTGCACTAATGCTGTAGACGAACCAGTGCAAGATAGCTGGGACAAGATTCAGGCAGCTATCCTTGAGGCGGGGAAGGCAGTGCTCGGCACGTCTAAGGGTGGACGCAAGTGTGACAAGGACACCTGGTGGTGGAACGACACAGTTCAGAAGGAGATCAGGGTGAAGAAAGCCCTCTTTAAAAAGTGGCAAGCGTCCAAATCTCCCGAAGACCACGACGAGTACAAAGAGGCTAAACGCGCCACTAGGAGAGCCGTAGCCAGGGCCAGACGAGAACACTTGCAACCGCTATACAACAAGTTGGAATCGTCTGAGGGGCAAAAGCTCATCTACAAGTTGGCGCGCTCCAGGGCCAAAGCGGTGCAGGCTATAACCAAGTGCCGCTGCATCAAAGACCCTGGAGGAAACCTGTTGTACGATGAAGTCGCGGTGAAGGAGAGATGGCGCTCATACTTCCACGATCTGCTGAATAAGCAGCATAAAGAGGTGCAGCCACCAGATCTCCCTCCAAATCTAGGACTAGTGCCACCGATAACGCCTGCTGAAGTTCAGACTGCCATTCGTCACATGAAGAACCGGAAAGCTGTCGGACCCGACGAAGTCCCCATCGAGGCTTGGAAGGCAATGGGTGCCCGTGGTGTGGGCATCCTCGCAAATCTTTATAACCGTATCCTCCTCACCGGTAAAATCCCAAACCAGTGGAGGCTGAGTGTTATTACGCCAGTCTTCAAGGGCAAGGGATCGGTGCAGGAGTGTGGTAGTTACCGAGGTATAAAGATAATGTCCCACACCATGAAGCTTTACGAGCGGATAATCGATTCCCGGATCCGACAGGAGAGTACCCTCTCGGAGTGTCAGTATGGGTTCCGCCCCGGACACGGGACTATGGATCCGGCGTTCGCCCTAAGGATCGTCGCGGAGAGATACAGGGCGAGGAACACGCCTCTGTACTTTCTATTCCTAGACATGCAGAAGGCCTTCGACTGTGTGCCTCGCGCGATGATCTGGTGGGCACTGCGGTCCAAAGGAGTCCCAGAGGCTTACATCGACACCATCCGAGACATGTACCAAGATTCCGGTTCCGTGGTTCGGACCGCTGTTGGCGACACGAAAACCTTCCCCATCACCGTCGGGGTACACCAAGGATCCGTACTCAGTCCCTACCTGTTCAGCTTAGTGTTAGACGTTCTGTCGGACAGTATCAGAGACTCACAAGAGCAGCCTCCATGGTTGCTTATGTATGCTGATGACATTGCGCTGATGGACGCAGACAGGAACAGATTGGTGCGACGTGTGAAAGTGTGGAAGGAGGCGCTTGAGAACGGCGGTCTGAAGCTAAATGTGGCGAAGACAGAGTACTTGGCGTTAAACTCAACAGATCCCACACCCGTTCGCATAGGCGATGACTTGGTCGAGCGCACGGATCAGGTCAAGTACCTGGGATCTGTACTTCACGCTTCTGGTGACATCGACTACGACGTCAAGGCACGTATTGCCGCCGCGTGGGCTAAGTGACGGGAAATGACTGGCGTCACTTGCGACTCTAAAATGCCAGTCAGGCTGAAGGGGCAGGTCTATAAAACGATCATTAGACCTGTCCTCTTACACGGCTGTGAGGCGTGGCCGCTGTTGGAGCGGCACAAGCAGATGCTGCGTGTCACGGAGATGAAAATGCTGCGGTGGATGTGTGGAGTCACGCGTAAAGATCGCGTGAGGAACTCACGCATCCGAGGCAGCCTTCATGTCCGTGACATCGCAGATAAAATGCAAGAGAGCCGCCTCCGCTGGTGCGGCCACGTCTTGCGGAAACCGCCCAGCTACGTGGGTAACAAATGCCTGGCAATGGCGCCCCCACCCGGTCCAGGTAGAAGGGGTAGGCCCAAGAAGTGCTGGCTTGGCGTCGTGGAGGGTGACATGCGTGAAAACGGTCTCACTACCTTGGACGCCCAAGATCGTGCGAAGTGGAGGAGGAAGAGCTGGAAGGCGGACCCTGAGCTCCGAGGGCACCGTGGCCTCGGATGCAATCAGGACTAACGTCTTTATGTGGATGATGATGACTTGTGTATATGTACTGGGGCTCGATTCACTATCGCCACGTATCACGTATTTGTGAGTTTGTGAGTTTCGTTTCGATAACCTGGTATTCTGTACGATCTGTCAAAGCATAGGTTTACAAATACTTAGGTTTTTATCATTTTGACAACTTATGTCACCCATACAAATGGCTCAAACGTCATAAAATACTAACACCACGTATCGCATATGTGTGGTTATGGAAATCGATAACTTAATAACCTGGTATTCAGTAACATCTGTCAAAGTCAAAATTATGGTTTAGGCGTTAAATCATGGTTCTGAACTCGATGACAATGTTCTGCTCGATTTGTATACGTAGATACGTTCACAAAAATTATAAAAGTTTAAATGTTTTTTATCATAGGAAAATCATTCGGTAAGTGTTTATTTACATTTGAATTGCAATGATTGCTAAAATTTGTCGTTGAATAAATCCATACTTAATATTATAAATGCAAAAGTAACTCTGTCTGTCTGTCTGTATGTTAGCTTTCACGCCTAAACCACTGAACCGATTTTGATGAAATTTGGTATGAGGGTAGATTAAACCTTGAGAAAGGACATAAGCTATGTTTGGTCGCGATAACTGACATCCACGCGGGCGGAGCCGCGAGCAAAAGCTAGTTCACGATAAATATTATACGATAATCTTCATTGCGCTATCCAGACCTAAAGAAAACAGAGATTAACTAACTTGTGTTTCGTGATTTAGAATGCGGATAAACATAGTATTTAACTTTTTCTCATAAATCAATCCCACCTTTTTTTTGGCCTGCGAAAACCTCGGATACCTCCCCCGCCGGAGCCGGAAGGGGTTATGTGGGCCTCGAACCGACTAAAACCGCACGCCGACTGAGGGTCGTGGTGCTAGACCGGAGGTGAGGTTGTCATCGACATATCCCTCGCACCACGGCTGACCCAGGTCCCCGACTCGCCCCCGGAATGGGGAGGCGCGCTTCCCAGCGCGCCGCCGCCGTAAATCAATACCACCATGTATGTACAGTGAGCATGCAAGGTGCACAAAATTGTCATAATATCAAGGTATAGCTCGGGCCATATATCTTGGACCTATTTTTTTATATAAAGGACACGTCAATTTCACTTCACCTCGCCTGATGGTAAGCTAAAAGCAAAGTTTCGGAAAGGGGGTCACCATCGTAAACATGTACCATGTTAACAGTGGTGGCACTCATCTTGACGGTCTTGTCAGATGCCTTTTCACGCCCCGCTTAAAGGCCCCGGGACTGTAGGATCCTGTGAAGGAAAGGAGAGGGTGCGACTGATTAGAAGAGCTCATCAGAATATTCACCGTGGTAGAGACGGTAGAATACTGCCAAAGACGCAACATCTCTACGCATCTGCAAAAGCTTGAGGAAGTTCGTGACCTCAGGATTCCCAATGATGCGGACCGCACGTTGCAGCGACCTGTTGAAAGCATCTAGTAAGTACTTTGCGTAGCCATCCCAGAGATACGAGTAGTATTCCACGTAGAAACGAATTTGAGTCTTGTATGAAGACGCCGCTGCTCCGAGCTCCGAGCTTACGCTAGGCTGTTTTGATGATGCTCTCGATATAGTTTTTGTTATTTAGTTTGCAGTGAACATCCATACCGAGGATATTGAGGTTATCCTGCAGTGGCAGTGGTGTGCTCTGAGTCCGGCTCAGTGACAAGAAGCTGCCTTTTTTCCGCGATTTCACACTGCTTGGCTGCGGCCAAGCAGTGTGAAATCATGCATGTGCGTGATAACTCCCGTGTAAGGTGCTGTCGTTTGCATAGCAATTAATGCTACCATTAGAAAGCATGTCATTGATATGCAGAAGAAAGAGAGTGGGAGATAAGATGGAACCCTGCGGCGCGAGCATTCGCCTGCAAGAACTCCGAAGCTCGTCCATCACAAAAGACGCGAATACGGTGCTCCTGCAGGACGCTTGCAACCCAGTTGCATGATCTGGGAGGCAGGCCAAAGGTTGGTAGCTTGGAAAGCAGCGATGTGTGCCATACCCTATTGAACCCTAAGCTGTGGCGATGTCAATACTAATTGCCAGTGACTCAAATCGTGAGATATAAAAGGCCCTGGGGCGTGCGGATTATTTTGTAATAATATATAATTGTCTTAGTGAACTGAAGCTCGTCTACCGCAGCAGCTATCATCAGCTATCGCAGCTGCTATCGTCAAAATTCATCCAAGAAACGTGTACCGCGTGTATAGAGCACATTTTAGGTGCCAGATATATGTCTCAAGCAATAATGAGATCATTTTGAGTACTTCGCTACTCAATGTCGATCTGTGCGCATCGCATTGGCATCCCTGGGCCGCTTTTCTGCTATTGTGACAGGCGGCTACCATTGTCACATACCAAGTCTACGGTCCTGCAGGACAGAGGTCATTGAGCTACCTCCTATGTTACGCCGTGCGCCGCCTGAGTCCTCGGTCGCATCACAGTAATAGCACTCAGTCGGGGTCCTTCTGTACCAGAAACAGGTGATCCCCCAAACGTCGTTTTGCGGAGATCATCAGTGTCATCAGTACGTCAACCATAATCTTTTCACATAGAGTGCTCGCATGATAAGTCTGCGCGTGAATGTTTATAGTGAAATGAGAACAATTTTCAAATTTTAAGGACAGGTGTTTTTTGGGTATATTAATAGTTTGAGATGTTTAAAAAAAAAATTCCAAAAACAAACAATATTTAAAGTAAAAGTTTTCTATTCCCGCCTTTTTTCATTAAAAAGAATCAAGTAAAGAACTTTAAATTTTTTTTTCAAGGATGAAATTGAGTATCGCCATTCGATATTTAAAATAGATGACTATTATACGCACACGAAGACAAGGCTGAATAGCAAAGCGACCTCTTTGGTCTTTGGGCTGAATGCATGATGTCTATTGCCAGTATGATGGTTAGATGTACGCGAACTTTTTTATGGAAAGAAGTGGTTTTTTTTTATTACTTACCGCCCTAGGGTTTTTCTTATTTGGAGGTAATAAGAACCTACTTATTGAACATGAGAGAAGTAAAAATATTATAAACTTAAAAACCATATATAAAAAATTATGCTGAAAATATCGAAACAACTTTGATAGCTGGTGGTATTTGCAAACCATAAACTGGAAACCTGGAGGACAGGTTCATGCCCCTGCTGCGTACGCCGCAGCAGACGATGGCTACCAGGGCAATTAGGTTCTGCACGATACCCTTCGTTGTGGCGAGTCTCGTGGATCCTACAATCGAGGGCCCTTTCAGTGCTATATCGGTTCCGAAAGGAGGCGCGGAAGCGAGGATACAATCCCGAGCCTGGCGGCCCTGGGAGTGAGAGTTCTCACGCTCGCCACCCTACTCGCGGCGATGTTCCGCTGCGCGGATGCATGGGAGGCCGGCGCCTCCTGGGAGCAAGTAATGCTCGAGAAGGAGACGGCGGAAAGGGAGTGGCGGCGTGACCGAGATAGACTCGCAAACCGCGCTACCCGCGGGCGAAGGCAACATAGACGTAAGATGCACAAACCGACCTCCATCCCCCATAAGCGCGGGCCTGGGGTGACGGGTGGAGCTGCTTGTCACCCTAACAGAAGCAGGCCAAGGCGGCGGGGCGCTAAGAAGCGTGGCTCCCCATACCGGGGGCGAGTTAGGGACACCGTCGTCCCTCCTTCTTGAGGAGAACCTGGGTCAGCCGAGGTGCAAGGGCTATCGATGACAACTTCACCTTCGGCCTAGCACTCCGACCCACAGACGGCGTGTGATTTTAGTCGGTTTGAGTCCGACATAACCTCCCCCTCCGGCTCCGGCGGGTATCCGTGGGGCTTTCCGCACGAAAAAAACGAAAGAAAAAAAAGACATTCAAATGGCTCTGTAAGTGCCTGAACTGAATAAAGGAAATTCACTCTTTGGTTCTTCTTTTTTTTATTATGTTCCATAACGGGCCTAACCCGCCATCTGCGTAACTGTCGAGCGCACCGCAGCGCCACCCTCAATCAACACGAGTTTCTTGACTGAATTACATATTACATATTATATAATATATATATTGTAGAAAAAGCCGAACAAATAGTACAACCAAAATTTGTTTGAGGATTACTAATATGTACAATAATAGGAATATTTGGTATCCTTTAAATAGATGCTATGTTGGTAGAAATGCAATAACGCTCCGCTACAAAAAGTTTTTAATGAATGTTCAGAACGTAAGAATTTTTTTTATCATAGGTACCATAGACCACAAAACAACTTCGTTTTCTTAAGGTTTTCTTATTTCTTCTTGGATATAATATCACTATTCGATCAGTTAGTATTATAATGTTGCCATTTTAGCAGCCTGCTGTGTATAGTTGTATAACTTATTTCTTAGGTCAAATAAAAATACAAATGACTTATGCATTACAATAATTGTATTTTATTAAACTGTAGTGCAATGATGATAAAAAATATATCCCATATTCATCTAAACATAAATAGATTTTTTGAAGCACATAAATAATAATAATAGTTAAAAGTACCTACTTTTTTTTTATTATTCTCGCGTCAATTCCCGTTATAATAATTAATTATTTATTGGTAATTTACAGAATACATTATAATTGTATACTAAAAAACTACTAATTACAAATAAAATAAAAGAAACCAATATTATGACAGCGCGATTAAGATAGCATAATTATATTCCCGAATAGTGTAATTATTCATAAAAGTGAATCGTTGACACGAAAAGAAGAAGACTAATATTGATTAAATCATAGTTCAAAACAATTCCATACATAAGATTTATGTATGAGATTGAAAAAATTAATAATAAGAATTTATTGAATTAAAAATTGTCAATTCAAGTTATATTTTTAGTCTGGCATTATTTTCATAAAAGTCGTATGTCATATGACATAAAATGCCACGTATATTAACGTGGTATTCTGTACCGAAAACTGACATAGGTTACTCACTGAAATCGCACGTTGCGTATATTTACGTCAGTAAAATCATAAGTAAATTTACGCAACTAAGTACGTAAGTTAGTGAATTGAGCCCCTGTAAAGACTTAAAGGAGTTTTTGTTGGTATGTGATAGGTATTTCACTAATTCGTTGATTATCAAGCGGCCTGTAGGTATATTTTGTTCTCATAACAAAAGAAAAATAAAGTATGACTGCTTTTCTGCGTATCATAACAGTACTATTATTTAAACTGCCCCATAAGATGAATTACCTGTTTAGTTGTAAGTTTAATTTATAATATAATTTCATCAAAATATAAATGGGCAAGTAGAATAGCGATACCTAAACGAGGCTTTATCTGGAAGTGAAGAAACGTACGATAACGATTCTGGGGCTCGATTCACTATCGCCACGTATCACGTATTTGTGAGTTTGTGAGTTTCGTTTCGATAACCTGGTATTCTGTACGATCTGTCAAAGCATTAGTTTACAAATACTTAGGTTTTTATCATTTTGACAACTGACGTCACCCATACAAATGGTTCAAACGTCATAAAATACTAACACCACGTATCGCATATGTGTGGTTATGGAAATCGATAACTTAATAACCTGGTATTCAGTAACATCTGTCAAAGTCAAAATTATGGTTTAGGCGTTAAATCATGGTTCTGAACTCGATGACAATGTTCTGCTCGATTTGTATACGTAGATACGTTCACAAAAATTATAACGTTGAATAAGTCCATACTAATGTTATAAATGCAAAAGTAACTCTGTCTGTCTGTCTATATGTTAGCTTTCACGCCTAAACCACTGAACCGATTTTGATGAAATTTGGTATGAGGGTAGATTAAACCTTGAGAAAGGACATAGGCTATGTTTGGTCGCGATAACCGACATCCACGCGGGCGGAGCCGCGGGCAAAAGCTAGTTCACGATAAATATTATACGACATTCTTCATTGCGCTATCCAGACCTAAAGAAAACATGGATTAACTAACTTGTGTTTCATGATTTAGAATGCGGATGAACATAGTATTTAACTTTTTTCATAAGTCAATACCACCTTTTTTTTGTCCTGCGAAAACCTCGGATACCTCCCCCGCCGGAGCCGGAAGGTGGGTTTATGTGGGACCCGAACCGACTAAAACCGCACGCCGACTGAGGGAGGTGAGGTTGTCATCGACATATCCCTCGCACCACGGCTGACCCAGGGCCATCCCTTACGGTCTGGTCCTCCTCGGGAGGGGGGACAACGGTGTCCCCAACTCGCGCCAGGAATGGGGAGGCGCGCTTTCCAGCGCGCCGCCCGCCGCCGTAAATCAATACCACCATGTATGTACAGTGAGCATGCAAGGTGCATAAAATGGTCATAATATCAAGGTATAGCTCGGGCCATATATCTTGGACCAATTATTTTTGTAATAGACACGTTAATTTCACTTCACCTCGCCTGATGGTAAGCTTAAAGCAAAGTCTCGGAAAGAGGGTCACCATCGTAAACATGTACCATGTTAACAGTGGTGGCACTCAGCTTGACGGCCTTGTCAGATGCCTTTTCAGGCCCCGCTTAAGGGCCCCGGGACTGTAGGATCCTGTGAAGGAAAGGAGAGGGTGGCACTAATTAGAAGAGCTCATCAGAATATTCACCGTGGTGGAGACGGTAGAATACTGCCAAAGACGCAACATCTCTACGCATCTGCAAAAGCTCGAGGAAGTTCGTGACCTCAGGATTCCCAATGATGCGGACCGCACGTTGCAGCGACCTGTCGAGAGCATCATCGCATCTCTGGGAAGGCTACGCAAAGTACTTAACTTTGCGTAGCCATCCCAGAGATGCGAGCAGTATTCCACGTAGGAACGAATTTGAGTCTTGTATGAAGACGCCGCTGCTCCGAGCTCCGAGTTTACGCTAGGCTGTTTTGATGATGCTCTCGATATAGTTTTTGTTATTCAGTTTGCAGTGAACATCTATACCGACGATATTGAGGTTATCCTGCAGTGGCAGTGGTGTGCTCTGAGTCCAGCTCAGTGACAAGAAGCTGCCTTTTTTCCGCGATTTCACACTGCTTGGCCGCAGGATGTGCGTGATAGGTGCTGTCGTTTGCATAGCAATTAATGCTACCGTTAGAAAGCATGTCATTGATGTGCAGAAGAAAGAGAGTGGGAGATAAGACGGAACCCTACGGCGCGCCAGCATTCACCTGCAAGAACTCCGAAGCTCGTCCATCACAAAAGACGCGAATACGGTGCCCCTGAAGGTCGCCTGCAACCCAGTTGCACGATCTGGGAGGCAGGCCAAAGGTTGGTAGCTTGGAAAGAAGCGATGTATGCCATACCATATCGAACCCTAAGCTGTGGCGATGTCAATACTAATTGCCAGTGATAAATAAATAAATAAATAAATAAAATTAAATATTATAAATGCGCAAGTAACCGACATCCACGCGGGCGGAGCCTTGAGCAAAAGCTAGTAATATATACTTGTCTTAGCGAACTGAAGCTCGTCTACCGCAGTAGCACCCCGTGCTATCATCAAAATTCATCCAAGAAACGTGTACTGCGTGTATAGAGATGTTTAAAAATATTCCAAAACAAACAATATTTAAAGTAAAAGTTTTCTATTCCCGTCTTTTTTCATTAAAAAGTATCAAGTAAAGAACTTTTAAATTTTTTTTCAAGAACGAAATTTGAGCTTCCCCATTCGATATTTAAAATTTATGACTATTATATTCACACGAAGACAAGGCTGAATAGCAAAGCGACCTCTTTGGTCTTTGGTCTGAATGCATGACGTATATTGCCAGTATGAAGGTTAGATGTACGCGAACTTTTTTAGAGAAAGAAGTGATTTTTTTTTAATTACTTACCGCCCTAGGGCTTTTCTAGCTACATTATTACCCTAGAGCGCTAATATTAGTCACCTACAAGCCGCATTTGGAGGTAATAAGAACCTACTTATCGAACATGAGAGATGTAAAAATATTATAAACACTTAACCATATTTAAAAAACCCTACTTATGCTGAAAATATCGAAACAACTTTGATAGCAGGTGGTACCCATTTGCAAACCATAAACTGGAAACCTAGAGGACAGTTTCATGCCCCTACTGCGTACGCCGCAGCAGACGATAGCTACCAGGGCCATTAGGTACTGCCCGATAACCTTCGTCGTGGCGAGTCTTCTGGCCGGATAGCCACCGTGGATCCTACAATGGGCCCTTTCAGTGCTATATCGGTTCCGAAAGGAGGCGCGGAAGCGGGGATACGATCCTAAACCTGAATATATTCGGCCGAGAAATTTCGGCCTCACAGGGATATGGTGGCGGAGTGGGAGCGACGACTTAAGTAATCGCGTGCAGGGCACGCTGTCGTAGCGGCCATACCAATTATGGGGGGAGAGACTAGAGAGGCCACATGGCAGCCCCTCGTATCGACTGACGCAAATTATCACCGGGCACGCGTGCTTCGGGTGGGATCTGAGTCTGATCGTTAAGGAGCCATCGTCCGGGTGCTATCACTGCGACGCAAGCGAGGACTCAGGGCTGCACACGCTCCCCGAGTATCCGGCGTGGGAGACGCTGAGACGGGAGCTGGTGGCGGCCCTGGGAGTGAGAGTTTTCACGCTCGCCACCTTACTCGCGGCGATGTTCTGCTGCACGGATGCATGGGAGGCCGGCGCCTCCTGGTAGCAAGTAATGCTCGAGAAGGAGACGGCGGAAAGGGAGTGGCAGCGTGACCGAGATAGACTCGCAAACCGCGTTACCCGCGGGCGCAGGCAACATGGACATCGGATGCACAAACCGACCTCCGTCCCAAATAAGCGCGGGCCTGGGGTGACGGGTGGAGCTGCTTGTCACCCTAACAGAAGCAGGCCAAGGCGGCGGGGTGCTAAGAAGCGTGGCTCCCCATACCGGGGGCGAATTAGAGACACCGTCGTCCCTCCTTCTTGAGAAGACCCTGGGTCAGCCGAGGTGCAAGGGCTATCGATGACAACCTCACCTTCGGCCTAGCACTGTGACCCACACGTGTGATTTTAGTCGTTTTGAATCCGACATAACCATAACCCCCCTACGGCTCCGGCGGGTATCCGCGGGGATTTCCGCACGAAAAAAAAAGAAGAAAAAAAAAGACATTCAAATGTGCTCTGTAATTGCCTGAACTGAATAAAGGAAATTCATTCTTTGGTTCTTCTTCTTTTTATTATGTTCCATAACGGGCCTAAACCGCGTCATCTGCGTAACTGTCGAACGATATACCCGGCGCTATGCCACACAGACCACCAAGCATACAATACTCTTTGATAATATTGTAGGTACAGTTAAAAACTTGGTTAAAAATAATTTAGATTTTAAATTTAGACCCACGTTCCGCCAGATGTGCACCGAACCCAAGTAGTACTCGTATTTCATTGACAAGGAAAAATAGATTCATTGTTTCATTTTGTTTAAAACCTTTGGACCTCCCTTCATATATTGAAATTATACCGCTTTGTATTATAACCAAAATTTCAAGATTATTCAGTTGAAATATCACAGGGATACCAGATTAATCGTAGCCATAGAGTATATTGAGTAAATAAAGAGAATCGTAGCAGCGCCACCCTCAATTATCTATATTGTATAATATATATATATTGTAGAAAAAGCCGAACAAATAGTACAACCAAAATTTGTTTCGAGGATTACTAATATGTATAACAATAGGAATATTTGGTATCTTTTAAATAGATGCTATGTTGGTAGAAATGCAATACCGCTCCGCTATAAAAAGTTTTTAATGAATGTTCAGAACGTAAGAAAATTGTTTATCATAGGTACCATAGACCACAAAACAACTTCGTTTTTTTAAGGTTTTCTTATTTCTCCTTGGATATATCACTATTCGATCAGTTAGTATTATAATGTTGCCATTTTAGCAGCCTGCTGTGTATAGTTGTATAACTTATTTCTTAGGTCAAATAAAAATACAAATGACTTATGCATTACAATAATTGTATTTTATTAAACTATAGTGCAATGATGATAAAAAATATATCCCATATTCATCTAAACATAAATAGATTTTTTGAATCACATAAATAATAATAATAGTTAATAGTACCTACTTTTTTTTTATTATTCTCGCGTCAATTCCCGTTATAATAATTAATTATTTATTGGTAATTTACAGAATACATTATAATTGTATACTAAAAAACTACTAATTACAAATAAAATAAAAGAAACCAATATTATGACAGCGTGATTAAGATAGCATAATTCTATTCCCGAATAGTGTAATTATTCATAAAAGTGAATCGTTGACACGAAAAGAAGAAGACTAATATTAATTAAATCATAGTTCAAAACAATTCCATACATAAGATTTATGTATGAGATTGAAAAAATTAATAATAAGAATTTATTGAAAAAAAAATTGGCAATTCAAGTTATATATTTAGTCTGGCATTATTTTCATAAATGTCGTATGTCATAGGTATGACATAAAATGTCACGTATATTAACGTGGTATTCTGTACCGAAAACTGACATAGGTTACTCACCGAAATCGCACGTTGCGTATATTTACGTCAGTAAAATCATAAGTAAATTTACGCAACTAAGTACGTAAGTTAGTGAATTGAGCCCCTGATTTCAAATCTTCGAGCCTCCCGCTTTAATATTTCATTCTTTACAAATGGACTGACATTTCTGAACGAGTTCTGCTTAAATGAAAAACTGAGTCAAACACCATTATTATTTGAATGATATTATTTCAAGCCCTTGAAGGCATCGTTATTAGGCACTTCTATTTTATAAGTTATTTGAGATGATAATATCTGTTTCGTATTCAAGTATTTTCGAGTATTATTGACAGGAAGGGAAAGTTTAATATAAAAGTAGGGCGGAGGAAAAATAAGGGAGATAACATAAAAATAAAAAGTTCTTGTAAATATTAAACATCTTTGAATTCTCAATGATCGTTCAAAAAGAATATTAATATCACGAAGTTGCCACCGTTTCCTAAATAATAAGGTTTGAATTTCAATTTAAAATTAAATCTTAAAGGAAATCTATTGACGAACGACAAAAGTGACGGTAAAAGTTAATTGGATTGGTTTCAGGGATGCTCAAGTCTTCTCAATCTGGGCTATTAATTTAGAATTGACTTTTTATCCCCGTTTTATTACTATGCAGAACTCAAGATAAAAACCTCTTGAATATAAAGTGTCAAGTCGTTTGTCTTCCTTTATTTAATGTTATAAATGGACGAGCTTTTGGTGGTGTCTTCGTTCGCGTAAATGTCTGTTGTTGTGGAAGCGGATGAAATTTTAAGGCTCCCTCGTTAACAAGTTCCACTACGATCGGTTCAGAGGTTTAGTCATGAAAATGTGGTAAACAACCTGCTTCCGTATTTAAAATTACTGGTGGTACAGTGCGCGACAGAAGTGCGGACATAAACATTAGCTTTCAAAATTTTAATATTATTGACGTTCCTTTTGAAAAATAAACCTTTAGTATATTCTGAATGGTTGATTTTTTGCAAGTTTATATATTTCTATATATAATTTATATAGGTTTGGCCTGCTTATCGATAGGTAAAATTAAGTCATTTTAATTTTACGGTTACCTGATTGATGATGTTGACCTGATTTAACCTTTAGTTATATTGGAACAGTTTGTAACCGTTTAATTTTTTTTTAATATTAGGTACTTGTTTATAAATTATGTTCTATTATGTAAACTGCAAGCGTATGAATATAGGGGCGTGCTTATTCAAATTGGTGCGCTCAGTGGTATGAGATACAAATATAAGATTATGTATTTGATATTGGCAGTATGAACATAACCAATAAATATTTTATGGAAGGTATACTTACATAGGTATAGTACTTATATATGTGGCGATACCACATGTAACTAGCGCCATTTAGCGACAGCAAGCCGAACTACTACGTCACTACGAATCCTGCATCGCGAAAGTGAAGTTCGCACGCTGGTACAATATATGTACAACATCCCAACGACAATCGTTGGGCCGCGGCCCGCCAGGCGTGATCACCTTGCCTGGTCGAAGAATCTTCCCTTTGTGTTAGAGGAACATCACCCCTCGTTCCTCCAAATATACATTCTTATTGTTTGTTCGTCTAGATGTAATCGTTAGCGAATAAATTTTTGTCCGTCTTCAAAAATAAATTTCCGTCTTCAAAATATGAAGCAAGATTAACTAAGTACCGTACAGAATGAGGTTATTTAAATTAACTTGTTACATTAACTGCTTAATATAATATTTAAGATCTTAAATTGCTCGGGTTTATGCGCGAAAACAATAACCTCATTTGCCTTGAATAATTCCTCGTAGCGTTTTAAAGTGCACCTTACAAGAAGCAGGACTGCTTTGAAGCCACGTTTTGCAACAGAAATTATATTCAGCAGCAAATATTTTACAATCCATGTAAAATGAACCTTAATTGATTGTATTAAGAGCTGTGAATACATGTCCAACCTCGGTTAAATTTGGTTTTCTTTACGCTCCACGTAAACGTTTAAAACAAAATGACAAAGCCAAACGATTCCGTGTGAAAAACTTTAAGTTGTTTCTTTTTTTGTGAAATGACTTCTTTGGCAGATAAATTTGAAAGGAAAAAGTTGAGTTGAATTGTAAGTTAAGTATTCAAGTTACGAGTCTTCTGCCTGCGGCGTTCAGAATTAAATATAGATGAGTGGACTGCGGGCTAAATTCAGTGAAAAAAAAAGGTACATGTTGACTCAACTAAATAATTATGTGATAGGAGTAGGAAGATTAGGACGATGACGTATGTGAATACCTTTATGCGATATTCAATAGAATTGTCACAGATTCATGAAACGGCTTTTAAAAGACTTCCTTAAAGTAGGTAGGACATCGATAAAACTTAGTAATAGTTATTTCGGTGATATACCTCAAATCAATTGTGTGCATCATTGTACGGGAATATGCGTTACATAAAACGGTGTTGTGAAAGGAAACTTTTTTAATTTTAGTTATGCTGACGGGAGATACTGCAAAGCTGAATATGGGAGCGCTATAAAAGCCGACTGAAGTACCTACCAGTCGACATTCATTCATCATGCATTGATGTAATGCGCATGCTATATTAAGCTTTGTCTCTCTATTTTTCTTTAACTGTCTGACTTGAAAATGAGCTCGTATAATAACATATATGCTGTGTTCTTTGAATGAATGTGTATGTAGCCTGGATTGCTAAACTTAGATACCTTTATAAATTCGAATACATCGGAAAAATGAAATGCTCAAGTGGAACTTGAACCCACGACCTTTCCCTTACAGGGGGAATGCTCTACCAACTGAGCTATTGAGCCACACCTGAATCATTTCAAATGTCCCTTCACATTTTAACCGTCTTTAAGGGAGACGGTGGAGCCATCTACCAACTTTCTTACGAACTGTTTGAACCAATGATTGATTTTTTAACCATTTTTAAACATTGATTTTTGGCGAAACTACCCAAATATTTGAATGTTTTTTTATAGTATTTATTATTGTATTACCTACCTAGGTTGTGGAGGTCAGTCTCTTCATGAAAAATATCGTAATTCACCAGCTTCGTAGTTAATTGATTTAAGAAATGGTTCGGAAGAAGACCACCATAGAGAAGTACAAACTTTAAAATAATAAAGCGTATAATACATCGAATCAATTTCTAATATCTGAAATGGGACAGTTGTTTGCCAACCTTACGCAGCTAGGTATCTAATTTTCAAAGATGGTAAACATGTTTACTCTACCGCGATAACTTTAGCTAAGTGTACTCAATTTTATTCGTTTTCCTCTACAAACTTACTTTTGGTTATTACATTATATTTTATGTGATATCAAGATTATTTTACCCTCAATAAGTATCAAAAGTTTACTTATTATACCCATAGGTACGTCATGGGTTTCAAGCTTGAACTTTTGTTTTCTTAAGTTCATTGTGCTCATTAGAAATTAATTACAAATACAAATACAAATACATTTATTTGGAACAATCAACAGTTTTACACAGTACAAAGCAACGATGATATCCGCAAAAGTATAAACTGTGACACAGATATCAACGCCCTCTCCCGAATAACAAAATTTTTCCAAAATTTAATGTATTACAGACAGTTTCATGCAATATAAAACACTAGATATTTAAATAGGTGTGTGTGGGTGTGTGTGTGTGTGTGTGTGTGTGTGTGTGTGTGTGAGTGTGTGTGTGAGTGCGTGCGTGTGTGAGTGCGTGTGTGCATGTGTGTGTACGCGCTTGCAGGTATTGCAACAAGTGACGATTAATGGTTTTTTTTTATAAAGGACATGTCAATTTGACTTCACTTCTCCTGATGGTAAGCTAAAGGGAAAGTCTCGGAAAGAGGGTCACCATCGTAAAAATGTACCACGTTAACAGTGGTGGCACTCAGCTTGACGGCCTTATCAGAAGCCTTTTCACACCCCGCTTAAAGGACCTGGGACTGTAGGAAGAAGGAAACACGTGAGCTGAAAGGGAGTTTCAGATCGCCGCACGCACGCCGTCTTGGGTCTTTGGTTGCCGGAGGTGAGATTGCCGAAAGCATATCTCTCGCACCCCGGCAGACCCAGGACCATCTCTTTCGAGATGGTCCCCTTCGTTTTGTGGGGACCTCGGTGTCCCCATCTAGCCCCGGGTACGGGAAGGCGCACTTTGCGCTGCCTACCTGTTTACTTGTGTGTATTTGTCCCTCCGTACCCTTAACAGTTATCAGCAAAACACGTCTCAAGCCATAACTGAAGCATTTTTATTAATATATTTAAATTCATTAAATAAAGTTGTCTAAAGCTCTGTCTGCTTTATCAAAACTGTATCTATTTCATAGATACATTTCTGGAGAAATTTGCGACTGTTATCGATTGTTACCGACCCAAATTCATTGTTCGTGACAGTATGGGTTTCACAATTAATTGAAAATTGAATCCCAATATTTGTATTGGTAATAACTGCTAAGGCAAGATGGTGCGCCCTCACTAAATAACACCAAGTGTTCCGAGGCCGTTAACCCAAAATTTTCTAATAAAACCATTTTTGCTTCGTCATCTACTAATGATTTCATTCAGCTATTAGCCTTTCATTCGAAACTATACAATATTATATTTTATTATTGCATGAAAGCTACATAAATGGGTCACTTTATATTTAGGTACGTATTAGTATTAATTATTCTGATTTTTTAAGATTGCCTACTTATTAAACTGACAATGTTTATTTTTAAATATTCATAATAATTATTTTTTGTGAGTATGTAACGTCAACGTCAATGTTTCAAAATCGGTAATCTATAGATCTACTGAACCGATTTTGAAAAATTTTTACCAAAACCGATTTTGAAACATTATTTGTAAGTGTAATATGCTATATATCGTCACGTTATCGGGGAGGGACAGCAGCGGGCACACGATCAAAAGGCCAGGACTGCCAGGCGGAGCCACAATCGTAGAGGAAAAAAAAAGAATTTATAAGATTTCTTAACCCAATCTCAAATCTCAGCCTCAAAGTACTCGTATCTTTAACGTTGTGTGTTGTTGTGTGTGTGGTTATTTGGTGGCTGCGAAGACTAACAACAATAACGCGTAACAGACTATCGATAATGCTATAAGGTCAATCTACATTCCACATGTCAATGATCGGTTTGGGGGCTATGTTCAAATATTTATGTGTTTTCTTTTTCTACCTTGACGAAATTGTCGTAATGGGGACAATCGATATCGAATATTATTCGAAGGTGCTCTAATTGATCTCTCACCGTTTAACATGTCGATACCAGCTCAACGAGAATTGACTATTTCCAAAAAATCCGTGTCAGGCATTTCCCAGTGTAAGTAAAGCACAGTTATATTAAAAACAAATACAGGAAACATATATTTTCAAAATATAATGGAAATTATTTTGAGCGCAAATTATTACATAATCTTTATGAATTAAATAGAAGTAGGAACTTTATATACAACTAGCTTTTGCCCGCGGCTCCGCCCGCGTGGATGTCGGTTATCGCGACAAAACATTGCCTATGTCCTTTCTCAAGGTCTAATCTACCCCTATACCAAATTTCATCAAAATCGGTTCAGTGGTTTAGGCGTGAAAGCGTAACATACAGACAGACAGACAGACAGACAGACAGACGGACAGACAGACAGACAGAGTTACTTTCGCATTTATAATATTAGTATGGATTTATTAATCTCGAACGAATATTCTATATCAATCATTTGGAAATTCATGAATTTATTCACTTTTGATTAGCACCTTCAACCTCGACCTTTACCCGTATATAGGCAAATTTTCATCACCCTCATCCTTTTATCCTGAAATAGAAATGAGCAGAACATCGAAGCCTTTCAGGTCACGGCTATCGAATGCTATGTACGATATTTACATAATTGTAGGGTAGTAACAAATAGGTAGTCATTCTGGCGAGCGAGCGCCGGAGGTAACAATCGCAGTTCGATCGAGTATCTCGGCTCGGCACATATCCAACGGGACATGCTATTACCAACACAACACGTATAATTTAATAGGTCTAGCGTCTGAACCGATTAAACTGGCGCTTACTAGAAACGTAGTCCATAAGCACACGATGCTGTTAATATTTAATCCATTAAAGTAATTGTTTTATGTTCATGGTAGATATTTTAATGTTTTATTTTTATAATAATAATCAGACTAAGCTCGTAAATTGATTGAATTCAATATGAAAACTGGGCTAGTGAAAAAATAAACGTCCGAATTGAGAACCTCTTCCTTGTTTAGAAGTAGGTTAGTAAATGTACCTACTGATTACGTATTGCGTGTTTCAAAACTTGTGTAACGCAACCTAGATGTTGATAAAATAACTGAAATATTGTTAAAACTCCAATGAATAACAGTCATCGTTCATACAACATACATGTAGCTCGTTGTTAAAAAGTTTACGAGAAACAGAATTACAACATTCGGGGGAAAATCTGAAACGGTCACTATTAGATTCTTATCAATAGGTCTGTTACGATACTTCCGAAAAGTTACGACTTATGGGAAGTTAATAGAAAACTCGTATCCGAAACAGCAGTGGGATTTGTATTCTATTATGTTTCGTACCGCCATTTGCCTCAATAACAAAAAAAAATAGCTAGGTACGGACCGTTTTCATTCACTATCAAAGAGTTTCTATATATTTACAACGGAGAAACCTTTCTATTACAAGAAGGGTTCGTCTTGGTTTGAGACGGAACAGTTGCTGCAAAGATCGATCTGCGAGATTATTGGCATCAAGTTTGTGAAATGGGACTTCTAGTAAACATAACACCAATGATTGTACCTGAATTAAGGTATTGAAAAATTATTACTTATATATCATTATCAATGAATTTGATTCTAAAGACACAGATATGTGTGTATACCTTCAAAAAAATTAAAAAACTACCTACATATTCAACACATTGAAAAATTCTTTAGCGAACCTCTCTCTAGTGGTGACGTAGCTGCTTGGACTGGCATCATTACCACCCTGAATGACAAAGCTGTAGTGCAAGCCTGAAAATAGTTTTTATGAGAAAAGAGCGACAATATCTTCAAGTGTTGCATCACTAATTAAGCTGGACAGATATTTTTATAACCACTATGTATTGTATCAAACAAAATGCCCTTGTTTAAAGATTAACGTGATTTTGTAACAAAATAGCATATTCATACTAAAATGTATCTAGTAATGACGGTAGACGTGAGCCACCGCGACACTTATTGCTATGGTATTTCTATGAAAAACAGGCGGACGATGTGCCGCTAACTATGAAAATTATTTCATAGAAATACATAATGAAGTTGTGTCGTGGTGATACAACATCTGCTGCTGCTGTCTGCGGTCACACATAGTGAAAAGTTCACACTTTGCGCAACTGCTTTTCTAATAAACCTTTTCGAAGAATGAATACCTTTATCAAACTATTGTGTACACATTATACATAGTGAAACACTTTGCGCAACCGGTTTTCTAATAAACCTTTTCGAAGAATGAATACCACTATCAAGCTATTATGTCATTGCACATAGTGAAAAGTTCACACTTTGCGCAACCGCTTTTCTAATAAATCTCTCCGGTGAATGAATACCTCTATCAAGCTACTGTAACCTTGCCTTACATCAGAATTACTTCTTTTCAGTTTTTCCTCTCAATTTAGCACGCATCCGCCATCTTTTGCAAACTCTATATTTGAACATTAGCCTCATCTCAAATTTTTGCTTATTCTGCACATCCATCATTAATCCAATGATTTTGGTGGCAAAAGGGTCATAAATCTTAGCGATAACTTTTATGAATGAACATTTTATACCTATCAATCAATAAATATATTGTTAATGGTATATCCTTACATTGTTTTGACTGACTCAATGGTACAGTGGTGATGAATATTATTTCATCAGTTTCAGGTTGTCTATCCGACTAGTCCTATGTCAGCCAAGTACGTATTGTATTGGTTTACTGGTTCGAGTCCGACATAACCTCTCCTTCCGGCTCCGGCAGGGGAGGTATCCGAGGGGATTTCCGCACGAAAAAAAAAGTATTGGTTTACTGAGACAAAATTCTCAATACTAACACGGTATCTGGTAAAAGTCGAGAAGCGTCGGCATCTTAGTGGTTAAGGAGTCGGCCTTACGATCTAGAGGTTCTGGGTTCAAATCCTGGCCAGTACACTACCGACGTGAACCCACTCCTAGCACAAGCGATTTAGCTTAGTTGGAGGGGTTAGAGACATGTAACTTCGGTTCTATAATATTTTTTTTTTATACAGGACACGTCAATTTGACTTCACCGCGCCTGATGGTAAGCTAAAGGCAAAGTCTCGGATAGAGGTTCACCATCGTTAACATGTACCATGTTAACAGTGGTGGCACTCTTGCAAGCTGCAAGCTGGCAAACTTGACGGCCTCATCAGATTTTTGGTTTAAAAATTCCTGAATTTAGATTTTTGAATAAAATAAAAGTGACTAATTGACCACAGTAACAGTTTTTGCATCACATTTCACTTCGTTGTGTAATAAGTTTATCGTATAAACTTTGTTCATATAAATATTATAACAGAATTAACCTTGATATAAAGTTTTTACACCACATGATGTAATGTTTCGATAACTCTATTTTCAGAATACTGTCGCGTCTAATAACGTTCCGAAATTTACGTGAGTCATAATCACTTAAATCTATGCCCTATCCATAAGGATAATCTATACTATAGTATAGATTTATATGAACAAAAACAGGTACATCATTAAATTTGTATACCAAAGAACCACTAAAACAGCATCGTTAAAACCACGTATCACATCAATTACTGAATAATTAATTGAAACTCACCACCATATGCACACTATTGGTGAATATCGTATTCATTATGCATGTTTTGTATAATTATAGGCAAACAATCCGCTTCATCAAAACATAATCCAAAATCTCTTTTAAACTTGAATTTGGTGCTACAAGATTCCGTAGGGCCTGTTAATGATCCGAAAAACATGTAACTGCGTGTAAGGGATCGAGACAATAATTGCGAGTCAACACTACCTAATAAGACTACAGATTAACTTATATCTACTATTTCATGCTATTTACGTTTTTCATGTAAAAGAAATACGATATTAAAACATCGTGTACCTAAGTTATAACGCATTGACTTAGGTTGAATTTGTACTTGGCTATTCTTTTTTTCTAATGGCCAATGTTCACATTGGACCACCGTCTGGCCCATCATTAGTCCAAAGTGTAGACTGGCCATCAGATAGTAGCCTAGATCCTGGCGCCAACTACCAACATATCGCCAAGTACAGCTGTACACGTTGGGTAATGTGTACATCGGCAATAATTATATTTGTAATAACAATATGGCAGATATTAGTCTAGTCACTGATTATAGACGTACATACAATCATATAATCACGCCTTTATCTCTTGAGGGTTAGGCAGTGGTGAATTAACACCCATACTTCACCAATCATTGTATTCGGCCCCACGTAATAGCAAAACTGAGTAGCAATAAGAGAGTAGTAATAGAGGTATTATTAATTATACGTAGGTTTATTATGTGCAGGTAGGTGGGTATGCAAACGTATTAATTGTGATACCAGAAACGCATGCGCAGTTATTTATTCAGACGTCTGTTAAGCGCCGTACAGATTCTAGTTCAACTGGTAACGGGTAACTAAATTTTAGTACCTCAAAGTGAGGAAGGAGTGAGACACATCTGGGGCGACAAATGTACTCTGATCGCACTTACACTGTAATTGTAGCACCTAATATATTCAGCGCTACGAGACAAAGTGGCACTAAGTAGTCGACATTGGAATTTATGTGGAATCGCAAACGAGCATTGACGGTCAGGAAATTCGCAACTTTCTAAAAATTTCAAGCGCAAATTTGAACGTGGAACTCTCTTTTTAACCCACGACGCAAAGAGAGGGGTGTTATAAGTTTGACGTGTCTGTCTGTCTGTCTGTGGCATCATAGTTCCCGAACGAATGAAGCGATTTCAATTTAGCTTATTTTGTGTTAAAGGTAACTTATGTGCGAGTGTTCTTAGACATGTTTGATGAAAATCGGTTGAGCCGTTTCAAAGTTATGGGGGTTAAAGTAACCTGGGTCAGTCGGGGTGCGAGGGATATGTCGATGACAACCTCACCTCCGGCCTAGCACCACGACCCACAGTTGCGGTTTTAGTCGGTTCGAGTCCGACATAACCTCCCCTTCCGGTTCCAGCAGGTACCCCCCCTGCTGGAACCGGAAGGGGGATTCGAGGGGATTTCCGCACGAAAAAAAAAAGTGGGTTAAAGTAAAGATGGGGAGTGTCGGGGGTTTTAAATTTTTGTTATACTATCAGGAAATTTAAAGACCTAGTTTATAAATTGTTATACAAATCTGTTTGTATGTTATCAGTGCCAATAGGTGTATGTATGAATATGTTTATTTGTATTGATCTGTGTGTCTCTTCGTGTTTACAAAATAAAATTATGGTTATTCTCCTGCTAGAACCTATTATTATGACAAATTAGTAAAGCCATGCTCACGTTCGGTCTATGCCAGTTTGCAAGTATAATAGCTGTGTCATAAAATATTTATTATTTTGTACGCGACTGGTGCTATTCATCCACTTGAGATAAAACTTTGTGTACTTAAAGTTTGCACTTATTCGAAGATCATAGGCATAGTTTTAGCCTCTTTTTTCGAAGTACTGAATCCAGTAGGTATGTACTTGCTGAAATAGAGCTATAGACAGTACGTAGTTGGGAGGGGTTAGCAAGTACTAGGTGTAGGGCGAATCTTGGACCTAAATCGCGAAATATAAAAGACTCTGGCGCGCGCGGATTCTTTTGTAATCCATACTAATATTATGAATGCGAAAGTAACTGTCTGTCTGTCTGTATGTTACGCTTTCACGCCTATACCACTGAACTGATTTTGATAAAATTAGGTATAGAGGTAGATTAGACCTTAAGAAAGGACGTAGGCTATATTTGGTCGCGATAACCGACATCCACGCGGGCGGAGCCGCGGGCAAAAGCTAGTAATTTATAATTAATGAATTTGAGCTTGTCTACTACAGTGGCACCCCGTGCTTTCTTCAAAATACATCCAAGTAACGTGTACTGCGCGTATAGAGCATATTTTGAGCACATGTTAGGTCCAAGATATATGTTTTTGCCTATACATACAGTAACTGCTTGGCAGATATCGACTTATAACAAGAGTTTTAAGTTCTTAAATAGTCTTTAATGAAGGTAAATCAGTCATTTAGGTACTTTTATTCATACTATTTTTGATACAACTGTTATACCCTTATGCTAGTAGCTGCTAACATAATATAGCTTGTTAAAACTATTTGAATATGTATGTGAATTCAGATACTTTAACCCTTTTGCGAGAATTTCCCTACTCTTCATTATAGTAACATTTGTGTGGTTCGTACTGAGTTTAAATTTATGGAATTTGTCTAAGAAGACAGTGAGATGGGTTTCGAGATTTCTACAGACATTATTATATTACTACTCAAATCTACTAGCATACACGTAATGACTTATTTTCGGGTGTACCCAACGAAGTTAACGAAAACGTGTTTCCTACTCTTACATCAACGGAATTTATGTTTTAACATGTAATTCTTACACCTACAACGAAGTGGTTTTCTTGATCGAATACAGTATGTTTTTATTTTAATGATTTTTTTTTGAGATGAGTATAAATTTCAAATAAAAGTACTCGCCTGTGTATATGCAAAAACATTTGAGTGAAGGTGTTCAATTCATCATGTGCAAATTAATTTACCTGTAATTTGACTTACATACCTTATTTTTTTGGTTTTTATCACACTACTGTTGTAATCAGGACAGTATGCAGTAAGTAAGTCAATTAAGGTGCTTTCGACAATCATGTTACCACAACCATCTTAAAATTGTGCTGGAATGTTTTGTCACAGAATAGATAATAGTACTAGCGCAGTTTTGTGTCCATATAAAATGCCATACATGATTTTTTAACGCAGAATGAAGTGCACCTGTAGCTATTTCACAAACAAAATTTTCAGACTCACTTTCCAGTAACCGCTATTGCCTTAATGATATTATCTCTATTACTACGGCCTGCAAAAAGAGGGTTGAACTTATTGGGGCGTATCTGGTACGTTTTCAAACTCCATGATCCTAACAGAAAACCCAAAACAGTTAGTCCGACCCAAAATCTTTTGCCATGGGACCAATGAGCCATTATATAAATTGACTTAACTTTGACTTTGTACAAATGGCGTAGCGGTTTAAGTGGCCATTTCGCCAACTGCTTTGAGTGTTGTGCTTGCAATCCCCATATGGGATAATTATTTCTGCAATTCACAGAAAATTGTTCTACGTCTGAGAGGATATTATGTCCATTAGTTTGAATGCTTGTAAATTCCTGGTGGAGGTTCCTTATACAGATTTTAACCTATTCTTTTATTGCAAGAACTTTGTCTACGGCAACCATTTAGCTAAATTAGCCTGGGAGCTAACATTCTGGCTAATTCGTCATCCTGAGCAACTATTTAGGTGTAAATGGTGCTCACAGTTTACATTAATTCAGTTTTTAACCGTTGTGTTTGAGTATATGCTCAAAAATGCTCAAACTGTGAGCAGTGCTTAGATGCTAACATTCAGGCTATTTTTTTAACTTGAGGTAGCAGTTAGGTACAAAATATTAATTTAGTTTGAGCATTTATTTAAAAAATGTTATCCTATTATGTAATCCTTATGAAAATAATTATGATATTTTATTACTATTAACATTATTCCAAGCTTCGTGCCAAATACGATAGACTGAAAGCCCCTTTTACCTATAAGCACTCATAACTACGTCAGTACTGAGCCTAAATACACACGCTGTGCTCGAATGTTCCTAATTGAGATTAGCTAGAGTACATAAGCCACTCTAGTACGACATAACTGACTAAACGGTAGCAATTTATATCTATTTAGTGAACTTGTTGTAAATGAAATTATCATGAATTGTCTTTAATCGTGGTGTACACCGTCGATCTCTGCAGGTAATTAATATACTTAATCACAGCGATCGCCTGGAAGGTGTATCATTGTCATTTTTGTGTCAACTGTCAAGATAACATTACATCCAGCAGTGTGTAAAGATTTCAAAACTTAGCATAGCGCTCAAACTTAGTTAAAATGACTAAAAAGTATTTTGTGCACCAGTCAACCAATAACTAATTGATTATTAAAATCTTAACCGCATCTTTTTTTGTGACAACTGTGTTGGGACTTGCAATCACGAATATACATTGAAATATATGAATGGAAAATAACTATAAAAGAATACACCCTGTAGCAACGTATGCGGGTATAAAACAATTTAGATTCATTACACACACAGATGCCACGAAGTGAAACAAACCAGATTTGTTTTTCATAATTTATATGATAGTTAGCTCCTCTTGTGGTAACACCATGATTCTGTTTGGTATTGTTACTTTGAACTTTTGTTTGTACTATAAAAGAAAATTAATATCTGGTAAAAATGTTCCTGTTCGAATGATGTAGTACTGAAACTAGTATTGCGTTAGAAAATGCAATAACAAATATGTGACTGGTGAATTCTTATTACCATTATCATTACCAAAAATGAAGGTTATTTTAGAAACTAAAGAATATTACTAAATATTAATACCATATCCTATTCAATATTGATAGTGACAATCCTGAATAAAATAATATTCAATAATAAATGATATAACGAATGAAAGGAAACTAAAGTTAAAAGAAATAAATTAAGTATTACAAAAGAAAATGGATAGATATTTACAGAATTGTAGTAAAATCAAAAACTGTTTGAGTTGTTTAAATAAAGATACCAGATAGCCTCAGGAATGCACTCCAGTTCAGCTCTCAAGTTGATTGTTTACGTATCTCTCTGGGGATTTGTCTTTACAATATCATGAACAAATTGTGTTTAATCCCACAACTATGACTAAAGGATTAGGCTTAGTTTAATATTCAAACTAATTTTGTTTCATAACAAGCCTTGTATTAGCTTTAAGAGATTTAGGAGGTTTATACAGATTAATAATAAAGTCTTTTGATTTTGAAAATGTTTTAGGTTCATTTCTAAAGCCATTCTTTTGTCTTGATACCTAGTGAGCATTTATATTTTAAGCGATTCATTATTGTTATTATATCGTGTTTTAAAATTATTGCTATTAATGAAATAAATAACACAAGACAAAATTAATTAATCAATGGTTTAAAATGTGTCTATAAAGATAGTCTGAGTTTATATTAACATTTTACAATGCCTGGTTGCCTGGTTTACCATTCGACAGGTTGAGTTGAGTTGTGAGAAAAGAGTTCACTCTTTTGTGTTCGTGGTCTACTATTTTTCGATCGCTTAATAACAAATGCAGAACTGCAATATGATCATGTTGTGGCAGTATATACTATTGCTACTAATGAATATCTACTATTTACTTAAGTAGGGACACAGTAGACAAGAGCAAAGGCAGAAAATTATCAATGAAACCGTAAACAACGTCGATGGCCCTGCATGACAACTTGAAGATATTTCTCACTCAATAAATTCGGCTGAACGGATCATGAAATTTTGTACAGGTATAGATTACAGTCCAGAATTAATTATCTGGATTGAAGTCTCGGATAGGTTATCATATAAGTTAGAAGATCGGGATCAGATAACTACTCCAGTAGGGGCAGCGTACAACAGCAAGTATTTTCATACATGGTTACAAATAATATAATTCTAAAACTCATTACTCAAAATTTGGAAGTCGTGAGCATCTAACCAGGAAGTTATATCTGAAAATGTATAATTCTCTTTGTTGGAGAGAAAATTAGAAGTCGGTGAAAACATATAGGTACCTACTTACGTTGTATCCAATTTACATATTCATTAGGTTTGTAACTCGCTAATAATGGCGTATGTCTTTTTGCACGATTATGTTTACCAGGTGATCCGACGAGGTGAAAAAGTTAGATATTCATGAAGGCGTTAAAAGCCATTGTTAATCTGATGTTACTTTTCTATTTTTGAGGAACTACTTCCAAAGTAAAAGCATATTGAGTTTTAAAACTATTTAAAATGGGATTATTTTTTCTTATTATGGTTTATTTATTATAAATTGTTACATAATGTCAAGTAGCCAACCAAGCTTTGCCATATAAATAACCCGCCACGGGTCGTGTCTGGTGCAAACTGTGACACTCTGAGTGTGGTATGTGACGGTACATGGCGAAAACAAAATATCGAGAATGTGTGGGTAGATGAAGAACCTACTACCTCACGGACTCGAAGACGGCGGGCGTGCACTACTGCGCCAGTCAGCCTGTGACCACGGCCGGTGTAACCTGGTCGAAACGTCAGGCAAATCAAAGGTATGTATGTACCTATACCATGATCGCGTTAATTCCCGTTAGTGTTATTGTATATCATGGAACGCGAGAGTTTAAAAGTTAGTGGTGCAAAGGAGCCCAGAACACTGGCCGCATTTCTGCGCTAGATCGCAATGGCGATGGCCAGCCTTTGCACCACGTACGATCCGGAGCGGGAGTCACCAGTTTTTTTCAGTTATTCGTCGATCTATATCAGTCACCAGTTTTTTGCTTCCATATCCCAACTGCCCATGGTCTTGACTGCGACCGGCACTACGATATAGGTACTTCGCGAGTTTTTTATTGGCCGCATCTTCGGCTGCGGTTTATCTCTTCCAACGCACAAGGGTTAACCCATCCGGTCTCTTACCAGCCGATCTGGACAGGCCCGGCGACTCGAGAGCGCAAGGTACATCCGCCGAAACCAGAGCTCTTCGCAGCAGACTTGATTATTAAGGGTATGATGACGGGGGAACCTTCTTACGGCACGATGACAACTCAATGCGTGATGGCCGTTAGCCTCCACCTCGAAACCGCAGGTGCACTTATGGAGTTCCACATATCTTGCAGCCCAAGCGAAGAGCCACCACCACACGCAATAAAGTGCCCAAGTGAGATGATAGCAGTTTCAGCAGTTATGCACCAGCCTCACAGCCGCCACACAGTGAGCAGTCTCGCCAGATCCGCCCCAGCCGCAACCTCGTATACGCCGCTCATGGGCCAGTCTGACTCCCGCCTCGTCCCAAGACTTCTGGATATGACGAGCAGCCGGGATCCGTCCACCATTATTAAGCGTCGACCATACATTTTACAGATATATTAATATATACTAGCTTTTATCCGCGGCTCCGCCCGCGTGGATGTCGGTTATCGCGACCAAACATAGCCTATGTCCTTTCTCATGGTCTAATCTATCCCTATACCAAATTTCATGAAAATTGGTTCAGTGGTTTAGGCGTGAAAGCGTAACATACATACAGACAGACAGAGTTACTTTCGCATTTATAATATTAGTATGGATTGCGAACTTTAGAATGTTTGAGGGAGGAGGGACAATTTTTACACATATGTTAATTTATTGCTAATTTTAGGGAGTAGTACTCACATAGGATCAATATCCTCGAGGCCCAAGTCAACCTAACTTGCAAGTATGTAGGTGCACTCCTAAACAATGGCTGAGAACAATATTACCTAGTGGATACTAGGCTTAAAGGATATAAATATAATATCGCTTGCAAAAATAGTTTTTCCATTGTTCAATATAATCGGATAACATAAAACATATTTCTTTCTGACATTTCGTAGGTGTTTGATTAGTTGTAACCTATACCATTTCTTCAAATTATGAAATGTATACGATAATGTAAGAAGATGAAGAAGAATGTAAGCAATTGTGTATTATTTGTAGTGTTACGTACGTTAAGTTGGGTAATATTTTCAAATTAAATATCTATACTATCAACAGTCTGTACATTTTGACATTAAAAGCATTCTATTGAGAATCCAACAAATATAACAAGTTTGTTACTTTAATAATTTCTGACTGTTACGATGTTCTAAACTTTTAAAAGTTACAACAGTTTGTCAGTAGAAGCACTATAATACATTTTTAATGTCCTCGTATATTTAGTTCGTAGTAAACATTGGAATTTATTATGGGATAACCTTGCTTGTTGACCATCAGCTCAGCATAAAATGTATTAGACATTCTATTACTATCTTTATTTTTTCGAGAATGTTCTTCTCTTTTCTTTTCAGTATTATCAGGTAGCGAATCCGGAGCTCTTTATAGAGAAATTCAATTATCTAATGGGCGTGTATAAATCAGATCCATATCTCTTTCTTTATTGTTAAAGAATTTTCCGCCTGACTAGTTAAGCGTGTGTAATACGCATTGAAAGTATTTTTATACTCAATTTCCTCATATCTTTGTTAGCAAATTGACTCGATATAATAACCGTTTTTCATGAAAGTATTCATATTTATTTTGTAAATTGTAATTGTTTCACAGAAAAGTAATAAATGACAATAAAACTAGACATTTTTGAATTTCAGTTTATGAAATGAACTATTCTCGCAATTCACAAACTTGAAAATTGACTTGGAATTGACGGTTATAGCCGCTAGTTCTACTTCATGCTGGCTGCATACGAGCTGCGCGTTATGAATGCAGTCTGCACTACTTAATCGATAGTAGTTCAATAGCATTTAAATTGCACGCCTGAGCTTCAGACCATTAACCTTTTGAACGCAATAGAACGAAACTGTACGTAACTAGCGTATACGATAGTTAAAAAAGGTATTGGCTTACCTTTATCTAAGTTATTAAATCGCCTATACTCAACCATGGCTACAGTTCCTAATACAATTCGTTTGTAAGGTGAATTAAATTACTATAATCCTTCTTACTATTATCTCTTGTAATCTGATGTTAGTGTATAATAAAGAGTTGTATATCTATGTATCCAAATAATTTAATCCTCCTAATGTTACTTCAGGCAAAGATCACCAGAGCTACTGAGTATTCTCTGAAAAAATACAAGTTTAAACGTGTCATACACTCATACCTACACAAAGGCTTCCGCATGACCAAATGACGGTTGAAAGCGTTGGGTTTAGCGAGCGATCTTAATTATTCAGGCTTTGAGAAGGTCCTCATGCAATTCCTTCATAATAATATATAATATATCCACATTTGTTTTGCGTCAAGCGAAGTCTATTCGTCTTTGATATGTTCGGTTAAGCCAGTGTGTAACTGTTTATGTACCTATATAGTTCTTTTAGTGTACAGTGTACACCCTTGTTTAATCTCAGTAACTTTGTCCTCCAAAGATGTGATTGCAAATATATTGTTATAGAATATAATAAATCTTGTTTATTTATTGTCGCTTAATATCTTGAAGATGATCACTCAGTTGTAATATTTGTAATGTAACCAATAAGTATGCAACGTTACATATAATACCTTCATAATATAAAATATGAAAAAGACGATCATTAAATGAAGACTAAATTTTATTTACAAATTTATATCTTTTACATACCTATATATTATACCTACTCAACATTTTATCAAAGCAATCATATCAGAATGTTTCTGAATACCACATGTAATCACATGATACTCACAAAGTAAACTTTTGCTTCGAGTTTCAATACATCTAAGGGTATAATATCAATAACATAACCGAGATTGACATTCAAAATGAATGTATCAAAACAAAACGGTTTCTCAAAATTAAGATTTATGGGAACAATAAAATGCCCATTCATAATTTTCTGTTACATATTTGTTAAAAGATTTGCCATAAATTTTAAGAAAGTTGCGGCAACGTTATTTATTACAGTTTAAAGACTTCAATATTGATCGCATTTTTCAACACGCCGACGAAAAGTTTTGATGTTTGAAGTACTTAAAGAAATCCCTTAGCTTGATGAGTGATGCCAGTATCTTTCAGATCAACAATCAACTAATAAATCTGTCATCGAAGGGAATATTTACTGCCATCCCTTGAAGCTCAAATAAAAAGATTAAATGGATATTGTTTCGATAGTTTGTTTTAAAGATTGGATATTTAATAGAGACGTGTGAATTATTGTGTCGTAGAAAAATATTGGCTCTCATAATATAAGGTCAACAGCATTGTTTCTCACACTTTTATCCATAACTCATATGACCTGAGCTGTAACTCTAAATTGAGTGTGTGGGATATTGGGGTTCCCTTCAAGATTTTCGACACTCACAAAACATAAAAAATATAGTTAAGCTGAAGTACACATAGCAGTCGAGCTAAAATATGTTTCTTCAAAGGTAACTTTGAAGTAAAAATGATTTTAGCGGATTTTCCATCATGCATTTATATGTTATTTTATTATCTACACTATTCCGGGCGTTTCAGTTTTTTATGTCTTGAAATGTAAAGCTATCTCAAAATAAAATTTTGTTTAATTACCGGTGTTACTATTTTTATTTTTTACAGAAGTTTTATTATTGTGAGTTATATTCGCGTAAACTTTCAAGAGTATCATATTATATGCCTCTTCAATTTCCTCTTCCATTTCAGTTATTAATGGCGGTTGCATTTTATAATATAGGATATTACACAGAGTTCGGATTTATTCACGAATTGAAGAATTTTTACATCCGAGGCCGATCATAAACTAGCTTTATTTTAGTTTTTTACTTGAAAAATCTAATACATTACAATATCTAATGTTATTCCGATAAATCATTTTATTTTTTACTATACAGCTTCAAAATGGTCGAATGGTGAATTTCTATAATGTAGAACCAGTATCTTGAAGAAGATTGTGGGTAAAATAACAACGTTGTAAATTTCTTTGAGAAGTAATAAAGCGCAGAAGTATGTGACACAGCTAAAATAGCAAAAGCTATCTAATGTAGACCATGATAATGCTACCTAATGTAGACCATTAGGTAACATTATCAGCTCAATGCATTCAATCTGTAAAATCTAAATGTTTATAAATTTCGAGTGTAAGTCTGGAAAAACATACAATAATGTACCTAAACGTAAGTTCAAGGTACCTATATCATGGAACGCGAAAGTTTAAACTTAGTAACAACTATAAAACAATATTACAAATTATTATTAGTCGTAAAAACTATTGAAAAGGATATGGATTAGTGATGAGTTTGAGGCACCAACTTCTGGGCCTCGTTTCTTGCGTCAAATATCGGAGGGCGACCGGCGTGAAACCGGGGTAGGGCAGGCCATGTCCCACCGAACTCTCCGTGCTCAATCCCCCCTCTGAGTCCGATTCCCCCCCTTCAGAGTCCGAGCACCCCCCACTAGTGTCTGACCCGGGCCCGCCCTCCCGGTACCCGTAGTAAGGCATCCTCTCCCGTTTGCCTGACATCCACTTAAACTTATAAGCTCATTGTATCACTTAGTAACAATCTTTTAAACACTATTTCACCATTTTCCACGATAGCTCAACTATATAAATACGTGTCCGTTAGTATTGGTAGCGTGTGTTTTGACTGCTCCGTCACAACACTCGAAAGAAACTCCATCGTCGTTGGGTGATTATGACGAACAACACTATCTGAAACAAAAGAGACATCAAATTAGATTCAGTTTGCATATAACTAAGTTATATTCTAAATATGATATACTGCTTATATTGTAAATGACGAAGTGTTTGTGAAGATGTTTATGAAGAAGGAACAATCCGTTTGGACGTTTTTATTCAATCACGCTCTAAAGGCTGAACGGATTTGGCAGACACTTGCTACTTATAGGGATAGTCTGGATACTTTTATCCTGGGGATTTAATGAGATGCGCAAATGGCAACAGTTACCTGTAACTCTCTGTAAAAGCATAATAGTATCAATATTCATTCATGATGAATAAAATAAAATTCATTTCCTAGAGGTAAGTAATATAAAATTGTACATCCATCCTTTATCACACTTTTTATTACTCGCTTCGCAAACTATTTTTCAGTGGTAAACTTTTTATAAGGCTTTGGCGAAGTCAACTTTATTTCTTGTACAGTTCAGTAATAAAACTTTGAATATTATTGCCATTGTAGTATTACAGGTATATGAAATATCGCTTTATGTTATAAATGTTATAACGAATCAATTAATCTAAATTTAAACATTTCAGTTTGTTGAGTTAATTTTGGATTTTGGGGTGTTTTATTTTTCAGTGACGTTATTTTTTATTCGATGCATATTTTTTATTGTGTCTATATCAATTTGCAGGGATCGCTGGGGAAATTAGCGAGTTTTTTTTAATTTTGAGGAATGCTCATAGTCTGAACAGTTTTCTTTACGAAATCTTAGTTGCTGGCTTCACTCGAAGGATGCAATTTCTTTTTGCTTATTACCCTCATATTGGATGGAGACAAAATTAGGCATATGAGATACCTATATCTCTCACTGAAAATAAATATTTCCTTCAAAATGTTGAACTAAACTAAAGTAAAACGAAATTTTAAAAGCAGTACCAGCAGTTTCCATTTAAAAGGCGGTTGAATACATTAAATCAAGCTTAAAGAGGATTAGAAAATCTTTTTAAGAATACATAAATCAAAATAAGTTGGAATCTAAATATCTCATCTATGTTTTAACAACTAAACACGTCCGAACTTCGATAGAGAGCTTTTTTGCTTTAAAACCTCTCATCAAATACTAAATAAGGTATAGAACAAATTCACCTGGCTCTTTATGGCTTAAAAATCCTTTAACATTTATTATTTCATGTACATATTTATACTTTTGAGCCTCGCCGGCCTTCAAACAATTTGTAAAAGCATTTTTTACCTTTTTTGAATTTGAAGATTTTGTTTTCGAGTCTTCGGATTTTTCCCATGTAAGGACTAATACTTTAGTCCCAATAAAAACCAAATATTTAAAAAAAAATGCAACACGAATATCCATTATAATCTGGCTAGATACACATATTCTCCCTCTAGATTTAATGTTTGGTTGCAACGATGGTAACCAGTAGCAATCAATTATGGCCTGCTAAAATATTTTAACACTTTTGCCGTTCACAGACGATATAAATATATACCTAATGTAAAAGACGTCATGGTTAGTAAGTAGTTAATAAACATGAATTTATTGAACGATTAGGTGGTCGCAATTTCATTCATATTTTGGGAAGTAAGGTAGTCCGCACCGCATAATTATGGTGACAAAAATGACTAATGAGCTTTCTACGTACACAAAGGAAGCGATAAAATATTTATAGAATGCTCGCGTGCTTGTAATTCTTAAGGGGATGTGGGTTAAAGTGAAATATAAATTCATATAAATAATGCGAAACCCTGGATCTTCAAGTTTCTGGATTGGGAAATCAGGTAGCAGTTAGTTTCTTAAAAGTAGACAAACCAATAAAAAATAATACACTGAACACTCTGAGGTGCAAACTTGGGAGGTACCCAGGATATCGCTAGGAGGGTTATGAATTAAGGTCTTCAGAAGACGTAGTACGCTAGTATGCTACGGTACACACTAACGACAACTAACTAATAATGAGGTATTTCATCTTTCCCTCATTACTTTACACGACATCTCTGAAGAAATACTTACAACTCGTGCGAGTTAACATGGCACCTGGCTCGGGGCTTTGCGCGGGGGAGCGGGAGGCGTGTACGCTGACGCTACTAGCCTCGCACGGCGAGAGCGGGGTCGCGCGCGGGGAAGCGGGAGGAGGGTGTCTTCGAGGCAGGTGCCATGTTAACTCGCACGAGCTATAGTGTTTCAAGATTTCATCAGGTATGCATCCATAATTTACATGTAGAACGAATAATGGCTACCGTTTCGGCAATTATATTCGGTTTAGCAATTTAGTAAATAATTACAGGTTAGCTTTGATGGCCTCGTAAGTAATGGATATCCATTATTCGTAGGTTAGTGACCAATAATTAACTAATAGCTCTGGTGAATTTCCTTCTAACGTGTGAGAAAAAGGTTACAAAGTCTTTGTGAACTTCTGAAATTGACTATTACCGTTCTAGCAGTTTAATTATCTAAATGTCTCATGATTTGAGGTAAATATCTAACACTTACATTTTGTAAAATCTCACATACAACCTCAACGCCTACTTTCAGTTCAAACAAACCAAAAATAAAACTATATTCAAGGAATTATAGGAGATCACAGTCGTGGTTGACATTTTTGATGGTCGAATGTGCAATTTAAGGTAATAACTACATTGGTAAAATAATAAATCGTGCTGTTTTTTATAATGACAACTGCAGCTGAATATACGTAATGAAACCACTCATGAAAATAATAAAGAGAATTTCAAAACAGTTCGAGATGAAAGCACAGTTTTGAAATGCACGAGAATGCAGCGCAGTTCTCATTTACTCAGCGGATGCCAGCCGATTTCGGACACAAACAAAAATTTTACAGCCAGCAATTAAGCTGAACTGGCGTTCAAACGCGACGGCCACCGGCCAAATTACTGCCGCGTTAATTTTATATGTACTCACCGATAACACCGACTCGACCAACTTTAACGCTCCATCTTCATTAAAATCATGTCGAAAGCTTATTAACTACATTTATACCACGTTTTGATAGACGCTTGCTTCTGTTTGCGGTCATTCAGGTTTTCTGTAATGGACCTTTAAGCTGGTCTAGTAAACAGCCGCTGTCCGTGGCTAGTGTGTTAGTTTATTACTACTCCTGTGGCGTTAAAATATTATCGTTGTAATCTGGTACGGGCTACTGTACGTTTCCGGATTTGATTGAATTTTACCAATTAAAGTTGGTTCATAAGTAAAAAATACTAAAACGTATAGTAAATTGATTTATCGTAGACAAAGCCTACATGGAAACTCCCAAGTGGTCTGTAACCAACTAAAATGCACTCCACCTGTGGGTCGTAGATTGCGGCAGGTGAGATTGTCTGAAACATCTCTTGCGGACCCTGGCGCTTTCGTGCTGGCCCTCTAGTAAATATACCTACAATATTATTTATTTACATAAAACATAAGAAGATTATTCTTGCTGGAAGCATCCAGTTTCCCAAGCATTCTTGAGAACCGGGGCACTACCATGAAACGTATTATGAAACAAAATACGAAGACGAAACTTCGTACCCATACCTAACGAAATATAAAGGTATTGTTTAAAAGCTATTTACTTACTACCGATTCTTTGGATACGTTAATCTGAGCAAAGTATCACGTCACGTACCATCTTGTGGCGTTTCATGCGTTTCATGGTTATTTTCCAACACTTTGGATACACGTCTCTTAGTAGCCAATGTAGTCTTGGTTCAAAGAATACTTTGTATAAAGAGAGTAGAATCGATCCGTTTAAAAGAAAATTTAGTACTCAAAATGGTAGGTACGACGTGAGCATCATTACATTTAAGTCTTTGTAGCTTTCAATAAATACATACTTCAATATCCGATACGTCTAATGTATATTTTACTTGCCTAAGTTAATACTTTCGAATAACTAACTTTACTAAGGTACTTATTTATTCAGGATAAAAGGTATTTATAAACCTCCATGAATAAATATTTGGATTTGCTAACATCCAAGACAATTGGTCAAATGGAGTTACAGTCTGACATTATAAACTTACTGATATTATAAATGCAAAAGTAACTCTGTCTGTCTGTCTGTCTGTCTTTCACGCCTAAACCACTGAACCGATTTTGATGAAATTTGGTATAGGGATAGACTAGACCTTGAGAAAGGACATAGGCTATGTTTGGTCGCGATAATCGACCTCGACGCGGGCGGAGCCGCGGGCAAAAGCTAGTCTAATATACGAGTAGAACCTGTATAATTGTACGTGTCAATAGCTGGCACTGTATAAATTCTAAGCGAGCGAAATATTTATGTAGAAATTTATGTACAAATGTAGAAAGCTATCACACTCTATCTCAATTTCAGTAACGCTGAAATGTTTAGAAAAGAGGCTTTTAAGAATGTGATATCAGGTATCGCCATCATAAATAAATTTGCTCAGAGAAATTCAATTGGGAACGTCGACAAAATGTGAAGATATGAAACGACTGTCATATTTCAGGAACCGCAGAACAATTCTACTCGAGCTCTTGTGAACGGTCTGGATCAAAAAGACGTTTACGAAATAGAAATCTTTCACCCTTTGTCATTGTGATCTATGGAGCTATTTATAACAATAAAATATAAGATTTCTTCGTAAGCTATATCCGTTCTATGACAACGATTAAATAAATTATGTATTCACTTATTTTACAAATATGCTAAGTCTCTCCTATAAAATAACTAGGTATTGTAAAATAATAAAATCTAAAGATAAAATCAAAGAACACCACAATATTCAAACAATTCTTCAATACAGAAACGCAACAACAAATCCCAACAAAGATCCAAGAATATGAGACAATACTTTGCAGAAACACAACAATACCTTGTAGATATTATTTACGAAAGAACTGTTACGAAGAGTATAGTATTACAAAGCAAAGCAATCGTCGTACCGATTCGTCCAAGTGAATCAAATGCTACTTCTATACCGTCTCTTATAATATGTATTATCTTCTCTTCGGTGCATTCTCCGAGAACGTTCTAGTAACTTTCAAACAACCTCTTAGTTTTGCAGTTAATCGTGTTAGAAACTACAAATAATAAAGTGTTTAACTTTAGAGCCAGATAATAAAATAGTTTAGAGTCGTTGAAATTAGTTTGTATTTGATATTTGTGACCCATATCGTAATATATTAAACATAGTTTATCTCACAAACTTTTTTTGTGCCAACATGAGTACCTAATGTGTCGAGACAAATTGTGATGATACTTTTGTTATCCTTTTGGGAAAGTTTTATTAATGTGAAGATATATTGTTATTTTTTTATGTATTCTTGTAATTGAAACATTAAAGAAGTCGCAATTACTATTATAAGTTAACGTGTTAAATATTTCATTGCGTTTTTGTTTGCGAATATTTTTATATTTTGTTAAATGCATTTGTCGAAACAACGATATATGAAAAAGATAATTTTAAATTGTAATTCTAAGTTCTGTTGTTTAAGTTCTAAAGGAGACTGAAATGATTACATACAATCTTGGGCCTAGTTGTAAGAAGATGAAAGTGGTGTCAATTAATCCATACTTCCATACTAATATTATAAATGCGAAAGTAACTCTGTCTGTCTGTCTGTCTGTCTGTCTGTCTGTCTGTCTGTCTGTCTGTCTGTCTGTCTGTCTGTCTGTCTGTCTGTCTGTATGTTACGCTTTCACGCCTAAACCACTGAACCGATTTTGATGAAATTTGGTATAGGGATAGATTAGACCTTGAGAAAGGACATAGGCTATGTTTTGTCGCGATAACCGACATCACGCGGGCGGAGCCGCGGGCAAAAGCTAGTAGCTTATATATTATCAACCTTTCACTGAAAATTCTGCAGATTTTGTCAATCTGAGAACAGAGATATAAGAGATTATGTAAAAGTGAGGTTATGTTACAATCTTTAAATAACAGCTGATTTCTGAAGTGCAAAATTTGTTCTTTTGCACTAATAGTTATTATATTTACTAGAAAATGTTTGAAAAATCATATGAATGAACGTCAGCGACTTCAAGAAGTAACAGGTAAGGAGATAGGGAAAGGATGTCTAAAATAAAATAAAAACTCATTTAATATAGTGTTTTATTCGCCTTCTATTAAACACATTTTACATTTTAAACCTGCCAGGATGGTAGCTGGTTAGATGATGTTATAGGTATTTACTTACAGACTGAGGTGCAAGCTATTGCCGAATCACTGACAGAATTGTTTCATCGTGTAAGGGCCGTCGGCCCAGTGTATCGCAGTGACCAGTGGATATCCCACAATTCACACAGTGATCCATAGTTTCAATAATATCCAATCCCGAGGCCGGCGGCGGTGAAATCCAAAATAACAATTCCAAGTCAAACGTGTGAGTGATCTTCGGTGTCCAAGGTGAAAGCAAGGGTCGTAGAGACCCGGTTCTTAGCATTCCATGGATTCACCGTGCGGTCGCCGGGTCCATGGCGTGGTACAGAGAGGAACACTGTGACAGCGCCTGGGACTTGCGACCCAGGTGTAGGTTTATGGTGGCCACCTTCGTACAAGGTAGGCAGGGTCAGAATCCGTAAAATACAAAGCAGTTGTCGTAAAAAATGATGAATAATCGGGAAAGCACTCAAAACGCATCGGAAAACACGAAACGAGTGAGCAAATAAAACAGTCAGCAACTGTCTATACCCCGTCCATCATATTATTGTATTTTAGACAGATGGAAGTAGTGATTGCATGAAAATTTAAAATATCGACAAAGTTAAAAACCTCGATTAAAAAAAATATTAATCGATAAATTAAAATATTATGATAAATATATGATTTCATGTGGAATTATAATCTATTATCCTTTTGTGCATAGTAATAAAGCAGTAGATATTTCGTGTCTATACCTACAATTTACAAATGTAATAGAAAACGATGGTGGGCCATAACGCACACGCTAATCTCCAAAAGAAAACTGACTTCTAGAATAATATTCCAACATGCTGATTTCCTGGTATTTATTGAAGAATTCCGTGGTCTGTCTCTGAAACCCATCATCAGATCTTTATGCAATTTAAATGGGACCATTTTGGAATGACCTTTTTTAAAATAAAAACGAATTCTGACAATCCGTCTACATATTATGACGGAGTTACAAAATCATTTTCCGTAAAAATCATACAATTATAAAAAATTATAAACATCTGAATTGTTGTTTAGAAATCGGTTAAAAACCGCCAGTTATGTAATATTTTTTAGAAGAATTATTTTCTGTAGTCGATATCGATAGTGACATTTTCAAGTTATTATAATAAAAACACAGCCGATAGACTAACTATATCCCTAAAATTGCTTTCTGGCTGACGTGACGTTGTCCATGAAAAATGACGTATTGGCGCCAAATTTTTATTAGGATTTTCAGGTGTTGACGCTAGAACAAGGTTATACCGACCACTGTCAGTGAGCTGTCTAAAATACAATAATATAATGGACGGAGTATAGTGTCAATGTTAGTCAGCTGCCATGTCAGTGACATAGACTACAAATATAAGAGAGATTTGAATCGATATGAAATCGATAATCATTAATATTGGTTTTTCAGTATTTAATTGATATTTGATTTAATAATATGACTGTAATTATATGCACTATATTGCATGTAAGTATATATAGTGCGTTTAATTACTTTGAGTTAATTATTTACTGCAAATGTTTTAGTGTAATCGATTACTCAATTGATAATCTCACGAAAACTATTTTCTCATATTTCTCCGCATCCAGATTGAGAATTGAGGTGATTTTCTTATTCTAAGATACAAAAATATGACTAATTATTTAGATCATATCTTAACTTATTACATTTGGGCCCACCGTTTTCCATCTCCTTTATTCTTCAAAAATTAATTCAAATAATTCGGAGTATTTTGAATGAGACTCTCGTAATATACAGATATGAAAAACAAAAGAATTGCAATTTATGTATATACAGACACACTTCTAACATCTAAAATAGTTGATAGCAGTCCATTTGCAATTAAATGGTATTTCTGGCGCATATTCATGTAAGCTGATACTGACTATTATTTAAGGAAAAGAAAGATATCATTAATATTATACATATTATTAAGATAATGTAAATATTTTTACTTCATTGGACTAGACAGTCGCGAACATTGTCTAGACATCTAAGTACGGCGCTAGCAGTTATTTTATGACTGATTTAAATTGCATTGGAAACGTGATTTGTCGCAGAACCACATACGTATTTCAAGAATAACGTATTGTTTCATTTACGTGCTAAATGTATATTCCTTATTGCAAATTAGATGTAATAAAAGCAAATGCATGAGGAAATAAACTACGTTTACAGCATGTAATTTATTAGCTTTCTGAAAATAATGAAAGAGGAAGATAATATTATATAACCGATCTAAATATTCATATTTCTAAAAAAGATGGAAGTCGACAAGGTCATTGTGAAAGAGGAAATGGACAAGGCCATTTTGAATAGCATTGTTTTCCTATTTGAAAATAAAGACACAACGAAAACAAAACAAGCAGTTTTCTGGTAAATAAAACCACTGATTCCTAAATCGACAACTTGGGTAAATTGGACTAACTTAAATCACTATTGATGGACAAACATCTTAAGAATAAAAAACAGTTATTAAGTTGAGCAGGTCTCGTTAATCGAAGTGTTTTGGCGAGTGTCGTGAAGCAAGCAATTTACATTACTGCCCTACTTCCGGCCATTGGGCCAGGGTTGGAAAACTGGGCCGGAATTGGGCTAATAAAGGTAACGATAACCGACGAAGAGGTAGGCATAGGATAACAGTGAAGTGTGATACAAACTTTAGTGTTCCATCATTTGGGTTCGGTAGAAAGCACAAACTAGTTAAGTAACATAGAACCGTCGAAGGAAAGGTACTTTTACGGAAATATAGTTCGATCAATTTCAATGGTGGTTGTCGTTTATGATCATTTTCTGAAGATCATCGCTGTAAGCATCATAAGCACTAGTTTAATTATCAATAATTTAATTTTACTCAGTCACAAACATGACTAATGGTGTTTCTTAGTTAAATACAAGTTAGTTAATTACAAAGTTACGCAGGAACACAATAGTATTATAATATCTATAAATAAATAACGTTAAATCATGTTTCAGGTTTATATATTTTATAAGTACCCCTCTCAGTTTTGACTAGGTAAAGTTGATACATCAGTCTAAAAGACTACCACTGAAGTTATTACAGTTTAGTACAATCAGTAAAGTAATCAAATCAGTATTCGTGGCGTGTATTCGTTGTGAAAACAACGTCAGCTGTCACGTACATCAATACATCCTTCTAACACGAGACAGACTTTCTAAATTAATCATACAAATGACGTCATAACAAGTCCATCAGTGTCGTGTAACTGTAACACGTAGAAGTCATAAATCACAAGGAAAAGCATATTCTTACAAAGCTGAACAGCTCGAGCTTCCTTGGGAAAGTTTGATATTATATTCTGTGCTGCACGGTCATTGTTTTTTTCTATAGTTCGGTTTGGTACAGCCGTGTACCAGTCACGAACCTATTAACACTTATAAAGCTCTTTTATTCGAAGTTTAGTTAGGTTTAGACAAAGAGCAGTCATTTCACAGTTAACTTAGGAGTTAGTAAAAAAAAAACAACTTTTTAAAATCTGTAATTCATTTCCCTTAACCGTTTTATATTACAAGAAAAAGAGAACGTTCAAACGGCAGCAAAGTCTTTTATATTGCAGGATTCGAAATTCCGTAAATATGTAATTAACTATATTACAAAAAATTGTGAAACAAGTTAACTCTGAATGAAGTAATAGTATTCTCGTTGATCATAATGAACGATAAAATGCTCGTGATAATAGTTGATAGTGCCCTGGATAAAATTTTATGCCATCGATAGCCAGTAACAGTATTCAGCGATAACATATCAAAAGGCAGGAAGTCTGATTGTTCCTTCAGGAATGTCGCACATCGCAAAATGTTTTTATACGAAGGGGGACACAGCGACTGAGAATGGCATGTCATGAATGATCATCCATGGTCGAACTGAGAAAGACAAACAGATCAAAGCGACGGTGTTAGGGCTGTACTGGTATTAATTAAAGTACCGGTATTTGATAATTAAGTTTACGTGCCGTTATTGAAAATACCTTTACAGAACAAGTAGATATTTAGGTAGGTAATTTTTCGGAGGACGTGTGATAAATGGTTCATAAAGAATGTTTTAATCTATTAGTTAGAGCTAATTGGATACAATCGATTTAATCATGATCTGCCTACTTTAATTTCAACTTCTTCCGAAGGTTTGTAACTTTATTGAAAAGCGTCATATCCTGAACTATCAACATTATCGACCAAGAAAGTACTTACAAAATATTTTCTGAATGTCAATCAGAAACCTATTAATATGATAGCAACGGATATCATTAGAAACGATATTACACCTGTAGTAAGTTAGTCGCAGATATAGGTGGTATGTTTTGATTGATAGGTTGTCACCAAGCAGATATCACTCATATTGTTATGATAGATATCTCGGTACTATTATATATCAGGGTTCTCACTTCTTACATAGCCTAAATTGTATTGGTATTTGATCAGAAGAATGCAAAAATAAGATAAACGTAACGCAATAGGTCAGCCGATCATCATGAAAAAAGTGTTGAAGGTGATCTTATTACCTTGGTATTCCCTCTCCCCCAAGACGGATTGTTCTGATATTGGGTAGAAATCTTTAGTTCGGACAATAATATAATTTTAAATCAATAAAACAGTTTGATTTCACCCTTAAAACCTTTGGTTAAAGATCATTTTGAGACTTGTAGTCATCATTTTGAGAGTTTGTAGAGTTGTCAAAACATGAAACAAACTGCCAAAACACAAAGTGTGAATTAGTTTAAGAACGGACTTGACAAACATAATTTGTGAACTCAAGTTTAAGCTGGTGAAGAATAGCAGGATATAGGCATTATCAGTTGAATCAACTGCTGCCTGATTAAGTATAATAATAATAATAATAAATATAAATAATAAATAATAAAAATAATAATAATATAATAAGGTATTTTCAATAACGGTACGTAAACTTAATTATCAAATACCGGTACTTTAATTAATACCAGTACAGCCCTAATATATATAATTTTTTAAATATATGTTTTTTTTATATGTATTTAAAAATATAATTTATAACTGTTTTAAAATGAATAAAGAGGATAATAATAAGATATTTCTGACGCTGACTGTACTGGTAATAATAATAAGCGTCATAGTTATGACATGCCTCCCTTACAACGTATCCGCTTCTCACTGCTAAGAGAACAAAACTATTTTTCAATGCCATTGACAACCCTGTATGAAGAAGTGAAGTGTATTGAGCTATACGCGTATTTCAGATATGTAATGTAGGTATCGAGGCAATACAATAGGTGAACGTTATTTCTGTACGTCTGCTATGATTCCAGACGCGCTCGTTACGTCTCTGTTCGATGTAGCCACTATCTACATATTGATTCTAAACACCGGTAGACACGCACTGTTGAATACATTTGAGCTTACCCCCACGTTGTTCTAAGCTGTATCTATAGTGTTATAATACAGTTCGATAATAAAACTATTGCTTTAAGACTCTAAGGCCTGTATTAATAAATCGCTGCCAGTGCTGTGGTCGATCTTAGATTAAAAAACTGATAAGTTTTGAATAGATGTGCCTACCTTAGATTTTCTGAAATGGCTAAAATTGGAATTACGGTTCACTAAAATACGCACCGTTTTATTAAACCTAAAGGTCAATAATTAATGATCACGATTTGACAATATTGAAGGATCTATCAGTTCGTTCAGTTGTTATCTCTTCAAATTATCTCATTTCCTCCATTAAACTCAAGATCGATCTAAATATTGGGATTGAAAACTTTTTTCAATCTAAGTATAAACTATTGCTAGAATACAAATATTTAAAAATTAAGGTTACCTTTAATAGAATTTCCCACTGCACGTGGGTGTACGGTTTGCATACACCTACGTACATAATGGGTTTTCGAATCTACTAAATAAATTACTATTTTGGTAGTTTTTCATAAATTATTCGTAGCGTCTATTAGTGCCACACTTTTCGAGTGACACGTAAAGCTCAAAGGCTATTCAGACGATGGTTAATGGCACTTACATATTTACTTTGTTGATCATATATGTATAACCTTGTGACGGAAAAATATGAAAATGGTCAGACGTTGGAGCTCTTTGTTCTCTTCACTCGTGTTAAACATGCAAAAACTGTAGGTACTTTATTACCGTGTGGGCGGACACCCTGGAGACCAGATTCATGCCCCTGTTGCGTGCGCCGCAGCAGAGGATGGCCTCCAGGGCAATTAGGGGATACCACACGATATCCTTTGAAGCGGCGAGTCTCCTAGCCGGATCGCCACCGTGGATCCTGGAAGCGAGATCCCTTGCGGCACTCTATCGCTTCCGTAAGGAGGCGCGGGAGCGGGGATACGATCCCGAGCCCGAAGACATTCGGGCCGAGAGATCCCGGCTCCACAGGATCATGGTGGCGGAGTGGGAGCGACGACTTGAGCAACCATGTGCAGGGCATGCCGTCATAGAGGCGGTAAGGCCCATCATGGGGGAATGGCTAGAGAGGCCACATGGCAGCCTCTCGTATCGACTGACGCAGATTATCACCAGGCACGGTTGCTTTGGGCGGTATCTGCGTCGGATCGAAAAGGAGCCAACGTCCGAGTGCCATCATTGCGACGCGAGCGAGGACACAGAGCTGCACACGCTCACCGAGTGTTCGGCATGGGCCGGACAGAGGCGAGAACTAGTGTCGGCCCTGGGAGTGAGAGTTCTTACCCTCGCCTCCCTGCTCACAGCAATGGTCCGCTGTGCGGACGCGTGGGCGGCCGGCGTCTCCTTCAGCGAGCAGGTAATGGTCGTGAAGGAGACGGCGGAACGGGAGAGGCAGCGCGAGCGAGCGAGACTCGCGAACCGCGCTGCCCGCGCGCACAGGCAACTCGGGCGTCGGAGGGCACTGACTGACCTCCGTCCCCCATGAGCGCGGGCCTGGGGGTGACGGGTGAAGCCGCCTGTCACCCCAGCAGAAGCAGGCCACGGCGACGGCGCGCTGAATAGCGCGCCTCCCCATTCCGGGGGCGAGTCGGGGACACCGTTGTCCCCCCTCCCGAGGAGGGCTAAACCATAAGTGATGGCCCTGGGTCCGCCGGGGTGCGAGGGATATGTCGATGACAACCTCACCTCCGGCCTAGCACCACGACCCACAGTCGGCGTGCGGTTTTAGTCGGTTCGAGTCCGACATAACCTCCACTTCCGGCTTCGGCAGGGGGGTATCCGAGGGGATTTCCGCACGGAAAAAAAAAAAGGTACTTTATTATTATTGTATATGTTACCCCGGCAATGTGTACAATGCAGGTAGGCATTATATAGAATCCCGGGCACGATCAGGCAAAGTATGAAATATTATAAAAATAATTGTTTATTACATACTTTGTCTAGGCAATGTATAAAATGCCTAGGCATTGTATAGAATCTATACTGTTTCACCGGCAATATGTAAAATTAATCGATTTTGATCTATATTTATCAATGGGCAGTGGCCTACTTAGATAGTTAGGTGGACCAACTATTTCTGAATGATTATAAAAAAATAACCACGAACCTAACCTAATCTATCGAAGTCAAATTGCATGGTGTGGATATTGTGCACTCCAACTGGACAGATATAGGTTAGGTTCGGTTCTGTTCTAATTATTATTAGTATATATAGTACTACTAGCTTTTGCCCGCGGCTCCGCCCGCGTGGATCTCGGTTCCCGGCACATATTCGAATTTTTACATAAACATAACATAACATGATATCGAAGCATTGCAGTCAAACTAACCAACCGTCGTGAACCTGTTAGTACTTATTTCCGCGCGCAAAATGGGAATTTGGTTGAACCGAGTATTCGGTAAAAAAATATTGAGCCGAGTAAAACTCGGTACTCGTTACTCGGCAAAAGTGTTACTCGGCGCATCTCTAATAGATAGTATTATTTAGCTATTTCATACATTGCCTGCACGTTTTAGATATTCTATACAATGCCTAGGCACTATATAGTTTTTAGATAGTGGGTACATGATACTTTCATTGTTAGGTCCACCACCTGGTAGAAAGGTGTTCATGATCTGTGAATTTCTTCAGATCTTAACTTCAGATGGTCACTAGCATGTTGCCACCTATAGAGGGGTAAAAGGCACTACGTAAAAATTTGTACAGATGACTTTCATGGTCATTAAATTATGGATTCTAATGTGCATTATCAGTATAATGTCATGTCTATTCATAACCATAGAGGTACGTCTCAGGTCGTTAACATTATGCAAATGCTAAATTCAGCACAATAATATCAACACAATATGTCATTTGTCTCAAATCATCCTAAGTTTGTTCTAATTACTCAAGACAAACATGTTCACTAGTTGACACACATGATTAATTACTTGATAGTTTCTGTGGAGTTACGGCCAGGCAAGTAAGAGACACACACAATTTGGAAAACGTGTATTTTTTAACTGACATTTGAAAACATATATTCAAAAAAAATTGCCAGCTCCCGGGTTAGAACTGTTTAGGAGCAACTGTGCCTTACATGGCACACTCATGTTTAAACTACTACTACGAAATTCTTACGTTCATTGCGAAAATGGTTGGCAAAGGCAAATTTCTATTCGACTTTGGACTTCCTAAAGAGCAGCCCTAGCCGTTTCGGTTTTCAGTTTCGTTGTTGATTGAGAGACATTGTTTCAGCTATCGTTGATTTTCCATAATATTCAAAATATCTGATTTTGAACTTCATGCTATGTATTATAGAATTATACAAATAATTTCATTGCAGTTTTTTGAAGTGACTCTGGCCTGCGCTAAAGACATGTTATAATTATTCAATTTGACATTGTGTATTCTACATAATTGCTAATTAGTGCGAATTGATTTATAAATGAATCCCGCCTGGACCGATCACAATTTTTTTCCTTTCTAAATCGATTTGAATCCTTATATTGTTTAATTATAGTGGTACCTGCAGATGACCTTTAATAGAGTAGAGTGAAGTTAAGATTATTTTTCTTCACGTGTCATGGATTGACTTTGATTCAACATTAAACTATTCGGGAATAGCATTATACATTATACCATCTCAACAGGAAGCAGGACATAAGGGACAAGAGACCAAGTGCGCTATGGACTGTACAGGGTGTCGACCAGACAACTTGATGTTAAAATCATGTCATTTTCAGCACTGTCAGCTAGAGGCAAAGTCTCGGTAAGAAGTCACCATCGTAAACATGTACCATGTTAACAGTGGTGGTACTCAGCTTGACGGCCCCATCAAATGCTTTTTCACGCCCCGCTTAAAGGACCCGGGACTGTAGAAAGTCTCGGTAAGAGGGTCACCATCGTAAACATGTACCATGTAAACAGTGGTGGCACTCAGCTTGACGGCCCCATCAGATGCCTTTTCACGCCCCGCTTAAAGGACCCGGGACTGTGGAAAAGGAAATACGTGAGCTGGCAGGGAGTTCCAGGTCTTAATTGTGCGGCATAGGAATGAGTCACTGAAACGTTTGATTCTAGAACGTATATTCTACACCATATATGGATGGCATCTTAGCTGTGCACGTGATGTTCTGTGAAGGAAAGGAGAGATGATTGTGACATACGAGTCTTTCGAATTCTTTCTCGTACACTGATTGGCAAGTACCCATGATCTTTTGCATAAGGTGTCAAACAGTGGCGAAGGGTGTTAATTAAGTGTTGCTGAAGCTGAAGAGGCTAGTTTTGTTCTTGTATAAGTTATTAAAACGCTCTCCTGTAAACTAGAGATTTTGCAGATGTCCGTTTGTAATTTGCCGCCAGTGGAAAAATTGTCTCTCTTACAGCACGACGATAACAATTTTATATAGTAATTCTTTTGCATAGCAAGTTGGAACATCTCCACTAATATCGTACCTATATAAGAACTGCTTATCTACTGAGGATGAAAAAAGGTTGTCGTCTTTGATTTTGAACGCTTTTGTTGGTATGCAGTTTGATTTCATTGTGTCCCAGAGGAGGCACCTACCTAGATGCTAACTAGAGAAGAATGAGTACATAATATAATGACCAACTGTAGGTACAGTCAGCATCAGATCGATCTTGATGAAGAAAGTGCTAAAAATTATCTAAATTATTTGGTTTTACTCCTTCCCTGTTGACGGATTGTTCTGATAATACTACAATTTCAAATAATGACACGGTTTTATTCATTTTGAGACTTTGTAGTCCAGTTATTTCTGACGCTGACTGTACATACTGCATCATTAAGCTTGTGTTAATTAAACTAAATGAAACGGAAACTAAACAAATAAGTCGCTAAAAGATTTAAGAGTAAATGACCTCCCCAAGTTAAAAGTTAATTGCAATTTTTCTTCATTATCCTATTGTTCAACGAATGAAAGCGCCCCTTGTGAATTGGGAAGGTGATGTTTTAATTAACTAATTTCTTGTTACGTGGACTAATAACGTTTTAGCTGTTTCACCAGTTTTAATTAATACAATAGATGATTTTGTACATAAAATTGATTATAAGCTTTACTTACAAATGAGTGGATTCATTATTGTGTATACCTAATGATTCTTTGTTAATATCAACAACCCTTTTACGGGTTTTCTATTATAATATAGTACGAAGTAGGAACCTTTTATGTTTACCATTATTTTTAACGCAATCGTGAATACAAATATCTAAACTTAACCCTAGAGTAGTCGCGCCTTCCCATGTAATGTGAGTAGTCGTGGGTGTAGCATTTTGCTGCCCTTACAAATGGGTGAATATTTTCCTGATTTACATATGTTTATTAAAATCATCAAGATTGTAGTCTTTAACTCTTTAGAAAAAAAATACAATCCGTTAAGTTCAGTCTAATAATGAAACTGAAAAATTGAAAAGAATCTGTCGAAATTTCAAACCCTTCACCTATTCTTTCATAAAATAAAGAAAAATAATGTGAAATCTAACTAAAAAAAAAACTTCTTCCTGCACTCTCCTGTGCACTGATATGCTTGTACTTGACACCACGTACGCGCGAAGAGTGTACGCCCGGCTACTGGGACTCATAGCATTGAATAGTTTACTAGTAATATTTTTCGGCCAGGGCAGCAAAATGCTCATAACACGACCACTCTAGAGTTAATAAAAGTGCACCCGAAAAAAACCATGGCTTACGTTTAGCGAAGTTAATCCCACTGCAGTGCAGTAAACTTTTTTTTTATAATCTTTATTAGTTTTGGTGGCAACTCCAAACCATGAGTTGATATAAGCTCTGGTGCAGTGAGTATCTACACGTACCTACGTGTATTAAATTTTTATATATATGTATTAATGGTTTGTAAATGATTTTGTGTTCAGTAAGCACATGTATCGTGATCTGGTAAATATATAACTCGATCATAAACCGATTCAAGTCGAGATAAAGGCTCTAATTTTACAATGGAAGACATTTCTTGTGATTAAATCATATTTTAATCTATAAGTTACCTTAAATAATGAAGGTAAGGTTTTAGTTTACTCTATAGTGAGAAACAAAACCTTCACGACCTACCTATATAAGTAACTCAGTGAAAGGATAAACAATGTTGGTGTTTATAATATATCCATATTTGAAATATATTTATAAGATAAGTAGGGTATAACAGAAACTTCGCCCGAGCATGAAATAACCCGTAAACATTTCCGCTGTATGGAAGAGGCCGCTGAAATAACCTTGTGCATTATCCCTTGCGATGAGGCGGGCCCCTAGAGATCATTGTGGAGCTGCTAAATCATTCTGTTATTCTGCTATATTTAGCTGTTGTTTTATCAGAACTGTATTATCAGCTCTTTATACATATCGTATCTCTGAAACACCTACTATTATATCGCAAGAAAGTTTCTAGGAGATAGGACGTCTTACATTTTGAAAATATTTAATGAAATGAGGTGTTGATACCTCAATTCAATGATTGATTAAAATGTTAGGTATATTTAAATTTGAATAAAGCTGGGTACAGGAGTAGGCTGTACTGTGGTGCAGGTCTCTGATTCAATCAGGTCAATCGTCATATTTTGTGCTTGCACCGTAAATATTATTCTTATTGCTTGAGCTTTCCTTCATAAATCAACGGCAATGGTTATGTTGAATTAATGAAACTTTATTCATGTTTCACGCTTGTGACACTTGGTATCCGTAGTTTAATGTCATACTTAGATGACCACTTCAAAGATAGCAGCAGCCAGGATAATTGTTACTACCGATCTTATCAGTCGGTAATTTATGGTTTTGTATTTTTTATTATTATTTTAAGTTAAGCTTTTGTGCTCTAATATTTCATTCCTGTCACACAGCCCTGTTTTATTTTGAAATACACGATTTTATCCATACCAATAAATGCGACTAAACATGTTAAAACTCATAACAGAAAATAAAAAGCGTTCCTGTAACATTAGGATGTATTTTAATGAATTCTACACATGTATAAGTTAGAGGAATTTGTTACAAATGATTTCAATAAAGGACGTAAATGTAAAACGATCTTCCCAACATCAAACGTTGAGAACAAAGCATAAAACCGGCTGTAAGTTACTAGTAGAACATCTCAAACAATCTGCCCGTAGCTATTGACATATAAATCAGTTTAGATCTTGCCAAAAAGGTTCTTTTACAAACATTTGGTGCCTAAGTGAACACGGCTTATTACTCAGAGGAGCTCATTTGATGTACGTGTCTTGACTCTTTGTTTCATTAGCTAAGTGATTTTGTCAGAGACTTCGGAGATTCGACCTTACAAGATTCGTTTCTCGTTTGCCTCGTTATGCCGTGTGAAGGAACAATTTGCGTGTTATGTTTAACCAGATGTTTGGGTAAGAGCAGGTGTTCTTTGCCACGAAAGTACCTGGCGCTTAGAGACACAAATGTATATAGGTATATTGTTTATCATTCTATATAAGACGTGATGTAAGGCGTTATTGTGTAGGTACCTAGATTTCTTATGGTTTTGCATGTAGAATAAGATTATATTATTATGTTATAATTAGGTACCTATTATTATACTGTATACCTACCTAATTTATATTGTATAGTAGGTAGTTTTATTAAAAAAACTTACAAAACGTAACAAATATTACAAAAAATCATCTCTTTCCAAATGCGTAATCCAAGTATAGAAATTAATCTCGGACTAAAAGAATAATATCGACGGAACACATAGAACTCGCGTGTGAAGCCAAGTATATTAGCATGCAATTAAAGTAATTACGTCAACATTGTGTTGTGAGCAATAATTTATCGTTTAATCTCACCGACAAGTTCCATCTGAAGAATGCTTGGTAGAAATTGCCCTTAACGATAACAGTCATTATGCTGCCCCATGGGCAAGACTTTCAAATATATAAATAAAATAAGTTGCAGGATCGGGATTAACCTGCGAGCCACAGTAGCTACGTGCACACATATTTTATGAGCACGTGTATATACCTATAATAAAACTGATAATTTATGCATCTATGCAAACACATAGGTGAAAATTTGTCTGGCAACATGTAGCTAGGGGGAGCCCGATTATCTTAATGGGGACGAGGCGTCACTAGGTGTAATAATGAGTGATGTAACGTATGGGATTACATTTTAATAAAATATTTATAAATCACATTTATACGCCACAATTTGAACGATGAAATCCACGCGTTCGCCGTCTGTACTGGCGGATCAGTTTATTAATTTCCGTACAAACATATAAAATAAACAATAATTTTGTTCGTGCTAATAACGTTATTCGAAACAAACTTGCTGAGAGGTTTATTTTCAAAGCAAATACATCAACAATAATACGAAAACGGACCCGTCGTCGTTGCAAACTCAATCGTTTTTATACTAAGAATGATTCTGTTTTAGATGAAAAACTTCCTCCAATTTCCTAATGTTGTAGATCCATTAATAGACGCGATTGTTTAGAAAGATTAACTTTACTAAATGATCTAAAGACTAATTGTTTAATTAAAGTAATGATGGTTTCAAAGTTCTACAATTACTTGTAAATAATGTAATGCCAAATTATGTAATGAATGACAGAAGAAGAGTATGTGCGTCCAATTCTCTGGTAATAAATATTAAGAACCGATGATAAAACAATAATAAGAAACAATGACACAATAAAAACTTGAACTAAGCATCAACCGAAGAATATTAAAAATTATAACAATGTTTCCTTTAAAATACTAGGCAAGTAGATCCAGATCGTATATGTAGTATTTACAGCACGCCAATGTTTTAGTTGAGAGTTCGAGACTAAAAATAAACGCAGTAGGTGCGTAAGCCGTCTATTCTAATGTGCACTTGAACCTCTTCAAGTTTAGCTGTTCTGCGAATACCTTATAAAAATAAATACAATGGGCTAGACTAGACTCATTCATTATAAGATTTTGAATATCTCCCACCACAAGACAGGAAACTATTTGTGTTTCTCTATCAACTGTAAATTTTATTTGGGATATATTGCGTTTATGGTTTAACTAAAAGATTGACCTGAATTTGATCTTGTAGCTTCTTAGGTAATCTTGGTTACAAATACTTAATAATAGAATAAGATAAAACTTTAAATACGACCGTCGAATTTCGTTGCTATCATTCTGTTTCTGGATTTGGGTAAATGGGTTCCATTTTACCTTTGATTATCTATCCAAATGATACTTTAGATCTTCGTTGAAAATTTCTCGTTTCCTTGATGGTTTTCGACGTTAAAGTTAGAAATGGCTTTGCAATCACCAGTTATTATTGTAGATTCTCATAGTTAAATATATTCAGGAACAATTCAAGAGAATTTATAATTTATATTAATGTTCTCTTTATTGTAGTACAGTAGTATTGTAGGTACAACCTACATATTTTCATATTGTACACTTAGACTAATGCAAACAGGAATTATGTTCACGAATATACATTGTTGATGATGATAAAAAAATGATGAAAAAAGTTCAAGATTGTATTTTTTACATTATTTACAAAAATAAGTATATGAGTATGTTTATCCGCATTCTAGCATCCGCATTTTACATTCCATCAAACAAGCTAGTTAAGTTTACCATGGGTCTAGATAGCGTTGTGAAGAACGTTGTGCGATATTTATAAAAAAAGCTAAATAAAGGCCAATCAAGAATACCTCATGAATATGTAAGTATGAACACAACATGAAAGTGGAAGAAGCGCTTGGAATAGGTCAGAATATTAACAAGTGGATACTCTCAGTGTCTATAATTCTACACTGAGGCGTGACTGCATATATTATTCAAGTTCCAAATGCACGCAACAAATATGTAGACGAAAAAATAGAACACCACTTTTAAAACGTACTTGACATTTAACGAAAGGCATGTGATTATGTACAATTAGGCGTTTTGTAAACAGACAACAAACGCAATGAGCCTGCGTGGTCAGCGCGCAGATTACCTAGCTGGGTGTCGCGTGTTGGTCAATTGCGTCTATTTCAGTAGGTGGTGTTTACTAAACTAGTCGCTGTCGATACCAATCGTGTGGGGTGTTGCTACCAATATCATGTGTCTTTTATGATCCTGTTGTTCTTTCTGTTTTTGATTTGGTGTGAGTTTTACGGCGTTTATTATGTAAGCAATAACTCTAAGTTTGCTATGTGACTCAATTTCAACTTTTCAATAATGTAACTGCTAAGGTGCTGTAGTTTTATGTTATAAGGGAAATATCTCGTTATTTGATAAGGTTTTTTTTTTGTATATTGTTGTTGGACAGCCTCCGTGGCGTAACGGTAGTAGATTCCCGCTCAATGTAATTATTTGTATGCATGAAAATGGGTATTTGCATTGGTCTGGTCGTGCCTCGGACCACGTTAAGCCGTCATCGGTTCCGGTTGCCATACGAACATCTGAGGTAGTCGTTAGGGGTAGTTGGCGCCCTCAAAAGTCCAACAACTGGTCTAGCTGCAATTCCTCGATATTGCCTTTGGGTTGTAGAGGTCGGAGGATTGCCATCGGACCTCCATAGAAAATATCGAAGTTAGACTGGATAAGTGGACCCCAGACTCTAAGCTGAAAGCTTCGGATGCGACTGGGATTACCGCTAAGATGAAGAAGAGATTGTAGTGCCGAGCTAGTTGAAAACTACGTACATACTTCAAAAAATATACACAAAGGACGTAGGGACAACGTTATGTTGTTGTATTGCAATTATGTAGGTGTGAGCTTTGTGAGTAACCAGAATTGACACTCGAATGATGATTAATGTTCCATAATAAATGCCTATGAACGACTTAAAAAATAAAGCTCTAAACCGTGGATAGACTAGTGTAGCTTACAAATAAATTGGTATTTACGTGTAAATTGTAATAACTTCTGGAAAATATCTGTATCGGAGTGTATCGTATTTGTATCTTGATATATGATTAACAACAAAAATATACCTCCAGTTTCACTACACAAGATACTATGATTATTAGGTATTATTGTTTTTTTACTATGACTAAACATTCCCAGTATCTCTTTAGTATTTACTATTAATAAAATATAACTTGCAGCAGTTAAATGCAGCAATTAAATAAATTTGTAGTTAGAGCATTTATAATTTACCAGTGCACTCTAGTATAAAACGATGCTCTTTATGCATTTGAAATTAGATGCTGCACAGATGAGTGCGCATCTAAACGCCAAGTACTTCACTAAACACGACAAAAGCATTTATCAGTATTCACCATTCAATACTCACGTGCGGCCCGCATGTCGCATGACGTTACAGGATATCAAAAGCTAGCTCAGCGTTGGTTAATCTCACCGCACTGTCGACTTCGCAACGCGCTTTGTTGCAAATTGTTTACTTTACATTCTATTTTGGATGTCCATCATCTGGGCATTGTTAGCTCGTGTTTACGGCATACCGTGAGAGGACCGATCGAATGGGGAACGCCTGTGGTCGAGCACGCCTTTTGTGGGCGGTATTTACCTACCATTACAACATACAATTTTTTTTAGTATACGCACATTCAAGAAATCTAGAATCACATGCATAAGTGCACGTGTATATATTACAAATGAGTCAATAGAGGTGTAACCGTGTATTTAAATGTTTGGTCTGAAGTTTACCACGATGAAAATTTCGTCTGCGCAATCCTACAGTGCATTCCAAAGTGTATAATGATCATAAATTCAGTCTTGTAGTATCAATGAAGTGGCTAGCTCAAGGGAACTCAGAAATAGAAGAGGAAAAACAAAATAACTATTGAAAGATAGAAATCAGTTCATAATTTGGTTTGATTGAATCAAGATGTTCGCTCAATAAAGAGGCCACACACCAAAGCAGTATTTGCTGGCGCACACAGCAAATTGCTAAGAAAAATGTCAATGTTAGGTAACATTTGCTGCGTAAATCTAGGTAAATTTCCTGCTTTAGTGCATTTGCTGTAGCTTTGGTGGCTCCCAATTAGGAACGTTTATAGTTGCTAGTTGAACGGCAGTTCAATAAAGAGGCTAGGCTGTTGACTGTGCAGCTGATTAAGTTAGTTGGCTGCGACATATACCTACATAAATCAACTATAAACACAAACACGCAAAAATATAGTATTGCTTTAAAACAACTTGATTTTCTTGCGACTCGATTGCTCGCAAAAACGATTTGTTTCAATCGATATAAGCTTAAACTGACGGTTATATTGGAATCGTTTGAGTAGCTGAGAGACCATTTCGTCCTTTGGGAGTTACTGTATCCGATAAACTGTGTTTGGAAACGGTATCGTCTTAAGCAGTATGTTCACGTCACTATAATAATTTGGTCTGTCTCTCTATGCTCTTCTATAGTAAGCTGGTATATTTAGACAGTTCAGATAAATCATTCTTCAATAGAAGTTTTGATCTATTATTTATTGTTTCGGTACTTAATGCCTGACATCCTCAATTATAAGTGTTGCGAGCACAACTTCTAAGTTATACCTAACTAGCTTTGGCCCGTAGCTCGCGACAAAACATAGCCTATGTAAGGACATGGCTTCACAAGGACTTTTTTACCACTACACCAAATTTCATCATTAAAAACCCCCGTCACAAAAAAACACCAAAAAGTTGAAAATAAATGAATAAAATTTTAATTCAACGGTTGCCATGTCGGGGGACCGTAACTGGTTAAGTACTCCTTTATATCGTAAGGTCCCCCGACATGGCAACCGTTAAATTAAAATTTTATTCATTTATTTTCAACTTTTTGGTGTTTTTTTGTGACGGGGGTTTTTAAATTTTAAATTTAATTTTTATTTTATGCTTTTTAAATTGATCTACTAGTCAAGCTCTTTCATTTGATACCCATATTGAAGGAATTATAAAGAAATATGTATTCCAACATGTTGTGGCGGCGGCCATCTTGGACCGATTTTTTTCAAACATAGCTAAGAACGCTCCCGACTAATATACCTTTCAAACAAAAAAAACTAAATCCAAATCGGTTCATCCGTTTGGGCGCTACGATGCCACAGACAGACACACACACACACACACACACACACACACACAGACACGTTAAACTTATAACACCCCGTCGTTTTTGCGTTGGGGGTTAAAAATCAGTTTAATGGTTTAGGCGGAAAAGCGTTACATACAGACAGAGTAACTTTCGCATTTATAATATTAGTATGGATATTACCAATTGTAGATCCTTTCCAAGAGATACAAACGGACCCAAAACTTGATATTTTATTTCTTCAACAACCTATTGTTGCCTAATGAATATTGAACGGTATACGCAGATGATTTTCTTAAAAATCAGAACAGAAAGTCTCCTATATTTGTACTATTTATCAATTCTATCATATATTATATCAAAGAAACCTTTCGGTATCCCCACTTGACACGATATTAATAAACAACAACGGTTTCTTACACTTTTGTTCCATCTTTCAGATGAACTGCTAACCTGAGAACTTCTACGAACCATAAAAAATGATATTTAACATTTAACCAAATTTTACAGTGATTTAATCTAAAAAGAAGTCGTTCATATTTTTCCTGAATTTTAAATTTGTGTGAATCGAAACCGTTGTTGCTGTACATCATAGTCAACTTTTATGATATATCTCGGTACAGGAAAGGTTATCTCTATTTGTTTTTCGGGAGATGTAAACGATTAATAAAATATTCGAGCAGACACGGAAATAACATGTTATTTTGCAGATTCATAATTCGCATAACGTGTGAGGTGTATTTTGCAATTGTTATGCATAAGTTATAAGATTGAAAAATAGCATTATGTTTAGCAATGAGATACTGCTAACGTTTTCAGAAATATCATACTTAGACAGATATTTCTGGAAATGTACAGACATATATCTACTGGCTTATTTTCATTCTCAAAACAATTTCATGAAAGCTGTATGACAGTATTTTGAAATGTGGATCTGTATGTTTATCCGTGTGCTTGGAATCCTGTTATTTTAAACTCCTGGCATGTTTGTTTTCAATTATGCATTTGATTGATTGACGTATTCTTCAAAAGAATTGAACTTCCACTAATTAAACTTAAAAAAACTGGCTAATTCTTTGTACAAGTGAAATATTTACAAATTAGATCACCTGTACATCAATTTAAATTATTTTATACTATATACATACAAACTTTATTAAAAGGGTAATCACAATTTATGGTACATAACTTGCAAGTAACTTCCCTACTGATATTTTTTATGATCTGTATTTTTTATGTATAACCGGGTATAAATTTAACTTGGTACTAATAACGTGGGTTAAAACGATCGTGATGCAAATTCTGCAATCTTTATATGTTAGAATCCATGTAATATTTTATGAGTTTGAGTAACCATTTTCTAATTTACTAAGTACAAAAAGGTAGAACTCAGGTTGACATCAAATTAAACATAATCTAGTTGAATAGCTCTATATACGGGGTGTTTAGGAATTGCTTCCGAAAACTTGAGAAAAAAGTGCCCAATTTTTTATCGTCTTATTATCGCCTGTTGTGGTTCTCTGGAGTGTTGCCCAACACTCTGTATAAAAACAAATCTAGTAGACCTTACCCACTGACTATGACATTCTCAATTAGTATTGCAGAAGAGAGTACTCGGTTAATGTTAATAGCCTCGATTCTAATTTTCTACATATCGTCGTTGTCAAACCAAAATCTGCTATGTGCATTTTTTATAATTTTAACATGTTGAAAATTGCGATTGGATTTTGACAATTGCGACTGGTAAATGAACCAATCTATTGCATGAAAGGCTATGTGCTTATAAGTACTATACGACGCACTATGACAACTTATTCAAATATGCTATGTGGAGCAGCTAGAAATATTGTCAAATAAAATCTGCTAAGTGAAGAGAGTGCACATATCAGATTTTGGTTTGACAACGACGATATGATGCCTAATATATATTTGGCAAAATATAATATCAATACGCCTCGTGCCTCTTTTCTATCACTTTGAAATAAACCTGCTTGAACCTATAAAAAACCGCAAGCTTACTAAAAATAACATCAAAGAAAATGACTGCATTCTAGGTTACTTTTTTTCAACAACGTTCGAAAATATAACCCCTCTACTGCAATTACTGTAACACAAGTAGGCAGCTGAATAACAGCAGTTTCCTGCTCCCTCTTAACAACCTAAAGTAGGTTAATTATACTGCAGCTACGGCCTTTATTAAAGCTGCTACACCATAATGTTATACTGGCATTAATACAACGTAAACAATTCTTAAAGAGAATAAATCGAATATCTATTTTATTATTTTAGGCGCAATGAAGTCAACCAAAGTATATCTATATGTAACGGCTAAAGATACTAGTATATAATCAGAAACACAAAAGTTGCTGCATAGTTATTGAATTATAATATGAGCTGAGCTAGCGAGTGGTCCCTTATTTGATAGTAACAATCTTGGAGATAGTAACATTGTTGGGGTTGTTGGGGTATTAACATTCTTTTTTATAATACTTTAAAGTGAACATTAGAGATATTTTGACTTTTTAAAAATTTGCAGCAAACCTGAAGCTTGCATCGTTTTTTATTAAAACAAAATACCTAGAACGTTTCAAATACAGAATACGAAACTATTTCTTGAATTAACTAAAGCATCGTACACGGCAATTGCATTTGCAAAGCTAAGCCCATTTGGCAGCAGTCTAAACTACTTAATAGAGAGCTGGGGCTGCTGACATGCCGTCACTAGTAATCGGCAATTTGCATGTGAACATATCGTATTAGTCGATGCACTATTGAGCTCTCAATCACACATTGTATTGTAGATATTTGCGTTGTTACTTGTTTGTTAACCAAACTCACGCCATGGCCAAAAAACTTTAATCGAAATTCTGTTTCTAACTGCAGACAGTCACCACACTCTCGACAGAATTCCGTATATGTGTAGGTAAGTATTATGTTTGTGTAGGTAATCGATTTTGATTAGGTACTACGTCATATCAAGCTAGTAAACACTGTTCCAAGTGAGGAGAATAGTATTTGCATAGTGACCCAATTTGATGAACAATTGAACACTAATAACAAATATGTTGTTGATGTTTGGACGGACGTTTGTTTGTTAGTACATATAGGGGCAATTCATATAGATAAAATGAATAGGTAAACATAATGTTTCAGGGGTGTTATGGAATACTGTACATAGAGAGATTTATTACATAGTATCATTTATGTTTGTTGCAGAAATAGTGTTCTTAAATGGAAACTTTGCCAATTACTACAGCATTCTACAGCAATAATTCTTATACACGACCAAAGAGAAAAATATTCAAATGGTAATAAAGTGAAGAAAACCTTACGATAACCATTTTTAATTAGGAACTGGGAAAGTTTTTAATGAAACTTTAACGATAGCATTTTACAATTTTAGTTTCTTAATTAAGGACCTCATTATAACTTTTAGGGAAAGGCCAAAGATAAAACATGTAACTCATGTGGTGCAGCAATTGGTACTGCTTGGCACCTACTGGTAGGTTGTAGGACGCTATTAGACCGGGGTTATTACTCGCGCCGACATGATAAGGTATTAGAAATCTAGTTTGGCGGTAGTTAGAGCGAAAAAGGGTTTAACTACATACCAAAGAAATGACGTAGCGTTTGTAAAGGAAGGATGCTCAAAAAAGACAAATCAAAAGCCGTACTCAATTCTGATAGCAGCCGCTGATTGGACATTACTCGCAGATTCGTATGACAAACACTATAAAATACCGGAGAATGTTTCTGCCTCGTCATCCAGACCCGATATATATCTATTCTCGAAACAGCAAAAGCGTGCAGTACTAGTAGAATTCACAGTACCGTGGGAAACTAACATACCTAAAGACCACGCTATAAAAATAAACAAATACTTTGACTTGACCATGTGGTTAAACTCTACGCCGTAGAAGTAGTAGCAAGGGGAATTCCAGCTAAATCCCTGTATAACTTATTTAAAGACCTCGGATTGCCAAGAGCTTCTGTAAGCTCTATACTCAAACGAATATCTAAAACGGCGTTGATAGGATCTTACCAAATTTGGATAGGTAGAGGGGGGAACACGACTGAAGGTGGAGGTGAGCGCTGATGCATCACAAGGTGGCCACCCTAAACCTACACCTGGGTCGCAAGTCCCAGGCGCCGTCACAGTGTTCCTCTCTGTACCACGCCATGGACCCGGCGACCGCACGGTGAAACCATGGAATGCGGAGAACCGGATCTCTTATATTTTGGATAGTAGGTCAATTTTCAATTACTTAAACGGAAAAAGTTTAACAACTAGCTCCACATTAGTGTTAGAGATATCGGGATATTTACCATGTACCTATTGTTTGGAGTGTCCGATGTCAATGACAATTATAGTAATAACCAGCTCCTATTGTATATAATAATAAGTTCTATTTAAATCCATGTCCTGTTCCATGTTAATGTGTTTCTGAAGAAGTACAACCGCTCCCTAATATATATTTACTCCTAGTAAATGATTAACAGCATCCACTTCACCATAATTTAAGGTGTATAAATTTAAATCATTACGTAGTAAATTCTCTTTTCTGGTAAGTCCCTAAATGTAAACATGGAGTCACTCGGCATATGTTCAGTACACCAAGGTCACAAGAAGTTTTTTCGTTGGTAATTTACTTCAGGCTAGAAGGATTGTTATGATACTTGATTTATCGAGTGCATATTTTGTTTCGACGAAAACGTGCCGCGGATCGGGTGAGCTATGAATCATAGTTACGGCCATTCGGGATAAACATTTTTTACACAATGAAAAGGTCAAGACTGGTATTAGTGTTCATTTTGCGCTTCATATACTCTTTCGTTGCAACTTAAGAAACTATCATGATATTAAAAAAGCTTGTAGGTATTGCTGTGAATAAACGATTTGATATATTTAATTAGTATTGCATGAATGCACTGTTGCTTCAGCAGTATGAGTATAACTTTATACACACGTTTATATCCTTTTTATCTTCACGATCTCCTCGCGCTGTTCTCAAAGAAGTTTTTAGCTGTTAACTTAAAATAGAAATAAAATAAAATTTATTATATTCATCGTCCAAGAAGGCTGTCATTTGAATTTAATATTCCCAATAAAATTGTTATCAAACCCTCCATGTTATTGTAATAAAACACAATTTTCCACATTAAAATTTCATGATAGCCACTCAATAAAGGAAAGTTGTTTAATTTTCAATTCTTCAAACGAAGTTCGTAACAAGGATGAAATTACACATTACAGTGCATCGTAAACCTACTTACGAAATCGTTACTGAATTCGGGTTAGAAGTTACCAGATGATTCACTAAGTGTTAATCATATAGATACCTACCTAATGAAACTTCGCTTCACTTTATCACAGGATATATGACTACATTCTACTGCATACTACATTATTGTACCTACTTAATTCATTTTTATAAAAGTATCGATCGATTATGTTGTGTAGATTTGTAGTATTTAGCACAAATCTTACTGGTTTATGAATGCTATTGTATTTTAAGTACCTAGCTATTTTATAATTCTATATAAAAAAACAACACTAGGTATTTGAAAAAACGAAGTAATTCGCGAACAATATGATGATAAATGATTTAAAAAAAATTGAACCGACTTCAAAACCAAATAGGAAAAAAATGTTTAAAATAACAGAATTTAGAGAGAGAAATTAGAGATTTTCGATCTGTTAGAAGTCGGTGCCAACTTTGTTTGCTGTGCCTAACCTGCCATAATGCCATTAATCTAGGTATAATGACTTGTTGAGGTAGGGGTGGCCTATTCTACTTAGCTATATTATTTTACCTGTTTGACTTGATACCGACTTTTGTACTGAAATGATCGATATTTCATTTAAATGCATCATGGCAGGTAATTCAGGTACAGCAAAGCACCAGCAAACAAAGTTGGCACCGACTTCTAACAGATCGAAAATCTCTAATTTCTCTCTCTAAATTCTGTTATTTTAAAAATTTTTTTCCTATTTGGTTTTGAAGTCGGTTCAATTTTTTTAAAATCATTTATTTTTCCCTTTTTAGTGGGCCAAGGTTTGCGTTCATAATCCAAGTTTAATCCAGTCCAGCATGCCATTAACCACAGTTTTCGTCTTTTGGGAGCATAATACTCCCAATAAGTTAAGGGAACTGGAACTTATAAATGAAAGACGGCGAGTTGAACAGGTTGGTGATTTCGCAGATGGGGCTGCAGTTAGAATTTTACCAACGATCAAATTGGTGAATGACAACAACTTTAAGATGATAGCTCAACTATTTTACTGAGGGTCTTGTTAACGGTGCAATGCGGATTGTGTATTCGTTTAGGTGGTCTGCTCTGCGTCGCGATCGGTCAGAATCCGACGAGTTACCTGATGCAGTTTTTATTAAATTCGACGATGATGCTATTGGCACTGACGAGGAGGGCCAGACCGTAATGGATGGCCCTGGGCCAGCCGGGGTGCAAGGGATATGTCGAAGACAACCACACCTCCGGCTCAGCACAACGACCCTCAGTCGGCGTACGGTTTTATTCGGTTCGAGTCCGACATAAGCCGTTCCCTTTTGGCTCCGGCGGGGGAATCCGAGGGGATTTCCGCACGATAAAAAAGACCACCTCAGGAGTAGATATACCCTTTTATAAACATACTTATTGCTATTATTAATTGAGGAATTGTCTCGGTTTCACTCTGAAATTTCGTGATTATCTCAGGAGTAGCACCAACCCTTACGAATAACATGTTAGCCCTATATACTACTACCTAGTTTCCATCGATCAATTGCAGTACTGTCCCCTAACTCCTAACCGTTAAGGAGTTCTATAGCTTCACTATCAACACAGCAGCATCAGAAGTTGATTCAAGCATATCTCACAAGCAACATGTTAGCCTTATTTAGTAGTATACTAAATATTTATCATCCACCAATGGCAGTACCTACTGTCTCCCAACTCCTAACCGATAAGGAGTTCAGTAGCTTCATCATCAGCACAGCAGCATCAAATGTTGACACCCTGAAGCATATACCTGAGTAAGACATTATTACGTAACAAAAGCACCATACGCAACCGTTAAGGAGTTCTGTAGCTTCACTATCAACACAGTAGCATCAGAAGTTGATTCAAGCATAACTCACAAGCAAAACACATATTTAGTAGTATGTAACGTTAGCCCTACATACTACTAAATATGTATCATCCACCAATGGCAGTACTGTCTCCCAACTCCTAACCGTTAAGGAGTTCAGTAGCTTCATCATCAGCACAGCAGCATCAGATGTTGACACCCTGAAGTATATACCTGAGTAAGACATGATTACGTAACAAAAGTATCATACGACCATACAATTTTCGATGGTTGCCCTCGATTTCTCCTGGATCCCATCATCAGATCCTGACCTGGTGAAAATGGGACCACCTCAGAAGTAAACCCTATTCAACAAAAAAATAAAATTTGAAATCCGTCTATAATTGGCGGAGATATCGGTGAACATACATAAAAAAAAAAATATGTATACAGACGAATTGAGAACCTCCTCTTTTTTCGAAGTCGGTTAAAAAGAGACAGAGTTAGCAAAAGAAATGTAAAAACAAAAATTAACTCTGTCCAATAACTTAAAAAAAACAATTAAGGGATATTAACGAATATTGCATTGCATTCTTCAAACAAGAGTAAACATTGATTTAATAATAATGCAGTGGTTGTTTACATTTAGCTTTTCCTTTAGTTAATCTGGAAGTTTGACAAGCAGTAATTATATGAAGTACCATCTGGTATAAATCTTCCGTTCATTGATGTAGGTATAAGTACATGTTTTCAATGTAGTTGAGTTCACCGTGCTGTTAAAAGGAGTGTTCATTCATTTCTGGGAGTCGAGTTTTTTATAGTTATGTCTGAAAGTGTATGGAATTTCAGATAGATTTTTAAATGTATCTAAAAAAAGTCTCGTATAAGTATCTAGTTCTCTACTATTGGTTAGATCTACCAAAGTAAGAAATAGAAGAACAAGAAGAAGTAGAAGAATAACAAGAAGAAGAAGGCCTACAAATACCAATATGTTTTCAATAGCTTCATAATACGAATATATATTTGATTTTTTCTTTTAATCAACTGGCGAGATATTGTGAATAAACAGTTTAAATTGTGAAATAGTCATGACTGCAGACGATGATGATGAATGGGTTATATTGATTAATTTGTATAGAATCCATACTAATATTATAAATGTGAAAGTAACTCTGTCTGTCTGTCTGTCTGTATGTTACGCTTTCACGCCTAAACTACTGAACCGATTTTGATGAAATTTGGTAGAGGGGTAGAGTAGACCTTGAGGAAGGACATAGGCTATGTTTGGTTGCGATAACCGACATCCACGCGGGCGGAACCGCAGGCAAAAGCTAGTCATGCTATAAGTAAAACACCCAATTTTATTGATAATTGCACTTTAACGCTTAATCATCATGACCGATACTACATCCGACTATATATCATTTTTACCCGACTGCCGAAAGAAAGAGGGTAATGTTTTTTTATAGCATACGTATTAATTTCTAAACACAGCGTTATATTCACTAACTTTAGATCGATCTAATACATCAATCTAAGTCCAAATATGTTTTATTCCAAAGACTCCTTTCACAACCTGCCATGTTGTATCCGTTAATTGTGATCGATGGTGAATTCATTCTCTTCAAGGAACGAAATGAAATTAAATATGACTCGGAAACATTAACATTAGATAAAAGATTAGATAAGTCACGGTCTACATCAAAATAATGGTAACAAATCTAAAAGGCTTAAAATGTTTATTTGCATGAAAGATCTATAAGATCAAAATAATACGATAGGTATCTTCTTTGCATATATACCGTGGATGCTTTTAGGAACAAAAGTCGTTTTTCTGTTAACTGCAAATTCACAGGAAGATTCCGCTGCCAAACATAATAAAACACAGGAAAGGGTAGCCGCTGTGAAACATTAATGATGAAAAACAGTCAAGAGTGAGTTTTATGAGAAAAGGGTTCTTCGGGCAGAGCCATTGACGTCCCTGTTTTGTCGTATTTGGTATTGATTTGTTCGAAAACAGGCTCTTTTGTTTAAGTGTTGGAAAAATAAGTACGTGTATTTATGCTTTTATTTTTCCGTGTATTTTTATGGGTAACTATTGACATTTATTTAACGTATAACAAACAAAAATAAAAGAAACCAATGAAAAACTAATACTAAGACTAAAACTATAACGCGTCGTAGATTTCCTCCGCATCGCATGCCTCTTGTGGCAGCGTTCCCAGAAGACTGGCAGCATTTTGTATAGCAATGCTTATTCTCTGACCTAAATAGAGGCCAGCCCTCTGGCTACAAGAAGCGTCGACCATACGCTTCGCAATCTCCCCGAAGAGATTGCGAGCCCTCGGGCCCTATGGCCCTAACTTTTCGACTCCAAACGGCACAAATTCATAGTCTCCAATGAGATTGAATGTATTTGCGCCGTTTGAGAGCCTGTGCGGAGGCAGCGGCAGGGTAAATTGAATAATATTATGACTCTAAGCCACGTAGAAGTACAGCATAGTTTAGCTACTGTAGAACACTAGTCTCAAGGAAACCGGACCACAGGGTGTACAGGTTCCTATCAATATCTTTGAAGCTCAAACAAGCCAATCTCACCGACAAGTCGGTGCACTGCACTTGCTTGACTGAAATCTACAATGTAATCGAGAAGGCTTGAACTAACTGGATTTTGATTTACAAATATAGGGGCAGGTATTGTTTATTTCTTTTCATCCTGTGAACGGCACTTATAGTAACAATGATCATGAATAGTGAAGTTTTCTATTGGGAAGTAAAAGAAGCATGCCAATTTTTTTTTTGGTAGTTGTACAAAAACAATGTCATTGATCTCTATTATTAATATAACGTTCTAACTTATAGGTGCTATTACTTTATGAATAAGTACGGAAGTACATATAGTTAGGTGTGTCATCGACCGCTGAATATCTTGAAAAGCAGCCAAATGGAAGTTCGACCTCGGATTGCATCACGGTGGCCGGAAACATGTGGCAAGAACAAAAATGTCGGATAAACAATTGACTATTTTGAAACCATGTATGACTACAATCAACTAATGCTTCACTCTCCCGGTACCACTATACCTATGTTCAATTTTGATAAAGGATGCTTTGGGCCCCATTAAGATATTCGGAGATTCGTTGGCTGGCCTAGGGCTATTTGACTAAGTCGTCGATTCTTCCCAGTACTGCATAATATGATAGCTTTTTCTGAAAAAATATGCCTTGCAAAATAAAATATTGCATATCTAAACTGAAACTATGATTTTTCATTACTTGAAATTCCCAAAAAAAGTCAAAATATAAACAATCTAATTCAATTCAAATTTATAACTTTTTAGATTCCTTATTAAATTTTAAATAACTTTTGCGATATTATATATATAAATGCGCTATTTTCTTGCACTCCATACATTTGCACTACGCGCTACCGACGCGTGACGTCACAATTTCGTGGGATTTTGTATGGAGCGTTTTCGGGCGGCGCAACAAATTGAATTTTTCAAAATCAAATATCTTGAAAACTATTTGTCGTACGAAAATTTTACTTTTACAATTCATTATATTATAAGACAGTGGTCATTTTTCGATATTAAAAAAAAAATAGTCAAATAGCCTATTATAGAATAGAAAAACGATGTTTGGGATTTGACGTTTATGACATCGTTGTCAACTATCGTATACGTCAAATTCCATATTATTTGTCATTCTATTCCTCGATACGCCGGGCAGCGAATTGCCATTTGTATAAAGGGGATGTAAGCCAATACACATTTTTAGATGATGACGTACTACATAAGAAAATTTCAACTTTGATGTACTTCAAATAACTCAGTTGACCGAGGTATAACCTTGCCCGATATCCGGGAATAGTTACCCTTTTAACCTTTGTCTCTATATAAATTTTATTGATAGTTTCAATGCAGCAACGACACAAAAGGGAAATAACACTTAATAAGCCAATGTTTCACAGTGATTGGCAATAGACCGATGAATATATGGGATTGACGCGTATTTTGACGTTTATGACAGTCCGAATTTTCTCCGTCCGAACATTAATCAATTTTCTAGTGAGGCACTAATCACGAATAATACAAATGCAAATTGATACCCAAACCAACCGACAGAAGGATCAAAAGCAAGGTATATAGTTATGCCATTTAAATCTTGTTTTGGTCAAAGTCAAGTCACACTACATACGCGATTGAAGGTTTCGTAGGTACCTTCCCATCAAAAAGTGGAATCCATACTAATATTATAAATGCGAAAGTAACTCTGTCTGTCTGTCTGTCTGTCTGTTACGCTTTCGATAACCGACATCCACGCGGGCGGAGCCGCGGGCAAAAGCTAGTTAAATAATATAACGACGTGTACAGTCAGTATCAGAAAAATGTTTATGAACAGAGTACTCAAAATGATCTTAATTTAGTTTTTTGACCCCTTTCCAGTTGACCGATTGTTCTGATATTTGGTATACACCTCTGATATTTGGTATCCTTTGAAGCGGCGAGTCTCCTAGCCGGATCGCCACCGTGGATCCTGGAAGCGAGATCCCTTGCGGCACTCTATCGTTTCCGTAAGGAGGCGCGGGAGCGGGGATACGATCCCGAGCCCGAAGACATTCGGGCCGAGAGATCCCGGCTCCACAGGATCATGGTGGCGGAGTGGGAGCGACGACTTGAGCAACCACGCGCAGGGCATGCCGTCATAGAGGCGGTAAGGCCCATCATGGGGGAATGGCTAGAGAGGCCACATGGCAGCCTCTCGTATCGACTGACGCAGATTATCACCGGGCACGGGTGCTTTGGGCGGTATCTGCGTCGGATCGAAAAGGAGCCAACGTCCGAGTGCCATCATTGCGACGCGAGCGAGGACACAGAGCTGCACACGCTCACCGAGTGTCCGGCATGGGCCGGACAGAGGCGAGAACTAGTGGCGGCCCTGGGAGTGAGAGTTCTTACCCTCGCCTCCCTGCTCACAGCAATGGTCCGCTGTGCGGACGCGTGGGCGGCCGGCGTCTCCTTCAGCGAGCAGGTAATGGTCGTGAAGGAGACGGCGGAACGGGAAAGGCAGCGCGAACGAGCGAGACTCGCGAACCGCGCTGCCCGCGCGCACAGGCAACTCGGGCGTCGGAGGGCACTGACTGACCTCCGTCCCCCATGAGCGCGGGCCTGGGGGTGACGGGTGAAGCCGCCTGTCACCCCAGCAGAAGCAGGCCACGGCGACGGCGCTGAGAAGCGCGCCTCCCCATTCCGGGGGCGAGTCGGGGACACCGTTGTCCCCCCTCCCGAGGAGGGCTAAACCATAAGTGATGGCCCTGGGTCCGCCGGGGTGCGAGGGATATGTCGATGACAACCTCACCTCCGGCCTAGCACCACGACCCACAGTCGGCGTGCGGTTTTAGTCGGTTCGAGTCCGACATAACCTCCCCTTCCGGCTCCGGCAGGGGGGTATCCGAGGGGATTTCCGCACGGAAAAAAAAAAAAAAAAAAAAAAGGTATACACCTTAAATTCTGAAAATAATGGCATATAAATCAATAAAACAGTTTGATTTACTTTTATTACGAAAGTTGTAGCGGACAAAGTGACGTCACTCAAACCTATTACAAAGGGGTGTATGCTTGGTTGAGTTTTATGTGTTACGAAAACACAGAAGCAGCTGTCTGTGTTTGTCATGGACGAAACAATATAATGGATGAAATGAGTAAGAAAAGTGTTTGGTGTGGCAATTATAAAATGTAATATTATTATTTTACATACATATATTTGTGTATTGTATTAAGTAAACACCCGGATCATTGCACGAGAGTTTAGTATCGGTTGCACGTTGAAACCTGGGATTCGTTTACTTACTTCTTTTTCTACTTTAGATATGGCTTTGGCTACTTTGTCTTTATTTTTTTTATAACTTTATTTGTTCGAAACATATATATGTAAGTATGTGTACATACAAAAGCTTACAAGCAGTAATTGATGTGATACTTTAGTCCACTTCTTACTACTTTCTTTGTACATCATAATTTCATTCTTTCTCTTACACCTCTTAATAGTTATTGCTGCATAGCGTACATCTAAGTTTAAATTAAAATAAACTGAAACATATACATCACATACAAAGACAAGGGTCGGAACGTCTCCGGTCTATTCTCCGAACAAACAACAGACATCCAGTACAGACGTTAACAAGTTTAAACATTCTATCAGTCAAGTGCCACTATATACGACGAGTTATCATTCACGTCCGTATAAAATAAACCAACGCCGGATTCTCCAAAGACAGTGTTGAATACAATACCAACAGAGTGCCAACACAGGGAGTATCAAAGCTTTGGAACTTTATCCATAAATAAATTGGTATCATATTTTCACATTGTTACGTGTGACTGGATGTTAGTCAGTATTTGATTTTTTGTAATTATTTTCTCATGATCATGTGCATCAATAATCCTAAACACAGCTAGTGTTTAGGATTATTGATGCACATGATCATGACATCCGCGCGGGCGGAGCCGCGGGCAAAAGCTAGTAGATAATAGTACTAGCTGCCGGCTAGGTCGCATGCCGAGGTAAATCGAGGTAAGGTTTTTTCGACCGGCCTCACTTTTGAAAATGTTCAACCTTCACTATTCACAGTATCAGGTACATCTATTTTCGGAGTCTGATACCCTCTATCCACCGAGGGGGTTTATCACGCAACTAATCGCGAACAAAGATGTCAAAGCAAGCGGAAATTGTAGTGAAACACGAAAGGACATGAAACTCTTTATCTAAATTTGAAACAAATAAAATTGACCTAACCTGTCCTATATAAAAAAAAAACCTAAAGAAAATATCTACTTTATTACGGTAATTTTATTGCATTAACTAAATACATAAAAATATTTTATTGCAATATCACCCGGTAAATTTTTAACACATTATGTCTCCGATATCAAACCCATAACTGAAAATCACGGTTTGTAAATAAGAAAATTCAATTAAACCCCCGGCAGAACATAACCACTGCTATAGATAAACTTTCCAAAGTCAAGCTCTCCTCTATTATCGAGAAGACTGAACCCGTTAATGGGGTTTAAATTTTAATAGACATGATTCATTAGTGTTTTGAATGAAATCATTAAATTTTAAAATGGTCGATAGCATAACGCAAACTGAACAGTTTGAAGTACTCCCTGGGGTTTAAAATAGAGACTTTCAAGTTATGCCAGACTATAAAGCCGATACTGTGAGTATAGCTACTACAGAATACATGCATATCAGATTTGAATATTCCCCAGGACATCTGTAGAAGTTTCTGAATCTAAAGTTTCTGACAGGTCACATTTGCCAGTATGTTTTAGGGAACTCTTAGCACTCTATGTGACGAGAATTTCTACTTTTTATTTTTTATTTTACACACACACTTAAACAATTAAGATTATATTGAATTGACTATATTTTTCAATTCACTAAACCTTCTTCTCCTGATATCTTTGCCTAGAAATTAAAACATTTCTGAGTTTACAGTATACATGTGTATGTTCCAAATGATATAACTAATCTTACCATACTGAAACCATTCATTCGCCATTTTCAACTACGATTGTATCCCCCTATAATGTCTCAACATGTGAAATGCCGGTACCTATTAGTGCGATTATTAAATAAAATTCCTATACAAAGTGTCATAACCTAAGTAATAAATCAAAGAAAAGTGTTGTTTATTTAAGAGGGGACTCGCTGGAGTTGCCGACCCCAAGTTTTTCAACAAAAGAGCGACCTTTTCGCTTGATAAAAACTTGGGACATCGCTAAACGGCAGGGAAAAGAAAAGTAATTATCTGCTGCTTGACATTAAAAATATCTTCGTTTTCAATAGATAAATCGAACAATTACTTTTAATGGAATGATTTGTTTGAGGTTGTATTGTGATCGCTTAAGACAAAAGATATTTAATAAAGAAAGAAACTTTTGTGCGTAACCTACTTTTAGAGACGCATCTCACTTGTGGGTGGCATTTGTTTGGTCCCCAAAGATTTTGATGGGCTCCAGCGTGGTTATTTTTTTTTATTCATCCAAAAATATAAATTTTCCACAAAATCATCCGCAAATATAGACAATAACCCATTTATTTCACACATTTCCGGTGGAACGGCAGGAATTCTATGTATCAACACACATTTCCTAGGATTTGTATACAATTCCTTGATTTCATACATTTCCGGTAACATATATATAGATTCTGTATTTAGTCATGACTATTAATTTTGGTCTCAAGGTAATATAATTATTTGAACAACAACCTAAATTACTGTTGTTTGATTGTTATTTTGTATTTACAGCCCGAATCATAATGGCACAGATAAAGTCAGTAAGAAAAGAATTTGGCAATAAAAACTCACGGCTGTGGTTGTGACCTTTTTAATCGCCAGCCATTACAATCACTTTGCTGTTTACAACTTTGTCAATAAAAAAGATACTGTGACTAACATCTTTTATTTGTTATAAGAAGGCTTGCTGTTATAATTCAGTGAGTAAAATAAAACCATCTCATCAATTAAGCATTTGCATATTAATAGGAGATAAATTTGAGAAAATTAAACTTCGATAAGTCAAGTTCAAGACAGAGGTCAAGTCTTTAATGAAACGAATTAGTGCAGCTTTAACTTCGAAATTAATAAATCAAATACATCTAAAGATTTGAATATCAGATTTCATATTGACAAATTTTGACTTGTATTCTGATATATGAAGCTATGAATAGGGTATTATTGGTATTTGACTAAGTCGTCGATTCTTCCTAATATTGCTTAATATGACAGCTTGTTCTGAAAAACTATGCCTTGCAAAATAAAATATTGCATATTTAAACTGAAACTATGACTTTTCATTAGTTGAAATTCCCAAAAAAAGTCAAAATATAAACAATCAAATTCAATTCAAATATATAACTTTTTAGATTCCCCATTAAATTTTAAATAACTTTTATTATGAACTATATACGTGTAAACGCAACGTAGACTGAGATAAATGCGATATTCTCTTGCACTCAATACATTTGCACTACGCGCTACAGAAGCGTGACGTCACAATTTCGTACGATTTTGTATGGAGCGTTTTCAAGCGGCGGCGGCGCGACAAATTGAATTTTTCAAAATCAAATATCTTGAAAACTATTTGTCGTACGAAAATTTTACTTTTACAGTTCATTATATTATAAGAAAGTGGTCATTTTTCGAAAGTAAAAAAAAATAGTCAAATAGCCTATTGTGTCCTTCTTAAGACGATATTTACTGATGTATAAAATCTTGTAACTAAAATATTTCTTTTTTACAAAGAGGAAATTATAGTTTTTTTTTCTCGTCCTAATAGTTTATTCTTCAAAAAATTATCATCTGTATGGTCAAGAAGGCATCACTATCTAACTGATGTGGCTGATAAACCGCACAAAAAATCTCTAGCCCTTACGCTAATGTATACAGTACACCATTGAAAAGAGAATTACTCTCTGCCATAGTTCAATTAGGTTTCGACGTGATAGATGGTAGACCTGTAGTCATTTGTTACAATGTTTCAAGTCCGGTTACAAGAACAGGTCAATTAAGTGTTTCTTTTTTAAATACAGAGAGAAGTAAGGGAGAAACGAAGTATCTAATAAGTATAGATACTTCGTTTTTCCCTTTTCGTTCAGCTTTTAATTTCGGAGATAGGTGGTATCTCCCTATATTTTCTTCACTTTACAGTGACGCATTTTAAACTGAATGAACCTTTGAATATGACAGTTTCAGTCTAAAGTTTTCGAATACTGCAATTTTCATCAACTAAATAATAGAACCTCGTACATTTAATTTAAGTATAGTGGTTATTCTGTAGTGCCCAAGAAATTTGTAAGATTTACTAATGAATCTTAATACAATATTGATAAATTCTCTTAACAATTTATCAATATTGAATTAAGCTTAATTGTCTTAACTCGTTCATGTTTAAAGCTCTACCTCTACTATAATCTGCTCTATTTCTTAATTTTACTATTATTACTCTAAAATTTGGTATTAGGTAAAAACCTGACAAGGTTTTTATATTATCATACATCAAGTATTGATTTTGTAACAGTCCTGACCTATTTACTTAAGTATCTAGATAACAATAAGCTTTTATAATCTAAAATGATACGCCATTGAAATCTGGAGGGTTTAATTAAAAAGCTGACTGTTAGGACAAGATAAAACGCTGCATTCATTTGTTAATAACGGACCACCTCATTTATGCAGCTCATTATAATGTTGCCGCACTCGTGAAAAGTATTTTGCTTGAACGGAGCTAATATTTAGAGTGCAGGTGAAACTATGTTTGTTCATACTTGAGTCTTAATTAAAGAGGTTGTTTGAGTTTTTCGTTGATTTATTTTTTTCAGCTCTCATTCAAGTATGTCTATCAGTCGCTTCTACATATTGGTAGGAAGGTTATAATATCAAATAGTATATTTTACTAAGTTAAAATTAAAAGGAATTTCAGAGTTCCTATATTTTAGATATTTTAATATCCTAAACAGAAGTGTTAGTACAATTTTATTATTTTCTTAAATTCAATTTAAAAGTATCAATTATTTTCGCCAGTGAAGTAACTAAATAGTAAGTTTTTAAGAATAGGTGCAACACACAATTAACATTATTGGGTATCAAACTTTGAAATACAAAATTGAAATAAAATTCTAGATAATGTATCCACTTTTTTGTTGTACTGTACTTGAAGCATGTTGCTTTTTGAGTACTATGGTGACGATGTCCATATTTAAAAGTTAACTACAGACGATAAGGTTTTATACCAATTGAAGGTGCCATCTTTATGGGACTGGCTCTGAAACAGTCTCCAGTATGGCACAGCGAAGGACACTTTGTCCAATGTCTTTATCTAAGAATTTTTAGGGATTCAGTTTTTAAGTCTATAGAATAATAGAAGAATTTATCAGGAATCTCTCATATAAGAAAGTATTTTTTGTTAAAGTAATCATTTTGATGTTGCTCGTAATGAATTTTCTTTAAAAATCTATCCCGGGTATTTATTATGTTTGTTTATTAAATACCTACTACTAACACTATTGCTAAGATGACTAGATATGTGTCACATAGGCGTTGCTAAATAACAGCCTTAAAAAATTAAGTTGTCAAGCAGAAGAAAATTGGTGACCTGTAGATGTTAATACGTTTCTGCACCCTATAAGTTCCCGTTCAATAATCTCTTATAAAGAACAAAACACAGCAGAAACAAACCTTACCTTTCTATCCTAAAGTTCTCTAATTAAATAACTTACCACCATTAACAATAATCTTTGTGAAATTAATCCAATATCCCTACTATCAGATTACAAATAATCCAACTAACCGAGTCCCTAGAGCTGTATCAGCAATATTCAGTATCGTGGTCGTGTCGTGTGTCAAAAACGGAACGCCTTATCGCGATTTCCGATGTTCCAAGTACGTCAAGAGATCGTTTCTGGTGTACCGTCGCCGGATTAGCCGGCCGTATAATCCTGCACTTTGGCTGTCATACAACTAGGTCACTGGGTTGTGTTTGACTTCGCTAGTCTTTTCCATATCATAAAGTTTTCGGAACTAGTTGCCGTATGCATAAAAGTTCTGCAAATTAAGCTTTTTCTTTGCCAAACTAAATTTTCGTTATCAATAAGCAAATAAAAACAGCCAGAGATTTTTTTTTCCTATTCTCAAACTTGTTTAGTTCAAAAATTGTACATACATCATACATAAACTCACGCCTGTATTCAGAGGCAGAGGTGTTAGCACCTACATTTCGCCAGTTTATGTTTAGGTCCCAATGTTGGAGGCGAGCCTATTGCCATTAACCGGGCACTTATAAACCATCGATAAATACACACATAACTTGGAAAAGCATCGAAAAGTCATTGGTGTGTGCCGTGGTAAACCTGGGATCGAACCCGAGACCTCGTCTCAGCAGTCCATTACCCATACCACTAGGCTACCGCGGACAAAAAATGTAGGCAGATATAAATTATATGTACCTGTAATAATATAATTATAATTATAAACTGTTTTCAGTCTCAAATTATAAGTGTTCGCTTGATGCCAAAATGTTATCTCCTTTTGGCATCAAGCGGGCAATTAATTAAGCTCAGTAGTTTGTAGTTTGGGGATTAAAATTTATGGGTCATATAATTATAACTACTGCCTATAAACTATCACCAGAGGCTCCCCCATTTGGCTGATCAAATAATTGTTTTATTGCTGGGTCTTGCTTTTCCTATCAAGTAAAATATTTACCAAATTTTATGACACGCACCATGTTTTATTAGTTTTGTTTTAGTTATAGTGTAATATTCACCAGGATATTTACCATGTTGATTATTTCTATTGAGTAACCGATAGTTCGGTACAACATGGTAAATATTCCGGTGAATGTTAGACTATTAATGTAAAATAAATGAACATGTCAATGTCAAATCATACATTCGTTATATTTGTTTATTTTATATTGTTCTAAATAACTGCGATGTTGAAACAAACAAATGGACATACATTTTCAGTTTTATATTTGAATAGCTCGATTGAAGCAGTGTGTGAATGTACGAAAATAAAGTAAGAGAGTAACCGTTTCGTTTATTCGACATGTCAAGGTCTAAGTTGTTTACGGTGCAATGACAATATTGTGTTATGACTTCTGCTCGCTATATCGGTGTGTTTGTTTAGAATTGTACTGTTCAATGCCATACGTCATGTGAAAGCACCGATAGTGGCGTGTACTAAGAGGTATTGTTACCATCGCGCCTACGAATGACATTAGGAAAGCAATACATGTATTTTTAGTAGAGTACTATTGGTAAATATTCAGTATAAATAATAATGAATGTTCTACAACATTTTATACAATATTTTACACTACGCTATTTATCTAGCCCCATTAACTAGCTTGTGTTATGGAATCTAGAATGAGGATATAAATACTTAGATACCTTTTATTTATAAATGCATAGATATTATACATAGAAACACCCAGACCAATGCAAATCGCCATATTCATACATACAAATATTCGCACTGAGCGGGGATCGAACCCGCGCCTCCTGCGTGACAGTCGCGTTCACTACCGCCACGCCACAGAGGCTCTCAATAAGATGTGATACAGTAATTTATTAGATTAAATAGAAGAACCTTACAAATTACTGTATTACGTAATCATCCCAACCATCCAAGACTTTAATATAGTACTGTCTTGACTGTCTTACTGTCTTTTGACTGTTTACCCCAAAGCTAGTGGGCTTCGTCAGTCATGTTTTGTCCAAACCAGGAAGGAACTGTACCCATCTTGAATACATAGGGAAAAAGAATCTTCTCGGGCGGGACTCGAACCCGCAGTCTTTCCCTTACAGGGGGAATGCCTGACCAATTCGGCTACCGAGACACGCCCGATGTGATTCAAATTTCCCATCTTATACGTCTTTAAGGCGACGTACCCATCTTTTTTCCAAGTGTTACAGTTTAATAATAAGCAAATATTGAAGCTACTACACTGATTTTTTTCTTGTATAGTACCAATTGTGCTGTAAGTTGAAAGATACAAGTAGTAGGTATATGAGTTTGTATCGAGCTCTCTCATCCACTTCACTCACGGTAAGAAGCTACTATTCTTAGCCGAACACATGGCCAAGTTTTAAAATTATTATTGATAAAATAAATAAATCATCCCATGAGGTGGGGATGCGGAGCGGTTTACGATTACATCAAATCTTGTGCTAGAATAAGTGCTCTTACTCAACTAGATCAATGATGTATCAAAAGGTCTTTGTTCAATTTAATAGCGAGTGTTTTCGTCTCATTTGAGCTATTCATATCGATGCTATTTGCTTCCCGATGTTTGTCATAATGTGATGATATATATGATTCCTGGATCGAGCAAAGAATTACTGTTTTTTTTCTTTTAGGTATTTCTCTCTTAAGGTCTCATTTTCTTTAATTGACTTTTAGGATTACATAAGTTTTAATATACAAGCCTAAATATTAAATCGCTATATGCGTAACTGAGTACACATTATGAAATTGTGCATACATAATTTCACTACAGAATTTTGCTCTCTACTAAGGCTGAAGCTACACGATTTATAATGCAACAGGGAGAGTTCGACGGGAAAAGTTTGATACAGCTACAATGAGGACTGAATATACACCGATTAAGCGGCTAAACTGAACTTAAAGATATATTGAATAACACACTTGTACTTTTCCACTGAGTTTATTTTACTTCTAAACCTGACCGGTTTCGCCTTACGGCATTCTTATATTTTAAAACTACCCACACATGAAAAAATGCAAATATTGTAGTGTTTCGGAATTACAATACTTGAAACATCAATGTAAACCTTTGAGAATGCCGTAAGGCGAAACCGGTCAGGTTTAGAAGTAAAATAATCTCAGTGGAAAAGTACAAGTGTGTTATTCAATATGTGTAGCAGATTTCACCAAGCGCCATCAATCTCCAGTATAAACAGTCTGAACTTAAAGATTTGTAACTGAACTGAATTCTCACTGAATAAATAATAAAATTATTCAATTGTATGCAACTATTTTTTTAAAGAATATTAGAAACGTAATTATTAATATTCCCTCTAACCCCTCCAACTAAGCTCAATAACTTGTGCTAGGAGTAGGTTCACGTCGGTAGTGTAATGGCCAGGATTCAAAACTCCGTAACCATTAGGCTACCGAAGCTTTCTTAATTTATTTATATAACTATTATTATTTATTTGGTAAAATTTATCTTTTGGACTTAGTCCGACGTTTTGGTTATATTTCAGGACCAATAGTCGCAGAGTGACTAAAGATGGTAACTTTCACATAGTTTGAAGTGTAGGTAAGTTATATTAAAGTACCCGAACTGTGTTGAAATGTTATTGGTTTTTAAAGTTCATGCAGATTGGTTTAAAATAATCATGTCGGTCACGGGTGTGTACTTGAAAAAAATTAGACACTACATCCACGCATATATTTTTGGTGCAGTTTAAACGGTAGACTGTAATTTCTAGTGTATGGTGGCACTCATATGAAAGATTACATGACGATGTATCTACATATTTAGTTATATCTAGGTTCTCTTGAGCTAGTCATGCCACCGCGGAATAATGTGATAAATTTACTTCAATTTCGCTGACAGATTCGCATTAGCATCACTGACAGTTGATATAGCTGTTGTCTCGGTTAAAATAACGTTATTGCTATTGCATAAACAAATTAAAAATATTCGCTGGAGATATTGGTTGTAAAAGATAATATTCTAAATGTGCAAGAAGTTTGTTAGTCTACAACAAACGAATCTAGCTAAAATTCAGTACGGGAATAAAGGATCTGAAATAAATAAAGGTTGCATTTTATCCTTGAAAAAGATTCTCAGGGGTTACAGTAACCGGATCAAAATTCACGGGTATTCATAATTTAATATAAATTTAATGCAAGGCAATCCATTTCGTCCCGTGTCGTCAAAGCAATCAAACCATCAGTTCCAAGGCGACTAAAGTATGGCACTGTTCTACATATTTCACCCAGGAATCAATCTCAGCAATGGAACAAAGAACAGCGGTGGAAGTCAGGAAAAAGTACCTGTTAATCATCAATTAGTCACACTGCCTAGTATCTGATATGTATAGATATAGGTGGATCAATTTAATTGCTTACTTGTTGCAAATCGCCGGTGTAGCCTCAGCATAAAATATTTTTTACAAATACAGCAAAGCTACTAAAATATTTCCGTATTGGGCAATTTTGTAGCAAAGGTTATGTTCATGCCTGTCATATGAACTTAAAATATTAACTTGGCTTCCAAACCCGACCCCGTTTTCCCGCGGGAGCTGTAAATGGTGACGAGCGAGTACATCGAGAGGAAAGAGTGTAAAATTTGTCTGTGATATTTCAAGCCGGTGAACTGAGTATTTTTGCAGGTATTTTTATAGACATCTATTTTGGAAATAGTTCACTTTAGTATATCCCCTGATTTTATGAACTGTATCACAAAACAGGCCATACTTTAAGCTTCCCTTTCCATGTGAAAGCGTCACGCATATTCTAACTTGCTGATATTGTGTAGAAAGGAAGATTACATAATTGTACTGTAGATACCATGCTTTGGGATGAACCTGTGTATTTTCGGTGAAAAGTGCTGTCTAGGGATTGAGATTTCTATTAGCTGTGCTTTCTGTAATTAGTCGTGCCTTACAAGCGTGTTTCTATCTTTCTTTAGTTCCACACTCGTGTAACTACATGGGATTTATTGACAACATGAACAACTCGTATGTAAATAGGTTGTTACAGAATTTATGGACGTGAAAGTATTGCAATCAAGCTTCTTGTAATTTTGTATTAATAGACTGATATAATTAATAGCTGGTGTCCGCGGCTCCATTCACGTAGATGTCGTTTATCGTTTACTTTGGTCATATCTACGATTCTATTCAAGCAGTTGCAATTCAATTCAATTGAATTCAAGCGTTTATTTGCTTCGAATATGGTTACAGAGAATTGTGTCTCAGAACTAGTAGGCTTTACAGCATATTCTGTTCCATGAAGCGTGCAAATATTAAGTCATCAATTAGCTATATCAAATTATCAGTCAATTAATTATATCAATAATATATTCATTCCATATAGCTTGATGTTATCACTATTATTCATGTCAATAAAATATATTTGTAATGTCATAAATCCTAAGTAAATAAATAAATTCAATCACACATTATCAATTTTTATTCCACCAGTTCCATAAAACCATTTTAATAATAAATCCGTTCAGTACTCCGAGATAACAATTAACAACGGGCTAATGAGGAAAGGTTAAGCCTTGATTTGTAACTTATAAATTTTGAAATTTTAAACATACCTCCGTTTTAGAGTTGATGCATATCATGAGTTAACTATTTCCTACAAGTAGACTTCTACTTGTAGTAATAACTTTATTGCCGATGAAAATACAAGGCTAGTAACGCAGCCATAAAAGAAACTTACCTCAGCTTATAGCCCTGTAAACTACACCCTCACGCTCAAGTGAGTGTAACAATCGCAACTATCAGAGAACTCGAGCAATTTAACCCCGATAACAACAACAAGTATAAACAGCTGAGGATACAAACACGTAAACCATTAACAGTAAACATTGTTCAGAGCAAACAGGCTTAGGTAGAACGAGATGTGAGGTCGCTATCTCCAACCGCTTCCGTTTGTACTGGATTTCCTATGCGAGCCGTTGCAATAACTGCACGTTTTAAATTTTATCTCGCAAAGGAAACTGTAAATTTTAATAAAAAAAAATTAGAAAAGTAAACTATGGTTATCAGTACAGATTATAAAAGAATGAATTTATAAAAGTTTTGTAGTAATATTACCATTTTGGGAACATGAGCGACTCATGGTGTGCGTAACCGTTTTGTGTTCACATGAGTCACAAAACGGCTACGCACACATAAGTTACGGGATTGGTAATAGTTAAAAAAAAAACTCGAAAATTTAAACCAATTAATTAGTCAATGGCGAATAAATAAATGCTTGCAGCACTTGAGCTATCACACACGCATTTGCTAACTGCAGTACATTGAAGAGAGTGAGAAAGAGGGACTCCAGGAAGGAAGTTTATACAGTACTGGGAAGATATAGGGCAGTGAAAGTTTTTTTATATATAAAGGACACGTCAATTTGATTTCACCTCGCCTGATGGTGAGCTGAAGGCCAAGTCTCGGAAAGACGGTCACCATCGTAAACATGTACCATGTTAACAGTGGTCACACTCAGCTTGACGGCCTCATCAGATGCCTTTTCCCCGCTTAAGGGACCTAAGTACCTAAGCATCTTCATCACTTTTCATTTCAAATAAACTAACATCATCCATATTCTTCTCTTTGCAATTAAAATACAAACTTAAACAAAAAAGCCAAAAAATATCATAAAATAATATACTGTAAATATTGAAAACTTGAACTACAGCTGCAAGCGATCTTAAAGTAAAGAAGAAAACAATGTAGCATGTAAATGTCTTAAATCTATTTTGAATAGTATTGAAAAAGATATTTCAATTTATTTAGTTGAACAGCAAAGTTTAATACCGCGTCCGCACGCTTGCAGCTTGCCGCAAACTCCAAACCTCTACAAACGTTTGGCTTGATTTGACAGACCACCACACGCTTGCGAGTGCTTGCGAGTGAGACATTGTGTTCTGAAGAAGCAAGCATGACGGACGTTGAGATTGCGGCAATATCATTTGGCTTAATTTATTTTTATTATAAATACAAGAAAATAAATGAAAGGAAATGATAAAAAAATTCTTCCTAAAGGTGACCATAAGAATTTCTTTCTTACTTTTCAGTTTCTTAACTGGCTAATTAAATACTAGCTTTTGCCCGCGGCTCCGCCCGCGTGGATGTCGGTTATCGCAACCAAACATAGCCTATGTCCTTTCTTATGGTCTAATCTACCCCTATACCAAATTTCATCAAAATCGGTGCAGTGGTTTAGGTGTGAAAGCGTAACATACAGACAGACAGACAGACAGACAGACAGACAGACATACAGACAGACAGAGTTACTTTCGCATTTATAATATTAGTATGGAAGTATGGATATTAGTAGGTATGGGTTGCACTAAGGCGACACCATGCATCAGCTACTTTTTTTTGTCCTTGTGATCACTATTTCCCGGGTCCCAAATGCATGGTTCTGCCTGGTAACATTCCAGGAAGTTCAAAATGTTTTCATTTGACCATTTGACCAGTCACTCATATTTGTACTCAAGACGACCCATACGTCTGTACGCCGTCAGTACACAATCGAGACTGAGTGTACGCAAACGTGTGGACGAGTCGCAAGCGCTTGCGGCAAATTCCTTTGATTTGTGACTTAAAAACCGACACTTGACCGATCGGCTACAAGCGCTTGCAAACCTACACAAACCAAGTCAAACGCTTTATCCACACGTTTGAATTTGTGATGGCTTGTTTAGGTTTGGCAAGCGTGCGGACGCGGCTTAATATGTCTTTATTAAATTTGCTCACTCAAATGCTGTGATCATTTATCTTAAAATACACTTGGCTTTTATTAGAATTGAGATTCCATATTAAGAGCCTGACTTTTAGTGCTGCTTTTTTTTCTGTTTGTTTGTTGTCTTGTGTTTTTTTATATATTTATCTGTTAATATGTTATTCATTTTTAACCCCCGACGCAAAAACGACGGGGTGTTATAAGTTTGACGTGTCTGTGTGTGTGTGTGTGTGTGTGTGTGTGTGTGTGTGTGTGTGTGTGTGTGTGTGTGTGTGTGTGTCTGTCTGTGGCATCGTAGCACCCAAACGGATGAACCGATTTGGATTTAGTTTTTTTTGTTTGAAAGGTATATTAGTCGGGAGTGTTCTTAGCTATGTTTGAAAAAAATCGGTCCAAGATGGCCGCTGCTACAACATGTTGGATTACAAATTTCTTTATAATTCCCTCAATATGGGTATCAAATGAAAGAACTCGACTAGTAGACCAATTTAAAAAGCTTAAAATAAAAATTAAATTAAAAATTTAAAAAACCCCCGTCACAAAAACACCAAAAAGTTGAAAATAAATGAATAAATTTTAATTCAACGGTTGCCATGTCGGGGGACCTTACGATATAAAGGAGTACTTAACCAGTTAGAGTCCCCCGACATGGCAACCGTTGAATTAAAATTTATTCATTTATTTTCAACTTTTTGGTGTTTTTGTGACGGGGGTTTTTTAAATTTTTAATTTAATTTTTTCCAGGAACAATCAGTGCAAAGTCTAGTGAATTCAGTTACCGTGCTTCCCCTGTGCGCCTGAATCGTCTAGTAGAAACGATAATTACTTTTTTTTTCTGAAGATAAGGGAAGATAAAGAGAAGGGAAATTTGAAGTAATTCAGATGTGGCTCAATAGCGCAGTTGGAAGAGTATTCCTCTGTAAGGGAAAGGTCGTGGGTTCAAGTTTCACTTGAGCATTTCATTTTTCCCGATGTATTCGAATTACTTCTTTTTTATATTTTGCCATCTTTTGATGAACAGCTTGAGTGTTGGCCGTTGGTGTATAAGCGTAGTTTTAGTAAAATAGTTCATTTTTCATGAAAATTCTAAACAATATAATTATCTAAACGGAATCTAAGAGCTACTACTAAATGCATTTATGCCAGAAACATTAAGTAAAACTGCTTCTGATGCCGCGTTGTTTCAATTTCCGTAGCAGACAGCTTGACAATATTTTATTAACTTTAGAAGTCAACTGCAGAAACCCCGTGAGAATATAAAACATTTTCACAATTGCATATGCGAGAAGAACTAGTGTTAGAAGCATCTTGGGTTTGTACATAATACAATAATGTTTGTGCATGCTTTGCATTTGGACATTATAGTTGGAGATATGAAGCAACTTTATGCAAGAAGCATGAAGCAATGAATAGATAGTATCGTGCATTAGTGTTTGTTATGCATAAGTACATGATCATCTATTATCCTGGTTCCATAAACAACAAAATAAAAAACTTGTAATAGAAAAGTAGAATAATTTAGATTTTATACAAGTATATAATAAGTTCATTATTTATTTTGTATAAACTTCATACTGAGTACGAACAACGCATGTTAGTCGTAAAATATTATGTGGAAAATGTTGTTTTTGGCTTTTGAGCGTGATTGAATGCATAGATACATATACTCACGCCTGTAAATGCCAAAAGTGGTAGGCAGACAGTGTAATAAATAACCACATTTCGTCAACTGTGATCTTCGGTCCCACGTAACGTAACGTGAGCCTATTGATTTACAAACATAACAATTTTTATAATATTAGTAGGAAGTAGGATAAGATAAGATAAGATAAGAAGGATAAGATATATGTGTATTCGAAATACATCGGGAAAAAGAAGAACTCAAGTGGGACTTGAACCCACGACTTTTCCTTTACACAGGGAATGCTCTTCCAACTGAGCTATTGAGTCTCACCTGACTCAATAGCTCAGCAAAGGTTGTGGGTTCAAGTCCCATTTCAATTCTTATTTTTCCTGATGTATTACGAATTTAAAAGTTAGTATAATAAAAGCTATAAAAAATTCATTCTAATGTAAATGTAAATATTAGATTTAAAACCCCATGACATTATAGTGAGATACTGAAACGAGAAAAGGCTTTAACAATGCGACCGCACAATTAATTAATTATTACATACTGCTTCCAGGTATTCGATAATTGTAATTACGGTACAATGTAATAATTACTTGTGGATCTGGCTATTGGCATTCTGCGATAATGCCAACAGTGTTTTCATCGCGCATGAACGTTTATTCGATAAACTTTGTAGAATCGGAAATTACTTTTAATAACGGGTAATTATCATTACTTCGTCCATTACCATTAACGGGTAAGTAACATAACTATGGGCAGTCGCTTTGAATAAACGCTTATTGGTCATTGGAATTTTAGGAAATGTTTTGTTAAAACTCGAATAAATAAAAATAAAATCAAAAAATTGATAATTTCATAAACTGTAACTTATGTTTGGATGGTGTGTTAAGATATTTTTTTAGGATTTAATTTTTAAGGTAGGTAGTAACGATCAGACGACATCCTCATATTATCTTCCTGAAATAACCAGCGATTTGGTCAATAAATCTAGTGTAGGTATGTGCAATGAAGATATACTAAAAACAATATATAAGAAAACATATTTTTTTTATATTTACAGTTTTCCGGATGTAATCGATTTATATAGTTAGTATAATACTTAAATGGTATTAAATTTCATTCAAATATGTCGGCGAAGTACCTAATCAAAAATCCATGTTTAAAAATTGTTGAAAAATTAATTATTCATTGGTTCCAACAGTTAGTTCGCAATGTTGGTTGGACTTCACCATCTCCTTAAACACGGATATATCTAGAGAAGGGCAATTTAAATTGATTCAGGTGTAGCCCAGTAGTTCAGTTGGAAGAGCATTCCTCTGTAAGGGAAAGGCCGTGGGTTCAAGCCCCACTTGAGTTATTCACTTTTCCTGATGTAATCGAATCGTTACGTTAGTTTTAGTTTAAAATTTAATAAAATCTTGTAATTATGTAATCATTATAATTAAATTATGTTAGAAATGTAACAGCAAATATCTACATAAAATACCTAACATTGTTACGAGTATTTCTGTTCTAAAATATTTTATGACATCTAAGGTTACTCTTACAGAAATAATACCGATGAAAAATGATAACCTTTCAATCTTAATAAACATTCAATTTCCATACTTTTTTGTCATACTAGATATTCCCATTTTGCCCTACATTAAACCAATCTTATAATATCTCCATTAAGCGAGAAAGTGGTATAGATGAAATATCCATTAAGTACCTACCCGTATTTGTAATTTATTGTTAAAGTGAACAGAGTAAAAATATATGAATTTTACATTATGTTTAATGTTTGATAAATAAAAATGTGAATTAGGGGTATAAATTACATAGATTAATAAATGTTAAATTAATAATCATGCGTGAAATGACTCTTCAAAAGGGGCAAAAAGGCTCTGGGTACTCAAATTTATACTTATTTATTGACGGTGTCAATTTTGAGGGGTATATCTATTAGTTCGTACCTAACCAAATAAAATACCAACGCAAGTAAAATAAACATAAGTTTATCAAAATTTCAAAACAAGTACCTTGAATGAGAACGCTATGAAGTTTGTCGAAATACAATTCATTCATCATAATTTCATCTGTGGCCAACTGAGAACACTAAATCAATCTTCAAACTAATTAACTTCATTCAATGAAATCACATTGTAACTATGACAAAGGGACTGATGATTTATTATTTTTGTACAAATAAGCAATAGAAAGAAAACAAGTAACTATTGAACAAAATAAGCTATTAAGTAAAATTGAATAATATTTTATAGCATTTAGTATCCTAACAATGTCCCGACGCACCAAGACGGATATATAGGAAAAGCTAATAAATAAATTAAGACCTGCTGTGGCTTGTTTGAAGTATTGAACACAATTTCTTATGATTGTTTGTACCTATACTTTAATGATAGCAGTTAAAGAGAGTAAGTGGATTATTTGTAGCAACAATGATATGTAGCTATACGTATCAAACATGTTATAACGGTCTGAGGAGGGTAAATAATTCAAATACATATAATACTAGCTTTTACACGCGGCTTGGCCCGCGTGGATGTTGATTTTTGCGACCTATAGCGACCCGAAACATAGCCTATGTGTTAATCCAGGGTGTCGGCTAACTCCATACCAAATTGTATTAAAATCGCCCCAGCCGTTTAGACGTGAAACAGTAACAAACATCCATCCACCCATTCATCCATAGATACTTACAAACTTTCGCGTTTACAATTATTAGTAGGATGTACCTATGCTTTCACCAAAATGCAGCCCAAAAACACAAGCAAACTAGCAACCTTGCATCAATAGAAGATTGATCGCACTTCTAACTTCAGATATAAAATATCTTACTAGACAGATTCTTAGTAAAAATCGGTATTATAAAATGAAATAACTTTATCATTCATATCATTTATCACCCTTAATATTTATCATTATAATTTTATGATAATTGTCTTCAAATTACAAAAGAAGGATTAAGCACATAAAGTTTTAACAATTTTCTGGCAATTCTCCTGTAAACATAAAACTGAGTACACACGTTGAAAAACCGCAAAGAGCATTTCATTGTATTTAGACGTAGTACGACCTTTTTTTGAAGTTTTGAATCATTTTTACAACTTTTTGGGTCAGTCAGCTGAGACCTGGCAGGGCTGGGTAACCCCCGGGTGTTGTGCGGCGAGTATTCAACGTAAACTTTTTGCAAATCGCTGTTAATTTAAATTTTCATACATCACTTTTGCACCCGCTACCATGTTGATATGAGTTTTGTTCGTGCTTTTAAATCCACCAATTACGTGTTGTAAAGTTATTTTAACCTTTTGCAGGTTATGTATTTGGTTAATTATTTTGTAGGTTATAGCATATTACCACAACACTTTACTGTCAGATGGAGAAAAGTTCTATTTAAGAGTATTTTATGTATGTATATATGTAGTGTAGGTGAATGATGGATATTTATGTATGTACTAGCTGTCGCCCGCGGCTCCGCCCGCGTGGGTGTCACTTATCGCTAAATTAAGATTTAAACTATCCTATCTCTCAAGTTGGATCGAACTGCACATGGTGTGCGAATTTTATTATAATCGGTTAAGTGGTTTAGGAGTCCATTGAGGACAAACATTGTGACACGAGATTTATATATATTAAGACATGTAATGCCGTTTGTCAGGGGTTTTACCTTTGTATACCTCTTCACATTATTAAAATTTTATATTAAGGTACACAAGACTGCCTCCTTTTGAATTGCTATTCCTCTGTGCACTCTCGGGCTTGCTGGAAGAGAACTCAACTTTGAGTTAAGCTCGCCTTTGTGCATAATATTTCACTCATTTTTATGATTACAAATGTCATTGTACAATAAATAATAAAAATAAAACTATATAAAACAGCTCTATCCCTTGGTCGCGTTTTACGACACCCGCAGGAAGAAGTGGAGTGGCTTTTTTCTACTCCATCGGGAACCAACAAAATAACTTGCCATATAACATAATTTTACATAATCGAACGCATGACCCAAGTTTTTACTTTTGACCGTGTGTAGTGATGTAGTGACACTAATGACAAAAAAGGAGGAAACAGGTACATAAAATAGTAAGACCCTTGAAAAAGAAATATATTTTTTTATTGTTCGCCTATATAACAAGCTACAAATAACATTGAAACAATGCCGGATATTTCTAATTATATGAAATATGTGTTATATTCTGGATCCTTGACAAAAAAACACAAATTACAGTATTACTACACTTCCTCTTCAAATATAATATTTAAGTGAGTTTATTTCATTTTCATTTTAACAATTAGATATAAAACGTCGAGTTTTAAAATATTGATGAAGAATTCTGGCGCAATTTATTTAAGCCATTCATATTATTCTCCAACAAACATTCCTAAGTAATAAGACCAGAGAATTTATTTGTCAATATTATGGCATCATTCCAAGTCTTCCATTTATTTAGTTTAATAAATTTAGTTGTTACAATCGTTGTACATATTATGACTTATGATATCACTAACTACTCGTATTGCATGTTTTCTTAGTAGATTAATTGCATGGGAAGTTTCTGAGCTGAGTCTGAGCCCACTTCTAGGTCATTGAGTCTTCATCCTTTCACTAAATTATGTTGACTTAAAGTATGCTACATTTCTACGTTTATTGATATCTACAGTAGTTTTACTGTTGCGACTAAGGGGTCCTAGAATTTTGGGGTTAAACCTATCATGCAACTCTGGCACAGGCTATCCTCTCGATATTAAGAGGTCAAACAGGCACTCCCGCGATTGTAGTATGCTTATTACTTATACCGCAGTCAGTATAGTATCATAAAATGTGCTATCAGTATAATATATCACGTAATCAGACGTTATTACTAAACAATACAATTAAAACACCAATCTACATTTAAACTTGCCAGATATATCGTTTATTAAAATCGCCTTCAGAAAATTTCCTTTGTAAAACTTTTGTGCGCAATTGTCTTTTATAGTTTTTCATGTGAAGATTTATAAATCTGGTCGTAAAAACACGATGTTTAATAGCGGGTCGTACACGGCCGTGGGTCCAAACTCGGTGGTCGTATGCGAACGTAACCAAACTTTCTTGTTCAGCACGCAGCATGAATCTCAAGCCACTCGTGTAGCGTAAAACGACGTAATTAACTTGATGTCTTGCTACGCATGACGGAGTGTGTAAGAGCCCTATATTCCATGTTGTTACGCATCGCATGTGTAAGTCGCATTTAGAATAGAAATGATGGAGCTAGTTACACATGTACTTATACCAGATGTGTCCTATGGTTTCACCCGACGCACTTAGTTCTCTTTCATAACTAAATATTGTGATGTCAGGTATTTTTAAACTTTTATTCCAATATAGTTCTTCCAACTTATCATTTGCAAAAGAATACATATCACACATAATATAGTCCCAGAGAGTTCATTTGTTTGTTCGAACTCCTCAGTTTTTTTATAAGACATGTATAATCGTAGATACATATTATAATCGTAAGTACACATACATTAAGATCAACTTTCTTTTAACATTGAGATATAAATAAAAATATTGGTTCCTTATCCTAATATTGTAAACTAAGGACGAATTCTCATTTAATACCAGTTATTATCATTTAATTTTCTCGAATGTAATTGAAATAGAATTCAATCACGGGCGAGATTGTTAGCAAACTAATATAATGGGTACAAGCATTTAATATCCGTTGCGTCAATATACTTGATGCCAGTATTAGGTATTCCTTTGATGAAAGCTAGGTATTTCTTGGCACAAATAATCTAAGTGCTGAAGTTTATTCCAATTTGCTGAGATTATAATATCGTACGGTGCTTCAAACATGATTGTTTTATCGACATATAGTAGCATAATAATTATTGATAATATGCTAATCGCATTTCCAAATATTTTACATCGCGTAGAAACAGTCTTGGGACAAAAAAACTGTTATATTATCACAATCGTCGAATTGACGAAATAATAAAAATCTGATAATGTAAAAACCTCGTAGTGTTTGTTTCCTTTCTTAACATCGACATTGTTATTCTTTCGTATAAAATATCGAGTGCTAAGTTCTGTAAAGTTGACGCAGTACCTACATTATAAATTGTCTACCTCGTAACTCGGCCGGCTGGCTCCTTTCGCCGGGATGAGCTCCTCTCATCCGGAATTCTTTTTTATTTTTTAACAACGATGTAGCCATTAACCACCCTGCCTCATCGTCAGTTGTATTTATAAATATTACCTATATTAATAACGGGTGTTTTTTTTATTTATGGCGCAGTTGCTAGATACAACTTGGTATAGTCTCGCTTCGTCTGCTAAGACACATTTTGAATGACGGATGATTATTTAAAGTTATTTCGCCAGTTGTAACTATGTCAAGTGCTGTGGTGTATGGCAACCCACAGGGAATTATTGTAGGGACATTTTGTATCTATTATGTCTTTAAACTTTATAGGGTCATTTTTCATAATGCCGCGTGGTTTCGGGCACCCCATCTCTTTCCATGTGGTGTCGTACAACCCGACTAAGGCATAGGGCTGTTTAACATCAGACAGATATCTACAGCCCAGACTCAGCCTCATATAATATAGGCTCGAGTCAACAATAGTGCCTGGAATATGGCAATAGGCTCACCCCTTGTTACGTGGGACTGAATACAATTATTAGTGAAATGTGGGTGTTAATTAACATCTGCCTAACCCACCGGGGATAAAGGTGTAATTATATGTATTATATATTATAACTCAGAACATTCAAATTCCAAAACACCATCATAATTATTATTTATTAATTATAAGCAGTGTTTGCCAACTTCGTATCCCAAATGTTCAATTTGTGAACCGAACCGTACTACTGTGGAAACACAGGAAACAAGTTACATTTCATTTGTTATAAATTATACATTTCGTGTGTAGTTTATATAAATATGCAATGTATTATATGGAAATTATAACTGAAATAAAAATAATATTCCAGATATATAGATGTATACCACATCAAGCTCATTTTATACAGACGCGCTTCACAAGAATATAAAAATACCAGATATAGTGCACAGTCGAAAAAGGAGATACGGATGCACCTTTATATACAATTTTATACGAAAAAATGTAACCGAAACTCCTTTGTCGACTGTACAAGTACCATGGTTCGTGCGCTTGGGTAATTTTATCTCGGGGTATGGAAGACGCGGACGTGATATTGAAAGGACCATAAATGTGAGAAATATTGTGTAAACGATGCTCTACATGGCGTTATTAGCCGTTTGTTGCAGGCGTGCCTAGTATGTCATAAGGGTCGCTGTTTGGTGTGGTTATAAAGGTGTCTACACCCTATCGCTGGTTCACATTTATACAATAAAGTGTGTAAGTACAGTGTGTGTAGCTAGAGGCAGAAAAATATTCTTAGAGTACATACATTAATATACATGTGTTTAGGCGTCCATTATACGCTCATGCAAGCGTCATTCATGCCATCAGTCATGAATTACTTTGAATTATGGTTAGAACAAAAATACTTCATTCAACCATCACTCCCTCCAACAATAAAAAAAAAGGAAAAAAACCATCGGTCACCGCATTAGACGATAGGTCATTCGTCAATCACAGCCGTGACTGTGGTTTTTTTATGGAATAGGGAGGCAAACGAGCAGACGGATCGCCTGATGGTAGGCGATCACCGCCGCCCATGGACATCCGCAACATCAGAGAGTGCGTTGCCTTCCTTTCAAAAGAGATTATGCTCTTTTCTTGAACGTTTGAAGGTGGTGAAACTGACAGCAAAACCTTCCGTGTAAAGGACGCCTTATGTTTCCTTTTAGCGTAGTCTTCTATGTCTGCGGATTTTGCGCCCATTAAAAAAGAGTGGCCTTCTCATTAAGCTTTCAAATAAAAACATGCAAGTAACACCAAATAGAACTTCGTAATAAAAGTGCGTTTAAGTATTTCATATCTTTTGTGTAGTGTAACTGAAGAAGCCATAATATTATTTCAGTTCTGCATTTACGAAGCAATCTTTTGGGACAGCAGCGTCTATTTGTGCCAAGTTATACTTTGTTGTTTATTCTCGGAGGATAACACGAATAGAGTAACTTTAATGGATACTCGAAAATACACCTTATTACACGCTCCATCAATTAGTGGAGACTGTCCCGATGTTTTTCACTTCTCCAACAACGTTATTGGGAAATACTGTGACCGTGAGCGTTTCTATAATGGTACTTGTATATTTTCAGTTTGGTATCTTTGTACCCACAGGCCATATGATGTCGAAAATATAACGACGATATGCTTTCAGTCGAATCTACCTGGGTCCAAATTTGTTTATAGCAATAATGGAATATATCATAAACATTCGGTTTTTCATTAAAGCTCTGAACACAACTGTTTACTGTAACAGAAAAGTAGAACAAACACTTTCAGCATTGTCATTAAATACCTTTGAAAATGTCCTATCCTGCCTACCACGTAACACAAGTAAAATAAACATCACTAATGAAAACTGAGTCATAATGTTCTTAGAAGTGTACTACGCTCTATATGTAATGTTAAAAGGATGCATTTCTATAATACAAACTACAGATTTTACAAGAAGCCAAAGACCCATTGATGTGTTACAGTTGTTTATGTGTTCATGGAACGTCTAACATTATTCTCAAACCTGTCATCAGCAGTCCTACATATTGAAATTCAGTTTTAGGTCCGCGATTGCAGATGATTTCGCGCCAAAACACTATTCTACGTTTAGACTGGGATTAAATTTTCTAGTATTTCATATGGTGAAATAAATTGTTTCGAATTTGATTTGGATAACTTTTAGATTAGCTAGATATTAATAGCGTACTACGCATTTTGCGTAAGTTGGCTGTGACGAGACTACTTCAGTTTCACAATTATAATTTAATTGATATAATGTTCAATTACTTTTAATAATGATTGTCATTATAACAAATTGTGCCATTAAAATTTTTAAAACATTATCATTAACGCTAAGAGGCGTAAGTATTTTCGCCGAAGTTCTAAGAGTTCAGAAGCACTACTAGTTCTTATAATAGTTGATGTCGTCTATAATCTCCGATGAACATGTCTGACGTTAATATTCAGTAAAATGGGACTTAAAGACGCCGTCAAATGACAGGCTTCAACGAGAAAATTGCTCTCAGTACAACAGTTTATCGAAGGATGAGTAATGTTGTGTCTATAAGTTATTAAATTTATCGAAAAATAGTACGATATGTATTTTAAAGATATAACTTGTATTTTTCAAAACAAAATCTTTTTACTGTTAGATATTTCACATTAACCTATAAAATGAAGATAAAATGAGGAAAAAGAGTACCTTAAAAAGTATGAAAAACAGTAACCTCATTGGAAGTGTTAGCAAATAACATAAATTTCCCGGGGCTAAGATTATTACAGGTCTTTGGGGATGGTGGTAGGGTTGGCAGATTTAATGGTATTTCAAGCGTTTTTACGCACTTATTATTAGTTCAAACCACGTACTCTTTGCTATTTCAGAATAATACACTATGTTCAAAACAGAAGCATACTCTATTGAGAGAAGGCGCGGCAACATCCAATATTATAAATGCTAAAGTAACTTTGTCTGTCTGTCTGTATGTTACGCTTTCACGCCTAAACCACTGAACGGATTTCGATGAAATTTGATATAGGGGTAGATTAGACCATGAGAAAGGGCATGGGCTATGTTTGGTCGCGATAACCGACATCCACGCGGGCGGAGATGCGGGCAAAAGCTAGTGTTTGTATATGTAAGTTGTAGATAGAGAGAGTACACTTAGGATGTTTTTGAGGTACAGTGGTTACTAGTGCTACTGTTCTGAATAACGTCTTGAATTCGATACACTGGTCGTAGCAAAGTGCTCGGGACACAGCAGTGGTACACACACACACGTACTATACACCTGTGTGCGTTTGTGTGTTAAAAACGAACCAATCGTAAACCCTAAAAGGTAACAGATACAGATAAATACTATTTATAAATGAAACAACCTTAACCAAAGTTAGCAATGAACTGAAAATTCACTTGGCAAACTCTACCCTTATAACATAAGTAACGTTTTCTACTCCATTACGCCAACGTTTAAGGAAAAAGGATCTTGTACTGGTTCACTAACAAATTAACATCATACTCAGAGGGTACAAATTGTACTAGCAGGGAAGATACTTTTTGAACAATTAATTGGTTTATATTTTATTAAGAACTGCGATCTTTAAAAAATAGAATCGAATTTTCTCGCTTATCAAAGTACAACCATTCAAAGCGTTGTTGTACGTTTATTCAAGTACCTACTATTAATTGAATCATTTGCTCGTAATGGTTGGTTTGGACTCGTTACAGCAAATTGTTCGCTCGTTATATTCCAAGTGCCTTCTTATTGCACTCGTGTTGCCATCGATTGAGAACTGACGAGCTTTATCGGTTCGAGAAAAATGTGTTCGGTCGTGTGTTGTCGAGGTGTGTTTGCCGCTCTTTGATTACCTGTTGTTAAACGATGTGTGCGATTTAAAAGGGTTTTCTTTTGTAAAAATACTGTGAGAGTTATTTTTCGGTGAAATGATTTTATGAAATATTTTGAAAAGAAGTATAGTTTGGCTGGCTAGAAAGAAGGGGCTGTAAAAAATCTTAATAAAATAAACAGAGCCACTGTATTCTTTTGTCACTGTATATTGGTCTGGGTCTGGGTGTTTCTAGGTATAATATGTATGTATTTACAAAAAGAAAAAAGTATCTAAGTATGTTTATCGGCATTCTGGATTCCATAACACAGGCTAGTTAAGCTAATCATGGGTCTAGATAGTGTGGTGTAGAATGTTGTGAAATATTTATTAATATGTCTTCTAATGTTTGATGGTTTGTGTACATGAAGTTAAATAAAAATCTTTTTAAACAGTAAATGTAGTACAAACAATACAATTCATTAGGTCATCAGGTAAATTATGTTTTATAAAGAAATGTAATAAATTACTAAGCTAATTAGTACGCAGCTACACTCAAGGTAACTCACATTCATATTTAAAACCTTGAAATGTTCATTTTGAATTATACACCTTTCTAAAATCCTTGCATGTAGCAAAAATTTCAGCTAATTCAGCCTTTATTATTAAAAAAATAATATTTGAAATGATTCTTATCACAAAAACAAATTAAAATGCATAGCAGGCTGGTTCGTCAAACAGCACGTCAAGCAGATTACAGCGCTTTTTTACCTTGATCTCCGAAGATCTTGATCTCTTCCATACACCCAGAAAGGTACGTAATTATAGCCAATAATTATCTAAATCAAGCAAAATATTATCAACTGTGCCCATCAGAAAAACCCGTCAGCTACCGCATTCGAGGTGGAACATTCATTTAGTCAAGAAAGCACTATTCTATCCGCCACAGGAACAAGTGAGGGTGTAAACTAGGCCAGTTCCACTATATACGCCTATCTCAACGGTATCTCACGGTTCCGTGGCGATTATGGTTTTAACAATACACTTTTGTTCCTGCTATCTACTCTGAGCGATGCTAAAGATCATAGTTCAGTATTTATGTTTTCGTAGGTTTATTTCTATTAGGAAAATGTAACGTATTTGTGAAAGTTGACTGTATATAAAATACTGGTGGAAATTTTCGAGACTATAGACCATATTTTACGTTGCATTACACATTTTGAATATAGTACGTTGCCCTATTGCGTGTTAGGAGCTGTTAGTTCAATAAATAGTCATTAATACTACTATCTATTATACTATCTGTACAAAATTCTTTTTACAACGATATTATTATATTTCTACATAAATTTTCACTGAACATTCCACAAAATTCGTAATTACTGATACTATATTATTGCTGATAATTCTGGATTACTTGGTTATTGTTTCAGCTTATCTATTTGATCTTGTAACAAAATAACTGTTCGTGGTGCGAACTGAGAAAACAATGGCACCGTATTAATACTGTTATTCTGTTGTTTGTATCGTTGTAAACATAATAGCTGTTACTGCTAACAATGAATTAATATTATTATGTTATACGTAGTGTGTAGTTTATAGCTTTTCTGTTTGATTATACGATTTGATTTTATACATATATAGGTACATATATATTCACGTCTGAAAATCTCTGAAGGTGTAGGCAGAGGTGTATTAACACCCACATTTCGCCAACTATGATTTTCAGTCCCATTTAATAGGGGGTGAGCTTATTGCCGTCATGCGGGCACTTAGTAATGGGCTTAGTTGCTTTCTACGACATCTACAGGGGTGACCCTATTCTATTTCACTGGGAACCAACGTTTTTATTACTGTTGAAAACTTCTTTGTCTCCTTACCTTACTCTCCTTATTTTCATATAGGTACATTTAACAAAACCTCTGCAAGAAGTGTTATAGGATGTAAGGGGAAGCCGAAAACCCCTAGTAGTACTTCAGGTGCTCAACACATTGGCATAAAAATAAAATCGAATTGGACAACAATTCGATGAACAATTTTTAATGGTGTTTCTTTATGAAATTATCATTTCATTTAGCTTTACTAACACGATGGAGAGTAAATAAAGCAAAATAAAAAAAAATTGTACAATATTTTTTTTTGTCCAAATCGATTTTATTTTTATGCCAATGTGTTATGTACCTGGAGTACTATTAGAGGTTCTCGGCTTCGGGAGCGTTCCCCTTACACCCGGTATAGAATAAACGAAATTCAAATAGTATTGACTCATTATTAACGTTCTCATGAAGTCCTCTAACGAAGATAAATACTTACATTTATCTTTGTTGGACTTCTATCTATCTGTATTGAGGATAGGATCTATCAATTTTAAGTCCGATTCATAAAAAATAAGGATGAATGCTACCCCGGATTCGATTGCTGCAAACAAACTGCATAAGACAGCTGCCAGAATTTTTAAAAACAATATAAGTTTCAGTTCAGAGTTTAGCCGATGTTCACGACAGCTCGAAGCTGAATGGCATGAAAATTGTTTCAGTGACACTGAAATGAGTTTTCCTCTTTGTAATCTGTTTTTCGGCTACGATCATCTGAATATTGCTATGTAAATGTTTTTAAAACATTGGCTGTAAGCCTAATAGATATGGAAATCATTATTGTATTCTATATCACACTACGGGTCAAATAGTTGTGTATACTTAACTAGTTGCCAGAAACTTGTGCCGCATGGGAAAATAAACTATTTTTTTCAAAAAAACAATTCCTATTTGTTACTTACAACGTAGAAAAACCCATAAGGTACATTTAGATATATTAATAACCTCCATTACCTTCGAAAATAACGCCAATCGGCAGTTGGCTACCCTGTGCTAGCCGGCGGTTCCAGGGGGCAGCAGACTCCGTGGATGTCACGGATCCAGGAACATTAAAGATTTTGAACAAGAAGCGCAACGAAAATAACAAGGCAACGCGAATGTTATTATTGACATGATATCTATAAAACTATCTGTTGTAATTTATACTCATCCTTTTGTGAGTTAGCATATAAAAGTCGTATGTTACATGACAACTCATAAATCACACAACTTTTATATGCCGAACCTTACATGTTTACCTTATAGTACCAATAAGCCTGGCCGCACACGCACGGTTTTCCGATTCAGTTTTCCGATTCGGTCCGAATTTAGATTGTTGAAAATTTTATATGTAATGAAGCATACGGCCAGGGCAAAGAGCAAACCTTATTTTTTTTTTATATAGGACACGTCAATTTGACTTCACCTCGCCTGATGTTAAGCTAAAGGCAAAGTCTCGGAGAGAGGGTCACCATCGGAAAAATGTACCATGTTAACAGTGGTGGCACTCAGCTTGACGGCCTCGTTAGATGCCTTTTCACGCCCCGCTTAAAGGACCCGGGACTGTAGGAAGAAGGAAACACGTGAGCTGGCAGGGAGTTCCAGGTCTTAATGGTGCGGCATAGGGACGAGTCACTGAAAAATTCTTATGATTAATTTATAATATTATGTGTGCTAGTTAGGCAATGCTATTTGTTGTTTTACCCGGATTGTTATATAACTTTCTTGAGCGGGTATACTCTGAATAGCCAACCCACGGTTTGTTTTGTGAAACTGAATAAACTGGGAATGCTGATCTGTTATTTGCTCTAGAATTGGTTCTGTTACGTAATTAATTAACGAAAGGAAGGTAAAGAGTGTTTGTTTATGTTGTTTTACACAGATATTTGAGGAATAAATATACTATACCGTGAGATTAGAATCAACATCCCTTCAAAATAAACATGTTTTACAAACGAATTTGTCGTTAAGTGACGTCATAGTTCAGTATTTTCATGTTACATAGACTGTTTGCTTTTAGAGGAGCCACCAGCATTTTTTCTGTGTACAGCAAATGCTGCTTCCGTGCCCTACATTTATGTTTCAAACACTTCTTGACATCTCTTTTTTTTTTAAAGGACACGTCAATTTGACTTCACCTCGCCTGATGGTAAGGTAAAGGCAAGTCAAAGTCTCGGAAAGAGGGTCACCATCGTAAACATGTACCTTGTTAGCAGTGGTGGCACTCAGTTTGACAGCCTCGTCAGATCTTTTCACGCCCCGCTTAAAGGTCCCGGGACTGTAGGAAGAAGGAAACACGTGAGCTGGCCGGGAGTTCCAGGTCTCTTCTCTTTTCATTAGATCTCTTCTCAAGAAGAATTTTTCTTGACAATTTGCTGTGTGCTCAGCAAATGCTACATTAATGTGTAGCCCCCTTAGAGTGCAGGCTAGCTTTCCGAATGCAATTAGCTTCTGTCAATGTTATATATGTGCATTAGATATAACTTCTAAGTTTTCCCCAACCACATTACAAATCTTGTAAAACTGCATTTTAACTGGAAGCTCGGTACTGTGCCAGTCGACAGTTACAGTTATATAAAGTTGACTTCGTAACAATAGAATTCAAACGTAACTATATACGCAAGCTTATAAGCAATAGAACTACATACGAGGAGTCGTAACGGTTAACTACTTTAAAAGTTAGTAAGTTAGATTCTTGTAGTCGAGTTGCGGCAAGCAGCTCATGTACACCTTTTAGAGCAATCAGCAAGTAATCAGTAAATTAGCTGCTTTTGTTGTTTACTGTAAAACTCCAAAATTCGGCTATGTATCGGTACGACTTCAAAGTTTGCACCTCATCAATAAAGAGGTCTCAAAATGAAATTCAATCAATTATCCTTCGTCAACTGCTGGACATAGGCCTATCCCAATATTTGGAGGCATAAAATGAGATTATTAAAACCTATTTATTGATAAAGTACAGGGCATGAACCTCATGCAGACAGAAATGAATAAGCGCAAACTCTTGCCACAAGACCAAAAAGCAAGCTAGTAGAACTGAATGAGAGATTCATTACTTAGTCCTTAATTCCCATACTGCAACTGAATAAGCTCATGTGAATTCAACATCGGAATTCGAACTAGTAACGTCTGAACTATCAACATCAATAGGAAAACTGAATGAAATGTTGCTCCTTTGATCAATACAAATTGTTTACGAACTACCGTAACATAATTCTATCGATTCACAGGATATGTAAGATCTTATACGTACACACAGTAGCCCAACCGAACATAATCTTTTACCACCTAGCGATGCAGCTTGAAATTTAATAGTGCTTAGACCATGGCTGAGACGACCCATATCCGATAACATTATTAGATTATAGCTCCGTTATCGTTATGTTCATTATACATATGGATCGATATAATAGAAACTGTTATTGATACGTAGTAATATAGGTACGTCATTAAATGGTATGGTGTTCAAACGTTAATTGCATTTACCTATAGATTTCAATCACTACACAGACACATTTTTATGTATCGACAGTGATAATGTTTTCAGTTATAGATCTACGTTAACACTAATAGCTACTATTCGTATTGAATAATATTTTATTGTCAAATAAACTGCTATAACATAACTAAAATATATTTGAACAAATTTTTCAAATAACTTATAATGCTAACTTTAAAATCTTCCACCGTGTCGCCTTTATAGATGGATATAAAGAGAAGGGAAATTTGAAATGATTCAGGTGTGGGTATAAAGAGAAGGGAAATTTGAAATGATTCAGAAAGAGCATTCCCCCTGTAAGGGAAAGGTCGTGGGTTCAAGTCCCACTGCAGCATTATTTTCATTTTCCCGATTTTGATACATTTCAGAACTTATCATGAAATGGAAGAAGAGAAATAAATTTAGCTTCTTATTTTTTATATATTACATATCAATACGAATTTAACTCGCCTGCTGGTAAGCTTAGGAAAGAGAGTCACTATTCCAGACACCAAAAATGTAACAATGAACCACCTTATATAATTCAGAAGTGAATATGCCGAATTTCCAAATTCCCATTGCAGTTCTGAAATAGCTGCAAGACATTAATTCCTGTTAAGAGCTTACTCTTGGCGCTAGGAAGCCGCTTGAGGAATGATATTATAGCGACAGTTGAACATTGAGCTATCTAAATGTGAGGCAGATTGTATGTATTGCTGGCTCACTATACGGAGAACTTGGAAATGGAGCAAACGCGCTGAATTGTACCACGACAAGAAATCAAGCGGTATATGTGTTCAATCAACTGAGGGAATATGGAGCGCCAATTCCCGAGAAATATATAGGTATGTTGATGCACTGCTGTATATTCAATAAGGCTTTGTGGGTATCTATTGACAAACTTCCTTAATTAGCGTGACAGTGATTAATTTCATTTCTTTAAAACATAAATGAAAGTATTTACTTTAGTGAAAAAGGTACGTTTTAAGGATCTTTCGGTATCCTTAAAATGTACCTTTGCGTAATTAACTTTTAATAACAGATACCTAATCAAATTCCCTAAGTATTGTGGATATTATAGAGAGGGAAGAAAATTTAGTTTGTAAATTATTATCATGAAAGTACCTACTTACTTTGATTCGCCAGATTATTTTGTTTATTTTTTGGTAAATTTTCAATGCTGTCGTATGTCAACTAGACTTAACAATAAGAAATAAGGAACCAAAATTAAAAGTAATCAGCATGACACTTGAAGAATTCAAACCGAAATTCACACCATCTCAATGAATATACCTATAGGTATTGACAACAATCACTCACCTTTATTAGCCGAACTGAACAGTTGGTAGAATTTAATCAAACTTCTTAAACGCCAGCACAATGCACAGATCCAGGAAACTTTTAATTTAGTAAGCTTTTATCACGAAAAGGCAGGTGAATCTGAAACAAATGGGCTATCTTTTATCTAAACTTTCTAACACAAAAACAAACTAAAAATATTGGGGCTTGTAAGACTCAATTATTGTGAACAAGATCAAACAAAGTTTCGTAATTGAATTTTAAATGTAGGTAAAACTTTAATTAAGGATAGATTTATAAAAGCTTTTAAATGATGGCAAGGTTTAAATTAGGTTGTTCAATGTGGTGGTATTTAATTTTTGATTGCTCATATTTTATTTGTCAAAGTTATGTGTTGTGCAGTCAATTGACGGACCAAATATAAAAAAAAAAATGTGTTATCCCTTTTTTTTTAGGATAAAATATAAATCATTGTATTGATCCAATGCTGCAGGTACCTATCCGTATATTATTATGGAGAATTGAATACTGGGAAAACACAATTTGGGGGTCGAGGCGCCATTGCCATGAAAGTGAAGTAGATGGTAGCAATTCGAAACAAGAATGTAGTAATAGTACGTTTTACATTTTGAGGGGTTGATTTCAATTTAATTATAAATAACTAGCTTTTGCCCGCGGCTCCGCCCGCGTGGATGTCGGTTATCGCGACCAAACATAGCCTATGTCTTTGTCATGGTCTAATCTACCCCTCTACCAAATTTCATCAAAATCGGTTCAGTGGTTAAGGCGTGAAAGAGTAACATACAGACAGACAGACAGACAGACAGACAGACAGAGTTACTTTCACATTTATAATATTAGTATGGATTTAATCGGTTTACTGTCATTTACTACTCCAAGAAAGTGATTTAAAGTTGTTTCTAATGACAACTAACGGTTTTTACAGGTGGCTGCAATTTTTGTTAATGTCAATATCATCACGCCATCATTATTTAGAGTCTAGACCATTACCATCCACGTACATCAATGGCAAAATATTATAACCACCAACCTGCCCTAACACTGCTTCACCCTGGGGATGATATTATTTATAGAGGGTGATCTATTTGGTGAAGTTATCATCCTCATTAGGTACCTATAGCGTTAGTCCAAGTAACCAGTAGTTAGATTCAAAGAAGGAGTAATTTACTTAGGACATATATTGTATTTCTATGTATAAATTTTAATCCATGTGAAGAACTAAGGCTTCCGATTCAAAATTTAGAAATTAAACTAATTTATGTTTTCAATCTTGTTTTATATCTGGTTTCAATATTAAAGCAGTTTATACGAAAAGTTAAATTAACTGCTATGAATTCGTGGTATTAGCTCAAAACTTTAAAATATTAAATCTGGCTTTCGTCATTCTAAAACTTCAAGAGAGTTATTTACTCAAGAAAGCACTATAGACTTAAATCAAAAGCTTTCTAAAATTATATAGTTTGCAGACTTGTCAAGTCTAGTTCGTGTATATGCGAGGATCAACTCGACGTTTCATTTGTTTGGCTTTAGCTCTATGATAATTTATAAGGATTCCAAGTTTATCTTGGAGACGTACCTGAGATTTGAGCTTTCTTGTAGCAGTTTGTTTATCTACCTTACAATTTCTCTAGCATCTTCATTTTATTATTTGCTTTGTTTCATTAAGTCGGGTATGGCAAAATTAGATGGTTACTTCAAATTTGTATACAAATCCAAGTATAATATTATATATCTGTCTTGCTTGTAAGTCAGTTTTCCGGTACTTGCATGATATTCTTACTCGCTAAGAATAAGAAGGATAAAGGTGATTTTCCACCAGAGTGGCCAGACGACACGAGGCGAGAAGATAAATCGCACTGACCCTTTTCCACTAAAAATAGCCATCTTGAACTCGCGCGAGACCGCCGCGCCGCCCGCCCGTAGGCTTCATATTCGATAAAGAGCAACGAACAACACTAAGCCTCTCGCGAGAAGCGTGTTTCTGTTGCAAAGTTTATTTATACTCTATATCGGAAGCAATACGGATAATTTTTACACAAACAAATATTTCAATTCACGTCTCGCATATTCTCGTCAATCTACACTGTTTCCACCAAAGATGCGCTGGGAGAGAATTGAAAATTCGCCATACATATTTCAATTCTCTCCTCGCCTCGCCTCGCTTCGCCACTCTGGTGGAAAACCACCTTTACTCTTGTGTTGCGAACATCTATAGGTAACTGTATGCCATCAGATATGTACTTATATATTTGTTGCGACACACATTTACCTTCACAATTATATCTCATTTCGGTATCATTATCATTTAATACACCAGACACAAAAATACAGCGACTATGATTTAAGAAAAATACAGTGTAAAATTTCACATGTGCGTAACGCATTCTACACTATTGTAAATGCGTTGCTTATCAAAATAATAATCAATGAGCTATGGATATCTATTTAGACGTTCAATAATCAAACAACACAATTCTAATTTACAAGAACTATGCACTTCACACTGGAATTACTCGACCAGTTCTATTTCCAGTCTAAGCTCGGAACTCATAGACATTCCTGTCTAATATATTAAAATAGACGTATTACAAATACACAGAGCGTATAAATCAATTTATTGTTGAAATAACACCACGGCTGGAGTGTGAGCAAATTACAAATACGAAACAAATAAAGATGTTGAACTTGACATGTATATATAGTGAATTATAGACAAAGCAGTGGGACAAATGTATGATTTGGTTGTAATTTTAAAAGATTTAGAGACTGCTTAATGGAGGACGTAGCTACTTTCATACACACATACTAAATAGGAAACGTAGTGTTAAGTTGACGTTATAAGCGTATGCATAGAGTATTATTCTAAAATATACAAAAATATCATGAAAGTTTTGTAATAAAGTAAATATCATAATTAGAGAGGAAATAATAACAACTTCATATCTGTAATAATATCCCATCAAATTCATGATAGATGAGACACTTTGATGATAAAATTACAATGGGTTCAAAAGCTATTTATTAACTACGAAATCTGGCAAAAGAACAAAGAAACTTAAAATATGGCAACATTAAATTTAAATACTTTTAATACTAGATATTAATATTATAATTATATAGAAAGATACCAATATTATTAAAGGCAAAACATTCAAATACTTAGTTTTACAAACAGGGTGGTCAATTTACGCAAATTTATGTGGTCAACTCTCTGACTACTACTAATTGCTTGAGATACCACTTTGCGGTAAAGCACGTTAAGCCACTACTCGGTATCATAAGCATTCCCTCGGAGGATGAAAGGGTCTTGATTATGCATTGAATACCTACTACTGAGGGTCAGGAAACATTTCAAAATATATCTGTTTTATGCTACTTTTATATTGTGATTCAAGGAATGGTTAATTACTATTTTGTACATCTATTTTGCCGTAAAATATTACCTACTTCAAAATTTTACATCTTGACAAAGCGAAAACGAGAAAACAAGAGAAAAACATTGTATTTAAATACACAAAAAATATCGAATGAAAAGAAAAAGGCCATATATGATTTGAGATTGACATGGTCATTAACATTAATAGTATAACACTCACCGGGGTTATAAGGAGCGGATCGTGCCACCTAGACGTTCGCTGACACCTAAGCACCTGGACTATAAGGTCGAACGACAACCTGCGTACTTACCATACATGAAAGGAGTGACAGATAAGGTCGCCAACATTTTAAAGAAGTACTCAATAAAAACTATCTTCACTCCTTTCAAAAAGCTGTCACAATACCTACGCACACCTAAAGACAGTTTTCCTTTAGAACGTCCAGGTGTCTATAAAGTTGACTGCAGCTGTGGGAGCTCCAACATAGGCCAGACCAAACGCACTGTCTCATGCCGGATCAAGGAGCACATCAGGGCGGTCAAAAACAACGAGCCACAGAAATCGGCTATCGCTCAGCACCTGCTGGAGGAAGGGTCGAATCACTGGATTGAGCTACACAGCCCTCAGATTCTCTCGACAGAACGCCACTACATACCCAGAATGGTGAAAGAAGCAATTGAAATTAAAAAATACAAGAACTTCAACCGGGAAGATGGGTTTCAACTGTCGAGTGTCTGGCATCCAGTGATTCGAATGTTCACAAGACCTACAATTTCAAAACCCGTGCGAGTCGATTCAGTGAGTGTTATATGTCAAAAACGCGATCGATTACAGTGCGAGAACGCGGACAGTGGTAGGGACGACGCGCGTCATAAACGAGTGCGGAAGAGGGTAGACAGATACGGTCTGCCCAATAACAACACTAGCTCGGCGGTCGTCAGTACACCGTGATCATGGCGCTTGAAACAGCGCCGAAATATCGGTTACCAAATACCAATTATAAACATATGGTAAATATCCCGGTGAGTGTTATACTATTAAGAAAAAGGCCAGTTCTGTACTGCCAAAATGTAAGAAGAACCTGGAATGATGATGAGTATTGATGGCCATTGACTTGAAGAAGAATCAATAAATTGCAATCTTTTCGTAATACGTTTGTAATACAGCAAACAATGTCACTATTTATTTTTCCATGAACTTTTCTAAGGTGGAAAAAATATTGTGGACAATTTATGTTCACTAGGGAGCCGAATGACTTGAACACAAATATAGAGCTCAAAGGTTTGCGGTAAAGGTAAACCTTAATTTATTTATTTACCTGAACGCCAAAGGAATACTAATATCAGCTCTTTGAGTCTTGAAAAAGGTCTGCACTTGCAAGTTTTATTGAAATATTGGGATAAACTGTGGGATAAACACTATAACGTACGATATTTATTTCTGATGTGCCAAAATTCTAAGCACATTAAAGTATTATAAAATATTTTAAGGATCGTTTATTGAAAAAACATGATTTTAATATTTTGATTTACTTATGTCATTTAATTTGTGACTTTCGTTATTATACAAATGTAATAAAATTCTTGTAATTTACCTTTCTCAATTCAATTTAAATTTTTACAGTCACCAAATCAAATTCCATTCCAGGTATGTTACAATTTAAATCTATGAGGCAAAGTCAATGTAGGTAATAAAAGTTCATCATATTATATTCGTGGAAATCCAATATTGTTTGTACTTAGTTTGGTAAACATCGACAATATAGTACTGACCTCGGATTACACAATGACGTACCAAAGCTTTTAGTTATCAAGTTATGCATTAGCTAGTGCCGTTTGTAGTTTATCCAATATGTGTTCATAGAGATTTATCACTGCATTCTCGTATCTCTCGCTGCGAGTAATGAATTCTGTAAGTGAATCTCGGATAATGTAATGCAGGGCTTTAAATGTGAAATAGATGTAGAAAGGAGTACCCATATTATAATAATGCTAATGTACATTTCGTACATTTCACTAATGGTAGCGACTAATGTGTTTTGAGATGAACTCAAAAATTCATTTATTACTAATATTTGCTTTCAACAACTAGGCTCGCATTGACAAGATTGTACCTTGAGCAAATGCCAAGGCATTTTTATCTTTGAGCTTTGGAGCCAGGGGTCCTGCTTACTCTTTCTTCTTCTTTTTGGTTTGACTTATATAGCTTTTATGGGAACGATTGTGGTTTGTCTCCCCAAACCCAATAAAGCCTGTGCGAGAGCATTACTCATCAATTAGCGGGTGTGTACCGCTTCGCAGGTGAACATAATTGTATCATTTAAAATTTAGTTCTCGTATTTATTTCGTGATGATATAAAGCATTTTTTTATAAGACTTATTTTATTATTCAGTGATATTTAACATCGTCGTAATTCTAATTCATCTATAGATTACATTCAGTAGTTGTCGTTTCCAAACAACATAAGTTCCCCCAACATAAGTGCCACTTCGGATTCGGATCCTACTGTGCCAGATAACTGGCCCAAATTGTTACCCTCCCGCATTCAACTTTGACAACCAGCCTGACAATTTGTTATTGTTGGTTGGTATTCCAATACACAGGCTTTGTGATTGCCAACTATAACGTTACTAAACACAGTAACTTCGACTTCCGACCCGAAACGATCTTGTTGTGTGCAGATGTTTGGAGTCCTAGTTTAGAATTTCATGTACGTGATTTCGGAAATTTATGAATTTAAGATTGTAAACGTTACCAGTCGACATCGATGGGAGGAAGTTTTCGACGCCTTGACTTCCCCTTTTCTTCGACTTTCTTTATATTCTTGTAAATATTGTAGTTTATTATTATTATTATTATGTTAGTTTTAATTTATTCATTATTTTAGTTTTAATTTAATATTTAATTATTTATCATAGTTTTGTATATTGTTGAATTTTTTTGTGGAATTGAATAAATTTACGAAAGTATTTTTAAATATTGTAAATATATTTACTTGCGTGCATATATTTATTTAGGTACATTATGTTTGAAAAGTTCGAGTCTCACTTGAGCATTTCATTTTTTCCAATGTTTTTCGAACTTAAAAGTTAGCATAATAAATGCTATAAAAAATCATTCAAATATTTGGGCGTAGTCATCAAAATTCAATGTTTAAAAATGGTTGAAAAATCATTCATTGTTTCCAACAGTTCGTAAGAATGTTGGTAGATGGCTGCACCGTCACCCTTATAGACGGATATAAAGAGAAGGAAAATTTGGAATGATTCAAGTGGTGCTCAATAGCTCAGTTGGCAGAGCAGTCCCCCTGTAAGGGAAAGGTCGTGAGTTCGAGTCTCACTTGAGCATTTCTTTTTTTCCAATGTTTTTCGAACTTAAAAGTTAGCATAATAAATGCTATAAAATATTCATTCAAATACATTATGTTTTTTAGAATTTTACCACGTCTATTATCTACAAGTGAGCTTCTGCTGAGGTTTTAATTAATGCCGTCCACTTCTTTCCTATCCAACTTACTTTACCATAATAGGTGGGAAAAGGCATATCTTAGTTTTTTCAAACCTAAAACTTAATTAAATTTGAAAATAGCCAACAATTCAATAATACGATTTATAATAATTGAATAATTTCTAGACGATAAATGGGGTTGAACAATGAAAACGATCGCTTTTACAATTTTTATATCACTAACAAAATAATACCGCCACATTTCGTGGAAATTCCAAACAATTTAAAAACACAATGCTAGGAGTAAATTCAATTATGAGTTCTGTTATAATTTTTCAGGGGTAGCTACAATTTTTTATTTTTGCTTCTTTACTCCTACAATAAACATTTATAATGGTATCACATTTTAAAACTACCTATTTCAAGGTATAACAATGATATCACAATTCATATTTCATGAATAGTTTGGCAAGTTGCACCTGCTCGTTGTAATATTGACGTGAAAGCGGTCCAAATAACGTGCACTTAAACATTGAGATGGAACTAGCTTCAGACTAAAATGGATGCTTGTTTGGCTAATGTTTACTGCTTCAGCCAAGTTCGCACTGGTTTCTAATGGTTAAAGATTAAGTCGATATCTCTGATTGCACTAATAGCACCCGGTGTTGAGATTAGAGGCATGCACAATGATACTATCTACGTCTTCAAACTGTTTTTGCCCCTCTTTCTAAATTTATTAAAACAAAAGAACAATGATAACTGTTAAGTTCAACTAAATCAAAGATAAAGTGTAGTTTAAATAAATAATTAATTCACCATAGCTAACATAATTAATCTATTTACGTATTTTTACGAAGCGAAAGTATATAAACAGCGACAACTAGTTTTCAGACAACTGTTTACACTAGAATCACCGGCGGACTTCGCCAATAAACGAAGCGGGAATGTTGATTTTGAAATCGTATTTAAAATTGTGTTACAAACAGTAAAATGATAAACATCAAGAATATCTAATAGGTTTGTATTTAGTAGTTTTATGTGAAGTTTTTCTATATAATATTCTATTGGATGTCTGAAAGAAGGTTATTTCTTGGCAAATTCTGTGAGCGCAGCAAATGCTGTTTTGGAGTTTGGCCCTCCCTAATTCAGAGTGTCTATTCTCCTTTAATGGCAATATTTGTATGCACGTATATGTTTGCATTGGTCTAAATATCTATATTATGTATTTAAAAAAAAAAGTCAAATATCTCTCGTAAGTATTCCGTTGTCTTTCATTCCGTTGGAACCACTTCCAAGGATAAAAAGCCTACCTGTTTATTATTTCTTGATTAAACTATTTTTTTTTCTTGACAGTCACCTTTCCTATTGTAAATTACGCAATATAACGTTTACTAACCTTAGAGAACTGTATGAAGTAAGATAATATCAGTAGATATGTACTATGGGGGTAAGTGGTAGAAATTTTCTGTTGGCATATTTGCAATTCGCCATCCTATAACGTATCGCTTTTCACGTCATTACGTTCGTATCGTGAACGCGTTATAGTAATGTGATGTGAGCGTGACGTGCCCGTGACGATTGTGACGTGACGTGACGTTCACTCAAGCGGGTGAGCAATGACGTTCCGCATTGTATTGTCTCCGAGGAACGGAATTGATGTGTGTCAGTTACTTGGATAAGAGATTAATAATGTACACTGAAGGCTGTACCTTCATATAAATTGAATTTTGATTGAATTATGTTTATTGGCTGTTTGATTTATTACTTTATTTTGTGTAATAATGTGTAGGAAAAGTCATTCATTCCCCCTAATTGAGGTTCGAAATGATGTTACGACATATTTTGCCAACCCGTCAAGCAGAAGGAATTCAAATGTCGTGCAGAGTAATTTTAATGACTCTGTTGTGACTGTAAATGATATTTTTGTATAACTCTGCCATTTACGTCAATCTAACTAAAAAGGCGAATAGAAAATACATCTTGAGGGTAGAACTCTGATGCATGATGACTTATGCTGCACTTTATTTAGGGGAGAATTAATTTTATGTATTTGTAAATCATTTGAGTCTACTATTATATCCTTCATAGGCAATGGTAAGTAAAAATAAATATCATCGAGTGTTATCTTCAAAAGCTGATACCGTAAGCCGACTCAACATGGGGATTGAAGCTTTATCGAAATATCAAATTATTCTCGCTCTATTTGTCAAGTATTGGTAAATGAATGGTGTCGTTACTCGTATCTGCGTTTATCGAATTTAATAAAAATACTTTTCGTATGAAAAACAATGAGTTTATTGTTTTCAGAAACAGTTAATAATACAAAGAAATTTCAATCTGTTGTTCTAGTTATTTGATTATAATTGTGATATATATAACTTGGACTTCACGACCATAAACTGAACGGGTAGTTAAAACGCAAACCTGCCTTTTGTTTTTTGAGGCCCTTAGTGTGTAGATTTCAATATGAAGAAAATGAGTAATAACGTCCCTAAAGACTCCAATAATAGTAGCTAACATCATTTTAACCCAATAGTGAACAATACTATTTTTGTGGCACCTTTTATGCACTAGAAGATAAACTTAAGGCCGGTTAACGGTAATAATTTGACTTACCTTTCATGAGGTCTGACGTTTGATGTTGGTTTTCTCAAGGCTTGTTTAGTTTACCGGGCTTGCCGTACTCTTTTACCCCCAATCAGACTAAGCACTACACGTAATAAAAAAACTCGATAAATCAGATTGTCTGATTGTACAACGAGCATCACGTGCTTAATATTATATACTGCGTCATTACCTACTCATATCGCTACAGTATTCACCTCCCCCTTTCAAATATTATTGTTTTATGAAAACAAAATTATGTACCTACCTATTTAATATTTATTACATTCAAATAAATTGTAACGCTTTAATTTTATTATTTACAAAACTTTAACTACTATTATATTAGTTATACTGCATGACTGTTCCTGTTTTTAATTTAAAAAAGTTATCACATTGTTCTTCTTCTTCTTCTTCTATCGTGGCGATGGCACCTCGGCCCTCAAATTATCTTCTCCCAGTGTGCTGCCACCTGTATGGCGTTCTCGGAGGCGCACATATGGTCCTGCGGTGTACATGTGTATGGGCATTTAGTCGTGTCAACAGATGGGCCATTGTCTGTGGAGTAACTCCGCATTCACATCGCAGGTCCGCCCCCTCCGAGAACCCCCATCTGGCCCGCCATTCCTTGCTTCGGCCAACCCGAGTCCGGAGTCTGTTTAAAGACTTCCATCTGATTCAGGGCAGATCATATCCAGGCGGGAGTTCCTCCGAAAGCAGTTCTTCAGATGATGTCAACGTAGTGAACTGTAAGTATTCCTAAACTAATTTTAAACCTTATCCAGCTTTGTGACACTATTTGTCCTTTTCGCTTTCGAATAATTTCTTTTGTGTTTCAGTACGAAAAACTTGGACTGCCTAAGGTCCTAGCTATTTACTCTTTTGTTCTTTGGTCATTTAATGTCATTTGTTTTAATGTTGTATTCAGTATTTACTGCGTGACTTATACATGGATACAAAAGTATTCAAAAGATGCCAACAGAAATGTTTCTTCGTTAATTTGTTGTGTACAATTCAAGATCGCATAGTGGTACCTAATTTATTATCCTCATTTCCTGTTTGTCAGTGTCCATTCAGGCTAGAAAGGCACTCAGGATAGCCGTTTCTCGGTCACGCACCTTTGTCTTTCGGGGGTTATTAATTATCAACGGTCAATTATATGTATAACGGTAAAGGAAAAGATCTAGAGGAAACCTGGTTTATGATGCCTATCTATTAGTATTCTGTTCAAACCATGTAGTGTAATATGGTTTAAACCCCTTCATGCTGCTAAGGAGCTTGTACTAAGTACTTGGACATATCATTAGGAACAGCTAATGATTTCGGCCGGAAAAAGTAAACGGAACTAAATCGGGACCGACCTGAATATGTAAGAAAAGTTAACGTACTTATTGCTTTAAAATATATCAACTCAAGCTGAACAATGAAACAAATTTCAGAAATCTGAATGCTACTATTCTATCTTTAAATATGTTACTGAAATCGTTGTTGTAGTATAAAACATTGTTTACAAAGAGCTTAGTTTCTGATCGATTGAAGTAAATATAAGAGAGTTTAATAGCTAGTGTGCCACGGGAGTCGAGTTTACACTCATTGTGACAGCAAGCACGTTTTCGATACCGAAGAGAAAAGACTATTTGAAAAATTAGACCTTTACTGCTACTGAACAGAGAACAGAATATAAATTGTGCAATTTATATAAATTTTGCTTTATCCTTTACATGTGAGGCTTTTTATTTATATATTCGATTTATGGTTATGACAGATTCAATTGATATTATTGAACAGCTTTGCTATTTGCGTAGGTAGCCAATATGACACATAGGTAGACATGTAGGTAGATATATTAAAACAACCCTTTATGTCATAGGTAGTATTGAGTTTAAAATATTTTATAATTAAAATAATATAATTATTAAAAGGAAGAAAAGTTGTATTAGACGGTAATGATGGTGTATGTGGCTCGTGGTGCGATCTTGCACCATTGTTGATGAGTAAAAACTCATCTACAATACGATTTTATCTACAGATTAAGTATATTGAAGTAAGAACTTTACTTTACTTAATCTGAAGATAAAATTGCACGAGTAACACCTTGAATATTGCAACTATTCATAGGCCAAACGGCCTACGAATCCTGAGCCAGCAAACCCGGTCCTTTCACCGTTTCTTTTTTATATTGTTTACACTGTGCAAGCAAGCAAAAAATCAAAATAATGCAGGCGCAAGAACGGCTGGAGGCCGTTTTCTCTGACCACAGCAGGTAACCTATTTTTTATGTATCTTTCAGACTTTCTCTGTAACTTTTATTTATTTATTTATATTTATCAATATTTGAATATTGATTAATGAAAATGAAGCTGTAGCGTGTGATTTGCCAAAAAAATATTCCATTACCTGTAGATAAATTCACGTAGGTTACTGATATAAAGAACCATGATTACATAGATATAGTTGCTTATCAATTCCCGAAATATCGTAGCAGGAGAAAGGTTTTTATTCATTTCACGTTTCCTTCGAAATTCGATAATAGGGTTGTATCCAAATGTCAACTATATTACACGATAGGTATCAACGTAAGAGCAAATTTCTGAGAATACATTGTGAGGATTTCATATGAGTTACCGACCCGCCTCTCTGATTAAGGGGATTGTATATTGTAACTGAAGTTTAAGGGTAGGTAGATTTATTCATCATAAATATTTCAACGGGTTTTTCTACAAATAAATTTGGATTTCCATCCATCTTATTAAGCTCACATTATATCCATACATTACATATACACACATATTCAAAGTATTCCAAAGGAAATTTAGTCACTTGCTTGTTGGCTACAATCACTTTTAAAGTGTCTTTTTTACATCTCTGATGACTAAAATTTGTTGATTTCTAGTTCCAACTGCTACCTAGTAAAGGTTGAAATTGTCAGGATGTGGACCATAGTTAACGTATATATGGGAAATTTAATTTATTCTGTACGACGGGGGTTCGTTCGGAAGGAGAATAACATATAATCTTGTTCTGGGTTCAATCTTATTGTTCTATCTTACTGGTATACCTAAAATCTGTGCTCTCGTTGCAGTCGATCGGAATCTTGAATAGCAATATTCACTTAGCATGCTATTCACAAGTTCGATCACACAATAGGTTAGTGTAATGGTAGCTGAGTCGCATCTATAGAGGACAGATTACATTGAAATCACCGTTTCTATCCCGGGACTCGAGGTACAAATTTTTAATATAGAATTTTTCGGTGCGCGATATTTTCTGCTCAAATGGTTGGGTGCGGTGAAAGGTAATGGCGACCTTTTCACGTGTAAGTATAACGTTGCATAGATATTTTTATCTGATTGTGATTCCGTTCACATATTTCATTACAGTATTTACATATTTGCAATGAACAAATTTCATATAAATCTTACATTTGCATTTGTATATTTTTTACGATTTCGCTGTCGTCTATTAATTGTTTTTAATCACCCACCAATCAAAGTATCCAAAAATATTTAGGGTAAGCGCCTATGAAGTGTGTTTTTTTTTTACACAGGACACGTCCATTTGAGTTCACCTCGCCTGATGTTAAGCTAAAGGCCAAGTCTCGGAAAGAGGGTCACCATCGTAAACATTTACCATGTTAACAGTGGTGGCATTCAGCTTGACGGCCTCTTTAGATGCCTTTTCACGCCCCAATTAAAGGACCCGGGACTGTAGGAAGAAGTTAGGGTTAACTTAAAATATACTTATATCAAAAAACACTTAAGTATTTAAAAAATAAAAAATAAAACGTGAATGAACTTTTACGCGAATATTTTCACTGCGCGACCTGAAAACGGAACCTGAAACCTCTGCATCTTATGCACTACCGTTTCATCATACAGATCGTCCTGTATTGTGAAATTATGAGTCAATTATGTTTTCATTAGTTAATATTGTGGTAAATCAAGTACAACACTACTGCAATAAATATTGAAATATATTAAAGAACAGTCATAAAATCTTAACACCCAATAATATACTAACCAATCACCACTCAATATAAGTCACTATAACATTTAGTGGTAAAAAGATTCTTTTTACTGCTTTATTATGGGCAAACATTGCGATAGAGAGCATAACGACTGGCAATATTGGCAATATACCCATCCATAGCACACGCACTTGAAAACGACGCTTGACCCGAAAACCTTGTTCGCTTGTAGCAGAAAATAAATCCAATAATATATAATATCTGAAGTTTCATCTGGCTGTGAAAGGCGCAATGTTACCATCGATTAACTTATGTACTTCAAGTTTTGAACAATGAAAAGACGCGTTCTTATTGACACCATTTACTATCTCTGTAATAAAACCTTGTATCAAATCATCTGGCCAGCGCCGAAACAGTATGTAAAGCCTCCTAACACCTATGTGCAACAATAGACTACAATAGATTGATTTATATTGATACTGTTTCTCTTTCTCTTAAACCATATGATAGGGTTTTATTTCATCTATCCGTAAATAAAGATTAAAAATATCTCTTCTTCCTCTGAGAGTTGCCGGTTAAATCCAAGCTTGCACTTTGAAGCCGGAGGTCCGTTTTCTCATTACTCCGTTCCATAATTTTGTTTATTTCGCCTTTTAAATGTTTAACATTACACACTGGCATTCGAGATCTGAAATGATCCGAAACTAAAACCAGTACCGGACTACTAGTTGGCCAGCGGAGGAAAGGATACCCTTTCCTCCGTGGACATTTCTACAGGAAGAAAATATGTGCAGTTTAGGGGTGTAAGTCTTTGGCTTTATTTTAAAATAGATAATTATAACATTTCCTGTCTTAGTAGCTAATTGTAGACAGCTAATTTAACTAAGCTTGTAAATACCTAAACGGTTTAAAAGATTATTTACCGGCTACCAACATCGTTTACGTCCTAAACAAATGCCTAATCATATCTTTGTAATCTAAATATCCCGGTATAGAAGGCCGGAACATTGTTATAACCCTTTTAATGAAAGCACCCGGTATTACATTCTAGAAATTTTAAGGGTGACTATATTATGCCGGTCATCGTTTTATAAACCGAACGTATGTAAAACTCTTTAAAGAATTATATTTGCAAACAGCCCGGCACTATAATATCTAAAGTGTATTGATTTTTGAACTGAAAACTTCTTTAGACGCGTCGTGCAATACTCATAGAAAATTTTGAGTGAGAAGTGTGAATGTAAAGTTAGAATGGACTCCACCGGCCAGTATCAGTCGCATGCGCCGACCGACAATACAATTCACAAGTATTTTTTTAATTTCCATACAGCCAGTAGATAGTAGTAGTACCTGTTTGACATATTGTGACTTTTTTCTCTGTTTTTATTTCTGTAGGCACTCTCAGAGTACCACAAATTTTTTCCATGAATTGATGCTCAGAATGAGTTTTAAAATTTTACTCATTTGCGAACCCTGCGTTGCATGATATTTTTAATAAGTTTTAACAAGTTCAATTTCAAAATATTCGTCAACAGTTTACAACACATCGTGTATAACGATATTTTTTGTAGTAAATATTATATGACAATGCCATTGGACATTTGAATGATTTGAAGTAATAATCTAGACTGTCGATCCTAGTGGAGAGATCCAAATGAAATATTAAATATTATTTCACTACACTCACCGCCGTCTGAACCCTCAATCCTGGAAGTAACTTAGAACTGGCGGATTCTGTCTTACCTTTCGCATTTCATTGAGGTAAATATATTCAATGCATATCCCTGTAGTCAGGCTTTTTGACGATGTCTATATTGAATACCACAGGTGCTTACGGTATCCGGGACTGACGTGAAATTCGGGCCAATTTCGATGTAATTTATTCTGCGTTTACATAATAAATGTACCTATATCCCTCCTTGTAAATTAAGAATTCAACATCCAAATTGGTTATACATTTTATGGCAATTTTATGACTTGCCATAATAAAGGCAGTATATCGGTCCATGTTATTAACGACACCGACAAATATCTTCCGGATATTTATCTTATTGACTTAGAAAGAAGAAAGAAGAAAGAAAATATTTTTTATTATACACACAAAAATAGTTTGACAAATAAAAAAACTATAAAATAAATAAACACAACTGTGCATAATAATGGTCGCCTCTCAGCGTAAAAGCTGTCCGCGTAGTAGTGCAGGCGGACAGCGCTGGTTTTCAGAGGCGGCCGCGAGTATGACCTAAAAGCAAAAAATAATCAATAAAAAAATAATAATAAATAAACATGGCCGTTAATAAAACAAGGTATTTAAATTGCACGTGTGAATTTCAAACAAAACGAACAAACAAACAGTATAAGCCAAAAAAATATATGTAAACACAGAAAAAGAAAATTAACAAAAGCAAAAAAACATAATAAAATAAAAAATACAGCAAAAAAGAAAAGAAAAACACAATAAATAAAAATTATTTTTGTCTTTGCCCGCCATGCTGGCAACACCAACACACTACCACGTGAGAAAAGCAAAAAAAAAAAAAAAAGACTTGTTACTGGGACCACATTTATATTTCATGGGAAATCTATCATGAACAGTCATCTCCTTTGTTCAAAGACATGAGAATATTTGAAAACATTTTGTTTTAAATTGGAATAAATGTATTAATATTAATGTTTCAGTCATTATTTTTATGACCCCCGGAGGACAAAGCAATTATTATATTTAGGTGATGTTTTGTTCATTAATTTATATGAAGTTTGAAAGTCATAGTGGTCAATAAATTAAAATTTGTTTAGATACTTTTGTCATCACTGCTACGTTTCTTTGACTATTCTTTAAAAAGAAGAAGAACAGCATGGATTCATTGTGAAGCGTCTATAATAGTAATTTGTAGTTAAAATCCTCTTTCCGAAACTTTGCCTTTAGCTTACCATCAGGCGAGGTGAAGTCCAATTGAAGTGTCCTCGACAAAAAAAAAATCTTGAATTGGCAATTGGAGTGTTATCCAAAAATCGAATACATAGGGAAAAAGAATCTTCTCGGGCGGGACTCGAACCCGCAGTCTTTCCCTTACAGGGGGAATGCGTGACCAATTCGGCTACCGAGACACGCCCGATATGATTCAAATTTCCCATCTTATACGTCTTTAAGGCGACGTGGCGTCATCTACCGATTTTCTTTCGAACTATCGGATTTCTTTTTCCCTATGTATTCGATTGGTATAGTTAGCATACTTAATGCTGTAAAAATTCCTGTTATCCAAAAAGTTGAAACCTCGACAAGTGAGAAGTACTGTCCAACAGACTTATCTGATTTTCTGCCATAGTTAGCAAAATTCGCATCTAAATACGTATCTATCACCGTAAAAACCAACTGAAATAAATCTTAACTATGAAGTCAATAAAAAAAAAATGTATTGATTTATTTTAGTTAATATTACTTTAGATGTGTTTTTATGTACACAGAGGTTCCCTCGAAAATATGAACAAACAAAAACCTTATTTGCTTTGATAAAGTCGTTGCGAGAGCCAGCCGGAGTCATCAATCATGTTGGACGCGGCCACGGTAGCCGGTGAATACATCAATCGATATGATATCCCTACACCTTAGTACTTTTATTTACGCAACTTGATTGTATTGTTCTTGAAATATGAAACATCTGTTGCCCAGGAGCCGAGATTTATTATCTTTTGTCCTCTCGCTTCTATTTCTATCTTTTGAGTTGACTTATTGTGGTATAATGGTTTCAGTTTTCATGTGACTTTTTAGTTAGTCTACAAAATGTATCTTATCATGTAGGTTTGAAACACCTTGAGTTTGAGGATCATTGGTTTAGTAGAAATTATTCATTTCTCTTAGACAGGAATCTGATTGTTGAGCCACAAGCGCGGACAATTTTTATTTGACTTACAAAAAGTACACTATCGTACATAATGAGGTTTCACGCAAAACTGCTTGCGGCCTGTCTAAATATAGTCATATTTTCTTTTCACTACGAAGGGCGAGATCTCATATAGTCATCTAAAGAACTGGACGTTTACTATTTGCTGTTGGACAGTTTCTGACCTACTGGACTACTGAATTTTGTTGTGTCGCACATACCTACTAGTAGTATTAAGTAAGACTAAGAAAAGGATATAGGTATAAATGAACGTGAAAAAGATCTTTTCACTGTAAACCAGTATAAACAGGATCTTTTCACTTTACATCAGACCTGTCAATTTATCGTATTTTTAATAAAAAATGAAGTAATCAAATTTTATTTTCGGAAGTTTATGCAAATATCATTGATTGAAATAAAACCACCTTTAACAGATTCCGTTATGATCGCGATGACCGCGATAGAATCTGTTAAAAAAATAGTTTTGTTTCAAAAAGTGATCAATATTAGACCTATTCTGGATAAGGGTTAATGAAAGGAATGTTACAATGAAATTAATAATATCACGAAGGAAGGGCAAGATAATTTTAGTCAAAACTTAAATTCCAATAAAACAATCTCATTTATCTTCATCAAAGCACAAATAACTGCCAAGAATTTCTAATGAATTAATAGCAACTTTTTGACAACGTAACAAGTATTTATCAATTAAATTCGTTACCAAGTTTGTTTGACAATACTAATTACCAAGTCTCTTGTTTTATGATAAAATATGTCCAGTATTTTACAAAACAATTATGACTCATTAAAGTTGCTAAAATCAGTGACAGTCGACAATTTGTGGAGTAGATTGTCTTCGTACCTCAAATTCAGATGTCATGAATGATAGACAATATTTAAACCGTTCAAAGCACCTGTAGATTTGAAACTGATTACTGATAACAAGTAGTCTTTAATCTAATGAAACAGATAACGTTGACAATGATCAGTTTGATCTCATTTCATTAACTCCCCGCCCTTTATCATAGAAAACTTTAGAGAACTCAGAAATGGTTTTAAGTCAAAAAGGATATAACTCGGAATAATAGTTTTTTTCCTTATTCTTTCTTACAAAATCCAGCTAGTCTAATTGTACCCAAGTGAAATAAACTTAATATCGAATTGAACTGCGAATCTATCTTTATTGACAGTTGACACGATACAACGAAAATGAAAGGTTGATTTATAAAATAATTAAGGAAAATACCCGTAATTAATAATTAACTGTAGCAGGCAATGTTAATGTGCATTGTGATAATTTATGAACGAGCGCTGAATTATGTTATACGTACTCTTCAAACCAGGGGAAAGGCTTAACCTTATTGTTATGATATTTATTTATTTCTATTTTATTTTTTATTCGAAAAACATCGGAAAAAATGAAACGCTGAAGTAAGACATTGCGAGTGAGTTTCATTTTTTCCGAACTTTAAAGTTAGCATTAAAAATGCTATAAGAAATTCAGTCAATTATTTTTTATTTATTTATTCATTACAGAAATATTCTATAACAGAAAATCTAGCCTATATTTTTAATGATCTTGCTAAATATCAGTACAATTTATAATTTAATTATGGTATTTTTACTTTATAAATAGAAAACGATTCAAAAGTCCTTAGAGTATAGTCGAGGACCATTATTTTTTATCGCTGTAATAAATCTTTGAAAAAGTTACACTTAATACTTCTTGAAGTGTTTAAGAGTACTTGCATCGTGCCTTAATGAACAAGTAACAAATAAGGGGTAGTTAAAATTTAATTTATGTTCATTGTTGTGTCTTAATAATAAACACGCCATTAAAATTCCCGAACGTCAGAGGTTGGCATTTCTAAAATATGTGGTACCATAAAAACATGAAAATAAGATTTTTGTGAATGAAATTTTAAATAAGCGAACCTTTTCAATGCCCACTCACCGGGGGATTGTATTTTATTATATTCAGGGTTTCGTATTGTCATTTTAAAAATTCGTTAGACTTCACCCTCGAGAGACATAACCCCCCAACCTACAGAACGCCTCCGGAACATAACACTTCTGACACCATATAGAAAAGGTTATGACAACGATTTATTTTTATCTGTCTAGTTATAGGACCCTTTATTTTTGAAAACAGTATTTTTATTCTATAATTAAAATGTTAAGTTATATAACGATTAAGAATTCACTCAGTTAAGTAGGAGCCATTGACTGAGTCTCAACACATTAAAAATGGCTGTGTGACTCCATCCCTGAAGTGTGCGTGTCGCAATCACGTTCTGCCGACAGTTAATTGACAGTTTGCTGACAACTTAATTGGTCGATTGAGTAGAGTACCTACCTGTTAACGACACAAGACACAAGTAGGCTAAACAAGTAGATAAGGGTATTACGGATATGTAACTAACAAAGTCAAAGTCAAAGTAAAAAACGGAACTTACAAAACGTTAAAATAAAAATCCATACTCCATGTATGTTACGCTTTCACGACTGAACCGATTTTGATTAAATTTGGTATAGAAGTAGATTATACCATGAGAAAGCACATAGGCTATGTTTGGTCACGATAACCGATATCCACGCGGGCGGAGCCGCGGGCAAAAGCAAGTATATACATAATGTTAGACTAGTTTAGGAAATGGACTACCGATTCGAAACGCAGCAACGGCGTAAGAAAATTTAGGGAAGAAACTCAGCGGCCTTTTTTTGGTTACAAACATTTACTTTTTTTTTATAAAGGACACGTAAATTTGACTTCACCTCGCCTGTTGTTAAGCTAAAGGCAAAGTCTCGGAAAGAGGGTCACCATCGTTAACATGTAGTTAGTCTTACATACGCTTACACTTAACCTAAATACAATAATTTGTTTGAGTAGCATTTGCAATAATGTTCGACTTTTTCAAAAACTGCAATATCCCCTCTGATCAACCCCAAATAGAATACATATTTTATTATTCCCCAGGAATGATATTAAAATACGTACTATTCTGTTTTATGGTTTCACTTTGAAGCTCTCGACATGCATTACCATGACGTTAAGCTCCGTTTTATAAAAGGAAATTGGTTTCAGGAAAAAATAGTTTTTCAGTGACGGTTTTCACTTGAAAAACAAAGGGTTAATGAAAAATGTTGCGCAATTTGCATGAACATATAAATTGTTATTATTATGTCGTCAGCCAACTAATATTCATTCTGTTTAACGATACTAATATTATAAATGCGAAAGTAACTCTGTCTGTCTGTCTGGTATAGGGGTAGATTAGACCATGAGGAAGGACATAGGCTATATTTGGTCGCGATAACCGACATCCACGCGGGCGGAGCCGCGGGCAAAAGCTAGTAACTGAATATTTAGTCAGCCGTAGCGTTTGTTACAATATTTATTAACTGGCCGGTTAATTTTTAGGCCTTTTATACGATGGGGTACCACCCAGAAAGAATAAGATAGAAAGTTAGTGATAGGTTTTTTTGAGTATTTGTATTTTTTCATAACCATGCGGAATCAATTGATTTTCTTGTTTGATTAAATGGTTGAATATCATTCATGCCGTTAATTGATGCTATATAGTAAAGAGACTAGGCGGTCAATTCAATGACTGATTAAGCTAAGACATGAATAGTACGTAATTTATTCTCTATGATGATGAATGGTATAAAAAGGTAGTTAAAACCCATTAAGTAAAACCTCTAACGTAAATTTTAATATAACAAAAATATTGAACGAGTTCAGTTGTATAAAAACGTAACATTCCACCATTCTTTGAGCTTCCAAAGTATTTTATTACATCGCATGATTCGTATTATGATTTAAAAATTCTCTATAATATGTTCCCGAGAGAGAAATAGCTCGCCAATGTGTACGTTCCTAATGGAGGAGCTTTCTACGCTTTTCGATAAAAATGAAAAAGGTAAACTGAGCATATTTTGTCGCCCACCATGTTTAATATTAAATTATTCCCCGAATGTAATTCATTTTTGATAGAAACTGTTTGAAGCCAACAATAATAATTTAATATAAATTATTTGAAGTTTAATTTAAAGTTCCTTAGAAGTAATAACAGGATTTTCAGCCACCAGGCTTATTCTTTAAGAAATAATCGTTAAAAGTAGTAAAATCATAGCATTAGGCGATTGGCACACTGCGACGCGCGACGCGGCGTCGAGCGTTGTTGCATCGACGCGGCGCGGCGTCGCGCTCGTCGCCTCTACGGAGCTCATTTTGTATGGAAAAACGCGGGCTCCCACACACTGACAACGCAATCACGCGCGTTGCTTCAGATTACGCGCGTACAAGCAGAAAACGCGAGGTATGGCACACTGAAATCTGCCATCACGCGCGTGTTTTTCGAGGGATATTTAGTCCGAGAGCTATTAGAAATTTCTGTGTAGGTATTTGAGACGAATTTTAAATTAATATTATTGCAATGCAACATGACTATTTAACGGCAAATTTAGAGCGCTTTCACATCAACTGACGTCCGATATCCAATATCCGACATCTGAGATCGGAGGAAGTCAAATATCGATGCCCAATATCGGGTATTGGAGCCGACACCACTGTTTTGGCTCGTTACCGGAACACGCAGAGACTGCAAGCGGCTTTCAACCTAAATGGCATTTTCTTAGTTACGTCTCTTTACGCGTTAATAGATGACGCTGATCACGAATATAAGAAAAAAAATTTGTTACTATGTCATGTCAATAAGTCGAAAATAGCTTGCACTTCTAATCATTTTCTTTTCATCTCTAGCGTTCTTAATATAGTCTGGGCTATCGAGCTAATGGTCGGATGGCTTTACTTTACTTTTCTCAAAATTTTAGATTACTTCACACACCTACCTACCAAAAAAATTCTAATATCTCTCGGACTATACTAGCTCTCCCGCGTCCACGCGCGTCGACGAACGACGCCGCGTCGAGCGTTGCAGTGTGCCAATCGCCTTAGGATATAGACTTGAGGTTTAACTGAGCAGTGTCATTATCTGTGCCACGCCTGGTCCATTCCCTACGTCACATTACGCCTTACGCCTTTTCTGTAACTCATTACATTTTGTTACTTTAGGTTAAAATTTCAGGAGACATAGACTGCTCTAATGCTCTTATCGTAGTAAGGCATCATTGTGCCCTATTTTTTAAATATTTTTGTAATAAGTAATAGAAGAAACGTTCTTACAAAAGGATTCATTCACGGGTGATTAATTGTAACAGAAACAACTTTACTTGCTCAGATAACTCGTAAGACCTTGTGATCAAGACAGTCGAAAACTGAATTTGCTCTTGGATTTAATTAGCTGGTTTACAGTGAACAGCTGACAGGAAAACTAATTTGAGCCCAGAGAAAATAATTCCAATCTCGAATTTGAAGTTAATACTGAATCCATTATTTTTATAATGAACACGCATTTAGTAAAAAAAATACGCAGTTCCAAAGAGTTACTTTGTTTGTTGACAGGTTATTAGGATTTTAGTCATATTAGACTGCAGAATGATGTTCGAAACTAGAAAAAAACAGAGGAATTTACTTCTTTAAATGCTGTTTTTATAGATATTAGCCCTCGAAATGTAAGTAAAACTATAACCACCTTTCTGAAAGAATAAAATTGACACGAGTTTCCAAGAGTTTAAGTCTCACGTTCATCGGGAATAGCATACTATTTTAATGATAAAGAAACAAGAAATTAGTGAAATGTATGTCCTAAAGAAAATCTAACAGTAAAACTAGTAACCTAAATAGTTGCAAGTATTCTAAGAAAATCCAATGGCCTATGGAATGCATTGCCAGTAAGGATTAGAGAGGCACAATCCATAAATGTTTTTAAAACAATGGTAAATAATCATTTCCTCTCTATAGCGTAGCCATTGAAAACTCCTCACTTTCACATTTTATGTATTTCTTTAACTAAATTATGTATTTATGTATTATGGTATATTTTTCACGTAATACACTTTTTCATATGCTTATGAAACTACATCAATACTCACTTACATTATATAATTTTCATTCCTGTCCATCCTAAGGTTGCCTAGAAGAAATCACTTTTAGTGATAAGGCCGCCCATTGTGCATTTAACTGTAACTGTATATAAGTATATCTTTGCAAGAATCTGTTACAATATTGATTGTACAATAAAGAATTATCTATCTACGAGTATCTATCTATCTTAATAATTAACGCGGGAACTGCCCTACACGTAACAGTGTTGATGTACCAACTGATGGACTCGGTAAAGTCTAACACATACACATAAATCAAAGATACTGCCTGTATATATCTAAATTTGGGAGCGGGTTTCCTCTACTTTATGAAGGGTAGCCATATTGCCGGCTCTTCGCGCGAATTGGTGATTACCGTGAGATTACTATATGAAGTATGAAGGTGAAACTTGACATTCATCCATCCATATTATGCTACGTAACGTCAAAGTTCAAGTGAAGAACCTATTTGTAGGAACCAATCTTCCCTATCCCTAATTTCTCAGCTGTATTCCAAAAGTAAAAGTTTACGATAGCGAGTGATATATACATCCCGCTCATTAGTTCGCGTGGCCATGAAGTGTTACCGGTTTTACTGTACAATTTGGCTGAAATACATTGAGATGTTAGTAGATAAAATGCTACGCTGTAGCTGTTTCAAGTAAACATCAAAATATTAGTAAATTTGGACACACATGAAACGTTGCTGGAGGTTTAACTCAATAATTTTGTGCTGCCTAAATTGTTAACTGAACAACCCGTCGTGGACTCCCAAGTGAATACTATGAATACTTTATAACTCTATAAAAAAGAGGACTGATATTTCAAGCGTCTGTAAGTTAGGGTGACCACAGGTGGACCGTATATTGCAATCTGATAGATATATTAAAGAGCGACCAGAAGATACTAACGTTAAACTTTACTAAAACGGTACTCGTACCATATTATAATATCAGAAGAGAATTGAAAAGTTTCTTTTTATACAGGACACGTCAATTTGATTTCACCTCGCCTGATGTTAAGCTCAAGGCAAAGTCTCGGAAAGAGGGTCACCATCGTAAACATTTAGCATGTTCACAGTGGTGGCATTCAGTTTGACGGCCTCATTAGATGCCTTTTCACGCCCCGCTTAAAGGACCCGGGCCTATAGGAAGAAGGAAACACGTGAGCTGGTAGGGAGTTCCAGGTCTTAGTGGTGCGGCATAGGTATGAGTCACTGAAACGCTTGGTTCTAGCAGGTATACTCTGCACTGTATATGGATGGCATCTTAGCCCTGCACGTGTCGTCCTGTGAAGGAAAGGGTGGGACTAATTGGAAGAGCTCGTCAGAACATTCACCATGGTAGAGACGGTAGAACACTACCAAAGACGCAACATCTCTACGCATCTGCAAAGGCTCGAGGGTGTTCGTGACCTCAGGATTCCCAATAATGCGGACCGCACGTCGCTGCAACCTGTCGAGAGCATCTAGTAAGTACTTCACGGAGCCGTCCCAGAGATGTGAGCTCCAACGCAGGAACGAATACCAAAATACGTCTATAGATAAAATCCATCTGTTTATAAACCTTTTAAATCTTTTATTAAAAAACACCGGTATAAAAATTTGCATGTCAACCTAAAAATAAGTCGGAAGTGTCTTCATTAAACAGATACAGATGTTCACCAAGACAAATTCAGTTTACTGACGTTGCGATATATTCGTATTTGGTTGAGTTGCAAATATTCTGACCCGACCAGAGTTCTGCCACACTCTCCTACATAAAGTCACTTCTATATTATTGAAATGTTAAGTTGATTTGTGTGGGTATGCTTCAATAACTTGTAAATTTATTTCCTCTTATCTACCCCGAAGAGACTGTCAATTTTCATTTCTTTTAACGGTCGATTAAACTTTTTTTTATAACACTGGTTGCTGATAAGCACACGGCTCACCTGATGAAAAGTGTTTTTTTTTTATACCACTTAGGCGGCAGACAAGCACAAGGCCCACCTGATGGAAAGTGGTTACCGCGGCCTATGGACGTATGCAACACCAGGGGCGTTACACTCGCGCTGCCTACCCTGAAGAAACCTTCTAATGCCCCTCTTGAAGAACCCCATATTGTAGTCACTTGTACCGTGACCTATAGACGTATACAACACAGATTGAAAATACTTAAATCTATGTCAAACTGATATCTTAACTTCTGTTTGTCTAGTCGGAACCGTGATATTTCTAGCTACATCGTCAATAAATAATGTTCGAGTAGTCCCAACGGCATAAGTTGGAACATTCGCCGGCCAAGCCAATTCTCTAAGGATTTCCTCTATCGCTCATAATTTAGCCATCATAGAGATTAATACGAACTATCCTGTGTGGGTTACTGTTTCAATCGGAAATAAGAGAAAAATCGATTGTAATATTAACGGGAATTAACGCGATCATGGTATAGGGAGGTACATACATACCTTTGATTTATTATATATCATGGAAGGTGATAGTTTAAAAGTTACTAAAAATCGATTGTGTTATTTTTAGAGTGCAATTATATTTTTTTAATTATAACAATAAATAAATATATTGAATAACACACTTGTACTTTTCCACTGATTTTATTTCTAGACCTGACCGGTTTCGCCTTACGGCATTCTCAAAGGTTCACATTAGCAGATTCCACCAAGCGCCATCAATCTCCAGTATAAACAGTCATAAATAAATATAATCGTATATCTAATCTATAAAATTCTCGTGTCACAGTTTTCGTTGCCATACTCCTCCGAAACGGCTTGACCGATTTTGATGAAATTTTTTGTGCTTATCCGGTATCTATGAGAATCGGCCAACATCTATTTTTCATCCCCCTAAATGCAACGGGAACGGGATCTGACGCGGATCGCGGGGCGGGAAAAAATTGGCGGTACGAAGTTCGCCGGGACAGCTAGTTATTATGTACAATTATGTAATGTGTACAATAGTATAACAGTGTTGTTTGGAGTAACCTCAGATTGTTATTTTTTTTGCGTAAACAAAAATGAAAACAAGAGTAGTATTAAAATAAAGATACATTAACCAATTTAGTTTTCGTATTTCTAGTGAAAAGAAATCACAGAAGATAATGGAGTTTTTATTTTTATCTGTACCACATACTTCAAACAACGCATTGTAAACGTTAAAATAAAATAGCAAACTTTTTATCTAAAAAGCGAAATAAAGGCATTAAAATGACTTCTATTATGATTAAACGCACAACTTCATTTTATATTTCAAATAAAAAGAACCCGAAATGGCTTCAAGTTTTTCGCAAAAGCTTTAAAATTAATTATTTGCCTACTTATTTATTGAACGCGATGAAATCTTGGAGTGGGATGAAAATTAATTAGGGACCGAAGTACCTATAAACTGACGTTTAACAGTTTGAAAATGATTCGTTTTATTTTGGGTTAAATGACGTTCAGCGTACAGTAAGCACGAAAGATTCAAAAATTCTTCAGCAATATTTTTAGTAGGTACCTTTTATGGAAACCTTTGCGTACCATTTCACTGTAGGCATTTAACTGGTTTAATTTAATAGATTTTAGCAATGTTATCATTTCTATGGGGAGGTAATACTCAAAGTATACAAAAAGAAGAAGAGGGTACACCAATAGATTTTCTAATCCAATACAACATTACCATATGTGTAAAGACTATATATACATATGGCATTACCTTGATTCTAAAACTTGGAATATATTAGGGTAATACTGATTGTATCTGTACCTACCTAGTAGGTATACAGTTTGAGCAGAAATAATTGATAAAGGCAATAGAAAAAGAAATAAGGCCTATTTAAAATAATATTTTTATGAAGACCTTGATTCAATTTCTATTGCCTAGTGTTGGTCATGTGAATAACATGTTACAACTGTCAGTGAACCCGAAAAACCACAGAACACATTATATGAAACACATATACTTACATACCTCAGAGATTTTAGTAGCTAGGATAAAGAATTCAATCCTTATTACGGTTGATAAAAACTGCCGGTGCCGGTTTAAATAAACAAAAAAAAATGTAACTTGATGTTTTGAACAAATTTATAGCTATTGCTCAATCTCTTGTCGGGTACTTGTGAGTAGTTTTGAGTGTAGAGAATAGTTCTACACCTGAATTAATAAAATTACCAAAAAAGGTAATGTTAACCTGTTTAACTTCTCATTTTGCCTAAGATACGGATTTTTTGCCGACTGTCGTTTGATCTCCCAACTCCAAGTCGCAGAGTCTTGTTCTTTAATCAGCAGGTTAGCAGGATTTGTTCAGACCCCGAAGTACTTGGAGGGGCTCTTTAACACTTTATCCGTGTTTAAAAATGACGCTTGAGAAGTCAATTATATTTAAATAACGAGTACATTAATAAAGATGTCGTAAAATTATTTCATCGTATTACATTAAATTTAAAAAGCTATTCAAGCTGGGATTAAAGTTAGGATGAAGATGAAGAAGACATTACATTGGATATATAGTAGGTATTGGAATCTGCAATCTACGGAAACTCTCCAACGACGCAAATGCACTAATTTCGCCGATGATAGCATTTTTGAACCGAGGTTCCAATTTCAAATACTCCAAGTGCTCACTTATCGACGATTGATCGACGCTTCCCGTGATATTTCCTGGTAAAGGGAATCTTCATTACCATTTATCAGGTTTCCAGGAACATTACCAGGTGATTTTACTCCCTTTTTACCTGTGAAATGTAGTGTTTTAAATTTATGTTAATGAAATATAGGTATTTTGTAAACGATTAATAATAAATGCTTGCCAATAAATAACATGAATAAGTTAAGGCAGTGGCAGATGCTTTAACTATATAAAAGACAAACAGTTATATTTAATAGATAGATGTCATCAAATCACAAAACAGAAAGTGAAAATAAAGGAACGTCGTATTTGAAATCTTTAGGCACTGAACTAATAATATTATTTAGTTGTCAGATAAGATAAGTTGTCAGTTATTAAATTCTACTGTCAACCGACTTGAAAGATGCTAAATCATTTTTGAAAATGAAACTTGAAGTATGATGACGAATTCTTCTATCACTAAACACACTATGTATCGATATTTTCTTTTCAGTTTGAACTCCAAGCAACCTGTAAAAGGATCTTTGCAATGTATTCAATATTAACGGATACTAACGAAGAAAACTATTACTGGTGTGAAAATTATAAAATCAGTTGAGGATACAAAATGACCTGATTGATATCGAATAGAGTTCGTACAAATGTTCGAAGAGAAAAACTATTGGACATTTTTATTTTCCTAGTTTATTTTACTGAAATAATAGCTTATAGTAATAAATAGTAGCCTATGTGTTATACCGGGCTATAATTCCCGTATTAAATTTTAGCTAGATCCGTTGGCACGTGATTGAATCAGACAGACATCCAAACATCTTTACAAACTTTCACATCTATAGATAATCAGTCCTGAAACTAACACAACAATTTTGCGCAAAAATCTACCTTTCTATTTCTGAATTCATGGTCTCTTCAAACGGTTTTCCTTTTGCATATAATTATTTCCAATCACAACAGGGTTTAATCACACAATGCCTCTACTCTTAAGTAAGTGGATGCTCTCGTTACACCGGGAGGGCAATTAATTTAATGCTTGAGTACCAGCAGTATTTATATCACCTTGTATTCTTACTCTAAACCCAAACAATGTGACTTGGCAATTTGAGAAGAGTGGTCATGACTCAAGAGCCTGGTCCTGAGTTTTATTGCGGTTTTATTTTTTCATAAACTCTAAAAGTTGTTTCTGATTTTCAATTTTCATTCAGACAATGCTTTGTGACCTAGTTTAATATTTTATATAAGACATATTTTGTTCAAAGATGAAACAAAATCCATACTAATATTATAAATGCGAAAGTAACTCTCTGTCTTTCTGTCTGTCTGTCTGTATGTTACGCTTTCACGCCTAAACCACTGAACATGGGTAGAATTGACCTTGAGAAAGGACATAGGCTATGTTTGGTCGCGATAACCGACATCCACGCGGGCGGAGCCGCGGGCAAAAGCTAAAGAGGAAATATTTTTGAAAGATTGAAGTCTTCAGTTGCAAAATAGAAATATTGGCACTTTGCAAAGTACTTCAGCTAACAATTTAATATTACAAATTACTAGACTTTGTTAACCTGACATTTTTGTACCCTTATACTACAGATTTTGCCATAATGTGACGTTTTTTTTAATTTCATATATCTACAAGATTTGCAATGGTCCCTAAAAATGTTACAGGCCGCTATGGTATCGTACGTTCGTACATATCGTATGACAAGGGGTTTTATGCCGAACGAGCGTGAGTTGCACGGTATGGACGTACCAAATTTGCTCTAACTGATTTATTGTATACTAGCTTTTGCCCACGGCTCTGCCCGCGTGGATGTCGGTTATCGCGGGCAAACTTAGCCTATGTCCTTTCTTATGGTCTAATCTACCCCTATACCAAATTTAATCAAAATCGGTTCAGTGGTTTAGGCGTGAAAGTAACATACAGACAGACAGAGTTACTTTCGCAGTTATAATATTAATATGGATCAAAAATTTATTTAGTCTACAATTTGATACACTTAACATTTTTTTATTTTCAATTTAGCTAGTACTTTAAATGATAAATCCTATATCATTCTATCGTGGATAGCATATTAGTTGCAGCATCTCACTTGCAAATGAGTATTTTTCTTATCGGGACGTTGGAGTCGCGAAGTTTTTCTGTATCGATATGTTAATTCTGTCACACTGACCCAGAAATGCAAAACATCTATTGGTTACTTTGGCTACTCATCCAAAAGACAAACGAATCGTATTGCAATGATGGAATTCATTAGTCGTCCCCTTTTATTTTTAAGAGCAGTGAGTGCCTTGATTTTTTATTCATGTTATACTAACCATGAAGAAATTACGTTCTCGTAGTTAAATGTGTTTTTGAACTCCTCACTCAGTACTAAAAGTATCTAATACATAATATCCCCCTAAACTGGTACCAGTTTGTAATGCTTGGTACAAAATTATTTCTGTGCCCGTGGTGCGTACTCTACCTATTCTATTCTATAGGGTAGTTCGCCTTTTTTTTACTTACTAAAGTTAATTTATTATAAATCTAACTCCTTCAATTTATTCTAACTTTATGGCGCTATATTTTATGAAAATAAGTTAATTGTAAATCATGGAATGCGAAAGTTTAAATTAGAGAAGTTAAACACGCCCTATAAACTTTTTTACGACTGTCTCGATGGCACAGCGGTAGCGAGTACGACTGATGTACATCTACGCATGGTTTTAAAATCCTGGTTCAAATTAACTATTTTCTTGAGGTTTTTTAATGTACACCCTGTTCGACATTAAGTCCCTGCCAGCTCACGTATTTCCTTCTTCCTAAAGTCCCGGGTCCTTTAAGCGGTGCGTGAAAAGGCATAGATCTGATGAGGCCGTCAAGCTGAGTGCCACATGTTTACGATGGTGACCCTCTTTCCTATAGCTTAACATCAGGCGAGGTGAAGTCAAATTGACGTGTCCCTTGTAAAAAAAAGAAAAAGAAATATCCAAAAGTAACTTTTCTTTAAGCCTTTAAATTTTCTGGTGTGTGTGTAAATACGGGTACCGCTTTTTATTTTGTGGGTCGTGTCGTGTGTATGTCTACCACAATGTTTTTAATTGTATCTAAACTACAAGTCTAAACAAGTTTCTAAACTATAAGTCCGGATTCCGAAAAAACCCAATCAACTTCAATTAAATTTTGTTTTGTAGGAATGGTTAATGATGAACTAAATCTGTCTATTACAGTTACCATATACATTTATGCAAAATATATATATCTCGTTAGTAAATATTAATCGAATAGGATTGGATTGGATTTATGGAAGACAGGGGATATATCACACGCACATTCGAAGAGGCCAGCAGTGGTACGCTAATTGATATATCGTAGCCTACGGTAAGACAATGTCTGCCAAGGTACATTAGTCTGCATTTTTATTAAAAAGGACACGCCAATTTGACTTCACCCCGCCTGATGGTCTAAAGGCAAAGTCGCGGAAAGAGGGTTACCATCGTAAACATGTACCATGTTAACAGTGGTGGCACTCAGCTTGACGGCCTCATCAGATGCCTTTTAACGCCCCGCTTAAAGGATCCGGGACTGCAGGAAACACGTGAGCCGTATATATATACATGTAAGTTAATGTAATTAACACAAATCTGTTTACCCGTTCGGGAACAAGTTGAGCATTTAATAGAGGTTTTATTTTTAGCTTGCGTATTTTAATAAAAGTATAAACAGGTAATTATAACAAAATCCCAGTATCTACCTCTACAGATTGTCGCCATTTAACCCTGTTAGCTGCACGAATTGTAATCGCTACGTGATAGCGTTGCTGAATACAAACTTGTTATTAGCGGGAGTTTATAATTTTAGTTTGTTACACGACCCGTAATATTATTTTCGCACGTAATTAAGTCTCATCCTGTATACATTTTGCAGATTAAACGTATTAGTGGAGTATTATATATCCATACTAATATTATAAATGCGAGAGTAACTCTGTCTGTCTGTCTGTATGTTACGCTTTCACGCCTAAACCACTGAACGGATTTTGATGAAATTTGGTCTAAGAGTAGATCACACCATGAGAAACGACATATGCTATGTTTGGTCGCGATAACCGACATCCAGGCTGGTGGAGCCACGGGCAAAAGCTAGTGTTGTAATGTTTGTGAAAATATATAATGACAATGTATGGACCTATCCCAGCGTTGAAAAATAGCCCTACGTGTTATAGGATCACATCAGTTCTACTCTTTGGGCGTGATTGAGTAAAAAACATAAAAAAGTCTTTACAAACTTTCACATTTGTGAAATTTGTACGATTTTCTGCATTACAGTTGCATTTTACAGTAAAATTAAAAGTGAGAACTTTAGATTCAAATTCAAAAATTGAAAGCTCAAATTAAAAAATTAAGTAAAGACTTCTCAGCGAGATTCATTATAAGTAAAAATTTTGCCAGAATAAAATGAAAACTTCACTTGAAATTCAAAGTAAAACTTTATTGAAATGAAACTTATATGAACGGCTTCTTTCGCGACTTCTTTTAGTACTTACACGAAACTGAGAACTTCATAGTAAAATTCAGTGTGAAAAAACACCACAGTGAAATCCGTAGATGTTTTTAAAGCAGCCTTCACGAAGTGGTCTTTTATATCTTACTTTCAGTATATCAGTCCAAAAACCAATACAAAAAGTATGTGATAATTGACATTATGTATCTTTACAAACATTATAAAACTAATCAAATACATAGGGAAAAAGAATCTTCTCGGGCGGGACTCGAACCCGCAGTCTTTCCCTTACAGGGGGAATGCCTGACCAATTCGGCTACCGAGACACGCCCGATATGATTCAAATTTCCCATATTGATTTGTATAGTTAGCATACTTAATGCTGTAAAAATTCCTTCAATTATAAAACTAGCTTTTGCCCGCGGCTCCGCCCGCGTGGATGTCGGTTATCGCGACAAAACATAGCCTATGTCCTTTCTCAAGGTCTAATCTACCCCTATACCAAATTTCATCAAAATCGGTTCAGTGGTTTAGGCGTGAAAGCGTAACATAAACACAGACAGACAGACAGACAGAGTTACTTTCGCATTTATAATATTAGTATGGATTTACTGAATAGACCTTTTACTAAGTTCGATTATTTCGATTCCTTCATATGAAAAAGTTCAAGAACCACGGTCGAAATTTTGTCGAAGTGTGTCACATCAAGTGCTACCACCCGTCGGGATTTTAGTTCATAATATCTTAATACTTTATTACGCCAAAGGATTTTTAACCGCAAGAGTACTTAACTTACCTATTGTAATGCCCTTGCGGTTAAAAATCCTTTGGTGTAGATGTAAGCTGCAGAGGGTATTCAATGTGGTTCATGCCAGTAAGGGCCAGTAGTGTTGTCTGGATAGTGGTGGAAACTTCTTAGATATCCTTCCGCGCTGTGTAATTTATTTTGAATGTTGTGAAAGTTAATTTCGAAATAGTTGTATGTTTGAATGAATTTTTATAGCATTATTATGCCAACTTTTAAGTTCGAAAAACATTGGAAAAAATGAAAAGCTCAAGTGAGACTCGAACTTACGACCTTTCCCTTACAGGGGGACTGCTCTTCCAACTATTTTATGTTATTTAAATATTCTAGGGCATTTAATTACACAGCGCCATTTGGACCCAAACGAAAGAGAGCTTGACTTCTAGGTTGCAAATTTTGAACCAAAATACCTTCTTCTTTATCTTAGCGTTAATCCCAGTCGCACCTGAATCTTTCAGTTTGAAGTCTGGGGTCCGCTTTACTTGTCTAACAATGAATTTGGCCAAACTTAGATATTTTCTATGAAGCGGTTACCATCTGACCTCCGTAAACCAAAGGCGATTTCGAAGCATTGCATCTAGACCAGTTGTTGGACTTTTGAGGACTCCAACTACCCGTAACGGACTCTCCGAAGCACGACCAGGCCAATGCAAATACCCATATTCATACATACAAATATTTGCATTGAGCGGGAATCGAACCAGCGCCTGCTGCGTAGCGGCTGCGTTAACTACCACTACGCCACTGAGCCTGTACCTGTGCCTGTACATGTACAATTGTATACTGTACCTATATGTATGAACAGTCGGTCAAAAGAAATAAATCTACACATTTTCGTATAAAAATGTGTGTAAAGACATACATTAGGTAAAATGAAAATGAAATGAAAATGAAATGAAATGAAATGAAATGAATGAAATGAAAGGAAATAATTTTTTATTTACGTACATTAACACTGTTGTTTACATGTAACGCAATATTTTGAGTCAAATGAATAATAAAGTGTATCGGCATACTTATTTATACAGGGTTTATTTTTGAAACGGGGCAATAAAGACCTCAACAGTTAGTTTAGAATCTCTTAGATAAAACTAAAACCCGACTACCGATTAAAGGATAGCCGTAGTCGTATGCCACTTTTCTCTAGAATGTATTGTTTTGTTAGAGTAAGTGGCATATGACCACGGCTATCCTCGATCGGTAGTCGGGTTTTAGTTTTAAACTTTATTTTTTATTTATATTATTTTGGGACAAGGTAAAGCTAATTATTGATACATATTTGAAATAAATGTGCTTGTTAAGCCCTTTCATTTGATACCAAACTCGGCATATTTAGTTCAAATTTATTTTTTTAACACAGCACCTTATGGGCGCTAGAGGGCGCCTCACAAGATTGAGTGACACGTCATATAGCCTATAACCATCGGACGATAAAGCCGCTTGTAACGATACCTCATTTGCCCAGTTCTAATAAGTAGTTGAGAAGCTATGAGGGAGCAAATGAACATACATACATACATACATAGCCTGTCAAAATCATAACCCTCCTTTTGGCTTCGCCGTAGTCGGGTAAAAATTAGGGATAGACTCCTAAGAACTTTTGGCTATACCTATAACGGTGGAGGTACCTGTCTTTACTGCCCCGTTTCAAAAATACATCCTGTTTAATACAGAGTAATAGACAGTATGTAATCGACTGTGAATTCACTAAGTATAAAGCAGTATTTTTCGCCCATGAATCCCCAGCTTAGCGACTGGGACTATATTTCCGAGGCGAATTTTTTATATCGACGATCGTCTGACGCTAAGACGAGATACGACTTAGATGATATTTAGTGACATGTGTCCATTTGTTAATGTAACTAAGTTTCTTTAACAGATTCACTAAGCTATTTTTCACTTGGGATTTAACGAAAAGCATTTTCTGTTTATCTAAAAATGGCTACATATTTTCTGAAAGGTTTTAAGTGTTAAAAAAATCAGGACATTTCATTTTGAACTGTCATCATGTGAGCGATAAGAAGAAATTAAATATTTGCAATAATTATGCAGTTATAAATAATACTAGCTTTTGCCCGCGGCCCCGCCCGCGTGGATTTCGGTTATCGCAACCAAACATAGCCTATATCCTTTGTCATAGTCAAATCTACCCCTATACCAAATTTCATCAAAATCGGTTCAGTGGTTTAGGCGTGAAAGCTTAACATACATACAGACAGATAGAAAGACAGACAGAGTTACTTTCGCATTTATAATATTAGTATGGATAAGTATGGATTTTGTAAACTATTTTTATGTTCTAAACACAATTGTATTTATCATCGAAATTACATAAACCAATTATTAGTATCAAATAAGATGGGTAAACCAATATACATACTAGTTATTTTATGTACACTCAGCATCAGAAAGATTTTGATGAAAAAAGTACTCAAAATGATCTTAATTTCCTTTTTTTACCAGTAGTCTGATTGTCTTGATATTTGGTACTAGCTTTTGCCCGCGGCTCAGCCCGCGTGGATGTTGGTTATCGCGGCAAAACATAGCCTATGTCCTTTCTCATATTCTAATCTATCACTATACCATTTTTTTTTTCATTTTTCATGGATACACCTTTTTCACGTTTTGAATTTAAAAAAAAACAGTTAGATTGGCTCCTAATACGAGAGTTTTAAGATCATTTTGAGATCATTTTGTCGTCAAGATATTTCTATTTCTGACGCTGACTGAACTCTCCAGCACTTGTATCTCCTGATTGCAAATTCTAAACGTGGGTGGCATAAAAAGTATTTCACTGAAGTAGGTACGCCTGTATTTAACAATTAATGCAATGCATACTTAACTTTGCTTGCGTGGGTTATGCCTACGTCAATACAGTTACAATACAAAACATATCCGCAAATTATTATTATTTGTTATTACACTGTATTTAGTTTAGTTGTTTGTCTTCAGTTAAATATACAAGGCTGTAATGCGGCTTTTGATATCAAATCATACTAAAAAAAGTTTTTACCAAAAAAGGTTTATTGCATTTAGGCTTGTTATTGCAACAAAAAGGGGTCTTGAATACTCAGAGACGCCAAGTTAAATGTTTATTGGCAGAGAAATGGCTCCAAGGATTATCCTCGCCCCTTGATATCTTTCACAATTAGTATTGTTAAGCAAATTGGCCAAATTTAATTTACAAACTCCAAACCCGTATCATAACTGTGGTTTCGGCGATAAGTATTTGTGCTATATTTTACAGAATTTGCGGATTTGGTGCAATAGAGAAACAAAGTTAATGACAACAAAGGACTCAGTGAACCATTGCTATGTATAATCTCGGATCTTGGAACATTGCCAAAATACAGATTAGCAGTCCCCTAAGAAATACCCTTTGTGACCGTCCAACTTACAATCCGGTTGGAGTTTAATAACAAATTCATTTGGTTTTGCCGAACTGAAAATTAATTTCGTGAACTATTCAGTGCTATTGTTTGTTTTCGGACGTTTATCGAGAAATATTGTTTTGGAGGTCTAGTATCAATAAACTAAGACTGTTAAAAATTATTACTTGAAAACTGCTTTGATTAATTAATAACCCTGAAAAAAGTATTTATTGCATAACGAGATTCAGTTTAAGTTGGTGAATGAATGGTATTATCTTTCTGACATCCAATTTTTAGACGCTTATTTAGTACTAGATGTATCGCGACAAAAGATCGCCTGTATTCTTTCTCAAGGTCTAATCCACCCCTATACCAGATTTCATCCAAATTGGTTCAGCGGTTTAGGCGTGAAAGCGTAACATACAGAGAGACAGACAGAGTTACTTTCGCATTTATTATATTACCCGATATTTATAGCTATTATTTCATTACAAACACAATACATTGCAATAAAATTAATCAAATGAGATATGAAAATATTTTCTCAAAGATAGCGTTAACATCCTGAAAAATCGAATAATAATAAAGAGAAGGTTACAAAAGAAATTGAATGGTTATCGATTTAAACTAGTCTCAGGCATACGTATAAAAACTAAGCCTTTACACATAACATAGTCTTTACACATATGCCTCAGGTAAAGCTCACATGCTTACATTAACGCCATATTTAGTTCTGTAAGTTAATACAATTTAAAAATAGGTAACATTTTCATGTAGGAATTGAATGCAACAAGTTAAGCTTACCGATCCGGAACTCCGAATTTGGTTAGCTCGCTGTGAATATTTTACTACTGAATGAGCTAGTATGTTACTTTTAAGTGAAAATGAAAGTTCCTTAAAATAAGAAGTTTTCATGATGTGTTTCATGTTTTACATATTAATATTTTAATTTGAAAACTTCTAATATATTTACTAAAAATTTTAAAATTTCTGCTAAGGTCAAATTATAAATATTTGAAGAGTTAACTAAAAATTAAATTAAATTCTAAATATAACTAGGTACATACCTAAGTAATTAATCAATTGTTGAATTTGAAGACAAATGAAAATGCTTGAAAATTCCAAAAAAAAAATCTAAAAAGAACACGTTTGAAAATAGAACACTGTTAAACTGTTCACTTATCCACTTTTAAATTCTTGGTAGGTTCGTGAAACGCGTGTATTGAGGCGGGAGCGCGCGAAGCGTCCACGGTGGGCGGTGGCAGCGGTTGCACTGGTCCTGCGTTCCCGCCCGCCCTGCCTTCCCCTATACCTGTTACAGGTACGGCGAGCACAGTCCCCATACATCCAGAACTAAGTAGCTGCTATTGATGGACAAACCGAATTGATTTTCGCATTTTCACGCGGCTCACGATTACCGTATGTTCAGATTAATACGCTAATGCTATTTTTTTGCTTATAGTGTTACACTTCCCGGAATTCGGGAGATTCATAAATTTTCTACCTAACGATAAACATCAGATCAGTACGATCAACATCTAGACTAGTGGAATTTGCCGAAAAACCTTTAGTTATGGCAAATAATTGCGTAAGTTTAACATGACTTTATCCGTCGTCGTTAGTTTGTGTTTAAAACTTATTTCTATAAATAAGACTAGGTAAGTATTTTATGTAGGTAACTCCTTTGGAGGATACTATCTCAACATATACATTTACAGAAGATTTTGTAAGCACGTCACGGAAAATATCCACATTATATTTCTATAAACAATGGTTTATTGCGAAACTTGCCGACTGATTGGAGATGCGCATAAAATATTACTAACAAAGACAGAAGTTGGAGGATAAAGCTATATAATATTAATGAGCCTGCACGTACGAAGCTCACAAACAGTCTTCCCAAATCATCGGCGCGTATTACGAAGTTTTGCGATATCTACATTATTAAGTCGGCTATTGACGATTTCCAAATCAATTTTCATTATATATAAATGTTTAGAGTTTCGACCAGTATTCAAGCAGTATTCAAGAAATATCTAATAAATTTTCCAAAACTTTCATTCTTAGAAACATCTGCTCCAAAACAAGTATGTTGGTAAGCCTGGTACGCAACATTTGACGCGCAACATGTCCCGCTTTAACAGATCGGCAAAATTGCGCAACACGCCTGCTGTGTTGCCTGTTGATGCGGAACATGATGGGTGGCTTGGTATTTGTTATCCACGTTGTAGCTTTTTTGGGCCTGGAGTTCGTTTACATACTCTATTCTATATTTAGTTACCATTTTTATTTGACGTACGGGAACTACTACCGCTGGGCCTGAAAGCAATGCCAAGTTCTCATCCAAAGTTTGGCAGGAGTGCCGGTAGTAGCTCAGACTCTAAAGATCTTGTTAGGTATATCCTAGTGTAAACTTAGATTTCGATTTTTCAATTACAATTTTGAACATAAATTGCTACTTTGCTAACTTTTGTAGCAATCTAATTTGTTTAAGTAATATTAAAAACTAGTCTCGATTCTTTTGACATCATCCGATGCGAAAAATTAATCTGTTTAAGTGATTTTACTGATTATCTTATATTAAGTCGAAAAGCACTTTATACCAATTTCATGCTCAAGGAAGTTCAAAAAGAAAATGAAATGACTGGACGAACTTCAGCTTATTACTCATTTTAAGAAATTTGGGAGTAGTTGTGAAATAACGTTGATAGAAAAGATATTTTTTTTCTTATTTTTTTTAATAAAATTTGATGTATGTAACATTAATTAATTACACACCTAATGGATAAAATTCGGTATAGAAATCGTTAATAAACTGAAATTGTATTTTTATTGTGTTTTATGTTATTATTAAGTGTATTGTCGGGAATAGGTTCCAGTGCGTTACGGGAACATGGTTGACGATTCACTAGATTATTGTTATAGATATAAATACAGATTCTGTAAAATTCAAAGCCACATAACCAAAAAACTGTTGAAGAAGAAAAACTCATTGAAAAATGAAGTAGAATATTTTAATATTACAACACCACGTCTTTGCAGGACCATTTATATTTTAATGCGTGCTGAGATCACGCGAGCGATCTGGCTTTTTAATATCTCTCTGAGTATCTAAATATGTTTCATTTACTGTAGCCAGATGGTACGTTACAGGTAAAATATTGTCTGCAATTTGGAACCTCAGTGTTGCCATGACTTTTGCTTTTTCAATTATCTCACTAAATGCGCTGATTAGAGCAACCTCAGATACTAGCAATTTGTAAATGATTTCACTGGTACATATATAATATTGTATGTTGTTATTTTTTTTATTAACACCTTCTGTGAGCATCGCTGAATAATATTTACAAAACAGCTTGGAGACAAAAATTTTGGGAGAATGTTCTTATATCTAATTAAAAATGAATGTTGGTAAGCGTAAAAGTCGAGAACAGTTAACCAATTCGGCTATTTTTTCCGTAAATGTCCCTTGAAACGAACGGAAGGTTAAAAAATCTTCTGAGTTGATGGTTGCCCTATTACATGAGGATAGAAAACACTATTATACCAGCACACAGGTTAGTATTGTTCTTTTTTCAAAATCTCACTACTTTGTTAGGTGTATCTTTTTCTAGATGGTCTTTGCCATTCAGCCAGTACTAATTCTTTCAACATAAAGGAATAATAACTAGGAAAATTATTCAACGTTGAATAGACTAAATATATTATAAATAATATTACCATAGAAATGTAATAGTTCAGGAAAGTGCCTCCATTTGTAACCTTATCTTAACAATGTCTACTTGTCTTCGTATTATTTTTTCGCAAAAGCTATTTCGGTGCTCTTATATTCGCATTTGGTTACAGATAGAAAGCCAATTTGTTATCAGGTGTCACATAGTCACATTTAAGGGTTGGGTAACATGAACACGGTATGCGCGTTGCTTTACCTACTTTGGAAATTTATGCCTGATAACGCCGCTCTTTGGGACTTCAGCAAGTCATCCGAATCATCATCACAGCATTAGGCTCGATTGCATTCAAAGCTCAAAGTCTTCTTTTCTGTTATCTCTCTCGATTTAACGCAATTATATGAAGCAATCATATGAGACGTTTTTTCATGCCATAGCAGCGGTGTCTTCGACCCAAATTCGTTCCTGCGTGGAATACTGCTCGCATCTCTGGGAAGGCCCCGCAAAGTACTTACTAGATGCTCTCGGTTGCAGCGCCGTGCGGTCCGCATTATTGGGAATCCTGAGGTCACGAACACCCTCGAGCCTTTGCAGATGCGTAGAGATGTTGCTTCTTTGGCAGTATTCTACCGTATCTACCATGGTGAATGTTCTGATGAGCTCTTCCAGTTAGTCCCACCCTCTCCTTTCCTTCACAGGACAACACGTGCAGGACTAAGATGCCATCCGTATACGGTGCAGAAGCCAGCTCACGTGTTTCCTTCTTCCTACCTTCTTCTTACCTTCCCGGGTCCTTTAAGCGGGGTGTAAAGAGGCATCTGATGAGGCCGTCAAGCTGAGTGCCACCACTGTTAACATGGTACATGTTTACGATGGTGACCCTCTTTCCGAGACTTTGCCTTCAGGTTACCATCAGGCGAGGTGAAGTCAAATTGACTTGTCCTTTAAAAAAAAACAAAACTGCTGTATGTCGTCTATACTGTCCAAAAGGAATTACTGCATCAGAGCCTCTTAATCAGTAGTTGTATTGGCTAGCAGATGAAGTTGGTTGGGCTCCGCAAAGTTAAATGAGCCCAATACATTCAGCTTAAATTAGCAAATTATGCCTGTTATATACCAAAGAACCACAGTGATGGTACTGCGTATCTGCCAGTACAGTGTCGGTCAGAAAATGTTTACCAGTTTTCAAATTAGATACTATATCACACTTTTTTCACTAAAGTGTAAAATGCAATGCAGATCAAGTTACTTATTACCTTTCAAACGTCATTATGCAAAATTATGCATCGATGTTTTGATAATGGAACTCATTTCTTTATTTTTATGACATATACGGCGAAATAAAAATAATTCTGCTGCAGAAGCAGAAGAGTCAATTAAGAGGGCTGTATATAAAATTTTTGGGGGCTTATGGTTCAACTGTGAGTGAAAGAAACCCAAGTGCACTTCGATCCCACTGTTCTAGAGTATGGGACGATATTCGTGGGTTCGATCTATGTATACGTCTTGTTGTATCTATGCGAGGCAGACTACGTGCCGTTATAGCTGCGGAGAAAGGTTATTCTAGGTATTACATAAAGATTATTTTATTATTTCTTCCTATTCAAATTCAATCTAGGGCCCTTTTAAAGTCAACAGCACTTGGAATGGTCCGTATCTTCTGTGCTGCATCGACGCTTTTTACCATTTAGCGGGGTCCAAAAATTCCTATTTAAAAAACTAAAATATTAGTTTTTTTCAAAGATATTTTAATTTTTTAACTAAGAATTATCAAATCTTCATAGTGGTCAGTTAATATTGTCATATCATTAGAAAAAAAAATCTATGTATCAATCAAATTATATTATTAATTATAATATGCTTGAAATAGATATTTAGAAAATGTGACCTAAATGTGTATGTACATGTAATTGTGATCCTTAAGGTGGTAAGGATTATATATTATAATATGCTTGAAATAGATATTTAGAAAATGTGACCTAAATGTGTATGTACATGTAATTGTGATCCTTAAGGTGGTAAAGATTTTTTGTCCCCGACTGTATATCGTTTAGGCGCGGTTTATATAGAAAAGACGTGGCGAGGACGTGTGGCGGTGGCGGACAATCTAAGTAACAAAATATAAACCTTATGTAGTACAAAATAACGTCGTTTTTGTCGTTCGATCCAATAGCACGTCACTTAAGGTCGTTCCCAATAACATACTTACAGTTAAAGATAGATCGCAACAGTCAAATTTGACGTATCGTCTGTTTAAATTCAAAACATGGTAACAATTTTTTTGCGGGAAAGAGCATCGCGGTATAATTTTATTTTCCGAAATTGGTGTGAAATAGAACAGCCGAGCACTTTATCCGTAGATGCGATCCATATTTAACTGTCAGTATGGTATTGGGAACGGCCTTTAGTGGCGGGACGTCGCCTGGAGGCTCGGGCGCAATTCTCGTCTCTTCTGTAGAAACCCCGTAGATTTACACGACCATGTTCGTAGTCTCTACTTATCACCTTCGAAAAACTCTTAAATTGTTGTAAAATCTGATTTGTTCATCAAATTTAAAATTAAATGAGTTAAGCCTGTTACGACAGCTTAAAATTCTATGTATTCAAACTAGCATTTAAATGTTAGCATAGAACGATGTTATAATTGTACTTTGAAACAGAGTACAATTGAAATGCTAGACAGATTTATTGTAACCGCAATAAGGTCCTCAAGAGGTGACATTGTGAATTATACCGTGCCGTCGACGGTGATTTTTATTTACGAACTCAATTTCGTCTTTACGTCTATAATTTTTTTCAATTTCGTCGCTTATTTAATATATAAGCAAAACCTTCAAAAGATTTATTATTGATGTGTTTTATTGGACATCATGAACTAACCTTATTTACATGGTCTGTAATTATTAATGATTTGTGAAATGAAATGAACCGAAAGTTAAACATTTTACTAAACATTATTACGTCATTTCCTGGGTTAATACGCTATTTATTTTATGACTGAACTAATAATAATAATAAAGTTTTGGTCCAAATCGTGTTACCTGTCTTGAATGAAGACATAAAAGATCACAAAACACGCCAATTACAACTTTACGACTGCACAGATGGTGAAACGATCTGAATGGTCACTAATACTTACTGTCAGTGCAAGAATTGTTGACAATTTGTTGAATTATTCGCAACATAGTTTTGTATGACTCATAAATAACATTGTTTTGATATTGTAATATGTATAGGTTCCTAGATATATATAGAGCCCAGCCTGCAGATCTCACCTACTAATCACATGACCAAGAAAAACCTGTATTCCTTTTTTCTTTTCACCGTGAGGGAAATGGGCCAGCTGCTGTGAGGACGGTGAGCTGCCAACTCACCGTCCTCAGGCCCCCAGTCATGGAGGCTGACGGTGTTCGGCGAAGACACGACGGCGGCTTAGCGCCCGAGCCGCCGACTGCGGAACTTGGGTGGGAGTAAGTATCTGTGACAACTGGTAGATGTCTCCTCTCCAGCCCTGGGCCGGCCACTGGGCCTCGATTTCTCGAGATGCAGGCCATTGGCCCCGCTCCGGCGGCTCATCGCGCCATTTAAATAGAGACGCAAGTGCTCTTGCTTCCAGGTCCCAAGTAGGGGTGCCGGCTAGGACACATGCCGCTTCACCTGTATACTTATTTACTGGGCCTTTTTTTTCCGTGCGGAAACCCCTCGGATACCCCCCTTGCCGGAGCCGGCAGGGGAGGTTATGTCGGACTCGAACCGACTAAAACCGCACGCCGACTGTGGGTCGTGGTGCTAGGCCGGAAGTGAGGTTGGCATCGACATATCCCTCGCACCCCGGCTGACCCAGGGTCTGGCGGTCTGGCCCTTCTCAGGAGGGGGGACAACGGTGTCCCCGACTCGCCCCCGGAATGGGGAGGCGCGCTTTGCAGCGCGCCGCCGCGCGCCGCCATGGCCTGCTTCTGCTGGGGTGACCGGCGGCTCCACCCGTCACCCCCAGGCCCGCGCTCATGGGGGACGGAGGTCAGTCAGTGCCCTCCGACGCCCGAGTTGCCTGCGCGCGCGGGCGGCGCGATCCGCGAGTCTCTCTCGCTCGCGCTATTTACTGGGCCGTGTGTACAGTCAGCATCGGGTCGATATTGACGAACTAAGTACTCAAAATGATCTTAATGCCTTGTTGCCTGACTTATTGTTCTGATATTCGGTACGCATCTTTAGTTCGGACAAAAATACAAATAAATAAAGTAAGTAATAGTTTAATTTGTTGCCTTGCTTTTTCATTATTCATCATATTATAGAGACTTTGTAATTAAGATCGTTCTGACGCTTACTGCACACCAGCCGATTCAAACGAGGCAACCAACGAATGGTATTTTGTAAGAGTATAAGATTATATTTATATTGTGTTAACGAAATTGCAACACACATATTGCTACCATTATAGGTGACAACATAAAATAAATGATGTCTCGAAGCACTTAACATTTTACTGCACTTATGTACGTTGCTTCGAATGCATTTTAAACGTATAAAACTCCTAGCTGCTCGGCTCCGTCTACGTGAAATATTGCTACCGTTCTTGCCACCCATGGGAACATTCTCGAAATAAAAACTAACCCATGCACAATTCCAGACGGCTCAATATCTGGGCAAAAGTTCAACCAGATTCGTTAGACTATTCGTATAATCTTAGGAATTCCTTTGGCCTCGATAAATTAGTTGTTAAGGACCACTAAGATCAAAAGGTATTGGGTTCGAATTCTGGTCATTACACCACCAAGGTGAAGCCATTGCTATCACCAGTAATTTGTTTTAGCCACAGGGGTTAGTGGAAATACTAATTTCGATTACTAATAGGTTCTATTTTCTTAAAAAAAGATACAAACCTAATAAATTGTCGTCTCATAATATTTATTTACCTACGTGTAATTACCAGATTCCAATATCAATATGTCAGAGCTAAATAAATGTAGGACTTTGTGTTCAATAGATGCTATTGACTAATGTCTCCGATCAGGGGTCCGAAGATGTTCGACAATTTCATCTTCCAAAGGTTAAACTTTTAGGTATATCTAATCTGTTATGTGTCATTAAGCCATACTTTCAAACATTTAAAATTACATTAGAAATAATGACAAATGAAAGTGGACTCCAGTTTCCACTTAGAAGTTTAATTAATGAGTAAATGAGTGTAAAAATGTCAAATTAAAGCTTTCTATATGTATTTAAAGTTCACTTTGAATAAAATACAGCTGTAGTATATGCGATTTAATTACGCTCTGCGCTGACGTACCTAGTTTAGGGGTAAAGTTAGGAGTAAACACTTTTATATTTGTATTCATATGTAAACCCTTTTAGTTTAGAATGTGTACACGGTAAGTACTTATCATAATAAATGAACACAACATGTTGTGGTAAGAATAAATTAGTGAATGTAGTTAAAGTTTAAGCATCGAAAGTAATTGAACTTCCAACCGATTAAGATGCACCTATAATTAAGTTGCAAATTATTAACTTCTGAACTAACTCTTTCTCCCTCTCTAACACAAAATCTACTGAACGAATTTTGATGACGTTTTATTGGTTTGAAAGGAAAAGTCGCGATAACTGTCATTCACGCGAGTAGAGTCGCGGGTTCGGTTAGTTTGTAATAAATACATCTAGTCCTTCTTTTCTTCTAGAATAGTCGTGTCGTAACAATACTATGATTGATAAGTACCTAACTCACTACACGAGTATTCTGGTAAAGCCTTTTGTGAATTTTAATACAGTATGTTCCTAACTAAGACTATATAGTCTTAGTTAGGTATAGCACATTGTTAAAAATGCAATATAAAACGCATGCAAACGAAATTGTTCATTTTATTGCTTTGTAGTAAAGCACTTTATGTACAGAATACAAAATGTCATGTAGCACGTGATGAAGTAGTGAAGCTAATAGCTTGAGCGATGAAAATTTTACTGTGACTTCATGTCACTACTCGTTTACTTGAATATTTAAAAATCTTGAGATAGACATAACAAAGTCACATGATGCAAGCATTACATATTATAAATAATGTCTACATTCTGGATACATTATGGATCTACATTATCTACATTATCTACATTTACTATATTATGGATCAGATGGCTTACAGACTACAAAATCGTAACAATCGCACTATATATCGTTCAATCTGCACCGATATATTAAAACGTGTATGCGATTAAAAATATAATATAAAAATCACTTAGCGTACCGTAGACTGGAACTTTACGTCGATATTAGATAAGAAGGGGTTGGTAATTCCCCTGTCGAGGTGACCTATTTTTGCTACGCGAACTTTATTTTTAAATGTATCTGACCTGATGGTAAACTTTAAGCGAAGTTTAAACAATGAAGGCCAGTATTGTTGATGGCAACAGAGGTGCGCCCTATTTTGATGATTATAACAGATGCTTTTCAAATCGCATAGTACCGGTAACCGGTACTATGGGACGTAAAAGCATCTATCAAGGTCATCTCTTAAGACATGCAATTCTTTACCATCCCATCAAGGTAATGCTTCAATTCCATCTCTTGGTATAACAAAGAAAACATATACCTATTGAACCATTAAAAATATCTGTTAAACTTAGATAGACCTGTGATCGAAGGGCAGCGACTTTCACCTTTGTAATCTAAAAAGCGTTTAAATTACGAAGGTGAAAATGGCTGCCCTTCAGTTGTAAAGTGAATATTCGGCCACATAAGTGAAAAAATAATGCGGCTCCATGAAACAAATTGCAAATCATTAATAACTGTAAGGCAACGACTGTGATCCCAATGTCACCTTGTATTGTATTTTAATCATTTTAAAGTTAGAACCTAAGTTTTTTTCGAACAGAGTAGGTATGTCTGATAATGATCGTGCAATATACCCCATTGCACGATCATTATGCCATCATGCGTATACTAGTATTTATGAATTAGGTATGTTATGGATGTTATGTTATGTGGATTCTTAGGAGTGAATTCGCTGACCAATTTTAGAATGTCATTTTTGATGGCCGTGAACGCGCTAGTAATACTTTATGGTTACGATTTGCTACTGCCATTAAGCTCTATAGCCTCTCCAGGTTTATTTGTTACCATACCTGTCTGTAATGTTTAACAAATATTTTGATGTTTATTAAATTCTTTTATGAATACAAAAAATTGTTTTAATTTTTTTCGTTTAACTTAGATTCATATTATGAAAGTAAGCCTAGTAGATTCTTGGATCCGCAAGATCATAACCTCGGCTAGACAAGGTCAGGATCATGAAAATATCCACAAAAATTAATGAAGAAGATGGACAGAGCATCAATACCTTATTATTTATACTGTATTGGGTTGTTTCTTACATTTCACAAATATTATATTTTTTACTAATGTCTTTGAACTAAATCGCGTGTAGAAATTGAAAAGAAGCACATTTTTGAGTCAAAAAAAAATACTGGTTAGGGTGGAAAAAGTGCATTCTCAAGACGGGCCTTGAACCCATAGCCCCCTAGCTTACAGGGGAATGCTCTGAAAAACTAAATACAACCATATTGAAATGCTGGGGAACCTACTTACTTTACTGAAAAAAAAAAACACAGACCCTTTTTCAACCGATATTCTTGTAATTTATTCTTCACACGAGCAAAATATATTTTCACCTTTTGCTCTTTACTTTGAAACTTAATTTGATATTTTTTTGTTAAATTAAAAAACCTTACCAAAGTTTGCTGGCAGCATGTGGTTCGATTCTCGAGAAGCGCGAACATTTTAATAATAAGTGACGAATAACGGTTAATATCGTACCTCTACCCAAAGTTCTAAGGACTGGATTATATTAATATAATATTAAAAATTTAATTTTTGCAAATTTTACACTTAAGACGACTTTTTAAAAATAATTTTAGTATTCAAGATTTTTATATTATCAAATGATCAAAATCTAGACTAATTTTTTTTTATAAAACCAACTAAAAATCTCTTAAAATTCCAATAATTCTTATGTAATAAAATCTTTTAGTCTAATTTCTCCGCCTCATTAAACTGTAAAAAATGTTCAATCAATCTTAAGCAGATAATGAAAAGGATATGTATTAAGATAATTATAAAACACGATAACATACAATGCATGTTAACATTTTGTATGTAAAGCGCTCTGTCATCGCTAGCGACCTTTCTCGGGTCTGTTAAAAGTAATGCAGCCTAGTTCCCTGCGACGGGGTCGATAAATCACTCTATTTTCTCGTCGAGGAGGCTACATGGCTCGTGAATAGACTTCATGATCAACAAGAGGTAAGTTCGTGGTGAAATTGATCAAATGCTTTACAGCACATTGGGGAAATTGATACGCGGTTTTAGAAATACCAGTAAATATGGCCTGGGGGATAGACAAGTGTGATGATCGGTCCTTGCGTATATTGTTTTAAGTGGAACTAAAAAAGTGAAAGGTGAAGTAGCGGCAGTGAACGCGACTGCTACGCAGCGCAGGAGGAGCGGGTTCGATCCCCGCTCAGTGCAAATATTTGTATACATGAATATAGCTATTTGCATAGGTCTGGGTGTTTAATATGTATGTTTTTACAAAAAAAGTATGGTATAAATAGTATGTTTATCCGAATTCTAGATGCCATAACACAAGCTAAATAAACTATGCTTAGCATGGATCTAGATAGCGTTGTGTAGAATGTTGTGAAATATTTATTTATTTATTTATCTTACCTTACAGTAAAACTTTTTGAATATACCAGGACAGCTAGGTACTCGGGAATTCGGAATTTGCATACCGACTTAAGAATCTTTAAATATACTTCAAGCACTTGGCCACCGCAAGAGCAGATGGGAATGTTCAAGAACCCGTAATTTGAAGTGCTATTTTGTAGCGATGATGCATCGTTTTTCTTGTTAGTCATGTTTATAGTTATACACAACGGATGCATGTGCACATAATTAATTCCTACAGGAATCAAGTTACTGTGTGAAGATTTTTAGGTCTTTTTGTCTTAATACTGATTTTCTTACGAATAATATATGAATGAGCAAGCATTAAGTTTTACTAGCAATTACTATTGAAGAAAGTTTAAATGAAGTGTGAATGTAAAAGTTTGATTAGTTAAAAAAAAAATAAAAAAAAAGAAAGGAACAGGTTGCAAAGTATTCTAATAGGTATATCAAATAAAGTCCTTTCCTCCCCTCCTCTCCTTTCCTACACAGGACGACACGTGCAGGGCTAAGATGCCATCCATATACGGTACAGAGTATACCTGCTAGAACCAAGCGTTTCAGTGACTCATTCCTATGCCGCACAACTAAGACCTGGAACTCCCTGCCAGCTCACGTGTTTCCTTCTTCCTACAGTCCCGGGTCCTTTAAGCGTGCGTGAAAAGGCATCTAATGAGGCCATCAAGCTGAATGCCACCACTGTTAACATGGTACATGTTTACGATGGTGACCCTTTCTCCGAGACTTTGCCTTTGCTTAACATCAGGCGAGGTGAAGTCAAATTGACGTGTCCTATATAAAAAAAGTCAAACTGGATTATATTGAATACCATCTATTATACTGATACGTTATTTAATATTATATCTATTCATATCACGCATTCTTCTTCTCATGTCCTTTTTTTTTGAATAGGGAAATATGTTATTGTCTGGGCAATTTACTGCCGATGTGGCAATAACTCATGTTTCTTGGCACTATCTGCGGTAGCCTAGTGGTATGGGTAATGGACTGCTGAGACGAGGTCTCGGGTTCGATCCCAGGTTTACCATGGCACACACCAATAACTTATCGATGCTTTTCGAAGTTATGTGTGTATTTATCGCAGGTTTATAAGTGCCCGGTTAATGGCAATAGGCTCGCCACCTATTACATTGGGACCTAAACATAAACCGGCGAAATGTGGGTGCTAGCACCTCTGCCTACCCCTTCGGGGAATACAGGCGTGAGTTTATGTTATGTTATGTTATGTCTTGGCACTATATTTCTCTTTGTGCCATAACTTTTGCATGTTCTAAATTGCCAATTTTTGTATTTTTATCTTCAAAATTTGAACTACATTATATCAACTTAGTCTAGTTTAATAGAATAATGTTTAATAATACCAGTTTACTACAGTATTAGTACAATGTACGTGTGAAAATATGAGTTGCCGGGCGTATTTTCACGTCAATTTGATACGTGTGGTTTTTCATAATTGAATGTTTTTGATGCTTCGCAAAGATATTAAGTTGGTAACTCACCTGGTGCTGAGGCAGTTTTATAAGTCAGACAGATTCAGAGATGTGGCAGATTTCTTAATATTCGCAGACGTACTTTTGACGAGTGCGTGAGCATATTGTTACAAATAAAAAAATATTTTTGCTGTCCTTCATTTGTACTCATAGCAGTAGTATAAAATAATTCTCGATATAGTACATAATATTGAACTCCTCCTGACATAATAAAACTGTACGGATATTACCAATTAACAAACAAAACAATACGTCGATAACGGTCATTAATATAACGGTGTTTGCACTCTGCATGACTGATATCTTTAATACGAGTACCCCAAAGCCAAGTGACTTATATTTGAATACTGAATTTGAAAAAAAAACACTGTTACTGTCACTCTGAGGTTGACTAGGTCCTGAATATTTCTAAGTTACATGAAGAATGTTTGAAGATCATGAATTTTGAAAATGTTAATATATCCATTCAATGTTAATTACTAAATAAGATAGCAGTTGATATCAGTATCAAATTTTCATGCTACGTCATAGCACGAAAGCCTATCAGTTAAGACAGTGAACAAGGAAATACCTAAGAGAACGATTGATAAGCCTATAATATTGAGATATATTTTAAGCTATTATTATCAAGACTAACATCAAACCATCAAACACGAGTGGGTGCTATCTCTGGAGAACACATTCTGACGTTAATAGTTGAAACATTACATCTGCTCCAAATCCCATAATTGTTTGCAGATAGTGATAATGCAAAGGAATTGTGAGGCCATTAATAAAAATAATACACCTCTTACATAGTAAACTTTATTTTTCCTTGTTATTTTTCCCTATGGGCTAGAAGCTGTACTGTATATTCTCGAAGTAGCATAAAAGTCAATTGATTTTATGGCATAGTACAGTGCATACCAGTTAGATGGCGTTATATGCAGTGTTATTGTTATTACACAGATTTAAGATTTTAGGAAAATGTTGGATTACATTCATTACTGAAAGTTATTTGACTATATCTGACAAGGCTTTTATATCCTTCTTACTACTCAATTAAACATCGGAAAAAATTAAACGCTCAAGTGAGACTTGAACTCACGACCTTTCCCTTACAGGGGAATGCTCTTCCAACTGAGCTATTATATTAAAAAAAAAAGTGTATAGATGGTTTAATTTTAATACCTAAATAACTATATCAGACTAAATAAACGCTTGTAAATAATTATTTCATTCCTCAACTATTTAACTTATGACATAACTTTCAAAACACAAATATGAAAGATCGTGTAATAATACATTCTCACTGTAACATAAATTGTCTCTTCTGTTACGAACTTTTCAAATATTGAATTAAATTGAACAGTAGGTTTATAAATTATGTTTCAAAGTATGTCAACTCGGTTTAGGATATTAACATAATATTATTAGGCTATGTTTATAATGATATACACAAAATAAAATTGAGGTGCCGGTTTGTAATTCTGTAATGAAAGCTTTTTAATAGATGAACTGACGACCTGATAAATGAGGCTGGAACAGTCTGGATGCGGAAGGCGGATGGTCGGCATAAATGGCGCACATTGGGAGAGTGCGATGTCCAGCAGTGGACTGAAATAATAGACTAATTGATTGATTGATATAGATGCAATTACAACCAAAATACGGTAAGAGAAATCTTTGTTTGGTCACCTGATTTGACTAATCTCTCATACAGCTGAACCAAATTGGACGGAGTTTTTACTGGCATATTATATAGCTGATCTCATAAATCATAACTCAGGATGCCTACATTTATTTTAGAAAACGAATTAACATTCCGTGTGAAGAATAAAATCCAGAACTTAATCCATGCTAACGAAATTGCTAGCACTAAATGAATAACAAAGTCATCGTAGCTAAAATGGGAATCAAAAATTCTAACCCAGTTAGGCTCGATTTAGTGGTTGAATAGTGACCTTTACTAAAATGCTTTCCATATACAGACAGTAAAAAAGTTAGGCTGGCAAATTAATAAAGTTCTACTTATACTCGTACGTATAACGTACCGATGTCCAAAACTAATACTTTATAATCCCCTACTTGTAATTAGTTATATTTGGTATAGTAATAGTATAGTTATAAAATTGTAATAATATTTTAGTGAGATGCACATTGCGAGAAGCTTAAATAAAATATTTTTCTTCTTCTTCTTCTTATAATAGCTTAGTACCTAACTTTAATCCCAAATTTGCGCCTGAAAGAAAAGTATTAGAAGATATACAGATACTGCAAACTCGTTTTCCTTCATTTATAATAGGTATCATAATAAGTACGATGCACCGAAAGTTAGAGAGCATAACCAAATATTCAAATGTTACTCAAAATAATAATTAAGGTAAGAAAATGATTAATCACAAAAGAGAAAATGTTCAGCATCGTGACGTGTGAGTTAAATGGAAAGAATAATTTCGCGTGACGAGCTGTTAATGGAGTCCCTTGTGAAGAGCCCTTTACTTTATTAATTAAATATCGTCTTCGCTTTTACTTCGTCAATTTATATTATGTATGTCATGTTTAATTACATACATTTCCTAACTTATTTCATTTTATTGTACAGACAACGACACAAGTTAACTAAGTCGACTATGCAAAGTCTAACACAAAATATATTCATTTTGTCATATGGGAACTATAAAATTATGTACAATTAATTATTCAATCAATTGATTTTCAATAAATTTTATGTACCTATTTCCAATCCAATGTTTTGTCAATTGAAGTTGACTGTACATAGTACATGCTGTTAATGGATGAATATAGACTGACTGACAACAACCCGTACTTGAGGTATGTAATTACAATACGTGCAAACGGATATTACAATATCATATCAGAACACAGGTGGCTTATCTGCTCATAATAATTGAAAACGAATGTAATTTTTTTGCTTCAACTAAGTAACATTACATGTGTCCTCATTTTGCACTTCATAAAGTGTTGCTTCGAGTAGCTGAAATACGTAAAAGCAGCGACAATATTCAAATTTTGCACATAAAACTGAGATGGAGACAATGAGACGTTTAGTTGAAATAAATCTGTTCTTAGACTAACGATGACTTCCTTTCCAAATCGCGGTAGGTAATACGTTTCTGTACAATTTTATGTTGAATAAGATTCAATGTATGTCAAAAATAAATAAGAATTCGATAAAAACATTTGCAGAATGGCGCTCTATAAAACTTGGTAGTGCTGAAACTCTTTTTCCATTAAACCGATAAGATGCAGTAGTTTTTTTTTCACTTAGGCAGAGAATTTGATAAGATCTATTGACACATTTTAGTATTTTTAACGTCCTTTTCCTGTCTTTATTCTTTTCTGATACTTATTTTTCCTTGTTGTGTATTATTTATCAATTATTAGTCCCTAAAATATGATAGTTGCAAAGTTATATACCTATTAGATAGCTATAATTCCAATATTGGACATAGTCGAAAGCTGTGAGTGCTTGACATGCAAATTGCAGGCAATTTCACACCTGGTAGGGTTATCTGCACCAGTCACGGGTTTAATTAAAATTAAATGATGTGTCGTAATGAGATGACTCCACTAACATAAATGAGAATATTCAATCATTAGTACATTATTTTATATGAGATTGTTTTACCATACTTGGCTTGAGTAAGTTTAATTTTAATGTTGAAAATTTAATGAGAAAAGATGAGATAGGTAATACACACAACCTTTGGCTCCATAATGGGTTGTGTTTTTTTTCTGCCCCCACATTATCACCGCTCCATTTCCACTAGAGTTATTACCTCCACAACCATAACTTCCATATTTGGGAAGGTAATGCCTTCCACCGTCACATCCACCTCTGCCGCCATTAAGAAGGCCTTAGCTAGAACTTTAATTTAGAAACAACGTAATAAAATACATTCCTGGAATAGTACATTAATGATGACTAACGCACATGTAAACAGTCTCGGTGGCTAAATCATCCAAATACAATTAGATGCAGTCTAATAAAATAACATTATGCAAAATATATTGCCTCACTTTATTCTATATCAGTACAGTTATAATGCGAGCGTATTCTAGAAAGTTTATATTTGTACCGATATTGTTGGTTTTATTCATTTTACACTATAAACTAAAATTGAAATACGACGACTACCGTGTTATATGGACTGAAGAACGTGTTATCAGGCATAAAACACTAGTGAACAGTGATGTAAAAAATGAAGAAAAAAAAGGAAAAAATGATTTTAAATACATTTTACAATGGACTTCGCCAAATCATGTGCCTTTTGTGTACATGGGTAAAGGACGACAAGGATTTATAGACAGAAATTGTCCTTATACTAAGTGCATAGTAACTTCTAACAGATCATATTTTTCTGACTATTCGAAGTTTGATGTAATAGCTTTTGCTGGACCAGATTTAGTAACTTCATTCCGTGATTTACCTACAAAAAGAGCTCCTCATCAGAAATATGTATTTGCAAATATAGAATCTGCACACAATTACCCTGTATGTACGAACAAGTTTGATGACTTTTTTAATTGGACGTGGACTTACAGGTTAGATTCCGAAGTACAATGGGGTTATATAGTAATAAGAAATAAAAGTAATGCCATAATAGGACCAAATAAGAATATGAATTGGATGAAATTAGAAAATATGGACCCAGTGAGTGATGAATTAAAAAAACAACTTATGAATAAAACTAAAGCCGTAGCATGGTTTGTATCTCACTGCCATAGTAAAAGCTACAGAGAGATATATGCAAAACTATTAAAAAAAGCATTAAATAAATACAAATTAGAAATGCACGTTTATGGAAAGTGTGGTGACTTTGAATGTTCTCGTGATAATGAATATGAATGTGATCAATTAATAAAAGATCACTATTACTTTTATCTTTCCTTTGAAAATGCTTTCAGTGAAGATTATGTGACAGAGAAATTGTTACGGGCTTTACAGAACTATGCTATACCTATAGTTTATGGAGGCGCCAACTACACCAGGTAAATCTAATTAAACCTATCGATTCTGTACTATCACGACTTCTTTCCTCTGCTAAACCTTTGACTTCCTGATATGACTTGCCTTCTTCTATCTTTTCCTTAACTGTTTTTTGTAATTTCTCCTTGGCCAGCCACTTTCTCTCTTTCCTTCTATTAAAATATCATTAAACAGAAGTTTTTTTGAGAAACAAATCGTATCGTGTTAGGTGACCATTCGTAATACTAATAATCATTAATATTAAGCTAATATTTTTTACAGATTTATGCCCGATGGAATTTATTTGAATAGTAAAGAATTTAGTACAAAGAAATTAGCCAAGAAAATTAATGAGCTAATAAATGAACCAGAGAAATATTTAGAGTTTTTCAAGTGGCAAAACCATTATAGTTACCATAGAATGCACATAAGTCATGAAACAGACCCTTACTGTTTATTCTGTAGTATTTTGCACAACAAAGAAATGGTAAAAAAGAAAACAATATATAAAGATTTTCGTAAATGGTGGACTCCACCAAATATGTGTTTATTTTAAATTTACTGTAAGCTTTGAATGAATTTTTAAGCATATAATATGCTAATTAATTCAAATCGAATTAGAAAAGTATTTTTTTTGTGATTGATCCATCGGTGATCACTTAGTGGTCAAAAGCACCCTGTAAGAAAATTATCGTGGGTTCAAATCCCGCCTGGACCGATCACAAAAAAATTCCTTTTAAATTGGTTTTAATTATGTTTATCTGGAGATTGATGGCGCTTGGTGGAATCTGCTACACATATTGAATAACACACTTGTACTTTTCCATTGAGTTTAATTTATTTCACCTTTATTTAGATATATTAGATATACATACATAGAAATAAATTAAACTCAGTGGAAAAGTACAAGTGTGTTATTTAATATGGTTTTAAATATATTGTTACCTGTTATGTTTTCAAGTATTCATATTGTATCATAATTTGCATTTCATTTTTTTTAATTTAATAAATAAATAGTCAGATAAGTGCAATTAATAAGAAATATTCTTTTTATATATTTTTGAATTACACACATACCTTCACGCCTATTTCCCTCCGGGGTAGGCAGAGGCCTAACAAGGCGTGGAAAGTAGGCCTCTACAACAGCCCGCTATTTGACTCTTTCCTACCATACCTCACAAACTTCCTCTACAGTCTACTGCCAATAATCGCTTCATGCAAACCCACCGGCAGTACTTCTGACCTGTCTTTTTAAAATTAAATCCATACTTAATATTATAAATGCGAAAGTAACTCTGTCTGTCTGTATGTTACGCTTTCACGCCTCAACCACTGAACCGATTTTGATGAAATTTGGTATAGGGGTATATTAGACCATGAGAAAGGACATAGGCTATGTTTGGTCGCGATAATCGACATCCACGCGGGCGGAGCCGCGGGCAAAAGCTAGTATTGAATATTGATGTTAGCGGACGCCAAGAGCCAAATTTGAATTGACTGACTACATTTTTCAGTAGATACTTACTCTTTTGTCCATGTGCCTACATATACATAACATATACAGTTACGAGCAAGTTAATATAATACATATATCATACTAAATTATGAACAACAATAAACAGATTGTGTAATAAATTAGCTAGAAAGAATTCTTCAATAAGATTTCTATTAGGTTTCAGGCCATACTTTAATAATTAAGGCTTTACAGGATTAAGTAAAGGTTACTTTAATATTCCCATTTAATTCGGCAACCGCGTCAATTAGTCCATAATTACTGTTGAAAACACAATTACAATCATTATCCCCGACGTTGATGAATTAAGGGTGATTAAAGAAGGCCTAGATTAGATCTCATGGGAAAGAGGAAGATTTATATTGGATTACTTGGACTGATTAGCGCCAGAAAATAAGGTTATTTGCTCAAATGACTGTAACCTATCATCATTAAGTATTAACTCAGAGGAGTGGAAGTTTTTGTCACCTGTAAATTACAGATCTAGACATAGAGATTGAGAACATTAATATGAAAAAGGAAAAGCAGTTAAAACCACGCACAACGAAAATAATACCAACTTTTAATAAGTAGTAAGAAGCTATTTATTGGCAAGGTATTCATCTTATACCAAGAGATCTTGCACTGTTAATCATAACACGGACAAAGAAACAATATACAGTTCAAAATCGCAGTCCCTAATAAGACAGGTAACACTGGGTCTCAATCTTCCTTGGTCCGGGTAAGCCTTTATATCACGAATATGCCTAACAAACTTCAAACATAACTCTGAAATCCTTGCAAATCTACATAATGATTTGTGTACGCGTCTGTACGTCTGAGAAGAGCCCTATTTGTCTGAACTTAGTGTCGTTACCAAATTCGTGTCGAGGGTACAATGCTTTGTTCTTAAGGAGGATCTTATTAAGGCAAACACAGAGATCATTGTATTAAAGAAAATTTATGTAAGCTTTGGTGCGAACATTCGTGTGGTTGCAGAAAACTTCTGAACAAAAATCTTTTCTATTTCATTGAATGAGATTGTTAACTTACGTTTACCCTTGTCAAAAGTGTGGTCATATAAGTTGTTGAAATTAAAATATTTCATTCACATATAGTTTACACATTTACTGATCAGATTTATCAATGGAAATATGACCCCTTGAGCTAGGTACCGACTTCAAACAGATCAGTAAATCTATAAACTATTTGAGTATGAAATATTTTATTAATCAATTAATCAGAAATATTTCATACTCATATAGTTTACAGATTTACTTCTAACAGATCAGTTTTTTTTACACATTGGTACTAGTCGATTCCCTGCGATGGGCTTGGGTCAGCTGGAGAGTGACGGATATGCCAATCACGGCAACTGATGGCCTGAGACGGCTATGCAGTTTTAGTCGGTTCGAATTCGACATAATCACTGCCACTGGCTCCAGCGGGGGGTATCCGTGACGATTTCTACACGTAAAAAAGGCCCAGTCGCATCCGATTTCAATCCGAATATACCTTTCCTTTCCATTCATTTCCAACAATGATTATGGTCAAATCTGGATTAGTGGGCGAACATCAGTTTTCATAAACAGCTTCCGAATTTAACTCACGATGGTATTACCATCCTCAATCAATATACACTGTGATCATCGGGTTCGATCCCGCTCAGTGCAAATATTTGTATGCATGAATACGGCTATTTGCATTGGTCTGGGTGTTTCTATAAATAATAATTATGTATGTAGGTATTTACAAAAAAAAAATATAAGTATGTTTATCCGCATTTTAGATTCCATAGCACAAGCTATAAAAGCTTACCATGGGTCTAGATAGCGTTGTGTAGAATGTTGTGGAATATTTATTTATTATTATTATTTTATTATTATCACGATGTACTTTGCAAGGTATATGCGTCAAACACTTATATGTGCTTGACGTTTATACTTAGGGTTGAAGTAATATAATCAACAGACGGTTAAACAATTAGAGTAGGGTTTTGATAACGCGGAACTAATTCCGTGAAGTGAATGCCACTGAATATTGTATGAAGCACTTAAAATAATTAGAATGTATCTGTTAACTTAATATATTATTAGATACACAGCACAAATATAAGTAATACGTCTCTAATATTTTCATAATTTAACAAACCTGCCTGATTGGTGGGGGTACATTGTCCAGTACCAAATTTAATGCTACTCATTGCAGCATAAAGAGCAGCCGCACATCTTGCTAACAGTGCTTTGGAAAATACAATTCATTATATTTTCACACCTGAGTCATTCAGTTGGATGTTAGCAAGGTGGATGTCTATTATTTACATAGAAAATGTTCTTTTTCCAACTCCCACCACTCTACTCCAAACTCTTAAACAGAAGACGGTAATCTTAAACTATCGCGGTGTATACTCGTATTTTTTATAATATGTAGTTCGGGAGAGTCAAGTCGTGACCATGGGTGCTGTAACGCACCCGAAACGTCGGTAAAAGTAAGTTTTTAAAATGTATCGTGTGAAGTCCCGAACTATTATAAAAACCATGTCAATAATCTTCTCATAAAAGAAGCGAGACGTTACCCATTTCCTTTGCCCAGAGTGCACTAAAAAGAGACTTACCAACATATTACCCTAAAGTTATTGCTGATTGTTGGCACTAAACATTTCCAAATGAAATTCAGTAAACAATGTAAGCAAAATGTAATATATTTATGAAGTGAAACTTTGTGAAGTTGTATTTGCCAGCTCCACATTTGCGCGCATAAAATATGTAACGATGAATGCATAAAACATGTCATTCAAAGCTAAGTTTCGATTGGGTCTACACACGTTACCCTTCTCTAGAAATAAAACAATCACATTGAACTCTGATCCACCGTAAACCTATTGTATTTCGAATAATGGGTATTTGAGAAACTATGGCTCCGAATATTTCAAGAACAGGTTCTGTAGACGATGGAAACTACCTAAGAGCCTTTTTCAAAATAGATAGTAATAAAACTAAAGTTTTGGAAGCTTTAATAAACCTATCAACAAAGTGATCATCATTCGTCGTAAAACTAATTTCATAATGTTGAATACAATTTCATTTATTTTATCAGATCTATTATTATCAACTGTAAAAATTTAGAACTGTATGATAAACTCGGGTGAAATATGATGTCATGAGATGAATGATAAGATAATAAGAAAGGTCGATATTTACATAAATATGGATTTAATGGAGTATATGAAGCTCCATCACGGTTTTCGGGACCTAAGCCAATCTGCTGGTGAAGCACTTAGGATAGGAACTAACGCATCAGTATTGGTGTAAATATAAAATAGATGGAACTGACTTCAGAAGGCGATTCTTGGCATAACATTGATACAGTAATGTTTTACGGACTGAAAATATAAATGGACATACATACATACATTGTCTCGAAAAACATTAACCTCCTTTCTTCGGCAGACGGGTAAAAAGAAAATTACGTGTTTAAATAAACAAATATTCCTCGTGTTTCATAACGGACCACATCAATCACCAAAAACCTACAGTTTCAAAGCCCTCCAATTAAAACGTGCCCAATTAAAACAAGAGTATGAATTACACATAACATATTTCAAAATCATGTGTTCCGTTAGGCCGGCAGTAATGCCGTTTTCATGCTTGATATATTTGCATGAGAAGATTTAATTAATTATTAAACTTGAATAATTTACCGGTAAATTAATATTTAAATTGACGATTGTTTTATATTAAAGAATGTTTTTTTGAAAGCGATTGATTTGTAACGGATGAATTTGACAATATTATTAAAAAATTACAGCTATGTAATAAATTTTTCCCATTTTCCAACGAAAGACTGACTGAATAACTAGAAACAAGATGATCACGCACACAAGAAAACAGAATATCGTAATAGATTTTATTGTTATGTAAGGGTTTTAATTTTCGAATATTGAATTATTTGGGACTTCAAACTGGAAATTCATAGCTTGTATTTAATCTTTGAGGTTAAGTAAGCTAAATATCATCTCAATCTTACTATAGAAGCCTTATTTCATTGCGTAGGTACGAATCATACAACACAGCATTTATGTAAGAGTATGTAGACCACTGAGTGAATATCGATAACAGTTTCATTACATCGTAGGCGTTGATACAGCCTACATAAGTTTGACATTTAGATGAAGCCACATAATTGATCACTCTGCTGACGGAATTTACTTAACTTCAGATATTTGTAGTGATGGAGAAAGAATACTAGTATCACCACCTCATCACAGCCGAAGAGTATCGTAAGAGGTGATCAACGGAAACTACGCAGATGATATCAGTGCGAGACAAATAAAACGCAAAATAAACCCCTGTACCAACCCGTCTGACCAGTGTCTTCTTCTATAGTGGCGATGGCGCCTCGGCCCTCAAATTATCTTCTCCCAGTGTGCTGCCACCTGTATGGCGTTCTCGGAGGCGCACATAAGGTCCTGCGGTGTACATGTGTATGGGCATTTAGCACATGTCAACAGGTGGGCCATTGTCTGTGGAGTAACTCCACATTCACATCGCAGGTCTGGCCAGTGTAGAAACAGTAGACCAAAGCCTCCCAATATTGGGAGCGGCCTATGTCCAGTAGTGAACTGCGATTGGCATTGATGAGATATCTGCATCAGAAAAAATCTCAAGACGCTCACCTGATGAAATTGCATTAATCATACAACAAGCATAAAACATAGTGTAAAAATAAACAAAATAAATATGTTTACGATGGTAAAATTTCGTAAGATTAGTTATTGGCACACTTATATCGTACACCTAGTAACTGAGTTGTAAAAATAATACTATAAAATGCTATACATCGTTTGTGATTTCTGTCACTTTTTGGAGTTCTATTTAAATAACTAACCTAAATGGAATCAAGATTTGTTTACATTAGTAATTTAATTCTGAGGTTTATGTGCTTGCTTGTGGTGATCACTTTATTGAAACACAGCCAATATCTAAATAATAGATCATTGCAATTTCTGCGTATTAAATTCAATAACAATAAGTATGTTCTATTGTGGACTGAGCCATTGAGTAAGTCATTATCTAAGATAGTAAAAGGTCAAAGAAGTTTTATTTCTAGAAAGTGCACATATACAAATTGTGTAGTCACTACTGACAAAAACTTATTAAGTGATGTTGGTATGTTTGATATGATTATTTTTCATGCATCAGATATTGCTCTCATGACTGCAAAAGACTTACCTAAAAGACGATTACCGTACCAAAAGTACGTATTCGCAAGCATAGAATCACCTGATACCTATCCAATATGTACAACAGAATATGATGGATATTTCAACTGGAGTTGGACTTATAAACTGGATTCAGAAGTGCGTTGGAGTTACATTGTGATAAGAGATGCTAAAGGTGCAGTTGTAGGTCCAAAGAAAGAAATGAATTGGTTAGACTGGTCAGAAATGCGTGAAGTTGGCCATGAAACAAAACAGGCATTCAAGAGTAAAACTAAAGCTGTGGCGTGGTTTGTGTCTAACTGCATAACAAAAAGTCGACGTGAAGGTTTTGTAATTGCTCTTCAAAAGTATTTATTACAATTTGAATTGCGAGTAGATGTATATGGATGTGGGAGCCAAGAGTGTCCTCGTAATAAAGAAGCAGAATGTAATAAAATGATTGAAAGGGATTATTACTTTTACTTATCTTTCGAGAATGGTTTTGGTGAAGATTATGTGACAGAAAAACTGCTTATACCCCTTCAAAATAACGCTATACCTATTGTGTATGGGGCAGCTGATTACAGTCGGTAAGTAAAACGATGCAACTACTTTACTAAACCAACAAAACTTTATCTTGAACGCCTGATAGGTGCAGAAGAAAAAATAACAGTAGATGATAACGATTTATTCTTATTAGACTTATCTATTTTACTCGTACACACATCAAAAAAAGTTCGCGATCAATGCCATAAGCTCCTAGAATTCTTTAAATTTAACGTTATCAAGAAAAAATCTATGTTGTATGCTTTCTTTAAATAGGAATACCCTGTTTGAAATTAAAATATAAAACTATTTGTTATTATTTATTTAAAAAAATTGAGCCATTAATCATAATGCAATTGTAATAGAAATTTCATAGAAAGAAAAAGACTGTTTAATTAAACTTAAACTACAATTTATTATTAAAAGGTGTAAATTCAATATAAAATAACTCCTCCCCTGGCTCGAACACATGCGGAGATCCGCCTGGGCATGCTGAGGATCATGTTATCCAGCATTTCCTGGGGTAACCTATTCCATTCTTCAATAGCGGCTTACCTGAGCTCTGGAACTGTCTGGGGATGTGGCTCACGGTTCCATACAGCTCGTTTAAGAGCGTCCCACGCGTGCTCTATTGGGTTTAAGTCGGGCGAGCCGGCAGGCCAGTCTAATCGTGTGATTTCGTATTCTTGAAGAGCAGCATTGACTCGTTGAGCTCGATGTGCGGGCGGATTATCATCGACCAGTACAAATTGGTGCCCATGGTTTACTCGGAATGGTTTGACGATATCATCAATAGCAACTGCTTTGTACATGTCTGCTGTCATGAAGCCCCGATACGGGATCAAAGGCGTTCTAGCTCCAATCATAATGCCACCCCAAAATGACACCGATTTTCCGCCTTGCTGAACTGTTCCAGTGGCAGTTCTTTGTCTTTCACGGTCGCCTGGTCTTCTCCAGACACGGACACGTCGGTTATCTGGATGAGTGGAGATTCGGGATTCGTCAAACAAGAGACAGTTTTGCCAAATGTTTTCTTCCTCACCTTCTTCATTTTGCCGAAGTCTAGCCCACTGCAATCTTCGTTGTTGACGTTGCCGGGAATTGAGCGGAGCTCGCCATGACCTCCGTGCTCGTAATCCAGCCTGGTGCAAGCAATTGCGAACGGTCTGCGTGCTAACTTCAAGCCCAGAGGCGGCCCTGACTGCTGCTTTTATTTTAGTGGCGTTAATTGTGGGATCACGGGCTGCCAGCAATCTAATTAGCGCTTTTGGGCAGCTGTCAAAACAATTGGGCGACCGCTGCGGGGTCGGTCAGCTAAATTCTCCATTCCGTGGTACCTCTGCAACGTAGCCACGACACAGGATTGGGATATAGCAAGTCTGCGTGCTATTACTCTCGTGGTGTATCCTTCTTCCCTCAAAGTTACTATTTTAGCACGTAAAATCTATGATAATCCTCTTGGCATTTTTTCAATCACTACTTTCCGCGAAAAATATCTTGAATCGGTTATAATTCACTAAATCAGATTTCTGAATGAGCGTAAGCTAGGACTGAAAGCCTTTTTGTAAGAAAAAACAATTGAACGGTGTCATTGTTTTGTGTTCTAATTCTTTATTTTTCAATCTGTCTAAAATAGAATCTAAAAAGAATAAAAAATCATAATATAATCTACAGTAACAAAAAGATTTCAGTTATTCAAAGTGATCGCAAACTTTTTTTGATGTGTGTATATACATATAACAATGACCGGCTAAACTGCCTCACGATTCGATTCCAGCTAGTGGATATTTATATCTATTACATATTTAGTCCCTCAAAACTACAGTGTGAGATCTGTGAGAAGCTAGGGTGGGGTCCAGATGCCCATCATTCATTTGCTGTTGCTCCCAAATAGGTAATCTCAACCTCGACGGGTTTCATGCCCGGCTCCACTTGAACAACCCGGAACCTCAGACTAAAAGCCCGGAACCCTAGTTTTGTTACTGAACTGCTCAATAACGTGTCTATTTTACAGGTTTTTGCCACCCTATTCATATTTGAATGCAAGAGAATTAGGATTATATGAACTAGCTGATAAAATAGTTATGCTCACACATGATCCAGACATGTATGCTCGTTATTTCAAATGGAAGAATCATTATTCATATCACAAGATGTTAGATAGTCCAGAAACTGATGGATACTGTCAACTGTGCGCCATCTTGAACAACGATCAAAAAATGACAGAGACATCTATATATTCACGTCTTCACGACTGGTGGGACTCTCCATCGGCATGTTACGACTGATGTACTTGAAGCTAATAAAATTCCTCTGATACAGTTTTTAGGATTTTTATGCTAAAAAGGAAGGTTCGCAAAATGTGGTTTTCATCACATTTGTGTTCTTTGCATAACTGTCCAATGTCACAGCTAAAAATAATGTTCATTTATTGTTTCCATTAGTTTGTTTTTGTTTTTTTGTGGTAAATGGTCTACGAGAGATGTATTTCAATCTAGATTGCTAAAGTTCCCTTTTTTTTAAGCGCAGCAGGTAACTCCAGAGTATTTAACCAAAAAAGGGGCTTCCTCGGCTTCAAGTCCCGTCTTAGATATTTTCCAATTCGTAGGAAAAGGTACCATACCAATTGTTTAAATTTTTCACTTATATTTAATGAATGTTGAAACTCTTCTATACCCTTCAAATTTTACCCAAATTTAACCACGAAAACTAAAGTCATAAATACAATGGAAGAATGAAATTAGAATATTTTTGATACTTTAGCCCTATTAAAGTTACCGCGAACACACCATTACAGCCATTATGGTTCCACAACCCTGGACCGCGGTAATTACACTCGGGCTCTCAGCAACAGGCCCCCATGAAGCATGATTGATTTCAACGGTCAACAGTCTGAATTTCCATACGACAAAAACGTAATTTATGGTTCGATGACATCAAAGAAACATTTAACTGCCGTTCTATGTAAAGCATTATTCTATACCGTACCATGACCACCATTGTATATTATTTTTATCCTTTATTAGGAAAACAATCAGTTTTTGCATTTCTAATTTTGTGTTTTAATAAATCAGTTCTTTTTTTTTCATATTTTATAACTAGGATTACAAACTATACCTACCTTGTTAACTATTCTATCAATGCAACAAATATGTATGTGAAAGTTGTATCGGATTTATGAAGCAAAACCGTAGGAGTTAACAAACTAAATTATTGTACGTAACTAATTAAGTTATCGGTATAATGTATAACAGTTAAGATTCATGGCCTACAAATAGGATAGGATAGTTCATTATTTAGTTGAAATTATTTGTTCAATAAATTATATAAGCTGTAATCAGTTGAAAATTATTTTTACTACACCTATTATTATCCGCAGGAGTACCTACTTCACCAGAGAGCTTGGGGATAAACTCTTTAATGGAAAGTATATTTCTAAATCTAAATCAAAAGATTTAAAATCCGTAGTGATACAGTCAGCATCAGTTCGATCCTGAAGAACCTAGCTTTCCCCTTTCCTGTTATCTGATTATTTTCACATTAGGTACACACCTTTAGTTTGGACAATAAATTTAAATTAATAAAACAGTTTGATATGCTCTTAATCATATTGAGACTTTCCTGACTGTATACACAAAATGGCATTTCTGCATATCCATACTTCCATACTAATATTACCTATAAATGCAAAAGTAACTCTGTCTGTCTATCTGTCTGTCTGTGTGTTACGCTTTCACGCCTAAACCACTGAACCGATTTTGATAAAATTTTATACAAGGGTAGAATAGATCATGAGAAAGGACATAGACTATGTTTGGTCGCGACAACCGACATCCACACGGGTGGAACCGTGGGAAAAAGCTAGTATTCTTATAAGTAAGTAACTGCAGATTGAAGGCGTTGTTCAAAAAATTGATGGAGATATTTCGAAATTCCTTACCCCTGTTCCTATTTGTAAAATTATAAGCTGTGACTAAGTTGAAATTGTGAAACTACCTTGGAATAGTGTCCCTAAGGGCATTGGAGGAAAGGAATTTACATAGCTTAAAGCCACACATGATTTAATTTTGGTCCCTATTGTTAATGTTTGATTAACAAATACGGGTTTTGCATGTTGTACTGAAATATACTGAAGTAATTTTAATTATATCATTGGCTGAATGAATAAGACTGTTGAACATGGACGAAATTATAATATAATTGGTAATGTAAGCTCTATTTGAATTTACACCTTTTTACATTTAATATTTACATCAATATTTCGGCAACCATATTTTGGGTTAGTGTCGATCCTTATCCTTCAGAGTACTATTATTTAGTATGTGCCTTTAGTTACTTTGTTAGCACGAATTAACAAGAATGAATTAATTGGATGTTTCCTTACGTCGTTCCTCCATGATTTTTTGTCTAGTGTGCGAAGTTAAGGGTTTTAATTTTTTCATGTATTTGCACGAGTAACCTTACATGAGGGGTATGGCTGAGGAATCGTAGATAACTTCTAACCTTCTACCCTAATACATCCATGTCAAGGGGCGCTGCTTCGATGTCTAGTGGCGCCGCAGTGAAAAAAACACGAACTGAATTTGAAACAAATTGAGTCTTAGTCAGCAGTCTTCCGAGAACTTACTAGTTAAATCGAGTTATTTGGCTGAGTCTTGATCAGTTGTATCCACGTTGAATGATTCCAGATTAATTTTCAATGAAAGGCTAAAGGAAATGTTAATCAGATAACGGCAACTTATTTTTCAATCAAACAAAAAAACAACAGCAAATGTAGAAAAAAGAACGTAAGTAATCAAAGCAATGGTAAAAAACTAAAAGGAATCAACAGAATCTAGGACCCCAATATTACGGCTACAAAATTGGGTCAGCTTTGTACATGTAACATATTCCAGCTTTATCCATGAAATACATTCACAGAAAATAACTTTTTTCAAACACACAGAAAATAAGAAAAATAACGTTACAAGTTACTGCATTGAGATATACCGATGGATTTACAGTACTTTTTTTCCGTGATCTATCTATATCCATCAGACGATATATCGACATATCTCCCCAGTCTCCCCGAGCTCTTGGTTTGAACGGAAATCTAAATTTCAAGTTATTACACGAAAGTTTTCTCATTAGTATAACTTTGTATTTATTTAGAAAAGTTGAATTTATGTAATACAATTCCCCTGAGTTCAACTTTTAAGTAAGAGTTTAAGTTGCAATTAGTAGTCCAAAATTTATCTAATGGTGAAACAATTTTCTCATCATTTTGTATGTTGTTACAATTTCATTTCATGGAACCTAATACTTGCGTAGATGTATCTAATGTATGTACTCGATATAATACTCATTAAACTTTTAGAATACGATTTCACAAACATTTCATATTCTTCAAGAAGGTTTCTAGAAGGGTCGGCAGCACTAGTGTAATGCCCCTGGTACCACGTAACCACTTTTCATCAGGTGGGCCGTGTGCTTATCTGCCACCTAATTGGTATAAAAATGTAACTCGTTAAAGGATTCAATCACTTTTGCATTTTTCCTGGATATATCCTAGACTTTACCATCGGCACTGAGCCCGGGGTTCACTTATTCATAGGTATCAGGTTTTTATAGGGACAACTGTCGTTCATCAATTAATAAGTGTATTAGCTTGCAGGAGAGCTTGGCCTGGCCTCGACAGTTTTTGTGAGGTCGCATATACCCAACTGATGGATTTTCTGCTCAATAGGTGACATAGCAGCCTCTACTAACAGCTGAAACACTGCTTTGTGAGCTTTCTGTTTCACCGTGGGTACTATTATCTTTTCCTTTTTGTATCGTAGACCATGAGACAACGTCTGCCTCACATTAGACCGGAGCCTTCATTAATTACCTAAGTATTCTAGTACCTAAACTCTTGATGAACATAAAATTCAGAAATCAGCGGCCACATTTTAATAAAGATAAATTGCGGTTCAACTTCGAAACATCTGCATCTACATATTTATAAGTAACGAAATTATGGAATCTACAATTTCTAAAATATAATTTATTGCAAAAGCTAGACAAGACAATGATTTAAGTCTCTAAACTATTAATCAGAAATAAAGAAGACCCAACAATAATTTAAACGTTTATACTGGCAGTTAAAAAAGCATTCAGATAGCTTAAAATATTAACTTCGCATCCCAATAGAACAATTTTATTCAGTAAATTTAATCGTAATCCGGTGTAGGGACGAAACACGTGCATTGTATCTTGATATTTTTGACGACAAAACAAACGCGATTGGTCTCTACGTTATTAGATCGCAATATTTATTGACTATCTATGTACGGTCTCTGACATTACGCGAAGAGACGGGCGTGACCCTTGTACCAAATTGTTAAGTTTTGAAATGAATGTCACTCATTGAAATAAAACCACTTTTTACGGATTCTATCGCGATATATTTGTTATTATTTACTTTTTAAACCGACGTTTCGGCTGCTTTTCAGCAGCCATGATCGCGTCGTGACTTATGATGGTAGTTGTCACATAGTTTGAAGTATAAGTTATCTCAAAATACCCGAATCTTGGTGAATTATTGGTGTTTCTATTAACGCAGAATGAGCTCACCGTGTTGTTGAGTCTTGCTGGATTTTGCTGCTTACTGGGTTTGATTAAGTGGATGACTGGGTCCCAAGCTGTTGATACATTTCATCCATCCTCTCTATTAAAATTTGGGTGTTTTTTAATAATTTCAATAGCCTCGCGGATCATTCTAGGAATATATCGATGTTCTTTGGCGAGTATCTGTGGTTTATCAAACCTTAGGTAATGGTTGGTGCCTCTTTGCGCGTGTGCACAAACAGCAGACTTTGTTGAGCGTTGGTGTTTTATGTCAGCTATGTATTCTTTGACCCGAGTGTCAATGCTTCGCTTGGTTTGACCAATATATGAGAGCCCACATGGCTGCCGAAAAGCAGCCGAAACCTCGGGTTAAAAAGTAAATAATAACAAATATATCGCGATAGAATCCGCAAAAACTGGTTTTATTTCAATAAGTTTTGAAATCTTATAATTGAACACTAAAAACCAATTACAAGTTCCTTTATAGAGAAAAATCAGAGATTTCTATATATAATTAAAAGTTCCACTGATACGTAGTAAACTGATTTAAGTAACGGTAACATTTAAAATTTATTTCTAAACTTTTCAATTCGATTCATTTACCAATTCGCAAGTAATCGTTGAGATCAATTTAGAAAATAATTTTCTTTTACAGCCAAAAAGTTGATTTTATAATTGAGTATAAACTATTTATTGAAACTGCCTACGTAGTATTAAATTAATTACTTTGTAAGACATTAAAACGTGACCAACCACGGTGTCTCCTGAGGGTTATTACTGAAAACTTATCGTAATACGCTGAGCACGTCCAGTCTTATAAGAGCTACTAGCAAATATGTATGTAGTATGAACTCTAGGGATTGGAGGTCAGATGGCATCTGACCTCCAATCCACTCGCGTAAAAGTCAAAATAAAGTAAGTGATGAAGTTTTAGAAGAGCGGACCAACTTAAATATATATTTTACTTGACCGGTAATCCAATCCGAGACTATTTTTTTTTAAATACACTACCATGCCCTACCGCCTTTGTACAAGGGTTGTTAAAACTAACACTTTAATTTAATATGTAGTATGAATGAGATAAATACACCGTCTTGAAAGCCAATCTTGTAAACCAATATGTGGACTCTTAATAATTATAACGAAAATTGCTAGAAGAAATAATTTGTTACAAGGTTTTTTAACTTAACAAGCCGAGCAATTACATAGAAACAAAAAAACATGTTACAAAGTTATGTTATGAAATAATTCCTGTTATTCCTCGCAGTGGAAATCTAATGGAGCCTTACAAGACTACAGTTCTTTAGTGTAGCTAAAAACTACATCAAAAAAATATCACAAGGTACCTACTTCCTCACGATATTGTTCTGCCAATTACACAGCAACAATGTGTGTTACCAAAAACAAAAATATAATTCTTGAAACATCAATTAACAGCTCCTCGAAACCTCAGGGTGCCTCAAGCATGCACAGAACTTGACAATATCATAAAGTCAAAAATAAATGAGCCTAAACCACTAATTGCTTCATGTTACTCTTTTAGAAGATGTTGCTGAGACGTGCCACGCTGACGACACTCTCGAGAAGTGCAAGGTCTCCATAAATTGAAAGCTTTACTTTTTATGTCCTCGAAATCGGAATCGGCTACTTGATCTAGTATTGTCGCAGGAAGAGTACGCATCGTCGTCCATTAGGTTAATAGACGATCGATGAGGGCCTAGATAAGATACTTATTACATAACATAACATAAACTCACGCCTGTATTTCCCGAAGGGGTATTCGGAGGTGCTAGCACCCACATTTGGCCAGTTTATGTTTAGGTCCCAATGTAATAGGTGGCGAGCCTATTGTCATTAAACGGGCACTTATAAACCTGCGATACTTTTTTTTTTAATACGCGAAATTGTAATGGGCAGAAATCGAACCAGCGCAGCGCCCTCTGATATGGCACTTTAGAATACTGATAAACTGACTGCTGTTGAATATGGTACCCTATGAAGATCTCTTTGTTAACACCTTTTTTCTATAAATACAAAGCTATTTTATAGAGATAACAAATACAAAGTTAGTAATAAAAATGTACGTAACCGAGATCACATCGTATAAAAAAAGAAAGTGTGGTCAGCAATTATTTAAGGCGACAATTAAACGGCTGTATTGGTATCAGTGGCCGTAACAACCAGCTGCCAGGCAGCCCGTAAAGAAAACAACATTATATGGAGACGCAACCGATAGGAGAGTAACCATGAATTTATTGCGTGATTTCAGACTGTACTAATATACGAGTAGCCATACAAAATGTACTCGCATATACCTACTATGAGCGCTGGCCTGGGCCTGGGGTGGAGCCGCCTGTCACTCGCCTCCCCGTAACCGGGGCTAGATGGGAACACTGTGGTCCCCACAACCCGAAGGGAGCCATCTCGAAAGAGATGGTCCTGGGTCTGCCGGGGTGCGAGAGATATGCTTTTGGCAATCTCACCTCCGGCAACCAAGGACCCAAGACGGCGTGCGTTTTAGTCGGTTCGAGTCCGACATAACCACCTCCACCGGCTCCGTGGGGGCGGTATCCGTGGGGATTTTTCGCACGATAAAAAAAAACCTGTCCTAAATCTAACTGAACAGTTCTCTAATAAACTGTAATAATATATTAAATAATAATAAATAATGTATTATAGAGCAGCAGATAGTTTTATTTTGTGAACATGGTTTTTTTTTTCAGGATTTTTGGTGGAGTAGAACAGGACCACCCCAGCTGTTTCTGTGGGTGTCGTAAAAGGCGACTAATGGATAGGACTGTTCTCCATCTGACAGTAAACATACGTTCCAAGATAAAGGCGGCAATAGGCTCGCCCCCTTTCACATCGTGGGACCGCTTATACACATCAGCCTACCCATTTGGGGATTTACAGACGTGAGTATATATATATATATATATATTACCTATGCATGTATGTAATTGTATGTAAAAAAATGCTAGGGTTTTTTTTTCTGTTGGCCACTGTTTGTGCTGCAGCGGTCAAACTCGTGAACGTGTGAAATATCGGTGCACTCTCCAGGAAAATTCTTGTGTCCATCACTAATGACTGCCAGCCTCTAGCAAATTCAACGCGATACCTGGACTGAAACAGAAGTTCTTGCAAAATTTTCCATACACAGGTAATTAAAACTTCATAAAAATATCCCAAATGCGTGGTCATCCTAACTCCAACAGCGTTTTAGGAGTCGTAAAACAAACGCACAGTTCTGCTGTTTAAATATTTCAATTTCTTGTGTTCCTCCAAGTTTCTCCCGTATTGTTTGCTTGGCCCGTTTTCGTGGTTTTGGGTGACAAGTTGTAGTTCCCATTCTCACACTCTAGTTATTTTGCTATAAAACGTTTAATGATTTTTTACATAGTAGCTCATAAACGTTTTTATGGCTATAGGTAGATTTTTTATAAGATGTTTTTTTTTTTGTTCAAGGATTCTTTTTTTTACTAAAAGACACGTCAATTCGGAAAGAGGGTAAACATGTACCTACCTTTTTAACAGTGGTGGCATTCAGCTTGACGACCTCATCAGATATCTTTTCACGCCTCGCTTAAAGGACCTGGGACTGTAGGAAGAAGGAAACACGTGAGCTGGCAGGGAGTTCCAGGTCGTAACATTGCGGCATAGGGATGAGTTACTGAAACATTTGGTTCCAGCAGGTATGTTCTGCACAGTATGAGGATGGCATCTTAACCCTGCACGTGTTTTCCTGTGAAGGAAAGGATAGGATGGGACTAATTGGAAGCGCTCATCAGAACATTCACCATGGTAGAGACGGTAAAATACTGCCAAAGACGCAACATCTCTATGCATCTCCTAAGACTCGCGGGTGTTCGTGACCTCAGGATTCGTCGTGACATGAGACACTGGGGTCCATACGAGAGCTATCAGTTGAAAATGGTGTTTTTAACAATGGAGTTAAATAGGGTGAGATGCTGACACGTAACTGAGAGTTCTGTGTCTCATGAAGCTTTTAATTTATAGGTAATTGTCTACCACACTAGAAACAAGACAGTTCTGGACATATGGCATGAAAGATACATGAGATACCGGGGTCTATACGACAGCTATCAGTCGAAAATTGTGTTTTTAGCAATGGAGTAACTCAGAGTGAGATGCTGCCACCTAACTGCGAGTTCTGTGTCTCATGAAGCATTTAAATCATAGGTCGTGGTCTACCACACCAGAAACGAGACAGTTGTGGACACATGGCGTGAAAGAAACAAAGGATACTGGGGTCTATACGAGAGCTGTCAGTCGAAAATTGTGTTTTTAGCAATGGAGTTAAACCGGGTGAGATGCTGACACCTAACTGAGAGTTCTGTGTCTCATGAATGAACCCCCCCCCCCCCCCCCTTACCTAGCGAAAAAGACTTCGCTCAGACCGCGCAGTCCTGCGAAGCGGAGGTCGCGTCACAAACCGCGACGTAATACCTTTTTTTTTCGTGCGGAAATCCTCTCGGAGCCGGAAGGGGAGGTTATGTTGGACTCGAACCGAGTAAAACCGACTGTGGGTCGTGGTGCTAGGCCGGAGGTGAGGTTGTCATCGACATATCCCTCGCACCCCGGCTGACCCAGGGCCATCCCTTACGGTCTAGCCCTCCTCGGGAGGGGGGACAGCGGTGTCCCCGACTCGCCACCAGAATGGGGACGCGCGCTTCTCAGCGCGCCGTCGCCGTGGCCTGCTTCTGCTGGGGTGACAGGCGGCTAATATAGTAGCGGAAGGCAAGTTTTAGAGTTATACGAGAGAACACGCAATAAACAGTTACAAAAATAATATCATAACTCTGCGACTTGCTGACTTTATCACGGTAGAATTGTTTATATAGTTTCAAACAAACATTGGTAGACACCAAGTCGGGCAGTTCGGTGATCACGATTCGAGTAAGTTATTGCTACAGTAATGTTACAACTGTTATTCGAAATGTCGCCAAGGGTAGACAATTGGCATCAATTGGCATTTGTTACTAGGATGTTTTTTATTCCAAGATCATTATATCAATATCTACATACTAATAATATTTATATTTCACAACATTCCACACAACGCTATCTAAACCCTAGGTAAGCATAACTTAACTAGTTTGTGTTATGGAATCCAGATTGCGGGTAAACATACTTACATACTTTTTTTTTGTAAATACTTACATAATATACATAGAAACACCCAGACCAATGCAAATAGCCATATTCATGCATACAAATATTTGCACTGAGCGGAAATCGAACCCGCGCCTCCTGCGTAGCAGTCGCGTTCACTACCGCCACGCCACTGAGGCTGTCAAGTGTGTACCAAATATCAGAACCACCATTTTATGAACAGAATACTTAATTACTTACATTGTAGACTATAAACTGTGCGTGTCTAGAATTAAATGTTTTTTCTTTCTTTTTTTCTTTCTTTCATTCAACAGAAGGAGGAAACCAAGGCATAATTTTGAACACTTTCCTAGTCAAAATCGACTTGATGCTGTCTGTACTTATGAAAATGCTCTGTTTACGATAGGGCTGACATAAATTGTTTAAACTAGAGAAAAGTAAAAGAATCTTTTTTGAAATATTGTTCTGGAAGCAAAGTTAAAGCAGCCAAAACTTTGACACTGAAGACCCGCCCCGGGAGAGGGCTTAGCGATACCGTACAACCTGTTTGTTTTCAATTAATATGAAAGCTGCGAAACATGTAAACAAACAAGTCGGATTAGATAAGAATTTCAACAGAAACAGTTTGCTCACAAAATTTGCCTTATCTGTATTGTTACTTTCTTACTTTGCACTGTATTTTCTTCGTATCCAAAGTTAACAAAGAAACATACAGACTACGAGTACTTGGTAATAAGTGATTACCGTAACATATTGCTTGTAACATCAGACTTAACAGTCGAACGTTAGGTACTATCTGAAGAAAAGTAGTGTAAGAGAAAAGAGCAAATCAAGAAGAAACTTAGCTACTGGAAAGAGTAAAAACTATACAATCTTTAAATGTTTTTTTGCGTTCACCTTTGTTCAATTACATTTTTAGTTTGAAGTCTGCAATAAATTAATAAAAAAACAACCGTTTTTTATTCAGAAGTCGTTAACAAAACAGATCAAAACGCGAAGCATACTTAGTATAGTTCAAGGTGGAATTATGGCAGAGTCAAAGCGATTTGCTATTAATTTTTATAATAATATATAATATAGTTATTAATGAGATTAAGTGAGAAAACTATATCCGATAGAAAATACCATAGCTCACAAAATATCTAGTGCCTGATAAAATTGTAAAGGCAACATGTATTTGCTCATATTTTTGTGTAGGTATAATAATGGTTGGTCACTGCAATATCGTAATTAGAGCCTATATAAACTGTCTTAACTAAATGGACATTTCCTTTTTGAAGTATTTGTCATGACAATACCGCTAATATAAAAGAATACTTATATCTACTGGTATCTACCTTACGTACTTGTGTTATGATTTTGTTTGTTTAGTATTTACCTACCTATTTATTTGTTACACATGGCTATAACAATTAACAATGTAGGTACCTCTTTCAATTCCTAATTAGATCTATCTGATAATGAAAGAAACAGATGCAATTAGAAAATTTTAGAGAATTTTAAGTTTAGAGATGTAGCAACAGAATTAGCAGCATTGACACCACAGTTTGATTCAAGCCACGTTGCGAACCTGTAAATTTGCTTTCTTGAATCACATTATTTTTACCCGAATGCCGAAGTAAGGAGGGTAATGTTCTTTTTTTTTATAAACTTAATCATTTAGCTGTACTATCACTACACAATACTTCGTGCACCTATCTTGGACATAAATATCTCAGCATCAACCTAAGGTTAACTGGTAGAAATAGCCCATGGCATTAAGTCTGCCTTTGAACATTCATTTTGTATCTGTGCAAAAAGTTTAAATAAATAAATAAACAATGCATAATTATATTAAATTATTAGATTTTATATAAACTAATATTATGCAGTACTTTTTTATTATTTTTACTTGATTATATTTTATTAATTCTACATCTACACGATGCAGTGGTTAAAAATCCATCGATATATTCGGCTACGTCCAGTGGGTACTGGACCCTCAAAATTCGACCTCATCTATAAATATGATCCACTGGACCTCCACGTTAGAATTGGATCCTCAATCTTGGATTTCATTTTTACATTAGTGTCCACTAGACCCTCTGTCTTTGCAAACCCGATGTTTTTTAACGCATTTTGGTTACGAAACATTAGCCCAATTAGTATTGATTAAATTATCATGATTAGTCATGTCATAGAATTAGACTTTCTATCTATTTCTTTGATCATTTTACCTGTTAGGTGTATCAATTGAAATAATTTTACACAAAAATTAATATTTCAATTATCAGGAAAATGTTAAAAATTTGTTAATTTATCATTATTATGATAATTTACCATAATAATATCAGCAACCCGTGTGAGGATGAAACTGTTTAAAGATCCAGATAATATGAGATCCAGAGCTTGGATTTTTAGGGTTAGTATCATATAGGAAACATTTCAAAAAACCTATGTATAGAGATCATCTTCATATCATAATTACAGAGTAGCATAAGGACTTCATTGCAAAATATATTCGTAGCAAAATGTCTTTATCAAAAGAATAAGTAGAAAAATTACTAGACGGCAAATTGTAGGTATATTTAGGGACAAAATTGACGTCCTCACTCCGATCTTCTATTCATACTTGTCTCTTGGAACTTATTACTGGCCACTTGTATGTATCGTACGTTGCAGTGCGTTGTTTTGTGCAATAAATAATAAATATCCTCAATATGGAATCTGAAATAGTACCTATTTGTGAAACCAATAAAAAGAAGCAAGCAGTTTTGTACAAGGGGGTTTTTTTTTGACCGTGGGGGAAATCCTTCATGGATGTTATGCCGGACTCCTACCGACCAAAACCCCCACGGTATCGCCCAGCAGCCCATAGTTGGGAGCCCCGGGTAAGCCCTCGGAAGGATGTCCCAGGGCTCCCAACAGACCCACGGCTTCAATGCGGCCTCGTCTAGGGGGTAGTTCGGGTGCTATCCCGCCTCTATGGGGGTTTCCGGGTACCATCCTGTTTCATACGAGGGGGGGCGTGCGTGAGTCCGGCACGTCACGCTGCCGTCATGGGCCTGCTTCTGTAAGGACGATGAGCAGCCAACTCACCGTCCTCAGGCCCCCGGTCAGGGAGGCCGATGGTCTTCGGCGAAGACACGTCGGCGGCGCCCAAGCCGATGACTGCGGAACTCGGGTGGGAGAGTTCTCTCCCGCTCCCGCCCCGCCGCCTCTTTCACGAGCATGACCTGCTCGCAGAAAGAGGCGGCGCAGTCCCACTTACTCCCGCTGGAGACCATGGCTCCCACCATGGTCTCGAACGAGAGAGTGTCCACGCCCAAACCTACCACGAGGACCTGGCGCTGTTGCGCCCACGCCATGCACTCCACCAGCGTGTGGAGCGCTGTGTCATCGCTGCGGTCCCCGCAGTGCTGACAACCGGCCGTGGTTTCCCGGTGTCTTCGCCACAGATACCTACCGAAGCTACCGTGCCCGGTAAGCATCTGTGACAACCGGTAGGAGAGAGCACCATGTCTCCTCTCCAGCCACTCGTCCATGACCGGTCTGATTGTGGCGAATCCCCCCTTTGGTTGCTCTTTGTACAAGGGGTACAGATATAATCATTATGTGCGATAATGCAAACGGGACTACATTTTGGAGGTGTAACAAAAGGCAAGAATGCAGTGCCTCTATTACAATAAATAATGAAAATTGTACAATAGTAATTTATTCTATCCTGTGATCTTGAAATATGGTCGTCTAACGATATGGTCATCTAGGTAACCAGTCATTTTGCTACCTTGTAAATTTTGTACAAAGACTTCTTGCAGTCTTTGTCGTTTTCAGATCTAGTCATTCTAACGATCGTTCCATAAAATATTAAAATCTATTGCTTAAGGCTATGAAGTATTCCTGTTGGCAACATAACATATTTCTATACTTTTTCAAAATTCAGAAAAATGTGCCTACATTATCTACAATCGATAAAAAGATAAGGCCATGCCTGTTTCTGGTTATCTTTTTTTATCATTACATTAACAAAGTTGACGGACGATACACGTTTATTAAAAAAAATACCGTCAACATGGCACAGCCCCTCAAGGTGTGGACCAGGTTCTCTGTAACCAAAGAAGGCAGTACGTTTAACTTTCGAGTTGTAGAAGCACCGCAAGAACGTATAGATGACATAACAGACTTTATCGTGGAGTATTTTCTGATGGAAGAAAGTATCGCAAAAGCAACAGGTAACTAATTTCCATTTTACTTCAATTGAAAATTCTGTAAGGAAATTTAAAGGATAGTAGAATTGATGCAATAATTCAGAACTGAATTATTTTTGGGCATTTTTGGCATAGCATAAAACGTAACTTTATGCAGCAACAAGTTTTATCAGACGTTTCGTATAGCATTGCCACACGCCTTTGCACTAAAAAGTCTTTGTAGGCAAATTACCAGATTCTCGATTCCCCTCGCTTTAACAGTATCACGCTCAAACCAAAATTGTCGGGGAATAATCCACCAAAATAACGTCATATATATGCTATGATGCACATTAGGGGCACATGCCCAGTAGTGAACTGCAGTTAGCTAATTGAGATAGGTACTAGGTATACTTACAATTAAAACAAATTGAGATGTTGACGGTAATGGTAAGGCCGGCAAGGCATCCTTACAACAGTCCCTATCCTATTTCTGAGTCTTTTTGTAACCATCCCTCTTTCACCTATTTATACAGGGTGTAATCGTTAAGTGTGTCCAGGCGATTATTCCGTAACTATTACGGATATCAAAAAACTGTAAACTGATATCGAAAGTATGTTACCTAATGAGTAAAATGACATCAATAACTTTTTAAAAATCAATCGAGATGTATCTAACATTTTGACATTAAACACTCCCATACATTTGATATTAGATTAGTAGAAAGGTTTTATCATCTCGATTGATTTAAAAAGTTATTGATGTCATTTTACTCATTAGGTAACGTAAATCAAAAAACTTTAAACTGATATTGAAAGTACGATATCGGTTTAAAGTTTTTTGATATCTGTAATAGTTACAAAATGGCGATTTAGTTAGTTGGCGAAATGTGGGGGCTAGCACCTCTGCCTACCCCTTCGGGGAATACAGGCGTGAGTTTATGTTATGTTATGTTAGTTACAAAGTAATCGCCTGGACACACTTAACGATTACACCCTGTATAGCCAGGTGCGACCTCTGATAGGGTTTTTTTTTTTTTTTTTTTTTTATCGTGCGAAAAATCCCCACGGATACCACCCCCACGGAGCCAGTGGAGGTGGTTATGTCGGACTCGAACCGACTAAAACGCACGCCGTCTTGGGTCCTTGGTTGCCGGAGGTGAGATTGCCAAAAGCATATCTCTCGCACCCCGGCAGACCCAGGACCATCTCTATCGAGATGGCCCCCTTCGGGTTGTGGGGACCACAGTGTCCCCATCTAGCCCCGGTTACGGGGAGGCGCATTTTGCGCCGCCGCCGCGGCCTGCTTCTGCTAGGGTGACAGGCGGCTCCACCGGTCACCCCCAGGCCAGCGCTCATGGAGGACGGAGGTCGTTCTGCGACCTCCGACGTCCGGTTCGTCTTCGCTCTGCGCGGGCTTCCCGGGCCCGGAGTCTGGTCCGGACCCGACCGGCCGCCTCCTTCTCGAGCATTACTTGCTCGCAGAAGGAGACAGCCGCACCCCAAGCGTTCGCGCATCTTACCATCGCTGTGAGCAACGTGGCGAGTGTGAGGACTCCCACCCCCAGAGCCGCCACTAGGACCCGCCTCGGCGTGTCCCACGCCGGGCACTCGGTCAGCGTGTGCAGCTCCGTGTCCTCGCTCGCATCACAGTGATGGCACTCGGACGTTGGCTCCTTCCGGATCCGACACAGGTAACTCCCGAAACACCCGTGTCCGGTGATCACCTGCGTCAGCCGGTACGAGAGGCTGCCGTGTGGCCTCTCTAGCCACTCCTCCATGATGGGTCTTACCGCCGCTATTACGGCGTGCCCTGCGCTTGGTCGCCCAAGTCGTAGCTCCCATTCCACTACCATGTCCCTGTGGAGCTGAGACCTCACGGCCCGAATTTCATCAGGCTCGGGTTCCCGTCCCTGCTCCCGCGCCTCCTTTCGATACCGATATAGCATCGAAAGGGCTCTCGCATCCAGGTTCCACGGTAGGGATCCGGCAAGGAGACTCGCCGCCTCCAGAGATATCGTGCGGTACCCCCTAATAGCCCTGCTGGACATTGCACGCTGCGGCCCACGCAGCAGACGCGCATTGTGGACCGTCAGGGTGTCCGCCCATATTGGGCACCCATATAGGGCCATAGACCGCACGACTCCCGCGTAGAGTCTCCTGCAGGAGTCATCCGGCCCCCTCATGTTGGGCAGCAGGCGCCCCAAGGCGGCAGCTGTGTCCTTCAATTTAGGGGCCAGTCTTCGGAGATGCTCCCCGAAGTTCCACCGGCCGTCGAGAACGAGTCCCAGATATTTCATCTGGGGCTTGATGGCGATGGAAATGTCTCCCACTATGAGGCTGGAATCCTCTGGTGGGACGCGCCGAGGCCCATGAAAGAACATGGCCTCGGTTTTATGCAGAGCCACCTCGAGACCCAGCCGCCGGATCCGCTCCACGACTTGGGCAACCGCGGTCGTGGCCTTCAGGGTCGCTTCGCGGTATGTAGACCCGCACGCCGTCACCAGCGTGTCGTCCGCATAACACGTGACGGCGGCACCATCCGCGAGCTCATCGCGAAGCACCCAGTCGTAACCGATGTTCCACAGTAGCGGTCCCAGGACCGATCCCTGCGGAACACCGCACGACATCTCTCGCCGACCGAGCCCGGTCGCACTTGGGTAGACGACTGCTCTCTCCGATAAATACGCCCCGACTATGCGGCGAAGGTAGAGAGGCACTTCGTGATATACGAGCGCCTCCCTAATGCAGCTCCAGGGCAGGGTGTTAAAGGCGTTGGCGATGTCCAGTGACACCGCCAAAACCACCTCGCCCCGAGTGACGGCGTCCTTCGCCAGAGTCCTCACGCGCATGATGGCATCCACGGTGGAGCGCCTCCGGCGGAAGCCATACTGGCCATCCGCCAGGTCAGGCCCCACTCTGGATAGGTGCTCGACGAGGCGCTTTGCAATGACTCTTTCAAAGAGCTTGCACACCTCGTCGAGCAACACTATGGGCCTGTAGGCGGACGGTGAGTCCGCCGGGCGCCCCGCCTTTCGGATGAGGACCAGTTTCCCCGTCTTCCACATCTTCGGAAACTGGCCTCGCTCCAAACATGCGCTGAGAAACCCTCTCAGTCGGGGCTCGAGAGCGTCTTCTTCGCCTAGAGCTAGGACCCACGCTCGGCCTGGAATGCCGTCTGGTCCCGGGGCGGTGTTCTTGGCCTTAAGCCTTAACACCGCCAGCTCTAGCTCTACCCAAGTGACCTCGGGCACGTCGTCGTCATCCACGTTGGGCGCCATAGGCGACCTAGGTGGCGGAGTCATCTGCGGTGGAATATGTTCCACCGCCCGCGCTGGGAACAGGGAGCCAACGACTCCTCCGAGCAGCTCCGGCTGGAGACACCGGGTCAATGGCGGGGCCCGGGGGCGCAGCTTGCCCCTTACCATAAGGTAAGGCCGCCCCCATGGGTCCCGCTCCAGCGTCTCCAGCAGCTCTTTATGAGCTGCTGCCTTTGCTTGCCTTATGGCCACTCGGAGGGCCTTTCTGACCTCCCTGTACCTCGCATGAAGCTCCGCCTCTCGGGGCTCCATATCTGCGGGGCGGCTACGCCTCCTTCGGAGTCTGGTCCACCGGCGGAAAGCGATCACGGAGGCCTGTCGGAGCCTCGCAATGTCCGCCGACCACCAGTAGACCTGACGCCTCAGATTATAGGGCGGAGCCCTAGGCATAGCCGCGTCGCAGACACGCGTCATGGCCTCCCGGAACCACGCCGCCTCATCGTCTATGTCGACAGGCCTGTCCGGCACAGAGGCCCAGGCCTGTACGATGGCGGCCTCCAGGAGGACCTCCCGATCCATTCGCTTAAGCACCCAACGTGGCTCGCGTGGGGCCGGTGTAAACGGCGCGGCGTCCGCAGGAGGGGAGACGTCGAACCGAATGTATCGGTGATCCGACGCTGTCCCCACCTCCTCAAGGACACGCCAGCCCTGCACACGGCCTGAGAGCGGGGCGCTCGCGAACGAAAGGTCCACAATTGAGTCGCCCCAGCTCTTCACGCACGTGGCGACGGCCCCGCGATTCAGGAGAACTAGGCTGAGACTATCAGCCCAGCTCTCCACTGCCCTGCCCCTCGGATTCGTGCGCCGGGAACCCCAGTTCATAGACCAGGCGTTAAAGTCCCCGAGCACCAGAACCGGGTGAGGGTAACAGGTATTGACGATGACGGTCAGATGATCCAGCCACTGCTGGTACTCATCTATGACTCGGCTCGGCGAGAAGTAGACTGCCACGACCGCTATTCCCCCCACGAGTGCCGCTACGCAGCCATTCCCCCTTGTCACGACAACAAGGGGGGGACTGCCGGCAGCGGCGTTGTGCACCAGTGCCACCGATCCGTCCAGGTCGGTTTCCCAGGCAGGCCCGAGAAACCGGTGAATGTACGGCTCGGCGACAGCGGCGACATTAATGCCCCACTGTGCGGTGCTCTGGAGCAGAAGTGCCTGAGCATCGACACAGTGGTTTGCATTTGCCTGCAGGACGCGGAGCTGAGGATCCATTATGGAACCCCCATCTCCGCGCCCTGCCGCGAACCAGAGACGGAGCGCCTGCCTCCCGGCTTTGGCCTCCCCGCGGTGCAGGCCTTGGCACCAACCCTATGGTCGGCCGGCTTGCCCTCCGCTGCACACCTGAAGCAGTGCAACGGAGCTTCGCAACTACCGGCCTTATGACCGGGTTGGCCACAGCGGAAGCAACGGTCACCGACTGTTACCTCCGCCGTGCACTGCACCCCTACGTGGCCTACCGACAGGCACCGGAAGCACCGTGCCGGTCGGGCCTGCAGGAGCCGCACCTGCACCTTCTGGAAGCCCCCGATGAGGAGGCTCCGCCCATCGGCAACCTTTTGGGCTGCCGCGATGGGGCAGCCGACAACTGCTGCCCCCAGTCCACGCCGGCCGAAGCGTATAGCTCCGACCTTTACTGTGTCCTGAGGACAGCCTCCGGCCTCAACCACGGCGAGCCTAAGCTCCTCGGCCGTGATGGAGTCGTCCAAACCCGATATGCGCACTTCTGCGCACTTGTTGGGCCTGGACACCCGGACATCAGCCGCGTCCAGCGTCTCCCTAAGCGTAGCCGCCAGGGCGTCGGCTTTAGGGCCGCTGGTAGCGCCGGGGACCTCGAAGATCCGAGATCCGGTGCGCGTGGGCTTGCACACCAGATCCGGGATCCCAAGGGCTCCCAGGTCGATGCAGGCCCTTGCCTGCCTCACCACCTGGGCGTACTCCACACCTCTCTCCGACGCCTCCGCCGTCAGTGTGATGACGACGGCCGTCGATCGAGGGGCGCGGAGCCTCCTCGGCGCTGTTGCCATCGCGGCAGCCTTGGCCCTTCTGGCCAATTTGGCTGCCTTTTTGGCGGCATTCCGTCTCTGTTTACTGGCTCCCGCTACCTCCCAGCCCCCTAACGGGGGGTTCGAGGATTTTGCTGGAGCCAGAGCCCGGGCCGGGGCTGAAGCCCAGGCCGGGGGCGGGGCTGAGGCCAGGGCTGGGGACTTCTTCCCCTTGCCCTTGCCCTTGCCCCGGGCACCCTGAGTGGGACCCGCAGGACCTAGAGGGGGGCGGCGAGCCGTCACCGCCGCCGGGGAGGCTGCGCCCCCCCTCACTGCGGCGGCGTACCCGGCCGGCGTCGCGAGAGGAGGACGGCGGGCGATGTCAAGGATCGCCTCGAGCCGCCGGTTGGTGCGCTCCTCCTGCGCGACCATCTCGGTGCGTATGGCCGCCATAAATTCGGCCAACGACGCCGGCTCTGCAGGTCGAGTCGGCGGCTGCACCTGTTGCCGTGGCGGCTGCGCAGTTTGCGCTGGCCGTGGCGGCTGTGCAGCCGGCGCTGGCCGCGGTGGCTGCGCAGTTTGCGCTGGCCGCGGCGGCTGCGCAGCTTGCGCTGGCCGCTCCGGCTGCACCGGCCGCCCCGTGAGCGCCGAGTGAGCCGACCGCTCCTGCTGCGCCTTCCGCATTGACCGAGTCACCACTCCCCCCGGCAACTCGGTCAGGTGCTCGACCCTCTTTTTGAGGGCCTCCAGCTCCGCTGTGACCCTCTCGAGCCGGCGCTGGGACTCCACCTCTTGTTGTTGGGCCTCGTCCGCCCTCCTCGCCTGCTCGGCCACCTGCTCGGCCAGGCCCACGCTGGCGGCAACGATCTGCTGCACGACCCCGAGCATTGCAGCCTGCTCGGGAGTCGGAGTCTCCGTCTGCCCCGCCATCATCCGGCCGAGCCGATGGCTGAGGATCATGGTCCTTCTATAGTTCGCCAAGACCAACGGCACCTCCTTCCCTGGGTCAGCTCCAACCCACGGGGAGGAGTCCCGAGGGGGGGCCGGGGCGGCCTCCCTACCGCTCCTCCTCTCCCTTTCGCGGCCGGTGGCCTGCACCTTGACCACCCGCTCCTCCTCGCCGCTGCCGCTGCTACTGCTGTCGCTGTCGGGGATGACATGCTCATCCACCTCGGCCACCAACGACAGGGGAACCTTTTTCCTCCCCTTCCCTTTGCGCTTTTTGGCTGCAGACCTCGTCTGCAACCCAGGCAACGCCTGCCTGTTCTCCTTGGTGGTGACGCCAGATTCCTCTGACGTCACCGCCGCCGGTGATACGGACGCCACATCGTCCATGGGTAGCGCGTCCTCCGCGCTACTATTTTTGTTGGGGCCGGATTTAGAGCTCGGCGCCGGGCTCAGGCAATGAGTGTCCCCCCCAGAATACGGATAGGGACTGCCGTTGCCGACTGGCAACGGGAGGGACTCCCCAGCTAGGCTGGGACCCTCCTGGGTAGATTTTTTCGTATATTCGTCCATTGCATAGGTTTGAGGTTTGCGTCCTCCGACGTTGACGCCCTTGGGACTGGACTCCCTCCAGCCACTCATCCCATCGCCAGGCGTCAGAGCTTGGGATTGGGAATTTTTTATAGAGGTTAACTCCTCGCGGATCCGGAGATCCACCGGTCCTGTCAGTTCAGGATTACGGCCGGGCCGAACGGGGTCTGCACCAGACCGAGTCCGTCCGCCCCTGGGGGTAATTTTTTATAGAGGTTGTCTTCCTCGCAGCCCACTAGGAGCCACCGTTCCTGACCTAGGTCAGGCTTACGGCTTAGCCGCACGGTGGTCTGCACCAGACCCTGTCCCCCACCTCTGGACGGAGCCAGAGGTGAAGAACCCGTCCGCCTTAGAGCGTACCCTCCACTACGCCCTCTGCAAACAGAGGGACATGTGGAGGGCCCACGAGCGGCCCCAGACAGGGCCACTCCCGCCTTGATTGTCTGAACGTCCCTCCCTTGTCCCCTCTGAAAACAGAGGGATACTGGGAGAGACGCCGACGACCACGGGCCTTGCAGGCCCGTCATCCCACGACCCCACCTCAGTGAGGTCCGCCGATGGGTTATTTGTCAACGGCCAACAGAACTCCCTAAGTGGAAGTCTGTTAGCCGTTGTCCAGGGTGCACCAGCCCTCCCGCTTCCGCTCCCCAGGACCGCGGTCCAAAGGGGGAAGAAACGGGAAGGCCAACGTGGAGGTTACCCAACCCGCACCCCACCTCTGATAGGGTTTGACTCGATATTAGCAAAATTATGAATCATGTTTATCACTTATCATGCTGAATTGCTGTAAGGTTCTAATTTAGGTCCTTTGCTATTTCCATCGATGTGTTGCTCAACCTACATTGCAGTTTAAATATTGATGTCCCTCTGTGTACAGTCAGCATCAGAAAGATGTCTGACGATCTTAATTTCTTTTTTAACCCTTTCCAGTTGACTGAGTGCTCTGATATTTGGTATACAACTTCAGTTCATATCAATAAAACAGTTTGATTTGTTCTTAATACGAGAGTTTTAAGATTATTTTAATAATTCCATAGCTTGATGTCCTATGGAATACTAGTTTGGGGAAGTGCAGCAGATTTAGAAACTATATTTATATTGCAGTTCGTGCCATTTATTGTTTAGGCAAGAGAGACTCCCTCAGGGACCGATTTAAGGATATTAACATTTTAACTGTAGCTTTTCAATATGTATTTGAAAACATAATGTATGTCAGGAAAAATATATCTCATTACACAAAAGTAAGTGACATTACAGACAGAAATCTGCGTAACAAACATAGACTTCTACTTCCATGTAATCGGCTTAGCAGGGTTAGTGATTCCTATAAGGGGGATGGTATACGTTTTTATAATAAACTGCCAGAATCGATCCTTGGTATGCCTGACAATAAATTCAAAACCTTTGTAAGGACCACCTTATCCAAAAAAGCATACTATAGGATAGATGATTACTTGAAAGATAAAAATGTCTGGCTTGAGCATGGTGCAGGCTCCTCGTAAAATGCTATAATTACAGCATGGTACTGTATTAGTTACGTGACTTATTTGTTACATTATGTAACTTTGGTTTAATTCTTCATTATGAAGTGTTTTATATACTTGTTGTGATGTATTGTTTATCCAGACGCAAAATGTAGGTACATTCATCCACATTTAGCTTTAAGAAAATATTGTAAATTGACGTCTAAAAAATGCCGCAGTGGAGTTTGTTGCGCCGTTTCTTCTCCACCAGCGCCTTGGAAGCGGTGGTAAACTGAGATTAAGTAGAATTAAAAACGGACGTCAATAAGAAACAATTTTATTGTTCAAAATTGAAAATAAATGACTATGACTATGTCGTCAAGATATTTCTGATTTTGACTGTACTATCTGTAAAATATAAATAACCGGCTATAAACAGACTGCCATGTTTTTGTTAAATAATTGTTTTTTTTTTGCTACTAAAGGTGTGACGAAAAGTGAAGAAGCAATAGAAATATACCGAAAGATATTTTCGACAGAACTTAAATTTCCTGGGGTACATATGCTAGTGTGCTGTGCTGATAGTGACAGTAATGAAATAGGAGATATCGTTGGTGGCACCTTCATGTGGTTAATGGAAGACAATAATCCTGTTGATATACCGGTGAGTATAAATCAATAATGATATGCATATTAATTTTGAGCGTGCACTGATGCGTACCGTACATTGTACATAAGTGCAATAAATGCATACCAAGCATTATCTAGCGACTGAAACTAAGCAACGCATCGCAAACGTGCATATCATTATTACACTAGTCAAAACTGCGAACAGCCCGGAGTAATCACCGTCAGTGGATCTTCCATTGTCTCAAAGAAATATCACACCTAGTTGCTCCATGCAACTACAATAAAATAATAATTATTTGATTGCACTCAATAAATTTAAAATTTCTTATGACAATATCTCTTCTTATGACGTCTGGGTGCCTTCCAATTAGACACGTGAAGGGGCACGCTGTTACACCACTCCTAAATTTTAATATAAATTTTATATGGGATATGTCGAAGACAACCTCACCTCCGGCCTAGCACCACGACCCTCAGTCGGCGTGTAGTTTTAGTCGGTTTGAGTCCGGCGGGGGAGGTTTCCGTGGGGATTTCCGCACGACAAAACAAAGGGACAGTATTTCAGGTTGAAACAAAGCCCGCAGTACTGATGGATTTGTATTTACACTTGATTTATGGCTATGAAATGTATCTTTGTTTCAGATAGAATGTAAAGAACTAAAGAAGTTTTTCGCAGTTATAAATGCAACTATGGCTTGGTATAATACATTAGCGGAACAGAAAGTTTCTAAATATTATGATGGAAGAATCATGGTGGTTCACCCAGATTACAGAGGAATGGGTATTGCACAGCAGTTCTTCCAGATAATGTTAGTAATTATACATTAAGAAAAAAAAAACTTTAATTATTGTGTTTAATGTGGGAAATACAATCGTATTATAAGAGTAGTAGCTGTCCCAAGAAATATTACTCTGGCTTCCAAATAGTCAATTCCCACTGCAAGCGCACATTTTAGCGTGGGATTACTACAACCCAATACATATCAGAAATCTGAATGCGGTATGCATATTTTGCAAATGGATGTCCTCCTATCGCCTCGTCTAATTGATTTGCTGATACAGTATTTAAGGTTCCTTTAAATATTTATTGTTAATTTTGATACTTTATAGGTAATTCATGGCAGCAATTAGTGTGTAATTACTTAGTTGATAGACGTTCTTTTGTATTTTTCAGAAACGTATGAACCTATATGACGATCACGATTGTTTCAGGCCACAGGTATGCAGAGAAGATAATGTGCCATTGACTACGGGGTTGATGACAACATACGGCACACAAAAAGCTGCCCAACGGGCTGGATGGGAAACAGTCTATGACTTCAGCTTTGAAGAGTTAGGCAAGAAGTTTGGCATCACCTTCACAGAAGATACTCCAGAAAAATGTAAATTAATGATGGCAAGAGTACAGAAAAGTAAATATTAGGTAATTTCTCCGGTATCGAACTTCATTGTTATAATTTTGATAGGAATAAAAACAAACATCTGTATCAATTAGCGTCTAACAGGTATTGCGCAGAACCATCCCAGAGATGAGAACAGTATTCCACACAAGAGCGAATCTGTGTCTTGTACAAAAGACACCGCTGCTTCGGCGTGAAAAACCGCTTCGCCCTGTGATGTTGTTTCTTAAAGCATTTTGTATGCTAACTGCATACAAAATGCTTTAAAGAAATCATTCAAATGCTTTGACAAAATTGGTATAATTGCAATTTGGAATAATTTTTAATTATAATACGAGTAAGTAGGTATACTTAGGTAAGCCAAATTATCTACTCGTGTCGGTTCCTATCAACTTTATTGATAATCAAAGAAAAGTATTGATATTGCACACGTTTTTCAACAAAACATTAATTACCTACAGGCTACACTGAAAAAACTAACAGTTGAATTTCTGAATGTTGATTCCTTAACAGTTGAGTCAGCAATAAATTACGTTGTGACAACCATAGTACTACATTCTGGTGGAGCGCTTATGTATTTTCTTAATTATTTCCCACATGATTTAATTGTATTTCAATTTTTGTAATTTAAAAGAACCGCTTCTGTGAGGGAATAATGTTTGAATATTGGCGCTCATTTGTTGACCACTTAGTGTTGAAGAAGGCCAATGAATGGCGCTGCGCACGGATTTTTCGAACTATATTTTGAGAATGAAGTTTCTACGCAAGACTCTCAAGCACCACGGCGGATCATCTACCCGCTCGCATTTTTTAATCAGTCACTAACCCGCACCCAGCACCGAAAGGTGTCTATGACTCCGCTAACGCACAAAACGGAAGTTTGAGTAATTCAACTCCTCGTTTCTTTTTCTGTGTAATTCTATAAGTTCCTTTGGCCACATTCTCAAGTCAGTATAAGTGAAGTGTATCGGAAGAAAACGACAAATTCAAGAAAATAACCGACCGGTCGAAAATTACCTACCTACCAACACGTGCCAGGAACCACGCCTGTCTACAGCTGAATCCTCACGAGGTGGAACTCAGGTCAGTGCCGGTTCTCTTACGTTTTCATTCATAGAAGCGGTCACATGTGTATTTTCTTTTCATTACTACCTAACTGCTGGTCATAGGAGCTTATACGCTCTGTGTGCAAACACACCACTTGGTAGGACTATATAAACGTCCTACCATAATTTATGGTCCTTACGAGTCGGATAGGCCAGTAAATAACATATTCACGTAATTATTGGTGAAAAATATTTCTTTCCTATTCATTTAATTAAAAGATTCACGTAATTTTGGTGAATTCTTTCCGCCATCTTAGTTTCATTACTTTCATTCGCTAACAGATTTACGTAAATTATTTGGTAAATTCTGCATTTAAAACGCTAAATCTACGTAATAATTGGTAGATATTTATAATAGTTGGTGATTTACGTATTAATTGGTAAATAATCATCATTCTATTCGCATACGCGTAACTTTGTAGATACCTATCTAGGTACGTAGTTACATTCCCGCTCCGCTGTGCTACTTGCGCTATTATATAATAAGCCGTAGCACAATTTTCAATAAAAAGTAGGTATATCTAAACTGTTTGTGTTGAATTACTATTATATTATAGTAGGTACCTTACAGATAATCTTCTTGTTATATTTCAATAGGTAGGTCCTACCTATCGTTAATTTGCAAACATGTCGTCAGGTCAGATTATTATGTTGAATCAAAAAAAGGAATTATTGTTTGCACGCATTAATCGTTGGTATAAATCGTCGAAATCAGTTGTGTGTTTTGACATAACGACGCGAGCCAATGAGGAATTTTTGGCCGAGACCGAGACCATCGACGACGTTCGCGATAAGTTCGAGTCGATTGTGTATCAAATAAATAGCTTAAATTTATCATTAGAACCCCCTGTGGAGCCCGAATATTCTTGCCTTGACTCATTCGATGAATTGTATTCGAGAATAAAACGCATTAGAAATAAATTATCTACGCCCAAGGTCAAGGAGATCGCCTCACACGGGTCGAGTAATTCAAACGCGTCTGTAGTGAAATTGGAAATGCTTGTTATTCCGAGTTTTGACGGACGCCCTGAAAACTGGAATACATTTTATCAGTCCTTTAAGGCCAATATTCATTCAAACACACAATTGTCTGATTCGCAACGTGTGCAATACCTATTCTCAAAATTAACCAAAGACGCATTAAAGTTCACTGCCGGTATTGTTCCGTCAAGTGAGACCTACAGTATAGTGTGGGACGCCTTGGTCAAGAAATACCAAGATAAACGCTCATTAGGTTCATATTATCTTAATAATATATTAGACTTAAAGAATTGTTCACCTAGTGTGAACTCACTTGATTCATTTATAGGTATATATTCCTCCTCTATCGCCGCGCTTAAAGAGTTAGGTATAAATGATTTAACGGACTTCATGTTTCTACAATGTGCCTTGAGGAAAATGGACACGCTAACCATCCAAGCCTTCGAACTTTCTGTTCGAGGTGTCGATATACCTACGACGCAACAGCTGATCGACTTTGTACAAGATTATGCTAAGATGATTGAACGGTCAAACCCGCGGTCTTCGTCATATGCGAAGTCGTCGTAATTCTAAGTCGTTTGTTGTCAGTGTGCCGATTAATAATAAGTCGAATGCGCCCGCCGCAGTTGACGCGTCATGTTGTTTATGTGGCGGCCGCGACCACCGACACCTGTATAACTGCGCTCAGTTTAAAAATATGCAAAATGCAAAGGCTAGATATGAGTTTATTAAATCTAAGCGTGGTTGCGTGAATTGTCTAAGCACATTACATAATCTCCCGCAATGTAAAAGTACGTCAGTTTGTTTCTGTCAGAAAAAACATCATAAATTATTGCATTTTGAGAATAATGTTAATAATTCGCACTCGCATGCGACGACTGTTGCCGCATCCCCGCCGCCCCAGTGCGACCTTGACGGTCCCACTCCTGAGTCACCGCTCGCTTCAAGCACTGTGCATTCGTATGCCTCTAGCCATAAGGGTGATATTCTCTTGGCAACCGCTCAGATGTATGCTCGCCCTAAAGGTAGCACTGGAAATAAATCTGTAGTCAGATGTCTAATTGATAATGGCTCACAGAATAACTTAATAACATTGTCCTGTTGTCGTTTATTAAATTTACCAATAATACCAATGAGTAATTCTGTTGTCAAAGGTGTTGGCTTCACTTCGCACACGATAATAGGCTATGTGTATTTGGACATTGAATCTCGTATTTATGCAGATCATAAGTATACTATACATGCGTTAGTTATGAATAGCCTCACGGATCAATTGCCCTCGCAATTAATTAAGTGTGATCGCGAGTTAAATCTTCGCGATTTACCGCTTGCTGACTTAAGCTGGAACATTCCAGGAAACATTGATATAGTATTAGGTGCACAGCTCTTCCCGTATATCTACTTAGGAAATAGAGTCGAGTGTGGTCCCAGTGCCCCTTGTGTACTATCAACCGCGTTTGGGTATGTACTTATGGGTGATTACCCACGTAAAGTTGTTGTGCCTACAACCGCATCCTTTTCTGCGCTAGCACTAAATGATTTAGTGCAAAAACCATGGGAACTTGAGGAAGTTCCTGTGAAGCGCCTATTGTCTCCAGAAGAAACCGAGTGCGAGAATATTTTCACATCTACTGTGACTCGCGATGACGTAGGTCGTTATACGGTTGCGCTGCCGTTCTGCAAGGATCCCTCTGAACTAGGGAACTCGCGCGGCGTCGCTCACCGCCGGTTTTTGTCGCTCGAGCGTAAACTTCGTCAATCACCAACCGTACGCGAAAATTACAATAAGGTTTTTCGGGATTGTTTGGATAACGGTTGTCTTGGTCTCGTTGATGACTCTAATTTGTCTATGGATGGTTATTACATACCACATCGCGCAGTGGTTCGACATGACAAACCGATGCCGCGTATTGTGTTAGACGCGAGCGCTAAAACCCACACTTGTCGTTCGCTCAATGATATTTTACATATTGGTCCCAATTTACAGGCAGACCTGTTTTTATTATTATTAAATTTTAGGCTATTTCCTATCGCAATGAACGCTGACATAAATACTCACCGCAAATCGCTTGAGTTTGATGTTGGCAGTCATGTCGCAAAGGTTTTAGGTCTCTCGTGGGAGCCGTGTGGAGATAATTTTTATTTCACATCCACCTTGGTAGTTGAGAAGTGCACTAAGAGAAATATACTCTCTATAGTTGCGCGACTATTTGACGTGCTCGGGTTGGTGGCACCTGTGATACTCTACGCCAAGTTGTTAATTAAGGAACTTTGGCTTAGTAAGAGTGATTGGGATGACCCTGCTCCAGAGCATATACGCTCACGCTTTTCCGCTCTCGTTCAAGAATTAAAATTGCTTGACACATTAAAAATTCCGCTATATATAGGTGTCGAAGTTGATTGCGAATTACGTCTTGTCGCATTTTGTGATGCCAGCCTGAATGGCATGGGATGTGTTATTTATGCACATTGTACCTACCCATCTGGCATTCAAACTCGCATTTTGTGTGCGAAATCAAAGGTCACTCCGACAAAGATTACTACGCTTGCTCGATTAGAGTTATGTGCTATCTTGCTTATGTCAAAGTTAATAAGAACTGTACGTGATTCTTATGCATTACGCATTCCCATTACTGACATTTACGCCTTTTCTGATTCCACGATTGCCTTATCATGGGTTCACTCGTCACCACAGCGGTGGTCGATTTTTGTTAGCAACCGGGTCGCTCAGTGTCAAGAAAACTTGAACGCTAAACATTTTTATCACGTCGCCGGAGACATTAACCCGAGTGATTGTCTATCACGCGGCATGCTCCCCTCGCAACTTTTGACTTATGATTTGTGGTGGAACGGTCCAGCATGGATCCGCGGCCCCCCTGATGAATGGCCTATTAAGTCATTCTCTCCCGCCAACTGTTCTGACTTACCTGAGCATAAGGCAAATGTGTTGAGTGTGACAACAAAACACACAGAGTCGCCATTGTTATGTACATTAGCACAACGTGTTTCTTCTTGGCAGAAACTACTACGTATCATTACATACGTTTTAAAATTCGCACGATTTAAATTTAAGATCGAACCTCATTCTGTATCAGGATTACATCCTGTCCTTCTCCCTAAACGCGATCACGTTGTTGATCTAATAATTCAGCATTTTCATGTTGTCAATTGTCATACTGGACCTGGACTCCTCATGTCTATCATAATATATAAAACGCGTACTGGTACTTACAAACTCGCTGTAAACGGGTTGTATCCTATCCCAACGCAATAACTTACAACGCTAAATAGAATCTTAAACTTTAATTTTTAACTCAAACTTTAAACATACTTTAGATAGAATATTGTTAGTCTAAGTTGTTATTTTAGCTATGTGTATTATTATGTTATACAAATTCACTATGGGCTCTAATCAGCCAGTGTTCGCTTGTTTGTTTCGTAACGTCTTGCGACGTTCCAAAGCCGGGTGCATGGTGGAGCGCTTATGTATTTTCTTAATTATTTCCCACATGATTTAATTGTATTTCAATTTTTGTAATTTAAAAGAACCGCTTCTGTGAGGGAATAATGTTTGAATATTGGCGCTCATTTGTTGACCACTTAGTGTTGAAGAAGGCCAATGAATGGCGCTGCGCACGGATTTTTCGAACTATATTTTGAGAATGAAGTTTCTACGCGAGACTCTCAAGCACCACGGCGGATCATCTACCCGCTCGCATTTTTTAATCAGTCACTAACCCGCACCCAGCACCGAAAGGTGTCTATGACTCCGCTAACGCACAAAACGGAAGTTTGAGTAATTCAACTCCTCGTTTCTTTTTCTGTGTAATTCTATAAGTTCCTTTGGCCACATTCTCAAGTCAGTATAAGTGAAGTGTATCGGAAGAAAACGACAAATTCAAGAAAATAACCGACCGGTCGAAAATTACCTACCTACCAACACGTGCCAGGAACCACGCCTGTCTACAGCTGAATCCTCACGAGGTGGAACTCAGGTCAGTGCCGGTTCTCTTACGTTTTCATTCATAGAAGCGGTCACATGTGTATTTTCTTTTCATTACTACCTAACTGCTGGTCATAGGAGCTTATACGCTCTGTGTGCAAACACACCATTGGCAGGACTATTTACACGTCCCACCACATTCAATATAACAAATTAAAAAAAGTTAAAATCTAATTGTTGTTACAACCAAAAAAATGGGTTAAGCTAACATATTTTTTCATGTATAATCGCATAGCGGTCAATTTAACTAATAATTCGGTAATGTCAACATAATGTTAAGTTGAATCAGCAAATGAACTTAGTCAAAGTTACAAAATTAATTCAACTATTTGCAAATATTTTAAACAACAAAGCAAATTGGTTAAAATAACTATTGTGAATAGTTGTCAACACCTAACATTTCATTACATAGTAGAATCAACAGATACATTTAGTCAAAATAACAAAAACATTTTAACCTTTTGCTAGAAAGGAGACTGAAACGATTACATACAATCTTGGGCCTAGTTGTAAGAAGATGAAAGTGGTGTCAATTAATAGCTTATATATTATCAACCTTTCACTGAAAATTCTGCGGATTTTGTCAATCTGAGAACAGAGATATAAGAGATTATGTAAATGTGAGGTTATGTTACAATCTTTATCTAACAGCTGATTCCTGAAGCGCAAAATGTGTTCTTTTGGACTAATAATATTTACTAGAAAATGTTTGAAAAATCATATGAATGAACGTCAACGACTTCAAGCGATAGGTAGGTAACAGGTAAGGAGATAGGGAAAGGATGTCTAAAATAAAATAAAAAATCATTGAATATAGTGTTTTATTCACCTTCTATTAAACACATTTTACATTTTAAACCTGCCAGGATGGCTGGTTAGATGAGGTTACAGGTATTTACTTACAGACTGAGGTGCAAGCCATTGCCGAATCACTGACAGAATTATTTCATCGTGTAAGGGCCGTCGGCCCAGTGTATTGCAGTGACCAGTGGATATACCACAATTCACACAGCGATCCATAGTTTCAATAATATCCAATCCATAAGCTGGCGGTAAAATGCAAAATAACAATTCCAAGTCAAACGTGTGAGCGATCTTCGGTGTCCAAGGTGAAAGCAAGGGTCGTACAGGGTAGGCAGGGTCAGAATCCGTAAAATACAAAGCAGTTGTCGTAAAAAATTACGAATAATCGGGAAAGCACTCAAAACGCATCGGAAAACACGAAACGATGAGCAAACAAAAACAGTCAGCAACTGTCTAGCGTCAATGTTAGTCAGCTGCCATGTCAGTGACATAGACTACAAATATAAGAGAGATTTGAATCGATATTAAATCGATAATCATTAATATTGGTTTTTCAGTAATTAATTGATATTTGATTTAATAATATGACTGTAATTATATGCACTATAATGCATGTAAGTATATATAGTGCATTTAATTACTTTGAGTTAATTATTTACAGCAAATATTTTAGTGTAATCGATTACTCAATTGATAATCTCACGAAAACTATTTTCTCATATTTCTCCGCATCCAGATTGAGAATTGAGGTGATTTTTCATATTATAAGATAGAAAAATATGACTAATTTTTTAGATCATAATATCTCAACTTATTACATTTGGGCCCACCATTTTCCATCTCCTTTATACAACCAATAAATAATGTTTAATTCAACCATATTGCAAAAGTTGTATCAACAAGCGAACGTAGCTAAATTTACAAAATTGATTCAACTATTTGCAAATATTATAAACAACAAAGCAAATTGGTTAAAATAATTATTGTGAATAGTTGTCAATACCTAACATTTCTTTACATAGTAGAATCAACAGATACATTTAGTCAAAATAACAAAAACATTTTAACCTTTTGCTAGAAATTTATACAACCAATAAATAATGTTTAATTCAACCATATTGCAAAAGTTGTATCAACAAGCGAACGTAGCTAAATTTACAAAATTGATTCAACTATTTGCAAATATTTTAAACAAGAAAGCAAATAGGTAAAAATGACTATTGTGAATAGTTGTCAACACCTAACATTTAAATACATAGTAGAATCAACAGATACATTTAGTCAAAATAACAAAAATATTTTGACCTTTTGCTAGAAATTTATACAACCAATAAATAATGTTTAATTCAACCATATTGCAAAAGTTGTATCAACAAGCAAACGTAGCTAAATTTACAAAATTGATTCAACTATTTGCAAATATTTTAAACAACAAAGCAAATTGGTTAAAATGACTATTGTGAATAGTTTTCAACACCTAACATTTCATTACCTAGTAGAATCAACAGATACATTTAGTCAAAATAACAAAAATATTTTAACCATTTGCTAGAAATTTATACAACCAATAAATAATGTTTAATTCAACCATATTGCAAAAGTTGTATCAACAAGCGAACGTAGCTAAATTTACACAATTGATTCAACTATTTGCAAATATTTTAAACAACAAAGCAAATTGGTTAAAATGACTATTGTGAATAGTTGTCAACACCTAACATTTCATTACATAGTAGATTTAACAGATAAAAGTCAAAATAACAAAAATATTTTAACCATTTGCTAGAAATTTATACAACCAATAAATAATGTTTAATTCAACCATATTGCAAAAGTTGTATCAACAAGCGAACGTAGCTAAATTTACAAAATTGATTCAACTATTTGCAAATATTTTAAACAACAAAGCAAATTGGTTAATATGACTATTGTGAGTAGTTGTCAACACCTAACAACTGAACCCAGGGATGTCTACAGAAAATTTTATTGCCCGAAAACGCTGTCTGATATCCCAACTGCCAGCCCCAGAATTAACCGAGTCACACCAGCTTGATTTGGTATATGGTCAGCTCCACGTACGCCTAAGAGACAGGATACCAAGATCTGCCCTTCTAACGTTCGACGACCTGCTGGCACGAGCAAGGGACATAGAGATAATGTGGGCTGAAAATGCAAATACTCGCCCACCCAAAGAAACTTCGACACCCAAAGTATCTCAGAAGAAGAAATGTGGGTTTTGCCATTTCTCACGCCACGCAACTGAGGAGTGCAGGAAGCTCAAAAAGAAACAGGAAGAGGTAGGGATATCAGCATCCACCTCACAACCTGATGAGATCCGTTCGAGAGCCACGAAACAACCCAAAGCACCGTCACCGAACCCTCTGAAATGCTATGGTTGTGGAGCACCAGGAGTGGTGCGTAGTAGCTGCCCTACCTGCTCCAGTAAACTCCAACCCCTTAACCTGGCCAATGTTGATTTTTGCGCGCTCAACATCACAACCGACATAAGAAGCCGACCGATTGTTTTTATAAACATAAACGACTACTACGGCACGGCCTTCTTGGATACATGTGCGAAATCCAGCGTGGCTTCTTACCAGCTCTACCAACACCTGGAAAAATCGGGACATGCATTCCACAAACAGAAAATGAATGTGACCTTGGCTGATGGAGTAACCAAGACTCAAGAAGTGCTGAAGGTGCGAGTTTCAGTCACACTCGAAGGGAACAACATTTTATTCTCTATTCTACTTCTTTTAAATTTTAATGTGACATTGTGTGACAATGTGGGTGCTAGCACCTCTGCCTACCTCTCCGGGGAATACAGGCGTGAGTTTATGTTATGTTTATATTTTGAATACTAGACCAAGTGTATTATCGACATGCAGTATTTCTTAAACTTATAAATAAAGTTCATCATCACCAGCCCGCGGCAGTCCACTGCTGGACATGGGAGAGGTCCCATGACACGCCACTTAGCCCGGTCTTCGGCTGTCCTCCTCCAGCTCCTCCAACTTGAATGTGACATTTTATATTTTGAATACTAGACCAAGTGTATTATCGACATGCAGTATTTTTTAAACTCATAAATAAAGTTAAGTACTAGCATAAGTATAATACTTACAGATACTCAAGTGTTACAGCACAGCAGTACCAATTTGATCAACGAACAAAGTTAAGGCTAAGGCTGGAAAAAGAAGTTTCAACGGTAGTAGGTAATGATGACGAGTAATTCTCTCTTATACCTAATTGAAAATCAGAAAGAATTAATAATTTGCTTCAAGATAACTGGAGTGCGAACTCCATGGTAGTTACTCTATTTAACTGAGCTGGCTGACCCAAGTCAAAACTCGTAAGTAGGTATATTAGAGACGTATATATAAATGTCAATAAATCTTGCGGGTTTACCCAGTTAAACTGTATAGGACAGTCGCAATTATCCAGGGTACCTAGTGACTGATATTTACAATTTAAATTGCTCAACTAAACTAAATACAAAAACAGTAGGTATTATACGTTACCTATGTAATACACAATGCATGATTAGCAAAATAAATAATTATCAACATGGTTATCACGGCATGAATTCAATTTTATCTGAATTAGACTTTCTTAGATTATAATGCAGAGGAATATGTGGTAATGGAACAACAGTCTTGTTCAAAGTTTAGTTTTAATGAAGGTAAAAGGATATAATATTATTGATTACCGTGTTTGTGCCCGTTGGAGTAGAATAGGGTCACCCCATCTCTTCCTTTCGGTGACGTAGAAGGCGACTAAGGGACAGGGCTGTTCTCCATCCGACAGCAAACACACAGCTCATGAGTAAGTGCCCGCTTGACGACTCGCCTCTTATTACGTGGAACTGAAAATCATAGTTGGCGAAATGCGGGTGAGAAGACACCTCTCCCTATCCCTTCGGGGATTTAGAGACGTGAGGATTATGTTTGTATGCAATTATTAAAACGTGAAATTTAATTTACAATATATTCATATGTTTACTGGCTTTTTCCCGCGGCTCCGTCCGCGTGAATGTCGGTTCCCGGCAATTATTTAGATTATTCTCGCCGTAAAAACCATCATTGAACTTCAACGAACATTTAAAAAAAAAGAATTCGCCAAATTGGTCCAGGCGTAGTTGAGATATGCGCTTACCAACACATTCAGCAATTCATTTTTATATTATAGATAAATCACTAATTCCAATAAAATTAAACAACCCATCCCTGACTTTGCACAAGGAACGATCCGTACCGTGCCCTTTTGTCTGTCCAAGGTTTTGTCCTAGTTCCTTCAGCAGATATTTAATTATCTTTATGACATGATAAAATAGATTTTTGTTGACAATCAGTTTAGTTTACAGTGTATCATTGATGATAATAATAAATAAAAATAAAATAAATGTTTATTTTCAGTCAGTTCAGTTACATACGTAGAGTACAAGATTATTAGCTGTCTGATCTACATCATTACAAATAAATTTACATTCTAACTTAACGTCTATTTTACATTTTATGCGTCTTACTACTAATATTTTAAACACATTATACAATGAGGTTAGAAATAAATCAATTTCATAAAACTGGGACCAGCCTGATCTAGGTTTATGTCAAACCTGTGGTTCAAACCTTCTCAGTTCTCATTTTACATATCATAGTACTAATTAATGTTAATTTTAATATAATACAATTAGTCTATACTAGATACATTAATCTTACAGTCAACATTTTACTTAACAATCTCCAACAACTCTTCCGTGTCCTCGTAATCTAGTTTCTTTAGGTAATCAGTCACCAAAGCCTTGCAGTCTCTATAATTCAAGTTACTGATGGTTAATTTCTTGTTTAACTTGTTGTACAAATAAGGTCCTAGAAATATATGAAATTTATTTACATAAGCATGTTGGAAGAGTGGAATGGTGCAAACCCGATCCCGCCGTCGTCCCACCCCGGTATGTTCAGGTGGCTTGAGTTTGGTATGCTGGTATAATATAATACTTAATATAAACAATTGGCGTGCTGAGAGTACATCGCATTTCGTATACAGTGGATGGGTGGGAAATCTACGCGGCTGATAAGTGGCCACCTTAAGAAAGGCTCTTTGGGAGCGTTCCAGCGGGAGTAGAATTGAACCCGCTGCACCACCCCAAGACGTTATGCAGTACGTGATAATGGATTGACACAAAGCCAAATATACCTGTTTTATTAACTTGTAATTGGCTATAGCACGTAGGTTCTTGAATATGTATATTAGTTTGCGTACTCTGGTACATAGCAAACTTGTTTGCTTACGAAAATTTAGGTTTTTGTCAATCGTGACGCCGAGATATTTTATGGCATCGGTTTTGTCTAAAGTGGGACACAGACATGGTGCGTCAGCAGTTCTACACCTATGTGCGAGTATGTTTAAGTTGTTTGGTGTTTTATTATTATTGCGCATTGTGAATAATAAGTATTTTGTCTTATGTGCATTTAAAGTGAGCAGGTTTTCATTAAGCCAATTCGTCACAAAATTAAAACCACATTGGGCGTGACTATACAATTCAGAACGAGTTTTTGCGGCGAATAACAGAACTGTGTCATCAGCATAATTATGATATTATGATACCGTTATGTAATAGGGTGGCGCAGAGGTCATTAATATATATTAAAAATAAGGTACTTCCTAACACACTTCCCTGTGGGACGCCAAAGTTACTGTTAATCATCTCATTGCTAGTGCAATCCCCAATTTTTACCGATTGCATGCGATTACTAAGATAATAATAATTGAAGTTGAGTTCCTCGTATTCCAAGAAGTTCAAGCTTCCGTAGTAGAATAGTGCACGAAATACTATCAAAGGCCTTAGCAAGGTCGAGGAAGATACCCATGGTATGCATGCCCTTATCTAGATTGTTAGTGACATATTCTGTTAATTTATGTACTGCCTGGGTGGTGGATCGTGCTGGCCTAAAGCCATACTGACAGTCCGATAGTAGGTTATTTTTCTCTAGATAGTTTATTAATCTGCTATTAATAAGTTTCTCCAGAATCTTTGATAACCCTGTTAAGACAGAGATAGGCCTATAGTTATTAACACAAGTCTTATCACCAGATTTAAATACTGGTGTGACAACCGCTCTTTTGAGTTCATCCGGGAATATTCCTTGAGTTAGGCACAATTGAAATATATGGGTCAGAGGAGGTGCAAGAAGCAGCCTATATGCTTTAAGTATTCTATTAGGTATGTTGTCCGATCCGGTGGCACAATCATCTTTTAATCCTGTAATGATACTTATTATTTCCTGAGTGTCTGTATCTAACAAAACCAAAGAATTCACTGGAGTCATAGTAGGTCGGTATCTTGTATTATTAGAGCGTTTACATGATTTTTGTGAGTTTTCAGCTAAGTTTTTACCAACGTTTATAAAGAACTCATTGATATGGTCTATGGTGTTGCGTGGATTTTCGGCTGGATACAGCAGCTCGAGTGGTTGGTCAGGTGGTTTCGTTTTAAATGTATTTGTTTTCAAGAACTTCCAGATAAGCTTACTATTATTGACTGCTTTTTGTAGCTCCTTTCTCTCAAAATGATATTTCAACTTTTTAAGGAGGTTGTTGCAAAAGTTTCTATATCTTTTATAAGTAACAGCAAGTATGTCATTATTAGGCGTTAGTTTTAGTTTAAGATGTAAGCTATCCCTATGTCTTATGCAGCGAACAAGCCCAGGTGTAATCCATGGTTTAATGTTCTTATATTTCCTAGGTACTGTTTTTGTTTGTGTATTTTGTTGTATGGCTGATTGCAGAGAATGAATAAAGTAATTCAGTGAAGTATTTGGATTGTTTGAGTTGAAAACTGGGTCGAAATTAACCTTACGTAGGTCATATTCGAGGTTAGACATAATATTCACTGTTGTTATGTTATGTGTGCATTTTTGCCTAGGTAAACACTTTTGCATCGCCAGCAAAATAGCTCTATGGTCAGTTAGCCAGGAGTTAGTTACTAAGGTCTTGGTCGATAATTTAGATTTTATAAGGATATGGTCCATGCATGAACCGGTTTGGAATGTCATGAAGGTATGAGTAGGTAATAGGCCGTGGGCTGAACACATGTTAAGGTATCGGTGCGCATTTTGGTCTGCGTGCTCAGGAACGATATCTATGTTTATGTCCCCTATGATAATAATATTTTTTGTTGAAGATAGATGTTTTAGTATTCTATTTAGAGCATCTAAAAACATTTATATACTTTGTGAAGGTGGGCGATATATCGCAAGAATTGCTGTATCAGGTTGAAGTTTAACTATTAGGCAGTTGCTGCCATCTAGTAGAGGTTCCTCAATGGTACAGACAAGATCTCGTTTAATATAGACTGCAAGACCATCATTCTAGTTGATGTAATTGGTCGAGGTATGGGACAGGTATCCAGGTAAGGCGGGCATATTTTGAGCGTAATCTGGGAGCCAGCATTCAGTTAGTATAATTATATCACAGCTTATGTTAATATCGTGCAGTAATACTTCCAGTGCGTTCATATTTTGGTTAATGCTACGAATATTTTGGGTTAGTAAAGTTAGCTTGTTACCCGAAGATAGAATTTTCTTACAGTCCATAGCTAAGCAAATATGTGTTTCTGACACGGAAAAGTTGTCTAGATCATCTAATAGCTGATTACATGTCATAATAATAATAATTGGTGCAAAATAAAATATAAAAATTACTTTGCGTGTGCTAAAATAAAAGGTTGTTGGTGACGCTCTTAGGCGCCTTCATAGTCTATAGAGTTGATATAACTAGCTTCGGCATATTTGCGTGCTGGGCAACTCTCATCACCTGTTTGATGGTCACATTTCCTGTTGAAACGTTTACACGTCGCGAAGACTGGGGGAGAAGATTTCTTAGTACATTCCTTGTGGGAATGACCACTCTCTCCACAGTGATTGCAGGTGGGGGTACTCTCACGGCAAAACTTTGCTGCATGACCAAACAGTTGACATTTGAAACACCTGGTCACAATGGTGAAATCCCTAACAGGGCATGATGTCCAATTAATGAATATGCGGCCCTGGTTTATTAAAACCTTTCTGATGGTCGGGGGACTTCAATAATGTAATTATAGAAGGAAAGATTTTTCTTACCCGATTTATGGCTAATTTTAACCGTCTCCGCAAACGACTCCCGTGTACAGTTCGGCACCTTATCTGAGAGGTTCTGCTCATAGATACAATCAAGTACCTCTTTTTCGCTCAGGGGTAGTGGGACACCAATAATTATGATCCTTGGTCGGCGCTTGGATGGTTCTTCGATTGTTAGGCCCGAGGAAGCTAATATATTTGAACCCCTGAGTTTATCGATATCCCCTTTATTTTCTGTGCTAATTAGTACACCTCCATTTTTGACCTTCTTTAGGCCACGGACTTGCAGCTTGAAGGCCTCTGGTGAAATAATTTTTTGCACTAGTGCCTTGGTCTCGTTACTGGTCTTGGTTTTGTCATTAGGGTAGATTGCAATGGCGCTCAGGTTTGCTGGACGGACCACATTATCAGCTCCTTTTTTGACAATGTGTGCATAAGAGGTCAGTTCGGCTGGCTGCATTTTCGTCTCCACGGTCTGCTTGAGTTGGTCTATTGCCTTGGTGTGACTCTGTTGGGCCTGTAGGTACTGTATTCTATCATGGGCCTGAATCATTTTCTGCTTTAGCGACTGGTACATGACTGCCATCTGGGATGTCCCATTTGATACCTTTCGACACAGATTGTTTACTCGGAGCTTTTGGTCTGAGTTCATTTTCCCTTCCCAAACTATTGCGCAGACTTCGTTTAAAACGTCATCTATGATTCCCGTCCACCTCTGGATTTCTTCCGTCGGAACAACTTCATTCGGCAACTTATTTTCGAGACCAGTTGGTGGGTCTGTAGCTTTAGGAGGGTCCCGTTGCGTAGGCGTCGGTGGTGGACTTCGGTGCATCATTTGGCTACGGCTAAACGGGGAGTTTATGTTCGCCATAGCTAATTAATATAAATGACACACTTTTTTTGTGTTTAGTTCATTTTTGCACAACAACAAAAATTGTCAACACTGAACAAAGCACTTGGGGTTACGACACACTTTTGCTTTTTACCTTATATTGCTATTTAATTTTACTGTAGTAATTAATTGGAGCTATTTAATTATTTTTCGTCGTAATTAACAAAATGCACGTCTGCATAGCAAACAGTCGACTATTACATTCTATACACACAATGATAAGCATTTAGTACAGAAATATTTTCAGTGGCATAAGACGTTTTAGACACTTTTAGCATGGCACAGCCATTAAAAGTATGGTCAAGATTTTCTGTGACCAACGAAACCGGGACATTTAAGTATAAGATAGTAGAACCATCAGCGGACCGTTTTGAGGACATCACAGAACTGATGCTAAACCACTTTGTGAAAGACGAATCAATTGCAAAAGCAACAGGTACATGCATATTTTTATTACCTTTTAATAATTGGACGGTTTATTTATAATACTATTCCACATATTCCACAACATTCTACACAACGCTATCTAGACCGATGATAATCTTAATTAGCTGGTGTTATGGAATTTAGAATGCGGATAAACATACTTACATACTTTTTTTGTAAATACATACTTATTATACATAGAAACACACAGACCAATGCAAATAGCCATTATTTATGCATACAAATATTTGCACTGAGCGGGGAGGGGATCGAACCCGCGCCTCTCTGCGTGGCAGTCGCGTTTACTACCGCCACCGATCAATGAAAATATGGAAATTGGCATTGATATAATCTTCTTTGGAAGATTAAAACCTGCCTAACCCGTCGGGGATTTACAAGTGTGGGTATATGTATGTATATCATACAAAAAGTATTTTCCATGAAATATTTTAGGTACCTACTTGAACATTATGTATCAATTTTAGTCTGTAATAAAAATATGTTATTATTCCGTGGGGATTTTTGCACGAAAATATATTGCAGAAGCAATACAGTCATGCTTGTCTGCAAAAATTTACATAGTTAAAATCATTCAAAAACTTCAGAAATATAGTTGGAATCAATCGTCGCAACACAGATTAGTGTCTGTGAATATCACTCCTAAAGTTACTTTACTTATCACAACGAAAGGAGTCGCTTTGCTTTGTTATTGATGGAAATGCTATCAAGAACTAAGTATTCTTTAACATATAAAAATCTGCTGGCACAGTTCAATCTCAAATCTATTATAGAATCCCCAACACGGTTAGTCTCTGGTACTTGTATCGACCATATTATCATTAACAATGTCAAAGGGTATAAAAGCAATATTTACGACTTTGCACTATCAGATCACACGGCACAACTATTGCAGTATCCAATTAAAAATATCTGTAATTTAGAGTCTTGGAATGCTACAAAAAGAGACTATAGTAAATATAATTTGGATAAGTTTCGAGATTATCTCAGTTCCCTATCTTTTCATGACGTATATAGTAGTGATGATGCCGAAACGTCTTTTAATGATTTTTACGACATGTTTTCTTTGTTGTATGAATTGTGCTTTCCCGTAATATTAAAAAAACTATAAGAAAGAAGCAAAATTGGCTCAGTAAAGGTATTAAGATTTGTTCGAAAAAGAAATGTCGTTTATTATGGCAATATAGGAAAAGTCGAAATAAATCTGATAAATTAAAATTCAAAACCTATTCAGCTAAACTAAATAAAATAATAACATTAACCAAAAAGTCACAAAATAATTACTACATTAATAATAGTAAAAATAAACCTAAAGCTATTTGGAATGTGATTAACAATTTAAAAGCAGAAATTCCCAAAGATCCTATCACACGCCTAAAAATAGATGGTAAAATAATAACTGACCCGTTAGAGATAGCCCAAAATTTCAATAGTTTTTTCATCAAGCAAAGCAAATCATTGACATTAAATAACGCGACATTAGATAGTAATATAACATTAACCAAAAACTTGTCATTCAACAGCAATTTGACATTAAATAACAATTCGACATCAAACAATAACCAGACAATTAAAGACAAATCGACATACAACAACACTTTGACATTTTGTAACAATCATAATTCAATTTTTATTCATCCTACAACAGCAAATGACATTAACAGAATAATCAGCACACTCAAGAACACAACGAGTACTGTGTACATCTTCAATTTGTGCGTGCTGCATGGAGTATTCCCTTCAAAACTAAAAACAACTATTGTTAAACCACTTTTTAAAAAACTAGATCGTGAAGATATGTCATGCTACAGACCAATAGCTCTAATACCGGTGATATCCAAAATATTGGAGAAGATATTATACGAGGCACTATATAACTATTTAGAAAAATATAGGATAATTACAGATGCACAAACGGGTTTTAGGAAAGATATCACAATAAATAAAGCTATATATAAACTAATCAGTGATGTTGTAGTCAATATAGATCAGAACACCCCAGTTTGCGCTCTTTTTATGGACCTAAGTAAAGCTTTTGACTGTGTAGACCACGAAATACTTAAAACTAAGTTATACAAATGTGGCATTAGAGGTAATGCATTAAACATTGTTATGTCCTTCTTAGGTAATAGAAGACAAGCAACATCCATCACCAAAATATGTGAAATAAACAAAAAAGAAATAACTTATACTTCCGACTATGAACAGGTAGAATATGGAGTTCCCCAGGGCAGTGTACTGGGCCCTTTATTGTTTTTAGTGTACATAAACGACTTTCCTAAAGCAGTCACTGTACCTACCAATGATTCTATTTGCAGACGACAGTACTTTAATATTTTCAAATAAAAATCATACAATACTCAAAGACACATTAAAAGATACTCTTTCTGATGTAGTTGAATGGTTGAGATCGAATAATCTCGCCGTTAACTTCACCAAGACTAATGTAATGGTATTTAGAAATAGAGACAGACCGCCAATCGATGTTGCAATTGATTATGCAGGCACAACAATAAAAGAAGTTGACACTACAAAGTTTTTAGGTCTAACGGTTGACTCAAATTTAAATTGGAAGTCGCATACAGAAAATGTTTGCACTAAATTATACCAAATTTCATATGCTCTGTATATGTTAACAAAAACCGTGGACATATCTACTGTAGAGACTGCATATCATGCCTATGCAGAATCAGTGATACGCTACGGCATAATATTTTGGGGTAACTCAACGGATTGGGATACTGTATTTAAAGCCCAAAAACGATGCATCAGATCCATTTGTAAAATCTCAAAAACCGATAGCTGCAAGCAGCACTTCATTAATTTAAGGTTATTAACTTTTCCAAGCCTATATATTATGGAGGTAGCTCTTTTTGTCAAACAAAACATGGAGTTATTTGATCATCTTTGTGGCATTCGGCATCAACATAAAATAAAAACAATAAGAAATAAGACAACTCTAATGAATAAAAGTATCCTATGTATGACATCCAGAATTTTCAACAAACTCCCAACTGAACTATGCTGCACTGATAGTCTCAATGAATTTAAACACAAATTAAAAAATATTCTAATTAAAAAAGCTTATTATAGTGTACAGGAATACCTAGATGACAAGTGTGTGTAATCACTGTTGAACAAATAAATGTTATTTATGTACCTTTGACCCTATTTGCTGTGACATTATTTTATTGATTTACTTATTGACTTATTATAAATTCTTGTAACTTTGTACATTATGACATTGCATTGTTTAATTTTGTTTGGTAGCCTTATCATAAAATTGACATAATTGTATACCTAGTCGACTTTATGAAATTTATATGTTATTAATTAAATTACATACTTATGTTTGCACGCCTAAAGGCAGAATATGGCTGATCAATTATATAATTGCGCTAACACCTACTGTACCTACCCATTCTCGCAAAATAAATAAATTTGTATTTGTATTTGTATTTACTTGTTTATTTTACAGGTAGATACTGCATTTGATACTGCAAATTCCTAATGTAATAATTTTCTACTTTCAGGTTTGACTAAAAATGAAGAAGCCATGGCAGAATTTAAACCTATTCAAATGGGAATTCTAAAGGATGAAGATTTACATACAGTAATAATTATGTTGTTTGGATAACGATAATGACGAAATAGGCGAAATTATTGGAGGATCTTTTATAACATTGAAAAAGAAAGATGTACCATTTAATATTAAGGTAAATATCTGAAGACCAACTATATTCTCCAAATAAAAAGATGTTGTAACTTCAACATGAATCTGTCAAAATCAAATTAATTATTCCCTTAATACGATTTTCAAGAAAGGACATTGACATCGTCATAGTTTTAAGTAAACTTAGTTATTTAGTTAAGTTAATAGTTAGTTAAATAATACTATGACATCGTGTTCGTTGTGCGCATTACAGGCAAAGTTTTTTTTACTCTCAATTCGATCGAGATCGCGAATTGATCGCAGATCGTCAATAAATTTTGAAAATGCTTTATTCGGAGAATTTCCCTCTTGATGTCACTGCAATAACATAAATTAGAGCCCACAGAAACTGTCTTAACTAAATGGACATTTCCTTTTTGAAGTATTTGTCATGACAATACCACTAATATAAAAGAATACTTATATCTACTGGTATCTACCTTACGTACTTGTGTTATAATTTTGTTTGTTTAGTATCTACCTACCTATTTATTTGTTACACATGGCTATAACAATTAACAATGTAGGTACCTCTTTCAATTCCTAATTAGATCTATCTGATAATGAGAGAAACAGATGCAATTAGAAAATTTTAGAGAATTTTAAGTTTAGAGATGTAACAACAGAATTAGCAGCATTGACACCACATTTTGATTCAAGCCACGTTGCGAACCTGTAAATTTCCTTTCTTGAATCACATTGTTTTTACCGGACTGCCGAAGTAAGGAGGGTAATGTTTTTTTTTACAAACTTAATCATTTATTGTAGCTGTACTATCACTACACAATACTTCGTGCATCTATCTTCGAAATATCTCAACATCAGCCTAAGGTTAACTGGTAGAAAATGCCCATGGCTATAAATATGGCTATAAAAATAAATGTACAAAGGCAGACTTATTAGTCTGCCTTTGTACATTTATTTTGTATCTGTGCAAAAAGTTTAAATAAATAAACAAACAATGTATAAATAAATCAAATTATTGGATTTTATATAAACTAATATTATGCAGTACTTTTTTATTATTTTTACTTGATTATATTTTATTAATTCTACATCTACACGATGCAGTGGTTTAAAAACCATCGATATATTCTTTGCAAACTCGATGTTTTTTAACGCATTTTGGTTACGAAACATTAGCCCAATTAGTATTGATTAAATTATCATGATTAGTCATAGAATTAGACTTTCTATCTATTTCTTTGATCATTTTACCTGTTAGGTGTATCAATTGAAATAATCTTACACGAAAATTAGTATTTCAATTTTCAGGAAAATGTTAAAAATTTGTTAATTTAATCATAATTTAATAATACAATATAATTATAATTTACCATAATAATATCCGCAACCCGTTTGAGGATAAATCTGTTAATATATCCAGATAATAGGAGATCCAGAGCTTGGATTTTTAGGGTTAGTATCAGAAGGTCAAGATTTACAATCAGAATGGCAAAGTATCACAAAGTGAACATCTCAAAAAACTTATGTATCGAGATCATCGTCATAACATAATTACTATGTAGCATAACGACTTCATTGCAAAATACATAAGTAGTAAAATGTCTTTATCAAAAGAATAAGTAGCAAAATGACCAGACGGCAAATTGTAGGTATATTTAAGTACAAAATTGACGTCCTCACTCCGATCTTCTATTCATACTGGTCTCTTGGAACTTATTACTGGCCATTTGTATCGTGCGTTGCAGTGCGTTGTTTTGTGCAATAAATAAATAATATCCTAAATATGGAATCTGAAATAGTATTTGTGAAAAGTACAGATATAATCATATGTGCAATTAAGCAAACGGACGGACTAAATTTTGGAGGTGTAACAAAAGGCAAGAATGCAGTGCCTCTAAAATAAATAAAAAAATAAGAAAATTGTACAATAGTAAATTATTTTATCCTGTGATCTTGAAATATGGTCGTCTAACGATATGGTCTTTTATATAACCAGTCATTTTACTACCTTGTAAATTTTATACAAAGACTTTTTGCAGTCTTTGTCGTTTTCAGATCTAGTCATTCTAACGATAGACCCTTAAAATATTCAGATACTATTGCGTTAGTATTCCTGTTGGCAACATAACATATTTCTACACTTTTTCAAAATTCAGAAAAATGTGCCTACAATTTTTTTTCCACGTACCTGTATGAACAACTGTAGAAATGTAAATTGAAAATTTAAGTTAACTCAACCAATTACTGAATAATGAACAATACCAAGAAAGGACACAGCAGTTACGTGTCGATACAATCGATAAAAAGATAAGGCCATGCCTGATTCTGGTTATCTTTTTTTATCATTACATTAACAAAGTTGACGGACGATACACGTTTATTAAAAAAAATACAGTCAACATGGCACAGCCCCTCAAGGTGTGGACCAGGTTCTCTGTAACCAAAGAAGGCAGTACGTTTAACTTTCGAGTTGTAGAAGCACCGCAAGAACGTATAGATGACATAGCAGACTTTATCGTGAAGTATTTTCTTATGCAAGAAAGTATCGCAAAAGCAACAGGTAACTAATGTCCATTTTACTTCAATTGAAAATTTTGTAAGAAAATTTAAAGGATGATAGAATCGTTGCAATAATTCAGAACTGAATTATTTTTCGGCATTTTGGGCATAGCATAAAACGTAGCTTTATGCAGCAAAAAGTAATCACTTATCATACTGAATTGCTGTAAGCTTAAAAAAATTTAGGTACTTTTCATCAATGTGCTGCTCAACATACATTGCAGTTTAAATATTCATTTCCCTCTGTGTACAGTCAGTATCAGAACGATGTCTGACGATCTTAATTTCTTTTTGACCCCCTACCAATTGACTGATTGCTCTGATATTTGGTACCTTTATTTCAGACAATAATACCATTTCAGTCAATAATACCGGCAATAAACAGACTGTCAAGCTTTTGTTAACTAATTGTATTTTTATTTGCTACTAAAGGTGTGACGAAAAGTGAAGAAGCAATAGGTATATACAGAATGATATGTTCGACAGCCCTTAAATTTCCTGGGGTACATATGCTAGTGTGCTGTGCTGATAGTGACAGTAATGAAATAGGAGATATCGTTGGTGGCACCTTCATGTGGTTAATGGAAGACGATAATCCTGTTGATATACCGGTGAGTATAAATCAATAATGATATGCATATTAATTTTGAGCGTGCACTGATGCGTACCGTACATTGTACATAAGTGCAATAAATGCATACCAAGCATTATCTAGCGACTGAAACTAAGCAACGCATCGCAAACGTGCATATCATTATTACACTAGTCAAAACTGCGAACAGCCCGGAGTAATCACCGTCAGTGGATCTTCCATTGTCTCGAAGAAATATCACACCTAGTTGCTCCATGCAACTACAATAAAATAATAATTATTTGATTGCACTCAATAAATTTAAAATTTCTTATGACAATATCTCTTCTTATGACGTCTGGGTAGGCACCCAGGCTCCAATTAGACGCGTGAAGGGGCACGCTGTTACACCACTCCTAAATTTTAAAAATTTTATATGGGATATGTCGAAGACAACCTCACCTCCGGCCTAGCACCACGACCCTCAGTCGGCGTGTGGTTTTAGTCGGTTTGAGTCCGGCGGGGGAGGTTTCCGTGGGGATTTCCGCACGATAAAACAAAGGGACAGTATTTCAGGTTGAAACAAAGCCCGCAGTACTGATGGATTTGTATTTACACTTGATTTATGGCTATGAAATGTATCTTTGTTTCAGATAGAATGTAAAGAAATAAAGAAGTTTTTCGCAGTTATAAATGCAACTATGGCTTGGTATCATACATTAGCTGAACAGAAAGTTTCTAAATATTATGATGGAAGAATCATGGTGGTTCACCCAGATTACAGAGGAATGGGTATTGCACAGCAGCTCTTCCAGATAATGTTAGTAATTATACATTAAGAAAAAAAAACTTTAATTATTGTGTTTAATGTGGGAAATACAATCGTATTATAAGAGTAGTCGCTGTCCCAAGAAATATTACTCTGGCTTCCAAATAGTCAATTCCCACTGCAAGCGCACATTTTAGCGTGGGATTACTACAACCCAATACATATCAGAAATCTGAATGCGGTTTGCATATTTTGCAAATGGATGTCCTCCTATCGCCTCGTCTAATTGATTTGCTGATACAGTATTTAAGGTTCCTTTAAATATTTATTGTTAATTTTGATACTTTATAGGTAATTCATGGCAGCAATTAGTGTGTAATTACTTAGTTGATAGACGTTCTTTTGTATTTTTCAGAAACGTATGAACCTATATGACGATCACGATTGTTTCAGGCCACAGGTATGCAGAGAAGATAATGTGCCATTGACTACGGGGTTGATGACAGCATACGGCTCACAAAAAGCTGCCCAACGGGCTGGATGGGAAACAGTCTATGACTTCAGCTTTGAAGAGTTAGGCAAGAAGTTTGGCATCACCTTCACAGAAGATACTCCAGAAATATGTAAATTAATGATGGCAAGAGTACAGAATAGCAAATAGTATGTAATTTCTCCGGTATCGAACTTCATTGTTATAATTTTGATAGGAATAAAAACAAACATCTGTATCAATTAGCGTCTAACAGGTATTGCGCAGAACCATCCCAGAGATGAGAACAGTATTCCACACAAGAGCGAATCTATGTCTTGTACAAAAGACACCGCTGCTTCGGCGTGAAAAACCGCTTCGCCCTGTGATGTTGTTTCTTAAAGCATTTTGTATGCTAACTGCATACAAATTGCTTTAAAGAAGTGCCACCTGCATACAAAATGCTTTAAAGAAATCATTCAAATGCTTTGACAAAATTGGTATAATTGCAATTTGGAATAATTTTTAATTATAATACGAGTAAGTAGGTATACTTAGGTAAGCCAAATTATCTACTCGTGTCGGTTCCTATCAATTTTATTGATAATGAAAGAAAAGTATTGATATTGCACACGTTTTTCAACAAAACATTAATTACCTACAGGCTACTAGTTTCCATAAGTACAATGACTAATAGGTATGGTTCACAAAATAAATGGAGATAGAGCAATGTTTAGTTCGATATCCTCTGTGGTGTCTTATTGCAAAAAAATATATCTATGAATATACTTAGGTATTTGCCTGGTCGTGCCTCGGAGAGCACATTACTTAAGTTTTTGACCGCTGTTGCCATACGAACATCTATGGCTGTCGTTATGGGTATTTGGAGCCCTAAAAGGTTCAACAGTAATGCTCCGATATCGCCTTTGGGTTGTGGTGGTCAGATAGCAGTTGCGTCTCAGAAAATATCGAAGTTTAGCCATATCCACAGATAGACCGGTAAAGCGGACTTCAGACGCGAAGTTAAAAGCATCGGATGCAACTGGGATTAACACTAGGATCATGAAGATGAAGAGCGATGTTTAGTTGGCCCTTATCTTAGGAATTGAATTATTTGAAATGGAGAGAAAATGCTGACTAGACGTGTGAAGTAAGAGACTTTACAACAACACAAACCATTACAACATTTTATTCTCTATTCTACTTCTTTTAAATTTTAATGTGACATTGTGTGACAATGTGGGTGCTAGCACCTCTGCCTACCTCTCCGGGGAATACAGGCGTGAGTTTATGTTATGTTTATATTTTGAATACTAGACCAAGTGTATTATCGACATGCAGTATTTCTTAAACATATAAATAAAGTTCATCATCAGCCCGCGGCAGTCCACTGCTGGACATGGGAGAGGTCCCATGACACGCCACTTAGCCCGGTCTTCGGCTGTCCTCCTCCAACTTTAATGTAACATTTTATATTTTGAATACTAAACCAAGTGTATTATCGACATGCAGTATTCTTAAACTTATAAATAAAATTAAGTACAAGCATAAGTATAATACTTACAGATACTAAAGTGTTACAGCACAGCAGTACCAATTTGATCAATGAACAAAGTGGTAGCAGGTTAAGGTTGGATAAAGAAGATTGAACGGTAGTGGGTCATCCACATAGAGACGTTAGTCCTGATTGCATCCGAGGCCACGGTGCCCTCGGAGCTCACGGTCCGCCTTCCGGCTCTTCCTCCTCCACTTCGCACGATCTTGGGCGTCCAAGGTAGTGAGACCGTTTTCATACATGTCACCTTCCACGTAGCCAAGCCAGCACTTCTTGGGCCTACCCCTTCTACCTGGACCCGGTGGGGGCGCCATTGCCAGGCATTTGTGACCCACGTAGCTGGGCGGTTTCCGCAAGACGTGGCCGCACCAGCGGAGGCGGCTCTCTTACATTTTATCTGCGATGTCACGGACATGAAGGCTGCCGCGGATGCGAGAGTTCCTCACGCGATCTTTACGCGTGACTCCACACATCCACCGTAGCATTTTCATCTCCGTGACACGCAGCATCTGCTTGTTTCGCTCCAACAGCGGCCACGCCTCACAGCCGTGTAAGAGGACAGGTCTAATGATCGTTTCATAGACTTGCCCTTCAGCCTCACTGGCATTGTAGGATCGCAAGTGACGCCAGTCAGTGATGATGAACGGTAGTAGGTAATGATGACGAGTAATTCTCTCTTATACCTAATTGAAAATCAGAAAGAAATAACTTCCTTGAAGAAAACTAGAGTGCAAACTCCTAAGTAGTTACTCTATCTAACTGAGCTAGCTGACCCAAGTCAACACTCGTAAGTAGGTATATACGAGACCTATAATAAATGTCAATGAATCTTGCTGGTTTACCCAGTTAAACTGTATAGGGCAGTCTTAAGTATCCAGGGTAGTGACTGACAATTATTTTACAATTTAAATTGCTAAACTATACTTGGAAAAACAGTAGGTAATATAAATTATGTAATACATAATGCATGATTAGCAAAATAAATAATTATCAACATTGTTATCACGGCATGAATTCAATTTTATCTGAATTATATTTTCTTAGATTATAATGCAGAGGAATATGTGATAATGGAACAACAGTATTGTTCAAAGTTTAGACTTAATGAAGGTAAAAGGATATAAGATTAATTGCCGTATTTTTGCCCGGTGGAACAGGGTCACTCCATCTCTTCCAATGGGTGACGTAGAAAGTGACTAAGGGACAGGGCTGTCCCTATCCTACAGTAAACATATAGCTCATGACTAAGAGCCCGCTTGACGGCTTGCCCCCTTACGTGGAAATCATAATTGATAAAATGTGGGTGTTAATACACCTCTGCCTATCCCCTCGTGGATTTACAAACGTGAGTATAGTGAGTATATGTATGTAAATAATAAATCGTGAAATACTTATATATCCAAACTCATGCCTGCCCGTTCCCCAATCAAAATTAGTCATCACAGTTCCAGCGAAATTTCCACGTAGAATTTTGTCTCTCTAAGTTTTTGTCCTAGTTCTTTCAGCATTTAATTATCTTTATGACATGATAAAATAGATTTTTATTGACAATCAGTTTAGTTTACGGTGTGTCATTGATGATAAACACAATGATAAGCATTTAGTACAGAAATATTTTCAGTGGCATAAGACGTTTTTAGAAACTTTTAGCATGGCACAGCCATTAAAAGTATGGTCAAGATTTTCTGTGACCAACGAAACCGGGACATATAAGTATAAGATAGTAGAACCATCAGCGGATCGTTTTGAAGACATCACAGAACTGATGCTAAACCACTTTGTGAAAGATGAATCAATTGCAAAAGCAACAGGTACATGCACATTTTTATTACCTTTCAATAATTGGATGGTGTATTTATAATACTATTCCACATATTCCACAACATTCTACACAACGCTATCTAGACCCATGATAATCTTAATTAGTTTGTGTTATAGAATTTAGAATGCGGATAAACATACCTACATACTTTTTTTTGTAAATACATACTTATTATACATAGAAAAAGTCCCAGACCAATGCAAATAGCCATTATTTGCACTGAGCGGGGAGGTGATCGAACCCGCGCCTCCTACGTTGCAGTCGCGTTCACTACCACCACCGATCAATGAAAGTATGGAAATTGGCATTGATATAATCTTCTTTGGAAGATTAAAACCTGCCTAACCCGTCGGGGATTTACAAGTGTGGGTATATCATACAAAAAGTATTTTCCATGAAATATTTTAGGTACCTACTTGAACATTATGTATCAATTTTAGTCTGTAATAAAAATATGTTATTATTCCGTGGGGATTTTTGCACGAAAATATATTGCAGAAGCAATACAGTCATGCTTGTCTGCAAAAATTTACATGGTTAAAATCATTCAAAAACTTCAGAAATATAGTTGGAATCAATCGTCGCAACACAGATTAGTGTCTGTGAATATCACTCCTAAAGTTACTTTACTTAGCACAACGAAAGGAGTCGCTTTGCTTTGTTATTGATGGAAATGCTATCAAGAATTTGTATTTATTCGAGGTAAACACTGATACACTTGTTTATTTTACAGGTAGATACTGCATTTGATACTGCAAATTCCTAATGTAATAATTTTCTACTTTCAGGTTTGACTAAAAATGAAGAAGCCATGGCAGAATTTAAACCTATTCAAATGGGAATTCTAAAGGATGAAGATTTACATACAGTAATAATTATGTTGTTTGGATAACGATAATGACGAAATAGGCGAAATTATTGGAGGATCTTTTATAACATTGAAAAAGAAAGATGTACCATTTAATATTAAGGTAAATATCTGAAGACCAACTATATTCTCCAAATAAAAAGATGTTGAAACTTCAACATGAATCTGTCAAAATCAAATTAATTATTCCCTTAATACGATTTTCAAGAAAGGACATTGACATCGTCATAGTTTTAAGTAAACTTAGTTAGTTAGTTAAGTTAATAGTTACCTAGTTAAATAAGACTATGACATCGTGTTCGTTGTGCGCATTAGAGGCAAAGTTTTTTTTACTCTCAATTCGATCGAGATCGCGAATTGATCGCAGATCGTGAATAAATTTTGAAAATGCTTTATTCGGAGAATTTCCCTCTTGATGTCACTGCAATAACATAAATTAGAGCCCATAGAAACTGTCTTAACTAAATGGACATTTCCTTTTTGAAGTATTTGTCATGACAATACCACTAATATAAAAGAATACTTATATCTACTGGTATCTACCTTACCTACTTGTGTTATAATTTTGTTTGTTTAGTATCTACCTACCTATTTATTTGTTACACATGGCTATAACAATTAACAATGTAGGTACCTCTTTCAATTCCTAATTAGATCTATCTGATAATGAAAGAAACAGATGCAATTAGAAAATTTTAGAGAATTTTAAGTTTAGAGATGTAACAACAGAATTAGCAGCATTGACACCACATTTTGATTCAAGCCACGTTGCGAACCTGTAAATTTGCTTTCTTGAATCACATTGTTATTTATTACCCGACTGCCGAAGTAAGGAGGGTAATGTTTTTATTTACAAACTTAATCATTTATTGTAGCTGTACTATCACTACACAATACTTCGTGCATCTATCTTCGAAATATCTCAGCATCAGCCTAAGGTTAACTGGTAGAAAATGCCCATGGCTATAAATATGGCTATAAAAATAAATGTACAAAGGCAGACTTAATAGTCTGCCTTTGTACATTTATTTTGTATCTGTGCAAAAAGTTTAAATAAATAAACAAACAATGTATAAATAAATCAAATTATTGGATTTTATATAAACTAATATTATGCAGTACTTTTTTATTATTTTTACTTGATTATATTTTATTAATTCTACATCTACACGATGCAGTGGTTTAAAAACCATCGATATATTCTTTGCAAACTCGATGTTTTTTAACGCATTTTGGTTACGAAACATTAGCCCGATTAGTATTGATTAAATTATCATGATTAGTCATAGAATTAGACTTTCTATCTATTTCTTTGATCATTTTACCTGTTAGGTGTATCAATTGAAATAATTTTACACGAAAATTAGTATTTCAATTTTCAGGAAAATGTTAAAAATTTGTTAATTTAATCATAATTTAATAATACAATATAATTATAATTTACCATAATAATATCCGCAACCCGTTTGAGGATAAAACTGTTAATATATCCAGATAATAGGAGATCCAGAGCTTGGATTTTTAGGGTTAGTATCAGAACGTCAAGATTATCAATCAGAATGGCAAAGTATCACAAAGTGAACATCTCGAAAACTTATGTATCGAGATCATCGTCATAACATAATTACTAAGTAGCATAACGACTTCATTGCAAAATACATAAGTAGTAAAATGTCTTTATCAAAAGAATAAGTAGCAAAATGACCAGACGGCAAATTGTAGGTATATTTAAGTACAAAATTGACGTCCTCACTCCGATCTTCTATTCATACTGGTCTCTTGGAACTTATTACTGGCCATTTGTATCGTGCGTTGCAGTGCGTTATTTTGTGCAATAAATAAATAATATCCTAAAAATGGAATCTGAAATAGTATTTGTGAAAAGTACAGATATAATCATATGTGCAATAAAGCAAACGGACGGACTAAATTTTGGAGGTGTAACAAAAGGCAAGAATGCAGTGCCTCTAAAATAAATAAAAAAATAAGAAAATTGTACAATAGTAAATTATTTTATCCTGTGATCTTGAAATATGGTCGTCTAACGATATGGTCATTTATATAACCAGTCATTTTACTACCTTGTAAATTTTATACAAAGACTTTTTGCAGTCTTTGTCGTTTTCAGATCTAGTCATTCTAACGATTGACCCTTAAAATATTCAGATACTATTGCGTAAGTATTCCTGTTGGCAACATAACATATTTCTACACTTTTTCAAAATTCAGAAAAATGTGCCTACAATTTTTTTTCCACGTACCTGTAAGAGCAACTGTAGAAATGTAAATTGAAAATTTAAGTTAACTCAACCAATTACTGAATAATGAACAATACCAAGAAAGGACACAGCAGTTACGTGTCGATACAATCGATAAAAAGATAAGGCCATGCCTGTTTCTGGTTATCTTTTTTTATCATTACATTAACAAAGTTGACGGACGATACACGTTTATTAAAAAAAATACCGTCAACATGGCACAGCCCCTCAAGGTGTGGACCAGGTTCTCTGTAACCAAAGAAGGCAGTACGTTTAACTTTCGAGTTGTAGAAGCACCGCAAGAACGTATAGATGACATAGCAGACTTTATCGTGAAGTATTTTCTTATGCAAGAAAGTATCGCAAAAGCAACAGGTAACTAATGTCATTTTACTTCAATTGAAAATTTTGTAAGAAAATTTAAAGGATGATAGAATCGTTGCAATAATTCAGAACTGAATTATTTTTCGGCATTTTGGGCATAGCATAAAACGTAGCTTTATGCAGCAAAAAGTAATCACTTATCATACTGAATTGCTGTAAGCTTAATAAAATTTAGGTCCTTTTCATCAATGTGCTGCTCAACATACATTGCAGTTTAAATATTCATTTCCCTCTGTGTACAGTCAGTATCAGAACGATGTCTGACGATCTTAATTTCTTTTTGACCCCCTACCAATTGACTGATTGCTCTGATATTTGGTACCTTTATTTCAGACAATAATACCATTTCAATCAATAATACCGGCAATAAACAGACTGTCAAGCTTTTGTTAACTAATTGTTTTTTTATTTGCTACTAAAGGTGTGACGAAAAGTGAAGAAGCAATAGGTATATACAGAATGATATGTTCGACAGCCCTTAAATTTCCTGGGGTACATATGCTAGTATGTTGTGCCGATAGTGACAGTAATGAAATAGGAGATATCGTTGGTGGCACCTTCATGTGGTTAATGGAAGACGATAATCCCGTTGATATACCGGTGAGTATAAATCAATAATGATATGCATATTAATTTTGAGCGTGCACTGATGCGTACCGTACATTGTACATAAGTGCAATAAATGCATACCAAGCATTATCTAGCGACTGAAACTAAGCAACGCATCGCAAACGTGCATATCATTATTACACTAGTCAAAACTGCGAACAGCCCGGAGTAATCACCGTCAGTGAATCTTCCATTGTCTCGAAGAAATATCACACCTAGTTGCTCCATGCAACTACAATAAAATAATAATTATTTGATTGCACTCAATAAATTTAAAATTTCTTATGACAATATCTCTTCTTATGACGTCTGGGTGCCTTCCAATTAGACGCGTGAAGGGGCACGCTGTTACACCACTCCTAAATTTTAATATAAATTTTATATGGGATATGTCGAAGACAACCTCACCTCCGGCCTAGCACCACGACCCTCAGTCGGCGTGTGGTTTTAGTCGGTTTGAGTCCGGCGGGGGAGGTTTCCGTGGGGATTTCCGCACGACAAAACAAATGGACAGTATTTCAGGTTGAAACAAAGCCCGCAGTACTGATGGATTTGTATTTACACTTGATTTATGGCTATGAAATGTATCTTTGTTTCAGATAGAATGTAAAGAAATAAAGAAGTTTTTCGCAGTTATAAATGCAACTATGGCTTGGTATCATACATTAGCTGAACAGAAAGTTTCTAAATATTATGATGGAAGAATCATGGTGGTTCACCCAGATTACAGAGGAATGGGTATTGCACAGCAGCTCTTCCAGATAATGTTAGTAATTATACTTATTGTTTAACTTTAATTATTGTGTTTAATGTGGGAAATACAATCGTATTATAAGAGTAGTCGCTGTCCCAAGAAATATTACTCTGGCTTCCAAATAGTCAATTCCCACTGCAAGCGCACATTTTAGCGTGGGATTACTACAACCCAATACATATCAGAAATCTGAATGCGGTTTGCATATTTTGCAAATGGATGTCCTCCTATCGCCTCGTCTAATTGATTTGCTGATACAGTATTTAAGGTTCCTTTAAATATTTATTGTTAATTTTGATACTTTATAGGTAATTCATGGCAGCAATTAGTGTGTAATTACTTAGTTGATAGACGTTCTTTTGTATTTTTCAGAAACGTATGAACCTATATGACGATCACGATTGTTTCAGGCCACAGGTATGCAGAGAAGATAATGTGCCATTGACTACGGGGTTGATGACAGCATACGGCTCACAAAAAGCTGCCCAACGGGCTGGATGGGAAACAGTCTATGACTTCAGCTTTGAAGAGTTAGGCAAGAAGTTTGGCATCACCTTCACAGAAGATACTCCAGAAATATGTAAATTAATGATGGCAAGAGTACAGAATAGCAAATAGTATGTAATTTCTCCGGTATCGAACTTCATTGTTATAATTTTGATAGGAATAAAAACAAACATCTGTATCAATTAGCGTCTAACAGGTATTGCGCAGAACCATCCCAGAGATGAGAACAGTATTCCACACAAGAGCGAATCTGTATCTTGTACAAAAGACACCGCTGCTTCGGCGTGAAAAACCGCTTCGCCCTGTGATGTTGTTTCTTAAAGCATTTTGTATGCTAACTGCATACAAATTGCTTTAAAGAAATGCCACCTGCATACAAAATGCTTTAAAGAAATCATTCAAATGCTTTGACAAAATTGGTATAATTGCAATTTGGAATAATTTTTGATTATAATACGAGTAAGTAGGTATACTTAGGTAAGCCAAATTATCTACTCGTGTCGGTTCCTATCAACTTCATTGATAATGAAAGAAAAGTATTGATATTGCACACGTTTTTCAACAAAACATTAATTACCTACAGGCTACTAGTTTCCGTAAGTACAAGGACTAATAGGTATGGTTCACAAAATAAATGGAGATAGAGCAATATTTAGTTCGATATCCTCTGTGGTGTCTTATTGCAAAAAAATATATCTATGAATATACTTAGGTATTTGCCTGGTCGTGCCTCGGAGAGCACATTACTTAAGTTTTTGACCGCTGTTGCCATACGAACATCTATGGCTGTCGTTATGGGTATTTGGAGCCCTAAAAAGTTCAACAATAATGCTCCGATATCGCCTTTGGGTTGTGGTGGTCTGATAGCAGTTGCGTCTCAGAAAATATCGAAGTTTAGCCATATCCACAGATAGACTGGTAAAGCGGACTTCAGACTCGAAGTTAAAAGCATCTGATGCAACTGGGATTAACACTAGGATCATGAAGATGAAGAGCGATGTTTAGTTTGCCCTTATCTTAGGAATTGAATTATTTGAAATGGAGAGAAAATGCTGACTAGACGTGTGAAGTAAGAGATATTACAACAACACAAACCATTACAACATTTTATTCTATTTCTACTTCTTTTAAATTTTAATGTGACATTGTGTGACAATGTGGGTGCACCTCTGCCTACCTCTCCGGGGAATACAGGCGTGAGTTTATGTTATGTTTATATTTTGAATATTAGACCAAGTGTATTATCGACATGCAGTATTTCTTAAACTTATAAATAAAGTTCATCATCATCAGCCCGCGGCAGTCCACTGCTGGGCATAGGCCTTTCCCATGACACGCCACTTAGCCCGGTCTTCGGCGGTCCTCCTCCAACTTTAATGTAACATTTTATATTTTGAATACTAAACCAAGTGTATTATCGACATGCAGTATTTCTTAAACTTATAAATAAAATTAAGTACAAGCATAAGTATAATACTTACAGATACTAAAGTGTTACAGCACAGCAGTACCAATTTGATCAATGAACAAAGTGGCAGCAGGTTAAGGTTGGATAAAGAAGATTGAACGGTAGTGGGTCATCCACATAGAGACGTTAGTCCTGATTGCATCCGAGGCCACGGTGCCCTCGGAGCTCACGGTCCGCCTTCCGGCTCTTCCTCCTCCACTTCGCACGATCTTGGGCGTCCAAGGTAGTGAGACCGTTTTCATACATGTCACCTTCCACGACGCCAAGCCAGCACTTCTTGGGCCTACCCCTTCTACCTGGACCCGGTGGGGGCGCCATTGCCAGGCATTTGTGACCCACGTAGCTGGGCGGTTTCCGCAAGACGTCGCCGCACCAGCGGAGGCGGCTCTCTTACATTTTATCTGCGATGTCACGGACATGAAGGCTGCCGCGGATGCGAGAGTTCCTCACGCGATTTTTAAGCGTGACTCCACACATCCACCATAGCATTTTCATCTCCGTGACACGCAGCATCTGCTTGTGTCGCTCCAACAGCGGCCACGCCTCACAGCCGTGTAAGAGGACAGGTCTAATGATCGTTTCATAGACTTGCCCCTTCAGCCTCACTGGCATTGTAGGATCGCAAGTGACGCCAGTCAGTGATGATGAACGGTAGTAGGTAATGATGACGAGTAATTCTCTCTTATACCTAATTGAAAATCAGAAAGAAATAACTTCCTTGAAGAAAACTAGAGTGCAAACTCCTAAGTAGTTAGGTACTCTATCTAACTGAGCTAGCTGACCCAAGTCAACACTTGGGTCAGCCAATACCTTATATACCTTATACGAGACCTATAATAAATGTCAATGAATCTTGCTGGTTTACCCAGTTAAACTGTATAGGGCAGTCTTAAGTATCCAGGGTAGTGACTGACAATTATTTTACAATTTAAATTGCTAAACTATACTTGGAAAAACAGTAGGTAATATAAATTATGTAATACATAATGCATGATTAGCAAAATAAATAATTATCAACATTGTTATCACGGCATGAATTCAATTTTATCTGAATTAGATTTTCTTAGATTATAATGCAGAGGAATATGTGATAATGGAACAACAGTATTGTTCAAAGTTTAGACTTAATGAAGGTAAAACGATATAAGATTAATTGCCGTATTTTTGCCCGGTGGAACAGAGTCACTCCATCTCTTCCTGTGGGGGACGTAGAAAGTGACTAAGGGACAGGGCTGTCCCTATCCTACAGTAAACATATAGCTCATGACTAAGAGCCCGCTTGACGGCTTACCCCCTTAAGTGGAAATCATAATTGGTAAAATGTGGGTGTTAATACACCTCTGCCTATCCCCTCGTGGATTTACAAACGTGAGTATAGTGAGTATATGTATGTAAATAATAAATCGTGAAATACTTATATATCCAAACTCATGCCTGCCCGTTCCCCAATCAAAATTATTCATCACAGTTCCAGCGACATTTCCACGTAGAATTTTGTCTCTCTAAGTTTTTGTCCTATTTCTTTCAGCATTTAATTATCTTTATGACATGATAAAATAGATTTTTATTGACAATCAGTTTAGTTTACGGTGTGTCATTGATGATAAACATAATGATAAGCATTTAGTACAGAAATATTTTCAGTGGCATAAGACGTTTTTAGACACTTTTAGCATGGCACAGCCATTAAAAGTATGGTCAAGATTTTCTGTGACCAACGAAACCGGGACATATAAGTATAAGATAGTAGAACCATCAGCGGATCGTTTTGAAGACATCACAGAACTGATGCTAAACCACTTTGTGAAAGATGAATCAATTGCAAAAGCAACAGGTACATGCACATTTTTATTACCTTTCAATAATTGGATGGTGTATTTATAATACTATTCCACATATTCCACAACATTCTACACAACGCTATCTAGACCCATGATAATCTTAATTAGTTTGTGTTATAGAATTTAGAATGCGGATAAACATACATACTTTTTTTTGTAAATACATACTTATTATACATAGAAAAAGTCCCAGACCAATGCAAATAGCCATTATTTATGCATACAAATATTTGCACTGAGCGGGGAGGTGATCGAACCCGCGCCTCCTACGTTGCAGTCGCGTTCACTACCACCACCGATCAATGAAAGTATGGAAATTGGCATTGCTATAATCTTCTTTGGAAGATTAAAACCTGCCTAACCCGTCGGGGATTTACAAGTGTGGGTATATCATACAAAAAGTATTTTCCATGAAATATTTTAGGTACCTACTTGAACATTATGTATCAATTTTAGTCTGTAATAAAAATATGTTATTATTCCGTGGGGATTTTTGCACGAAAATATATTGCAGAAGCAATACAGTCATGCTTGTCTGCAAAAATTTACATGGTTAAAATCATTCAAAAACTTCAGAAATATAGTTGGAATCAATCGTCGCAACACAGATTAGTGTCTGTGAATATCACTCCTAAAGTTACTTTACTTAGCACAACGAAAGGAGTCGCTTTGCTTTGTTATTGATGGAAATGCTATCAAGAATTTGTATTTATTTAAGGTAAACACTGATACACTTGTTTATTTTACAGGTAGATACTGCATTTGATACTGCAAATTCCTAATGTAATAATTTTCTACTTTCAGGTTTGACTAAAAATGAAAATGCCATGGCAGAATTTAAACCTATTCAAATGGGAATTCTAAAGGATGAAGATTTACATACAGTAATATGTTGTTTGGATAACGATAATGACGAAATAGGCGAAATTATTGGAGGATCTTTTATAACATTGAAAAAGAAAGATGTACCATTTAATATTAAGGTAAATATCTGAAGACCAACTATATTCTCCAAATAAAAAGATGTTGAAACTTCAACATGAATCTGTCAAAATCAAATTAATTATTCCCTTAATACGATTTTCAAGAAAGGACATTGACATCGTCTTAGTTTTAAGTAAACTTAGTTAGTTAGTTAAGTTAATAGTTACCTAGTTAAATCTAAACTATGACATCGTGTTCGTTGTGCGCATTAGAGGCAAAGTTTTTTTTACTCTCAATTCGATCGAGATCGCGAATTGATCGCAGATCGTCAATAAATTTTAGAAAATGCTTTATTCGGAGAATTTCCCTCTTGATAACATAATGTACACTGTGAACAACAAAGATCACACACATTGAACTGCAAAAGAAATTTGTTACATATTTTTACAGCGTATGTTTTTCATTGCAGTTTCGTCCAGAAACAGAACCACTACAAAAGTATATAGAAGTTATTATGGCTATGGTGAAAGCTTATGACATAATTACTGAACAGAACGTGGACCAATATTACGATGGAAGAGGACTAGTGGTACACTCGAACTACAGAGGATTGGGTATTGGACAAGAACTACTAAAAACTAGGTTAGTAATAAGATGTAAGAGACCCTATGAAATTTAAAAAGGTGAATAATTTTCAAGGTGCTCACTAACACATTATAGGGCACTACTATTTCATTATTAAAAAAAGTACTTGGCATACATAAGTACATACATTATACTCTCTACTGTAAGTCCCAAAAGGGGTAGCCAGAGGCGTGTTGGCACCCACGTTTCGCCAATTATTATTTTCGATCCCAACGATGTAATAGGGGGCGAACCTATTGCCATCTAGTAGGCCCTTTGTCTTGTGCTGTATTTGGGGATTTGTGAATTTGTCTGATTGTAAAAATAAAACAGGTAATATAATTAACTATTTGCTACCCGTTTTAAGGATCCTAAGCCCTAAATTCGGATTAAATTGTCGCCGCGTTAAATAGCTATTATTATGCCTTTCAAAAATAAGGTTATGGGTCGTTAACACTGGTCAACTTCAAAGAACCTAACTATCTGATTTGGTAGGATTTCATTCCTTAAATTATTTTCTTTTTTGATAATTTAAAAATATTGGCAGAAGGCAGTATAGTACGAAGTTTGTATGGAGTCCACCATCGCCAAAGAGTGGGATGAGTGAGGAATAGAGCGCTATGCCAGCTCCAGAATTTTTTATAGCTCTGCCATATTAGTTTATTCGCATGTTGAATTAAATCATCTACTCTATATTCCATCAATAGCCAAAGTTAAAGCGACTACTACCGCTTTCTCATCTAAAATAAAATGAGATACTATATAGGTACGTGTGTATAGGTAATATCTGAAATTCAGTAGGTATACGTACAGAATTCGATACAAAATTTCTGTTGTCGTTCTATTACTATCATGATCTAACCAATCACATAGTCGAAAAAATGGATAGTAAACACAAGGTCTTGGGCATATTCTTGGATCTTGCCAAGGCATTTGACACGGTGTCTGTCCCAATTCTGGTACAAAGGATGGAAGAGTTGGGTATAAGGGGAGTTCCGTTAGACCTTTTTAGGGACTATCTATGTGGACGTACCCAGAGAGTAAAGATCGATGGGTTCATTAGCGACGAGCAAAAACTCACGTATGGCACACCTCAGGGCAGTGTCTTAGGTCCTACTCTATTCCTTATATATATGAACGACCTGGGTATGCAGACGCTCCCCCATGGCAGAATCATTAGTTTTGCGGACGATACTGCTCTCCTATTCAGCGGAAAAACATGGGAAAAAGTTTATAGATATGCTCAACACGGCTTAAATGTGGTTCTAGATTGGCTACAAATAAATTTATTGACATTAAATACTGACAAGACAAACTACATGACATTCTCTATAAATAATAATACACGTGCAAACCAAATAAGTACTCAACCTTCTCTCATTGCTCACTCGTGTACCGAACCTCAGGCACATACTTGTGATTGCAAGCCACTCGCTAGGGTTGACAAAACTAAGTATCTCGGCATAATTATTGACAAAAACCTAAGATTCGAAGAACACATAAACACCCTCAGTAACAGAATGAGGAAACTGATTTATGTATTTAAAACTTTGAGACATGTGGTAGATGAAACCATTATCAAATCAGTTTATTATGCCCTTGCACAATCTATTATAAGTTACTGCATCACCGCCTGGGGTGGAGCTTTGAAGACTGTTCTATTAAAACTAGAAAGAACGCAAAGAGCTATCCTAAAAGTCTCCTCTTTTCGACCCTATCGATACCCTACTGAACAGCTATACAGGGAAAGCAAAGTTCTGACCGTACGGCAGCTGTTCATATTATACACGATACTAAGACAGCATACGCAGCTGATTTATTATCCTACACTTCCCAGTGGTAAAAGGCGATACAACCCTGTGGAGTACCATCTAACGAGTTGCCGAACCGACTTCGCCCAACGTTTCTTCGGCCATTTGGGTGGCTATCTATATAATAAGTCAAATAAAGTCTTACACATCTACTCGCTGACAAGGAATAGATGTAAGAAGCAACTAACTGCCTGGCTACAGTCACTAAACTACGTAGATACTGAATGCTTACTACCGCCATAACACACACACACAATCACACACGCACACACACACACGCACACACACACACACACACACACACAACACACACACACACACACACACACACACACACACACACACACACACACACACACACACACACACACACACACACACACACACACACACACACACACACACACACACATACTAATAACACATACTAATGTAATCCTTTTTTTTTTTTTATTATTATTATTATTATTTAATTGCTCACTTTATGTATATTCTTGTCTGCATAAACGAAAATAATAAAATAACATAAATTTAAGAAATTGCCCTATTGCATGTATGTTAATATAAATGGTACATAACAATCACAATATATCAATCATGGAAGGAGTGGGACCTGGTGACCTGAAACACAGGCTGCGAGCCTAGCTTAGGCACCAGTCACCTACAATATAATACATATTATGAATATTACCTACTTTGTAACCTAGAATTTAAACTGTGACATATATGTTTATTGTGGCGAGAAATAAAATATATTCATTCAAAAAAAAAATATATTCATTCATTCATATTCATATATTCATTCATTACTAATATTTTTTTCCACCAACTTCCCTTTTCAAAATCTTTACATAGGAAAATTAGGGGTGTGCGTTGTTTTATAGACAAAAGTTTCATATAATTTCGTTTTACAGAAAATGTTTCGCATAATTTCGTTTCATAGAATAATCAATATACATAATACTTACTTTAAAGATTTTTAAATCATTGACTTTTGTTTCACATAAATTTTAATGTTAGAATAATCATTTCATAGAATAACAAATCAAATATTCTTCTTTTTTATATTGGTTATTTCTTATAAAACTTATTTGCGCAAAGATATTTTCTGGGTGGTTTAAAAAAAAATAACCACGAAGGCTAAGGCGAGAGCTCCGCTTCGCTTCGCTCTCGCCTTAGCCTTCTAACCTAACCTATCCGAGTCGGGGTATTATCTAATTAAATTACTACAAGCAATCGGGAAAAAAAAATGATGGTGGTTAGTGGTTGTTTTTAAGATTCCTTAAATAATAATTCTACAGTTTGATAAGTATGTTAAACAAAAATATGTGAAAAAAAATTCATTAAATTGTGTTTCTGTGAAAAGTGATTCATTGTGGTAAATTGTCTTTGAAACAATAATATTCGAAATAAAAATATAAGAACCAAATAGTATATGAAACATTTTCTGTAAAATGAAATTCTATGAAATTTCTTTCTACGAAATAAGGCGCTCCCGAAAATTAGATAGTAAAGAACATTGTATTTTTTCTAGGCGATTGATTTGTCAAGAACTCGGAGTACCCCTGACGGCTGCGTTCATGACAGCCTATGGCACCCAAATAGGAGCTCAACGAGATGGCTGGGAGACCGTGTATGAATATAACTACGAGGAACTTGGCAGAGAGCACAATATTACTTTCGACAAAAACGGTCCTCCAACGGCCAAATTGATGATAGCAAGAGTATAATAATACTGACTAAATTGTTGTTAAATAAATATATATTTATCTATCGGGTTATTGAAATAAAACTTAGCAAAGCAAAGCTTAAATTAAGCATAACCTTAACCTAGAACGACTACTCTGTGAGGTTTTTATTTTTGCTGGAACCATTGAACTTGCTACAGTTAGATTATAATTCTGTCCCAATGTGCCCCACCAGGACGTTTATAATAAAACGAATAAAATTTATTTTGTTGGCAGATTTAAAAATAGTGAAATGAAAATAATAATATAAATGGCAACCGGGACCGACAGCTTAACGTGCTCTCCGAGGCACGACCAGACCAATGCAAATACTCATAATTCATGCCTACAAATATTTGCACTGAGCAGGGATCGAACCCGCGCCTACTGCGTAGCTGTCGCGTTCACTACCAATAAAAAAGTAATAATAATTTAAGTAATAATGACTAATAAATTAATTGCAAATGCAATAATAGAACTCGATTTATTTATTCTTCGCTTATGAGTAGTATTTTTTGAACTGGAGTTGTAGCAGTGAGTGTTGCTGCCTATATTTTGTCAGGCGCATTATCCTTTTTTCCAAAGACTTTGAATACACTACTTTTTTTTTCACTTTCTTCTTGACAGCATCTATTGTGTGGCGAAGCGGTAGTGAACGCGGCTAGTACGCAGGAAAACCGAAAACACCCTTTCAACAGAAATAAGTAAGGAAGCCATTACACGGAAGATACATGGTGTAATAGCTACAGCAAACAGTAAAAATAAGTAGATAATCCGCCCTCAATATCAATATAAAATTAGTTCGCTACGGTTTATGAGAGTCAACTTCACTGGTAATAGGAATCATAAACTCCATGAGCTATATACCTATATAATACTACTTTTATATCTTACTTTACGATCTACATTGCGACTACACGAGTGAGATCACAATGAAAATAAACCAATAAACTTACAAGATAACCTTATTTCACTACCTAAATCTATATCAACAAACATCTCCTTTCCCATTTACGGGAGATAAATATATTTGTATGTAATATTGAGCTTCCTTGATTCTGTAAGATAAAGTTTCCTTCTATGAACTTGATTCACTGCTGGATACAGATCTCTCCCAACGTTGGGAGGCTTTGGCCTACTGTTTCGACACTGGCCAGATGGGATATACTACATATACTCACGCCTATAAATCCCTGAAGGTGTAGGCAGAGGTTATTTTGGGTCCCAAGGAATACACAGCCCATGACTAGATGGGTTAGTACAGGGTTTTATTTAGACTTGTCCTTCTCTCGCAGTGACATATGTAGTTGCATAATTTTCGCCTCTTACAAACCCCTTCGGATGAGATGGGGTAGTAGTTTCTCTCCATCATCATATAATATGAATGTTTAACTTCCTATAAATTCGCACCCGTAGAAATAAATGCTTCTATTTTTAACTTCACTGTTTGCAAATTGGTCTGTTGAAGACCAATTTATTATTATCACCACAAATAATTGGTCAGAATTGAAACCAATTGTAACGAATTAAAACTGCACAGTCCTAATTGTATTTGCTATTGGGATAATATTTCCTGAGTTTTACTTTATGTATTCTTACTGCTGAAAGGAGAACAGCCCTATCCCATATTTGCCTTATACGACACCCGCAGTAAGAGATAGAGTGGCCCTATTCTACTCCACCGGGATCAACAGGGCTTAAGACATGCATACGGCTTAATTATGACGTCGAAATTTTCGCTTGACGTTAATGGGTTCGCCCCATATAATGTGCGACCGAAATTCATTTTTAGCGACATTTGGGTGTTACTACATCTCTGTCTACCCCTTCGGAAATTTACGCGCGTGAGTATATGTGTAGTTCAACCTAAGATCTTACGGGAATCGGGCGTGACCAAACCGTACATTCGCGGCACATAACGTCTTGTAATTACTTATTGTCCAACGCATTTGTGACTTGTGATTACACTATATCTTACCAAAGTTATCTTTTATTTGTCGGGAATCGAACCCCCTACAAATTTGGTTACATGGGAACTGAAATATCTTCTTCTTCTGCCGTGCCTTTCCCATTTCATTTGGGGTCGGCCCTCCTCGTTCTAAGTCGCCAAGACTGTCTATCTTGGGTTGTCTGGTTGTCAATTTGAGCCCGTTCCAAGTCCTTGGAGACGGTTGTCCACCACGTGGCCTGCGGGCGTCCTCTGCCTCTCTTATTTTCAGGGCTTTCCTCACTACGTGCTCTTCGTCCCGCCTCATCACATGTCCATACCAGCGCAGACGACTACATGGGAACTGAAATATGCCTGACGAAATTTAAGGTAGACTTCTTTCTATATATATATGTGTACCTAAATATACATTAAAAGCTTATTACCTTAATGTACAGCTGCCATATAGTACCTCTGGTTAAACAAATAGGTATAACTATAGGTAAACTTAAAATAAATAGTAGCTATTACTTTTTACATCATAAGAGAGTCTCTTATGAACTGATATAATTTTCGAAATTCACAATAACATGGTTGTATTTCAGTAGGTTAAAAGACTAAACTACTATATATTCATAGACACCATAATCTTGTTTTGCGGTTATGTTCATATTTGTACCATGTATATTCAAAACTCCGGCGTAACACTGGTTTTATTTTTTTTCGTGTGCTTCCCTAAATATATTTCTGCAGGGTACTGGTCGAAATTGAAATAGTTTTCGTAGTAACAGTTTTTCAACTAGATTTAATCAAATTTACAGTCTGTTTAGTGGACTAAATAAAATCTTAAAATGTTGGCAAGATAATACATTTATCCCTTATGAATAAGTAAAATCATAGGGGAGAGTGCCAGTTAATTATTGTTACGCTAAGGCTTTACCTTTTGCCAACTCTAGTTTACTTTGACACACCATATTGGGGAACAAAGATGACTAGAACTCTGTTGGTGAATAGCGTCCCCACACTTTTTACTTTTTTAAGCCTTTTCAAACCACAGTTTTTTGTGGGAACTTTTTTACATTTTTTGAAATCTTTGCTATCTTATAAAACATTTTTAAGTGAAACAAACTAGGTATACAGTTTAAGTAGTAAGTACATATTATTACATTGGTTGTTAAGTTCGTACATTTGTTAGAATTGTATATATTTTTGAAAGAAAAAAATTCACTAAAGGTTTCTTGTGTTGAAAACATTTCACTTTCAAGGTTTCTTGACACATAATTAGAAGTTTTATACTTACATACAGTTTTATACTTACAAAAAATCTGGCGCCATATTATTGAATGAAATGACTAATTTGATTTAACAGTAACGTCTATTAGACATTTATGTAGGTATATGAAACTAAATTCAAGGATACTACACAACAGACAGTTGTTTTCAAAATTATGTTAGAGTGCGATTGTGCAGTGGTGTGCTCACACATAGGTAGATCAATTAATTGCCATTTTGTTAAACTCTTAAAAAAATGTAGATTTTGAATAATTAGTAATTAGTTTATACTCCGTGACGTAGATATACAATGTTATTCCCATGTACAAATAAATAATGTTCAAGTAACCTTGAAGCACTTTTCAATGTCCTATATAAAGAACAAATCTAGGTAGTAGTAACAAGTTTTGATACTTGTACTTCTACTGTACTTTGTGTAGTACATTGAAAGATATTATGAATTTATCATGTCTTTTTCAGGTTTAAAATATATCAAACTAGTTTTTGCCCGCGGCTCCACCCGCGTGGATGTCAGTTATCGGGACCAAACATACCCTATATCCTTTATTAAGGTCTAATCTATCCCTATGCCACATTGTTTCAGTAGTTTAGGCGTGAAAGCGTAACATACAGACAGATAGACAGAAAGACAGGCAGAGTTACTTTCGCATTTATAATATTAGTATGGATAGGTGTAACAGGTGAACCATTAAATTACACTTATTCAAGGATTACTGCGACGTCCACTCAGAGTTTCTGCCTTCAAAATTTTCTCAAAATTAAGTTACCACGAGATTCGTAAGTTCTGCAGCTCGACGCAGCAGACGTCTCTGCTCTTATTGCCACAAGCCTGTTTTAATGATGTCTACTTGTCACTACGGTAATACCACGTCAAGAGTGAGCCATGGTCAAGACCAAGCAGCATGGAAAAGTATGAAGGCCTGATGTGATCAAAGTATTTAACCAGAATATTAGTGCAGTGGGCCAATTATCTCACACTTTTTGAACCTAGCTGTAGTTACTGCTTTGCTACAATGCAGAGATGTTAATAAACAAAAAAGTACTTAGAGTAAAGACAAATATTGTACAGCTAAGAGAGTATAAATTGGATATGAACACAAAATTTGGAACAGACAAAGAAGAAGAAACTCACTGTAGTTTCGGAGGAGAAGAGTATGCTTGAAGCAAAACATCACGAAGCGCAAGTTTCTAATAAAATCGATACCCTGCAATGAATGCCATACAAATGTAGCCTTACACTTGCCCAAAAATGTTCTGAAGTAAAAGCGTTGTAGGACAAGTAGGTTTGATGAATAAGAACAGGTTTTTTGTGAAATGAATTGGATATTATTTAACTATTTTACCTGGCATTTTTATTCCAATTTACATAAGTGGTTTTAGTTTAAAGACGTGATTCCTACATTTTGATGTTTATTTACGATAAATTCAAGATAAATTAGGAATTAACGTTGATTATTGAGCTTTTTGATTATTTTTGAAGATAAATGTTTACTTTTGACACATTATGTATGAACAATTTTGAGTTTCAATAGATTTTTTGTATTTAATAATAAATAATCATAGAATGAAAGAATATTTAATGTTTTTGATTATATATCCTATGCTTATATAAATTTCTGTTCAATAAAAATTCTATGTCCTTCATAAAGTACGTAGTTATATCGTCACTTTGTCCTTTATAAAGGACATAGTGAAAAACCATTTTCCGTGACGTGAGATTTTTTTCACTATTTTTCCGATATATGTAAACATGTAAGGAATACAATACTAAACTTTAAGCAGCATACTAAACAAAAAGTATCGCTGGTAGGCAGGAGGTTAAAATGTTTATAAGTATGTACACTTATAAAACATTACACTTTAATAAGTATGGATTTCATACATAATATACAATATATCAATACCAGTTAAGAGATTAAGCTAACCAACTCCCAAACGATTTTTCAAATAAATTTCTCCAAGACCAATGAATTAATTTTCAACAAAAAGTAATTAACGTACGTTACGTATTAATGATTAGGAATGTGACCCGCACACTCTTATGCTTATGGATCCAGTCGGGACTAAGGGCTGAGATTGTTGATAATCTTAACTTGATACATTTTAATTCTAGGCCCAAAATTATGAAAGTAGTAGAAGCGAAAGATGTATGCCAGGATCACAGCAAGTGCCCACTGGGCAAAAGGCGTGACTTTATGTATGTATAATTAAAGCTAAAGATCACATTCTAGATTCCGTATGTCAAAAGGTTCACATCCCGACAAGTAATCCTATTATGTAGATGAGACGTCTCTCAATCGCTCTTGAATCTCTAAAGCCGTTGCTTTACCACATGATATAGCCAACGAGTAATATCAACTGTTGCAAGAACAAAAAATAAATTAGTTTGCAGTACTGCTTCTAAAGTGAGTTTACCTATTTCGATGTATCTTTTTGTTTGTTTGTTTCACTTTTGCAAAGCATATGTTAAAACTCTTGCAAGCCCTATCTTCTAATATATAAAAGTCTCTTGTCACAGTTTTCGTTGCCATACTCCTCCGAAACGGCTTGACCGATTTTGATGAAATTTTTTGTGCTTATCCGGTATCTATGAGAATCAGCCAACATCTATTTTTCATCCCCCTAAATGGTGCAGCGGGAACGGGATCTGACGCGGATCGCGGGGCGGGAAAAAATTGGCGGTATGAAGTTCGCCGGGACAGCTAGTAATTTATATAGTTCACGAAATTGAACCTGTCAGACTAGTTTGTTATTCATACAATCATACTATTTATACTGTAGATTGATGGCACTTGGTGGAATTCATTGTTACACATATTGAGAACACTTGTACTTTTTCCACAGTATTTATTATATTGAACCTGACCTGTTTCGCCTTACGGTATTCTCAAATGTTTACATTTAGCAAAGGTTTTGGATGTTCTTCATGAACAATATAATGGTACAATTGTAGCGACTGAACGAAACTGTAGAAAAAATATAACTTGGGTAGCAAGTTATCGAGGCATGGGTAGATTAAAGGATGGTGAATGCAGGTAATCGGGAGCTGTGGTTTATATAGCCAAGCAAATAAAACATAGGGTTCTTCAAGAAGGGTAATAGAACGTTCCTACAGGGCTGGTGCACGAGTTTAACGCCTATTGCGGAGGTGAAGAGAGCTACCACAGTCTGGTTGTAATATTTATTACGACTCAATGATATAGTAAAGCAATGTCTTATAAACTTAATAACAGGTTTATATACTATGACTTTGAATATAGACCATTTGTGGAGTGGGAGCGATGCTTGTGGTCACGTCTTATTTTCTCCTTGACTTGCAAACTCAAACTGAAACTCAAACTCAAGGTATTTATTCAAAATTGTGTAGCACTACTACAGCTTTTTGACGTCAAATTCTGCTTAAAACTAAGTTTACCACCGCTTCCTAGGCACCAGTGGAGAAGAAACGACGCAACAAACTCCACTGTAGCATTTTATGGACGTCAATTTACAAAAAATAAGTTCTTAAGACTAAATATGGACGAATGTACATATGTCTCGTGTCAAGATACTTAGTATATAAAAAAAAACTTATAATAAAATAATTAACCTAAGTTGACAAAAATAAAGAATAAAGAAGTTCGCGTTCCTATTTAAACATTTAGGAGGGGCCTGCACCATGCTCAAGCCAGACATTTTTGTCTTTAAGGTAATCATCTGTCCTATAGTATGCTTTTTTACATAAGGTGGTCTTCACAAAGGTTTTAAATTTATTGTCAGGCATACCAAGGACTGATTCAGACAATTTATTATAAAAACGTATACCATCCCCCCTAAAAGAATCACTAACTCTGCAAAGCCGATAGCATGGAAGGAGCAGTTTATTTTTATTGCGCAGATTTCTGTCTGTAATGTCACTTACTTTTGTAAAATTAGATATATTTTTTCTGACATACAGTATATTTTCAAATATATATTGGGAAGCTACAGTTAAAATATTAATATCTTTAAACCGTTCCCTAAGAGAATCTCTCTTACCTAAACAGTAAATGGCACGAACTGCCCTTTTTAACCCCCGACGCAAAAACGACGGGGTGTTATAAGTTTGACGTGTCTGTGTGTGTGTGTGTGTGTGTGTGTGTGTGTGTGTGTGTCTGTCTGTGGCATCGTAGCACCCAAACGGATGAACCGATTTGGATTTAGTTTTTTTTGTTTGAAAGGTATATTAGTCGGGAGTGTTCTTAGCTATGTTTGAAAAAAATCGGTCCAAGATGGTCGCCGCCACAACATGTTGGAATACAAATTTCTTTATAATTCCCTCAATATGGGTATCAAATGAAAGAGCTTGATTAGTAGATCAAATTAAAAAGTATAAAATAAAAATTAAATTAAAAATTTAAAAAACCCCCGTCACAAAAAACACCAAAAAGTTGAAAATAAATGAATAAATTTTAATTCAACGGTTGCCATGTCGGGGGACCGTAACTGGTTAAGTACTCCTTTATATCGTAAGGTCCCCCGACATGGCAACCGTTGAATTAAAATTTATTCATTTATTTTCAACTTTTTGGTGTTTTTTGTGACGGGGGTTTTTTAAATTTTTAATTTAATTTGTAATATAAAGATAGTTTCTAAATCTGCGGCATTCCCCCAAAGTAGTATTCCATAGGACATCAAGCTATGAAAGTAACTAAAGTACACCAGCCTAGCAGTATCTACGTCAGTCAACTGCCTGATCCGTCTGACAGCAAAAGCAGCAGAGCTGAGTTTATTGGCCAAAGCAGTGATATGGTCATCCCATTGCAATTTCGAATCTATTGTGATTCCCAGAAAAGTAGTGCTATTTACAAATTCTAACCTTTGCGCCCCCAGCACGATATCAACCTGAGCTTACCTTACATTAGGCAGTGTAAACTTAATGCATTTGGTTTTTTCTGCATTCAGCAATAGGTTGTGTTATATCTTATATTTTGGTACTAATTCAATTAATAGACACCGATGTTAAACGATATATTAATCACTTTATTATTCACAACAAAGAACACCATACATCTATAAATCTTAGTTCAGTTCCGTTCCCTGACATTTGTGACATTTCCACATCTGACAGTGACATATACCACACTCTCCCCTACTTACTAAAAAATTAAGTTTAACACACAAATAATTGTAACTCTACTTATTCTAATGTTTGTCCACACTTTAGTAGTTGGTTGGCATGTCGTTTCCATTGTAGGCCATCAACTTCTACATTATAAGTACGTCAGTGACTATACCTAGAGACCATTTATGTTTATTTTTTCTTTGATCCTTCACCATCACTTTTTCACCAGCCAAAAATGTTTTAAATATATTTTTACTGTTTATCGTCTGTTTTACATGTTCAATATCTACAGTGTTATTAACTGGATTTGGTCTTAATAACGAGAAACGACATCTCAACTCTCTACCCATCATCAATTTTGCTGGACTTTGTCCAGTACTATTGTGGACCGTATTTCTATAATCAAATATAAATAAGTTACATGCATATTCTACAGTATGACCACTTTGCACAATTTTTGTAACATGGCCTTTAAATGATTCTACAAACCGTTCAGCCAACCCATTCGTAGATGGGTAATAGGTTGGTGTAAAGGTTTGTTTTACTCCAACTAGTTTGCAAAAGTTTCTAAATTCACCACTAGTCCATGTTGGACCATTATCTGTGACCAAATGCAGAGGATATCCATATCGAATAAAAATACTCTTAAATATTTGAATTGTTTTTTGTGCAGTAATGTTATTCATCATAAATGCCTCTGGCCATTTTGAATAGGCGTCTACAATTACTAAGTACATCTTGTTATATAGTGGTCCTAAAAAATCAGCATGCAATCTATGCCAAACTGTGGGTGGTTGTGGCCAAACCGCCAATTTTGTTTTTTCTGGATTTTTCCGATTTTGCAAACAAATAATACAATTATAAGTTATATCCTCTATTTCTTTATCCATACCAGGCCACCAAAAATATGATCTAGATATTTCTTTCATTCGAGTGATACCCAGGTGACTAGCATGCAGTTCTTTCATAATTTTATCCTTGACATTATCTGGTATTATTATTCTATAACCCCACAATAAACATTCTTTTTCTATTGATAACTCATTTTTCCTACAGAAATATGGCTCATATTTTCCACCTAATTCATTTTTTATAGGCCATCCATCTCTACAAAACCTAATAACATCACATAGGGTTTTGTCTTTTTTTGTTTCAAATTGAATAGTTTGCCAATTTAATGTAGTCACATTAGATTCATTGATGTAATTGACTGTATTTATTTCAAAAGTTTTTTCAATGATATCAGAGTTTTTCAAATCACTTCCTTTACAGTTGGTAACAACACGTGACAAATAATCAGCTGGATTGTTTTTAGATTTTATGTGTTGAACTTCGAAATCAAATGCGTTCAAGAATATTGACCAATACTGCAACCGTTTTGCTGCAATTTTTGGTATGCCATATTTTGGCCCTAATATTTTTGTTAATGCTTCATTATCTGTCTGTAAAATAAATTTTCTTCCATATAAATATTCATAGAACTTGTTAACACCAAAAATTATTGCATATGCTTCTTTTTCCAAAATGGGATATTTCATCTGTGTATCATTAAATTTTTTACTAGAAAATGCTACTGGTTTTATTACATTATTATTGTCTCTAACAGATAAGATAGCGGCAACGCCAGTGTCCGCAGAATCACAAGTTAATATAATAGTTGAGTTTTGATCAAAATGTGACATTGGAGATGTATTTGATAATGCTTTTTTTATTTCTTTGAATGAGCTTTCACATTCCGCTGTCCAGTCAAATTTATTTTTCTTTAGACAATCATATAATGGCTTTAATATTAATGCCATGTTTTGCAAAAACCTGTTGTAATAATTAACTTTTCCCAAAAATGATTTTAGCATTTTATTGTTTTCTGGCCGTGGCAATGACAGCAATGGTGCAATTTTACTTTGAATAACTTTGACACCGGTTTTATTTACTTCCAATCCAAAAACATCCAGTTTGTCTTCAAAAAGTTTACATTTATTTATTTTTAGTTTTAATCCTGACTCTTTCAATCTTTGTAGTACCAATTTTAATTTATCAGTTGTTTCTGATAATGTTTTTCCATATATGTAGATATTATCAATATACACAATTATATCCAACCCACTTAACTTTTGTGTAATTAGTCGCTGGAATGAACCAGGCCCTGTGTTAACTCCACAAGGTAGGTACAAATATTTGAAAATACCCTCTTCAGTGACAACTGTTACTAATTTTTGAGACTCTTCATCTAATGGAGCTTGTAAATACGCCTCTCGTAAGTCTAATTCACAAAAGTAATTGTTACCTTGTAATTTCATCATGATATTATCAATTGTTGGTAATGGGTAGTGATCAATTTTCATGTACTTATTTATTGTGATACGATAATCACCACACAAACGAACTGTTCCATCTGGTTTTAGAACTGGCACTACCGGGGTGCCCCATTCAGAGTATTCAACCGGTTCAATACGCTTGTTTTCAATTAACCTCTTAATTTCATTTTTTACTTTGTCTTTCAACGCATATGGAACAGCTCTCACAGGCATAAATATGGGCTTAACTCCTGGCTCTATTGATAGATGAATTGGCTCTCCTATGAAATTACCCATGCCTGGTTCAAAAATTTCTTTATATTCGGTTTTCAAATCTTTAATTAATTTGTCTTTAGCTGTTATGATTTCAAAAACCTTTTGTTCGAACTTGGGTGGCCATAATTGTAATAAGGAGAGCCAATCCTTTCCAATTATTTTAGGTAGTCCATTTTTTACAACAAATAATCTTTGATTACTCACTTGAACAGATCTATAACTCACACATAGATGTTCAATTACTCCTAGAGGGGTTGAAGTTGACTGGTCAAAATTTGTAAAAATAACATTCTTTTGTTTTAGTTCTAAATCTGGAAAATATAATTCTTTATCAGACAATGTAATTGTACTCACATCAGCTCCGGTGTCAACTTCAAACTCTAGTACTTTTCCATTTACGTTCACCTCCAAGGTGGCAGATGGAATTTTCTGTTTGTCACTGAAATGAAAGATATCAAAAACTTCATTGTCCTCTAACAAGTCTTTGTTTTCTTCTGTATTCTCCTCACTATCTGAACCAGCATTTTTTACTACGTTCAGATTTTTCATTTTTATTTTCTTATTTTTATTACACACTCTAAATATATGACCTTTAACACCACATTCACTACAAAACTTTTCTTTTAGCGTACACTCCGCTTTCACATGTCCATTCTTCCCGCAGCAAAAACAAGTAATGTTTTGTTTATTCGATGGACCTGCACTCTGTCTATTATTGCTCCTTGGGAAACTTCTTCCATGTAATTTAAACATCTGAGATCGTTCTTGTTGTTTCTCATGATTAAAAGTTAGGTTGTAGGCTGTCTCTACTGGTTTCAAAACTTCCAAAGGCTGGTCGGCTTGTTTCAAAAGTTCAAATCTCACTGAATCGCAGTAAGTACCATTCAACAGCCTTTCTTTTATTTCTTCATTCAGGTTCTTGAAGTTACAATTTTTAGATATTTTTTTTAAATCCAACAGGTACTGATCAATTGTCTCATCTTGTTTTTGGGACCTTTGACGAAATTCTGCTTGATGTATTGCAGCGTTTTTAACGGGATGATAGTGTTTTCTAAGTTTTTCACAAATTGTTTTATAAGTTTCCTCCATGGGTGAGTTTGGTATGCATAGTGTGATCAGTAAATCATACACATTTGTACTCAGTTTTGTAATCAATAGCGGCACCTTTTTTTCTTCTGGTATATCATTTAGTAGGATAAAACATTCCAATTGTTGTTCGTATGCGTTCCAGTTATTTCCTCCAGTGAATACCTCCAGGCAAGCAATAGAACTTGAAGACTTCAAAGTCATTGTTGGAGAAGGTACCTTGTTATCCACGTATTTACGCAAAAAATATCTAATTTCTTCAACGGTATTTGAATCTGAAAATGAACTATCTATTGCTAGTTTGTTGGCAATTTCAATAAGTTCGTTTTTACTTTTTGTTTGGATCCATGATTTTCTTCCTTCTTGGATTAATAATTCTATTTGATCCATCAAATACCTTCGTTGAATGGTTCGTTTCGCTCGTCGCCAATGTTATATCTTATATTTTGGTACTAATTCAATTAATAGACACCGATGTTAAACGATATATTAATCACTTTATTATTCACAACAAAGAACACCATACATCTATAAATCTTAGTTCAGTTCCGTTCCCTGACATTTGTGACATTTCCACATCTGACAGTGACATATACCACAGGTTGTTTGCAGAGAACCAATTTGAAATTACGTTTAAGATATTATTTACATTATTCGCATCTGTACTATTACGATCTACTTTGAATATTAGCGATGTATCATCTGCAAACAATACTACTCCGGCGTGTTCCTCGATCATATAAGGTAGGTCATTGACATAAACCAAAAAGAGAAAAGGTCCTAAGATTGATCCTTGGGGTACGCCTATCTTGACGTTTGACCCATTTGACTTTACGTTATTCACATCAACAGTTTGCAGCCTATCTGTCAAGTAAGATTCTAATAGTTCTATGGATTTGTTGCCATAACCGTACCGACGTAACTTGAGCAAAAGTGTCTGATAGTCAACGCAATCAAATGCTTTAGATAGATCACAGAATACCCCAATAGCATCCTGTCATCCCTCCCAAGCCTCGTAGATTAGGTTAACTAGGCTAACTCCCGCATCAGTGATAGATTTTCCACCAGTAAAGCCATATTGTTGGCTATGGAAAAGATTGTTGGTACTGAAGTATAGTTGCATTTGATTGAGCATCACTTTCTCAAACACCTTACTCAGAGCCGGAAAAATGGAGATGGGGCGATAGTTTCCAAGTTCTGACTTAGATCCCTTCTTAAATAATGGTATAATTTTACTGTGTTTCATTAAGGTAGGAAACGTGCCTTCATCTACACATTCATTAAATATTAGTGCTAAATCAGGTGCAATGATATTATTTACATGACTAATTAAACTAACTGACATGCCCCAGTAATCTTTAGACATTTTGATTTTGAGATTTTTAAATTCTTTTAATACCTATGTCATTAGGATCAATATGTTGGAAGTTAAATTTAGAAGAACTAATATTACTCTCAACTAGGGCAACAGCACTGTGAGCGCTTGAATTAATAGAGGAAGTGAGTTGAATTGGAATATTGGTGAAATAGTCTTCAGAAGCATTTACGACATCTTTTGGGGAGGTTATATCCTTGTTTCCTACTTTAATTTTAGGAACACTATCCCTCAATTTACATCTACCAGACTCTTTGTGAATAACTTTCCAAATTTCTTTCATTTTGTTTGGAGCCTCAATTATCTTTCTTTTAATGTGAATGGCCTTTGTTTGTCTACATAACTTTTTGAATAACTTTGAGTAATTTTTAACATATTCAATGAAACTATTGTCGAATCTGTACTGTTTTTGGGCATATAGATCAAATAGGGTTCGTCTACTTTTATATATGCCTACAGTAGCCCATTCACAGAATTTCGATTTAGTACTAAGTTTTTGAATTTTTTGTTTAAATGTGTGAGAAAAAGCGTCTGTTAATGTATTAAATAAACTATTATAATGAACCTCAGGATTATTACCTAAGTAAGCTATTGAATTGAGCTTATTCTCTAACAAGTCTTGGAATTCTTTAATCTTATTAAAGGTTATGGGCCTACACATAATTTTCTCTTTAGGTCTACTATTATTACCCAAGGAAAGGATACTATTTGACCCCGGTGATCTAAGGGCAACTTACTAATTACAGACTTATTTAAGTATACACAATCACTAAATTATCTAGACAACTGCCAGTCTCAGCAGTGATTCTGGTTGGTTCACAGAAAATATTTTCAAGATTATAGCTCTTGAACATGTTTAGAAATTGAGTACTTCTCTTACAATGTTCCAAGATGTTTACATTAAAGTCACCGCATACAATTATATTCTTATTATTACTTGACGCTATCCCAAGAACTTTGTCCATGACCCCAATTAAAGTTCCAAAGTCACTCCTTGGTGGACTATATACGCATACTACTACACAATTATCAAGCTCGGCACAGGCCACCTCAGCACAGCGCTCAACAGAAAGTCTAACAATGTCACTCCGCTCTTTACTGCGGAGACCATTTTTTATTAAGACCATGGAGCCACCTCTTTCAGCAGACTTCCTGTTAAAGCAACTTACAATTGTATAATTATCTATACTGAACATCATCTCAGTCTCCTTTAGCCAGTGCTCAGTTAAACACAAAATATCTACATTTAATTCCTCTAGGAATAACTCAATTACTAATTCTTTGCCAGGAAGACTTTGCATGTTTTGATGAACTATCTTTAGCTCTGGCATTGCTGTTGTCTGATTATTTAGTTTAAATCAGTACAACTATCTGGTAGACATACAGAATTACTACTACAAGTACCTGGCAAATCTGTATTCACTTGTTTACAATGTAAACTCGTCCAAAAGTTAATATTATTTGCCACCAATGTAGCAATTTTATGTTTGTCATATTATCATTACCCATATTGCGACCCACACTGTCAGAAAATACCATTGTATTACTAGGCGGCTTAATGTTGACATTAAAATCACATGCAGAGTCTGGAGTACTGGTATAAGTAGAGAGAACCCGTATGGTGTCACTGACAGGAGGGGTGTTGCATCTTTTGTGTTATAGCAGAGGACGTGATTTCTTAGCGTACATCATTATTATTTGTGCATTCTAATTTCCTTATAGAAATCACGTTCCTGTCTGCCATACGCCCCTTGTCTCACACGTCTATAGTCTATAGGCCACGGTAACTACTTTCCGTCAGGAGGGCCGTGTGCTTGTCTGACTAAGTGATACAAAAACATTGAGGGTTAAAGGCATTGTTCTACGTGAGCGTCAAATGCACTAACGCGATGTGTTTCGACGCCATGCGTAAATTTCAAATATTTGGTGTTCTTTATTGTGTCCTTCCTAGTGTCGCGTGAAAACGTCACTTGAAGTATGGAACGAAATGTCACACGTGACGTTCGTCGTCGCTTGCGCGCGCTGTCGCGTTTGTCGCTTACGTAGGACAACGGGTAAGTCAGATTCCAATGAGTACTGATAGTTCATAATTACGTGTTAGTCAAAGTTATTTGGAAAAATCGTAAATGAAAAACACCATTGCAGTTGACGTTAGTACACTGTGCAGTATTCATAAAGAAAGAAATAGTAATTTGGTAGAAAGAGGAATGCAGAAATGCAAAATAAGAGTTTCAACAAGCAAAAAATTTTAAAATTCTTTAAATCTTAAAAATGTCTTTACTTAGGAACTTACCTTACCTTCACCGTTCATCGTTTTCGTAATTTTAAGGCTGTCCAAGTATTTAATTTAAACGAAGAAATTTAATAGGTATTTACCTACAGCCACACTATTTCAATACAGTAGTCTCAGTTTTTTATAAAAATATTAGTCACCTCTGCAATTCTCTCATGGCGGTTGATACAGTCATCAGAAAGAAATTAGTGAAAAAAGTGCTCAATTTACTCTCTTCCCGTTGACGGATTGTTCTGATAATTAGTACCTACCTACACATCGTTTGTTTGCACAATAATACACTTTAAATCAATAAAACAGCTCGATTTGCTCTTACTACCCTTTCTTTGAGGCTTTGTTGTCAATATATTTTCTACGCAGACTGTAGGTTCATGTTTTCATCTGGAATTTTGCGTATTCTCAATTTAAGACTAGATGCCAGTTTTTTATTTTGTACTCATACCACATCTCATAACATAATAATATTGCGTACAAAAAATGTAAGCTATAATTTCGGTAAAATTTAGTACTTTATGTATTTCAACCTCGGAGCAAAGTGGAGTAGAAAACTTTTGACCAATTGGATGTTGTAATAAAAAATATACATTATTATACATGTTACAATAAATCTCGACTTTTCGTTGAAGTGGGATGAACAAGGTTCTACAATATTGGGTAATGTAGGTATACCCAAGAGCCTTCACTAAAACATTCAAGTGAATGTATTCTGCTCCATGCTACTTTCAATTTCTCCTATTTTCGGTTCAATCATTTATCACTCTGTCACCTTTAAGTCCAACATAGTTTATTTAAAAAAATCTTCAAGCTGTTACTTTTAAGTTTAATGAGGGTGGGTGCAAGTGCAGGAAGTTTCTTTTTCTGTTCTCGTGTTACAGAACCAATAACGTTGATAACCGTATGCCATCAGGGCCGTGGAGGACTCTGGGTCAGCCGAGGTGCGAGCGATATGCGTCACAGCCTCACCTTTGGCTTTGCACTACGACCCATAAAAGGCGTGCGTTTTAGTTGGTTCAAGTCCGAGATAGCCTTCCCCTCTGACCCAGTGAAAGGAGTGGGGGGGGGGGGCGTATATCCGTGGGGATTTTGCGCACGTAAGATAGGGCCGTGTAGGAAATGGCATCATTCATCATCAGCCCGTGGCAGTGCACTACTGGACATAGGCCTCTCCCATGACACGCCACTTAGCCCGGTTTCGGCTGTCCTCCTCCACTCTCCACCAGCCTCTGCATATATCGTCGCTCCATCTATTCGCAGGGCGCCCCACACTACGTTTGCCATTTCGCGGTCTCCACTCAAGGACTCGTTTACCCCAACGGTTATCGGTCATACGGCAGATATGGCCAGCCCACTGTCACTTCAGCTTGCTAATTCGTTGAGCTATGTCGATAACTTTAGTTCTCTGCCGAATTACTTAGTTCCCGATTCGATCCCTCAGAGATATACGGAGCATAGCTCGTTCCTTAGACCTTGAATTGGTGGACCAACCGTACCGTAAGTATCCACGTCTCGGCTCTGTATGTCATTACAGGTAGAACGCACTGGTTTTAGACTTTTGTCTTAAGACATTGTGGGATGGGCGACGAGAATACCTGACAAAGCTTTCAGCCCAACTGTATTATTTCTTTAGCCCCACCCTCAAAGTTGTTTCTCCCTAGTTGGAGCATCTGTCTAGGTATACATACTCCGAAACAATCTCGAGGGGAGTTCCGTTCACAGCAATCGGCTGCCGGTCAACGTGCTCGTTGAACATGACTTTGGTTTTATCCAGGTTCATCCGGAGGCCGATGCGTTGAGAAGAACAAGCTAGGCCGTCTAACATTTGTTGTAGGTCCTGCAGCGTCTCTGCCATTATAACAATGTCGTCGGCAAATCGTAGATGAGAGATGTACTCGCCATTAATATTGATGCCCCGATCTTTCCATTCCAAGGTTCTGAACATATCCTCCAAGGCGCTAGTGAACAGTTTCGGAGATATGAGTCTCCCTGTCTCACTCCTCGGCGCAGGTGGATATGTTCCGTTTGTCCATTCTGTACTTGAACGGCCATCATAGCTGCGAGCTAGACATCTCATCACCTCGATATACCGCCAATTGACTTGGCACCGCTGTAGGGACTCTAGAACAGACCCAGGTCTCGACAGTGTTAAAGACGAAAGCTAGACACAAGAGCTGATTATACTCCTCTGTTTTTTGTATTATCTGCCGGACTGTGTGGATGTGGTCTATGGTGCCATATCCACTTCGAAACCCGAAGGAAATGGCAACATGTGCTTATTTTTGATAAAATTATTAATGGTAATGATTATGTAATTATATATTACTTCTTTCTCATGTTACTGATATTATTACATATTAGCTTTTGCCCGCGGCTCCGCCCGCGTGGATGTCGGTTATCGCGACCAAACATAGCCTATGTCTTTTCTCATAGTCTAACCCCTATACCAAATTTCTTCAAAATCGGTTCAGTGGTTTAGGCGTGAAAGCATACAGACAGACAGACAGAATTACTTTCGCAATTATAATATTAGTATGGAAGTATGGATTTATCAAATATTCAAAATAACACTTTCAGCTTAGAAATAAAACATTTTTCTCTTCTAAATTAATGAAATTTTGAGTTTTCACCGAATGCTAATGAGATGATCAAAGGAATTTGCTTTGGCCATCCAATTATTTCAGCTTCATTTTTAATTAAAACAGACTAGAAATGAGAAATCGTTTATAATGCTAATTGGATCAGATTTGTAAAGAATTAAGTTCGATATATTGAATTCGCTCAGGCACATTCGTAAATAATGAATAACGAGCCTTCCACTCGTGGTTCCGCCCGTGCGAAAGGAGATGGAAAATGGTGGGCCCAAATGTAATAAGTTGAGATATGATCTAAAAAATTAGTCATATTTTTCTATTTTAGAATATGAAAAATCACCTCAATTCTCAATCTGGATGCGGAGAAATATGAGAAAATAGTTTTCGTGAGATTATCAATTGAGTAATCGAATACACTAAAATATTTGCTGTAAATAATTAACTCAAAGTAATTAAATGCACTATATATACTTACATGCATTATAGTGCATATAATTACAGTCATATTATTAAATCAAATATCAATTAATTACTGAAAAACCAATATTAATGATTATTGATTTCATATCGATTCAAATCTCTCTTATTTGTAGTCTATGTCACTGACATGGCAGCTGACTAACAATGACACTTGATGACACTATAGTGGTATCGCCGAATGATGATCCCTATGACGTTTCAACTGACAGTTGTATTAGTTATGCGAAACAATTTTGATAAAATACTGTTTTTTCAAGCAAATGTCATGTCATTCAGCCAGGTCATTCAACATAATAAGCAATATTTATTTATTTTGAAAAAAAGACTACGCGCATTGATGGACATAAAACACTAGATAAAAAAGTAACAGCCTTATTATATTTTATTTTACTATACTTTAATTTTTATTCAAATTGCATAATTTAAAGAATTTAAAATTCTTTTTGAATTGAATTTTAAAGAATTCATAATTAGCTGGCAATTATGGATTACATGGAAAAGTATTTAAATGGAGGCCATAGACCTACCGTATTTTTTTAATTCAGTCATGTCATGTCTTGTCAGTCTGTTTTGTCTTCTTGTCACACCGCATCACATCGCGTCATACGAGTGCTCTAACGCCTTGTATGCGCCACGTCTTTCTTTGTTAGCTGAGTTTTGTTTCTGTTTTCGCTGTTTTGTGTTATTTGTTGATTTTCTGTTACCTGTTTGTTGATTTTCGGTTTTGCAAAATGTCGAAAAGACAGCGGAAAACTGTTCTCAACAGTGAAGTTCGCGAGTTTGTAGTTCGTTTGCGAGACTATTTTGCTCGTGAACAACAAAATGGCGGACCCTTGTTACCGCTTGACAATGTTCGCGATCGTGTAGCCGATGCTCTAGGAATCGGAAAGGCTACTGTTTCTCGAATAACAAAGGAAAAATTTGGGGAGTCGTCCATGGAGGACAATAAACTATTAACACAGACAATAGATTATTATAGATTTTATAGACAGTTGCTGACTGTTTTTGTTTGCTCATCGTTTCGTGTTTTCCGATGCGTTTTGAGTGCTTTCCAGATTATTCGTCATTTTTTACGACAACTGCTTTGTATTTTACGGATTCTGACCCTGCCTACCTTGTACGAACCTTGCTTTCACCTTGGACACCGAAGATCGCTTACACGTTTGACTTGGAATTGTTATTTTGCATTTTACCACCAGCTTGTGGATTGGATATTATTGAAACTATGGATCGCTGTGTGAATTGTGGTATATCCACTGGTCACTACAATACACTGGGCCGATGGCCCTTACACGATGAAACAATTCTGTCAGTGATTTGGCAATGGCTTGCACCTCAGTCTGTAAGTAAATACCTGTAACCTCATCTAACCAGCTACCATCCTGGTAGGTTTAAAATGTAAAATGTGTTTAATAGTAGGTGAATAAAACACTATATTCAATGATTTTTTATTTTATTTTAGACATCCTTTCCCTATCTCCTTGCCTGTTACCTACTTATCGCTTGAAGTCGTTGACGTTCATTCATATGATTTTTCAAACATTTTCTAGTAAATATAATAACTATTAGTGCAAAAGAACACATTTTGCACTTCAGGAATCAGCTGTAAGATGAAGATTGTAACATAACCTCACTTTTACATAATCTCTTATATCTCTGTTCTCAGATTGACAAAATCCGCAGAATTCTCAGTGAAAGGTTGATAATATATAAGCTATTAATTGACACCGCTTTCATCTTCTTACAACTAGGCCCAAGATTGTATGTATTCTTTTCAGTCTCCTTTGGCTCGTATCACCGATTTCTACTGAACCGATTGCAATGAAACTAACGTATGATATTTTGATGATGATGATGATGTGGATAGACAGAAATTTAAAAAAAAATGGTTTCTTGTTCAGTAACGTTAATATAACAACACACGTTTTTTTAATATCTCCATTTTACTCGTATAGACACTATCATTTTACAATGAAACAATAAGTAATAGATACCTGCTGCCATAATACACTCGTGTTCATATATCGTTGTCCTGATTTTTCCGTTCTGTAGAACAGTACTAGGGCCTCGATTCTGCTAAAGCTAAACCACAGTGGTGACACCGCCACTGCAAAAAACGGGATTAAATAATAGCATTTAAAGCGATGTGGTTAAAGTTCAAAATTTAATTTGTTCTGCAGAGTAATTGAAAAGGTGTAACAAAACTGTTTTTCATTTCATTTTAAACTTTAGGCGTATAGAAATAAAGTCTCAAATTTAATGTCATTTTTGCAGTGACGAGTGCCTGGTCTGATGGTGACGAACAACCTCATTCTCCGACTGAGTGATATTGTTTATGGTATTTTTTGGTTTACTTAAGATTCGTGGAAACGTACTAGATAAGAACAAAACAGAATATGTTGGCGGATTCATTTCAAGTTTTGTTACAGTATGGTGTTCATCCTATAATTAATTATGATTTATACAAATTTTGCTATATTAATGTGCATGTAACAAAATATTCACAATATTTACTGTTACATTCATCATTACATCTACATATGATTGTTTACATATCAATATTGAGAACGGTTTGAACGCCCCTCGAAATAGATACGATTTTGATAACATTGTTTGTGTGTACACGATTATTGGCGAGTAAATAATAATGATAATAAATGTAGGATAGACGCAATGTGCTGGTCGACACACATGTCGTGTTTTGTGTGTCATACAATCAATACATTGTTTCCTCAGTCGTTCGTTCTTCTGGTGATTTATTTCATTTCTTGTTAAAGTATATGTGTAACAAATTATATCAGGTTACATTTTAGCTTTCAATACTTTCAAGCAAATAAATAACATATTATGCAAAATTTTACAGTCCTCCTTATTAGAATATTATTGAAAAGCAAAGTTTTGGCCTCAAGGTTACGTGCTAGGTTACTTTTGTGATAACGCAAAGACCCCGTCAAAGCTAAGCTATGGCTAAATTGCTACTATTTTGCTGACAAACCCTATAATTTTGCTAGTAGAACTACTCTTTTTTATTTGAAAATTTATGGGAAACATTGGAATACTATAAGTATCTCCAAGTTATGCTACCAACACGTAACAAGTTAAGAAAGAATTGGACATTTTGCCCCTGAACGAAATTATGACATGTATTGTTACTTTTCCTTTAATCATAAGAGATTAAACAGTTTCCTCATCGATTTAAAACGTGTTAGATAATGAATGTCCATATACAGCAGATAAGATAGGGTATGATGCATCATTACATTACATTATCATACAAGGGATTATACTATCTGGTATTGTGCACAATACCAGATAGTATAATCCCTTAAAATAACGTTCGCAGTACATATAATTTTCATGTGCTATAAATAAATAAATATTCTATGACATTCTGCACAGCGCTATGTAGATCCAGCTAGCTTATGTTATGAGATCTAGAGCGCTGATAAACACACTTTAGATACATTTGAATGAAATTTTTATAGCATTTACTAGCTTTTGCCCGCGGCTCCGCCCGCGTGGATGTCGGTTCCCGGCAATTATTCGAATTTTTCTCGCCGTAAAAACCTTCCCTGGACTTCCACAAATAATTCGAAACCAAAATTAGGCAAATCGGTAAAGGCGTTCTGGAGTTATATCGTCAGGAAGGAAAACCCGACTTATTTTTATATAGTAGACTAGCTTTTGACCGCGGCTCTGCTCGCGTGGATGTCGGTTCCCGGCAATTATTCGATTTTTTCTCAACGTACAAACCTTCCCTGGACTTCCAAAAATAATTCAAGACCAAAATTAGCCAAATCGGTTCGTGCGTTCTGGAGTTATAGCGTCAGGAAGGAAATCCCGACTTATTTTTATATAGTAGATTATGCTAACTTTTTAAGTTTGCAATTAAATACATCGGTAAATACCGTCGCCCTTAAAGACCGATATAAAGAGATGGGAAATTTGAATTGATTCAGGTGTGGCTTAATAGCTCAGTTGGAAGAGCATTCCCCTTGTCTTGGGAAAGGTCGTGGGTTCCAGTCCCACTTGAGCGCTTCTTTTTCCCGATGTATTTCGATACTTAGATACAATTTTCAGAATATGGGACTAGAATCAGCGCCCTCAGCGTAGCATTGAAAGCTTTACCGCTACACCACAAAGACTACAAAGGCTACAAAAATATGTACTTACATGTAGGCAGCCTCCATGGCGTAGCAAGAGTGAGGCGGCCGCTACGAAGAAGGCGCTGGTTCGAGGGCACGCCGTAATAGCGGCGGTAAGACCCATCATGGAGGAGTGGCTAGAGAGGCCACACGGCAGCCTCTCGTACCGGCTGACGCAGGTGATTACCGGACACGGGTGTTTCGGGAGTTACCTGTGTCGGATCCGGAAGGAGCCATCACTGTGATGCGAGCGAGGACACAGAGCTGCACACGCTGACCGAGTGCCCGGCGTGGGACAAGCCGAGGCGGGTCCTAGTGGCGGCTCTAGGGGTGGGAGTCCTCACACTCGTCACATTGCTCACAGCGATGGTACGATGCGCAAACGCTTGGGGTGCGGCCGCCTCCTTCTGCGAGCAAGTAATGCTCGAGAAGGAGGTGGCCGGTCGGGTCCGGACCAGACTCCGGGCCCGGGAAGCCCGTGCAGAGCGAAGGCGAACCGGACGTCGGAGGTCGCAGAACGACCTCCGTCCTCCATGAGCGCTGGCCTGGGGGTGACCGGTGGAGCCGCTGTCACCCTAGCAGAAGCAGGCCGCGGCGGTGGCGCAAAGTGCGCCTCCCCGTAACCGGGGCTAGATGGGGACATTTTGGTCCCCACAACCCGAAGGGGGCCATCTCGAAAGAGATGGTCCTGGGTCTGCCGGGGTGCGAGAGATATGCTTTTGGCAATCTCACCTCCGGCAACCAAGGACCCAAGACGGCTTGCGTTTTAGTCGGTTCGAGTCCGACATAACCGCCTCCACCGGCTCCGTGGAGGTGGTATCCGTGGGGATTTTTCGCACGATAAAAAAAAAAAAAAAAAAAGGCGCTGGTTCGAATGAACCCTGCTCAAAGCAAATGCATTGGTCTTGTCGTGCCTGGGAGAGCATGTTAAGCCGACGGTCCCGGTTGCCTTCTATGGTAGTCGTTACGGGTAGTTAGAGCCCTAAAAAGTCTAAACACTGGTCTAACTGCAATGCTTCGATATCGCCATTGGGTTGTGGAGGTTAATATCGAAGTTTAGCCAAATCCGCAGTTAGACTGGTAAAGCGAACCCCCAGACTCCAAGTAGAAAAGCTTCGGAAGCGACTAGGATAAATGCTAGGATGAAGAAAAGATTTTATTTTCATGTGATCTAACGATCAAATGTAACATTTTTTTTTTTTTGAATTTTTTATAGCATTTATTATGCTAACTGTTAAGTTCGAAAAACATTGGAAAAAATGAAATGCTCAAGTGAGACTCGAACTCACGACCTTTCGCTTACAGGGCGACTGCTCTGCCAACTGAGCTATTGAGCACCACTTGAATCATTCCAAATTTTCCTTCTCTTTATATCCGTCTATAAGGGCGACGGTGCAGCCATCTACCAACATTCTTACGAACTGTTGGAAACAATGAACGATTTTTCAACCATTTTTAAACATTGAATTTTGATGACTGCGCCCAAATATTTGAATGAATTTTTTATAGCATTTATTACGCTAACTGTTAAGTTCGAAAAACATTGGAAAAAATGAAATGCTCAAGTGAGACAAGTGCTCAATAGCTCAGTTGGCAGAGCAGTCGCCCTGTAAGCGAAAGGTCGTGAGTTCGAGTCTCACTTGAGAATTTCATTTTTCCAATGTTTTTCGAATTCATTGTTCTAATAACATTTAAGTAGTATAACATTCATTTCATTTAGTTTTCAATATTAGTAATGCTCTTTTTATGTAACGTTTATTTGACATAATTTTTATATTTTCCTACTGATATTTAGCTAAAATTCTATATCCAAATAACCTCATCTAACCAACAGTACAGGAAATCTGGCGATCGTCAGCCGTTGCCACGACACGGGTTTGCTCTATGTCAATGAAACTAGTATTATTTCTAAGATGTTATGAGTATTTGAATGAATTTTTTTATAGCATTTATTATGCTAACTGTTAAGTTCGAAAAACATTGGAAAAAATGAAATGCTCAAGTGAGACTCGAACTCACGACCTTTCGCTTAGAGCTAGAGCAGTCGCCCTGTAAGCGAAAGGTCGTGAGTTCGAGTCTCACTTGAGCATTTCATTTTTTCCAATGTTTTTCGAATGTTATGAGTATTTTTATATTCATAACATCTTAGAAATAGTAACTACACCAACCAAGAACAGTAAATAACTTACTAGAAATGCAAACTAAGCAGATGATGATCCATCACACAAAAAACACCGCAGTAAACTTTATGAGGAAATTCCATCAATTCCCACAAAAGCCCCGAGCGATATCTCGGAAAGTATTTGAGAAGTGGTCGATAGATATTCAGAAAGTTCAATCTGTCGAAGCAACAGGCGGATCTTACGAAGACGGTACGAAGAACAAAGTTTCTCTCCACTTTATTTATTGCGGGGAGAATTCGTGCGGTGATAGACTGCTTTCGATGCAACGGTACAAGGTTTATGCTAACTCAAATGAATAAATATCGCCTTTTAATGAGAATAGACTTTTATTTTTTATTTATAATAAACCTGATGCATAAACACGAGTAGATAACAATATAATAATTCAGTTTTTTACCAGACTGCCAAGAAGGGAAGAAGAACTATTTCGCGCGTATCTTGTCTCCATTGTGTTCGAATCCGCTTTTTTTTGTTTACTATGTATTGGAAATGGTTAGTGTTATGTTGCTTGTTCTTAAAAATATTGTTTACCTTATATTAATCGAGCGGTAAATGTCTTTATTTATAAGTCTGTCTCTGTCATACTCACCTATTAGATAGGAAAATGAAATGTTGGAGTGTATTTTTACGTACGTGTTATTCATATTGTAAAAGTCCGGAAGTTTAATTATGTAGAAAATAAAGTTCAACACAGTAAGAACATCAAACTAAATGTATTTTATTTGAAAGTATTGTAAAGTATATCATTGAATTTGAATAGTTAGCATAATAAATGCTTTAAAATTTAAATCAATTTATTCGAAACTAATTTATTATACATTAAGGAGGATAGAGGACTTCAACAACAACAACTAGTAAGCCAAAAACTTTGTTCTTGCATACACCTGAAAACCGAACATGTGGACCTATAAATGAACATCAGCATGTGTGCTTGGCTCAACTTGATTAAGATTATACAATGAAAGCTGCAAAATCAAACTTACGCTAGCTTCATCAGTTCATATCCGCTGCCAAATGAACGCCTAGATTGGCAATTATAGTTTCATTTCCATGTCCACCGACAAAATGCCCTTGGCACTACTGTCTAACTGCGTCGTCGATGTGAGAAAAATCACTGTTAGATATTTCAAAATTTCTAAGTCTCGCTAAAGTTTTGGGGGCAAACTAATACTGGCTTTAATATAACGAAGTTGGAACTGTACGCAGTCCCTAAGAGTCGTAAATCGTGATTGAGAAACTTTGGGAGCCTCTTCTTCAAGCTTACCTGCAGAGACACAAGTTTAATACAACTTATGTATCAGAACTCTTCACTAGAAAACAGCACAGTTGTATATTTCTTATGTAACATATATTTTATGTAATATATACCTATATTATAAGTATCTATATATCGTGAAAGGAAAGACAACAAAAATTTAATAGATTCAGGCGGGATTCAAATATGCAATCTTTCTCTTACAGGGAGAATACTCTGACCACTGAGCAAACTCAAACTCAAAGTATTTATACAAAATAATGTAGCACTACTGCAACTTTTTGACGTCAAATTCTGCTTAAAACAAAGTTTACCACCAAGCGGCCTAGGGCCTACTAGGCACCAGCGGAGAACCGCTAAGAAACGGCGCTACAAACTCCACTGTAGCATTTTACAGCTGTCAATTTACAAAAATTCATTTCTTAAGACTAATAATATACATTTGTTGCGTGTCAAGATAATTAAAGTATATAAACAATCTTATAATAAAATACATAACATAACATAAACTCACGCCTGTATTCCCCGAAGGGGTAGGCAGAGGGGCTAGCATCCATATTTCCTCAGTTTATGTTTAGGTCCCAATGTAGGTGGCGAGCCTATTGCCATTAACCGGGCACTTATAAACGATAAATACACACATAACTTCGAAAAGCATCGATATACTAAAATAATAATAAAAAATAAAAACACCGAACCATACCTAAATCCATCCAAACTTTCCTATATAAATTCGTGTTATGGGGTGATGGTGCAGCTCAATAGCTCAGTGGTCGAATCATTCTCACTGTAAGAGATAATACTCGTACTTAGCATACTTACTAAAGGCTGCTTCAACCAAACGCGAGTAAAGATTATTCCTAGAATAAACAGCCAATTTGTGGATGATATTGCTGGTTTATTCTACGAATAAACTTTACTCGAGTTTAGTCGAATGTATGTACCATAAATGCTTTAAAATTTCATTCAATTATATATAGTACAAGTTTGTATGACAGATTACTACAACAATACCTGTAATAACACACATACAACAATATTCAAGTTCATACCAGAATTGCGTCGCTGTAACGTATGTCTATAATAATTGCCATTTGTATTCTTGCCCTAGGGCATTGCAGCATAAAGGCCTTTGCCAATTTACTGATTTAGATGGCTTTGATTCTGCCCCTAGTGTGCAAGAGTGACTGTTTATTGGATAACGTATAATCATATACCTAGTTTGTACGTAACTATAAGCAAGCCTAGAGTATTAACCATTATGCGATTTACGAATATAGTATTAATTCAAATCTTTTATCCTCTCAGAGTTGTTCAAGAGGACAGACGCTCCTTCAAAAGACCCAAATCAGGAGTAGAAGGAACAAGTTATACGTTTTTTTTTATTGTTCAAAATATAACAAAATATGGAATAAAACATTTTGAACCGCCCGCTTAAACCTCGAGGGATTTTATGCGAGCGGGAATTCGCCTATTGACATTAGCAAGTATGTGAATACATAATATAAGTACCCAAAATATACTACAACATTTTAAGTGAGTTAAAGAATCAATAGTTACATTCAATCAATACAATTATCTATGTGGTTCAAAAAATGGGTTTTTAAACTTTTTATAAAGGGTTGCTTTGTGTCATATTTTTGCACCATTTGTTCTGGTAAGCTATTCAAAATTTCGGAGAGTTTTTCATTTTCAGTTTTAATTTTTTTTTAATTCGGTAGCGAACATGTTCGCGGCATCCTTATCTGATAAAGAAAAATATTTTTGAATCAATTCAGGCTCTAAGTGAAAGTTTGGGATGTAATAGGGATCAATGCTAACATGATAATGTCCCAGTGGCCGCCAGGAGCTGTATTCATGAATTGGGGAAATAATAAAATCGGGTACAGTCAGTACCAGAAAGATCTTGACAAATAAGGTAGGCAAAAAAAAAATGGCCGCGTTTACACCCCCCCCCCCCCCTTTCCTGTTGACTGATTGTTCGGTCGGACAATAATACAATTTAAATCTATAAAACTGTTTGATTTGCTTTCATTACTATATCAATATATATAAAAATCAATGCAAGGTTGTACATTTTAATCATATATAAACTAGTGGAAAATTTGACATCATTTTTATTTGACTTTTTAATTTACTAATTAGTGTTCTAACTTCTAAAACATGCTGGTAATTATTGTTCTAACTACTACTCGTATATAACTAATTAACGATTAGAAAATAAAAATTACAATGATAATATTCATTCGTTGTCCAGCCGCTGTAAATGGAAACTGTAAAAATATAATTGCGTGCAGTCATGTATCTTACAGTAATAATATGTAAGTTACCAAAGAAATTCCTACCTAGTCTATTATAATATCATGATTATATTATAATACCTACGATATTATAATAATACTCCTATAAATAATCCATAGTAATATTATAAATGCGAAAGTAACTCTGTCTGTATGTTACGCTTTCACGCCTAAACCACTGAACCGATTTTGATGAAATTTGGTATAGGGGTAGATTAGACCTTGAGAACGGACATAGGCTATGTTTGGTCACGAAAAAGGGGGTTAAAGGGAGGAAATAGGGGTTGAAAGTTGTTTGGTCGCGATAACCGACATCCACGCGGGCAGAGCCGCGGGCAAAAGCTAGTATTATTATATTGTTGAAAAATCTAATATTCTAATATACATATTTATAGACTCAGATATAGGCTCGAATCAACAATTAAATAGTGCCTAGAATATTATGGCAATAGGCTCATCCCCTATTTCGTGGGGCTCAGTCCAATGATTAGTGAAATGTGGGTGTTGTTGTGTGGGTTAGGACCTGGGACTGTAAGATTTTAAATAAATACATATAAATGTATGTATTTAAAATCTTACAGTCCCGTGTTCTTCAATCGCGGCGTGAAAAGCATATATCAAGGCCGTCAAGTTAGTGACCATCATTTTACATTATATTGAACTTACCTAAATGGTGGTGCCTAACTTGACAGCCACCATTCTTTTTTGTTTTTTTTTTTTATATAAACCTATGTGGTCCGTATCTTCTGGACAGCACCTCAGCCTCTTTACCATCTAGCAGGGAGCAGTCAATTGACAGACCAAATATATGAAAATGTTTATTACATATTTGGCCCGTATCTTCTGGAAGCACCTCAGCCTCTTTACCATCTAGCAGGGTGCAGTCAATTGACGGACCAAACATAATATTAGTGGGCTCGTCCCCTATTACGTGTGGCCGCAAATCATAGTTCTTTATATGTGGGCATTGTCACTGCCACTGCCTATCCGTGGGGGTATTTGCAGCATTCAATTCACTTTGAACAGTACTTCCAACCATTTTCTATTTCAGTAGTTTGGTGCGTTTTACTGCTACAAACTTATTCGAGTGCTTCAAAAGATGAAAGCAATATTGAAGATCAGCCAGATCTTATCGTCAAGCTAAATTTACGTTCACCTAAATGGACGAGACCACCTGGTCAGCAAAGACTAAAAGGAAATGAAGACTCTGAAGCCCCACCTCCTATTTATTTAACTTGGGACTTCGAATGTAACTGTTACAGTAAATCGAAACCACCGGAAATACAGGCAGATTTTATAGAAGGTGGATCAAATGAAGGAATACTAACTATTCGAAAGACGTCTAGTAGTAAATGTCACTGCTGGAATCCAAGAACTTTACAAAAATTAAATAAAAAGAAATATCATTCTAACGCGTTACCCAAACCAAACAAGTTGAATGGTAGGGGGCATGCATGGAATCGCAATAGATCATACTACTCGTATCTGCACGGTTTTTAAACAGCTGAAATAGAAGAATTGTGAGTTAATTTTGAAAATAATATTTGTTAACTAGCAGTGAATAAAGAATTAGAAAATCGTTATTGTTTTTCAATGACTTTTTTATATGAAGAAATTTTGTTATCATTTATGAGTACTTAAGGTAGTTAGATAATTATTTATATAACAATTTGCAATTCTATATTTATATGGATTGAATGAGCTACAAAATACAAGCTGGTTTCCCTCCTCTTAAAGTCCCGGTTTCTTCAAGCGGGGCGTGAAAAGGCATCTATCAAGGCCGTCAAGTTAGGGACCACCATTTTACATCCAATAGCATCTAGAATGGTGGTCTGTATCTTCTGGACTGCACCTCAATTTTACTAAATCTAGCGGAGTGCAGTCAATTGATGGCCCAAATATGTAAAAAAAAGCTGCTGCTGTAGCTACCATTAAAGCACAAGAGGTGGTCAGACCAAGGCGCAATCCGTAAGGTTTATTACCCATTGATAGTTATAATTCGCTGCGTCATCAATAGATGGAGCTTATTAGAGAATGTACTTAATTAAAGGAGTCACCAAAACCTCCATTACGACAATCAATCCTCAATCTAGGCCTGGAGGTGTGTAATAATATCCAGTCCGTTCATACTATCCTGGCACGACCCGAATTCGAGTCGCTATAAAAACAACTAAACAGAAGAAATAACTAATAAATAACTAACAATTAAAATACAAAAGAGCAATTTTACTTATTGAGTAATAAGAGTATTATTTAAGGTTGCTCCATGCAATGGAAGTAAAAATAAGCGGGCACCCTAATTAGTAGGCGGCAACCCATTTCTATGTGAACTTGAAACAATGGAGCTCATTGTTAATGTTCATTTGAATGGGTTCATACCTACTTACAATTTTTAAGCATTTTGTTGAACTCATTATTAGAATAGAGAGAGAATTTGAGTAAAAGTGCTGCTAATTTTAAATTTAGGAAATCTCTGAAATTTTTTGTGACTTTGACCAGTTTTATTTGTGAATAAAGACGATTAATTGCCAATAAACGGACCAAACTATCATAAGGTTCACTACATAGTTTCTATTTTAGACTGCAAATAATTATTCTGAAACAGTATTAAATTATACCGATTATCTCCCAAGTAAATGTGGGTTCCTTTATTTACTAGGTCGTTCTTTCGTAACTTCGATATCATTAGAATAATAAGTTTTACCACCCCATTTTAAGATACTGGCTGCTGCCAGTGCTTGTCCCAATGAATAGAATTATTATAATCTCGTTTCATGTAAACCTATGCCATGGACAAAAATAGTCCTGTCGTCAGACTAAAATCTATCGCTGTATCAATATGATAAGTGTAAAAACTAAGTAGTCTAACTTTACACATATGCCAATACACAATTTTATCCAAATTCATCCAACTGTTTGAGCATAGGTATTCATATTATTAGCAGGATAATAGAAGGTGTACGTGAACTGATTGCAGCTTACATTATATTATACTGATATACTACAACTACTTTATAGTATATTGATCTATACATTACAATCTACTCGCAAATTACAGAATATATTAACAGAAACAAATACTTCTAATCTCTTACAAGCTAGTTGTGGCTTTACAATAATACCTTAAGGTCCTTACTAGAGACGATGCCTTAGAGCGAATGGGTGGAGTCTACGAACGTAATAATCGCAGCCCCGCACCACCCCGCACTCATGTCACTAAAGTGATTATAATATAAAAATATGGGAAAAGATGTCTATAAAAAGGGTACAGAGTGGACACATCATATTCTGCCTAACTTCACGTACCTAACTGATTTGGTATTTTTTTGACATCGATGTTCATTGATTCTTATAGCTAAGGTCGGCGGCTCCGCTCGTATGGATGTCTGTTATCGCGACTTTGGTTTTATCTCTGGTACCATTCTACCAAAACCTTTTAAATAAAAATATCATATCAAAATCCGTGTACTAAGTAACGTTTGTGTCCATTATGAACAAACAGACAAATTCAATTTCAAAAGGTTCAAATTCTATGGCGTAGCGGTAGAGCATTCAGAGATTGTGGGTTTGATGCCCACTCAGCACTTATATTCATATTACATGAATCTTAGACTATTAATAATCTAAGTCATGAATATATATTTCCATTGGTTAGGGTGTTTATTGCATAGATACATTGAGGTAGGTGAATATGAAAGCTATAAGTATGCTACAGGCATAACAATTCACACACATTACACATTCTCACAATGCCATCGTTTGCTACGTAAGCCCAAAAAATGTGTTTATCTAAATGACATCACATTCAAACCTCTTATATTATGCACTAACTGACCCGGCAAACTTCATTTCACCTTAAAAATTAGAATTTACCTCAATTGGCTGTATTAAGTTGTCCTAATTATTTTGAGAACAGAAAGCATTACGACAGGGACTCCATACGCCCACGGAGATTCTGACACCAATAGGACATAACAACGTCTTTCGGGTCAGATATTTCATATAATGGTTAAGTATTCTTAAATGTTTCTATTTTCCGCGCATATTTTTTACTTTTTCTTTCCTATAAACCTTCACAAGACAATAACAAACACAACAAAAAAGAAAAAAGCGAAATTGGTCCAGCCTCAGCCAGTCCAGCCAAAAATGAATCCCTATTGGGAAATAGGGATTCATTTTTATATTATATAGATTGTATTGTACATATAAACCTACTTCTTGAATGATACTATCTATTAAAGAAAAGCGCTTCAAAATCCGTCGCGTAATTTTAAAAATCTAAGCATACATAGAGACAGACAGACAGCGGGAAGTGAATTATTTTATACTAGAGATTATATGTAGTGATCATGGTTTTATAATATTATATATTTATATATGTAGCTATAGGTATGTATAGTATTCTAATATACATATAATTATTATACAGACGTAGTTTGTGACGTTATATAGGTTAATCTCTGGATCTACAGAACCAATTATAAGAATTATTTCACCAATAGAAACCCACACTATTTATCAGTGTCATAGGTTTTATATCATTACACTACGAGTGAGGATCACCATCCGGAACGGCATCCAAAATCTACGTGGCTGGAGCCGTGAGCAACAGCTGATAACAAATAAAATGTGTGAATAAAATAATCAACACAACATTTTCATGTATTTCTTGAGAGTTTAAAGCTTTAGCTTTTTTACCGAATTTACTTTTGGCGTCTCATAGAAGTGTCTTATCTGTCCACTTATGCATTAGTCTTGAATTGTGTTGCTGCCAAAGCTGCGAAAACGTGAAGCACAACCTCCCCGTCCAACAGCCATCACGGCACTGCCGCCCGGCCCCCGCATAGGCACCCGCTAAGCCAAACTCTCGAGAACGTAACAAAATCGTGGCCTGTAACTTCAAAAGTCAATGTATTGAACGGAAAAATGTACCACTTATACTCCAGATCTTTGTCTTTCTTTTAGTTAAAAAATTACGTAAAAATTATTTTCTGTTTAGAAGTAGTTGCCAGTTTTCTTTTGAGGGACCTTTTTGCTTTGGGAATGATTTTCATATAGTAATTATAAAGTGAGAATAACTAAAAATGTACCAAATGTAGACAAGAAACCAACAAATAAAACAGTGTAAACAGTTTTCAAATACGTCCACAAATAAAAAAGGAGTTGGTCTCTAAACATACGCCTGAAAACCAGATTTATCATTTTTATTCCTCTTAATTGCGGCCGAAACTTTCAGTAACTTTCCTTGTTAAAATGTTAAGACTTTTTGAACCAGCCAATTTATTGAGTTTAATAATGTTTCAATACTGATGCTGGGAAACTTCGCAACTATCTATGTGTAGTTTTAGTTTCAAAAGGTGAAGACATATACTCTTAAACCATGTTTTTTTTAAATAGCGAGTATATTCCAGCATCACTGTTACCTTCTATATCATTTTAAGCAATTTATTTCCTAATTTCCCGCGCACAAAAACAGGGTCGTAATAAGAATATATATCTACCTACAAGTGATGAAATATTCAATGATATTAGCGAGGCTTTGTTTGACCTTAGCCCGGATAACGCAACAGGTCAGGGAGCGACCTTGTTCTCTACATGTTTCCACTGTTTTTACATAATATTGAATTTGAAACTTGTTTACGAAAATATTTTAATTTCTGGTACTAATACTCAATAAAATACTAATGTTACTATTAGTTAAATAGATTAAGCAAAATTGTATTGACTATAACACCGATTGTAAATAGATTTAAAAAAAATGATTTAAAACCAATAGATTTCAACTGTGTGGTTGGCCCGCAAGAATATTAGGTGAACGTTGCATCAAGAACTGAAATAAGTTTAATTACCTCAATAAAATGCAATCCCTGATTACGTAACTAGCGATCCAATAAATGTTTCCAGCAAGTTTCTAGACTCAAGTGCAGCTATTGCGAATGACCTAACAGATAAACCTAATATCTCTTTGTACCACTTGACCTCCCAACGAGATAATTGAACGGAATAATAATTCCTTTAAAATGTCTATAAGCCTAGTTGGACATTTACGGTATTGTTACGTGATCGAGTACCACATCTTACATAATTATTTTCATCGCGATCATAAAAGTCCCCAAAGTTCAAAGGCGAATTTTTCACAATGTTCAATAAGCACGTTGAGTCTTACCGACGTGCTCAAGTAAGCTTCAGGTTGTCCCCCACCTCACTGCCCCCATCGATTTTTCAATACTACAAAAGCTAAGCTTTCAAACCGCTGAGCATGCCCGAGTAACAAGTCAGAGACTCTTTGATCTATTTCTGTCAGTCTTATACCTACTAAGGTACCTACGCAATGTAGATCACCTTCACTTCTTTTTTTTAAACTAAGATTCATTTTTTGTGTCATTCGCAAAATTCATTGTTACAAAGCACTACCAGACTTTATGATGCCAGAAGTGTATATTTTTTTCTACATTATATTTAGATATGATAAACCATACTCCAAGTTCAACCTATTAATTTGTCACTATTGATAGAATTCTTGGTACTGAAAACTTAAAACCAGACTGCTAAACACCACATGGCTTGTTTAACTCAAATACAATAAAATAACTCTTGTGTTCAGTGACGTACTCGTAGTATGTAGCTGCTGAGGCTTTACACTCAAAGCTTTTAGAAGCATGTCATCTGTTCTGTGGCATGTCTTTTTTTTTCCGTGCGAATATCCACTCGGATACCCCCCTGCCGGAGCCGGAAGGGGAAGTTATGTCGGACTCGAACCGACTAAAACCGCACGCCGACTGTGGGTCGCGGTGCTAGGCCGGAGGTGAGGTTGGCATCGACATATCCCTCGCACCCTGGCTGACCCAGGGTCTGTGGCATGTCACTTGCATGATATTTTATGTGTTTTATGTACTGCCAATTTAGTACCTACCACTAGGCGTAAATGGAGATAAGATATTCCATGGGATCGATAATGATCAGTTCTGAAATATCTACAAATATAATAGGTAGGTATATTTTGAAGGAAAATTTAGAATCCAATGACGAATAAAAAACATGATTTATGTATGCGTTTTTATTAGAACTGAAGATATCACTATCTGCGGTAGCCTAGTGGTATGGGTAATGGACTGCTGAGACGAGGTCTCGGGTTCGATCCCAGGTTTACCATGGCACACACAAATGACTTCTCGATGCTTTTCGAAGTTATGTGTGTTATTTATTGCAGGTTTATAAGTGTCCGGTTAATGGCAATAGGCTCGCCACCTATTACATTGGGACCTAAACATAAACTGGCGAAAAGTGGGTGCTAGCACCTCTGCCCACCCCTTCTTGGAATACAGGCGTGAGTTTATGTTATGTTATGAAGATATCATAGTTTGGTGAATCAAACAATGCTATCGAGGCTACATATTGAGTTTATCGACAAGTTTATCCCAGGTTTTTGTATTTACTTTTGTAATAATGAGAGCAAAATGAAACAACAAGCCTCAAACAATCTAATAATCTAAAACGTAGTGTAGTAAAGTTTCAACTCGGCAGGCATCTTGTTTCTTTGAAACAAATGAAAATTTCTGAATAACTCTTACAAGATTTGCAAAAGCTTGTTTGATGTTTTAATACCCCATGTTTGAAAGTTTTCTTAAAGATTTTATGTAGGTAGCAAGCGACCTTGGAATTTTCTATTGTCCTCAGTAGGAATTGTGGCTCTGCATTGTTGAATAATGTACTAAATTACAGTAAATGTTAGGAAGCAACATTAATATTTACATATATAGTACCTATGCATAAATACAGTAGTTATCAGACTTTGTGAAATCCTAACAAAATTATAAACCATGTTATATACTCCATATAATCATTTTTGTAGTTTTCAGAGGACACATTAAGATTTCTGATATTTTTGAAATTATTTGTACAGAGTTCTTTTTCCCTATGTATTCGATATGTATAGTTAGCATACTTAATGCTATAAAATTCATTCAATAAATCTATGCTTGCTGAATTTAAGCTAAGGTGGTCGGTAACTTGGAATATGTTAAGCTAATATCGGTGGCGACTCTTCCTGTAAGGCTTGAGGGAAATATGAGCTCAAACATCAAATAAAGGTTAGTACAATCATTTCAAATTTAAATCTGAAAATCAGTAATCCTTTCAAATTTTAACAAGTCTTAGGAAAAACTCAAATTAAAATTAAAATCTAAAACAATTTGTCAAGTTAACCAGATTAATATTAGAACATCTCGACAGAGGGATTTGGGTAGAGGTTAGAGCCTCGCAATAAGCTTCAACCGAGGTCACAGGCTTCCACGCTAAATGATTTCTTAATTTTTAATTACTCCACTCATAAATTCGGCTTTTTGACGGCCTCTGAGAGTGAATTCAAAATTATTAGTAAATTAGCTTAAAAATACATGTAGAACTAATTTAATGGTAAGATTCTTGTGAATACTTACTTTACCTACTGCTTACCGGGTTAGTAAGAATCTCTGTTAGTGTACTAAACCTTCAGCTGTTATCTTTGCTAGAGGCACGACAATGTCGTTATATCGGAGTCGAACCGAGTAAGACCCCGACTAAGACATATTACAACAAATAACAGTATTCTCCCTGAATCAGTACACAATCTTATTGGCTACCATGGTCAGCAACAACTTTTTGTGGGTCTATTGTCATCTGGTAACACCAAAATGAGTAACACTGTTACTGGTAGGAAAAAAATACGATTTAGAGAAGTAGGTACTTAAAAAGCGCGTGGAAGTTCTCCATTCCTTGTACGCGTTATTTATAGCTTTATATTGTTGAGTAAGACACTTTGTACTTTTCCACTTAATCTTATTTTTCACCTGACCGGTTTCGCCTCTCGGTATCCTCAAAGGTATGATGTAAAAGTAACTGTTTCTAAGTTTTTACCATAATATTTAACTATATTTCACATGCGGGTAGTTTTAAAATTATGCATACCAGCCTCAATTTTTTTCCAAAGTACAAAGTGATAGGAAAAGTACAAAGTGTCTTACTCAATATGTGTAGCAGATTCCACCAAGTGCCATCAACAGTGTAAACAGCTTTATATTGATTGAGCAAATTTTAAATTGTCAGCCTTCTATCGGTCTAAATCTACGATGACGCGACGTTGCTACTTGATGTTTGATATTGTCAGCATCAGATTGCAGTGACTCCGATAAGCACGCTTGTTAGAAACTCTTAATTAAACATGTATAGGTCCCTGTTAAAAACTAGCGCTAGGTGTTTAAATATTAACTTTTCAAAAGATAGGTAAATTAAAAATACCGCTATTCCACATTTATAAATACCAACACAAGCGGAAACTTATAGATTTTTTGCTACTTAATAATATGTGTACCGCAATGAAGTGGGCCCTGTCTCATTTTGCTTTGTTAGTAATATGTGAGTAAGTGATAAACGAAGAGCTTTTTTTTTTATACAGGACACGTCAATTTGACTTCATCTCGCCTGATGTTAAGCTAAAGGCAAAGTCTCGGAAAGAGGGTCACCATCGTAAACATTTACCATGTTAACAGTGGTGGCACTCAGCTTGACGGCCTCATTAGATGCCTTTTCACGCCCCGCTTAAAGGACCCGGGACTGTAGGAAGAAGGAAACACGTGAGCTGGCAGGGAATTCCAGGTCTTAGTGGTGCGGCATAGGAATGAATCACTGAAACGCTTGGTTCTAGCAGGTATACTCTGCACCGTAAATGGATGACAACTTAGCCCTGCACGTGTTGTCCTGTGAAGGAAAGGGGAGGGTGGGACTAATTGGAAGAGCTCGTCAGAACATTCACCATGGTAGAGACAGTAGAAAACTGCCAAAGACGCAACATCTCTACGCATCTGCAAAGGCTCGAGGGTGTTCGTGACCTCAGGATCCCCAATAATGCGAACCGCACGTCGCTGCAACCTGTCGAGAGCATCTAATAAGTACTTTGCGGAGCTACGCGGGTGTCGTGCGGTCCATGGCCCTATACGGGTGTCCCGTGTGGGCGGACACCCTGGAGACCAGATTCCTGCCCCTGTTGCGTGCGCCGCAGCAGAGGATGGCCTCCAGGGCAATTAGGGGATACCGCACGATATCCTTTGAAGCGGCGAGTCTCCTAGCCGGATCGCCACCGTGGATCCTGGAAGCGAGATCCCTTGCGGCACTCTATCGTTTTCGTAAGGAGGCGCGGGACCGGGGATACGATCCCGAGCCCGAAGACATTCGGGCCGAGAGATCCCGGCTCCACAGGATCATGGTGGCGGAGTGGGAGCGACGACTTGAGCAACCACGCGCAGGGCATGCCGTCATAGAGGCAGTAAGGCCCATCATGGGGGAATGGCTAGAGAGGCCACATGGCAGCCTCTCGTATCGACTGACGCAGATTATCACCGGGCACGGGTGCTTTGGGCGGTATCTGCGTCGGATCGAAAAGGAGCCAACGTCCGAGTGCCATCATTGCGACGCGAGCGAGGACACAGAGCTGCACACGCTCACCGAGTGTCCGGCATGGGCCGGACAGAGGCGAGAACTAGTGGCGGCCCTGGGAGTGAGAGTTCTTACCCTCGCCTCCCTGCTCACAGCAATGGTCCGCTGTGCGGACGCGTGGGCGGCCGGCGTCTCCTTCAGCGAGCAGGTAATGGTCGTGAAGGAGACGGCGGAACGGGAGAGGCAGCGCGAACGAGCGAGACTCGCGAACCGCGCTGCCCGCGCGCACAGGCAACTCGGGCGTCGGAGGGCACTGACTGACCTCCGTCCCCCATGAGCGCGGGCCTGGGGGTGACGGGTGAAGCCGCCTGTCACCCCAGCAGAAGCAGGCCACGGCGACGGCGCGCTGAGAAGCGCGCCTCCCCATTCCGGGGGCGAGTCGGGGACACCGTTGTCCCCCCTCCCGAGGAGGGCTAAACCATAAGTGATGGCCCTGGGTCCGCCGGGGTGCGAGGGATATGTCGATGACAACCTCACCTCCGGCCTAGCACCACGACCCACAGTCGGCGTGCGGTTTTAGTCGGTTCGAGTCCGACATAACCTCCCCTTCCGGCTCCGGCAGGGGGGTATCCGAGGGGATTTCCGGACGGAAAAAAAAAAAAAAAAAAAAAGTACTTTGCGGAGCCGTCCCAGAGATGTGAGCAGTATTCCACGCAGGAACCAATTTGGGTCTTGTATAGAAGACACCGCTACTCCGGCGTGCGAAGCAAATGGCTGTATGGCGTTAAACTTTTTTTCCGTGTTGAAATTCTTGATATCGGTATCAGTGAAACAAGGTTAAGTGGACTGGTGCACTATCTCCATTGTACAATCGACAAAAGAGATACGGTTATGTAAACTTTTTCATATAAAGTTGTATGTAAAGGTGCAACTGTACATAAAATAACAAAAAAAAAAGTATATGCAGAGTTTAGTGTGCAACAAAAAAAAATGAGTCTCACTTAGCGCTCTAGGCCTGCCTATGTTTAACAGTATTCATTGAAGTTGGTTGATGGAAATTACTTATTTGTCTTCTAATACATTCTTTTCCACACTGTATAGGTAATAAAACTAAAAAATAGGCCGTAGGTAATAACTTTAAACGATGCTGATGTCATGAACTAAATTTTAAAAATTCGGGAATAACCAAATGAGTCACTTTTAGAATTGCTACCGCATGCAGCGATGATGTCAGTACAACCATATCTATTAACACGTATACACAACTTAGTATATGAAAACATTTAGTTAATGTCAGCTGTTATTTATTTACTGCAGAAGACTGAAAACACAAAATATAGATTTCTCCCTCATTTCTACTATGTAACCCTGAAGAGCTACCGATCGTCATCGTTGTCGTTAGGGATATGGCATGGTCAAACATTGGTCTGTACGTTCACCTGGCAGCCGTCCAATTTACAACCGATCCTTTCTGTTTACGGTTTGATCCAGTGGAGTTCAGCACTTACCATGTCTAGTAGTCTACCGTCCTGTAAGAATGCAAAGATGGCAAGTCCATTTATGTCTTGCTACAGCAACCTCTGCAAACTAGAGATACATGTAGAGAAACCGAGTAACCTGAAGCGTTAGCTAGTTCCATCTTGAGTGATCACTATCCAGAAGCAGCAACACCTCCGTAAGAGAAGAAAGAGAGGTGTTGTCACTTCTGTCGTTCGTGGTACGCAACTTTCTTAATTGATACTAAGAAATTTAATAACAAAATTACTTAGACATTTAATTTATCAAAATCTTAAAAAACTTTACAAAACATTTGAAAATCTAACCCACGGATCAACCGTTCTTAGTAGCTTTATATGTATTGATACACTGTATCAAGATGTTTTATCAGCCTTTGTTACTTTATGGCAGATTTATGTCAACACCAAGTTTTAAATTTAGCTTTTTACTTCCATGAGATTCTTTCATGCTTCACTTCATCTTTGCTTCTTTACTTTGCTGTTCAAAGTCATAGAATGCCTGGAACCTCTTTTCAGGATATCTTAAAGAAACTGAAGAAAATCTGTGACCCGGCAGTGAAAGAATTTCATTTTTCTCCATCCTTAAAATCACTATTTGCAAACCGTAGAGCTATACTCTACCATCAGAGGATGCGTTGTGTTGCCTATATCTATGCTGTAAAGCATTACTGGCACATATTTTCACATATCACAATTATTACTGGAACTATAAATAGATAATACAATCGGAATACCATCGTGATAATACTTTTATCTTAAACTCATTTCGATAATTTATAATTGTGTGAACATTGAAAAGTGTCTCTATAAACTATACTCAATACAAACCAAATACTTATATATTGAAGAAATAAAATTACATCACAAAGACGTGAGCTGAGGCACACAACATAATTACCGAATTGAACACCGTATGAACACAATTATTGTCAGTATACATTCCAATCAATGAAATAATAATATTTAACAATATTATTCTAGATATGTTACGAGTAGGTAACATAACAATGCAGATAAATCCATGATTCGACAGATGTTGGAAACAACAAATCAATTACTTAGATAAAGTTGGAGGGACGATGGGAGTGTAATACAAAAAGTCTACTGAAAACGTAAAAAATTGAGATTATTTTAAAACGATTTCTTTTGGATTTTTATCGAATTAATTATTCTGATAACTTTAGAACTGCAAAAACTAAAAGTTCTTTTAGATATTAATGAACTTATCTTGGCAACTAAGATAATAATATTGTTTTTTATTGACTAAGAATTTCATTTCTCTTGAAGTCTTGACCCTGTAATTCTGTTACAAACCATCTTACATTTGTAATCATAATCGTATAACTAACATAAAGGAGGATGGGCAAAGTGGTCTACCTACTCAATACCGACAAGCTATATGTCAATTTAAAGGATATTTTATGTACTTCATTTTTTGGTATGGTCGCAAATGTGTAGCTCATGGGGTTTCTCTCTTAATTAGAGCAGACTTTATTTTTTTTTCTTAATTGGAACAGAATTTACATCGAATGTTCTATACTTTTGTGGGGGAGACGATCGGGCGTGAGGTTGTTTTGAATTCCCGACGACGCGACGCAAGCGCAGGTACATGTTTGCAGCCTGCCCCCGCAACTCCCGCACCCCGCCTCGCCCGCTCGCACTGTCCTTATCACAGCACCTCGCAGCTTGTGGGGGAGACGATCGGGCGTGAGGTTTTTTGAATTCCCGACGACGCGACGCAAGCGCAGGTACATGTTTGCAGCCTGCCCCCGCAACTCCCGCACCCCGCCTCGCCCGCTCGCACTGTCCTTATCACAGCACCTCGCAGTTTACCTTCGCTTGTCGTTGTGTATTGTACTGTGCGATTCCTTGTTCTTGTTACGAATTATCTACGACCTTTGCTTGTTTATCGGACTGTTGAATATTGCTATTATTTTGACCTGTGCTTGTTAATTGGACTCCCATATTTTTTTTATAATGGAAGGAAATAGACTTCTATGTGTTGTTTGTGAGCGCTCTGTTTTGCGTCAGCGGCAACGTCATTTAATAACGTATACCCTAATACAATCCAGACCTTTTGTTGAAGTATATATACGAAGACATTCTTCACGCGAGGTAAGTTCTGTTTGTTAATTCTATAGCACTAGGTACCTAAGTACCTTATAATTAATCCTTTTGATTGTGATCTAATACCTCTTGTGAATTTGGTCGCTTCGAGGTCCGAAGCGACTTATGTCATTATTATTAGAGATATCGCGATATTTACAATGGTATTGTTTTGAGTTTCCTTTAAGCATCGTTAGGAATCCAGCTTGTTCGAGTTACTGACCATGATAGTTTAAATACCTAAACTTATAGATTTACTGGACTGAAAATAAAAAGAGTTCCTAAGTAAGATTATGTCATACCCAACCGTTAGTAATTATATAGAATGGAGAAGACCAAATTACACAATACATGTTAAACTAGGCTCAATCCCACGTGCATAATATAAGTTTAAAGGTTGTAATAATAAAATGTCATATTGAGAAATGATGCTATGACCAGGAGGCCAAAAGTAAAAATAACACAACATTAATAAACATTTTCTGTCTTTCTTTCCTATCTGTAGGTATCCTTCGATGAAGGTGAAGTTGTATTCACGTGCCATCGATGTTGGCAACGAATTAACACTGCCGAACGGGCACAGCTGGCTACAGAAGCTCCCAACGAAGATATTGATGTGCCAGTTCCACCAGATACAATTGACACTGCCGAACGGGCACAGCCCGCTACAGGAGCTCCCAACGAAGATATTGATGTGTCAGTTCCACCAGATACAATTGACACTGCCGAACGGGCACAGCCAGCTACAGGAGCTGCCAACGAAGATGTTGATATGCCAGTTCTACCAGCTATGCCAGATATCCAACGAAATCTCGCTAGAGCATCTAATACGGCCCGCCATTGCATATTTAATGGTTGTTTAAACGAGTCACGGCTTCGAATACCTAATAGCATAAAAGCTTACATGTTATCATATTACAATTTCTACATACCAACAAGTGCTCGTGTTTGTAATGAACACATAATGGTGCACGATTGGGACCAGTTGCTCAACGGAAATGTTTCTCATGATTTTAATCAAGACCATATATTGGACATCATTTCAATTTATAGAACAGCTTTAGAGAATCCATCGACTATTTTTGATTTTAATTTGCAAAGAGTAGACGAAAATGAGTTTCGACACTGGACAGGACTTACGGTCGCCGAATTCAATTTGGTACTCGAACAAACTCCATCACTACGACAGCGGTCGAACGCGCCAAATGTGGTTCTAGGTGGATATCTAATGAAACTTCGAACAGGCGAACCTAACATACGCCTAGCATCACTTTTAAAAATATCGCGTCGAACATTCGAACGCCATTTAGTGACGGCGAGAGAGTGCTTACTGGCAGACTTCGTGCCATGTCACTTGGGAGTAAATCATTTAAGTAGAAATGAAGCGCTTAACAAGAATTTGTTGATACCAAGTGCCCTTTTTGGAGACCAAAATAATTCCAAATTAATATCAATTTGTGACGGGACGTACATTTACATCCAGAAGAGCAGCAACTTCCTTTTCCAAAGACGTAGTTATAGTCTTCATAAGTATAGGAATTTGCTGAAACCGTTTCTCATTGTATGCAGCAATGGCTATATTATTGATGTAACAGGCCCTTATGCAGCCACTACATCAGATTCCACGATCATGAGCAATCTATTAAATGATCAGGATAGCGCATTTCATTGGTTCTTTGCAAGGAATGACGTGTTCATTTTAGATCGCGGCTTCAGAGATGCTATACCTGACTTTGAAGCATGCGGTTACGAAGCACAAATGCCAGCCAGTAAGGATAGAAATAATACACAGCTATCCACAGATCAGGCGAATAAGTCTCGTTTGATTACGATTGTAAGATGGGTAGTAGAAGTAGTGAACGGAAGGTTCAAACGCGACTACAAGTTTCTACGGATAGATAATTTTAATACGTCCGTCCCTCATATGTTCGAGCATTTTCGGATTGCTGCAGCATTGATCAATGCTTTTCACCTGCCAATCCGTGACAATGCTTATGCCGACGCAATAGTTGCAATTATTAATGAACGAATGAATTTAGAAAATTATCTGGCCGAATATGTCATTCAAAAAAACTTAAATATGCGACGGGTTATATTTACCAGCATGGCAGCAAATATGCCTGGTTTTGAAGATATTCCTCGATTAGAAGAGGAACACCTCATTCTAATCGCCCTAGGCACTTACCATATTAAAATAGCCAGTTCTTACTGTGCCGAACATTTAAACGATGGAATGTATATTATCGAATTGTACAGAGACACTGAACTCGATGATATCAATAGATATAACATCGATGTGGGGGAAAGTAGTTTTTTACTACGAGGGCGAATACAATCACGTCATTCCAGGGCCAAGAAACACTACACATATGTGTTAATAAACCCAGAGAATCAAGGAAGAGGTGCCTTTAGCTACTATTATTGTACGTGTTTGACTGGACGTCGTACAATTGGGACATGTGCCCATGTAATAGCAATCTTGTGGTATTTATGCTGGGCACGCCATCAGGAAGCTTTGATACTGCCTGCCGCACACATAAATGATGTAATTTTAGATACAAGCATCATGTAATACTATAAATATAATATTATTGATTAATCACTGGTGTTTTATTTTTATCTATTTGTATTCTCTTTTAAAAAAAAATGCCAGCCCCTAGAACTGCTTCATTATGTGTTATTGGTTCGCCAAAATATACTCTATTATTTAGCATAGGTGGCGTTGGTATTGAGTAGGTAGACCAAAGTCCATACATTTTGCCCATCCTCCTTTGGAGGACCCCACCATTGATGAAAATCTTTATAAATTGTAGTCTTTTTTACCATTTCTTCATTATTTAAAGTAGTACAGAATAAACAATATGGCTCGGTGTCCACACTCGTATGCTGTTTATGATAACTGTAATATTTTTTCCATTTAAAATACTCTGAATACTTTTCTGGGTCATGAATTAGTACATCCATCTTCTTTGCTAAATTTTCTACGCCCAGCTCTCTTGCATTCAAATAGATTCCATCAGGCATAAATCTAAAAAAAAATATATATATGCGATATAGTTACAAAAAAAAGTATAGATACCATGTCTATTGATATCCAAAATATTGCTTTACCTGGTATAGTTAGCGCCTCCGTAAACTATGGGAATGGCATCGTTTTGTAGGGCTCGCACCAATTTTTCCGTTACATAATCTTCACTAAATGCATTTTCAAACGCTAAGTAAAAGTAATATTTTTCTTTCACTAACTGATCACATTGATCCTCATCATCACGAGAGCACTGCAGTTGACCGCACCGACCATACACATCAACTTCTAGATTGTATTTTTTTAGTTCTGATTGTAATGATCTAACAAACTGTTCTCTATGGCTTTTACTATAACAATTAGACACAAACCACGCCGCTGCTTTAGATTTCGAACTAAGCTGCTTCTTAAACTCATCACTTATTGGATCCATGTCTTCCAACTTCATCCAACTCATTTGTTTATTGGGGCCAACGATAACATTATCTTTATCTCTGATATACATATAACCCCATCGTACTTCCGAGTCTAATATGTACGTCCACGTCCAATTGAAATATCCATTAAACCTATTAGAACAAACAGGGTAATTATGTGCCGACTCAATAGATGCAAACACAAATTTCTGATGAGGGTATCTTTCTTTAGGTAAATCGTACATAGAAACAACTTCTGGCCCGGCAAAAGCTACGACATCAAACTTTGAAAAGTCTTCAAAATATGACCTATTCGATGTCACAATGCAGTTAGTATAAGGACATTTCCTGTCAATAAATCCTTGTCGACCTACTCCCATATACACAAAAGGTACATTCTTTGGTGAAGTCCATTGTAAAATATATTTTACATCACTTTTTTCGTTATGTTTCACTATCACACCGTCCACTGATGAATTTACTGTTGTTACACTGTCCACTGAAAGTAGATGGCTATCAGAATTCACTTTAGCATGTACTATTGCTTGCTGATTGTCGTATATTATTATCAGTTTGTAGTATAGAAATAATAACACCAATAATAGAGCAATACCATAGAAAGGTCTTTTAAAACATGGATTTGACATTGTTACAGAATATAAAATTGTTAATTGCTTCGCGTCTATCGCTCTATGTGTACCGTGACCAACTTGCAATGTAGCCGTAATCACTAACGCGCCGTTTTATCATACTAACATTCAATATCTACTATGATACCACTAGAGTGACGTATCTGAAAAAGATATCGTCACCCCTATGCAAAACCATCCTAATTCTAATTTCTAGTTTTTTTGGAGAGAGTGATGTGAAGTTTTGATACGGTAAATTAATTACTAGTTTTTGCCCGCGGCTCTGCGTATGTCGGATAATGCGACCAAACATAGCCTATGTGTTAATCCAGGATATCAGCTAAGTACGTACCAAATTGTATTAAAACGCTCCAGCCAATTAAACGTCAAAGAGTAACAAACCTCCATCCATACTTACAAACTTTCGCGTTTATAATATTAGTCGGATCATCTACTGCTCACCTATACAGTTACAAAATGTTATGTTTTTTGGTTAAACTATTTATAGGCAGATTGTATGAGTATGTGTAAGATTATCAAAGAAAAAATGTTTTCATGGGTTTTCATGATTAACGTGGAAAGCCTACTTGATAATAACACATCGATTTAAATTAAAAACATTGTAACTCTGAGTTACAATCAAGATTTTCATCCGATTATATTTTTTATTAAAACTTGGATCCTTTTATTGCACAAAATAAAAGCAAGTCTTTAATTTTGTTTACTACGGAGCCGCACGGGCACATTAATTTCAAACAATCAGAGACAGTGCTATCGAATGAAATTTCCTTCACAGGACGACACGTGCAGGGCTAAGATGCCATCCATATACGGTGCAGAGTATACCTGCTAGAACTAAGCGTTTCAGTGACTCAGTCCTATGCCGCACCACTAAGATCTGGAACTCCCTGCCAGCTCACGTGTTTCCTTCTTCCTACAGTGTGCGGTCAGCGAGTCCGTCTCGCTCACGCCGCCCTGCCGCCGTCCCCGTTCCGCCGTCTCCGTCTCGAGCCAGCCGCCCACGCATCCGCGCAGCGAACCATCGCCGTGAGCAGGTGGCGAGTGTGACAATGATTATAATGTTACAATGATTTCCTTGGAAATTTAATTTTATTAACAAGTCGCCACTTCCATAGCTCAGAAACGAAGAGACATTCCTACGGCCCCGTTGATCTTTCATACCTTGCCATAGTATCGTTCTCCATTACTGAGTGTGCCAGCGAGTTTTCAACAATATAATATGAATGCAGTCTAGTTTATAGGTATTTTCAAATAAGGGAATGTTTATTTTGAGTGAAAATAATTCCAGTATTTATTTAGAGAACTTTCCCTCCAGGTAAGGTCGAAACCTTCTATCCTGCAAGTATACCATAAAATGTTTAATTCTTATTTTTTTGTGTATTAGTATCTACATAACTTATATAATAAAGCATTATTGTATCACTACTACATTATTAAGAATAAACATTTTTATTATTTTTTTCATCTTAGCGTTAATCCCAGTCGCATCCGAATTCCGAAGTATTATGCTCGGAGTTTGGAGTCCGCTTTACCAGTCTAATTGCGGATTTGGCTAAATGTTGATATTTAAGCGATTACCAACCGACCTCCACAACCCAAAGGCGATACATACAGTACATTGCAGCTAGACCAGTTGTTGGACTTTTGAGGACTCAAACTACCCATATAGACTGCCATAGATGTTGGTATGGCAACCGGGACCAACGGCTTACCGGCTCTCCGACGCACGACCAGACCAATACAAATACCCATATTCATGCAAACAAATATTCGCATTGAGCGGGGATCGAACACGCGCCTCCTGCGTAGCGGCCGCGTTCACTACCGCTAAACCACGGAGGCGGTAATTATTCGTTTATTGTTTAGTATTATTTATGTGTAGTACATATTTCAAATTTTACAGATAAATCGGTTTGACATTACGTCAAAAAATTCATCATTCGTATTGTTTCGTCATTTGTATTTCTGAATATACGAGTAATCAAATCAAATATCTAGGAATTAAAACGCGAGTTCACATTTACTTGCTCCAGAAGGGTATAAACTGATTTAAACTAAAGTAAAGCCAACGAGGCTAGAGAAAAAAGGTAAACAAAGCGACCATTACTGAGTTACGTTGCGATAACAAGCGATTATTTTCTATGTCCTTCATAGAAAACGTACGTCACACGTACGCGACAATTGCCGAGCGACAGCTGTCATTGCATGTTTCGTAGTACAGGAAAGCTGTCAGCACAGCGGTTCTAACCTGTCAGATCCGCCATCTTTCCATATTTCTTTCAATTTTATACCTGTCTGGAATGCACTTGAAGTGATGAATGTTTGGAACTTTGTTTACCTTTTGCCTCTCCCTTCGTTGGCCTTACTTTACATAATAAAAACATGTATGTGTGTGTAATAATCCAAGACAAAGGGCCCGCTAGACGATAATAGTCTCGCACCCTATTAGGTCGCGGAACCGAAAATCCGAATTGGCGAAACGTCCCACTAATACATCTCTGCCCACCCCTTTGGGGATTTCCAGACGTGAGTATATATATGTATGTATAAAAATATGTGAATATAATAAATATGTAAACAGTAGATAACACTTTATTTGTACTCTGTTTACAATAATATATAAAATTAATTATAGAGCATTCATTACTGTTGTTATTGTAATGTACAAAGGGCAGCCTTATCGGTGAACAAGATTTACTATAATGCTACTTTTGTCGTTGACTGTACCTATAAAGTGTTCATAAAATGCAGATTCTTACTTACTGTCAGATCTGGACATTTTCTATCGGCAAAGTTTGTATAAACATGACAATTTTATTCAGTTTCAAATGTATATTTTACAATAGCCCACAGGATTTTATTGTTGCTGTATCACGTTTAGAGGCACGATGGGGTTAGTATATGCCTATGGAAAAAGATCCATAAATAAAATAAAATTGGTCTTAAGTACGTGTAATTTACACAAAATTTAGATATTTTTAATATGCGGAAAAAATTACAAAAAAAAATTGCGCCCAGCGCGTGCATTTTTGAAGTGATGTTTTTTATAAACGAATCGTTTCATTTAGCTTTACTAACATGATAGAGAGAGAGTAAATAATGCTAACGGTACAAAAAAAAACAAAATATATTTTTTTGTCTAATCGATTTTTTATACTTATGTAGTGTATAGCTCGTGCGAGTTAACATGGCACCTGCCTCGAAGACACCCTCCTCCCGCTTCCCCGCGCGCGACCCCGCTCTCGCCGTGCGAGGCTAGTAGCGTCAGCGTACACGCCTCCCGCTCCCCCGCGCAAAGCCCCGAGCCAGGTGCCATGTTAACTCGCACGAGTTGTACCTGGAGTACCACTAGGGGCTTTCGGCTTCGACAGCATTTCTCTTGGTATGATTAATTATAAAAGAAAACAGAGTTACAATTAAAAGCTAGACTATGGGTACCTGGATGTTGAGAATTCAGTACAACTCGTGCGAGTTAACATGGCACCTGGCTCGGGGCTTTGCGCGGGGGAGCGGGAGGCGTGTACGCTGACGCTACTAGCCTCGCACGGCGAGAGCGGGGTCGCGCGCGGGGAAGCGGGAGGTGGGTGTCTTCGAGGCAGGTGCCATGTTAACTCGCACGAGCTATATGATTCAATTGCATTTGAAATTCGATAAATAAAATGAATAAAAAAAATCAAGGACCTACTTTACATCTTAATTTTATTATCAACACTATTATATATACATCAAAGTCATTAAAAATCAGATATAATTAACCGACTAGAATCATTTAAGTGGCGACATCTGTTAGGTAAAAAAAAAACAAACAAGTGAAAATAGTACCTACAATAGGTATTCTTATTAGGTGTATAATATTAGAAAAAGTGTGTGTAATACCAATACCACAGAACAGGTAATACGTAACGCAATTTACATATCGATTTGATTAGTTAGGTATTATTTGCATTCATTGTAAACAAAATATGTAAATTGAAGTTTAATTTATGTCTCATCATACTTAAAACACATTTACGTATAGGTATGTATATCACTAGCTATTGCCTGCAGCTCCACTCGCGTAAATATCGCAATGAAAGATAGTTTCTGTCCTTTCTTAGGCTCAAGTTTACCTCTGTACCAAATTTCATCAAAATCAATTTCGGCGAGAAAGCATAACAGACAGACATAAATATGGAATTATTTTAGCATAATTTATATTATTAGAATGGACAGCTATATGACACATGATTGTATGGTAAGTATATTAATGCGCATATCATGTATATAAATAGAAGGAATCAGTTTGATAAACACCAAAACTGACGGACCGGTTAGCAACTTGACATATTTAAATGCTTTTCGTAAATAAGGTTCAATTATTTATTTGAACCTGAAACATGAATTGTGGGTACATTTTCTCTAGTTGGATTATTATGTAATTGTGATTTTTACCTTAATTTTGTCTTAACTTGCAAAGGATTTGTTGAACGCAGCCACTACGAATACTTGAAGTCAAATCCTTCAAGTATTGGTAGTATACACAATCATCCAAGCCTGGACATTGTTTTAGCGGTAACAAATATCACTTACTCTATAAATATTATAAATGTTACATATTTTTTATAATTTAAAATTTATATAATAGTTAAAGGAATATCAAAAGCAGTACCGACACATAATTTATCTGGATTTGCGATTTTTGATAACACTAACCTTTGATGATAATTATCACCGATATAGAAATTATATCAACGTAGTGTGGAAGACTGAAAAATGGATGCTACATTTAGAGAACTGAGAATCGAAAATAAAACATAAGGAGCTAATAAAACTTCAAAATAACAAATAAAATTACCTACCTAGGTACGAATAAACAGCACAAAATACAAACATTCCTTTAAGCGGGGCGTGAAAAGGCATCTAATGAGGCCGTCAAGCTGAGTGCCACCACTGTTAACATGACCCTCTTTCCGAGACTTTGCCTTTGGCTTAACATCAGGCGAGGTGAAGTCAAATTGACGTGTCCTGTATAAAAAAATATAAAAAAACATACCTATTAAAAACTTAAAACTCAACGTCATTTTTATTTCGTTTTGGTACAATAGAACGAAACAACTGAACCTGAACGGATTTTTTTACTTCTATGCTTACTTAAATATTTAATTTATAACTGTCGATACCCTACGGTATTTATAATCATACAAAATACATTTGGGTGGGTCAATGGTTTTGCAATTATCGATTCTTAGAGAATTTTGTTTGCATTATTTTCCATTTCAGATTCATTCCATCAGTGATCAGTTATAACTTTAATGAAACGCCTGACACTCATTAAAATAAACTTTTCTATTGTAAGTGCAATGAAATCATCATGGTGGTAGAAATTTGATGGCACAAATTTGTCACTAATTTCGACCGGGTTGGTACCACCGTGCACAAGTGCGAAAAACCCTCCATAGTAATCCAATTTCGGTTGGATTGCGTTCAGGGATCAGCAAGTGCATAGCCGGGCCGAGGTGATGGTAGTCGCAGCACTAGTGGGACCGGTGGGTTTTGGCGTAGTCTAGTGGGGTGTGACGCGGGGCGCCGCGCCGGGCAGGGAGACCCGTAGAAACGGTGGTGCCGCTGGCCGCCCGCGGCATAGTACAGGGGCCCAACTGGGACTAACCACCCTTTTTTTTTTTTTTTTTTTTTTCGTGCGGAAATCCCCACGGATACCCCCCCTGCCGGAGCCGGAAGGGGAGGTTATGTCGGACTCGAACCGACTAAAACCGCACGCCGACTGTGGGTCTTGGTGCTAGGCCGGAGGTGAGGTTGTCAAAGACATATCCCTCGCACCCCGGCTGACCCAGGGCCATCCCTTACGGTCTGGCCCTCCTCAGGAGGGGGGACAACGGTGTCCCCAACTCGCCCCCGGAATGGGGAGGCGCGCTATTCAGCGCGCCGCCGCCGTGGCCTGCTTCTGCTGGGGTGACAGGCGGCTCCACCCGTCACCCCCAGGCCCGCGCTCATGGGGGACGGAGGTCAGTCAGTGCCCTAGGGACTAACCACCCTGGAAGGCTGCCCCACCAGGTCGCGCATAATCCCGATATGGCTCGTCGTGCCGGTTGGCGACCGGATGGGAGCCCGGCGACCATATTCGGGGGGGTACGGGGGCCCTTCCGTTCGGCGCGTCGGCTCTCGTCATGCCGTCACAATCATAGACAAAACTAATGTCCCATGTATTGTCACACGGTGCTGCGGCGACAATCACCTCTTTTTCACGCCTTCCCATCCATTCCTTTCCATTTACCATGACAGCGCACCAAAAAGATAGAGTCAGAACAGCGGCTAAGGAGTCTCCCACAACACGACTATTTGAGGTGGAGTCCACGAACATCTGTGGGCTCCATACAAACCTCAACGCCGTCCACCATCACCTGGAGACGGCGAAACCAGTTCTGACGGAGACACAAATACGCCGCCCTGACGACACGACCTACCTGCTTTACCCCGGCTATGTTATCGAGGAAAATTTCCGAGCAAAAGCCGGGGTGTGCGTGTTTGTTAGGGCGGATATTTGCTGTCGCCGTTTGCGCTGTCTAGAGGACCCATCCTTCTCCATCCTGTGGGTACACGTAGACCATGGCTCCGCAAGTCAGATCTATGTGTGCCTTTACCGCTCCCATACGGGAGATGCAGAGGTAACTCGACTCTTTGAATACCTGAGTCAGGCGGCAGATGATGCGCAGGAGCGGTTTCCGAACGCCGAATTGGTGTTTTTGGGGGACTTTAACGCCCACCACAAGATCTGGTTGGGCTCCGCCATAACAAACCATGCGGGAAGAGCCACTCACGCATTTGCCCTGGCGCATGACTTGACTCAATTGGTGCACAAGGTCACGAGGATACCAAGAGAGTCCGGCCTAGAGCCCTCTCTGCTAGACCTTCTGATGACGAGTCGCCCGGACCAGTACAGTGTCTCGGTGAGTGCAGCTTTAGGTAACTCCGACCACTGTCTGGTCCGCTCCACCGTGCCCATTGTAGCGCCCCCACGACCCGTGCAGGGGAAGAGGCGTCTATGGCACTACTCGTCAGCGGACTGGGATGGATTGCGCGACTATTATGCGTCCATCCCGTGGGTTGAACGCTGCTTTGAGGGTAAGAACCCATCTGAGAGCGCTACTGCCGTCGCCGGTGAGATCGGTCTAGGTATGGAATACTATATCCCATACACCGATGTCACCGGAGTCCGCGGAGCGCGTCCGTGGTTCGGGCGCGAGTGCGCGGAGGCTGTTGAGCATAAACAGTTTGCGTACCGCGCCTGGGTGCGGGCGCGCGCCACGCGCGATCCCAACGTGGGTCACTTTAAGGCGGCATACAACAGAGCCACAAAGGTCTGCAAGAGGGCATGCGTCAGAGCGGATGCCCAGCGCATAGCACGGCTGGGCCAAGAGCTAGTGGCGCATCCCACGGGTAGCCGTGGCTACTGGCAACTGGCAAAAGCCGTGCAAGCCAACTTCTGCCAGCCCTCGCTGCCCCCGCTGAGCAATCCCGATGGATCTCTGGCCCATGAGCCGCAAGAGAAAGCAAATTTGCTGGTCAATCTCTTCGCGGCCAACTCCCGAGTCGATGATTGTGGTATGCAACCACGGACAATGCCCACTGGTGACCACGCAATGCCTGATATACGTATCAGGCAACGCGATGTCCGTGCAGTACTGCAATCACTCGATGTCCGGAAAGCCAGTGGTCCTGATGGTATTCCAGCGGTCCTACTTAAAAAATGTGCAGCGGAGTTATCTCCTATGCTAACGCGACTGTACCGACTGTCCTACAGTTCGGGTACAGTGCCTTCGGCTTGGAAGGAGGCGAATGTCCAGCCGATCCCCAAGAAGGGGGATCGCTCGGACCCAGCCAACTGTCGACCCATAGCCGTCACCTCAGTGCTGTGCAAGGTGTTCGAGCACATAATTAACACACAGCTCATGCGCCACCTAGAGGATCACTCCTTGCTTAGTGACCGGCAATACGGTTTCAGACCAAAACGGTCAACGGGTGATCTTCTGGCGTACATGACCCACCTTTGGGGTGAGGCTATGGAGAAGCACGGTGAGTCACTGGCAATTAGTCTTGACATCGCCAAAGCTTTCGATAGGGTATGGCACAAATCGCTTCTTTCCAAGCTACCAGCCTTCGGCCTGCCTCCTAGACTGTGTAACTGGGTTGCAAGCTTCCTGCAGGGGCGCCGTATTCGCGTCCTTTGTGATGGACGAGCTTCGGAGTTCTTGCAGGTAAATGCTGGCGTGCCGCAGGGTTCCGTCTTATCTCCCACTCTCTTTCTTCTGCATATCAATGACATGCTCTGTAACGGAAACATTCACTGCTATGCAGACGACAGCACCTTACATGGGAGTTATTACGCACATCCTGCGGCCAAGCAGTCTGATATCGCGGAAAAAAGGCAGCTTCTTGTCACTGACCTGGACCGGATCCTGGACCACATTTCTCAATGGGGCGCTAGGAACCTGGTCGAGTTCAATGCCAAGAAGACCCAGGCATGTGCGTTTACAGCAAAGGTATCTCCTTTCCTTCCCCTTCCCACTCTTCAGAGCACACCACTGCCACTGCAGGATCACCTCACTATCCTCGGTATGGATGTTCGCTGCAAACTGAATAACAAAAACTATATCGAGAGTATCATCAAATCAGCCTCGCGTAAACTCGGAGTCCTGAACAGAGTGAGACGTTTTTTCACGCCGGAGCAGCGGTGTCTTCTATATAAGACCCAAATTCGTTCCTGCGTGGAATACTGCTCACATCTCTGGGACGGCTCCGCAAAGTACTTATTAGATGCTCTCGACAGGTTGCAGCGACGTGCGGTCCGCATTATTGGGGATCCTGAGGTCACGAACACCCTCGAGCCTTTGCAGATGCGTAGAGATGTTGCGTCTTTGGCAGTTTTCTACCGTCTCTACCATGGTGAATGTTCTGACGAGCTCTTCCAATTAGTCCCACCCTCCCCTTTCCTTCACAGGACGACACGTGCAGGGCTAAGATGTCATCCATTTACGGTGCAGAGTATACCTGCTAGAACCAAGCGTTTCAGTGATTCATTCCTATGCCGCACCACTAAGGCCTGGAATTCCCTGCCAGTTCACGTGTTTCCTTCTTCCTACAGTCCTGGGTCCTTTAAGCGGGGCGTGAAAAGGCATCTAATGAGGCCGTCAAGCTGAGTGCCACCACTGTTAACATGGTAAATGTTTACGATGGTGACCCTCTTTCCGAGACTTTGCCTTTAGCTTAACATCAGGCGAGGTGAAGTCAAATTGACGTGTCCTGTATAAAAAAAAAAAAAAAAAACCAAGAATTGACCATTGCGTATAGGTAATCATTGAGTGAGTAATCATTCAACCCATATTTTCCCTTAATGTCTTTCGAAAATATTTCACGATATTTTTTCACATTCTTATTAAACATAGAATTAGCATATATTTGGAGGATCCCACCACTTTCTGAAATCTTGATAAATTGTAGTCCTTTCTACCATTTCTTTATTATTTAAATGAGTGCAAAATAAACAGTATGGCTCCGTATGAACACTTGTATGTTGTTGATGATAACTATAATAATTTTTCCATTTAAAATACTCATAATATTTTTCTGGGTTTTGGATTAGTTCGTTCATCTTCTTTGCTAAGTTTTCAACTCCTAGTTCTCTGGCATTCAAATAAATTCCATCTGGCATAAATCTGAAAAAAGATGTGTGTGGGAGTTATAAAACATTGTACGCAAATGCTCGATGAATACTGGATTTATCTTACCTAGAATAGTTAGCACCACCATAAACTACAGGAATGGCATCATTCTTCAAGGCACGCCACAATTTCTCCGTTGCATAATCTTCACTAAATGCATTTTCAAACGACAAGTAAAAGTAATATTTCTCCTTGACTAACTGATCACAAATATCTTCATTATCACGAGAGCATCTTAAGTTTCCACAACGACCATACACATCGACTTCTAGATTATATTTTTTTAGTTCGGCTTGTAGTGATTTAACAAAATCCTCTCTTCCGCTTTTGCTATAACAATTGGACACAAACCAAGCCGCTGCTTTACTTTTCGTGCCAAGTTGCTTCTTAAACTCGCCACTTATTGGTTCCATGTCCTCCAATTTCATCCAGTTCATTTCTTTATTGGGTCCAACTATAGCATTATTTTTATCCCTGATATACATATAACCCCATCGTACCTCAGAGTCCAATTTATAAGTCCACGTCCAATTGAAAAATCCATCAAACCTATTTGAACAAACAGGGTAATTGTGTGCAGACTCTATAGTTGCAAATACGTATTTCTGGTGGGGAGATCTTCTTTTCGGCAAGTTATTCATATGAACTACTTCTGGTCCCGCAAATGCTATGACATCAAACTTTGAATAGTCGCCTAATAATGACCTATCTGCTGTCACTATACAGTTAGTATAAGGACATTTTCGGTCAATGAATCCTTGCCGACCTTTTCCCATATACGTGAATAAAAAATAACTTGGGGAAGTCCATTGTAAGATATATTTTAAATCACTTGTTTCACTTTGATCCTGTTTCACTGTTTCACTAGATTTTACACTGACCTCTGTAATAGGTTGAGAGCTATAAGAATTTACTTTAGTATAAATAGCTCGTTGACGGTCGTCTATTATTTTCAATCTGTAGTATAAAAAGAATAACACTAATAAAATCGCTATACAGTACACTGGCTTTTTGAAACATAGATTGGGCATTGTAAAGATTTTATTCATTTGCGTCTGTCGCTTTAAATTGACCGTGACTAACTTGCAATGGAACCGTAATCACTAACGTGTAGTTCTATCATATTTACACTCAATATCTACTACGATATCACAGGAATGACGTACCCACAGAGAGATAAGGGTATAGTTCTGCAGAAAAGCTTATAATCTACAGAGAGGTCAAATAGATATAAGCAAGGTTTTGTGTTTGATTCATATTATGCTTTTCTGATTATTTGATTTGGAATATATAGGTAATCCAATGTAATTATAAAACTATCATTTTCAATCTATAACGTGTTTCTATAGCTTGTTGAATTTTAGTTCAAATACATGAACCTAATGTGAGGGATCTAAAGATGGTTTTACATGAATGCAATACAATAACTTTCAACAGGGTAAATTTTGAAAACGTTAAAATAATAAGGCATTTACAATTTGAATGATTTTTTATAGCATTTATTATGCTAACTGTTAAGTTTCGAAAAACATTGGAAAAAATGAAATGCTCAAGTGAGACTCGAACTCACGACCTTTCGCTTACAGGGCGACTGCTCTGCCAACTGAGCTATTGAGCACCACTTGAATCATTCCAAATTTTCCTTCTCTTTATATCCGTCTATAAGGGCGACGGTGCAGCCATCTACCAACATTCTTACGAACTGTTGGAAACAATGAATGATTTTTCAACCATTTTTAAACATTGAATTTTGATGACTGCGCCCAAATATTTGAATGATTTTTTATAGCATTTATTATGCTAACTGTTAAGTACACAAGTAACATAAAAAAATCATTCATTGTTTCCAACAGTTCGTAAGAATGTTGGTAGATGGCTGCACCGTCGCCCTTATAGACGGATATAAAGAGAAGGAAAATTTGGAATGATTCAAGTGGTGCTCAATAGCTCAGTTGGCAGAGCAGTCGCCCTGTAAGCGAAAGGTCGTGAGTTCGAGTCTCACTTGAGCATTTCATTTTTTCCAATGTTTTTCGAAACTTAACAGTTAGCATAATAAATGCTATAAAAAATCATTCAAATATTTGGGCGCAGTCATCAAAATTCAATGTTTAAAAATGGTTGAAAAATCATTCATTGTTTCCAACAGTTCGTAAGAATGTTGGTAGATGGCTGCACCGTCGCCCTTATAGACGGATATAAAGAGAAGGAAAATTTGGAATGATTCAAGTGGTGCTCAATAGCTCAGTTGGCAGAGCAGTCGCCCTGTAAGCGAAAGGTCGTGAGTTCGAGTCTCACTTGAGCATTTCATTTTTTTCAATGTTTTTCGAAGCATTTACAATTTTCAAAGCTTTTTTATATTTACATTTCAATTAATAGATAAAAAAAAATAGTTTGTTCTCATTATCCAGGATGAAATCTTTGGTAAATTTCTTGCTTTTACTGTTTCACACACACACACACGTTCATTCATTTTATTTTAGAGTACTGTACCACAATATTGGTGGATTGCCTTCCGAAAAGATGAGATCATTGAGCAGAGTAAACATACGGTCTGCATACACAAAAAATCTCGATCTTAATTTGACTAATAGTAAATACAAAAAATTGCATAGTCGCTTATAAGTCTTATTTGGTGCTTTAGTATTAGTTTGTCAGTATTCTACATATAGATTTGGTGCAATATACACAAAACCTTTTTAAACTATACTTAGTCTAATTTGCAAATAAGATTTGAATATTTCATATTCATGTTATCAACTTGAGAAAAAAAGTCTTGACAAAAAGATAGAAATGCAAAAAAAACAGATCTCCAAGTGATCCCTGACTTATTTTGTTGAGGATCGAAACCCAAAAATAAGGAAACCATCAATAATGATCATAAGATAATTCTGAAAACATAAGATTGGTACACATAATTGAAAATTCGCTAATATTTGTCCACGTTATTCTTTAAAAACCTGATCGGTTTCGCCTTACGGCATTCTCAAAGATTTACATTAATGTTTTGAATATTCTACCTATCAATTTTCCTCAAACCATCAATGTAAACCTTTGAGAATGCCGTAAAGCGAAACCGGCCAGGTCCTTAAATAAATAACGTTGACAAGTACAAGTGAATTTTCAATAATGTTTAGTAATAAGTTCCACCAAATGCCATCAATGAACAGTATAATAGTCATAAGATTTTTCAATTTAAAATACGTCTGTATGTAAATCAGTGCCATCACACTCTCACATATCATGACTAACTGTCTAATTATAGACAAAACAGTGACGTATCTTGTTATAAATATTGAGATTAAACCTAAAATTAAATGTCAGTTAGTAGTCCGTGGCACTGCAAATGATGACGTTGAACATCTTCACGAAATTATAGCATACAATATTAGTTACAGAGCACAAACTTCTTCTTCTTGCTCTATTTCATAAATAATTAGCATGTATTTGGAGGATCCCACCACTTTCTGAAATCTTGATAAATTGTAGTCCGTTCTACCATTTCTCTATCATTTAAATGAGTACAAAATAAACAATATGGCTCCGTATGAACACTTGTATGTTGTTGATGATAACTATAATATTTTTTCCATTTAAAATATTCATAATATTTTTCTGGATCCTGGATTAGTTCGTTCATCTTCCTTGCTAAATTTTCTACTCCTAGCTCTCTGGCATTCAAATAAATTCCATCTGGCATGAACCTAAAAGAAGTTATTCGTTGTAGATATAAAATATTGTAAATAATATCATGACTAATGAAGCCTAAACTTATCTTACCTAGAATAGTCAGCACCACCATAAACTACAGGAATGGCATCATTCTTCAAGGCACGCCACAACTTCTCCGTTGCATAATCTTCACTGAACGCGTTTTCAAACGACAAGTAAAAGTAATATTTGTCTTTAACTAACTGATCACATCTTTCCTCATTATTACGAGAGCATGATAGTCTGCCACATCCACCATACACATCAACTTCCAATTTGTATTTATTTAACTCAGATTGTAGAGATTTAACAAAATGCTCTCTTCTGCTTTTGCTATAACAGTTAGACACAAACCAGGCCGCTGCTTTAGTTTTCGTACTAAGCTGCTTCTTAAACTCATCACTTATTGGCTCCATGTCTTCCAATTTCATCCAGTTCATTTGTTTATTAGGTCCAACTATAGCATTATTTTTATCCCTGATATACATATAACCCCACCTTACCTCAGAGTCCAATTTATAAGTCCACGTCCAATTGAAAAATCCATCAAATCTGTTTGAACAAACAGGGTAATTGTGTGCAGACTCTATAGTTGCAAATACGTATTTCTGATGGGGAGATCTTCTTTTAGGTAAATCATACATATGAACTACTTCTGGTCCAGCGAAAGCTATGACATCAAACTTTGAATAGTCGCCTAATAATGACCTATCTGCTGTCACTATACAGTTAGTGTAAGGGCATTTTCGGTCAATGAATCCTTGTCGACCTTTTCCCATATAACTAAAAAGGAAATAACTCGGAGAAGTCCATTGTAAAATATATTTAATATCACTTTTTTCTTTTTGCTTTTGTTTCACTGTTACACTAGGTTTCACATTATCCACTATAAGTTTACGGAGATGGTTATTAGTTATCTTTTTAGTAGGTAACGTAGGTATTACTTCTTTAGATTTCACTGGTACAATTTTCAATGGAGCCGGACGACTATGATATTTCACTTTAGTAACTATTGCTTGTTGTCTGTCGTATAGTATTTTTATTCTGTCATATAGAAACAATAATACCAATAGTATTGCAATACAATACAGTGGTTTTTTAAAAAACCGGTTTGGCATGTTAACTAAATATGGAATTGCTTTATTCATAAGTGTTTACGCGTACCGCGATCGACTTAAAATGTAAACTTATTCACCAACTTGTGATAATGACATTACAAAAATAAATAAAGTATCTATAGAGACGTAGTTCGGTGCAAAAATACTGCGATTCGTTCAAACGCGTATTCCGAACTAAATACATGGATGAATAGTATTATTAGATTGGTCACTATCATAATGTAGGTACATATGGTTTGGTTTTCCTCTATTGATAACGGCTATAGTGGACCGTGCTTCATTGGAGCTTATGATTATTACACCTAGTAACTATCCCACAACCTGAGCGTTTTTGTGGTACTTACGTGCACTTTACTGATAGACTATCACGCCTATACCTTTGTACTTTCATATAGTAATTTAAAATCATATCTAAAAAAAAAACATTTTTATAATAGTTCTACTCTTATAATATAAAAGTAACGGCCTGCGATTACGTCTACGTGGACTTAGATTTGAGCTTTAATTTTTTACGCGGATTAATACTACTTTTTTAGGCAAAAACTTACCTTATGCTTTTCTAAATCCATCTGCCAATGAAAATCCCGTCTTAATCATAAGCACAGTAAATCTTTACACAATTTTTTTTTTCCATAATGGTCCGTGAGCTCCAGGCCGTGGCAGATCGATAAAGTGTGTAGAAAAGTTTTGACAGCAAAATCAAATTTAAAGTTTAAAAAGTTTAAAATACCACAGATCTGTACTGTGTGCTGTAGGTTTCGCTACAGTTCGAAAAATGTTTACAACCCCTAACTGGTCGAAACTGATTTCAAGGTCAATTCGGTCAACAAACTTTATTCTCAATCCATTTGATTTGAGGTATAGCAACAAATATGCACATGTCTTATTTCCTCTTTGGACGTAACTCGTAAAATGCTTCAGAGAGGATGTATCCTAAAGTCTCGAGATTGTCTGCTAGGTAGGTTAAGCAGCTAACGTATATGTTGTATATGTATACAATGTTCATTAAATATTTTTAAGATTTATTTTCCCATTAATTTGACTTCACCTCGCCTGATGATAAGTAGAAGGCAAAGTCTCAGGAAAGAAAGTCACCATAACAGACACGTGGTGGCCACTCAGCTTGGCGGCCTCATTTGTTGCCTTTTCACACCCCGTCTCAAAGACCCGGCACTGTAGAAAGAAGAAAAGTACTTATTAGATGCTCTCGACGGGTTGCAGCGACGTGCGGTCCGCATTATTGGGAATCCTGAGGTCACGAACACCCTCGAGCCTTTGCAGATGCGTAGAGATGTTGCGTCTTTGGCAGTTTTCTACCGTCTCTACCATGGTGAATGTTCTGACGAGCTCTTCCAATTAGTCCCACCCTCCCCTTTCCTTCACAGGACGACACGTGCAGGGCTAAGATGCCATCGATTTACGGTGCAGAGTATACCTGCTAGAACCAAGCGTTTCGGTGATTCATTCCTATGCCGCACCACTAAGACCTGGAATTCCCTGCCAGCTCACGTGTTTCCTTCTTCCTACAGTCCCGGGTCCTTTAAGCGGGGCGTGAAAAGGCATCTAATGAGGCCGTCAAGCTGAGTGCCACCACTGTTAACATGGTAAATGTTTACGATGGTGACCCTCTTTCCGAGACTTTGCCTTTAGCTTAACATCAGGCAAGGTGAAGTCAAATTGACGTGTCCTGTATAAAAAAAAAGAGCTGGTAAGGAATTTCAGGTCATAATGGCACGGCAAAGAAAAGAGTCAACCGAACCGCTTGATTCCTGAAGGAATATTCTGCACTGAATTTTCAATCGGGACGGAATGATTGATTTTGTTCTTCTTTTTGCATGCATATGAAGTTATCGCTGCTTAACCTACCTATGGAACTGCAGATCATGAAGCAGCATGTTACAATACTCTCTAAAGTAATTTACAGATTCTCGCTCGAAAATGACTAACAAAATATCTATCTGGCTCGTGGACCCTAAGTATAGTATATATTTACCTATTCATATGCATTTATCAAGAAGCTGCTATTACGAACAGACGTTTCGAATTGTTTATTCGCATAGATTACTAACAGACACATACAATTTTATTTCTCCAACGATCTATTTGTAACGTTTCTTGCGAGGCAACCATTTCTTGAGTGTTTTAATATTACTCTAGCATTTATTTTCATACATTTACTTTTCATACTCATCATTCATTAAGAATTTTGAATGATAGATACGAGATTCAACGTCGTAGTAAACGAAGAAAAAACGATAGTTAAAGTGAGAATTCAAATTAAAATCCAATTTAGACAAGCCATATCATTACTATCATTAGATATAACTCATCATCATCGTAGCATTGTTCGCTCTCATCTGAGGCTTTCATCTCAAAGCTCTTCTCTTGTCTACTTATGTCTTCTTTTCCTTTAGGTCTGGCTTAATTGACTTTTATAAAAGGGTCTGACCTCCTGATCTTGTATGTTAAACTAAATCTGCTGCTTTGAACAAAATTGCAACTTAACAGCACCTAGTCAGACTATTCTATCCATGGCTGGTCAGACATAGACTTACTGTTTAGACAATCCAAAATGGCGTAACGTGTTCACCACCGCGACCTCTCCTTATCAAAGTGACCCGGAGAAACCGCGCAACGCAAAACATAGTCGCTCGGTTTTCCCAACTGTAAAAATATTTTAATGAATACTTATACATACCTATGCCTACTTCACTGCTGTTTGTATATTAAGCGTACCTATTAAGTTTTCGTACCTACGTAGTTACTTGGTTGTAACCTATTTTCTTCTGGAATTTTATTTAAATTAAGAAATATAACTCATCAATGCAAGTGTGAGTTGTGTTGCTTTCGAACAACCTACGAATAAAGATCACTTGGACAACCTTTCATTATGTAATTACACGCTGTCTAAGTTCATGATAGTTGAAATTAAGAGTTCGTTAGACTGTGATAGTAGTATGAGGAAAAAAATAATGAACTCTGTATAGATATTATAAGTTTTAATATAGAATTCGTCTTCCAAGAATAATAATATGTTCTATGCTTATCAACATCTGCCTGACCTTGACCAAATTATTTTTTTAGTCGCCATATGGAGCAACATTATTTTACTATAGATTTGTCTTCAATACTTCCTTGTAAAGCTCATGCATCATCTCGGGATACCGACACACTAAAGGAGACCACACGCACATAAGCAGCTAATGCACCATTGACCATGGCAGGTAATATTTACCTACATTTATGCAGCAAAAGTTTCTTTAATTAGCCGCTGCGCACACTAGCGCTGCTAGTACTGTTATCTATTCTGTTATTGTGTACTAAGAATAATACTTCTTGACAACAGATCTCAAGTTGCATTTGCTGCGTAAATGTACGGCATCAAAGCATCAAATGCACTTATTGACCCACATTTCCAGCGCAAGTGCATCTCAACACTCATTTTAGCAAATATTTGGTGATTGGCACCGTAATTATAAGAAAATATTGGCATTTGCTACGTGCTTACTGCTGAGATCCAGTATGAGACATCCATAAGGAAACAGAATTTAAACATGTAGAAAAATAAAACAAACATGGTCGATTCGTTTTGCTTTGCGGCTCTCTCCAAGTTTTGGCGAAGTATGTTGAAACGCAATTTCTGCTTCTGATCCAATCGATATCAAGATATGAACACAGAAAAGATAATGTATGAATCTCTGAGTAAAATTAACGAATGCTTTTTACTCGTCACAGATGGTTTTGCGATAACCACATGAATCCAGTGCCATCTAGCGAACAAAACTGAACTGCGTACTCTAATAGTACTATTCTCTAACTTGGGTAGTGGTTATATCCTTATAATGTCTTTATTGAAGAGCTCCATAAATATAATAGTTGGGTAAACTCAATATTGACCGATGACTATAGTAATGGATTCCCTCTATGATGGATTAAAGAGAAATTAAAAGTATCCTATGATCCACACGTGGATCTAGACTGTGAATCTTAGTGGAGGCAGGCATTTTATGTCACAGAAGTAACTGAAATAATATAAAAATATTACAGAACTCTTTATTAACTGCGTTATCATGAATTGTTTACATTTTTAAGCATGCTTCGTCCAATTATGATAATAATTTGATTACCATTTTCAAGATATCTTAGAAATACAGTTAACTTAATTAGTGAGTTAAAATGAATTATTATCCTGTGCCAAATGTTTACCAATAAAGTCATTATTTTTTGTAAGTTATCATAGATCATGGAAGCTATATGCACTATACGTGATTATGTTACCATATTACTATAAATAACATGGCATTTATTTATCTTAACCATCAACAGCATTCGTAAATAAAAACCTACCAGTAGGCATTGTTCCCTTTATTCATGACTTATTGACTTATATTATTGATATACATTGACTTATAAATTACTTATATTTTTTAGAACACATCAAATAGAAATAAATTGACATAGTTATCCGTTTAATACAAATAATATTGTTATTCACACCAATTTACATTTCCTAAGGGTGAGTGAGTTGTATTATCTAGTGGCTATTAACACAATATCATTGTTCTTAGACGTGACATAATATCTACACATTATTGAATATTCATCGGTCCTCGTGCGACAATAGTTTAATATTAACAAAGATATTGTTATAGTTACAGCGTCAGAACGACGCCACGGTACTTATAATCTTCTAAGACACGTAATAAAGATCACTGTAATCTTCAGATTAACCATTTTATTTGTATTTTTTATCTTAACTTGCTACATACAACTGAACCGTTGTTACCTTATTGCCAGCAATCGAATTCGTGTCATATAATAGACACGAATTCGATTGCTGACATCGTTTTGATTTGACATAGTAATAAATCTTTATCATATTGTCACCCTTTATTGATTTTTGTACAAAGAGCGGGTTGAATTTTACCTAACCTTTACGCTTCTTTCTTAAAATTGCTATTTCTCTGTAAATCTACAATGGTTAGCACCATTTTTTACCACACGAGAGGAATTGTTTTGAAGGCATTAGATTAAAAGAAAAAATGTTGGTATGGGTCTAATAATATACTGGTATGGATTTATCATTCTTTAAATCAATACTTTCAGACAATTCTGCTACTGAATCTGGGCCCAAAATATTTCGATAGTAAACAGATATAAAATCAGCCGATATTATAGTATTGGTATGTACTCCGTTTTTCAGTTTCAACATAGAAGAACAACTTCACAATGTGTGTATATTATTATCCTGGTTGCTTTTGTTTTTTTAAGTTTTTTGTTGTTTGATTATTCTTGACTATATTATGTATTCGATTTATATTCCTATACCTATGCTAAGCATATAGGAATAGGTGTTAAAATTCTGAGGCAACTGAAACAAGTCCAGTATTGGTAGTAGCATATTTAAGTAATATGCGACAGTATCTATGTCCCTAGCGAATTATTTATGATTATTGCCTTACTAATTATTCCACCACTTTGAAAAATCCTCGTAAATACTTATTTCTTTAAATCTTTGATTGATCATTGAACATAGTTTGCAATAAGGGTCAGATATTGGTGATTCTTCAACGCGATGATAAGAGTAGTAATTATGCCATTTGAAATAATTGTAATATTCTTCTTTATTGTTGATTAGCTCCGCCATTTTTGCAGCTAATTGAGTAGCTGACATTTTTTTAGCGTCCAAATAAATCCCATCAGGCATAAATCTGTAGAAGACAATGTATTTCAAGGTAAAATAAATGTATTTATTATAGAAAAGCGATAAACTATTATGCACCAATCCAAATAGGCAAGAATAACATTAAATAACCTTATAGTGAAAAAGTTAAAAACACAACACAAAAATAAACAGAATATAATATTACGAGTATATTATTGCCCCATGAAAAAAGGTAAAACAAATGTCTTCTAAATTTTGAAATGTAGAAGAGAAGGTTAGAACCGAATAGATAATCTCGTAACATTAAAAATACAGTCCGTATTTATATCATAGTGAAATTATTCGGTTCGTGAAAAAGCATCTGATGAGATCGTCAAGCTGAGTGCCACCATCATAACATGTTGTCAGTAACCCTCTTCTCGAAACCTTTACTTTCAAATTCAAATTGACGTGTGCGACAAATATTTAAAAAAAAATTACCTTGTGTAATTAGCACCACCTAATACGATGGGTATAGCGTAGTGCTGTAATGCATGAAGTAACTTTTCTGTCACGTAGTCTTTGCTAAATGAGTTCTCAAACGACAAATAGAAGTAATAATCTCTTTCTATTAATTCCAAGCACGCAGGCATATTAGATGAGGGACATATTTTTGACCCACAACTACCGTATATATCTAAAATCAAATCATGTTTCTTCATAGCATACATAAGTTCTAAAGCTACTCGTTCTCTTTTACTATGAGATTTACAGTTTGATACAAACCAAGCAGCAGCGTATTTTTTTGTACTTAACTTGGTTTTCAAATCTGTATCAATAGGTTCCATCTCTGTAATATTCTTCCAATGCATAACTTCTTTCGGACCTATGATAACACCATCATTATTTCTAATACTCATATAAACATATTGTTCATCTGAATTAAGTTTATAGGTCCATGTCCAATTAAAAAAATTATTAAGGATTCCACACCTAAACGGGTAGTATTCCGCTGATTCCATGCTAGCAAAAACATACTTCTGATGTGCTGATCGAGATTTCGGTAAATCAGTTGTGTCTATATCGGAACTATGAAATATAATAACATCAAATAGTGTAATGTCATTAAAAAACTGTCTATCGCCTGATACATAACAATTGATTGTCGAACAATTTTTATTTATAAATGCATTTTGACCGTTTCCTAAATATTTTATTGGGTCTCTAGTCGGCAATGTCCATAATAGTATAGATTTTTGGATCACTTGTTCTCCATTTTTTGTAAAAGTTAATTGTTGTATCTCTTTCTGATAAATATTACTTTTGAACCACAATAAAACTAATGCAATAATTATGATTATGATAACACATAGTATTTTTTTAAATCGATAACTTGAATTGGTATTATGATTTTTTCTCTTGAGCACACATGTTATGCATTTTAGACTGTGTTTAATCATAGTAATTAAATAATATTTTACGACAGCATAATTTCGAGACCCATTCCTGTTAGTTTAAATACGCACACTGTAGTTTATCACAATCTAATGGCCGAACAGCGAATACGAAACGTTGTGAACAAAACGGCTGTAACTGTTTTAACTAAGAATCGCACAACACTACACATGCACCATGTATAAGTAAACTAAAACTATTACAATATATAGACATTATCTGCATGTAGGGCCACCATGCCTATTTGGATTCTTTGGGATATTCCCTGTAAGCAAACAAAAAAAAGAGGTTATGCCAATAATTATTATGACATTTGAACTGTTAACTGTATGAAGCGACATTTCTTATTATTTAGGTATTTTTTGTTATCAGACTGTTAATAGAGATTTCCTCTTGACCTTTTTTCAATTTCAAAGTACTCTTCTTACAGAACACGATATAAATCTATAAAAGTTATATTATGTTGTATTTTGTGAGACCTTTGGTCCAGTCAAACTATTTTCAAGCTGCCTTGCACTTTACTCAATTTACTACTTGCCTTCCTTTTATAAATAATAATAAATAAAATTGTTTATTGACTCAGAAAAATTAATACAAAAGTAAATGTTTTAGACTAAGGTGTATCAATATTTGCGCAAGAGGTACTCTAACTGTCTCACAAACTAGGCTTAAGCCTGTGTGTTGAGAGACAGTGCTCTATCTATGTCGATCACACATTGTCACTATTTTGTGAAACATGTAGGTACTATGCTTACTTATTATATTTTACAGGTAAGATATAAACAATTATTATGCACTCCACCAATATAACACAAAACTGAGTGTGTGTGTGTGTGCGTGTGTGTGTATTTGTGTGTGTGTGTTTGTGTGTGTGTGCGTGTGAGTGTGTGTGTGTGTGTGTGTGTGTGTCTGTGTGTGCGAGTGCGTGTGTGTGTGTATGTGTGCTTTTAATATGCCTATTCTATAAATTTTAATAGAGTTTCAGTACCTTCATAGTCAAGTTTGAGAAGCCAAGCAGTTACTGCCTGTTTAACTTTGATTTTATTCATTTGGACTATATTTAGTGTTTTATTTAAGTTATTGTACATTTTGCAGCCTAAGCTCTGGAATTGATTTCTGGCAAAAGAAGTTCTATACCTCAAAACAGGACATGCGCGTTGCCTGCGCTTATTACGGTCCGGGAGAAGGGCACTTCGGTGTACTCTCAAAATTGATCTGAGGACAAAGAGCTGTCTCACTGTCAAGAACTGGTTATCCCCGTAAAGCTGAGTTGTGGGATATCGCTTCGGCCGTCTGCTCATGACCTTGAGTACAGCTCTCTGTGCTCTTTCTAGCGCAAGTAACTGCGTTTTTCCGGACCCTCCCCACACAGGTATACAGTACTGTATGATTGATTGACATAATGCCAAATATACCATTTTTAAGTGAGACAGTTTCGTCGCTTTGCCTAAGGTCTTGAAGATATAGATTAACTTCCTGGTTCTGGCCTTAACTGCTGTGACCTGGACATCCCACTTGAGTCTACTATCTATATGTACTCCAAGGTATTTTGTGCTAGTCACTTTAGTTAAGTCTTTACAGCTACAGCCAATACCTGAAGTACATATGTGGGCCTTTATAGTAAAATCATGCTTAGGGGTGTTGATTTTTGATATCGCAAAAGGTATGTATAGCGTTTTGTCCAAATTTAAAGTCAGAAGATTGTTAGAAAGCCAGTTCATTATTTGTTTCAGGGAGTATTCAGCTCTCTCTTTTACTACCGACCAGTTAGTACCTCTGATGACGATTGCAGTATCATCAGCGTAGGTAAATATGTCAGTGTGTGGGAGAGATATTGTGCAAAGGTCGTTAACGTACAGCTGGAAGAGTGTAGGGCCAAGAATACTACCTTGTGGAACACCGTATGTTATCTCCACTTCATCACTCGTCTGCTCACCAATTTTTACTTTTTGCCTTCTGTTTGTGAGGTAATCTTTGAATAAACTGTGAGTGGTACCTCGTATGCCAAGTTTTTCCATCTTGTTCAACAAGATAGGGACAGAGACCGTGTCAAATGCTTTGGAGAGATCTAGGAATATGCATAAACATCTGTTATTGTCATCTATATTCTTAACGACAGCGCGAGTTAGGTCAACGATTGCATCCTCTGTGGATAGATCCGCTCGAAAGCCGTATTGATTTTTTGCTAATATGTCAAACTTATCAATATACTTTTTAAGTGAGTTATTAAGAATCTTCTCAAGAATTTTTGATAATGCAGATAGTATTGAGATTGGACGATAATTATTGACACACTCTCTGTCACCACTCTTATAGATGGGGTGGATGAGTGCTTTTTTAAAAGCATCAGGGAAAACACCAGTAAGGATGGCAAGGTTACAGATATGTGTTATGGGCGGAACTAGCTTTCTCCTGGCCAGTTTCAGGAAGCCAGATGATATACCGTCCCACCCTACAGCGCAATCCGGTCGCAGTTGTAGGATTATAGTTTCTACGTCAGCATCATCCACTTCAAGCAGCACCATCGAAGAAACCTTACTTTCGATAGGAGAAAAGGAGCTGTCTTCCGCACTAATACGTTCTGCCAAATTCTTTCCGATAGAGGAGAAAAAATTACAGATATTGTTCAGGGACTGCCTAGAGTCTACGTGCTTATTGAGAAGTTCAGTAGGACAATTCTTGCCTTTGTGGGTATTAGTAATAGTTTTAATGGCTTTCCAGAGGACCTTTGGATTGGAGCCAGCTTCGTTTATGAGGTTTTTGTTGTATGCCAATTTCAGCTCGCGAAGAAGACGATTGCAGTAGTTTCGATACCTTGTATAAATAATTTTGAGCGTCATATTGTCCGGTAATTTTCTGACCCGTATATGCAGTCTGTCACGGTGTCTGATACATCGAACCAACCCAGGTGTCATCCATGGTTTCAAGGTTCTGTATCTTTTAGAGACTGTGATGACTTTTGTATTTGAGGATAAAATGTTTGTCACTGTGGAGATAAGTTTATTAGTTGCCGAATTTACATCGTCCATTTTTAATAAGTCGGATAGATCAGTATTTTCTATTTGAGTTTTGGCTTTTGGGTAGTTAATGTAAGTTTTTTCATAACATTGACTATTGTTGCGGATGGGTTTGGATTGGTCTAGAAACAGTGCTACCGGAGTATGGTCAGTAATGTGGGATTCTATTACTAGCGTCGTAGAAAGAAGATTTGTCTTAACGAATGTATGATCTACACATCTCAGACTTTTTCTAGTAGGGAAAGCGTGAGTAGAGAAGAAGCCATGAGATGCATTACATGTTATATATTCCTCATATAAGGGATCAGTACTATTTGGACATATATTGATGTTCATATCTCCTATAAGGATTGAGTGTTGTGTCGTTAAGCTATCAAATACACTGTTTAGACTCTCTAGGAAGTTTTCATGATTTTCAGTGGTTTTGAGTGAAGGTGAGCGGTAAACTGCCACAATTCCCACGTTGTTTTCAATTTGACAGACTAAGCAACTGGCACCTCTAAAATGAGGTTCACTTATCGTACACATAAGTTGCTTGTTAGAGTATATTATTATACCATCGTTTTGGTTCATTAATGTACGTGTCGTGTGTGCTACGTAACCATCAAGAGTAGGGATGGTGTGAGCTTTACTAAGCCAACACTCAGTCATCACAACAATGTCAAATGTAACTTTAGACGTCGATAGCATTAGACAAAATTGGTCAAAGTTTTTAGTGACGCTGCATATATTAATATGAATTATTTTAAGAGCGCGGCTGAAATTAGAGAGATATGTCAGGCAGTCCTCCGGATTACACATATATGACCGAGACGGGTGGTCTAAGTCTAATTCGTTATTTATTTCATTAATATTCGCCATTGATTTTTTATTTATTTACTTGTAAGAGAAACAAAGAAAGACGAGGGGAGTTAAAACGCTCGAAATAAATTATTCTTATAAATTTATACATGAAAAATTTCTTGTAGATATAATAGGCATTTAGTTGTATAGGTAAGTGGTATTGTGTATAAGTAATGTGGTGTATTTTTGTAAGTAGGTTCTGGGAATAGTAATTGAATGCGTGTGTGTGTATTTTTGTATTACAGTTACAAATACAGTAAAAGATTTTAGTTTTATATAAAAAAGCTGAATAGCAAAAATGCAAATTAACAACATAACCCTTCCCTGACAGTCGGGTAAAAAAGCACTTAACAACTAGTGATATGATAAAAGTTACAGCACTATTTGAGCAATACATAATATCATATAAATAATATAGTCATTTATTCCTGCGCAATTCCATTAGTGTTTTTTCGGACAATATATGTACTTGCTTCTCTCCATCTTTTTCGCGCAAAAATATGTTACCATTCAGTGTCCAACAGTATTTAAAATTATGTTGTTTTGCAAAGTCTCGTGCCTGATGGAACAACTTTTTGGAACTAAGCGGCAGGTAATCAGATACGTAAATAGCAGCACGTTTACCAGTTATTTTGATCACTTCCGTATTAAGCTTCTCCTCGGTTTTTTTATTTTTATTAAAGTCTCGTACAGCAGATAATGTATTTAATTTCATTTGTACCGTTTTAAACTCTGCTACAATAGGGCGTGAGGTATTTGGTTTACCAGGAAGCCGAAAAATGTCCCTTAAATCAGAGGAGGAGATTTGAATCCCGACAGCTTGCCCAATATTACACACTGTAGTTATTAAATCCGCGGGACTTTCCTTTTCAGACTGAGGCACATTTCTAATTTCGATATTAGAAGACCTGGTTTTGAGCTGCAGATCCTGTATACGTCTTTCAATATTCTCAATGCACCTCTTCTGTTCACTACGGTCTTTGTGTAAGCTTTCCAGGCTGTTTTTAATGTTCTCATACTGTTCATTAACGAATGCCATGGATTGTACCATATCATTGTTTGCTTTCTGAATTTTGCCATTCTGGTTCCTTAATTCTCTGATTTCCGTCGTAAGCTTTGTAATAAGAAGATTCTGGCTGTTGTGCATCTCATCTATCTTGGCTTGAAATTCGTTTTTCCAGGTCAATAGTAAGTCTTTTATATCTGAACTAAGGTGTTGTTCCATATTAGGTGAGCCAGGCTGGCTAGTACGGATCCTTTTGTATCTGTTTACATTCGTAAATGGTGCATCGGTTGAGTGGAGGTTATTTAAATCTGTTTCTGACTGTGTATGCTCCATAGTACGTGTAGGAGTTGATAAAGGTACTGACATACTGTACAGACGGATAGATGTTCGTAGTCAAAACAAGTCAGACAATTCCAGCACGTTAATACACCGTAAAAACAAAAAATCTCGTTTGTAAATATTTGTTTGTTATAACGCCGCACTTAGTGAGTGTCTTATGCCTGTTAGATATCACTATGTATAAATATGCATCTATGACAATACTTCAACATAGATCATGTGCATTGAAAAGTTAGTAGTTGTGAGTTCACAGCACGCGACGATAAACAAGGATAAAAAATTGTGTATATCACCTGTCTCTTTAATCTTGCGGGGTTGTGGGGCGCCCCGATGAGACCCGTCGGGCTTAACAGCGCGCTTCTCTGGTGACACCGTAAGGTCGATCTTTACTTGCAAGTGTTTAGCTGCTGTCTAAGTTAATGTGTTGCAAATCTTCAATCACTCCACTTAATTTGAGCCTAGTTAATTTTGAATATTTTATTAAATTTAAGTAAGTCACTTGTAACACGTATTCTCCGTGTCGGAGCTTGGACGAAAGAGGTATATTATATTTTTTTATAGTAGGTAGGTACCGTACGAAGAAGTAAAATCTATGTTTCCTGTGTGTACATAATAGTACTATGAATAAGGTATTCTAATATAGGATTAGGGTGTGAGAGAAATGCCCGGCATATTATGAGACCCAAGAACGAGTGCCAAGAAACTGTCCCTGCTGGATGGCGGGAGATATCATAGGATTTTTGGACGAAATAAGCACGCTAACACTGTTGATTTAACTAACATAGCTTTAGCATTAACGAGTTGCAAACTGATATTCCCGATACCGAAAATACTGGGGTACAAGACCAAACGAAGATCTTAACCCCACTTTCACGTGTTGCACCAATCTCCTCCTGTCCGCATCCACCAGCTTCCGTGAATTTCTGATGCTGTCCGACCAAACGTATAAAGGCCGTTGCATTCGTGACGGGTTTTTGCGCGGACGGGATTGAACGGGACGGGCTCGTGCCGGAATGTTGTGTTAATGCATACGTACCGTGATAGTGATTCGGATGTAAAATTGTGAACTTATGTTGTAAACAAGGAAAGATTAATCTTTCTTCTCAAGAATTTTCTTTAAACTTAGATATTGTCGGCGACGAGATTTTCCCGCCTTGCACCTGGCACGTTCCCGTCCTGTCCGTGCAAAAACCCATCACGTATGCAAATGCCTTTAGACCACGCTGTACGAGAAGATCCTTGTGTACCCCGACGGTGATGGAGAAGGTTTCTGAGTCACCAACAGCAGTCCGAACTACGGAACTGGAATCGTGGCACACTTTAGTAACAATAATACTGGTGAAATTATTCAAACCACGCATCTGATAACAACGATGCGTGGTGGCATAAAAAGGTTACCCTGAGAATTATCAGTCTCGAATTCCTATGACGATAGCCAGCCAATCACAATACATCTGGCGTATATCAACTAGTGCATTTTGTGTAATGAATTATCATATTTTTAAAGCCAATGATATTTATTTTAAACTAGCTTTTGCCCGCGGTTCCGCCTGCGTGGACGTCGGTTATCGCGACCAAACAAATAGCCTATGTCCTTTCTCATCTACCCCTATACCGAATTTCATCAAAATCGGTCAAGCGGGTTAGGCGTGAAAGCGTAACACACAGACAGACAGACAGACAGAGAGTTAGTTACTTTCGCATTTATACTATTAAGTATGGAAGTATGGATGCAACTGATAGATGATGAGAGTGATCATTTTATTTAAGTATTTTATTTAAGTATGCTTGTGTGTTCTGTTCTAGAGTACCATCATTGTAGGTAATATCCTCTATTATGTGTAACATCCGCGTAACATCGATTAACGCACATCGCGACTTATAAATCATTTGATTAATCTTTACTCGTTTATACCCAGAATGGAATCCCGGCGGCATTACTTAGCTTTAGGTATCGTTACGAAGTTGATAATAATTATTTATATAGAATGACTACCACAAATAAGGACAGTGTGAAATCAATTCTATACGTCTACAGAGAATTGCCAGTGTTTTACTTGGCAGCGTCACACCGTGGGGTGCTGGTTGGGTAACCTCCACGTTGGCCTTCCCGTTTCTTCCCCCTTTGGACCGCGGTCCTGGGGAGCGGAAGCGGGAGGGCTGGTGCACCCTGGACAACGGCTAACAGACTCCCCCCTTGGGAGTTCTGTTGGCCGTTGACGAATAACCCATCGGCGGACCCCACTGAGGTGGGGTCGTGGGATGACGGACCTGTAAGGCCCGTGGTCGTCGGCGTCTCTTCCAGTATTTCTCTGCTTTCGGAGGGGACAGGGGAGAGACGCTAAGACAACCCAGGCGGGAGTGGCCCTGTCAGGGGCCGCTCGTGGGCCCTCCACATGACCCTCTGTTTGCAGAGGGCGTAGTGGAGGGTGCTCTAGGGCGGACGGGTTCTCCACCTTTGGCTTCGTCCAGAGGTGGGGGACATGGTCTGATGCAAACCACCGTGCGGCCAAACCGTAAGCCTGACTTAGGTCAGGAACGGTGGCTCCTAGTGGGCTGCGAGGAAGACAACCTCTATAAAAAATTACCCCCAGGGGCGGACGGACTCGGTCTGGTGCAGACCCCGTTCGGCCCAGCCGTAACCCTGAACTGACAGGACCGGTGGATCTCCGGATCCGCGAGGAGTAAACCTCTATAAAAAATCCCCAATCCCAAGCTTTGACGCCTGGCGATGGGATGAGTGGCTGGAGGGAATCCAGTACCAAGGGCGTCCACGTCGGAGGACAAAAACCTCAAAATAATGCAATGGATCAAATTACGAATAAATCTACCCAGGAGGGTCCCAGCCTAGCTGGGGAGTCCCTCCCGTCGCCAGTCGGCGACGGCCGTCCCTCGTACTCTGGGGAGGACAACCATTGCCTGAGCCCGGCGCCGAGCTCTAAATCCGGCCCCAACTCTACCAGTAGCGCGGAGGTCGCGCTACACCTGGACGATTCGTCGTCCCCAACAGCGGCGATGGTGACGTCAGAGGAATCTGGCGTCACCACCAAGGAGGACAGGCAGGCGCTGCCTGGGTTGCAGGCGAGGTCTGCAGCCAAAAAGCGCAAGGGGAAGGGGAATAAAAAGGTTCCCCTGCCGTTGGTGGACGAGCGGGATGAGGATTTTATCCCTCCCGGTCTTGGGTCGGCCGCCATCGGCAGTAACAGCAGCAGCGAAGAGGATCGCCCGTGCCCCCCTAAGCCGAAGGTGCAGGCTACAGGCCGTGAAAGGGCGAGGAGGAGCGGTGGGAGGGCCGCCCCCCCTCGGGACTCCTCTCCGTGGGTTGGTGCATCCAGCCCGGAGAGGGAGGTGGCGCTGGACTCGCCCATCTTCAGGAGGACAATGATCCTCACTCACCGCCTTGGCCAGATAATGGCGAGACAAGCGGAGTCTGCGACTCCCGAGCAGGCAGAAATGCTCGGGATTGTAGAGCAGATCGCAGCTGCCGGTGAGGGTCTGGCCGCCCAGATGGAGGAACAGGCGAGGAGGGAGGCTGAGGCCGAGTCCCGGCGCCAGCTCCAAAGAGTTACGGCGGAGCTGGAGGCCCTCAAGAGTAGGGTGGACCGCTGCGGGTGCGCAGACCGCGCAGCCACCGCGGCCAGCGCAGACTGCGCAGCCGCCGACTCGACCGGCAGAGCCGGCGTCCTTGGCCGCATGTACGGCGGCCATACGCGCCGAAATGGTGGCGCAGGAGGAGCGCACCAATCGGCGGCTGGAAGCGATCCTCGACGTCGCCCGGCGTCCTCCTCTCGCGACGCCGGCCGGTTATGCCGCCGCAGTGAGGGGGGGCCCTGCCTCCCCGGCGGCGGCGCCGGCTCACCGCCCCCCTCCAGGTCCTCCGGGTCCCGCTCAGGGCAAGGCTAAGGGGAAGGGCAAGGGGAAGAAGTCCCCAGCCCTGGCCTCAACCCCGCCCCCAAACCGGGCTTCAGTCCCGGCCCGGGCCTTGGCTCCGGCTAAATCCTCGAGCCACCCGTCAGGGGGCTGGGAGGTAGCCGGAGCCAATAAACAGAGACGGAGTGCCGCCAAAAAGGCAGCCAAATTGGCCAGAATGGCCAAGGCTGCCGCGAGGGCAACAGCGCCGAGGAGGCTCCGCGTCCCACGATCGACGGCCGTCGTCATTACATTGACGGCGGATGCGTCGGAGAGGGGTGTGGAGTACGCCCAGGTAGTGAGGCAGGCAAGGGCCTGCATCGACCTGGGAGCCCTCGAGATCCCGGATCTTGTGTGCAAGCCCACGCGCACCGGAGCTCGGATCTTCGAGGTCCCCGGCGCTACCAGCGGCCCTAAAGCCGACGCCCTAGCAGCTAGGCTAAGGGAGACGCTGGACGCAGCTGACGTCCGGGTGTCCAGGCCCAACAAGTGCGCAGAAGTGCGCATATCGGGTCTGGACGACTCCATCACGGCCGAGGAGCTTAAGCTCGCCGTGGTGGAGGCCGGAGGCTGTCCTCAGGACACAGTAAAGGTCGGAGCTATACGCTTCGGCCGGCGTGGACTGGGGGCAGCAGTTGTCGGCTGCCCCATCGCGGCAGCCCAAAAGGTTGCCGATGGGCGGAGCCTCCTCATCGGGGGCTTCCAGAAGGTGCAGGTGCGGCTCCTGTAGGCCCGACCGGCACGGTGCTTCCGGTGCCTGTCGGTGGGCCACGTAGGGGTGCAGTGCACGGCGGAAGTAACGGTCGGTGACCGTTGCTTCCGCTGTGGCCAACCCGGTCATAAGGCCGGTAGTTGCGAAGCTCCGTTGCACTGCATCAGGTGTGCAGCGGAGGGCAAGCCGGCCGACCATAGGGTTGTTGCCAAGGCCTGCGGAGGCCGAAGCCGGGAGGCAGGCGCTCCGTCTCTGGTTCACGGCAAGGCGCGGAGATGGGGGTTCCATAATGGATCCTCAACTCCGCGTCCTGCAGGCAAATGCAACCCACTGTGTCGATGCTCAGGCACTTCTGCTCCAGAGCATCGCACAGTGGGGCATTAATGTCGCCGCTGTCGCCGAGCCGTACATTCACCGGTTTCTCGGGCCTGCCTGGGAAACCGACCTGGACGGATCGGTGGCACTGGTGCACAATGCCGCTGCCGGCAGTCCCCCCCGTCGTTGTCGTGACAAGGGGGAATGGCTGCGTAGCGGCACTTGTAGGGGGAATAGCGGTCGTGGCAGTCTACTTCTCGCCGAACCGAGTCATAGATGAGTACCAGCAGTGGCTGGATCATCTGACCGTCGTCGTCAATACCTGTTACCCTCACCCGGTTCTGGTGCTCGGGGACTTTAACGCCTGGTCTCTGAACTGGGGTTCCCGGCGCACGAACCCGAGGGGCAGGGCAGTGGAGAGCTGGGCTGATAGTCTCAGCCTAGTTCTCCTGAATCGCGGGGCCGTCGCCACGTGCGTAAAGAGTTGGGGCGACTCAATTGTGGACCTTTCGTTCGCGAGCGCCCCGCTCTCAGGCCGTGTGCAGGGCTGGCGTGTCCTTGGGGAGGTGGGGACAGCGTCGGATCACCGATACATTCGGTTCGACGTCTCCCCTCCTGCGGGCGCCGCGCCGGTTACACCGGCTCCACGCGAGCCACTTTGGGTGCTTAAGCGAATGGATCGGGAGGTCCTCCTGGAGGCCGCCATCGTACAGGCCTGGGCCTCTGCGCCGGACAGGCCTGTCGACATAGACGATGAGGCGGCGTGGTTCCGGGAGGCCATGACGCGTGTCTGCGACGCGGCTATGCCTAGGGCTCCGCCCTATAATCCGAGGCGTCAGGTCTACTGGTGGTCGGCGGATATCGCAAGGCTCCGACAGGCCTCCGTGATCGCTTTCCGCCGGTGGACCAGACTCCGAAGGAGGCGTAGCCGCCCCGCAGATACGGAGCCCCGAGAGGCGGAGCTTCATGCGGGGTACAGGGAGGTCAGAAAGGACCTCCGAGTGGCCATAAGGCAGGCAAAGGCAGCAGCTCGTAAAGAGCTGCTGGAGACGCTGGAGCGGGACCCATGGGGGCGGCCTTACCTTATGGTAAGGGGCAAGCTGCGCCCCCGGGCCCCGCCATTGACCCGGTGTCTCCAGCCGGAGCTGCTCGGAGGAGTCGTTGGCTCCCTGTTCCCAGCGCGGGCGGTGGAACATATTCCACCGCAGATGACTCCGCCACCTAGGTCGCCTATGGTGCCCAACGTGGATGACGACGACGTGCCCGAGGTCACTTGGGTAGAGCTAGAGCTGGCGGTGTTAAGGCTTAAGGCCAAGAACACCGCCCCGGGACCAGACGGCATTCCAGGCCGAGCGTGGGTCCTAGCTCTAGGCGAAGAAGACGCTCTCGAGCCCCGATTGAGAGGGTTTCTCAGCGCATGTTTGGAGCGAGGCCAGTTTCCGAAGATGTGGAAGACGGGGAAACTGGTCCTCATCCGAAAGGCGGGGCGCCCGGCGGACTCACCGTCCGCCTACAGGCCCATAGTGTTGCTCGACGAGGTGTGCAAGCTCTTTGAAAGAGTCATTGCAAAGCGCCTCGTCGAGCACCTATCCAGGGTGGGGCCTGACCTGGCGGATGGCCAGTATGGCTTCCACCGGAGGCGCTCCACCGTGGATGCCATCATGCGCGTGAGGACTCTGGCGAAGGACGCCGTCACTCGGGGTGAGGTGGTGTTGGCGGTGTCACTGGACATCGCCAACGCCTTTAACACCCTGCCCTGGAGCTGCATTAGGGAGGCGCTCGTGCATCACGAAGTGCCTCTCACCTTCGCCGCATAGTCGGGGCGTATTTATCGGAGAGAGCAGTCGTCTACCCAAGTGCGACCGGGCTCGGTCGGCAAGAGATGTCGTGCGGTGTTCCGCAGGGATCGGTCCTGGGACCGCTACTGTGGAACATCGGTTACGACTGGGTGCTTCGCGGTGAGCTCGCGGACGGTGCCGCCGTCACGTGTTATGCGGACGACACGCTAGTGACGGCGTGCGGGGCTACATACCGCGAAGCGACCCTGAAGGCCACGACCGCGGTTGCCCAAGTCGTGGAGTGGATCCGGCGGCTGGGTCTCGAGGTGGCTCTGCATAAAACCGAGGCCATGTTCTTTCATGGGCCTCGGCGCGTGCCACCGGAGGATTCCAGCCTCATAGTGGGAGACATTTCCATCGGCATCAAGCCACAGATGAAATATCTGGGGCTCGTGCTTGACGGCCGGTGGAACTTCGGGGAGCATCTCCGAAGACTGGCCCCTAAATTGAAGGACACAGCTGCCGCTTTGGGGCGGCTGCTGCCCAACATGAGGGGGCCGGATGATTCCTGCAGGAGACTCTACGCGGGAGTCGTGCGGTCCATGGCCCTATATGGGTGCCCAATATGGGCGGACACTCTGACGGTCCACAATGCGCGTCTGCTGCGTGCGCCGCAGCGTGCAATGGCCAACAGGGCCATTAGGGGGTACCGCACGATATCTCTGGAGGCGGCGAGTCTCCTTGCCGGATCCCTACCGTGGAACCTGGATGCGAGAGCCCTTTCGATGCTATATCGGTATCGAAAGGAGGCGCGGGAGCAGGGACGGGAACCCGAGCCTGATGAAATTCGGGCCGTGAGGTCTCAGCTCCACAGGGACATGGTAGCGGAATGGGAGCTACGACTTGGGCGACCAAGCGCAGGGCACGCCGTAATAGCGGCGGTAAGACCCATCATGGAGGAGTGGCTAGAGAGGCCACACGGCAGCCTCTCGTACCGGCTGACGCAGGTGATTACCGGACACGGGTGTTTCGGGAGTTACCTGTGTCGGATCCGGAAGGAGCCAACGTCCGAGTGCCATCACTGTGATGCGAGCGAGGACACAGAGCTGCACACGCTGACCGAGTGCCCGGCGTGGGACACGCCGAGGCGGGTCCTAGTGGCGGCTCTGGGGGTGGGAGTCCTCACACTCGCCACGTTGCTCACAGCGATGGTAAGATGCGCGAACGCTTGGGGTGCGGCTGTCTCCTTCTGCGAGCAAGTAATGCTCGAGAAGGAGGCGTCCGGTCGGATCCGGACTAGAGTTCGGGCCCGGGAAGCCCGCGCAGAGCGAAGGCGAACCGGACGTCGGAGGTCGCAGAACGACCTCCGTCCTCCATGAGCGCTGGCCTGAGGGTGACCGGTGGAGCCGCCTGTCACCCTAGCAGAAGCAGGCCGCGGCGGCGGCGCCAAATGCGTCTCCCCGTAACCGGGGCTAGATGGGGACACTGTGGTCCCCACAACCCGAAGGGGGCCATCTCGGAAGAGATGGTCCTGGGTCTGCCGGGGTGCGAGAGATATGCTTTTGGCAATCTCACCTCCGGCAACCAAGGACCCAAGACGGCGTGCGTTTTAATCGGTTCGAGTCCGACATAACCGCCTCCACCGGCTCCGTGGGGCGGTATCCGTTAGAGTACTGCTTCTGTTATTAGTCCTTCACGAGCCCTGGCCAACTACTCTCCTTCCTCGATTCTCCACACATGCCCCTACAAATGATTCTACACTCCGTCAGACCTCATGAAAACCTTCGTTCTCATCGCTTTTTATTACCAGCGTTTATTTAGTTTCACGCCGATTTTTGCCATCAAATCTTGCAAAGAAAAATTGATCCACTTTCCGGTTACCAATTGAGCTGAAATTTTAGCATACGTATGTAAATCACGTGGCAATGCAAGTGGTAATTCGTTAGCCGGCGTATGGTAGAATATAATGATGAATGTATTGGATTGGACGCTTATGAAAGTCGTCAATGCATATCACAAACGTCATATCCCCATACATTAGTCATTCTATTCTGCAAAACGCCGGCTAACGAATTGCCACTTGTCTAAGGGGCAGATCTGACGATGAAGCTGGGAGGTATCCAAGGGAACTTCGCAATTAGCGACACAACCTCATCGAGTTTGGGCTCATTTGAATCGTCTTGACGAGTGGTTTGTCTTTCAATGGTAACCAGGGTCTGTTCCTATGACCACCTACCAAGGTGGTCATAGGAAATCAGAAAAGAAATAACGGAACCCCATTGAGTCTCAGCTCGTTTGATTCGTCTTGAGGAGCGCTTTAGAGCTAGATGGTAATCAGGGTCTGACGATAGAGCTGGCGGATGGCCACGGGAACTCAATAATTCACTGACTTATCCCCTTCGAGTAATGGGCTCGTTTGATTCGTCTTGACGAATACTTAGTACTTGATGGTAACCACGGCCTGATGATGGAGCTGGATGATGGCCATAGGAATCAATCGAGTTTATGAAGACGGTAGATGGTCATGGGCATTTCTGAAGTAAACAAGATAGACTACACTGTAGGTCACTCGTGGGAATCGAACCACACCCGGTCCTAGTTATCCCAGACGGTGTAATGACATTATACGACAGCAGGTTACGGTCTTGGTACGATAACTTGCTTCTCACCTAGACGCCCGACACTCATTACACGCTCACCATCAAGCAAGGCCGCCATCGATCGCAGATCGCCGGATAATTGGGCTTCCACGACAACAAGTTCCTGGTCTACCGCCTGACTCCTTACATGTGGTAAAAATGTGATGCCTCTTTCGGTTACTTTCAATTTTCTGTATAACAGTAGTATTATCTATTCTGTGGTATAACTTTATTTGGTGGTACCACAGAATAGATAATAGGTGGGCCTGTAACGTAACGCATGACTTTCTTGTTTAGAATACCTTAGTAGGCATTCTTAATGACAAAATCATGCGTAACGTAACTCTTGCAAACAAGACTGTGTGTGTGTGTGGGTGGGTGCGTGTTGTGTGTGTGTGCGTGTGTGTGTATGCAAATTCAAATTCAAATTAATTTATTTGCATGAAAATGGTACAAATTAAGGTGTTACAGTAATGATAAGTTACTACATATCCTGCCACTACTGCGTGCAAATTATTATTTATAGTTTACAAGGAAGCTTAGTGTTATATGCGATCGTTGACTTACTTTAAATTTAAATCCGACTCCTTCTAATTTACAAGCATATACATGAGCTCTCAAAGTATGCTAAGTTTACTCAAAAATAAAAACATCGTATTTACTTTACTATATTTGTCTATTTAATGTATGTAGCTATATTATTAGGTATAGGAAACTGTTGTTTTTTCATGTGCATGTTTTCTGAGATTATTTTATTTTTAACAGCATGAATAAGAAAAAATACACAATATCAACAATACATACCAACGGGATAAAACTTAATCCAGGTGTTTTATTTAATATTATCTTGAGTTGTTGTATTTATACGTACTGCATTTAACCGTATTATAATTTAAAAGTTATTTTCACGTAATTATATTCCAATCACAATGTATTTCTATCGTTACTGATGTTTGAACGTGACTCATAAAATTAGAGTGACCGGCTTCACTACCGTCATTAGCATTGGTGCTGATTCTGTTCTTTCTCTCTCTCTCCACTCTCTAAACTAACCAATGTGCAAGTTAATATTGCTACAAGGGAAAAAACAGGATAGCGTATTTACTAAGTGAATAGAAAAAAAGAGACCGTGTCCCATTCATCCCACGCCTTTGAATGATGCACAGGTACAGCAGCCCCAATTTATTTTCAAGTATTTGCTTTGATTAAACCTTGTAATAGGATCATCAGTTGCCTTTAAAAGTATAGTAAGCCACAAACTGTTTGCTTCAGCGACCTTCGCACATAACATTGCGCTTGTACAAAATCTCTTGCTGCCTCCCTTGCCACGCGCGCAGGTAACTCGGGCGTCGGAGGGCACTGACTGACCTCCATCCCCCATGAGCGCGGGCCTGGGAGTGACGGGTGGAGCCGCCTGTCACCCCAGCAGAAGCAGGCCTCGACGACGGCGCGCTCAAAAGCGCGCCTCCCCTTTCTGGGGGCGAGTCGGGATGCGAAGGATATGTTGAAGACAACCTCACCTCCGGCCTAGCACCACGACCTATAGTCAGCGTGCCGTTTTAGTCGGTTCGAGTCCGACATAACCTCCCCTTCCGGCTCCGGTAGGGGGGGTATCCCAGGGGATTTCCGCACGGACAAAATAAATAAAAAGAAAGATTATGCCAACGCATCGTAGAGGTATTTGATCAGACTAAGGAGCTACCTGAAAAGCTAGACCATCTTCAAAATGATTATATTCTGTTAATCATCTTAGCGTTGTTTTCGCCTCCCGGTTACATCCAAGGCTTTCACTTTGGAGTCCAGGATTACTTTCTCCTCCTCCTTTTGGTTTTGGTTTTTATGACTTTTTTGGATCCGACCGTCTCCGACTTCCTAACCCTGAGAGTAAGGTCCTTGCCTGAGATGTCATGTAATTCTTCATATCCGTTTATGTAACTAAATCATTTAAGGTTTTCTTCTTAGACATTACTTGAGTCCACAACAAATATTATCATATTTTAATTTGATAGTTCAACATAGTAACATATTTTAGTTATAAACAAAACATTTGCAAACTTATCAACATGTAAAACAAACTATACGGTGCTATGTTTCTCTAACAATGGCGTAATGAATCGATAACGCTGGTGCTTATCGTTTACGCTTACCTATAATATAAGAAAGAATGAAGTAATAAACAAGTTAATGAACATAACATTTTAACGAACGATATAATTAAACGAATGGTAGAAATGATGTGTTAGGTAGAAGAAGTTAAAATAAAGTTCTAAAGTACAATTCAACAGCCAGCGATTTAACCTATACTCCTGTAGGAAAAACGACAGCAAAATTAACTCATCTACAGTTAATAAGTATAACTATTTGTTTTCTTTCGCTTTATTAGTAACTAACTTTTGTCCGCAGCTCCACCCGGGTGGATATCGGTTATCGGGACCAAACATAGCCTATGTCCTTTCTCATGGTCTAATATACCCCTCTTCTAAGTTTCATCAAAATCGGTTAAGTGGTTTAGGCGTGAAAGCGTACAGATAGACAGAGTTACTTTCGCATTTATAATATTAGTATATGGATGGATTATTTTTTGGATTGGTATATGGATGATATTATTTATTAGTATATGGATTGTGCTCTTCAAAGCAAGATTAAAAGATAGGCAAAATATTTGTATGTTCAGATAGAAAACCTTTTAAAGTCAAGGAACAAAATAATGTTTAAATGTTCATTGTATTTGAGACGATTGTGGCTTTATATGACCCGTTTCTATCTGATAAACGACTGTCACAAAGAGTTGGGACGATGACTAAAGGATTAAAACAGACAAAGGTAAAATACCTAATTAAGCGTTAGATACCATTTTTGGGAAAATAAACTTCATTGTTCCTCTTTGATATTTAATCGGAAACAGCGACATTTGTGAAATGTGAGGATTAAGCGTTTTACATTATCATGTTACTGCGGTATTTTGGTTTGTGGTTTTCAACTTTCAACTGAGTGAATACAGAGATAACAGTGGTATCTAGTAGACATCAAACGTAGTAAGACATCACCTTGATTGACTGGTTTTACTTTTCTCACCACTTCTCAATGAACTCTTCTAAAGGATGAAGTCGTCTCCAATATTCAATATTTGCTAGGAGCACCGCATCTGTATCTACTTATACGTTAGATGACTGTAGACTATGAACATCAAGTTGTAGCTATACACGCCCGTTGTCGTTATTGTAAGAATGTGTAGTATATATATTTTTCATTAATTTATTGAAATTTGGATGACCTAAAAGATTTGTACTGCGCTACGGATGTCGATAATCCTGATGGCGGCGCTGTGTGGGCTGAATGAGCTGATTACAGTAAGTTTTTGATGACAGTCCTCGTGACTATCGAATAAGTAGTTACACTTTTTTTCAGACACGTCCCTTCCCCGTTAGAGCTGGCGTTGTAGTTATGTTGGACTCGAACCAACTATAACCGCATGCTGTCTTGGGTCATCATTTGCCGGAGACGACATTGCATCTGGCAAGACCGTGGGGCTTGTCCCCGGATAGGGGAAGGCGTGCATCATACCGCCACCTAGGTCTGCTTCTACTAGGGTGACAGGTGGTTTCACCTGCCACAGGTTCGAATAATTACACAGATCATTAAAAGACAAGAAAACTCGGCGTTCAATTAAATCTAAGAAAGACTTGGGCATAGTTAGTTAATTAGGGCAGATATATAATCTATACAGCTAACTATGCCCAAGTCTTTCTTAGATTTAATTGATTGCATATCACTATGTACACATGTATTGCATCTTTTATATAAAACATACTCTCTCTGTGAGCACGTTATATGTAATAATATAAGTTATGTGTACTCGTATATTTTTCTGTAAGCAAAAGCTCCAGAGCAGTCATATCTCGTAGAAAGGCGATCTGTTTTGTGACCAATACAAAAGGCCTTTGATATGTCGTCGAAATGTGATTGCTTTTCAGCTATAATAGAAAAGAGACGAGATAAATATCTCGTACCTATTTATGTACGTTATTACATGCTTGATGTAAACAAAATTATTTTGGGAATTTGAATTTCTCAAAACTAAGCATAGTCCGGGACTTATAACCAGAAGCAGAAGCTCATAGCAGTTGCAATCGTTACCCAAAGTGGTAGTCTTGTAGTGTGAGTAAAAAAATGTTAATCAGAATTTTACTTTTTGTACCTAATTGAATGAAATTTTTATAGCATTTATAATAATGGTTGAAAAATCATTCATTGGTTCCAACAGTAAGAAAGTTGATAGCTGGCTCCACCGTCGACCTTAAAGACGGATATAAAAAAAGGGAAATTTGAAGTGATTCAGGTGTGGCTACTAGCTACTAGCTACAGTTGGAAGAGCATTCCCCCTGTAAGGGAAAGGTCGTGGGTTCAAGTCCCACTTGAACGCTTCTTTTGCCCGATGTATTTCGAATTTTTGTACCTACCTAATAATAATATATTATGTATTATTAACACATAGACCTGAGAATTATCCAAATACAGATAAAATCGAATAATTCGAATCCGCAATCAACGAAATATCTTTACAAAATGTTCAAATGTTATTAAAGATTCGATTCGAATAGGTAAAATAAATCAACGCTGACGAAAAAATTGTTAACGAATATTTTAGAAACTGTTTAGTAAAACATAAAGGTAGACACGAGTCAGAATTATGTCGGGATACAGGGGATGTATTCTGGTGTCGAGCCGGCTCAAATCTCCCAGTGCGTTATATAAAATCCACGGCCTTGTAGCTCTGGCAACGTCTTTTATCCCAGCTTTCCTCGGATATTTTTCTGGAGATACGAAACGGATAAACATCACTCAGACCGTTTCATAGTTTTTACCCGACTGCCGAAGGAAGGAGGGTAATGTTTTTCGAGACTATGTATGTATGTATGTATGTATGTCTATTTATTTGGCACGGCCGGCGCCTGTAGGCTGTAGCCTGAACTGCTTGACGGATTTGGACATGTGAGGTGTCATTATATTTGCCGTGATTGTGTGAGTGACACCAGGTACATTAAAATTTCGAGAAAACCAAAATGGCGGATTTTTGGCGCCAAAGCGTATGTTGTTAAAAATATTTTTGACTAAAACTTATCGAGTAGGGTATCAAAATGAAGGAAATTAGAAGTAGATTACAAAAAGATATGCATGTCATATCGTAACTAAAAAGTATAAAATAAAACAAATTATTAAAAAATAAAAAACCCGACTGCCACTGAAAAGATCAAAATAAGTTTGATAGCAGGCGGTACCCATTAATTTTCTTTCGGTTTATGATTGGCAATCGGCACCGCTTGCTATCGAACATATTTAGATCTTTTCAGTGGCAGTCGGTTTTTTTTTATTTTTTAATCATTTGTTTTTTGGTGAAATTATTAAATTGACATCCATCTTTATCTGAAAAAGATGGCCAAATAACAAAAAGTCAATTAAGTTATTGAACGAATTCAAAGAAAGTGCATTTTATTGCTGAATATTATGTTATACATGAAAGACTTATTTACCTTCAGTCCCATGTGTATTTATTATTTGAGTACACTGTACATTGTAATGTACATCGTACTGTACATTGCACTTGTATTTTGTATTCATGCATATGATAAGAACCCACGAATCATGATATCGTTAATTCAAAATATGAACAGTAACGATAACATTCGTAACACCACAACACATTATAATGTTTGAAAAACTAATAATAAGGAATTCAGTCGGAGGATTTCAATTGGTCTTCATAGAGGAAAAAGGGCTGTGTTACCATATGAACACATGGGTATCTTCAAGTTGAAAGTCAATTTGAAAGACCATATTTTTTCTGTGTCTTTGACATCGAACTGACGATACTCTTTTATTAAAACATGATTTGATTACTTCACAAAATCTAACTTCCTTAGGCGTTCATGCAAAGTTTGCACCTACTTTCTAACATTTTCGGTCTTTCCTAGGCGTCCTTTACATTTTAATCTCACTGTTTCAGAAAAGTAAATAGAAATCAACTATTGAAGTACATCAATGGAAACACCCTTTAAGGATTTACCTCTCATGACAAATCCATTTTTGGGTCCGCTTCCTTCCCTCACGCCTCACGTTACTTTTACCAGTTCAAAGGACCCCATTTGCGTTGAAATGTTTTGCGATTATTCCTTTTAAGTGATAAAAGAAATTAAATTGATTAAGATAAAAAATTGTAGTTGTTTATAGGTACATACTAAGAAATAAATATAGCATACTACTAATATTATAACATTAATGTGAAAGATGGAAAGATGAAAGATGATCGGTTATTTTTGTGTGTGGATTCACATTCTGCATTCTTCATTAATTTCTGGAAGCATACTCTTTCTGTCAGCTGGTAGATTGACAAACAAGCAAGAAATAGTAGAAAGAGTAATTGAATCTCGGGCTTTGGGTTGAAGACCTCGGATTGAACCAGGAATAACATTTAGATGATGATAATAATCGAGGTTAAGCCTATTGCCTTTTACCGACCACTTATTCTTGACCCACACCACTGAGACTGATTCCTATTAATAGGTACAGCAAATATTATCATCCAAAAGGGTATAATAACTTTTCACAGAAATATGGTCGTTGTTCATTTTGCCATCAGACAGACTTAATCTATTCATCAATCTCTCAGTTGTGAAGTATTAAAATCAGACAGAGTAATACATAAACAAAATATATTGAATCCATTTTTAATACCTATTAGTTATTTATATAAATATTTATTGGGATGAAATTATAATAATAAATAGTGTCTGAAATCTATTTTTACATTGGAAAGGTTTGTTCGAGACGGACGCAAAAACTACTGAACAGATTTTGATGCGGGTTTTGTTTTGTTAGAAAGGTCTTGTTCTGATTTAAAGTGCTTATCAGAGGCGATTCCTTAGAGAATCCTAAGTTTGATGGATTGCAATCGGATGGGTAGACGCGGGCAGAGCCGCGGACAATAGGCTAGTAAATTCATGTATTTTCTCATTTTGTAGGATTTCATTCAGTACCTAGCAGATTATCACTACATAGTAGCTTTCCGCGTCCCTATGTCCCTATGTATGCTTATATCTTCAAAACTACGCTACAGATTTTGATGCGGTTCTTTTAATAGATAGAGTAATTCAAGAAGAAGGTTTATATGTATAATACATACTTAATATAGTAGAGGGTGCAGCGGGAACGGAATCGGATTCCACGCGGGCAAAAAATATTGGCGGTACGAAGTTCGCCAGGTCCGCTAGTACATCAACTATTCAATTTTAGAAAAGCCCAATTTGTTAAAACTGTCACCTCCCCTTTTAGAAAGACATTTTTAGGAAACTGCGGTGCGGTTTTTAGAATAGTACCTATATTTTTGTCAAAGTAGATCTTTCAACGCTCGTTACGGCGTTAAGTCCGAATTTTTTGTACGCTGTATCATCAATCTCCCACAGGTTACCATAAACGTGTAAGGTAGTTTGTCATCCAACGTGTTCAACCATAAAAAATGTTATTTTTTTGGTTACACGGTCAAGAAACAAAATTAAATGTTTTATGATTAATTTTGCTTGATGTGGTACTGACTTCTAACAGATTGATAGATAACATTTATATTCTAAAGAAATATAAATAAACAGTCCATCAGCGTACTTACAAAAGCTCTTTGTTTCTTGAAGTGATTATTTGTATTGAATAACTTTATTTATTTACAGTTAATATCGAGACCCATTAATATTCCTGCAATGGTGATGATCCCCTCTATATTATCAAATCGTTGAGAAACAACATACCTTTAGTACCAGTAGCATTACCTTTAGTAAAGTCAAAGATTGGAACAATTTTCTGTTTTCTGTTCTATACTTTGTTGTGAAGGCTCATCTTAAATCTCAATGGAAGCCTCTCAAAGATTTCCTTACAAACATAAAAAGTGATTCGTATATTTCGGAACAAGGAGTAATTCTTAAGGTTGCTTCCAAGAAAATGTATTTGTAACTTGTCATAACCCATTGTCATAATAACTATTGCCTCATTCAAATATCATAAGGGACGTGAGCTTCGAGTCGATTATTCGTTCATGTTCCCACCTGAGGTACAGGAAATTACATTATCTCCCTTGTTGAACGCAAATTTTATGGAGCTTACAACATATTTTCTTTTAGAATATGATTGTTAGTATATTTGAATTTCTGTTATGACTTGGCCCAGATCATATTATAATTTGTTTGTGCTTTCGAATTTCTATCGAGTGAGTATGAGTTTTATTACCATTTTTAGACATTAACTATATAGTATGGGATTCCCAAAATAAAAAGTTTCTATTTTTGAATTTGAATTTGAATAGATTAAAATCTGGAAAATCACATATTCAATATGTGTTTTTCCAGACTTTAATCTATCCCTGTTCCCTGGCAGAATCGTTAGAATATGATTGAATAAGAAATGTCCAAATTTCTTGAAAATTTCAGACAATAATAATATTATTATTAATAGGATAGAAACTGGAATATCGTAGAACCGATACCAATCAAGTTACCGATTATACAGGCTTTGGCTGCTTCAGTCGTATAAAAAATCTCAAAGTATAATTGTATACGTAATTACTCTTCACTCTAGGATTTAACCAAAAAGACACGAGTTAGAAATTGAGCCGAATAAAGCCAGAAGGTAGCCCAAAGCAAGATCTATTGCAGGCATTAATCACTTACTTCGGACAGGTCCCGTCTACACCCATCGGTTGTGAACAATCTGGCTATTTTTTTGCAAGAATTTCCTTTCCCATAAACCACTGTTGCTGCGCAGTTCAACTTTACTGTTCTGTTGATTTGTGTTAACTTCAAAAACTTCAAAACTTCTGCAATCCATTGAACGCAAATGACACGATTTACAAAGTATTTTTCCAGTTTTTTGAGTGGGTAGATTACACTGCAATTGGGTATAGGATTTTTTAAATTTATTCTCAGACAAAGCTGACCCATGTTGCAAATTGCATAACATCGATCCTTCATCTGTATTTTGTGTTCCCAATTCTAAAAGCAATTTTCGTCTACCGTCTAGGTACTATAGTAGACTTCTTGGTGATAAACTTTGCAAAGAAATGATTTTAACTGATGATAGGTGTATGGATGTATGGATACAACTTATAGAGCCTTTGTGGGAACAACAGCCATGTAACCTCGCAACCAGGGGTTGAAGGCCAACACCAGAGCTTCTTCCATCTGTCAGTAGGCGTACCGTGAGGTTGACTAGGGCCTTGAAGATCTTCATGGGGTCCTAAAACACCCGATACCCCGTGCTAAATAACTGATAAAAATAAAAGCTGAACTGATTTATTACTTGTATATTATACGAATGCTTTATATAACAAAATAATATTGTGGATAAAATTTTATGCTCGCATATTACACAGCTGCGCTCTTTCATTGCGGCAGAATCCAAGCAATTTCACACACTTTTGAATTTCACAAATGAATTTTTGAGCTGTAATTTATAGCACATAGATTATTTTGAACAATTCAGTAAAAGAACCTAGGTAACATCTGTTAGGTGAGAGCAAGGTCATATTTTTTCATTTTTTCTCATGAACGTGTGGTATGTATCAAGTGAAAATTCAGCGTCCTTATTCCTTTGGGCTTGACCATATTGAAGCTAATAGTGAGAAGAGTATGTTGAGCTCGAATAAAAAAAAAACAGTTTTGTACAGAACCTTTTTGTGCAAGAGTTCGCTTCAAATGTGATCGGTTTTTCATTGAATATTTAAATCTAAGGGCAGGTCACAAGTATTGCAAACTGGCGGGCTTGCATGAAATGATTAAGTAACAGTAGATTAGGCTCGTGAAGTATGTAAAAGTGGATTTACACCAAACGAACGAATGGTCACTCTATCCGCTCTCCATCAAATTCTTGGCGTCTTCTTCTTCTACAGTAGAAGCCGCAACATGTGCGAACATTCTTCGTTTTTAATTTTTTGAAAAAGAGGTTCGTTTACACCAAAATATTAAGAAATAATGGTCTTGTTCTGGTTCTAGCTCTAATTTCGGTTGGTCTAAATCCACCCTCAGTATAGTGCTAAATGGCGGGTTGTTGTCTCTGCCTATCCTGAAGAGAAATAGGCGTGAGCGTATGTATCTTATACCTTTAAATGAGCAGTTCTCGTATATATATAATTGGAATTTTAGAATCAGCTCCAACGATTTTCATGAAATTTAGTATACAGGGGGTTTCGGGGGCGATAAATCGATCTAGCTAGGATTCATTTTAAGAAAATTTATAAAAAAAGATACCGAGCAAAGCTCCGTCAAACCAGATATTGTATTTAAATATAATTTTACTCGCTTCATGTGAACTACATAACATTATAGTTTATTCAAAGTGCTCGATGAACAGTGCGGTTAGTCACGTCTGGGCCCGAGCTGTTGCCGTAACCGAGGCCTCGAACATATTGCAATTTAATAGCTCAATGCATATTCGAAAAATTTATATCGAGCCTGGACTACATTTTTATTCGCTTCGGCATACCAATATTGCTCTGTGATATTGAAAATCCTACTCACATAAAGCTATTTTTTTTTCAGGCGTTTTAGTTACTTTTCATAATTTAATAAATTGATAGAAGATGCGTCAGATACATAATATGAAAACGTAAAGTTTGTTTGTGATAAGTATTATCTATTCCCGGAAAATCTCTTCACAGAAAATATCGAAGTTCAGCCAAATCCACAATTAGACTGGTAAAGTGGACCCCTGATAGCAAACTGAAAGCTTCAAATGCGACTGAGATTAAGGCTAAGATGAAGAAGAAGATGTATTATCTATTCTTGCGCTTCAAAAACTCCAGAAACTCGATTGAGCTCTTTTGACACGTTATAAAAGCTTTTTGTTTTTAAATTTTTGAACACTACTTAGAGCATAACACTAAAAGTTTTAGGCCTCGAGAACGTATAATCTTTTACTAGTAATTTTATTTAATTTTTCAAAAGAATTAAATTGAAAAAGAAATTGACAATAGTTATGGTCGCACTCGCAGGCAGTTGCAGTCATGTGTCGTCGACTGATGAATACGGTTATCTGTGAATACCTCCTTTTTGGTAGCACTTCTATCATACTCAATGGTTCTAAGAAAGTTTTTGATTTTAAACTTACACACGCAATATTAAACCCTATCGTCTACAGTAATCTATAGTACAAAATAACGACAGAGCGGAATGAGGTGCTTCTCAGGTTAATGGTGTTTTTGACGGTGTCATCCGTCAATATTATGTGTGTTTCATACAATTAAAAATTCAGAAATTCCTAACATACTATGCGCTCCGTTTTTCCATTAAAAAAATATTCACAATATTTTAAAAATGTAAAAAGGATTGCTTGGTAGGCACGGTACACTTATCCTTTACTTATTTTTAAGTGAATTTAACAATAGAAACCTTAAAATATTTCGTGTTGACGAATGTAAGTAAAATTTGTTTGCAGGTATATTTATTATACGTTTTAATTTAATGGCTTCCAATGACCACACACAACCAAGCCCTGTTTGACTGTTTGGAAGACTACATGGATGAATTGATTGAGCGTTTTGAGGAATTCGCTAAGAAGTCTCTTGTGTTGATAACCGCAGCACTTGCTAGTGTCGTGATCTTTGCCATGTACTTCCTGAGACAAACATCAGCCCCTAGCCCTCCGTGCAGAACTCTAGGTAATGTTTTGTAATGTTCATAAAATGGTAAAAAAAAGAAGAAAAATAAAGTGACTTAGTGGGTTGTTATAAAGTTAATTTCAGTCCTATTTGAATAGATGTACACGAATGGAGAAGAGTTAGGTTCTCTGAGAAATATCATGCCCAAATAAAAAAAGTATATAATGTAGATTATTGAATGTTAAACGACTAAGTATACCAATAAATGTGACAAGAGCTAGTCATAATGATAGAATATGGATCAGAAGTACCACGACTATACACACACACTAGAAGACTACTAATCCTATTACTAATACGAATCCAAGAGTTCCTTTATCTGGCAAGATAAACTCGCTCCTTCCTTCTTAAATATCAAGTGTCATCATTTCAACCTTCTAGAATTGAAATGACAAATTATTGTTCCATAGCAACTAGAACTGTGTAATTATTTACAAGTTATATCACAATGTTAGTATTGCAAAGTAATCTGCACTACACAGAGGTAAGTTAAATAGAAATCCGAGGAACAACGGTTTGTAACAAGAATACATATTTAACTTTTGAAACTTTAGAATCAACTTGACCTCGCACGAATACCTCAATTTTCGGCCGTGTTTATGAAGGACCGGCTCACACGTAAAATATTAACTTCTAAGGTTGAAACAACAGAGGTAGGGCACAATTATAATCTTATCTTTAAATGAGTTAACTCACTTAGGAGCTGGACGAACGACAACCGTAAAAGTGAAACTTCCAACTTACTGCAGTCAAGACGATCAGTTAATCGGGATAAAACTTATCTCTAGAAGTTCTCAAATAAAATAATTCCCTCCTGTAGTAATAAAGCTACTTAGAAATTTTAAACAGATGAATGTAAAATTTTAGCTTTAGTAATAAATGTTTGAGTTGGTGTCACACAAAATGTAACAGTGGTATTAATTGCATACAGTGATCGCTTATTATCAAGTGGTCCATATCCTAGTAGCTATTGTTTGCAGTAATTTTGTCTTCAGTGAGATTAAGCTGGATTTAGCTATAACGAAGTTCAGCCAAATACGCAATTAGACTGTTAAAGTGGACCCCAGACTCTGAGGTAAAAGCTTCAGATGAAACTGGGATTAACGGGACTAGGATGAAGATGAAGTAGAAATAAACACGTTTTTCATATAATTAGAAATTTTGTCAAAAAATTATCTAAAAATGTCCAACGAGTGTTTTTCTCTATTGCTTCATTGATACTTTTTCACCCCGTTTTACTCGGTACATAATTTCTGTAGTACTCTAAACGGTTGTCATATTTCAGAAAAAACTGGAAGTAGAACGCGTGTTAGAGGAAGAGAACTCACTCTAAAGTGCAGTCGGTCAGGTGCACGAAAACTCAAGAAAGAGAAGTGCCAGCCCAATGCACTACTGTTTTGTGACAAGGGTACTGGACCGACTGCTGAACCTTGTACTCCATGCAACACCAAGAAGCCAAGTCGTCCTCTTATCACCAGTAGGTCGAGTGCTGATGAAAAGCTTATAAGAGAAATTAAGCTATCTGATTGTTCAAAGGTAACTGTCTTAAAAGTAAGTATTGTAGAAGCATTAGGGCCGGCGCCCAGTGCCGGCATCGGCAAGCATGAGGATTTGTATTTGTCGAATAACAATAGATCTTATTGTTATAGATATAAGGTTGAACTTTAATTGGTAACCATAACGCTGCAGAATGCCAATCTATGCCGACAATAGTCGACGATCGTCATTGAAATTTCAATTTTATGATGATAGAGATAAGATCTATTATGCTTGGTCAAAAAAAATCCTGAAGCTCGCCGATGCCGATAATGGGCGCCAGCTCTTAGGTTTTTCATATACTTTTGATGATGTTAACGGGGAAGTAACGCGATTCTGTTATAGGTACTTACATAATGTATTGTATAGAACGCAACATTTTGAAAGTTGGTATTTTTCATCTCATTTCAGACCTGCCCTTCTTGCCACCAACAAAGTGTATCGAATATCAGCCCCATCAGTAGGCAAGTAAAATTATATTTGATATCTACTATATAAAAATAAGTCGGGTTTTCCTTCCTGACGATATAACTCCAGAACGCCTTTACTGATTTGGCTAATTTTGGTCTCGAATTATTCGTGGAAGTCCAGGGAAGGTTTTTACGGCGATAAAAATTCGAATAATTGCCGGAAACCGACATCCACGCGGGCGGAGCCGCGGGCAAAAGCTAGTAGTTTATATGATTGAAATCAAATCGGTTTCTTTGAATTAATCTTCAATTGGAAATGGTTATGGGAAGTTGCATGAAAGTACGTTGAAAAAAGAAACTATATTTGGACGTATAAATTGATATTTTTCGATGCATGGAGGGATATTTGTGACTCAACACTCTAGAATGGCTGAACGAATCCATCAATTTGCCGAGATTGGCTGTAATCTGGAATAGCATTTAGTTGGACCAAGTTACCACACCATAGTAGTTTACGCATTACGCACTGTTAACTAGCCACCGGTAACTCAGTCTCTACGTAGGCGAGCGACCGGTGACTCAGTGCGTAGACACCTATTTAAACTAATGAAGGTAACAGTAGCCGGTAACTAGTCGACAATGCGTAGTGCGCCTTATTGTGTTTTTGTACTGCAATCTGAAATTAAAACTTATATTCAAAATAAGAAATTGTATTTTAGTAAGACGTCACCGAAATCGACATTAAAAGTATGTGCAAAGCCACCACATGCGGATGTAAACACTTGTACTTCCTGCACACCACCAGGTTTTACTGCCAGCTGCGTACCAAAACGTTAGTATCCTTCTATTATTATAAGTGTTAAAGTTTGTGAAGATATTTGGATGTTTATTAATCCTGCCTGCCTGAAATTTCTGATATCTTAAAGTCGTATGTAAAAACATATTACAGGCTATTTTATTCTTGGAATGTGTTTCCATAACTTACGTGAGCGGGATCAAAATACAAATCAAGTGAAGGCACGGGCAACATCTAGTTGATTTTATTTTATAGTAGATGATATTCATGGTAAACTAACAAAAATAAAAGTCGTGCTTAATATAATTGATATAGTGCAGTGCTTATAACTTATCATTTGCTCTCCTAAAGGACACAATCTCGAATTTACCGAGAAAGTAAACGATGTTTACTTGCATTTAGAAGAATATACTTATTTGCTGCATAACGGAAAATTTTACAGCTATATACTTACTGCACTTAAAGAGACAAAGAGCTAATGTACCGTACTTTAACCTTGTAGGTAATTAGGATATCGGACATTGCCACATCGTTGAAACTAAATTATCACGTCATCAACGGTTTATCCACTATTTACACACAACTGAAGTGCGGTAACAATCCCCTACTGATCAACACATTTTCAACTTTTGATAAGAAACTATAAGCTCTATGGGTAGTGTTTCTGTTCACCGTCTTCTATTTCCCTAGACCTGCCCTTAACCAATGGCAACGTACTGCTTGTTTAAGGCGATTGGCAAACTGCAACGCCCGACGCTGCGTCGCGTGAAAAATTAGACGTTAAATTCATGTTGCATTGCATTAATATTGATTTTAATTCGTCTCAAACACCTACACAGAAATTTCTAACAGCTCAACAAAACAAAACTACAAACTCGAACAAAATCACGCGCGTGATAGCAGATTTCAGTGTGCCATACCTCGCGTTTTACGCACCATCACGCCCGTTTTCTGCTTGTGCGCGCGTATTCTGTAGCAACGCGCGAGATTGCGTTTTCAGTGTGTGGGACCCCGCGTTTTTTCTATATAAAATGAGCTCCGTAGTGGCGATGCGAGCGACGCAACAATGCCAATCGCCTTAGTCAATAATAATAACAAAAACATAGTTATACCATTTACTTTTTAACTCCCGACGCAAAAACGACGGGGTGTTATAAGTTTGACGTGTCTGTATGTGTGTGTGTGTGTGTTATCAAATGAAAGAGCTTGACAAGTAGATCAATTTAAAAAGTATAAAAAAATTAAATTAAAAATTTAAAAAACCCCCGTCACAAAAAATCCTCCAAAAAGTTGAAAATAAATTGTGTTTGCCTTTTAACTTTTGATATACCTAGTAATATTTTGATTCATAGGTTGCCATGTCGGGGGGACCTTGAATCGTTCCGATTATAGAACGGAGTGCCTCATCAGTTAGAGTCCCCCGACATGGCAACCGTTGAATCAAAATATTACTAGGTATATCAAAAGTTAAAAGGCAAACACAATTTATTTTCAACTTTTTGGAGGATTTTTTGTGACGAGGGTTTTTTATTCGATTTCATTCCTCATTTCTAATTAACAGAAGAACTATAATATAAGAAAAATATTCCAGTATTTGACATACTGTGGATAGAATTTTAATTTCACCTATGTTCATTGTTTTTATACACTACTAGCTTTTGCCCGCGGCTCCATCCGCGTGAATGTCGGTTATCGCGACCAAAAATACCCTTTATCCATTATCTTGAATGTAAAATCCCCATTAACAAAATGATCCACCATAATTCATTTGTTACAAAAAATGTGATAAATCAAGAACCACTCGACCGATTTTGTGCAAACTTGACATAAACCAATTACTAAATAGTCCGAATAAAGCCTAAACATTTGGTTTGGATAAGTGAGCCCGTTCTTGAGTTACATAATTACAACAAAAAGTGGCATTGATTTTTATATATATTGATATTTGCAGATCACCTTTCGAAGTCACGGCAGTGTTCAAAATACATAGGCATCCGTACATCATGTTGCTCAATGTGCTGTTACGATGACGAAGGGCGATGACAATGGAGCCTCAGTGACTGTTAAATTGCTAGTAGAAAATGTGCAGATGATACGCTAAATATCCTCACCAGTCTAACTAATCAACCTAGTAAAATAATCCTTAGGTAGTTACAATATTCACGTTGCAGCCACTGCCTCTAGTATAAGTTTGAAAATTGCCAAAACGTTCCCAGTTTTTGAGAGTCCAACTTTTACAGCGTGAAAGCAGCTGATAGAAATGGTTTATTTGATTCGAGCTCAAAAATAAATATGGAAGGGTTCGGCACATACGAGACACATTCTTCAGCCACTTTATTAAAATACGTTTTTGTACTGAACTGTCAAGAACTATAATCGTTTTGGAGTATAAAAAGTCGGACTAAGAGTACAAGGCAAGCTAAAAATGTGTAATTAAAATTGTACTATATATTATAGTTCCTTTTAGCAAGTTCTTATGATTGATATGAACCTTATCACCTATCATGCCCAATGATGTACAATGATTTTAAAGTACCAGGTACTTAACACTCCCAAATGTTGTGTTTAGTTTTAGATAAGCAATAAATCATACAAGTGTAATAAAATTATATGATTCAAAGCTGACCTGTATTTAACGCTCACTGTGAAATGATAAGTCCCAAAGTTCATTACTTAATAGTTACCAAACCTTAGCTTTCTTTTATGATATTCGCTGTACATTGAAGTCTGTAGTTTGTTTTTCAAATAGCCTTTTCATCTTAACCCATAAATTTATGAGGTATAGTTAATCCCTGTCGCATTAGAAGGTTGTCAACTTGGAGTCTGGGGTCCACTTTACTAGTCTAACTACGGATTTGGCGGACTTACTGCGGATTTACGGATTTCAGATTATCTATAATCTAATAAAAGAAACTATTATCAAAATGTATTTCATCGAACTAAGATTTCTTGAGATGTATTTCTTATACAGCATAATATTTTTCATTAAAATTCATATTACACTTTGTGAACCTTCCTTGTATTATTCTATAGCTGAAAATTGAAATATACATAAAATTATTATAATCTATCTATTGAAAATTTAAAAAAAAGACACAAGAAATATCGTAAGTATTAGTTTATTATTAATAAATAAATACCGAGTGCGCATAGAATGTTATAAAATGTAGTGTTATAAATCCTGTAATATTGTTATTGATGAAATGTGTTAAATTACTAGCTTAATGTGTATATACGTATCGTAAAAATAAATAATCAATAATTATTATCTCTCGTTTATTTCTCCAAAATAACTCTCAATTGATTTCCCAGTTCCTTCCAAAATATGCAGTGCAGCCCAAATTGAAATGTCGACATTTCTGCGAGTGCAGCGAGATTACGGTGCAGGTCTTTTCTTCTAGGTCTGTTAGAAGAAAAGACCTGCACCATAATCTTGTTCGTTTTAGCAGCTGCAACAACTAGTAGGTGGGGTTGAACCGGAAGGAAGTTGGTAAAACCCTCTGAACCCTATATTCTGGGACATAGTAACACAGCGCTATCTAAGCGGCTATTTGACAATCGTTCAACTGCACAGACCACGTATGTATATCGTGGCACAAGACATATTATAATAAACTGAGAGCCCGTGAACACCAGACCTTCGTCATTTTACCCATAATGTATGACCCAAACTTCACAATGAGCCATCGTTCTTATTATACCAGTGTTGGGAGCATGCGCGAGCAAACTTTCAGCTTTTATAAAATGACGTAGCACTCTCTTAGTTCATAATACTCGTAGTATAAAATAAAATACAACCGTTCACTTTTGCCAAGCTGGAGCATAGCTTGTTGCATGCAGTTGCACGGATATTGAAGTAACAGGTTTGTCTTGCATTGTATTAAGGGTAATGGAACGTAATTCTAAAAAATCTATCATCAAGGTTCTTGTCAAAAATTGCATAGAAAAATGATGTCAAAATCAACTGTAAATTACATTGGTGAATTAATTTAAGTTATAGAATGAACTAAAGAACAAAAAAATGGCGAAGTTTCTGGCCTTTCCAGGTATGATTGTGTTGGTTTAACTTATAACATAGTTTCTTCGCGCCTTTGGACATAGGTATGTTCAGGCCTCTAAATGTATGCAAAACAAGGCATATGCTACAAAATACATTTTAGATTAATTAGAGGATTGAGATTATGCTATTTCTCATTTACTGCATTTATAAGTGCACCAGGGTGCGAGGGAAATGCCTAATTGGGCCACCTTACACCCCACGTTTAAGACCCGAAATTTAGTTTGTTCGAGTCTAACATAACCTGACCTAAATGAGGCTGAACCCGGCCGCCGACATTGTAGCAGCCAAAATTGGGAGTAAAATTGGCAACGGCTGCTATACATTTTCGGCTCCCGATTTTAGCTTTTAGGTATACAATTTATTTGCCAATTTCAGGTGTCAGCGTCTCCTTCAGCGAGCAGGTAATGGTTGTGAGGAAGACGGCGGAACGGGAGGGGCGGCGCGAACGAGTGAGCCCGCGCGCGCTGGCAACTCGGGCGTCGGAGGGCACTGACTGACCTCCGTTCCCCATGAGCGCGGGCCTGGGGGTGACGGGTGGAGCCACCTGTCACCCCAGCAGAAGCAGGCCACGGCGACGGCGCGCTGAGAAGCGCGCCTCCCCATTCCGGAGGCGAGTCGGGTACACCGTTGTCCCCCCTCCCGAGGAGGGCTAGACCGTAAGGGATGGCCCTGAGTCAACCGGGGTGCGAGGGATATATCGATGACAACCTCACCTCCGGCCTAACACCACGGCCCACAGTCGGCGTGCGGTTTTAGTCGGTTCGATTCCAACATAACCTCCTCTTCCGGCTCCGGCAGGGGGTATCCGAGGGGATTTCCGCACGAAAAAAAAAAGGTGTCGATTTCGGCTGTTATACAGTTTATTTACCAATTTCCTCTCCCGATTTCGGCTGCTATACCATTTAGATGCCAATTTCGGCTCCTGATTTCAATTATATGATAGATACAATTTTGTTGCCAATTTTACTCCTCATTTTGGCTAGCAGTTTAAGCCTCATGAAGTTGGACAGTGGCCTCAGGCTCCAAAGTGCAAGTTTTAGTTGTTACCGGGGTGAATGAAGTACTTCACTCGTACTATAAAACATGATCATACTCATGAAAAAGCATAAACTAAACAACAAACCAGAGAAAATAAAGAAGTTCTGAAATCTTTACGGGCCAACTAACTTTTTGGCTATTGTGAGTTAAGAATGTAAGCTTATTTACTTGCTACCAGAAGTACAAAGAAATAATACTGAAGCCCAATCCACAAAAACAGACCTCTTTATTTAGTTGACAATATAGGTTGACCTATTGTGAGCTTTTTACACATCACACATACCAATGAGCGTGAAGTCATCTATGTACTTATAAAAGTTAATAACAAATACAAAATAAAGGATATATACCAAAACTAGTATAATATTCGAAGACTATTAAGGTTCAATATAGCTTTATTCGAAAAACATCGGAAAAATTAAATGCTCAAGTGAGACTTGACCTCACGACCTTTCCCATACAGGGGGAATGTCATCAAAATTCAATCTTTAAAAATGGTTGAAAAATCATTCATTGTGCTATAAAAAATTCACTCATATATAGCTTTATTATTGAAACTTGAGAAATGATTATGGATGTTGTTGATGTTAGATAATTTAACTTCTACTTATTTCACAAAATAGTTTGAATGAAAGTGAATTTAATTCATTTTCTACAAAACAACAACAAAATCGTTTCGAGATGTAGATCAAGTAATGACTACCTAATTTATGTTGCATCGTTATAAATCTTTTCTAAAGACTTCCGTGCTGAAAGTTCTTGTAAACTGTACCAATGTATCTTGAAATTAATTTAAGTACATCAAAGTTTCGTGTCCTTAAAGGGAAATGGGGAAGTAATGGAGACAACAAACGACCTTTGAACTGAAATTAATTCTAAAATTTTAGACAAAGGATTCAGTATGTTTGAACTCGAATTGAAGAACGCACGCAGTCTTGAGTCATTAGATTGCCTAAGATATGTCTCCCTCGCAACCCCGTGTCACTAGGGCCATCTCCGGCTTCGATATAACCACCTCGGAGAATTCAAATGCTCTACGCCTGGGTTACCTTTTCAAAATATTTTTCTATACTGTGCAGGATTCTACGCGGGTGTCTGCGCGAGACCACTGCTTGGTAGGTGTCTCACAAATTTTCCATCTGTGATCGACGTGATCAGTGGATTGCAGGACTACAGTGGCACATTAACTAATAGCCTATCGAATAGAAAATCAGTGTATGGAATCTCTTTAATGGCTGTTCCTGTTCTCCTCATGATAGCCTGTTATTATTACTACCTGGAATTTTTTTCAAAGCAAAAAGATATGACGACGACACATGGATTTTTTGATCAGGTACCAGTAACGCTACAGCTAAAAATATTTTAATAGATAAGTACCTTACTTACCACTAAAATACAACAAATTATTATATTACACTTATCAACTAGGTATTCGTAAATCAAACAGCACTAAAGTAGCAGCAGTATAATATAAATCGTCATCGTCATTTCCCATTGAACTGAAAATCTTTTTAGTTTGCAAATATGTTCTCAAGAACATCGCATAATGCTTTGCTTTGTTATGCTTTGCAATATCAAAGTATTAGAAATATATGAAGCTCTTGTTAGCCATCCACATCATCCACGTAAAGACGTAAATCGTGATTGCATCCGAGGCCATGGTGCCCTCGGAGCTCAGGTGGGCCTACTTTCTTGGACCCCGTAGGGACGCCATTGCCAAACATTTGTTAGCCCTGTAGCTGGGCGGTTGCCGCAAGACGTGGCCGCACCAGTGAAAGCGGCTTGCATTTTATCTGCGATGTCACGGACATGAAGGCTGCCGCCGATGCGAAAGTTCTTCACGCGATCTCTACGCGTGACTCCGCACATCCACCGCATCACTTTCATCTCCGTGACACGCAGCATCTGCTTGTGTCGCTCCAAAGGCTGCCTCACAGCCGTGGACGCGCCTAATGATCATTTTATAGACCTGCCCCTTCAGCCGAACTGGCATTCTAGGGTCGCATGTGACGCCAATCCCGCCACTTAGCCCATGCGGCGGCAGTATGTGCCTAGATGTCGTACTCAAGAAGCCCTTGTTAGTACGGTCTTGTAAATTATGATTATTTTTTTTTTATTTCAGTTTGACTGCCATTGCGACGATATTTGAAAATCGAAAGAATCATTATGACTGCACATTTTGCACCTTCGACATTATAAAAAATCCGATGAAAATATTGAAAACTCTAAAAGCAATGGGAATTTAGAAATCGACCCTTTGAACATCGGACAATAGTAGTTACTTTAGCGTTAGCAAATTATGTTTCGTTAGTTCTAACAAGTTTTTCAGTCTGTCTTATTTTGCAAATTAAATAACTAGAAAACCAGAAATACCTTTTTTTTGAACGACCTTATCGTTTCATAATTTTAGTAATCTAACCGAAACCGGGGTCCGCTATCCGACTTTGACTTCTTTCCATTCCAGGGTTTTGAGCATTCGTGGTAGTGAGACCATGCTCTATTATGCCAAGCTATTTGGGACTAACAACTTTAGAGGCCGGTTATGGCAAAATGCCTGGTTCACATCATTACAGTAGCTTCCAGTCCAGCGAATAAACCGCGAATAAAGTGAACCATTACTGGAATGTACCCATTCCAGTGAGTAATCCAGTCCAGTTGTTCAAGTGCGTTTAAAGCACTGGAATAATGTGCACACTACTGTGTCTAGTACTAGACATGATTAATTCGCTGGATTACTGGACTAGAATGTGAATGTGAAAATGTCAACTGGACATTATTTTATTTTATTTTATTTATTTATCACACGTAACAGATTACAACCAATAAGAAATATAATAATACTAAGAGGCAATAGGATTAGAGTCCAGGTTGCATTCCACAAGAACGCGTGTACAAATGAATTAAGATGAAGGAGTTTCTAACAATAACACATATAAAGCTAGTTTACAATTTTTCAATTTTACATTTTTGACACATTAAACATGGCAGGCCTCTCAGGTGGTTAGTCCAAAAAGTGCTGGCTATGAACCAAGAAGCTTTTATATGCGCTTCTTGCTAGAGCCTACTACGAGTATAATTGTAAAGGAAATGTATTAATTTAGTCTTTGGTCTAAACTCAATGTCAAGTATGTATCAGTGATTATTATTGTTAATTTTAAAAATGAACTAGAAAAACGTAAAACAACATGTAATTAAACAAAAAATGGCAAAGCGATTTTACTCAGGTAAAGAATATTGAATTTAAATTCAATCCTAACATTTTTAGATCCACAATGTACGACAAAAGACATCTTACATGTTTTTAAAGTTGATAAAATGTTGAGAAATAGATATTAAGTTATGAAGATTTGTATAGGAACGTTTATTTTGGTCCTACAGCTACATACATTATGAACCAATTCATTTAACTTTGAGCAGTTAGTATCCAAGTTATTCTACACAAGTTCGAAATGGTCGCTTATAAACACAGCCATGGCAGAATTTCAATGCTATAGTGAGTTTGCACTCTTGATAGCCTCCGTGGCGTAGCGGTAGTGAACGCGGCCGCTATACAGGAGACGTGGTTTCGAACCCCACTCATTGCAAATATTTATATGCATCAATATGGGTATTTGCATTGGTCTGGTTGTGCCTCAGAGAGCACCTTAAGCGCATCAGTCCCGGTTGCCATAGGAACATCTATGGCAGTCATTACGGGTAGTTGGAGCCTTCAAAAGTTCAACAACTGGTCTAGCTGCAATGCGATCGATATCACCTTTGGGTTGTGAAGGTCAGATGGCAATCGCTTCACAGAAAATATCAAAGTTTAGCCAAATCTGCAGTTAGACTTTAGCCCAGACTCCAAGCTGTAGTAGTAACTCTAATGTTAGTGACCATGGTAGTTTAAGAACCTATGTTGGAATGCGACTGGGATTAACGCTAAGATGAAGAAGAGTTAGTTTGCACTCATATAATCAGTGTTCATAGAATCAATAAGATTTAGAATCGTTCCAACCAAGTACCTCAATCTCTAGAGGTACCTACATCAGAAAATACAATCTAGACTACAAAAGCAATCAACCTTTAAAATCTGCACCCTAAGCTATAATTTATTAGAATTTATTAGAATTCAAAGTACTTAAAAATTCAGGGCTCTACTTGGGTGTTCGACCAAAACCTTTGCTAGACACCCACGTAACGTTCCCATCGGTAGCCAAAGGTACCAACGACTGGGATCGCTACAGCAGAATGTTGAGCAGCTATAAGACGGCATTTTATACCACCATAAGTGGCAACTATGTGGTCATTGTCACTCTTCTATTCGTGATGGTGCTAACTTTTCTGCTCCCTGATATCTCGCATAAGCTGCAAGCAGCCCACGAGTTAAACAGCATGAAGGAATTTATGAGTAAGATGGCGGTAAGTGGACACGTTTAAAATTTTCTTTATCACTAGAAATAGATGAATGCGGCCTGATTAATATCCTTGCGCCCGTTTTTATGGAGTAGGGCTTCCCAATAACACATTGGAATCGCAACGTTGGTGGCTAAGACCGGTCGGGCTCTCAAGGTACCGCATAGTATTTCGTTACATTATGATAAGTTTCAGGAACCCTGGTACCCTAAACACAAGTTTAAACTTAACCTGGGTACCAGATTACATCTAACTTTATTTTAAATATCATTGAATCATATTGTAATGTGTTCATTAGATTGTAACCATGGAATAAATGAATTTTGACATTTTCTCAATCTGATACGAGACTGACGAAATGAGACGATGCGATTTTAATCGGTTCGAATCCATTATACCCGTACATCATTAATTTCAATAAAGTGAAATCCCAGGTAAACCCTGTACTAGTTCACTACATTACTCCAATAATCAAAGTACTCGTATCGATACAACATGAGATTTATTCTCATCATTCCAAAGAAGTTCTGCTGGTTACTCGTTTTATTTCAAATCAACCTGTATACAATCAAGAAGTTAATTACGATTGAAAATTTCAGTTAGAAGTGAAGCAGGCTGAAGTGGCGTGTATGGCTGTGGCTGACGAAATTTGCTGTATCCACTGCGCCATACACAAAAGCAACACGGACACTGTTAGTATTAGGTCGATTGAAGGTTTTGGTTCTATTTAATTAATTCAATCACTACATTAATACATTAGAGAACATACATCTTACAAACACGAAGCAGTAAAAAATGTATAGTATCCGTGTTGCTATCAAGGAAGTAGAAAGTTCCCAATTGACACCCCATGGAGACTATTGTAACATTTTTCAAAAGAAGTACCTATGGGCAACGTCGGTGAGAGATAGTGGCAACAATACAAAATTTATCTACAACAAATTCAGTGTTCCACGAGGAAACTTTTTGAGCCTACTATGGTAGCATGACATGGTCTTGTCTTAGCAGATTATGATCTAATTAAAATATATTAGAACATAACGTTCTGGATCAGACATGAATAGTGTAACACTCACCGGGATATTTACCATGTTCATCGGTGAGTGTTATACTATTCATGTTAATGACCATGTCAATCACAAATCATACACTGCATCAGATACATTTACAAGTACCTAAGTATGAATACTTGCACGATTCAGCACCTTCCTAAACAGTTAAAACAAATCAAATTACAGGTCTAAACTTGAATTATTCCCGAAAACGTCGGAAACTGAATCTTCTCGGGTGAGACTCGAACCCGTGATCTTTCCCTTAGGGGAATGCCTTGACTATACCGAGACCTGTAAAGATTGCGGGTTCCAGTCCCGCCCGAGAAGATTTACTTTTTACGATGTTTTCGATTGTATATTTAGCATACTTAATGCTTTAAAAAATAATCAAGAAATGATATTATTCTGCTGCGAACACATTCTTAGATATAATTTATTATTATTATCGATCATTACAGCCAAAAGAACTGCGAGACTTGTCGGTCTGCACAAGCTATTGCATGCGGACTACACGCTCCGAGCCCGTCCGAAAAGAAAATGCAATCGGTTTCATCCGTAGGATCTTCTTTCCTAATAAAAACCCGTCAAACAAGGTTTGAGCAAAGTATTTATTAAATTTTTAGTATCGAACATTTATCATCACCATCGTCACAGTATGTAGTGCTGGTTGTATCTAAAATTTGTACCTTGGAGCGCGAGGTCTTCTGTCTTTCCAAGAGGTGTGCCTCCTGCCTAGCAGATGCGGTAGGCTTGAGTCCTAAAGATTTTGGTGTCTTTCAGTAGTGCTGGGAGAGGCTTGTGGCATCTAATCTACTAGAGCAAAATTGGATATTTGATATTTTTTTTTACTTTCGAAAAATGAGGTCCTTGTAAAAATATTATTATAATGTATTGTACTGTAAAAGTAATATTTTCTTACGACAAATCGTTTTAAATATATTCTGAAAATTAAATTTCTCGCGCCGCCCGAAAATGCTCCATACAAAATCGTCCGTACTTATGACGTCACACGTCAGTTGCGAGTATTGCTAATGTATGGAGTGCAAGAGAATATTGCATTTATCTCGGTCTACGTTGCATTTACACGTATATAGTTCATAATAAATGTAATTTGAAATTGAATGAGGAATCTACGAAGTTATAAATTTGAACTGAATTGATTGTTTATAATTTCGAATAATGAAAAGTCATATTTTCAGTTTAGTTCAGCAATGTTTTATTTTACGAAGCATATTTTTTCAGAATAAGCTAACGTATTAAACAGTATTGGGAAAAATCGACCACTTAGTCAAAAAGCTAATTAACCTAAAGTTTACTAAGCATAACAGAATGATTTTCAAATAACTATATACATTTTCGATCCATTTCAGTAGTAATAGATCTTTGACCATACACTTTATAACATTAGTCTCAGTAATAGATATTACGAATAGTTTCCATCACATAACTTAATTTCAGGTTTGATTAATTTTTCTTTTTCAGTTAATACCATAAGTTACACCGTTATTGTCATGTAAATTAGACGTAAGTGAACATAGAATAAAAAGTGTATTCATCGACTTGAGGCCAGCTTCCACCCAATTCGAAATAACTTGCTCCTTATCAATAAGAAGCTGACTTCCCTTTGTGCTCTACCCCTTTGTAGAATTTCTACATTTCACACACACACCAGTCACTACATCCTGTGACCTACATTTACGCTTATTTGGCTAACACTTATTGATGGCTTAAAATGCATTCCACGGCTTCACTCTAAAAGGTTTCTTTTGTGAAAAGAAAAATGTATTTTTCTTGCGTTATTGTCCGCTAAAAATATTATTTATCTTTTTCAGGAGGTTACCTTAATGTCATACGTCTACACCGACTCGTTTGACGCTCAGAAACCTGTGATCACTTCAAGCGTGTAAAAGGTTGCAGATAGAGCCAAATCTAGGAACAAAAGTTATACTATGTTACGAGTAACTGACTTATTTTGTGATAATGCAAATAATAAGTTTATGAGTACGGAATCGTCATTTTCATTTGGAAAACTGATTTATACCTACCCTTTATGACTGACGGTTTACCAGTTGCATCCAAAGTTTGGGCGTGGGAGCTGAGTTCTGCTTATTATTTTTGATTGATTATGTTAAATTTCCCAGGAATTAATGTCGTCTGACTTTCCAACTCGGAAAGGAATTCTCTAGCGCAGAACAGACGAGCCGTTTTTTTTACAATAGGTGAGGTTGATTTCGCTAATTATTCTTTTAGAATATTCCTAGCAGTACGAGGATGGTATAGAAAAAAAATAGCCAAATGGGTTCAAGAAATGCCACGGGCAAGGCCAAGGGCGGGTCTGCTAGTCCATACTAATATTATAAATGCGAAAGTAACTCTGTCTGTCTGTCTGTCTGTATGTTACGATTTCACGCCTCAACCACTGAACCGATTTTGATGAAATTTGGTATAGGGGTGGATTACACCTTGAGAAAGGACATCCATACTAATATTATAAATGCGAAAGTAACTCTGTCTGTATGTTACGCTTTCACACCTCAACCACTGAACCGATTTTGATGAAATTTGGTACAGGGGTAGATTAGACCTTGAGAAAGGACATATTTTTTGGCTTCAATCTCATGTCTCCCCTGAAGATTCCGCACGGGGAGGCATCAGGATTTTCAGTCTTACTGCCCTTAGGTTAGAGATTTTATATCACCTCAGGTGCTTTCACTGGAGTTGACTGGCCTGGCTACTTTGGTGGTGGACACCGGGAATATCCATACTTCCATACTAATATTATAAATCCGAAAGTAACTCTGTCTGTCTGTCTGTTTTTTTTTTTATGCAGGACACGTCAATTTGACTTCACCTCGCCTGATGTTAAGCTAAAGGCAAAGTCTCGGAAAGAGGGTCACCATCGTAAACATTTATCATGTTAACAGTGGTGGCACTCAGCTTGACGGCCTCATTAGATGCCTTTTCACGCCCCACTTAAAGGACCCGGGACTGTAGGAAGAAGGAAACACGTGAGCTGGCAGGGAATTCCAGGTCTTAGTGGTGCGGCATAGGAATGAATCACTGAAACGCTTGGTTCTAGCAGGTATACTCTGCACCGTAAATGGATGACATCTTAGCCCTGCACGTGTCGTCCTGTGAAGGAAAGGGGAGGGTGGGACTAATTGGAAGAGCTTGTCAGAACATTCACCATTGTAGAGACGGTAGAAAACTGCCAAAGACGCAACATCTCTACGCATCTGCAAAGGCTCGAGGGTGTTCGTGACCTCAGGATCCCCAATAATGCGGACCGCACGTCGCTGCAACCTGTCGAGAGCATCTAATAAGTACTTTGCGGAGCCGTCCCAGAGATGTGAGCAGTGGCCAACACTAATTAATTTATCACGCTGTACGCCATTGATATATTATTATTAAGTTGGTTAATCTCTTCTATATCAGCTTCATTACCGTAGACCGCCATAGACGGAGAATAAATACTGGAACAGACGGGATGCAAAAGGCGGAGAATCGGACGAAATGGCGCACATTGAGTGATACCTATGTGTCCAGCGGTGGACTGCGGTGGGCTAATTGATTGACTGACAGCACTTATATATATACTGTGCCCCCAGTCTAACTATTATAATATATTCTAGTCTGTGATCATTCAAAACCGTTCAAAACATTTCAAAGTATTGGTGTCACTTTGACATTAACTATAATAAACAATACAAAACATATAATTTTTAAATTTATCAGTTGTACTCTCATCAAGGTTACGCATAATATAAAAATCGTACAAAATGCCCAAAACTGAAAACACAACACAGATTTTTATAAACGCTCTGTTCTTGTTCTCGTGTTTAGCATTAACAGGACATGTGATCATAAATTTTTGGGAGCAGTGGATGATAAAAAATGAAATAACAAATTTGAAACGTAGCCTTTTCTCATTAACGGTTGGTAATGTGTTGCTATTCAGTTTATTAAAATTCATTTAGTAGATAGGCATAGACACTGAGTGCAAGGCTAACCTATGGAATTCGGTGCATCTGCTTAACAGTGGACGAGATTCTGGCTTCTCAGGTTTAGTCGCAGGAAAACCAACAAACCTAACAATCAAAAATAATAAGCAGACCCCTGCTACAAAATACACACTTTTGACGCAACTATACAATTGCTATGAGTATAACAATTTTGTAAACATTACTTCATCCCAGGTTATATTTTACAGGAGATGATATTGAACATAAAAAAATCGTATGACAACTTCGAGAACGAAGTTTCAGATATTGTAAGAATAGTTGATTACAAACAGTCAAACGAATTTGTACCACATAAAGCATATTTACAACAGGAGGAATATCAACGTAAGGGTTTACTAATAAATCTTACAATTATTCTTTACAGCCCTTAGAACATCTACTCGTAGGTTAAATACACTGCCTCTGAACAAATCCAGAAACTGTGAAGCAGCCCATTCTGCATATTACTTTTCTACCTGAAGTTTCCTTATTACTCGTTTCCTTCGATAGTAGATTCTTACTTACGGTGATGGTGAATAACATGATAATATTAAGCTTGAAGGAAGTGACATGCCGCCGCTTATGGCTTACGATATGTAAAGTATTCAGTTCAGTCAGCTAAACTCTAATGCTTGCAAATAACATGTCAATAAATCCAATAAGCATTAAATAAGCCATTTTGAGAATTGTCTATGTTGCTTTCGTATCTTTTGTTTTATTTACATTAACCTTATTTATATATTTATCATCACATCTGTCTTTAACATCAATATCATCATTTACATTCATTGGATATCGAAAACTATAGTTGAATATTTAATTTTCCAGATATTGTGTGATGCCGAAAGAAAGAAAGAAAGAAGAGGTACCAATAATATGCAACAGTAGGTACATTGACTTTATTGAATAAATTGTATAAAAACCGAACCAGTATGTCATTACTCCAACAGTAATCTTACAATCAATCATGGTCTACTGGCTTGAGTGTAGTTGTGACGATGGGTTTTTTAAAACATTTGGAACATTTCAGTGGCATAATGCTGTTATTTTTTCCATCATAAAACACAGTGTTTTTTAACAGTTCGTCTAAATTAGAGTGTGTGTAAGTTAAATTAGGATCCGAATCCATTTCTTTCTGCATCGACGTTTTCATAAATGCTTCCAAGGTATCAATTTGGCCTTTCAATTTGGGCAGATCTTTTGATAAGTGCGAAATTTTCACTTCTAAATCATGAAACTTGTCTTCTATCATGTTTAGGTTTTTCTGTAACAAAAAAAATCTTAGTTTATTTTATCAACAAGTTTGTAAAAGGTACGGAAAGAATAAATATATTTGCTATATTTGGAGCTATTACAATGATACTAGTATGAGCTACAAAATGGTGGAGTAAATAATAATTTCACAAGTCCCTCAATATGTGTATCAATAAAAAATTAAAGTGTTAGATAAAACTCAAATTGATAATTTAAGAAACCCCTGTCACAATAAACATATTCAAAAAGTTGAAAATAAATTGTGTCCTATTCAACCGTTGCCATGTCAGGGGACTCTAACTGGTAATAATAATGTTTTTTAATTTCTAAAAAAATTTAGGTAACTATGTAAATCTAGTCTTATTTTAGTTCCTTATAAATATTTGCACACCGAACACGGTGAAACATGCTGTACTTTTGAAACACTGCCTTACACCTATTGTAAAACCATGCTTCTCGCAAATAAAGATTTATTATTATTATCTCCTTTATTCATTTAACAAAACTTATAAATTATATTTTTAAATACATATATAAAAAAAAACATCTATTTAAAAATATAAAAAATAGTAGGTACCCCACCGGCATCGGGTACAGGGACCAAGCTACCGGTGGTTAGGGCTCCAAGGAGAGGAACCTCCTCACAATGCGTGCCGTGTCGAGGAGTACCTATTATTATTATTATTATTATATTATAATACACTCCGTCATATATTATCGGAAAGATACATTAGTCCCCCCGACATGGCAACGGTTGAATCAAAATATCAATAGGTATATCAAACTTAAAGGACAAACACAATATATTTTCAAATTTTTGGATATGTTTTTGTGACGGGGGTTTTAATTTTTTTAATTTATATACCACTCACGGACTTGGCAGACAAGCATATGGCCCACTTGATGGAAAGTTCTAATGCCCTTCTTGAAGAACCCCATATTTTAGTCACTTGGTAAAACTACGGCAGCGAGTTCATTCCACAGTGCGTGGAATAAAGTTCCTTTCATACCACACGGTGCGCTCCGTTTTTGGATGCAATATGTGGGGATGAATAACCTGCCTATGTGCCACATACCAACCATTTTAATGGAATTTAAAACAAACTTATTCGTTCACATTTGTTTAGTTACCCTTTCCTTAAATTTAGTCACCTACTGATGGACATATAAGTAGGTAGTAAACTTGGAAGCGGTGGTAAACTTAGATTAAGTAGAATTAAAATTGACGTCAATAAGAAACAATTTTATTGTTCTATATTGAAAAATAAATGACTATGACTATGACTATGGTACCTACCATTCTATTTACTCATGGTTGTACCTGTATAAATCCTTATCTATTTTGTACATTGACAAGCCACAAGAATTTATTATTTGGTAGGTATTCGCTCGAGCACATCAAATTGTTTGTGTACTATTGCATTAATTTATGTACTAATTAAGTTATTGAGTATCCAAAAGAGTTACATACCTATTATTAAGTAACTTTTATAAAAAAGGGATCTATGTATGATTTGATTAGTCATAATTATTAGATTCTAAAATTTACTAAAATGTAGGAGATAAATGTCGCCTTGTAGTTTAAAGATAGCATTTGAGAGAAGATGTACAAAATTCTATTGGGAATCTTTGGAGGTGCATGTTATTGAAAGACAATCAGAATCACTGTAACTTGGAAAATGAAATTATATTTGAATTGAACTATATCCAGCTTGACAAATATAAGTTGCTCACGGTTGCTATTATAATACAACTACTTATTAGGAAAAATAATTACCACGACAAAGTCACACAACAATACAAACGTTGTATAGTAAACTTTATATATTTACCTTATTCAGATAACATTTAACGAGAATATAATTTTTTAAACGCATTTACTTTTTTTTTATTCAGTGTAAAGTCCCGTTTTCGGAATGCGCTTTTGAATTTGAGCAAGGGTTCTTTTGAAATAGTATAATACATAGCTTTAATACTATGGGGTGTCCAATGTGTGGCGGCATGGTGTGCATGAGTCCCCTTCGACATTGTCTGGAACCAAAGAAAGGGATGCTTAGATGGTTCGGACACAGAGACGAATGGACAAATTTTATAAGCCGAGGGTGAATGAGAAACTCGGCAGGGGTCGACCTAGGACCTATTTGCCATTCAGATCCAGCGCATGTTAAGGAAAGGTCAGGTCAAGAATACTCGCAGCTGCAGAGCATGTATGAAAATAACTATAAAAGTAGAAGACTAGAAAGGTGTATGTCAGAAGCGTAGCAAGTGGAATGGAAAAATTGGTTTACAAATGCCGAACATCTAAATAGGTCAACTTCATTTAGGGGACACAGGAGTGATGTTATGTTATGTGGTTGGGTAAACAATGCCTAGATATACGATTGCAACAATCGCGGCTAATTTTGTATCAAATGTTAAAGAATTCCGTTGCCTATCTCTGAAAATTATTATCAGATCTTTACGATATTTCTTGAAATGGAAATGTTGGAAACAATGTTGCAAAACCGCTGAATGTAAGGGAGTTATACCTGAATATACGTATAATGAAAAAGTACAAGAGGGTTATCAATATGTGTAACAATAAATTCCACCAAGTGCCATCAATCAACAGTATAAATAGTCTGTAAAAAATATAAACATTCGAATTTAGAACCTCCTCTTTCTTGGACTCGTTTAATAAATCTGATTCGTTGAGATTCTGGTAAATCCTAAATAATTTAATAATTTAGATAACTATTATCTGCTTCGTGTGTCTAACAGATTACTTCAGTAACTCATTTTGAGTTAACAAACCATGACATTGAATTACCTGCCTACATCTTTTAATCAACCTTTACTTGGCTTTTGATGAAACTTAACAAGTACTTACACTTAATTATCTTTGCTTATCTATGCTTATTGCGTGCTTATCGCATGTTTAGTATATCTATAATGTTTACTTGATTCTGTTTATGCACACCTATAGACACTAGCATACCCGCCAAACGTTGTTTTGCAATGTAATTCATCAAAGAAAAAAAACTTGGAATATTTATCGAATATTTTAAGTATCCTAATACTGAAAGGTTTACAGGAATTTCATTAATGCAATATAAATCATCAAAGAAAAAAGCTTGGAGTATTTAGATATCCCAAATACTGAAAGATTAACAGGAATTTCACGAAACCTGAGGTTTTAGGAGATCAAACGGCATAGTCAGTACTAGAAAAAATAAGAGAACCCCGGGGTGCAACTGGAAACCACGCCAGTATTTTTGATTTATCTTTTCATCTTTTGCTTTATTCTTTGTTGTAGAACTTGTATTCAAAATTGTAGACGACTCGAATATAGAAATAGAATTACGATGAAAGTCTATGAAAAGAGTTCAAATAGGTCGGAAGAGGACAATAGTGGGGTTGACAAATCTCTTAGTTTTCATCAAACTGAAGAGACTCAAAATTATTTTAAATAAATGCCTAAAACTGCGAGTCCGGATAATAGACACTGCAGAACGCCATAGTATTTACACTGGAAAAACAGTTTCTTACTATCTACCTACTTAAGTACGTAGCCCATCTAGGTCAGACGTTTTCCTCAGACAAATCATAAAATGCCTTGAAATTCATCTCTCTTTTAAATATACTGTATTCTCAGCTGTCTTTATCTATAATATATCAGCAATTAGTGTGCCTTATAAGTTGGAGACACTCTGAATGTATTCATATACTTAAAGACACTTATGTCCAAAGTATTGATCACCTGCCTCTTTGTTGTAGAATTTTATATATTCTTCATTAATAATTATTATGCGTACATTTCTATTATAAAATATTTAACCCAGTAAGCTGAATACCAATCGATCACAATGTAATACTGTAGATGGAACTATTTTCAGATGCTGAATATACACACCAATGAATGACACTGTAGGTAAGTTATATCAATTACCTATAAATTATCCTACAAAACACTTATGGCAAAACTTGGTTACTTACAATTTCAAACAGCATCATCATCATCAAAGCAAATAGTTATACAAATGCAACCAGTCGACTAATGGATATAATTATTCAAATGAAAGAAAATAAATTACCGATATTGTTTCAACGCTCGTCGCTAAATGGTTCGTATTGCTCTTAGAAGCACAGGATTGGCATTGATAGTCCAGCATCAAGTATATGATTCCTATAAGACTTGATAATATCAGGAAACTGGTAATTCCGTGGTTAAAACACCATTGTCGTGCTGAGTGCGGTTGATGTGCCTCACAGGCAGGGTTCGGTATAGAAAGAGTGGCTATAGTTTCACCTCTCCTCCTACGTCCTCTCCTTCGCTGAATATCCATTTTTTTTGTTCTTTTTTATTTTTTACAAAATTTTATAATCCTGATCAATCCACTCTCGTAATTTAGAATGAACTTAACACTATGGTTATCTATTTAAATATCCATTTCAATCCATTTTTTTTTGATATAGCCGTTTGTTTGGCTTTTGCTCTTCTGAACAGTCAATGTATGACATGTAATATTCTTCGTAGAATATTCTAAGAATTCGCTCATGGCCTAGCATTGCCAGTATTATTTTTAATCAGTATTAGTTTTGTATTAAAGCGCCATCTAGTTAATACAAATCACATTACAGCAGAAGGTTGCGAGCTGGGGTCTTATCTTACAATTGTTAGATACAGTTTATAAGTAGTGCTAATAGATGGCACTTCAAAAGGAGTATTTTTTCAGTCTTCCCACTGATCGATTACTACTGTACTGTGGCTCAATCGGGGAAATACCGTTAAGTGGAAAAATATTATACGTATTATATTCCAGTATTATATAATATGTATTATTCTATGGGTTATATTATTATCTGTGGCACAACACAAAAGTCATTACACACAAGTCACAAAAGTCAAGCCATAGATATAGAAAGAACGCTCGCGCTTGGATTTAAGCCGTAGACAGAGAAAACAAACGTAAACGTAGGGTTTTTTTTTTTTTTTATCGTGCGAAAAATCCCCACGGATACCACCCCCACGGAGCCGGTGGAGGCGGTTATGTCGGACTCGAACCGACTAAAACGCACGCCGTCTTGGGTCCTTGGCTGCCGGAGGTGAGATTGCCAAAAGCATATCTCTCGCACCCCGGCAGACCCAGGACCATCTCTTTCGAGATGGCCCCCTTCGGGTTGTGGGGACCAAAATGTCCCCATCTAGCCCCGGTTACGGGGAGGCGCACTTTGCGCCGCCGCCGCGGCCTGCTTCTGCTAGGGTGACAGGCGGCTCCACCGGTCACCCCCAGGCCAGCGCTCATGGAGGACGGAGGTCGTTCTGCGACCTCCGACGTCCGGTTCGCCTTCGCTCTGCACGGGCTTCCCGGGCCCGGAGTCTTGTCCGGACCCGACCGGCCGCCTCCTTCTCGAGCATTACTTGCTCGCAGAAGGAGGCGGCCGCACCCCAAGCGTTTGCGCATCGTACCATCGCTGTGAGCAATGTGACGAGTGTGAGGACTCCCACCCCTAGAGCCGCCACTAGGACCCGCCTCGGCGTGTCCCACGCCGGGCACTCGGTCAGCGTGTGCAGCTCTGTGTCCTCGCTCGCATACGTAAACGTAGGGTAGGTATTCTAAGCCAATGATTTCATTTAAGCATTTAATTCTATATGAAAAATATTCCTCGAAACGAGATAGCTTAGGCAGTAAGGATATATTTTTGGGATTTATAGGTCCATTAGGATATAGTAGGTATATTTCTTTGGCTAAAGAAATATATAATATACCTTGTAGGTAATGTATTATTCATCACAAGGCCTAGCACGTAAATCTACAGCTACATACTTGAGTCACTTGAGTTTCATTCAACCTTAGAGAATAATTTGTCTTGAATAACTTATTATTCAAGACAAATTATGTACATGTGTTTATCGCGATGGTGATTTACTAATCGATGTTTGGTACCCAGACACAGTTGGTGAATAAAACAAACAAAAGGAAAATTTTAATACATTATACCTAGGTACCTACACCTACTCAATAATTATGATGGTGGTAATACCAGGAAAACATAAATAAGTAAGGCTGGACAGTCAAAGGTCAACGGTCATCGAAGATTTATAAGTCCGATCCTCATCCATGCGTTAATTAACAATGCATTCTATCCTATCTGAACTATCCAAAATGCGTAGGTAGGTAGGTATAGCAGGTTGTAAGAAAAAATAGCTTTGTAAACTAAATTCTACGTTGCAGCTCAGCATATTTACTACGGCCGTTCCCAGTAACATACTTACAGTTAAAAATAGATCGCAACAGTCAAATTTGACGTATCGGCTGTTTAAATTCAAAACATAGAAACTATTTTTTTTGCGGAAAAGCGCATCGCGGTATAATTTTATTTTCCGAAATTGGTGTGAAATAGGAGTTACTATGTTTTGAATTTAAACAGCCGAGCACTTTATCCGTAGATGCGATCCATCTTTAGTTATCAGTATGTTATTGGGAACGGCTGTTATAGTGGGTATACAAAATGATAAACATCCCGGTGAATTTGAATGAAATTTATATAGAACTAGCTGTCCCGGCGAACTTCGTACCGCCAATTTTTCCCTGCACCCGTGGCGTCAGATCCCGTTCCCGCTGCACCATTTAGGGGGATGAAAAATAGATGTTGGCCGATTCTCATAGATACCGGATAAGCACAAAAAATTTCATCAAAATCGGTCAAGCCGTTTCGGAGGAGTATGGCAACGAAAACTGTGACACGAGAATTTTATATATTAGACTAGCTTTTGCCCGCGGCTCCGCCCGCGTGGATGTCGGTTATCGCGACCAAACATAGCCTATGTCCTTTCTCATGGTCTAATCTACCCCTATACCAAATTTCATCAAAATCGGTTCAGTAGTTGAGGCGTGAAAGCGTAACATACAGACAGACAGACAGACAGACAGACAGAGTTACTTTCACATTTATAATATTAGTAAGGATTTATTATGCTAACTTTTAAATTCGAAATACATCGGGAAAAAGAAGGGCTCAAGTGTACTTCATTCCCTTACTGCTGATGCTCTTTGGGTTCAAGTCCCACTTGAGCGCTTCTTTTTCCCGATTTATTTCGAATCCCAGTGTATGTTACACTAATTGTGAATGACCACGTCAATTTCAAATCATAGATAGCATTTTCACAATACGAGTACCAGGTACCGTAGTCTTCAATCAATAAGTCTCACAGGTTTTAAACAGCCTTCCAAAAAGGTGGACGTCCTCAATACATGAGTAGGCTGTCTTTTTTAAATCCTCTAAAAAAACCTCATGCTCACTTTAGAAACCGCCCAATTTATAACTTCAATATGTCAATGTCAATGTAAATAGGTGATAATTAGAGTGCTCGCAAGTGAAAAAGTCTGCGTGCGAATGGTGGCGCTGCCGCTGGCGCGGCGTACATAATGTTGTTGTAATTTTAAATTGTTGTATTAGTAATGTAAGTAATGTATTAGTAACGTGCATTTCTATTCCCTAATCTCATTTTAAAAATCTAGATTTATTATTTTACGTTACCTACCCGAAGTTTTTGTATTATTTATTGTTCGAAGACAATATAATTATAGTTCCGATTTCAGCCGCGCGCGGACTAATCTTGCGAGCACTCTACATCAACTGTACCTAAGTATCAATGTGCGAGGAAACCTAAAACCGTGCTCTTTCGGACATCTATGATATGGACATAATATTATTAATTATACTAGCTTTTGCCCGCGGCTCCGCCCGCGTGGATGTCGGTTATTGCGACCAAACATAGCCTATGTCCTTTCTTGAGGTCTAATCTACCCCTATACCAAATTTCATCAAAATCCCTTCAGTGGTTTAGGCGTGAAAGCGTAACATACAGACAGACAGACAGACAGAGTTACTTTCGCATTTATAATATTAGTATGGATTAGCCTATACCCGCGGCTCCACCTGTGCGGATGTCGGTTAACGCTATTCTTTTACTTATATTTCCGGTTCTACTGAACTGATTGCGATCAAACAAACTTCAGATTATAGTCTAACCAAAATAATATACCTATCTAATAAAATAAAATGAAATACATGTATTTTACAACATTCCACACAGCGCTATCTAGAATTAAGCTGTGATTTAAGTGTAGCTTACCTAGATTTGTATTAAGTAAGTACCTATAGGATTTGGAAGCAGTTATTGCGGATAAAGATACTTAGATTATACATACCTAGTTGCATAGAAATATCCAAACCAATGCAAATACATATATATAAGTACATATTCATGCATACAAATATTTGCACTGAACGGGAATCGAACCCGCGCCTTGCACATTAGTCGAACGTTTTACCGCTACGCCACAAAGGCTGTAATGAATTTAATTAATTATGTAAAAAAGTAGATAAAGCGATTGCACTGAATAACTGCTAAATAATTAGGTATATCAGACCTAATTAATATGGTTCGCAAATAAATGAACATACTACTTACATCGTTGTATTTAAAATTATAGTGAGATAAGTAAATGTTAATTTAACATATTATGTACCTACGCGTGCGATATTTCTAGAAAACCTCATATGTAAATAGAAATACTTAGAACTTCTTAGAAATTCATACGTTAGGTTTATTCAAGATTCGTAGTCCGTACAGTCTGACGCAGAACTAACCTGGCTATAGTCTCAAAATGATCTTATTACCAAGGTATTAACAGTAACTAAGAGCAAATCAAACTGTTTCATTGATATAAATTAAATTATAGTCCTAACTAAAGGCGTGTACCAAATATAAGAACGATCGGTCAACAAGAAGGAAATAAAACCAAGGCATTACGATCATCTTGAGTACTGTGTTCGTCTAGATCGATCTTGCTGACTGTACAAAATAAAAGCCTTCCCAGACTCCTTTCGGTCGGTCGGTCGGAACACGGTAACTTGCCAGTTACCGCCATTTCGACGAGACGAAAGAGAGACAGGAGTAACTGGTTTCTCATTCACTCTTATTATACTCCCTACTTGGTTTTCGTTTTATATTTCGAGCTTTTAGTGAGGGGAAGACTGCTTATCGATAAATTTAATTTCGATTTATTTGGAAATATATTTTATGCTTTTTATTAATATTAAATACTAAGCTAAGTTACACAACGAATAGTTTCTAGTTTTAATTACAGTAGGTAATGCCATTATGACATATTAATTTTGAGTATAATTGAATATCTAATTATTTTGTATGATTTAATTTGATGTTAGTTTAAATCACATCCATTAGTTTTGTATACCACGAAGGTGGCAGACTACCACACAAACCACCTGATGGAAAGTGGGTCATCTAGATAGGCTATAGGGTAGTAGGTAGTAGGTACACAATTTCCGTGGAATGAATTATATAATTCATTCCACGGAAATTGTGTACCTACTACGATAACAACAATCATTTAATTTAACAGTAGTATACAGAGTAACGATAGAAAAATGCATGGTATAATAATTGCTACTGTGTTGGTTTGATGCCCCTTGATACCCCGGTTAGGTTAAAGTCAATGTAAAACTTCGAGAATACCGTGAGGAGAAACTGGTTAGGTTCAAAAATAAAATCCTACTGTGAAAAAATACAAATCAGACTAAAATAATTAATCTTTTAATTTGAGAAGTACGTAGTGTCTTATTCGATATTTTTGTTAGCATTAGAAATATCGATAAGAAGGAAAAGGATGCAGGCCTAAAGAAGGCTCGTGCTCGTGTACCGGCCGTTCGGCATGGCGGCAGTGGCGCGGCGCACTGCATGATGTCATTCATGAGCACACACTCACACATCCGACTCCGTGTGACTTGGTCGTGTCGTGTTGACCCGCGCGCCTGTTTACATTAATTTCTGTACACAGTGACTTCACGGCGATCACCCGTGTCTGTGATTTAATTTATTATAATATATTTTAGCTAGTTCTTAGTTATTTAAAACCGAAATATGGCTAACAACAGAGCTACCAAGTCTGGATTTGCCGCCGAGGCTCAGAGAAAGGTAAGTTTTGAACTTAGTTACTTAAATTTATTCTGAAGCTGAGGTATTAACCGACCATGTGTTGTAGTTCGCTCAAATTTGAAACGATGATGAGAAAATACTTCTACGTAAATAGGCTGTATTGCGCGGCTAGATTATTGATTCGGGATGCTGGGAGATCCAGAAATTGTGTTAGAAGGGTTCAACCGTGACCTACTTTTGAGAACAGATGGTGTGACCTCCTTACTTAACCGCTGGGACCAGATGTTTAAATAATAATGTAAAAATAACCATTTAAATTCTTAGTATTAATAATAAAATAAGTGTAGGTACCTATCTACCTACCTTTTCTATGAAGTTACGAATGTAAATATTATGTTTTAGGTAGGTATGTATAAGAATACCTACCTATTCTCAGAACTACAACAAACTAGGACAGCTAACATATCTACCTATTTCAATGCGAATTAATTAAATTCCATGATAACCATTTGTATAAACTTAAAGTAACTAGAGACGGCAAATACTCTTTACCTTTCTAAAACCTGCACGTGTAGGTATTGTATTGAATACACTTGATAGAGATGTCCCAATCCCCGAATTATATCGATTTTTCACATTCATCTCGTTCGGATGGAATCAATTATCCAAAAAAGGGGCTTGATTTTGCACAAGAAATTATGCCAAACCACATGGATTAATGAATGATACAATAATAATAATGATACATACTTACATAAAATATTTAAACCACTGTAAGAGAGTGGTTCTAAATTTAAAAAAAAATTATACTTAAAGTAAATTCCAATTTTCTTAGTTTACCATTCAACTTAAATAAAATATGCAGAACATAATAAAATTTAACATTTTTACCTATTTTTTAATACTTGCATTTCTTTCGTTTTTACTATTTTTATATCAGCAATATAAAATTTGTGTGATACCTTTAACTCATTACCATAAAAGGTTGTTAAGTACGAAACCTCTAAAGTGACTTGTTTTATAGTAATTAACAGTATGTACTATGTAGGCAGGTGTACTACTTGATGTAGTCTCCGGCTTAATCGTAACTACTAATTATGTAACTATCGATAATCGATAAATGACATAAAGTACAGCATAGGCTCTATAGGAAAATACTCGTGCCTTTTTTAATAACAAAAAAAATGTTTTTCCCGATGTATTTCGACAAAAAAAATAGTTTGACATAATATGAATAAAGATAAAATACAATCGTTGTGCCAATTCTTTTTTTTAATATCGCTGCTGAGATCATTGTAAGCTTTACCGATGCCAATGTTTAAAAAAGTAACTAAGTAAGTTAACTTTATACCTGCCAGTTGGTACACCTGTTGATAAACGGACGAGGATTTGGTAAAGGCTTTCTCCTCTCGGATCTTGGGATTGGATGGTGTTCATATGGCAGTCACTTCCACGGTAACCAAGATCAACCAAATCAAGATAATATTATTTATTTATTTATTACTTTTAGAAAGGCTTACAGACTAATAACATTTATATCTTGATTAAAGTGTGTAGATATATTGCTAATTACAAGCCCACTCATAATATTTATTTACTTATTGCGAATGCTAGTCAAAAAAAGCTAATTCTGGCCTCCAAAGTCCATGCTTTGGATGCTTTGGCGGTCACATTTTTAAGTGCGAAAAGAAGACTTCACGATATTGGGAGTGGAGGGAGTCATGTCTCCTGTGCTCCCAAACTCGGACTGCACATGCACCGGGATAATTTTTAATTGAAACTTCTAGATAGGTATTAATATAACTGCATTGAAAAGTTAATAAATAGTGAGTAGGTATATGTTGTTATAATATTAGCTGCATTCCACGGAAATTCCTCGACGATGTCTTGTACCTATAACATATAAATGGCACATTTAAGCATTTAAATAAATGTATTGTCAACGCTCCGCATGTTTACATTGAGACAAGGTTAGAAATGACTCACTCTGTTTTATTGGAATACCTACTTAATTTAAACATTATTGTCTCTTTAAGTATATTGAGCGAATAACCTTCCTGTAACCTACCTATCTTTTTCTTTTTTATACGGTTATATCGGACTCGAAACGACTAAAACCGCACGCCTTCTCAGGTCCCAATTACTGTGGTGTAAGTAAGGTGACCCAATATGGTAATTCCCTCGGCCCTGGCTGATCCTAAGCTATCTACGGCTTTGAGATGGCCCCTTTGGGTGTGGGAACTGGGAACCTACAAATTAATACCAATTTATTGAAAAAATCTTAATTTTGCACTACAATCTGGACTACTACTGTTTCTAAATTCCATTTTTTTGTCAAGTTCACACAGATGCAGTTACGGGCTACTTAATTATTTTCAGGCCCTAAGGAGGCGTTTCCTAATCACGAAAAATTCGGTTGACTACCTAAACTAATTTAATTTACATGACTTACCTACTCAATAATAAAATTCATCCATGGAATCTCAGCCTGAATAACATCGATTAAAGTGGGCGTATTAGGTAATCTGTGGTTTAGAAGGTACGTTTGATCGCAAAAAGAACAAATCGGTTACCAATTTATTAATAACAATATACACTACATTGAACCTATATACATCAGAAAGAAAATTGGGAGAGTTTGAAAGATCTTTTACGAGCAACTATAATTTATGTAGCAGATTTGCCTCTCTGTAAGAAGTTCATCAAACACATTTTGGTATCAAGTCTAAATAATTTAGGATGATTTTGCTTTCATAACTTGATGACATTAAATCTCAAACTATAGATTAGGTACCATTTTCGTCAATCACTCATTGTGCATTATCACGAAAATCCCAGAATCATATCTAATTCTATTGTGATTTGTCTAAATAGATTCATAGGAGGAATGTTATTTTCAAATCATATTTTCATAGTCCATACTAATGTTATAAATGCGAAAGTAACTCTGTCTGTCTGTTACGCTTTCACACCTAATACAGAGGCAGACTAGATCGAGCTTGGGAAAGGACATAGACTGTATTTGGTAATCGACATACACGCAGGCAGAGTCGCGGGGAATAGCTAGTTGAAATTTAATTATACAGGTACAGTTATTAATAGTTGTGTTTACGAGTGGAATATACGTTTCAAAGACTATGTTGTGTAGTAAACCATACTTTCGCATTTAGGTATTAATTGTTGAAACTTATCTAGTTAGGTAGGTAATTAAGTAAGTACTTAATCACATACTGTTTGTAATGGGAAACTTTGGATGAATTGCGCTTAAAAGCAAAACGGACCAAGATGATAAGCATAGAGATAGATTTTACACTACATAGGCACTACACCTACGCTACTTTTTATTCCGAAATAGATACCTGAGAGTTCGAGAACGCGGGAATGATTATAGTTTGGTTATCTCCCTTTTAAACTAAAATCTACATAATTATATATAAATACGGAACTTTGGACACTATAATGTATACTTACTTATATTCAAAGAAACCTATTTTTTACTGTCGACATTTAGCAGTCGCATAGCCGAGCTAGTCATAGTATATTATAATCTAAAAGTCTGCATCCATTGCTAGTAAAAATAATCTTGTTGAGAAGCTCACCTAACACATAAAACTGTTAACAATTTCTAAACGGTCATTGCACTAGTACCTACTCGGATAGTTAGGTACGCTCTAGCAACCAAGCTTTACAGCACCTACTGTCAACCACTTCAAAATTAATCACTTCAAAAAATACATCTCCATGTATAAATTGTGATAAGTACCGTTCTTACAGTATTATGTTCCGTTACTTTAAAAAATAAATTCAAAAATTTGTAGTCTCGTAATCGTCAGGACACCTTTCTTCCTGCCAGTATTACAGTCATACTAGTACCTGCTTTGCATGTAGGTCAAGGATGACAGCAACTTTTACAACCGGTTCCGATGTAGTTTTTGTGAGAGCCCTTAGCTGCATGCAGGTGGGTACAACTATGGAAGATTCCCTGTCCACTTTTGTAAATACATTGATGATGTTATAAAACTGATTTGCGTTTAAGAATAACTTCACGAGTTAGTGAGGATAAGCACCTTTTCAATATATTCTCGCATGATATATATTAATAAGTTTATTTTAACTGATACACCCACAGTTCATTACGGTACCAAGTCAACCCAAGGATTCAAGATGAAGGCCTCTAATGCAGCCGGGACCCAACACTGAGATAATGATGATGAGTTCGTTACAATAGTAGTCAATAATAGTATTGCTACTTATACAATCAACACTCACTTGTTTCATAGCGTAGAAGACGTACCGTTTTAAATAGATACAAAAAATATTTTCTATAACATGCCATATCGTTACAAATAGGTTGAACGGAACAGATGTTCAATTAGCTCAAAAGAATTTATTTCGTACTAATTCAGAGACGGTGACTCATATAAGGCTTGGTACTGTTACAACACCGCACCACGCCTTTTAAGGTATAAGGCCTTTACACGGGATTCATTTATATGGCTTAAATACAGACTTTCAACGAGCCATATGTTCGAGATTGACACTTGACCAAATTTCTCTCCGATGAATTTCTATTTACTTGTACCAATAGTTAATGAGCAACACAATACCTTCAGATGAGCAAATTTTCGAAGATCACATTGCAGAATGTTTTTTCTGTGATATATGAAGGAACGCCATTTAATGATTCTGACCATTCTGTTGTTGCCTGACTACATTATGCTGTTGTTTAGTTTATTATTTTTCTTCACAACTATGATTTATTTCTAGGTCTATTTTCCTCAGTTAATCTTTATGTTGTGGACTTGAAATTGTTCCCAGTTCTGCAAATCCGTACCGGTTGCATTGCTTTGCATTGACCGTGTCTGTCAACTGACCTCGTGCAGCGACCCCATTCCTGACTCCTTATGCGTCAATGTTGGAACTATTGTTTACAATGCCAGTCACGAGGCTAGATTTTTTTATGATTTACCTTAAATCATAACTAGAAACAACATTACTGACAAATACCGTGATCGTTGACGTCGTGATATCCTCTTTTGGATTCGTATTAAAATGAACCTAAAATTGGGTTGTCTTCAATTATGAACTCTTTTATATGTCTGATGATATCTATATTATTGAAATAAATTAAGCTTGTAAGACTAAAAGCTATTTCTATTTCTACTATCAGAAAACTATTTCGATAAAAATTGTTAAGGCCCCTTTCGAAATTAGCAGCCTATCAACAATTTTAAGAAATCACACAGAGTCACCCTGAAGACCTGAACTTCACTAAAGTTTTAAATACTTTTGTGGAAGTCAAAATGTCAATAAAATATTTGTTTAATTTCGAATTCATATGTACGAAAATATTTAAAAAACTGCAGATGTAAATTGAATTCCTTTGACAATCAGCGACCATTTGTAAATTACAATTCTTTAACTATGACAATATATCGTAATATAAATAAGCATACATACTCTGGTATCGACAAAAGGTATTCAACTAGAGAAATTTTCGCTTCATGATTTATTATGACTTTCGTTGCGGTCTTAATGAACAACAAAGTTATTATGGTAAGCTTCGATTGGCGTTTCAAGAAGAAACCTTCCATACCACTGCTAATGAAGTTGTTCAATGGGTTTTTGAAGCAATCACAAAGATTTGTTTGCGTGGAGATCGTCTTTCTCCAGTAAACACTGCAAGCTTGACAAAAGTTGCTAAAATACTGGATATTTCGGGTAGAACCATAGTCGAACACAAAAAGTCTTACACGACTTATTGAATAACACACTTGTACTTTTCCACAAAAGTACAAGTGTGTTATGCAATATGTGTAGTAGATAATTCCACGGTTATTCCACCAAGCGCCATCAATCTCCAGTATAAACAATCTTACACGACTGCTTATAAATTCCTAAGTTTTGTGCTATATTGCTATTTTACTGTGTTAACCAATTGACGTGAACGTAAACAAAAACTCGTTAGTTATTTTAGTACAGCAAAATTCTTAACAAAGCGACTCAAAGGATGTCTTTGACACCATCACATGTGGTGAAAGCTGTGTCAAACACATACACAATGGAAGTTTTTTCATGTGAAATATTTGGTTAGGAAAAGTGAAAATATTAATTATAATTCTACTTACCATCCTGACCTGATAAAGTGCTCCTCTAAAAACTGAAATGCTGTACTGCATCTCCAAGATAATAAGTTAAAGAATTAAAAAGATGGAGTGACAGTTTTTGAAAATATTAAAATTAAATAAACAGATGTTCATAGAGAGGTTAATGTAAGCTTCGTATGGAACGGTGCTCAGATAGAAATCACAATTTTTAAATATAATTGTGCAAAGTGAGGTGACTAAAGTTCAAACTTAACTAGGTGACGTGATTATTTTAATATTCTCGTATTTGCACAGCAATCATATGACGTAACTACAACGTGCTCCTTGCTCAAAGGCCTGAAGCCGTTGACATTGAATCATACTTATTTATGGCACAAACGTTTTTGTTAACGATCCGTGTATGGCCGTCTAGCGATTAGCTGTGAATGGATGCTTTAATACCATTACGTTTGTACTGATGTTTGCACGATATTTTGCAATCATATCCTTTATGACCTCCTTAGACATCTGGACATTTATCGTTAAAGGGATTGGATGAATAACTACTTTAAGATACAAATGGCAAATATTTCTTATGTTTCTTGAACATGTAGAAGAGAAAGATAAATAAATTCACTTGGTAAACTTTAAATAAAGACGACGAAACTTTTGATATTGATGGTTAACTCATTAGACATTTGGAGTACTGAGAATATTCTCAACTAAGGCTCCATTGAAAAAGATCCTAATTGGTTTAGATGCGTCGCTTACAATCAAAGTGATATTTTATGGGACTCATCCCACCCACACTACTATTGCTTTGACTAGTATTCACCAGGATAAATCGCAGTGACCCACGCAAACATCGAGCATACGACTCGGCAAATCTTAAAGAAAGGTAAACTGTCTTGATACTCACATCAATATTAATTAAACGATTATGTAAATAATATTGTGATCTATTGGTCCTGGTAACTTACATGTAGAAGAAAAACCCTACCAATATTATAAACGCAAAAGTGTGTGAGTATGGATGTTTTGTTACTCTTTCAAGTCTGAACGGCTGGAGCGATTTTAATAAAATTTGGTATGAAGTTAGGTGACAACCTGGATGATTAACACATAGGCTATATTTGATCGCAATAACGGCTAGTTCAAAATAATTGAACACATTTTCTTACTTTACATGTAAGTATTTATACATATTATGAAGCAGGGAAATAAATAGAGGTGAAAATGTATATACGTACCTATTGTTAATATTATAGTGCAACATAATAATGTCGCTAATGAAACAAAATTGAATCGGACAATGTATGAAACAATGTTACTCACTCATATCAACTTTTCTATTTTAGTAAACTAACGAGTTTGATAACTTCCGCGGTTATCTAATTAACCTAATTCGCTCAACGACCTTTTGTTTTCACTTGATAATGACGAATATTTAATTAACGTTTCAATATTCAGTGTAAATGACACTAAAACTGTAGTAGTTTTCTTTAATAATGGTAGATGATATTTTCAAATTTATCTTCGAAATAATATAATCTCATACTAAAACTAAATCATTTATAAAATAGGACTGATTCTAGACGATCGTAATAGAATCGCAATAAACATTGAAAGGAAAATTAATAGAAATAAAATAAAAATGTACATACTGATAATATCAGAAACTGCAAAGTATAATACCGTTAACAAAAAGCGATCCAAGAAACAGGTGAAAATGGTTCTAACAGGACATGGCCAAGCAGACCCCACTTCCTCAACCTTTCAAACACAAATTAGACAACGCTGTCGAATACTAATTATAGGGACATGTTTCTATCAAGTCGGCATTTCTAGACGTACTTACTGTTACATTCAGAGGGCCTAGACAAGTGGCACACTCGATTGCAGAAAAGAATAGGATAGAACAATCAATCTTATGGGATTTTTCCTTACAAGTCGTAAACAAAAATGTTAGATTACCAAACAAGGACTGATTAACCATTGACTATTACTATAATCATAATCATAATCATAAATCTTTATTTGCCTCGAATATGGTTACATTTGTAGGTCTTAAAAACTAGCGGGTACAGCATATTCTGCTCCATAGAGCGTGCAAATTTTAATGTCAATAAATCAATAAATATTGTCAGAACTAATAGGTAAATAACGAATTGCTTGTATCATTATAATTTTAAAATAATGTCAAATCTTCAATATAATAATGTTAAATCTATGAATTCTTATCATCTAGGTAGTTGAACATAATGATTATATTTGTATTACAATGCCGTTAATACGAAGTTAATTCGAAGAATCCCAATAACCGAAAGGTGAAGCACACTTCTAAGCAGGTTGTGAGGGTCCATGCTTTTAGTTTTTTTTTTGTACGTAACGGCTGACATACCGGACTTTGAGTCACGTTTGAATCCTTCGTTGATGGCGTCATCATGCGCATGAGTGTTGTTTTTGGTGGCCTAGTACCTACGTATTGTTACAGGAATGTTCTGTTATATTATTATGTTTCTCACTAATTTATTGATTCAGTTCAAGAAGGACAACCTTCGATGACAGTTCAATGGAAATATAATGAATAATTCGCACCAATATTTTGATAATAATTTGTTTGTTTCTCTGCATTGATGTCCTCATCAAATTTAATAGAATGATGACTAACGTTATATAATTTTTTTTTACTTGCTTGATTCATTATAAGGCTAAAACAATTTTTTCAATAACAAAAATAAATTCAGATAAGGTGTGGATTGAAATCCTGCAATGTGTCACAACTTATTTCAAATACGTGGTCTAATCTCGGCCCCTCCTTTTCTAAGAAATACATAGTTACAGCATATGTAGATAAGAGTTATACAAATAAGTAAGAGCTTACATATCCCAAGTGAACCACGCTTTAGTTGGAGGGGTTACAGGGAATATTAGTTAGTTGGAGGGGTTAAAGGGAATATTAGTTAGTTGGAGGGGTTAAAGGGAATATTAGTTAGTTGAAGGGGTTAAAGGAAATATTAGTTATATAAGTTATTTTTTTTTTAATAATCCAGTTCTAAAATGGAAAAATAATATTCAGTGACTTCTCAAACCTTCCAAAGTCTATTTTTTGTAGAAATAAAAGCTTCAAAAGTCATTCAGTTCTCTGGAACAATTCTCTAGCGACTTTCTTAACGGGCTCACTTAAAGGTTAATGAAAATGCGTATTTAAATCATTGACTTCGTTGATTAACCGGTGTCCTTATAAGCAGCATTGCAGGACGTGAAGAAATTAAGGACAAGTTGTACCAACAATCCACTGTTACTTCATTATAGTCACGGAGACTATCACATACTTTCTGTGATGTACGTGACATGTTTCAATTATTTCTATGATAATACGGTCAAAATAAGTATTACAATAGAACCAGTTGATAGGAAGAAATAATTAACTTGTAATTCATGTAGATAATATTGTATTTTCAACCTATTTTTGTGTTGTATGAAGAAAAATTGCGGTTACATTTTGTCCAGTCACCAAGTATCTTTCCAAGCGTTTTAGTGACTCATTCACATGCCGTACCACTAAGACCTGGAACTCCCTGCCAGCCCACGTGTTTCCTTCTTCCTACAGTCCCGGGTCCTGGTCTCCTGGTCCGGGTCCCGGGGCGTGAAAACGCATCTGATGAGGCCGTCAAGCTGAGTGCCACCACTGTAAGCATTGTACATGTTTACGATGGTGACCCTCTGTCCGAGACTTTGCCTTTAGCTTAACATCAGGCGAGGTGAAGTCAAATTGACGTGTCCTTTATAAAAAAAAAGAATGAAAACCCTTACGGAAACCCTTACGATTACGAAATATGACAGTCAGTAGTATATGTCTACTTAAATCTTAGTTGGGAAATAATTTCATAATAAAACGTGTCGATAGGCTGAAATTCAGCTGGGCAGTTGATAATATCATAACTGACAGCCTCCGTGGCGTAGCGTTAGTGAACGCGGCCGCTACGCAGGAGGCGCAGGTTCGGTCCCCGCTCAGTGCAAATATTTGTATGCATGAATACGAGTATTTACACTGGTCGTGTCTCAAAGAGCACGTTAAGCCGTCAGCCCCGTTTGCCATACAAACATCTATGGCACTCGTTATGGGTAGTTCGAGCAATCAAAAGTCTAACAACTGGTCTAACTGCAGTGCTTCGATATCGCCTTTGGGTTGTGTAGGTCAAATGGCAATCGCTTCACAGAAAATATCGAAGTTTAGCCAAATCCGCAGTTAGTCTGGTAAAGCGGACCCCAGACTCCAAGCTGATAGCTTCGGATGTGACTGAGATTAACGTTATGAGGAAGATAATAGTACCTAGATAATATTACCATAATGTCATATAATTGAAATCGGAACAACTTCACTGGTATTACTACTAACTACTTCAAGTGACGTGATACAATCCCACCAATGACAATCTCTATCGAGCACAACGATGTGAGTCGCAACGTTGTGCTCGATAGAGATTGTCATTGGTCGGATTGTATCACGTCACTGGAGATCGACCAATGACAATCTCTATCGAGCACAACGTTGAGAGTCGCATTTGTGCTTGCTTACAAGTAAACTGGATAATTATAATTATTAAATTCTTACGATTTTCACAACAAAAAGACTCATAAATAGTGGTTATTTTTTCTAATCACAAATGACATAGATACAAGAACAAATGTAGGTATGTCATTGTTATTACCACAGTTATTACCTACATTAATAAAGGAATGAACTCAACTATCGATATAAATAACGAGAAAAACAATACGACTTCAAATAATAATAGCCTATAAGTTACAGTGCAACCTTGTATCAATTGGGTATTAATTACCTACCAACAATTTGTAATTTACACTGCTATTTTCCGGGTGCTCATAGTATAAGGAGTAGGTACATGGATATAACAAGAATAGGAAATAAAAATTATTTTTTTTTTCACGGCGTCTGTTATTGTCACGCTGGACATTCTCCCTATGTTACAGTTCATAAAAATACTTGGAATGTCATTGATCCATGTTACCTACCAACCTTACTCCCTACTCCCTTCATAAAGAATACTGGCTACTTGCCAACAGAATCAGAACACGAAGCATTTCGTATTGATTATCCCGGATTCCTATAGGGTCGAGGTATTTCCCGTGGGATCATGTCGAATTCGAGCGGAATTAAGATTTTATTATGTTGTGGATAGCCGGATAAGTTATAGATTTAGGTCGGAAAAAGTTAACATCTAAGACGGGGCTTGAACTGACAACGAGTACCTACCTTATAGCGGGAATCCAATTGAACTTATTTCTTTCATTTTATTCACGATTTTATTAATATCACACGTCAAAAGTACTCCAATTGGAACGATTTACAAAACATTTTAGCACGTACTCAAAACTCAAAAACATGTGCCTTACGCACATACGTACGAAGCCCTGTATCTTGGAATCTTGGGAGACAGACACTACCCCTAAACAATAAAATTGTCTTAGGGACGTCTCGTCTTGAATGTTGAATTTTAAAAGAAAAACTAGCATAGGTACTAATTACTGTAAAATTCCATTATAGTTAACCTATTTTGCTACTCGTTCTTGTTACAATCTTGGCATGGACACATTTTCCGGTAGTCTATTATCAAGAATGCATTTTTACAAGCTCTTGACCTAGCCCTTCATTTTAACGTTATCAATAACTGTGAATAAAACTTGAACTTATACTGTTTGATTAGATTATACGCAGAGATCATCATTGATTGTAAAAACATTATGATACAATTGTTGGATATTTTGTAGTGCCTACCGCAGAAGAATAGCTTCTAATATGGAAGTTATTATGTTTCCATGATAGTGAGACCATTCGAAAGCATACTTATCGTGTTCTACGACACCAAGTCAGTACTTCTTTGGTCTACCAAATTTACCGCGGCTCAGAGGAGGCGACATGGTCTGATATTTGTTGCCTACGTTGGGTGCAACTCATTGCAAAGCGAGACCATACCAGTGCAAGCGATTGTCTTGCTTGTCAGTGACGTTATATATGAACATGCCATGCTTGCCAATGGCCTCACAGACCACAGTTCACTACCATGGATACCGTGAGAAGTGAGGGAGTAAAAACTAGAAAACCCTGACTAACGCTAAGATAATGGTAGTTGAAGAATGGAAGAATGTGTTACCTATGTTGAGGAATTGTACATCGCATAGCTTCAAACACATTCACTCGTACGGCGTATAGTATGTATTAACTACTCGTTTACTTCTTATCGCCCTGACCTTGAGTTCCACATTAGTTGATATTCGATAAATGCATAACAACGGCTGTAATTTCCCGTTTACGCAATGGTTGTTAGCTTCTGGTCGCGGTCTACAATAAAATAGTATAGGAAATATTTTGTTCTATGGTATACCATTGGACTTTCCTCATCGTCATCTCAGCGTTGTTCACATCCGAAGTTTTGACTTCTGTCCCCGATCCGCTAACTCCTGCTCCTTTCGGATTGACTTACCTAAGGGCTATTATGTGAATGCCTGCCGTCTGTCCTACTAATACTGCAAGAAAAGTATAAACATTGGAGGCTTCCGACGATTGGGGCGATTGGACCGCGGTTCTAGTTGCGGACTCATTTAAATATAATTTTTTTTTTCCGGCGACTGGGACCAGGTGAGGTTGTCGCGGGCCCTGATGATCTTAAAGAGAGGCCCCTACGCCCCACGAATTTAAAAGCAAACCAAAGCTACAATCAACAGAAAGTATATTGCAAGCTATGCTATGAAATTATTCAGGTGTGGCTCAATACCTCAGTTGGAAGAGCATTCCCCCTGTAAGGGAAAGGTCGTTAGTTACATAATAAATGCTATTAAATGCTATAAAAAATATAATAAATGCTATAAAAAAATCATTCATACGCTTAGTTTGTGTCTAGATAGCGCATATTTTTACTATTATTACTTTCATAATTATAATGACACTAAAAGAAACATTCTCACGCGAAATGATAGGATCTTCTAAACGACCGTTATCATTCCATGTCATGCCAAAAACGGAAACTGACCGTGTAAAAAACAGTAATTCCTTTATGTCGCAGAGGTCAAATAACCTGTTGGAATCAATATAATCTTCGGACGAAGCTACAAGCCAAAATGATATAACAGCACACTTAATTTACCGGGTGTATATTATACAATATGTTTAATTAAAACGTCATCGAATGTAAATTGCCATCTATACATCTATACATACATATACAATTAAATAAAATTGGAGTGTCTGTTTGTAATATACAATTAAATAAAATTGGAGTGTCTGTTTGTAATATTAAAATAACCGCTTTCTACTACATGCATATGAATGTATATACGGTACACATACCAAAATATATATTTTTAAATTTTTTGTCTGTCTGTCTGTCTGTCTGTCTGTCTGTCTGTTTGTTTTGGCTAATCTCTGGAACGGCTGGACCGATTTGGACGGGACTTTCACTGGCAGATAGCTTATGTAATAAGGAGTAACTTAGGCTAAAAAAAAAAGAAAAAAAAATAAACTTATTTTTTTTATTAAGTACATTCCACGCGGACGAAGTCGCGGGCACAGCTAGTGTACAATATGTGCCTAGGTACACGAAGACGCGACGTAAAAAGTGCTGTACAATTTATTTATAATCATTACCTTAGTACTTTTCATTACTAATGAAAAGAGTCATACAGTAAGCAGTATATTAACATGTAGAATTGCCGAGTGAGCCTGGAGGAAGACCGTTTATAATTTAAGATCAGTAGTCCCAGTATCGTGAGTCTTATCTCTCAAGTTTCCTCGATCAATGCCAAGGGGTGTCACGAAAGTTCCTCAGCCAATGTCCTCAGCCTTCTACAGATTAAGTCAGTTGGAACAAATGATCTGAGAGTCCTCAACGTTTGTGTTACCATGTTACCTTTAATCAAGCTTCAGTGATAATTCGATATATAGTATGTGCCCAATGATTTCATCGATTAAAAATGGATTTAACGACACTACCATTGTGTAGTTTCATTATAACGTTCATATCTCATTTTAAGATTCTACAGGTTGCTCAAATTTTAAGTCACGGTCTTTATATAATGTAAAAATATTTAAATTGTGTTAAACAGCGTGCAGTTTTATCTAGGTTATCAGCATGATGCCTAATAAGTTCATTTACTCAGCTTAATGTAATCATGTCGAGCATAGCAATATTTGATTCCATCCGCCCGTATCGTTTACACTGATGGCTTTTCAGCTGTTGACCTTACTATGATAAATCTTATTCATTATGCCATGCCCATGTATGCTTGACTAACGCAGGGCCAGTCACTCATTCTTTGACATGACGTGTATACTTATCTACCTATAAACATGAAGCATATTAAAGTGTTCTGGATATTGCAGACGATAATAGTATTGTCATCCATTAACAGTTGACTTTATAGTACCTATCCCTATATTTCTTTCAACGGTAACAAAATCAAGGATACCATTCTTAACCTTCGAGTACCTAAATCTACTTATTTCTAATAGTTTCTAGGAGAAACTCTGTAACTTCGTTTTCTCTACTAAAAATAAAGTCTCTATACAGATTTTATCGTTCAGTTTGGTATGTAACATTTAAGCCATTAAAAGGTCATTCTTAGATATTCCAACACGTGTGATAAAATAGTTGAACATCAATTTTTAAATACACCGTGGTCGTGGTCAACAGATAAAAAAAGTAACAAAAGTAAAATCGATCATTTAAATTTTCCAAATGAAAGGGCAATCATAGGTACAATTTTAATGAACTTATACAATAATTATAATCATTTAAATTACTACAAGATTTATTTAGTGCTGATCACAGTCTCAGAACTTAGAACGAAGAAAGAAAGCAATAATAAATGATTTCTTTCTTTCTTTCCCAATCTCATACTGTTTTCACCTATGCTACTTCATCTAGAGACACACACACACACACACATAAAAACCTTTTATGAACATCACATAGCTCATCTTCCATATTTAGTTCTGAAGTAGGCATAGAATTGGTTTGTAAGGGACTTACTTACTGGTACGGTATATTATGTAATTCAATATCAACCTATTTTTGTTATTCACTATTGTGAACAAGCGTGAAACAGACCACAGAATAATATGCATAATATCTATTGCTGTGCATAAAACTAGGTTATGTGATAGTCGTGGAAAATACATTGAACGTTCTCTCATGTTCAGCATTTTTCAATTTATTTTAAACATTTATTGCCATCTTTAACGGACGGATGTACAGTTTCAATTGTTGTTACTGATTCTGCTGATTGAAACTTGTTTTTGGAATTTCAAACCTTATGTTTGTTGGTTAAAGACGATTCTTATTTGTCCAATCCAAGACACAGATACGTTGCATGTAAGTACATTATTTATATATTTGTACACAGGTTTTAACAAGCAGCAATGGCGCCTTATGGCCTTACGTGCTTTAAAATTAGTGTGTACCTAAAGTTTAATCACACTGACGAATTGATTAGCACTACTGCATTTTCCTGTCTTGAACTGGTTTCTTGTGTTGATGTGTTAAACATACTATTTCGAAAAACATCGGAAAAAATGAAACGAGTAAGACGTGAGCTCACGATCTTTCCCTTACAGGGGGAATGCTCTTTCCCTGTAAGGGAAAGGTCGTGAGTTCAAGTCTCACTTGAGCGTTTCATTTTTTCCAATGTTTTTCGAACTTTAAAGTTAGCATTAAAAATGCTATAAAAAATTCAGTCAAATACTAACTATTTTATAAATTAATATTTAAAAACCAGGTAATAAAGGTTAGTATGATAAAGCCATTGAAAACATCAAAATTTACACAAGGTCTGAATACTTAACTTTCTCTCCAATTGACACTTATAGAATAAATTCTATTATTCACGGCAGTAATAAATAAATCCACATTCACTGTCTGTTAGCGATTGTTTAGAGTAATATATAGAACTAGCTTTTGCCCGCGGCTCCGCCCGCGTGGCTGTCGGTTCCCGGCAAATATTCGAATTTTTCTCGCCGTAAAAACCATCCTTGAACTTCAACGAACATTTAAAAAAAGAATTGGCCAAATTGGTCCAGGCGTTATTGAGTTATGCGCTTACCAACACATTTAGCGATTCATTTTTATATTATAGATGTTAATTGTGTTGTGTACTCCATATTTCAAAATATATTCTAATAATTTACCGTTCAGATCCGTACTTATTCGGCCTATAAGTAGCTGAAGCAAATTTATTACAAGAAGCGAAAATGTTTCCCGAATTGCTATAAGGGTATCAATAGTCTTCCATTTACACATGGATCAATTCTGTGGGCGAGAGAGATTGTAAACATGTCGTGCCAACAAAGGAGTGGACCAAACAGGCCAGCCATCAAATTCCATTACCTTCTGTAGCTATAAAATGTAACGCCCTACATAACTCGGTGTCCGTTTTACGATTCAAGTTATTACTCTATACTACGGCGATATGCGACTTAATTTTAAAGCCAGACAAACGAATGACAGGTCGTAAGTGGCCTGATTCAGCGGAATACATCGAGAAAAATAAGAACTCAAGTGGGGACTTGAACCCACGACCTTTCTGTTACAGGGGGAATACTCTTCCAACTGAGCTATTGAGTCAAAAAAATATATCCTTCGTTAAAACTATCTCTTGATTCTTTCAATAATAGCTGTCCTTCGAACCTTTTCTTTACTCAGATGTGGTTGGTTTCAACTACGAAACCGCCTAATTTTGAAATTTTCTCTGAAGCGACTATTACCTTATCGGTGCTATCGAATTTCTGTAATTATATAGTGGGACTTCTTTAGGCTCTAACTACCCATAAAGAATGTCACAGAAGTTCGTATGATATAACGCTTTAATGGTAACCGTTGTTTGTTTACAGATCAACAGTAAATACAGTGAAGAACTTGCGCAGGAGAGTTTGGAATGGGTGCACGCTATCACTGGTGACCCCATTAGCACCTCCGGCGATATGGACAACTTCTACGAAGTTCTCAAAGACGGCACTCTTCTGTGCAAGTAAGTTGATCATTGTGTCATTGGCCTTATTATAATTGACAATTTTGTAGACGAACGGAATCAACAATGAAGAAATTGTAAATACCACCATAGCCTGTTAAAATCATAACCCTCCTTTGGCTATGCCGTTGTTGGGCAAAAAGAAGGGAAATGTAAAAGACGTAGGTACATTAACATTCAGAAACCTTGAAAAGGCTTTTGACCAAGTTGCCAAATTAGTTATCTTTCTTCTGCAGAATTCTTAAATATTGTGGTGTATCAGTTTTTAAAAAACCGCAATAATACAGGAATGGCATGGAATTCACAAAACTTCATAAGTTGAAGTTTCGTATGATGAATTCTTAGATATGTAAGGATTTCCAACAAATATTTTTGTGAGTCATGCGAATAATATTATAAACTGCTGAAATCATTATTTTGATTTTTAACCTTAGTCCCATCTAGACAATTAAATGCTCTGATTCTTGGCCTGCATTTTATGCGTCGTAGGTATATTCTAATAAATCATTTGACTAATTTCAGATTGGTAAACACAATCCAACCGAACATGGTGAAAAAGATCAACGTGTCAAAGATGGCGTTCAAATGCATGGAGAACATCAACGCTTTCTTAGAAGCTGCCAAGACCCTCGGCGTACCAGCTCAAGAAACCTTCCAGACCGTCGACCTGTGGGAGAGGCAGAACCTCAATTCCGTTGTCATTTGCTTGCAGTCACTCGGCAGAAAGGTAAATTTGTTATCAAGAATCATCATTCTCTAACTGAGCTGTTTTCTCAACTCGGTTGTGGCCGGTTTTCCAGCCTAACTGATTTAGTTTAACTTCGATATTTTCCGTGAATGAACTAGACTGGCCAACGAAAGACGGCGCAAAAATTTCGCGCCAAATTTAAAAAATCAACACGTTGCAACACTGAATATACACCGAAATAACGAAGTCGATACTAGAATCTATTTCCTAAGCATATTCTTATTCCATAATAGTCTAGTTTTCTTAAACTAGCCTTTATGGTACATGGCCAGACTCTAGTCAGTGTTGCAACCTGTTGGTTTTACAAATTTGGCGCCAACTTTTGTGCCATCTTTCATTGGCCAGGGCCTACCATATAACCTCCACAACCAATTAGTAGTATCAAATTTCTGTTGTTAGACTAAGTAGGACTTTTTTAGGGCTCCAACTACCCGCTATGACTGCCATAGATGTTCGTTTGATAACCGGGACTGAGGTTTTATCGTGCTTTCCGAGGCACGGAAACTCCCAGGCCTTTACAAATAAACGTAATCATACATACAAATATTGCACTGCGAAGGAATCAAGCCCCCTGCGTGGCAATCGAGTTCACTATCGCCACAGCACAGAAGCTCTTTGTTTATAACAAGAATATTAAATCCAATCGACGAGCAAATTACCTTCATCCAACTGCAACCACAACGTCGTTGTTTGAATTTAAGGCCAAATCAAAAAATAATTAAGAATACACAAACTTGTTATATAGTTCCATTACTGGGCATCCATCTTACCCATATAGGGCCCCAATCTGTGATCGATTAATACATACGGTCGCCTTTGTGTTAACCCTTCATTATTAGGCGTCTAATAAATAATAGTTTATGTGACATGTTTGACGTGATAAATATAATCATAGTTTAACTATAAATCCATTCAAATTAATCGCCTTAGTTAAGTCTGATGCGCGGGATTAATAGTTCCTGATACCAGTAAATCCGCACATGGAATTTTTTTAGTTAGATTATAATAGATTAAATTAACCTTTAAGTTATGGTAGTTTGAGTCCAAAAAAGTCAAACAACTGGGATTCTGCTAAAGCCAAACTACAGTGGTGCCACCACCACTGCAAGAAATGACATTAAATTTTAGACATTAATGCATTGGGTGCCTGTTACATTACCGACTCCTATCGATATATTTAGGTTTATCGATTACCCACACCCACACCCGCAACTCATCATGAGCGAAGACAAACATGAAATGAGCAAATAAGTGTTTCGTAACTGTTAGTCCAAGTTGTAGATAGGAAAATAAAGAATGAAGTGAGCGTTTTAAAACTGTGCAAATATTATAATTTTACCCAAAAGTATGTTCATTTTTAGTTTCGAGCCAGTTAATTCATATTTAATTCAAAATTAAGAGCGAGTTGATTAAAGCTCGTCTTCTGATTTTTTTGTTGTGACGATAGTACAAACTTCAGTCGTCAGTTGTAGGCGATTGGCACATTGCGACGCGCGACGCGGCGTCGAGCGTTGTTGCGTCGACGCGGCGTCGCGCTCGTCGCCTCTACGGAGCTCATTTTGTATAGAAAAACGCGGGGTCGCACACACTGACAACGCAATCACGCGCGTTGCCGCAGAATACGCGCGTACAAGCAGAAAACGCGAGGTATGGCACACTGAAATCTGCATTCACGCGCGTGTTTTTCGAGGGATTTTTAGTCCGAGAGCTGTTAGAAATTTCTGTGTAGGAATTGAGACGAATTTTAAATTAATATTATTGCAATGCAACATGACTATTTAACGGCAAATTTAGAGCGCTTTCACATCAACTGACGTCCGATATCAAATATCCGATATTCGAGATCGGAGGAAGTCAAATATCGATGCCCAATATCGGGTATTGGAGCCGACACCACTGTTTTGGCTCGTTATCGGAACACGCAGAGACTGCAAGCGACTTTCAACCTAAATGGCATTTTCTTAGTTACGTCTCATTTCGCGTTAATAGATGACGCTGATCACGAATATAAGAAAAAAAATTAGTTACTATGTCATGTCAATAAGTCGGAAATAGCTTGCACTTCTAATCATTTTCTTTTCATCTCTAGCGTTCTTAATATAGTCTGGGCTATCCAGCTAATGGTCGGATGGCTTTACTTTACTTTTCTCAAAATTTTAGATTACTTCACACACCTACCTACCAAAAAAATTCTAAATCTCTCGGACTATACTAGCTCTCTCGCGTCCACGCGCGTTGACGAACGACGCCGCGTCGAGCGTTGCAGTGTGCCAATCGCCGTATAGTTAGCATATTTAATGCTGTAAGGCGATTGGCACACTGCAACGCTCGACGCGGCGTAGCGCGTCGACGCGCGTGGACGCGAGAGAGCTAGTATAGTCCGAGAGATATTTGAATTTTTTTGGTAGGTAGGTGTGTAAAGTAATCTAAAATTTTGAGAAAAGTAAAGTAAAGCCATCCGACCATTAGCTTAATAGCCCAAACTATATTAAGAACGCTAGAGATGAAAAGAAAATGATTAGAAGTGAAAGCTATTTTCGACTTATTGACATGACATAGTAACTAATTTTTTTTCTTATATTCGTGATCAGCGTTGAAAGTCGCTTGCAGTCTGCGTGTTCCGATAACGAGCCAAAACAGTGGTGTCGGCTCCAATACCCGATATTGGGCATCGATATTTGACTTCCTCCGATCTAGGATATCGGATATTTGATATCGGACGTCAGTTGATGTGAAAGCGCTCTAAATTTGCCGTTAAATAGTCATGTTGCATTGCAATAATATTAATTTAAAATTCGTCTCAATTCCTACACAGAAATTTCTAACAGCTCTCGGACTAAAAATCTCTCGAAAAACACGCGCGTGAATGCAGATTTCAGTGTGCCATACCTCGCGTTTTCTGCTTGTACGCGCGTATTCTGCGGCAACGCGCGTGATTGCGTTGTCAGTGTGTGGGACCCCGCGTTTTTCTATACAAAATGAGCTCCGTAGAGGCGACGAGCGCGACGCCGCGTCGACGCAACAACGCTCGACGCCGCGTCGCGCGTCGCAGTGTGCCAATCGCCTAAAAATTCCTTCAATTATTGTTTGGGCGCAGTTATCAAAAATCAATGTTTAAAAATGATTGTAACGTCATTCATTGATTCCGATAGTTCGTAAGAAAATCGGTAGATGACGCCACGTCGCCTTAAAGACGTATAAGATGGGAAATTAGAATCATATCGGGCGTGTCTCGGTAGCCGAATTGGTCAGGCATTCCCCCTGTAAGGGAAAGACTGCGGGTTCGAGTCCCGCCCGAGAAGATTCTTTTTCCCTATGTATTTGATTTGTATAGTTAGCATACTTAATGCTGTAAAAATTCCTTCAAACTTCAGTCGGTAAATGAGATACCATACGTAGATACCTTGACATGCAACGTTCTATGAAAAAGTATTACCTATCTCTAAGCGACCTGTGCTGTCCTGGAAGATACTGCCCCTTCTCAATTGAAAGCTTGCAACACCTAAGAGGTATTCGCACGTGACCTACCTATGGAGGAGAAGGGGAAAAGAAAAGTAGAGAATAACGAATGGAATGTCTTATATAAAGTGCATAATTAAGTGAGAGGATTAGGTAAGGTACACGTTCAACCTGATAAAATTCATGCTAACCCACCGTTTCCATCAGACCCATACACACTTTTGCTGGTAAACTAAATTTAATATAACTTCTTTTTATTTCCAGGCCGGTAACTACGGAAAGCCTTCCATAGGGCCAAAGGAGTCCGAGAAAAATGTGAGAAACTTCTCCGAAGAGCAACTGAGAGCGGGCCAAGGTGTCATCTCACTACAGTACGGCTCCAACAAAGGTGCCACACAAAGCGGCATCAACTTCGGCAACACGAGGCATATGTAAGCTCTAAAACGGCCACAACACCTTGTACACGACATGCTAAAGTTATAGGGATGATTCAAATTACGAAGAGGCCAAATTTTTGACTTGTGCGTTCCATACGGACCAAATTCTAGTGTTATTCAATTTTGACTGATGATAAAAACTCTTAACATACTGAGGTATGTTTCTATTTCATGTAGCACTTATTTTTTATAAATATCATCCCTATGAAGACACAAATAATTAATATGCATAGTTCTGTACTTATTAGATTCAAATAATTACTTAATGTTAGAATAGGAAGGACGTGTCCTTATAAAAAAATTGTTAAGATCTATTTGGCTTTATTTACATTCTTTCTTATTGTAGCATATACGTGACAAAAAAACGAAGTCATTCCAGAATATTGTGCCGTTTTTATTATAAATTGATTATATTTAAGTCAATTCTCATTTTATATAATGATTGTCGTTTTAAATAATGATTGTCATTTTATATAATGATTGTCTAAGTTACATATTCTAGTTTTGCTTTTCATTGTACTGCATGTGCCAATTATCACATTTTTTTTATTTCCTATGAAAATTTTAATTGTTATCAAACAGTACAATTAATAGAATTATAAATTCTTTTATAGAAATACTTGTGCCTTCGAACTCCATAGGAGTTTAGACTATGATTTTAAAGGTGTCTAACAAAGAAAATATTTATAATCGCTTTGAATAATATCAGGGTTTCCTTCTATTTTTTATTATTTATTAAAAATAAAAATTAATCATTCCATTATATATTTAGTCTGTTAGTAGATACCTACACACTGTGATTAATGATTCTTTACATTCTATACCTGTATTTTCGTATAGTTGTGAACGTATATATTTGATGATGACCCGTAATTCTAGCTAAGTAAGTTTCATGAAGTACTCTGCTTTGTGGAAGTACCTACGTAGAAAAATAAAATTTAAGTACTCTAAATTGTGTTTTTCTTTCCTATTAACCTTATCGTCAAATAACAATTCTGCGATGTATGATTTGTGATTGATATGGTCATTTAGGTACATTAATAGGTAGATTAGGTAGTATTAGTACCTACTCTACTCAGACTTAAAGAATAACATATTAGTAGTAAAAAAAAATCAGTACATCCATGATTATGGCGCTTGCAACGGCGCTGAAATATTGGATGCTCAAAAATAATTACAAGCATGGTAAATAGCCCGGCGAGTATTTTACTAATAATTACAAATCTGCGCCTGAAATAATTAAATAGCAAATAAACAGTACGCAACTAGGTATCTATCTGTCTTCAGTAGGGTACAATTGCGGTGTCATCAACATTACGGTGCCAACAATACCGTGTCGAACCATGCAGTTTAGTACTTCCTGTCTTTGTAACAAGACGATAAAGAATTAGTATCTTCTGCCTACACACATACATTTTTCTTCCTTAAATCCCGGTTCCTATAAAAAGGGCGTGTAAAGCATCTTTTGAAGGCATTTTAGGCTCGTCAGCTTCTGGTAGCACATACCTTCTAGACTTCCTCCTAGCTTCGTATAATCCAGCGGAGTGCAGTCAGTTGACGAACGGTATAAATAAAAAAAATACTATCAAACACTGCTGCCCCCCGATATATTATTTTCGTGCCCGGTCGGTCGCGACCCGCAATTTGGGATACGTTGATAAATAAGACGATAGTAAACATCATAATCTTTATTGCATGTGGTCATACCTACTGATTTCCTCGCAAATAATACATTGTTGTTAATTACATCATCACATCACTCAAAGATTTGGTGCAGTTTTGGTTTTTGAATTTGCACCGGCTTACTTTTGTACCAACAGTTTAATTCCTATTTTATGATACCTAGGTACTGTTAAAACTTACAGTTAAAATAAACCCACTACATAAATGAAGAACTCCCTGCCAGCTCACGTGTTTCCTTCTTCCTACAGTCCCGGGTCCTTTAAGCGGGGTGTGAAAGGGCATCTAACGAGGCCGTCAAGCTGAGTGCCACCACTGTTAACATGGTATACGTTTACGATGGTGACCTTCTTTCTGAGACTTTGCCTTTAGTTTAACATCAGGCGAGGTGAAGTCAAATTGACGTGTCCTTTAGAAAAAAAAAGAAGTAAATCTGACTTATACAAACAGGCTGGCAACTTTTGTATTTTGCCTGATTTAGTATTCATAAGTATTTCTACAAACTAGGGCGTTCTTCCTCGTCATTTGTCCATATTTTCTCACCTTATCTTCCCTGGACTACGATACACATTTCAAGACCAAAATCATCCAAATCCGTCCAGCCGTTCGTTAGCTTTATTTAGTAACATAATTAAACGAACAGGAATTCATATTTATAGGTGTAGGTACTTACCTACCTACCGAACATAGGTGCATATCTACATAATAAAGAAGAAGCACGTTTTCTAGAAGTTCTCGAGCAAAGTTAGTCTATCTAGACTAGCTGCCTGCTTTAACTTTGTTGATAGGTACACAGCTGCGGTAGTTGCTTCACAGAAAAAAAAACGAAGTTCAGTCAAAAACGCAGTTAGACTGGTAAAGCGGAGCCCAGACTCCGAGCTGATAGCTTCAAATGCGACTGGAATTAACGCTAGGATGAAGAAGAACGTGAATGTAAGTAGGTACATCTGATTTTATATAAAACTAGCTTTTGCCCGCGGCTCCGCCCGCGTGGATGTCGGTTATCGCGACCAAACATAGCCTATGTCCTTTCTCAAGATCTAATCTACACCTATACCAAATTTCATCAAAATCGGTTCAGTGGTTGAGGCGTGAAAGCGTAACATACAGACAGACAGACAGAAAGACAGACAGAGACAGACAGACAGAATTACTTTCGCATTTATAATATTAGTAAGGATTCTCGTGTCACAGTTTTTGTTGCCATACTCCTCCGAAACGGCTTGACCGATTTTGATGACATTTTTTGTGCTTATCCGGTATCTATGAGAATCGGCCAACATCTATTTTTCATCCCCCTAAATGGTGCAGCGGGAACGGGATCTGACGCCACGAGGGCAGGAAAAAATTAGCGGTACGAAGTTCGCCGGGACAGCTAGTCTATATATATAAAGATCAATGCCACTTTTCGTTGTAATGTTATAACTCAACAACGCCTTTACCGATTTGGCTAATTTTGGTCTTGAATTATTCGTGGAAGTCCAGGAAACGTTTGTACGTAGAGAAAAATTCGAATAATTGCCGGGAACTGACATCCACGCGGGCGGAGCCGCGGGCAAAAGCTAGTACTGTATATTATACAGGGAAATTGCAATATCCCTGCGCCTATCAGTGAGTGCAGCAGTGGGTTGACCTGACGTGCCTTTAAATAAGTACCTGGGTAGTTAACCTTGATAATGGTGATCGCTTTTAAACGATGTCATTGCGACAGTACTGTTACAACAAACAAATAAGATAGTAGGTAACTACTTATACTTATCACTTCTTATACTTACCTAAGTAGGTAAGTACGTAGATGTTAACTCAGTTCACTGAATTCCATTTTCTTAGATAAGCCTGCTGGTAACAAATTAACTAGCCATTTGATAATTTTCGACTGGTAAACAGATTAGACATGCTGTCAGAAGTTAATCTACGCGAATATTTCACACTAGCCGACTCGTTCCGGCTTCACCCGGAAAAATTTCGTATTCCATATTTTGATGGTTTGGTGACCTAAATGACGAACTTTCCATACAAACGTTTATCACCTATTTGACCCAGCAACACTATGGGCCGGTGCCCGAGTATTTTCAGTATCCTCAGATATCAACAATTACGTGTGGGTATGTCCCCAGCCTTATTTTGTTCGAAATCTCATAATCTCTGTGAAAAGTTTAACATGCTATGTATGACACTGAAACAAAAGACATGCCAATGACGTCACGTAACATAATATGACAGGGATGAATGTATAAGAAGAAAAGAGATACGAAATGTAATTGACAGACGTAATACGTCACAATAAATCATATTACTCAAAAATGCACTCTAACCACAAGGCTTAAAATGGTTTTTTCATCATTGGTAAGACAATTTTCACCATTATTTTGACTGGTAAAGAGCGTCTTGCAGCCCACTGTGCATCTCGGTGATGTGTGCGTGCACGGCTGCGTCTGTATTTTGACAGATTTTGAGTCGTGCGCTCCGCGACTCGGCCCTTAAAGTTAAATTTTGAAAAATGCTGATAAAAGTTTTCATTTATTTCTTAAAAGACACAGGTTTATGAAATTTAATGCAGTGCATCTAGCTCTGAAAATGACGGTCTTTCATACAAACTTCCATCCCTTATTTTACCCCTTTAGTAGCAGAATTTCCAATAATCCTTTCTTATTGGATGCTTACATCATAAAATACATCTACAGTGAAAATTTCAAGTTTGTAGGTACAACGGCTCTGCGTTGATGTATCAGTCAGTCAGTCGGGACAAGTAATTTATATCTGTATACCTGCCTAGGGCACCTACTTTGAATAAAATCAAACTATATTTTAACACAATCCTTCACGGTTTGCTTACATTTTTTTTATACAGGATACGTCAATTTGACTTCACCTCGCCTGATGTTAAGCTAAAGGCAAAGTCTCGGAAAGAGGGTAACCATCGTAAACATGAACCATGTTAACAGTGGTGGCACTCAGCTTGACGGCCTCATTAGATGCCTTTTCACGCCCCGCATAAAGGACCCGGAACTGTAGGAAGAAAGAAAGAAGAAGGAAGGAAGGTAAGACGGAAGAAGAGAGACACTACTGCGTCGTCTCCGTTGCCAAGAGTGCACCGCATATAATATATGTAGGAGATATCTATGACATAATACTTAAGTATGTAACGAACAGCTCATTTTACAGTGTTCAAAGTAGGCAAAATACTTGACTATTTGATCACTTTAGGCACCCCCAACATGGTGTTATCACTGTTGTTTGTTTTGCAGAGAGGGCACATGCCAATTTGTTTGATAACCTCGTAAAATATTCCAATATTATTATTTATTAAGATAATACACTCAAGTCAAACGTATTAATTGCTTTTATTAACTTGTAAACAGGATGGGACTGAGATGGTAACAAAACAGCTTCAGTAATTAAATGAGGTAAGTTTGTAGGTAAGTAGTACCTACTCAATAGAAACGGCGGTAGCAGTTCTCCCCCAAGGCAGGGAAAACTTTTAGCAGATAAGAATGAAGCGGGTTCTCCGAGCTCAGGGTCTGTGTGGTAGATACAGGTACTGTGGGTTGGACCGATTGTATCTCTAGCAGACAGGCTGGCGTGCCCTCATTCCACACCCTTGGGGGCCAAAGTGGCAGACAGAGTGTACCGAGTCCGACTAGATTTTTGATGAAAAATTAAGTAGGTATAGGATGAATTTGTTGCGTTAAAAGAACACTATCGTCTCGTAATTTTTGTAATTCAACTATTTCTGTAGCTACTTTGAGATTATACCTAGGTACTCAAAGTTTCTGTATCATATCTAAAGCGGCTATATCCACACGCTGGCCGGGCGTAGGCCAGCGCCAACGTGTAGACAGCATATTTGCCTAGACTGGTCATCGGTCATCGCTCGGTGTCGCTCGCCTGCCAAATTTCAGTAATCAACGGGCTGCCACACCGAAATAACGGTATTGATACTATGATTCTTTTCTCGTATGTAGGTATGCATGAAAACCAGCCTTTAACGTAGGTACCTAATTATGACATGTTTTTAACACGTTCGCGCGCGGTAATTTTACACTATAGGTACCGAAAATCACAAAAAATTCCATACATTTTAAAAGCGCTGTTTACGTAGGTACTGTCGAAACACAATGTACGAAAATGTCATGTACGGGTATAACCGTATGGTGCGTCCACACTTGCGACACGGACAACGGACCGGACATCTCGTGACATCGCTACAGTACATGAACGCTAAGTGTGGACGGGTGAACGGCTCGACCCGTGACCCGTGACACCGTGACCGTGTAAGTGACAAGAGTGAGTTTTAGGTGACAATGCATGAAGGCTCCATCGCGATAGGTTCGGGAGGCGAGAGCGGGAGGCGGAAGGCGGGAGGCGGGAGGCGGGAGGCGGGAGGCGGGAGGCGGGAGGCGGGAGGCGGGAGGCGGGAGGCGGGAGGCGGGAGGCGGGAGGCGGGAGGCGGGAGGCGGGAGGCGGGAGGCGGGAGGCGGGAGGCGGGAGGCGGGAGGCGGGAGGCGGGAGGCGGGAGGTGGGAGGCGGGAGTTGGAGTCGGAGTCGGAGTCGAAGAAGAACTCAGACTTACAATATTACCTTTGTGGGATCCCATTTTTCGCATAATGGTTTTTGTCTTAATTTAAATTGTCATAATAAGTTAGGCTTAATTTTCTTTGTCGTATTATTAGTGTGCCATAACTGGTTTTTAGCATACTGTGTTATTAAGCATAAATATTGTACCTATATCCTAATGTTTTTATTCATAACTTTGATATACATAAAGTTGTAAAGCATATTGTTTATTTGTCTAATAGTAAGTTATTTGGCATAATGTTCAAAAAGCTTTTAGGAAACGTACTGTACGAATTGAGAAAGCCCCTGATTCCGACTTGGATAGATTAGGTAAGAAGGCTAATGCAGGAGCGGAGCGGAGCGATTATTTTAAAACCATGTAGAACTTTATTTAGTTAAAGCAACAGAGCAAATCAAAACACTTAGTGTCAGATTAATGTGTGATACCTACCTCCGATCAGGAAGTTAAAAAATAAATTTATTTCTACCTACAATTTGATGCGCCTACAAGTTTCACGAGAGCAATGTATAAAATAGTGTAATATTGTTATTAAAAAGTTATATCGTAACACCGTACATTGTCTTGACGTTTGTTCCGTGTCTGACATTTCCTTTGAGTGTTCGGTATGGATAGAGGCGTGTCAGTAGCCTGTGACATTGTCCGCGTGACAAAAACCCGTCCACAATAACGAACTGACACGCGTGTCTGACACGGTCACGGAGTACTGTACGGCGTAAATGTCACAAGTGTGGACGCACCATTATACGGCTAGTACAAACGCAATGGCGACAGTCGTAGTTCATCTTTGTGCAGACTCACACATAGGTATCACATACCGGTCACGATTCAATCCCGCCTAGCGCATTGCATTTTGACAGTTGTCGCTTGTCCGTCCCTTACACAGAATGCCAGTGGAAATGTGTTCTTTAAATCTTATTGAAATTTAACTGCTTATGCCGTACTGAGCATACGAAGAATTTGAAAATTTACGGCAATACCCGTACTGTCAAAATTTGAAATGAAGAAGAATACGGTCTTAAGCGTTACCGCGCGCGAACGTGATAAGCAGCGCAGCATTAGTAGACGTGTCTGTTTGAACTCGTTAGGTAATAAAAACAACAGAACTTATATATTTTATTTTGTACTATTTTTGAGATATTCATGAGTGATGCCTACAGCTGTTTTTATTGGTAAATAATTAATTAGCAATCACCAGGCTGGACTCTATTATTAACATGGGATATGCGAACCATTAAAAGAACCAATGTACCAGGTAGTTATGGTATTTAGGTACTCAATGCCCATATTCAAAAATAAATACTGTCCAATTACTTACTATAATAATGGTTGATAATAAAAAATTGATAAACATTAATTAATCAATTAACACGTTCGCGGACGTTTCTATTTATTTTGTAACATCACTTTGACACTACTTTTTTGTATGAGATGGTTGAGCCGAAAATAAAAGATATTATACTACTTATCACATATGCGGTAGCCTAGTGGTATGGGTAATGGACTGCTGAGACGAGGTCTCGGGTTCGATCCCAGGTTTACCATGGCACACACCAATGACTTTTCGATGCTTTTCGAAGTTATGTGTGTATTTATCGCAGGTGTATAAGTGCCCGGTTAATGGCAATAGGCTCGCCACCTATTACATTGGGACATAAACATAAACTGGCGAAATGTGGGTGCTAGCACCTCTGCCTACCCCTTCGGGGAATACAGGCGTGAGTTTATGTTATGTTAACATAAAATTGCAGAGGCTATACCCTTCGCCGGTGCTAGCCACTGCGTCGCTGTTCTTTATGTATCAAATTATTAAAATAACTATGCACCGGTTATAGCCTTCATATGCTCTAGCCGTTGCGTTCTTACTAATGGTCAACACGTCCATTGAAAGTGTACACCGGCTATAACCTTTGTCTGCTAAAGACGCTACGTCCCTATTAAAAGTAAGTATGTTAAATTATAGGTCACACCGGGTATAGCCGACGCCTGCTATAGACGTTTCGTCAATTGTAATAGGCGAAATGTTTACTAAATAGGTCACACCGGTTATAGCCTGCGCCTGCTGTAGACGTTAGGTCCCTAGTAATTTAATAATATTTCTGCAATATTGATACACCTGGTATAGCCTTCGTCTAGAGCACTGACTGACCTCCGTCCCCGATGAGCGCGGGCCTTGGAGTGACGGGTGGGAGCCGCCTGTCACCCCAGCAGAAGCAGGCCACGGCGGCGGCGCGCTGAAAAGCACGCCTCCCCATTCCGGGGGTGAGTCGGGGACACCGTTGCCCCGGGCCAGACCGTAAGGGATATGTCGATGACAACCTCACCCCCGGCCTAGCACCACGACCCACAGTCGGCGTGCGGTTTTAGTCGGTTCGAGTCCGATATAACCTCCCTTTCCGGCTCTAAAGGTATAGCCTTCGTCTTAGAGCCAAAAAGAACACTGCGCATGTCTGGAGCGGGGCCAAATTCCGAAGATGTGGAAGACGGGGAAACTTGTCCTCATCGACATCCGGTGGACGAGCCTTTCGTGGTACCAAATTTCACGAAGAATTCTGTAAAAGTAAAAGTATTGAACTATGTCTAAGAAAAATACGAATAATATTAATAATTCATACTACTTTATTAGACGATCGCGCGCGAAACTCTTCTAAATACCCGTGTCCTCCTCGCGGGTCACTTCCCAGCCGACTGACTAAATCGCCGTACAGAGGCCACTGCTATAGCCTTTGTGACACTGTGAGTGCGCACACGTACACATATAAGTGTTTGTGTTTATAGGTGTGAAAATGTTCGACGGCCATAACCGGCGCGTCATTTCAAACAAATTGCAATAGAAGGCTGTAGCCGGCGCGTCCGCGAAAGTGTTAACTTAATAATTTGAACCTACCTAAATTTATTAGTCTTGAGGATCAAGACGTTCTCGAAACCTATAAAATACTAACTGATAACGAACTGACATTTAAAAATTGTTAAGTACCCTAAAAAACTTTTGAAAAAATGATTTGACGTAGTGTATTCAAAGTCTATGATTTGTACTGTTTTCGTTGGCCAGAGTCTATTATATTACTATACTCTATGGTCTATTTGGCCGAGTGAAGCCAAGCGCCAACGTGTGTAGAGCTCAATGGCGTACTTGTCTTCGCTCGCCGTCGCCGTCGCTCGTGATCACTTTACCTCACTTCGGATGGTTGTCGGTTTTCGTACACAAATCAAAAGAGCTCGTCTTCGTCCGCGCTTGGCCAACGTGTGGGCAGCTCTTCAGATACTTCTAGTCTGTCACTTCAGTCTATATTATATAGTGCGTCAAGAAAGTCGTGAAATTAATGTTGGAGGAACTAAAATTTTTCCTTGTACTTGCAACACTCAATAACTGTCAAACTGACTAATCAGTTGTCAATATCAAGGCTCGTTGGAGATGTTTCGTATATTATTTACGTGTATTTAATTACTGTTCATAGGATAACAGTTTTGAGTGTAAAAATGTATTGATATGTGAATAAGAGTTGTGCGAAACGTGTCGTATTCAAAGTATTTCAGGGATATAGTATGCAACACGGCAGAAGTTCAAGCCGGCAAGCTGCTTGCCGACTTTGACGATTTTGATGGCCAAAATGCTAAACTAACCAGTACGTACATATACTTTAATGTTAAACAAGGTATGAAAAGTGTAATCTATAAAAAAATATATAATTTAAGTAAATATTTTGTGTTTCAAAGCATTGTTTTCATTTATTGTGGATATGTCAATATCCTACGATTATAACAAATCATAGTGCATCACTTTGACGTTTTTGAACATTCTTGATCTAGGTAATTTGTATTAACCACTTAGGCCCAAACTAATTAAAAAATACTCGAGGTATGAATACAGCTGTATTTATCCAGGACGTTTGTATTTGTTTCAGATTTTCAAAAGTACATTTCAAGACATATCATTTCAGGATGATGATATTGCCAGTGAGTCGGAAACTATCGAAGATAAATTAATTACTTATGGAGTTTCAAGCAGCATTTCAGGTGTTCAATACTCATATCAATAAATTATTCTTATAAAAGTTAATTGTTTTAATTTTTAATCCATACTAATATTATAAATGCGAAAGTAACTCTGTCTGTCTGTCTGTCTGTCTGTCTGGACCACTGGACCGATTTTGATGAAATTTGGTATAGGGGTAGATTAGACCATGAGAAAGGACATAGGCTATGTTTGGTAGCGATAACCGACATCCACGCGATCGGAGCCGCGGGCAAAAGCTAGTATTATATATATCGTGAAAATTTCGACTGTCAAGCCATCACGGTTCATGACAGACCTTAGTGATAGGGTCCCATTTTTTTCTTTGGGTGTGATATAGTGATATAAAACATGCAACTTTACTTTTCGGCGTGGTCATAGAATATGGTGAGACGAGTATTTAATGGAGAATGTGTGGGTTGTGGGTGAATGTAGAACTATCTACCGCATGGATTAGACGATGACGTGACGACGGACGTGCAGTGTGTGATTTAGTCAGTCTGTGATCACGGCTGGTTAATCTGGTCGAAACTTCAAGCAATTCAACCGTACCATAATCGTGTTAATTTCTGTTAAAATTATTTTCGGTTCCATATATTAATAATACCTAAATAAAAGTCTGCGACAGCCTAGTGGTATGGGTAATGGACTGCTGAGATGAGGTCTCAGGTTCGATCCCAGGTTTACCATGGCACACACCAATGTCTTTTCGATGCTTTTCGAAGTAATGTGTGTATTTATCGCAGGTTTATAAGTGCCCGATTAATGGCAATAGGCTCGCCACCAATTACATTGGGACCTAAACATAAACTGGCGAAATGTGGGTGCTAGCACCTCTGCCTACCCCTTCGGGGAATACAGACGTGAGTTTATGTTATATGCATATATAATGTAAATAAAAGTAAAAAAAAATTACTGCCGTGATTCATTTTTCACTTTCATTTGTTTATTATCTTTAGAGGTATGTACTATATTTAACTTTATACCATAAAAAAACAACAGATCAAGACTGTTCAGTTGTAGTATGACAGGGATACCAGATTAAGCGCAGCAGCGCCACCCTTAATTTTCACGACTTTCTTGACGGGCTATACGTTAGTCGCTTGCATTGGTGTTCGGCGAACTTATCGAACGTGTGGACATTAGGCATTTGCGTTGCACAATTTGCTGACGCTCGCGTTGGCCTACGCTCTGCCAGTGCCAGCGTGTATAGCGGCTTTACATGCACAACACAATATACTGTATACGCTCAAATACCTACACTCCGTATAACAGCAGTGGTCACAGTGGTACCCACTTACTTAGGTACCTATCTATATAGCTAGTACCTAATTTAAAAATACCTTCATATAGGTGCGTCTAGGGTACAGAAAACATAATAGGTATATCATAAGACAACAATAACACAATATAGGTAGGTATGTAAATAAATTGACGATTCTTTTAATTTTTGTACATTTTAGAACGAAAGAAAAACTTGTTGACTGCTGTTGAAGGTGCCAAAAATTCGTGACCTCTCATTGGTGGAAATGCAAACTGAGCTATCATGTTATCAAGGTCTTTTATTTTCATTGGCTAAAACTGCCACCAGCTGATTATGATGTAAAGGAAAGTCAATGTTACATTGACAGAATGCTTTTCCTCGAGTTTTATTTCTTCAAATTATATGTAAACATGCCAATTATTGTTATCTCTTAATTTCAACAGTGATAATTAATCGAGATTAACAGTGATGATTATCTTAAGATCTCTTGCATAAGTTAAAATGTTTTACCAATGTTACCTTGGCGCCAAAATGCCAAAGTATGGTTGGAGATATACAACGTAATAATCAGATTTTACGCTACTTAATAGTATGTCGCAATCTGAAAACACATTTCCTAACGGATGGGCGATCGACACTCCGCCTGACCTGAAGAACTCTGATGATAAAGACGTAAGTGGTCCCCTGCGGCGTTGTTTACTTCACTTCATCGATAAATGCGTCCTTTAGGTTGACCTTATCGTCATTAACGCGATTCCTCGATTAGTATGTTATTCCTAGCTTCTGTTTATGGAAAGAACGCAAATACTGCTTTTATCAGTTTAATTAATAACTATATACGCATATATAATATTGATTCATGAGAATAAAATTACGCCAATAACCTAAAAATCTATGATAAGCTTTCATAATAATTACGTAGGTACTATATTATTTAGATTTATTAAATCAAAGTTGTACGTCAATGCTAGTGATGAAAAACAAGTTCATAATGGCAGTATACTGATCTGTGTTATATAAATAAGTTTAATCTTCTACAATACATGAATAAATATGACATATTTATTATTATTGTACAGAACAATCACACACCCCCATTCAGAACTCTCACCCATACAAATAAAGTAGGGTGGGTGTCATCTCAATATGGGATAAATGTTTTTTTGCAGTGGCATGTTATGCGGTGACCACTTAATACATTATAAAAGTAATGACTGTACAAAAGATAGTATGGCCAGGCCCTCGATTCTACCAAAGCAAAACCACAGACACTGCAAAAAAGGCCTTGAATTTTAGACTTTAACACATTGCAGTTTAAGTCCAATATTAAATGACTTATTGCAGAGTGAATGAAAAAGTATAATGAAACTCATTAAATTTAATTTTGGACTTTAGATATATAGACATAAAGTCTAAAATTGTGGTACAGTCAACTACAAAAGTAGCTTGACAAATTCTAATTTATTGAACACTGTGGCCCTTAAACCATACCGTCACCTCAGTGCTTGTTTGTCCTATCTACCATTGGTTACATTTTACAGTGAGAAGTTTTTTTATCCCTATTTTTATAATAACCTTTAGTTTGTAGATTCTAAGGAATTACTTTGTAAATGAGTTGTCTATGAATACATTATTATAATGTTATGTATAAAATGGTGGTTAATTGTACCTTATTTTACAGTTACTATATGGAGATAGAACAAATTTGCACAAATATAATTACGAATGTGGACTTAAAACAATACCTCGATAAAGATAGAACAAAAAGACTGTTTTAATTTTTCGTGCTTAACTGGTCTATGTGTCAGATTTATATACAGGATGATGTATTTAGTATTTTAGGTGATAGGATTTAACTCGCAAATAATAAATGCATTTTAAACAAAAGTTTTTATTTATAGTTATTTTTCTAATGATTTTAAATGCTTATAGCTAATAGAATACATGTTTCCTTGCTTGCCTTTTGATGCTCCAAAAACTTTTTGTTTACCTTGAGTATATATCTGTTTGGAGTGTCTTCTATGTAGTCTTTTTCAGCAACATCATGATTTACAAAAAGCTTTTTCTTAACTTTTTCAAGCCTGTTAAGGATATAAAACAAAAAAAAATATTATAATAACTAATTATATTTTTTTAAAACATTAAATAACAGTCGATCGATAGTTTGCACTGCAAAAAGCAGAAAGCAAAACCCTGTAAACTGATTAAGCTTCAGAAAGTTCAATACATTGATAAAAAAATAATTCAATGTAATAACATAATCGAGCAAGGACATCAGTGTAGCTACAGAGTACCTAAGCGTAAATTATATGTGGAGTAAGTAAGCTAAGTAAAAATATGACGTGATTGGCTTCGTTTTGATCAGCATTTATTTTTACATACAACTGTATTGTGACAACAAGATGAGCTGATGCTGATAAATGAATAAAATATCAATGAGAAAAAAAAAGATGCTGACAAAAACAAAAGTCAAATTGGCGTGTCCTATACAAAAAAAATCGTGCTTTTTACATTTTTTTTTATAAAAATCAATAGTATATTAATCGTAGAATAATAATAATTGAAAATAAAAATCTAGGTGTAAATTATTTTCAATAAAAAAATTGCCATAGGCCACGGTAACCACTTTCCATAAGGTGGGCCATGTGCTTATCTGCTACATATGTGGTATAAAAAATTGTTCAAGCAATCAATATCCTTCAGTGTTTTAATTTAACGCAAAACAGAGTGAAGTAGTTGTTATCGAAGCGTTTAAGCACCACAACCAATGTTAGTTATAATAATAATTTTTAAATACCTTCATTGTACTTACATACCAAACAACTTTCTAGGAGTTGGCAGAAGTATGAAAAAAACTAGGTTTGAAAATTAGGACACATTACATTAATCAATAAGGCATACTTCTTATAACGATGAAAAAGGATCGTTGAGCCACGCAGTCGAACATACCTGTTATGTCCGACTGCGGGGCTCATAGTTTAATAAAAAACAACATACTGTGTAAAATTCAGAACGGAATCGAGCGTAAATCAAAAAGTACTTACTGCTCTGTTTGCGGCTGCGTTTGTTCATTTATTTTGCTCCTATAGCTTGTTCTAGACATAATTTAATGTCTGTCGAACACAATTTTACTAGAAACAACAATTTCAATAATATTTTTGCATTTTTTCGGGAGCAACGAAGCGAATCTTACAATGTCTCCAGCCACAATGACAAATCAAACAAAATGGCAGACATGGCGTCATGGGCTGTGATTGGTCGATTGAGTGGACATAGAACACTCAAGCACTCAACATTTGTTATGATGTAGGATATAAAACAAACAGTGGACATAGAGCAAACAAGCACAAAATATTTTTTACAGTGTTGTGTCACAGATAAAATTTAAATGTCTTTTTTTCTATATTATAGCAAAAAAGTTTAAAAAATTTCTTAACCAATAAGATTGAAATTTGAGTCTTAACAATACTACATTTAAAGTTAATTTTCTGTAAATTTGGTAGATAGAACAAATAAGCACTGAGGCGACGATACATAAAATTGTGAAAAAAAAAAACATTGAATATGTAAATTAAGTTTGTCTTCTGGGAATCATAACACTTCATTTACTATAGACAGATGCATTCCAATATAAAAAAGATTTGTAAAATATTTTAGTGTTAATCAACTTATGGCGTTGACTGTACAACAGTGGTTTAGCTACAGTAGAATGAAGGGCCAGGACGGGTGTGAATGTTGAGATGAATGAATAAAAAAAACTCAAATATAGGATGAGTCTGAGAAGATGATGAGGTAATATACTACTAATATTTTAAATGATTATGCTTCTGACGATCAAAAATAATAAACAAATATTTTTTCCACACAACACTATCTAGACCCATGGTAAGCTTTTATAGCTTGTGTTATGGAATCTAGAATGCGGATAAACATACTTAGATACCTTTTTTTATAACTTTGTTTATTACTTAATCATACTTGACGGCTGAACAAATCTGGCCGAAATTTGGCACAGGTATAGATTATAGTCTGGAATAAAACATAGGTTAGAATCTCATGGGTTGCAGCTATTGGAATAGAATTCCACACAGGTTTAACTGCAGGCAGTTAGTATACATATTTTTTTATGGTTTTATTTATTTTATTATACTATGTAATTAGTTTTCTAAAGTACCTGTGGTAATAAACAACATAGTTTCAATGTTAAAAATTTTAAAATAAAAAAATATAATGGTTTCATTATATTTCTGTTCAATGCCTCTATAATGAAGTGAAACATTCATGTCTGGGAGTGATGGTTGATGACCTCTGATCTCTCATTTTTGTTATACAGATAAAGATGATTTCATTATCGGACCATAGTTAAACAGAGTTTGTCATTGTCTTGAACTAATATTGTAGGGATGCCATCTCTGTAATTGTTTATTACTTTTATTTATTACATACTAGCTGATTCCCATGGCTTCACCCATGTGGAAATCTGTCCTCTTCCCCCTTTGCCCATGGATTTTTTACATAAGCATAACATAACCTCACGCCGGTATTCGCCGAAGGGGCAGAGGTGCTAGCACCCACATTTCGCCAGTTTATGTTTAGGTACCAATGTGCGAGCGAGCCTATTGCCATTAACCGGGCACTTATAAACCTGCGATAAATACACATAACTTCGAAGAGCATTGAAAAGTCATTGGTGTGTGCCATGGTAAACCTGGGATTGAACCCGAGACCTCGTCTCAGCAGTCCATTACCCATGCCACTAGGCTACCGCAGATCTTTTTACATAGGACTTGTGAAAATTAAGGAACATTATGAAAAAAAAACAGTTCAATTGTTCCAGAGCTGTTCTTTGGCTTTCCTTTGGTGGTAGGAATGTCAGATGGTGGCGCTCCCTTAGTAGTTTAACTGAATAAAATTAGATAGAAAGAAGATAAATGGCCTGGGATGTGAGGAAATTGATTTTAAGAGTGCATTAACACCCACAGGACCCTACACCAGCAGGACGGGTTTTTATATTTTTGAAACTGCTCAGTGAACCTATTTTTATAAAATAAATAAATATTTATAACTTATACCAGTAAATAAAATATATTATGCAGCTACCTGTAGTATTTTTAACTTATTCAACCAGAGGGGGAAATTGGAATTATTATTAAAAAGCTAAAATATAAACCAAAGTAAGTACCTAGGTAAACATTATACAGATAAAATATTTTTTAGCCTGTATCAACTTCAGTGGGGGAAATTGGAATTACTTATTATTTAAATTGAAACCTAAGTGAGTAGGTATATGAAAATACTTTGTAAAATAATAATTAGAAAAGAAAAACATTATCTGTACGAAATAAAAAAGCAAAGGAAAAAAATTATGAAGTTAGTTCCTTACCCCCAAGTCTCCTTGTGTTAACCTCGGTCGCATCTGAGGCTTTACTTCAAATTCCGAGGGCGGCTGAGCTTCAATATTTCTCGTTAAGTGACTGCTATCAGACCTTCACAATCCATTGGCTATATTGATGAATTGAAGTCAAACCACTTCTTGGAATTTTTAGGACTAACTACAACTAATCTACCCGTAACAACTGCCATTAGATGTTCGAATGGCTTACCTCCTAATATCCGATGTCTTTGGCCCAAAAATTCATAAGTTCCACAAAACGGCTTTTTTCAATAATGTTGTAAATTTAATGTTTGTTTTGCTTTAATTTGAATTAATGGAATCATCTACTAACTCTAATATTAGTAATTAACCGTAACCGTTAATCATTTTGTCAACAATAATGTTGTTTGGTATATTTATCATTAGTAATCTTATCTTTTCGGGACTTATCATCAATTCAGGTCTGATTGAATAAAATGCGCAACTCTAGGTAATTATAGTTATTTCTATAAATACATTATCTACTGTAAAAACGTGTGTAGCCTACAGAAACGCTGTTATATACAAGCGTTTGTACTATTGCGTTAATTTACGTATTGAAACAAAAGTGTAATGGTGAACAACTTAAGTTTTGTGTTAAGTGATTTTCTCACGGTAAGTTTGCCAATAATAAGTCAAAATCCTCATAAGTCAAAAAGGTCCCGGGTCCTTTAAGCGGGGCGTGAAAAGGCATCTAATGAGGCAGTCAAGCTGAGTGCCACCACTGTTAATATGGTACATGTTTCCGAGACTTTGCGTTTAGCTTACCATCAGGCGGGGTGAAGTCAAATTGTCGTGTCCTTTATAAAAAAAAAAGAAATGTTATAACAAGTTTAGATACCTAGTATGTAAACATAAAAGTGATCATTAAAATAAAACCACTTTTTACGGATTCTATCGCGATATATTTGTTATTATTTACTTTAAAAGGTTTTATTTCAATGAGTGACATTTGCTTAAACGTTAGAAAATATATTAAAAGTGATCCTAATAAAACAAGAGAACTTTGGTAAAAGCACAATTAGGTAATAAATAAATATAGGTATACACACGGAACAGAAAAAATTCTGTTCTGTGGGTATACATAACATAAATAATATGAATAAGTAAATAGATAATGCAGAAAGTTGAAGATACTTAGGCAGGAAGTCATAAAAAGAAGAGCCATTTTATTAGTATAAAGTATTGTTTTGTCCTTCATGGTGGTGACCCTATCCTATCAGAGGTACCCGTTACCCCCTAGTCGGGGCACAGATACTTATTATCGTACGGAATGGACGATCGCGACCTTTCACCCTGTCAGCTCACCCGCGATGCTTACGTCCCCCGTCTGGCGCTGATAGCAACTCATATAAATTAACGGTTATTATCCCCCCGCTCATTACTTGCTCGGTACTCGTTCATACTATCAGTTTGCGCGCTATCCGACGTTTCTGAACTAATCTTGTAAACCTTTTGTTTAATTCGTGACTTATTCAATTCAATTATTGTTCAATTTTTGCAGTCCTCATGGCTAAATTCGCAAATAGTGGTTTTCTTTCTCCTTACTAGTTCATGTTAGTGTTGTTTATTGTTGTGAACTTTTGAGAAAACAACCGTTTTCGGAAGCATATTGGGAAGGATTTGCTCTTTTCAAAAATTAACAGTGGCTACAGCATACATGCATTTATCGAACGAGCTGTTGCAAACCATGACAATTACTTTAATGTTCCGAATCAATCCTATCTACTACTCGGACTATTCGGATACGATTTAGGTCTATACCTGAAACTTTATCGGCGGAAAAGCTATTTCTGTCATTGGCTGTTTCAATTTGAATATTACAAGTTCGGAGTTTACCCTAAAGATATTACTTGACGAAGGTTCCTTCCTGCAATAAGCAAAAATTCATTGAATTGGTTGTACTTTAATAAAACCCAAGATGGATATTGTGGCAAATGTAAGTAACAGTAATGTACAATGATAAAATGAGTCCGCCATTATCTTTAAATTAACTCGTTCAAGACCCGTAAAAGGGTCACAGTGTATCGCTATTTGATTAAAGCCAATATTATACTAACGAGATTTTTTTTTCACAGTACCACCCGGTGTTCAAGGCGTTCCTTGCCGGATCTTTCTCTGGGACTTTCAGTACTATACTGTTCCAGCCTTTGGATTTGGTGAAGACCCGGCTACAGAACCCTAGCCAACATGTTGTTGCGGCGGCGGTCAAGTGAGTATAAAAATCATAAAATCCTACATTTTAACTTACTACTACTAATACTTAGTTTATTGGTTTCGTCACAATAGGTACAGAAACACTTTTTTATCGTTAATTGAATTTCTTTTGATAATTATTGACCTAACACCTCGTTCGTCAGATCTTGATTAAAAAATATTCTTGAAATTTATCTTGTTGCTACTTTACTTTATTTATACGTGTCTGATTACATATTTGTTTATATCTGCTATGTATATTTATTATCTTGGTGTATTTTATTAAATGAGGTTTCATATGATCCATTTACAGTATTATAATATGTAACGAAAATTGGTTTATTTAATGGGACGGGATACGTTTGTACAAGGTGCTTCGATGGTTCGGACATCCAAACCACTGTTAAGTACAAAACTATAGTCTCATCATATCGTATTTCATCTTTACAGCAGCCGAATTCAACCCGGCATGATGTCGATTTTCTCCAACATAGTACGTCAAGATCATATTGTTGGGTTATGGCGGGGTATGGTGCCTTCTATAGCAAGATGTGTTCCTGGTGTGGGCATTTACTTTTCTTCCCTGCATTGGCTTAAAGCCAAGGCTGGGAAGTCATCTGGTGACCTGGGAGCTTTGGAAGCGATAGCACTTGGAGTAGTAGCTAGGACGATGAGCGGCGTTTTGTTGATACCTATTACTGTGATCAAAACTAGGTGAGTAATAAACTAACTTGATTATCATAAAAATGACAAAGTCGAAGGGTGTTTCTGAGGCCCCTTCAAAATTTTTGGGTCCCAAGACCTTACCTGTAAGACTCAATAAAAAACACCTGCTCTTTGACGGATGAGACCCCGGCGCTGTTTCCTCTTGAGATTTAGGGGCACCAATAAGTGCCGTTTGAGGCAAACTAAAAGGAAGGGGGGCACGCAAACCTCGGGCTCCAAGGTGACAGCCTCAGATGTAACCGGAAATTACGCTAAATTGATGATGATTTATAACAAAGAAAGAACTTCCTGATTTTTTTGAAAATGTACTCCTTATATTGCAAATTGTTCGATAGCCTAAAAATTGGTAGAAATCTAATTATCTAATGGATCATACATATTCACGTTTCTTTTGCACACTTTATTTTATCTTTGAATATTGATTTGGTTATAGGGTATGAATACCTAAGTAGGTAATAAAATATATTATCACCTACTTGGTAACTGTCGGCGGTAGAATTGGCTTATCGTACACGTTTGTCCAAGTATCTACCTTGGCTAATTACTTTATTTGCTTACGTATATTCGAAAATAACAATCTGATTATATTGAATAATATTGACTTAGCCGGTAGCTTAGCGGTTTAAGCATTGTCCCTGTAAGAGAAAGATCGCGGGTTCGAATCCCGCCTGGGCCGATCTAAACTTTTCCCTGTTTTATTCAATTGGAATAGTTAGCGTGTTAAATTATTTAAAATTTCATTCAAATCTGATAGGTCGTGTAACAATAACTATGATAATACCGGGTTACTGCGCATTACCACAAATAAACTGTATACAATGAAGTATTCAAATGTAAATTAGTTTAAAATTAATTTAGTTAGACTTATTTTTATAGGCCAAAGAAAATGTCAATCTTAGATATACAAACTCTATAGACAAAGTAAGTTGCATTACAACGCGGCGGGCGGCGTAACAAATATCTACCTACTACTTTGGTACAAGTTGACACAGACATAATATCATGTGTATATTAACATGTACAGATTGACACTTTAAAGAACACTATTGGCATTAGCTTACTCGAACATAACGCGTATTAACCCTTTTTTTTACTATACATTTTGTTAGCCCTACTGTGTCTATATATACAGTAAATGGTTATAAAATTAAAAATAAACTAAAGTAAAGCCAACGAGACAGGAGAAAAAAGGTAAGCAAAGCGACCATTACTAAGTTATGTTGCGATAACTAGCGATTATTTTCTCTGTCCTTGTCGCACATGTCACACGTACGCGACATTGGCTGAGCGACAGCTGTCGGTGCGTGTTTCGTAGTACAGGAAAGCCCTCAGCACAGCGGTTCTAAACTGTCATATCCGCCATCTTATGAGCATTTCATTCCTGTCTGGAATGAGCTTGAAGTGATACGTAATTATTTTCAAATAAAAATGTTTGGAGCCGCTGAAACCTTGTTTACCTTTTTCTCTCACTTCGTTGGCTTTACTTTAGGTTTTTCATTCATAATTATCTTCATTTTAAAGTCAATGACTTTGATCGACCTTAATTAAAAAATCCTTGATGATAAATAAGACTATATTTTTCTTTTTCAGATATGAGTCTGGAGTTTATAAATACAACAGCTTGGGAGGTGCTTTAAAAGCTATTTATAGGGCTGAAGGCATAAGAGGTTTATCATGCGGACTTGGACCAACTCTAGCTAGAGATGCTCCTTTCTCTGGCCTGTATCTCATGTTTTATACTCAGACAAAACAATCTGTACCGAAAGGTTAGTATTGTTTCCTACCAGTATGCATAGCATATTACCTAGCTACATGTTACTAATTTTATGTATAGAACTTCTACGTCGGTAAAGCTTAAAATACTTAAGACGTAATAAAATAACATGTTTGTGTCATTTGAAATACCTACTAGGTTAATTGCAAATTGTACTTTAAATGATAAAAATAAGGTCACGTCGAAATTATTTAAAAACATATTTTGACACACCTACTACTTATCTGGTTATTTTTACACACTGAACGTAATCATTAATCTATCATAATATAGATAACGTTTTCTATTCCAATAATATTTTTCCTAGTTCTATTTCCGTATAAATTGTTAAAAAATATAGTAAAATGATGCAACCCATATAAAAATTGCTAGTATTTTCTACAAAAAAACACGATAATGATATCACGCCATACCTACTTAAATTTTGATAAGATTATAATAATCTATGATCGAGCTACAATTATGAATTGGTATTTGAATGATTACTTACAATCAATAATATAATTATCGTTATAAGACGATAACATTCGTACGTCATAAAAACGCCTTTTTATTTATCATAACTAGCTTGTCGCTATTGTTTATGAAAGAAAACATATTCGTCGCATCATTTTCTTGTTTTTGTATAACTTATTCACTTAGTATACAAAGTATTATGTAATTAATAATAGAAACTTTGCTGACGATAGACACACATCAAACATGCAAACATCTCATAAATATATAAACAAATTAGTTTAATAATGAACCTAATTGAGTTCCTAATCAAATTAGATTTTACATTAAAAAAGACACGCTTCCCCCACTTTAAAGATGCGTTTCCCTAACACTTTAATAATTTCCCCATCGCTTTCTATCAACAGAATGGATACAGTCACCAAGTGTAGCAAGCATGGTGCACTTTAGCTGCGGCATTGTAGCCGGTATAGCGGCTTCTCTGGCCACCAATCCGGCGGATGTGCTCAAGACGAAGATGCAGTTATACCCTGATAAATTCCCCAACACTTTTAGTGCCGCCTTATATGTACATCAGGTAAATATACTTTTTATACCTATTTTTTTATTCCTACTGGTCGGGTAGCATAATATTAAAACATTTGACCCATCTATTGATAAATTAGATACTTGGACTTGTAAACTACAGAGGATCAGAGGAAAGAGAAAAGGGGAAAATAAGTATTTCTATTTTAGAATTCAAATCCCTAGCACGTTTATAAAGAGTAGGTAGGTACATTTTGGTACTGTTACGTAACATGGAAATGAAACCAATATATTTCGCAGTGGAACTAGTTTATTTATGTTGGGGGAAACTCGGCTTTTGAGTTTTACATCACAATGATCCAGTGAAATAGTGAAATATACATTGAAACAGCATTTCGCTACAAAATAAAGACTAAAAGTTCGGCCCCACAGAGTCTCATTGGCCGGTCTGGGTATCTGATTCAGACATCATTATAATAATGAAAGGAATAGCAATTATTATTCCACAGCTAATTAATTGGTATAATATTGATTGATTTATTAGTAGATGACGTAAAATTTTGTTTATATTGATAAATAATACTGTCTATTCAGATATGTGTTCGTGTTAAAGGTTACCATTGATAACTTAAACCAGGAAGATTAGACATTAATATGATCTGACTGTGGTCATTAGACACGTTTATATTGAACTGCATACTATGCATTTCAACTAAGGATAGGATTATACTTGGAGCAAATTCACTCGCATGTCTACACGCGGCCAAGTAAATAAGTATACCTAAACTTTACAATACACCCTCCATATTCTGGACTCTGGATCGCGGGCCAAAACACCTTATATATATCTATCCCTCTCCCTTTTGGATCGCGGACCGAAACACCTTATGAATATAGCTGTATCCTTCTCACTCTGGATCGCAGACCAGTATACTATCGTCAAGAAAACCATGGTAGTCTTACTCTATATTCCTTAAAAGTTATATCATACCAGTATTGTAGTCATTACTTTTTAAACTGTAGACATTTTAAACATGCCGCGTAACCGTGCGCATTATCTTGTTGTCACGGGTCATAATAACTGTGCTTCGTGTGCCGAAGATAGATAATAATTATGTCACTAATAACAAATGGCTAATTAAGGAGGCCAGTCAAATATAAAAGTAATGTTTATTTTGACTCCTCTTTTTTATCAATATTCGTTATACTTTTTAAAATTAAGTCTACTAAAAACACACTTGTTCTGCTAATTGTCAACTACTGACATTCCAAAAAAATCATTCAATATTTCAATTTATAGATTAAGTACTTATAGACTTCAGAATTAAATTAATTTCATTAATTTTATTTCACTCTACAAGATGATATTGAATTTTAGACTTAACAGCATATACCTAAAGTCTAAAATGCCTAACGCCTACGCATTTCCTTTCCTGTAGGCATAATTCTCGCACAATATTCATCTGTCTTGACCTTCTGAATACTCGTATTTAAACTGGAACAAGAGATTAAAGTCATCTGAAACATTACAATATAGTGGGAACAGATAAATTTTACGTCTCAGTAATTAGGTTAGGTACCTATGTAGTTTTGCCTAAATAAATATCTAGTTATTCTTATAAATTTTAAACCCAAAACGTTTACATTGAGGACGGGAATTGAAATTTCTAGGGATTTTAACTAACTAAGCTTGCCACGTATTTACTCCAGCTACTAGAAACGAAGTGAGTGGGTTTCGAGTGTGAAATGACTGAGTACCAAGAATCACTCTAGAAAGGAACTGAATGCGGACTCAACTCCCGTCCTAAATGTTGAGGAATTAAAACGATTCCTGACACCATTGGGGATGTCGTGAAGTATAGGTGATTCCCACTGACACCACTGGGTTGGATTACATTTTGGTTGTGTCACAAAGAAAGAACGGACTATTACCGATTTAAGAAACTTTTGCACACTAATAATCGGGTGTGTAACGGTTGATATAATAACAAAAAATCTAACGTTCACTTGACATAATATCACTTAATATAATTTTATTTAATATAACGATCAGTTGTCATATTGAACTGTAGATATAATTTCATTTTATCTAATTTCTTTTGATATAATGAACACTTTTTATAATGCACATTTGACATAAAATTCGTTTAGTATATTATTTATTTACTATAATATTCATAATCTCTAAGTAACTTTTAATATAATTTAGAATATTCGATACGATGTTATATTTATAATTGATGTGTTAAGATTAAATAACTAATATAGCTATTGTATTAAGTTTTTGTTCTTCCCTTTATACCCTATACATCACCCAACTATTGTTACCAGGAGGATCTGGATGCAATCTGGACTTTAGGGCACCCCGACTCGGATAGGTTAGGTTAGAAGGGGATGGCGGGGTCTACGACCCCGCCATCCCCTTCGTGGTTTTTTTTTTAAATCAACCAGAAGTAGGAGCCCCGCGAAGCGGGGCTCCGTCGACCAAGTCCGACCTCGACCAGAAAATTAGGTCAAAAGAACATTAGGTTAAATGAAAGTTATATTAAAAGAATATTATGCATTTTGAAAATTATATCATATGAACTTTATACAAAATGTTATTATATCAAAGGAAGATTATATCATATAAAACATTATATCATATGAAATTAGGTTATTTGATATTATAGCATATGAAAATTATAACATATGAACGTTATTTCAAGTAAAATTAGAGCATTTGTTATTATATCAAACATTACACACCCCTAATAATCGCACAGATTATAATAATTGGAACTAATAGTTTCAAAAATGTAATTCAACTAATCCTTATGTTTCTTTGTTACAGAAATATGGCGTAAAAGGTTATTTCAAGGGCGCAGTACCGCGTATGTTGCGTCGGTCTCTCATGGCTGCGATGGCGTGGACCGTATTCGAAGAAGTTACCAGATCTATTGGCTTGAAATGAGATTGTTTCTCTCCAATCTTATTTACGAGTGTGATATTTTATAACTAGAATATTTTTGGTATAATGTTCCTAGTTTTCGTGGGTGTATTTTCTAGGCCACCAGACACTGAATCGATAAAGATAAACATCTAGTTATTTGGTGTTATGTCAATCAGACGATGATATTTTGTAAGAAGGAAGTATTTCAGAGGCTCTGCAATTTCTATAAGAAATCTCTTCTAGTAGACCTAAGAGAGGCGGGGCTATCAAAAATAAACGAAAGAAATATTATAGAAGTGTCGGTAGCTAAGTGGTTATTGAGTCGGCCTTACGATCGAGAGGTCCGGGTTTAAATCCTGGCCATTACACTACCGACGTAAACCCACTCCTAACACAAGGAATTCAGCTTGGCTGGTTTCAAAAAAATCTAATTTCAATTTCAAGTAAACAGTTAAAAATTGTTTGAGATAATTTTAATCTTCATATTATCTCAACTTGCGTACTATTATCAAACTTACTATTATATTTTGTATATTATTACTGCACACTACACTAGTAGTGGAATAATATCATTCAACACTTATTGCAATTTAGCATATAACACTAAATAAAGTGTAAAAAGTGTCAATGTAAACGAAATGGGATGTGAACGAAGTGATTGTTGTCTAGTGCCTTTATATTGTTATTTTTCTTGTTTATTCGAATATTATTTTATATTTTACGCTTTAAATATTTACTTACACTTGTATTCACAATCATTACTCAATCCCCAAAATGTAGTGTCAATAACTTAATCTCATGTACCTATACCTACGTATAGGTTTTATAAAGACTAATCCTTAGGGCCGGCGCCCATTATCGGCATCGGCGAGCTTCAGGATTTTTTTTCCAAGCATAATAGATATTATCACTATCATCATAAAATTGAAATTTCAATGACGATCGTCGACTATCGTCGGCATCGTTCGGCATTCTGCAGCGGTATGGTTAACAATTAAATTTCAATCTTATTTCTATAACAATAAGCTCTATTGTTACTCGACAAATACAAATGCTTGCCGTTGCCGGCTCTGGGCGCCGGCCCTTAGTCGTTCAAGGGATAGTTTTTGGGCTTGCAGCAGCGGACGACCTTAGTTACAGGTGATACTAACAATACCTACCCAATATCAGGGAAAATGTTTAGTCGGTGGTAAAAAATAACTTAACTCCGTCTTGTTTATTCGTCATGTCATGCATCATGCGATCCATTGTGAAGCCGGCAGGAATTGAGTTATAATATTACTCTTCGTCACTATTAAGTAGGCTTATTAGAGAATGGATTAGTGTAGTCCCATGCTGTTAATAATAGGCCAATGTATTTGTAATTTATGTAAGATGGCTGTCGCTATTAATTACTGTGAAGTTTTTTTTTATCAGTGTTTTATTAAGCGGGTATTTTTTGTGAATACAAGCGTAAGGATTTAAGTTTGTCCGTCGATTTGTTCTTGTTATACAATCTTTATTATTAGCCAATGGATCAGTAGGGTAGTATCTTTTGATATTATAGTTATTTGAATGTTTAATGGGTATGTAAGACATATTCTGTTAATATTAAATGTATATTTGTGTTGTTTTCAATAAATTCTGGAGTATAATATTGTGATTTTTGTATGAACTCTTTACTGAAATATTTATTTAGCTAACAAAAACACAGCACTTGATGCTTGAAGTTACAACACTTGATATGAAATAGGTATTCCTATTGTAAAACATAGCTATTCGAAAGTGAGGTAAAAATGATAGTGAAATTTTGCGCCCGGATGACTACCTACCTAGTTCGGGTGCAAAATATTTATTGCTACCTACAACAGACTACTAATCTCCTTTTTGTCACACATAGATTCACGACAGGTAGGTATGTATATACCTACTTAGGCCACTTAGGCAGGCAATCTTTGACAGAGGCATACCTACCTACAAAAGATGGTGAGTGCAATGGTACCGACCTATCCCTATCCTATGCCCTATAGTTTACCAAAGTGCCCACAGCTATAGCACCGTATTTCAGTTTAACATCTATACGGGCGAGATGTTAACCTCTCTCCGGCTCTCGATTCCGCCCAATATGCGCGGACACCCTGACGGTCCACAATGCGCGTCTGCTGCGTGGGCCGCAGCGTGCAATGGCCAGCAGGGCCATTAGGGGGTACCGCTCGATATCCTTGGAGGTTGCCGGATCCCTACTATGGAACCTGGATCAGTATCGAAAGGAGGCGCGGGAGCAGGGACGGAAACCCGAGCCCGAAGAAATTCGGGCCGTGAGGTCTCAGCTCCACAGGGACATGGTAGCGGAATGGGAGCTACGACTTGGGTGACCAAGCGCAGGGCACGCCGTAATAGCGGCGGTAAGACCCATCATGGAGGAGTGGCTAGAGAGGCCACACGGCAGCCTCTCGTATTGGCTGACGCAGGTGATTACCGGATACGGGTGTTTCGGGAGTTACCTGTGTCGGATCCGGAAGGAGCCAACGTCCGAGTGTCATCACTGTGATGCGAGTGAGGACACAGAGCTGCACACGCTGACCGAGTGCCCGGCGTGGGACACGCCGAGGCGGGTCCTACTGGCGGCTCTGGGGGTGGGAGTCCGCACACTCGCCACATTGCTCACAGGGATGGTAGGATGCGCGAACGCTTGGGGTGCGGCCGCCTCCTGCGAGCAAGTAATGCTCGAGAAGGAGGCGGTCCGGACTAGACTCCGGGCCCGGGAAGCCCGCGCAGAGCGAAGGCGAACCGGACGTCGGAGGTCGCAGAACGACCTCCGTCCTCCATGAGCGCTGGCCTGGGGGTGACCGGTGGAGCTGCCTGTCACCCTAGCAGAAGCAGGCCGCGGCGTAACCGGGGCTAGATGGGGACCCTGCGGTCCCCACAACCCGAAGGAGGCCATCTCGAAAGAGATGGTCCTGGGTCTGCCGGGGTGCGAGAGATTTGCTTTTGGCAATCTCACCTCCGGCAACCAAGGACCCAAGACGGCGTGCGTTTTAGTCGGTTCGAGTCCGACATAACCACCTCCACCGGCTCCGTGGGGGTGGTATCCGTGGGGATTTATCGCACGACAAAAAAAAAAGCCACAACAATAGGTACTAGCACCTACATCCCCCACACCTGTCACCAGCCATACAGTGAAACCACAGCGCCGCCGGCAAGTTTAATGGCCATTCCATGAGGGTGAGTGTCATTTCCATTAAGTTTTTATTTTTATATGGTCTGTACCTACTTTTACTTAAGTGCTAATTTCAATTTTAGGCCACGAACCGCTGAGTGCCAAGCGACGCGGCTCCACGCAGACCGCATGACACGGAAGGAAAAAATGCCAGTGCCGACCCGTCTGAAGCCACGCGATCCGTCTGCGACGTTATACAAAACTTAACGTATAACAACCTACACCTACATAAACAGGTGTGTCATTTACATAAATGTCGGTCGGTGTGGAGTGTGTGTCTTAATGGCCACAGTTCAACTAAATGCTACAGATTGGGTACAATCTGCAGCGCTGGTTTTCAACCGTAGCCTAAATCCTGCAAATATCATCAGTGGATTCAGATCAACCGGAATATGGCCCTTCAATCCTGACATTTTTCAAGACATTGACTATGTGCACCTTCTTATGTCACTGACCGCCGTAATTCAGAAACAGATTATCCCACATCCTCACAGAAGATCTCCAATTTGGCACTGGAGTAGGAAAATCCGGAACTGTTAGATTCTGCACCTCAACTGAACATAAGCACCACTGAAATTATACATGCAATCGAAACAACAACAAATTCAATAGCTGACACTACTAAAAGTGTTACTTTTTCACCTTCTCCAAATCCTGTTTGTTCTCAAAATATAGAATGTGTAACTAGGTACATTACCAACTCCAAAATCGCCAAGTTTTCAAAAAGAAAATGAAATAGAATTCTCGATACCGGTCTACTAAGTCGATTTGAAAATTTGTCACCTTCAAAAATACCCCTTCCCAAGGCACAAGCTCAATCCATCCATAATCGTCGTAAACGCAAATCCGCTGTATTAACTGCCGCTGAGTATGAAGAAAAACTAGACAAGACCAAAAAAATTAGTGACAAAAATAAAGGAAAAGGAAAAGGTAAAGGGTGAAGAACTCGAAAATGAGTGAAGAATGAAAAGATAAGGTCAAGAAAAAAATATTGGTATCTGATTCAGATTCTGATACTGATGAATGGTGTGTAGTGTGTAGCGAAAGTTACAGCACCTCTAAAAAAGAAGATTGGGTAGAATGTTTAGAATGCAAAATGTAGGCCCATGTAATATGTGTAACGGGAAACGTTCACTCATTCATTTGCATTAATCGCAATTCTGATGAAGATTGATTTAATACTAGTAAGTACCTATGTGATATTGTTATCTACATCATGTAAGTAGCTATATTTTTTTCTATTATTATTGAGTAGATTGTTGAGACTCCCACTGTGTAATGTAAATAGTACCAAGTACCTACCTGCAAATTGAAAATATTTTTTTACAGTACGTACCTACAACTAAATTTTCAGCAGAGATAGCTATTCTGTTATTATTTCGAATAACTAATGCAATTAGTCGTGCGAGAGAACTTCGAACAAATACACACACACACACACATAGGATTAGGATTCAATATAAATAATTGTTGAAATTTAAGCATATGGTTAATTTATGATTTATGTTTTCTTTTCAGCTAAAATGGTTGTTAAAAATGGAATCAGATAAGAGACAGCTGGAAGAGAAGTTTAAATGCAAAAAGAAAATAAATAAATCTGGTTCTGCTGCAGTTAATACCAAAAACACTGTTATCACGACCAGTTGTTGTTTTTAAATAAAATTATGGATCCGGCTGTAACACAAGTCAGTGGCGGTAACAAAGCTACAAATAATATTGAAGGTGATACGGAAAATCCTATCCGAGATGAAGAAAGTGAACCTATTATCGTACATGAAAGTCCAGCACAAGACAATCCCGCAGGGGGTTATAAACTACTTAAGAGTTATGTACCTACTACCAAGGCAGAGGCTTTCTGTAATGGATCAAAAAATGGCGGCTTTTATTGATCACCAGATGAAAAAGCTGAATACGCAGTATGAAGATCGTAATTTGTCATTTCTTAAAAGTTTCCTACACTAGCATCACTCAACGACGACCAAAATTACAATTTCAGGCAGGTACAATAAGTTTGTTGCAAAATATAAAAAGCCGCAATTTAAACCAATGGCCCTCACAACAACCATCTACTTCTAACTACTCTCAATCACCAGGTTATTTCACACCGCATTACAGCGCACCACATACATACATAACTCAATGTGCTTGGTAATAAATATTAAACTTTAAATATACCTATGTGTTTCATTCTTACCTTAAACATATTGCTAACTTTCTTCAGGTGTGATGCTTTTTTTCATAGTTGTATCACGTTTTTTTAAATCTTCATTCACCCTTTTTAAAAGGTCGTCAAATGTGGTCATAAACAATTGAAAAATTTTGACTCATCTCTTCTGAAATCGCTTATAAGATTCTGAAAAATACCCAAATTCGAGCGTTGTGTCAGAATAGGATGAACCTAGAATCTTCTATTTTTGCTGCCGACGATGCCGATAATACCAATAGAATATTAGGATAGTAGGTATTCACGTCCATTTCACTTGATAACCGGCTTAGGAATGGTAAAAAACAGGATGCAACCGTATTCCTACGGTAATCCAGTTTTGCGGGACCAGCTTTTTACTGGATCCAGCAAAACTGAACTGCCCTATGAAAGGGCTATTATTAGACTGATTAAAGCGATCTCTTTTGTTTATAACGTTTTGAAATAATATAAAAAAAAACGATTCATCATTGATGGTTTTGTTTATTTATTTAGTGTAACATCTAACACCAAATCGGGGGTAAGTTGTTACAATCGACTTTTTTGGAAAAATTGTCAATTGTGAAAAAATTATCTACATAAATTTTATTAGCTATTCAATCATATTTTGATAGCTAAATAGACATACCTACTAACGATAAAAGCAATCAAATGTACCTATAGGTATATTAGGTACTACTTGGTAGTTTTTGTCCTATTGACAATTATCTTAAAAATGTGACAACGTGCCCCCCGCTCCCCTACCAGCTGGCAGGTGAAAGTGACCCCAAAAAATATTGACGGAGTTCTTTAACATCCAATTGGCTAATTTACTAGCCTATTACACCAGGTATTGAGCCGGTATGGCGGCGGTACCTACCTATACATACTGGTTGTAAGGGGAACGCTCCCGCAGCCGAAAACCCCTAGGTACCTACATAACACATTGGCATTTTTTTTTTCCCTACATAACACATTGGCATTTTTTTTTTCATTATTTACTCTCCATCGTGTTACCTACTTGCGTAAGTTGCTAATAAACATTAAATCCAAAAAAAATAAAAATAAATAATTGTCCCCCCGACATGGCAACGATTGAAATAAAATATTAATAGGTACCTACATTTAAGTTAAAGGGCAAACACAATTGATTTTCAACTTTTTGGATTAGGTATATGTTTTATGTGACGGGGGTTTTTAAATTTTTGATTTAATTTTTATTTTATACCTACTTTTTAAATTGTTCTGCTAGTCAAGCTCTTTCATTTGATACCCATATTGAAGGACTTGTGAAATTTTTATGTAGTCCGCCATTTTGTAGCGACGGCCATTTTGGACCGATTTTTTTCAAACATAGGTAACTAAGAACACTCCCGACTAATATACCTTTCAAACAAAAAAAAATCCAAATCGGTTCATCCGTTTAGGAGCTACGATGCCACAGACAGACACACACACACACACACGTCAAAGTTATAACACTCTGTCGTATTTGCGTCGGGGGTTTAATAAAACAACTAACGCCAAGCGCGTTCTTTATTGTAGAGGTGTTTTTTTATGAAATTATAGTTTCATTTAGCTTCCAAGGTTTTCGGTTTTCGTCTTCGAGAGCGTTCCCCTTAGGTACCTACACCCGGTTTATATGAATCTTAAAAAATCAATTGGCGTCATAATCTTAAGTTTACTGGGAGATTTTCTAGAAAATCGCAATCAGACATTTACCTACCATCATCCATAATTTTAAACGACCTATCTGTTATCTGATATCTTGCCGACGAAGGTGGTTAGCAGCAAATTATCTAAAAAGCCTAACTACTGAAAGATTATCAAATGATCCACAACTTGGATACCTATACATTTACAAGTTGGGAAAGTACGTACTGATATAATTCATTGTGAATTTCATTCGAAGTAATCAGCAAGGTAGGTACCATACAATTATTAGGTAGGTATTTTATAGTAAGTACAATACCTTTAGCGATCAGAAAGGTATCTCTTTCTATCTCAAATGTTATCGTATAACTTATAAGTATTCAAAATTTTTAGGGTTCTAATCAACTTCACTTGCAAGCTAACAGTTTCAAGGGGACCTTTTAACCCTATTCCTGCTGACTTCCCTTATCAGAGATGATCAAGACGTTTAAATTTGACACACTAGATTGAGGTAAGAACTTTCTTCCACCAGCTTTCCTTTTGAAAATTTTCACCCTTTGCCATTGCAAGCTAATCCATTTGGTTTTCTTTTCCGGGCTGGTGGATCAGGTGATAATCGCACTCGTAAAAGGTTAGTGGAACCCTTCTTTTTCATGCGGAAATCCCCTCGGATACCTCCCCCGCCGGAGCCGGAAGAGGAGGTTATGTCGGACTCGAACCGAAAAAAACCACACGCCGACTGAGGGTCGTGGTGCTAGGCCGGAGGTAAGGTTGTCTTCGACATATCCCTCGCACCCCAGCTGACCCAGAGGTTAGTGAACCCCGGGTTCGAAGTAGAAAGTACGTGAATGCAGCCGGGATAGACAGGATTGAAATAAATAAAATACGAAACTATAGTATATTTCACATATTTACAGACTTGATTCTATTTACTTAAGTAGTAAAATCTCATATAAACTCTAGTCCCTCATACTTGAGGTTCTCTACCAAGGTGTCGGGTAATAGCACAGTTCCGTCCGTAGTAAATGCAGTTATGTAAGTAGACGTTTTACCCTCGAACTCAGTTGTCTTCAAAGCTACTATGGCCTCATCATTCGTTCCTGGTATAAACTTGAACGAGGAGAAACCAAGTTTTGGCTCCAGTTTTGTGATCTGTAAAGAAAATTTATTGTTATTAATATAATTTATTAATTTTGTAATATATTTACCAGGTATCTGTTTCGATACATCGGGAAAAATTAAATGCTCAAGTGGGACTTGAACCCACGACCTTTCCCTTACAGGGGGAATGCTCTTCCAAACTAACCTATTGAGCCAAACTTGAATCACTTCAAATTTCCCTTCTCTTTATATCCGTCTTTAAGGGCGTCAGTGGAGCCATCGACCAACTTTCTTCAACAATTTTTAAACATTGATTTTTGATGACTCTGATGAATATTTAAAAGTTTTTTTTTATCATTTATTATGCTAACTTTTAAAATTCGAATACATCGGGCAAAATGAAATGCTAAAGTGGGAATACATCGGGAAAAATGAAATGTTCAAGTGGGAATACATCGGGAAAAATGAAATGCTCAAGCGGGACTTTGAGTATTTATTTTTCCCGATGTATTCGAATTTTAAAAGTTAGCATAATAAATGCTATAAAAATTCATTCAGGTATCTGTTCTTTGGATCTAATAATTCTGTCAGGGAAGGTTATCAGTAAAAGACTTGATAAGACCATGGTTCAGAATGTTCTAAATCTAAAATATCCAGAGTCCAAGTCCCAGAATATCCAAACCCCAAATTAGAGAAGGTTTTGTGATTATTAAACGAAATATATATTTTTCTTCTTGACATTAGACAAATATTGGGGCGTGTGGTGATTCTAGCAACTTAGGCACATTTTACTTTGCGACTTTTCTTGTTTTATCGATTTAATAATGACTTTTTATTAAAAAAATCATCATTGAAACATTAGTTTATAGGCACAATATAGACTTTTCAACCGTATTCCACACTACTTAGGCCCTAATTCTAAAATGACACTCAGCCTAAATCTTAATTTATCTGAGGACAGATTGTTTAGGAAATATGTCAAATCAATCAATCTATATATACAATCTGTCCTCAGATAATTCGCGATTCAGGTGGAGTGTCATTCTAGAATACGGGCCCTAATGCATTAAGCATTCCATAAAAATGAGTAAGAACGCGTGAGACACTATGGTGATCCCATAATGAGGTGGACCAAACGACTCGTTTGCAGTAGAGTCAGGAGTAATTGATCAAAATCCAATAACACAAGAAACCTAAAAGATATAGGTAGTTGATAACAGACGAACTAATAAAACAACTTTGAAGATTATTTTGCGGCATTTGACTCGGTCGATAAGCTTAGATAAGCGTATCACAATTTATGTACCTACTAACAGCTGTATTTGAATACGTCTTCCTCACGATTACATAATAAGAACAGTTTCTTTTTGTATTACCTATCTATCAGTCAATCTTCAAATCACTATTAATTTTTCAAGTGAAAAATTCTTTAGGCATGTTAGGCAGTTATCATAGAAAATTTTGGGTGATCAAAAATCAAGGAACTCGCATCGTTCCCTCCGATCTGAACCACTCCAGTCCAGTAAGACTAATGTTCCGTTCACATTGTTCCAATAATCCAGAGAATCACTCCAGTGCTGAACTGGATTGTAGTGTTCACATTAGTCCAGTGTATTAACCGCACTTGAACTATCCACTGGACTGAGTTAACTCACTGGAATGTGACCATTCCAGTGACGGTTCACTTTATTCCAGTATGTAGCATTCCAGCGCTGGATATGCTCGCTGGATTGGAATGCTACTGGAATAATGTGAACCGGGCATAATTCCAAAACCAAAGCGTCGGTAGCTGGTTAAGGTTAAGGAGTCGGTCTCACGATCGAGAGGTTGTGGGTTACGGCTCGAATCCTGGCTATTACACTACCGACGTGAACCCACTCCTAACACAAGCAACTTAGCTTAGTTGGAGGGGTTAGAAGAACATTAGTAATTTTAACATAAACATAACATAAACTCACGCCTGTATTCCCCGAAGGGGTAGGCAGAGGTGCTAGCACCCACATTTTGCCAGTTTATGTTTAGGTCCCAATGTAATAGGTGGCGAGCCTATTGCCATTAACCGGGCACTTATAAACCTGCGATAAATACACACATAACTTCGAAAAGCATCGAAAAGTCATTGGTGTGTGCCATGGTAAACCTGGGATCGAACCCGAGACCTCGTCTCAGCAGTCCATTACCCATTCCACTAGGTTTGGTTGCTAATATTAAAAAAAAACTTTACAATTCACAAGTCTTTCTTTAAATTCAATACTGCCAGTAGTAACTATATTTTATTTTTTAAATTATTGATAAATTTTCGGGTTGAAACGGGAACGGGTGGAAACGACACTAACCCTTACAAGACTACACTAATAAATTAAGTGATAGGATAGTAAGAAGCTGATGTGAAGTCCAGAAGATACGGACCACCAGTGCAGATAGGTACTTACAGCCGCTCCTAAAAAATGACGGCGCACACGCTCGATAAAATCGAAGATTGTAACGACACACGTGTACCTACGGGTATCCTAAAATGCCGGCGCTCACGCCCGATAAAAAACAGAGATTGTAAGTAGAACACACGTGTAAAGTAGAAATTGTTCTTTATCGTGTGACAAAGAAAGGAAGTACCGAATCACTTGACGACACCGCGTCTAGTAGTATCTGTTGTTCTGGATAGGTATAGATAGAAAGGCAGACGGTGGAATTACTTGAAAGAACTTGTCAGCACACTTGCCGTGGTAGAGGACAGAGAGAGAGAGAGAGAGAGAGGAGGGATACTCTTCCAGTTCTTACAACTTAACAGAATTACAGTATATAGTAGGATATGGTTTAAACCCGCAGCTATTGTACCTATAGCCACAGAATATAGATAGCATAATCCAGCACTTCATTATGATGGTTTCTAGTGTTTTGACAAACCAAAGCCGGTGGGCGTTCAATGCTCTCTTATTTTGTCTGACTGAATACGAATTTGGGATCAAAGGCTATAGATTGCTGTCTAATAAAGTTCTCCCTGATAGCTAATCATCTCTTGCTTGGCTCCACCTCTATAAACGGTAATGATCTCATTACATCATTCTATCGGATTCTTAAATTTCATTAGTACCTATAGGTATTTTGTTCGACACATTTAGTATGGTGTTTTTATATAGAGACCAAGGTTTCTAGGCCTAAACTAAAACGTTATCTGCAAGCTGATAAACCTGATGGTTAATGGGCGATGCTCTGGTGGGCGGGCTTTATAAGGAGGTTAGACGGTAATCGCTCCCATAATCAACTATCATGTAAGTAGTAGAAGTATGTGTGTGGACGCTTAAGAAAAAGGTTTAGGTCTAAGTTCAATTGAGCTGGAGGCGTGTAAGTTTCAACCAATCATATTGCTCGGACGGAACTAAGCTGATAGAAGTGGTGGATTTTGAGGAATTTGAGTGGTCAGCTCCTGCACTCTTCTTCGCCTCAGTAAATACGCCCGGATTACGGGTGCAGTACGTGAAAATGAATAAGATTAATAGAAAAGAGGGAAGCAGGAGGAGACATTAATAGTATTTATTAAAAATGCGGTCTACAACTTAATAGGTACTAAAACAAGAAAAGTAAATTAAAAAAACCCCCGACTTTGCCCTAAAAATGTTTACTGCAGCACCGCCTAGTGGATTGTCACCGTAACATCTTAAGAACATGCACCAATCAAACCCAAACCAATAATTGAAAACTGCATCAAAATTGGACCAGTATTTTTGGAGAAAATTGGCAACATTGATTTGCATTAAAAATGCTTGCTGTAACGCCCCCTGTTGAGTTGTCATTGTAACATGATCCAAGTAAAGCCGAACCCATAACTGAAAACTGTATCAAAATTGGATTGGTAGTTTCGGAGAAAATGGCAAATTGGATTTGCACAAACAAACAAACACACAAACATCCTCTCGCCCCAAACGCATATACCATCTCAGTTCCGTCGTGGTTAAAAAACAATATTTTAACGCATGAATCTTGTAGCATTACGCATAAACTAGATGTAATTTACACAAGTGGCCGTGAATTTTTATTGACGTATTCATACTGTTCATTTCTCAACTACATATGCGGTGTATTGTATACTGAATGTAAACGTAACTTCATAATACTAACGACGTGACGCTCACTCAATGGAAAAGTTATGCAAGTGTAAAGTTGAAATGTTGATTATTCATGGAGTAGTTTTCTAATGAGACTGAATTTTGTTATAAAACTCATTGTTCAACACTATAAACATTGCACCTAAACCACAGATAACCGTGACCTAAGCGCTCATCTCCAAAATGAATATATAGCTACAAAAATAATTTGACCAAGTGCGAGTAGAACTCATACATGAAGGGTTCTTCCATACCATTATCTATACAATATTAGAGTCAAATGTGTAATAATTAGACATGATAATAAAAAATAAATAAAATAAAAACTGTTGTTTATTTATTTACCGCCTTCAAAAAGCAGCAAACTATCAGAGCGATGTACTTCTCTTCGAAAGAAAAATCGAACTGGGGAACCTATTTTGGGTTGAGAACATGCTAGATTCTGCTAACATCAACATCGATGGGTTAGTTCAACTAGATGACAGGGACGGGTATAGAGCCAATGGAAATAAACCATAAAAAATACCTTACACTTTTGAAATAAGACAATAGTTAAAATCTTACATTCAATCAGAAATCATTCAAGAAAGAAGAGAACAATAAATCATTCCATCTTCTATTGAAAGAAAAAAAAAACCATTATTGCGGGAAGCGGGAAGAAAAAAAACGGATCCCAGACTCACGAAGCTCACTTAGCTTCAGTAGTGACTGTGATTAATGCTAGGATGAAGAAGAATATATTTATTATACTTCCATTGTTCTGTTGGATGAGATTACGGGGCGGACGATCACTGATTACACGGTTTTTTTATCGGAATTAGGAAGTAACTGGCAACCATGCCCTTGTTAGAGGGGTAAATCAATGCTAGTTGTACCATTAAAGGTACTACCTTATAGTACAGGTGGTTTTATGGTCCAGTGAAGCCCAGTAGCCGCATCTGGTTGGCAACAGCGGAAACTCGTGTTAATATTACAAAAAGGCATGTTTCAACAGCTGTTTAGCCTTTTTCGTTGATATGCCTACACACACTCACCTCTAATGCACGAACATTTTTGTAGTCATCATCCGCTGTGATAAGGTAATTGCATCCACTAACTTCATCTTTAGTCTCATTATAAGCCTCTTGACTGCACCGTCGAGGTAAGAAATGCCATAGCTTCTTGTGCGGGGACCATACACCTGATTCATGGATCATGTACCCTGGCCAAACAATGCCGATTGATTTTCTTACAGCTTTGAACTGGTTCACCCACATTTGGTGTTGCACCTGAAGTAGAAAAGACTTTTGGTTAGTAAAAAGTAGATGAGATGTAAAATTTGGGCAATGGTGAGGTGGCGAGGTGAAAGTTTTGGATGTAATGGTATCTACCTAAGTAAACCCAATGAAGCGAGAGATAAAAGGTTAACAATGTTTCAGCGGTTCCAAACATTTTTATTTGAAAATGATTACGTATCAGTTCAAGCGCGTTCCAGACAGGAATGAAATTGCTCATAAGATGGCGGATCTGACAGTTTAGAACCACTGTGCTGAAAGCTTTCCTGTACTACGAAACACGCAACGACAGCTGTCATTCGGCCATTGTCGCGTACGTGTGATATGTGTGACAAGGTTAGAGAAAATTATCGCTAGTTATCGCAACGTAACTCAGTAATGGTCGCTCTGTTTACCTTTTTTCTCTCGTCTCGTTGGCTTTACTTTAGTAGAGAAAAAAAAAAGAATTTTGTTTAAAATGAGAATGTCCTTAAGTTTGTCATAAATCATGACTACAGGTTGGAATTAGGTAGAGTTATTTATGTACTGGTATCAAAATGTTGATATTAATGTGGATTTTCCCAGGTTTTCTAATGGACAAACTCATGTGGCCAACAATATTACAAATAAATATTACAATCTATTTCCTTGTAATTTGTTTACTTAATGTATTTCATTATATTGGTAGGTGAAGATCATAATAAGAATTAGGTGTGAAGCCATTTTGGACCTTATTAACATTTCGTAAAAATAATTTAAATGCATTTCGGCATAGTTGGAGCTATGGTATGGTACCTACAAAGACTCAGTCATTTTTTATCAATTAATAATTAATCATGGTATCTTACTGCTCTTTAATTTAATAAGTTTCGAGATTCGAGGTATATCCACACAGCATGAAATCAGTGTAAGTACATAAATAACTGAACCAAATTCCGACCTATGATCCTTACTTAGCAAAATTCGTGCCTTTTTAGTGATACTATGAAATAGGCTATTTTTTGAGCATAAACAATGAATTTATTCTATATTAGGAATTAATTATTTAATTGAAAATCTAATGATAGTCATACATAGTTTTCATCAAAATGTAATCTTTTATTATACAACAATCATTAAAAATTCCTTACCTCGCCATGTGTGTTGATGACTTTGACCCACATAGGGTCATAACTCTGGAACTCTCCACCAGGTGTTGTCCACTCCTTGCCCATTGACCCCACATACAGTAAGTTATCCTTGATCGTCGCCCATTCTGACTTGAACCCCTTTACCGAATGACCGTTACCATCCATCAATACCACCCATGGCACAACTCTATTATTTTCTATTGCGAACACCTGGAATTTTTAATGTATAATTGTTAAATCAATATATTAATTCAAGTTTTTTTTTTTACATACATAAACAGAGAATTGAGACCGTCATGTACTCTTTTTAATGGTAGTTGATTTGATACCAGCCAGAACATTAATATACAGGTTGTATTTTTGAATTCTTGAAATGGGGCAGTAACTTTAAAGATAATATTATGAACTGCATGTCATAGATTTTGGAAAAATCATACACTGAGGAAGAAAAATCCTGAATTCCTAAAAGGTATTAGGAATGACAGAAATTGTAAAAAACATTTCCCATACATTTTGTAAGAAAAACAAAAATCTACTTAAATTTATGAGTACAGAAGCCGTGGTAAGTCAACATCAGCTTCACACACAGGCATAGATTACTGACTATATAATATTTCAGTTTCTGTATTCAAATTTTCAAAACAACATGTGATAAATATATTTCACTAACTCTAATGTTATGTTATACTACTAATATACTTGCGGCATGTTATGATGGCCATTTTAGCAGGACTGGTTTTGCTCGTTTTCTCTTTTTTGGTGCATTACAATATTGAACAAAAAACTAAATAAAGATATGGTGAAATTGGTGCAGAAGAAAATAAAAATCAGACACCAAAAGAGAGAAAACAAGCAAAACCATTTTTGTCAAAACGGCCATCATATCATGCTACAGGTGAAGGAATAACTCTAAATGTTAGTGACTATGATAGTTTAGGAACCTATATAGCACAGTGATATACTTACTATTCCAGATCTGTCATCAAATGTCAGCAACCGTCCATCAAACACAATCAATTCAGACAACTCCATTCCTCTTCCTTTATTTGAATAGGTTGATGTTAGAAGCGTTGGTGCTTTACTATCCCATAGTACTTGCACAGACTTCTGTGCACTGTTATACTTAAGAAACCCTTGCTTAAAATAGCTAATATATGTGTATGGTTTTGAAGGACTTTTTGATTCAGTGTCTAAGTCGGTAATAATACCAATCCGGAAGTGGACCTCATCTCCGAGCTGCACCGGTGCTGTGAGTGGGTATGTAGCATTATATGGCCTTTCTGTAGTTCTCCATCTGGGTACACCCACCACCTGGCTGCTGGTCCACCAGTTGTAATAACACAACACGATCAGGAAAACTCCTATTAACGCAATTAATAAAATGAATTGTGGCTGCACTCTGACGGTATTGCCTACTCTATAAGTAGCTGGGGTACGCAACGCCTTGCGCCAATCGCGAAGAGTACCTTTCATATTTCGATCATCAATGCTGTACTCGTTCATAATAAATATATTTATAACATATTAACTTCACGTATATGAACTGTATCATTTCATTTTAATAGCATTCGACTAGTGTATATAATAATTATAAAATACATGTGCTAATGACACTTTAACTAAGATTATTATCACTTATTTATTATAATTTAATTGATTTTGGTAAGTTTGAAACTTTTATAATACGACAGCTATTTGTCAGACTAACTGATAACTTTGATATATTATAGTGCGTATGGCTCATTTTGAATGTAATTCGTAAAATATTACATTTTATTGCTGATTTTATGATATGACACTCGACCTCAACTTCCAATGACGGCAACGACTTGTAATTTTGAGTAATTTGACTTTGACGGTTGACACTGTTGACAGTTAACGTTGACGTACACATCTTGCTAAATTGACATTTGTCATACCGTCCAAAAATCTTATTTTTTTACTCTCTTGCTATTTATGAGGCTTATGAAAAGAGGAAAAATAGAGTTAAGTATTTCGAAATGAAGCCAACAATGAATTTGTTCTAGTATAAATATATAGTCTACATGCAGCCGTTGCTTAACTGACTATTGTATTTTTTTTCGAATTATGACAAAAGTTGTAGAACCAACTCTAAAATAATAAATTCCAGGCCGTCGCGAATTCTCAAGATGTTGAATTAATATATTATAATGTAGGTATCTGTATGTAATTATTGAGTGCTCCTCCCTTGTTATTAATTCTGCCAGTATCATACCACACAGTGAAGCCAGGTGATCATATAGAGCAGACGTAGAAAGAGAGGCAAGGCATCTGTCGAGTGTCTCAGTGTCTCCAAAAACAATTATTCTTGATGCTAGATGACGACCATTTGGATTTGATAATCTATGTCTCTGTTACAATTAGTGACAACTAGTGTGAGACAGTTATAGGAATGAACGGAAATTAATTAAAACTCCTCTCTGAATTTGCTCGGTGTGATAACCTGATTTATAAGTGCCACGTAATAAACAAATATATCTGTATTCCAATCACCAACAGTAAAAATAACATGTACCTAAGTACATGTTATTTTTACTGTTATAAGAAGAAGGCGGTTACTTCCAATGTTATTTTATTATTAATAACAAAACAGAAAATAGCATTGTGCCTAACACGGTTTTGCTATACTTTTAAAGCAAGGCACCAGTAATGTTATCAATGTACCTAGATATTTTCTTTGAACATGTGCAATCCTATCCGTAATACTTATTTGCCTAGATGGCATACAATTTTACCAGTTTGTAGCTTAAGTAAGTTTAAGCTAAATTTTATGAATAAAATTGATAGGTCCATGGAACATGTTGTGCTGTTAGCGCTATGAGCGCGATTTGGTCCAATCACTTATATTATTTTCTTAACTGATAGAGACACACGGGTCCGGTCGAGTACAACCTATTCCCAAAATGCCTGATTGCAGTATAAACGATTGTCAAATCGTCTGTTTCCCAAGTTGTCTGAATTCAATATGACTTAGGCCCGATTCGCCTGAATCTTAAAATGTCTTCTTCCCACAATGCCTGAAATGCCTTATTCTTATAATGACTGAATTTTTTTTTATATCTAATATTTTGCGCCGTATCTATACATCGTATATCTAAGCCCAGCCCGTGTTATCCTGTGTAGGAAAGGAGAGGGTGGGACTAATAGAAGAGCTCATTCTATACCCTACCGTGGTAGACAACGGTAAAATACGGTTTTTTTTATTGTGCGCAAAATCCCCACGGATACCATCCCCACGGAGCCGACGGAGGCGGTTATGTCGGACTAGAACCGACTAAAACGCACGCCGTCTTGGGTCCTTCATTGCCGGAGATGAGATTGCCGAAAGCATATCTCTCGCACCCCGGCAGACCCAGGACCATCTCTTTCGAGATGGTCCCCTTCAGGTTGTGGGGATCTCGTGTCCCCATCTAGCCTCGGGTACGGGGAGACGCACTTTGCACCGCCGCCGCGTCCTGCTTCTGCTTGGATGACAGGTGGCTCCACCGGTCACCCCCAGGTCAGCGCTCATGGAGGACGGAGGTCGTTCTGCGACCTCCGACGACCGGTTCGCCCCCCGCGGCCGCACCCCAAGCGTTCGCGCATCGTACCATCGCTGTGAGCAATGTGGCGAGTGTGAGGACTCCCACCCCCAAAGCCGCCACTATAACCCGCCTCGGCGTGTCCCACGCCGGGCACTCGGTCAGCGACGGTAAAATACTGATGGTGCATAACTTCCTTTGTAATCCATACTAATCCATACTTCCATACTATAATATTATAAATGTGAAAGTAACTGTCTGTCTGTCTCTGTCTGTCTGTCTGTCTGTATGTTACGCTTTCACGCCTAAACCACTGAACCGATTTTGATGAAATTTGGTATAGGGGTAGCTTAGACCTTGAGAAAGGACATAGGCAATGTTTGGTCGCGATAAGCGACATCCACGCGGGCGGAGCCACGGGTAAAAGCTAGTTGAAAAATAAGTAGAAAGTTCAACTAATAGGATCAATTTTGTCCAGAAAGTTCAACTTTTACAGAAAAAGAACAAAGTTGAAATAATTGGAATTTTTTGATGCTATTAGTCCAACTGGTTGAACTTAGTTATATATTATAATGGCAACATTTAATCTCTGCACAACACAATTTTCAGGTTATCCTTTGAAAATACCCTCAGCCACTAAGTTCAACTTTAAGTTATTATTATAATCAAAGTAAGTAGGTAATAAATAACTATTTGAGTAGATCCTATCGCTAGTAAGCAACTGAAATGTTGGGATCAGTGTAAATAACACGATTACACAAACAAATCACTATAGAATTAGTTAAAATAGTCTCAATTATATGTGTAACATTCGTGTTAAATCGATTGAAATTTCTTCATACACAAAGTCGATTGTCACTTGAAATCGAATATGTAGGTAACGTATTGGTAGAAAACTATTTGACGTTTGATTATATCCTTCAAAAGTAAAGTTATGGCTTGGACAGACTGTAAATTGAAAATGTCAGCGACCTCCAAATTCAGGCATGTTGCTATTCGGTTATTTTGGGATTCAGGCCATTTCGGATTTGATCATTTTGAGATTAAGTTTATTCGAAAATCAGGCAATTTGGTTCTATGACGATTTGGGTTTTAGACGTTTTGGTATACAGACGATTTGAATTTTAGGCGTATTGACGTCTCAGGCATTTTGGGAATAGGTTGTACTCGACCGGACCCAACACACAGACAGCGCTATAAGCTGAATTCCCGAACCCACCTATACCTGTCAACTAGCCTAATCAGCCGTTCAAATAACCGCCTAATATTCTGCGAATTAATGAATAAAAAAATAGCAAAGTGTTAAATGTGTTAATACATTTAACACTTTGCTATTTGCCTATATCCTCGGGAATTTACTGGTGAGTTATAGAATGTATGTATGTTGAATGGCTTATTAAGTTACTTGGCTGCAAAATAGGTATCCAAAGACCATCGACCCGTAGGTATAGGTAATAATAATTTCAATTGTAATAAAATATGTAAATAAAATAACTTACTCAAGTTGGTCATGTCAAAGAAATGGCAAGAAAGTTGATTATTTTTAATGATTTTCTGAATCTAAGTACTTCTGCCAACCTGTTGTAAGACGTTGAGAATATTAGCATATTGCAAATTAGACTAACGTTGTACTTAATTAATTATAATAAAATAAATATACAAAATAGAGTACTTACCAGCGTGTAGGAACCAAAAATAATAAACTAGTTGTTGCTAGTGACCCTATTTATGTAAACTGCTGTAGTTGCCTTGAATAATTAAGAAAACAGCGAATGGAACTAATATATCGGTGGATCCGTATGTTTGTCTTATTAGAAAATTACATTTTAATGGTCTTAGTCTTACCTAAAATAAAGTAGGTAGGTACTTAAATTGTAATGTTTTACAAAGAGTCGTTCTATTCACGCCGAGTACAAACTGACAACATGTTAAATGTATAAAGTACCAGATAGCACGAGTGTCAAAATGTAGAAACGTAAAATAGTTTCAAATCGTCAGTGTTGTAACGAGCAAATGTAGGAATGCAGTGATGCTAGAAATTACAAATGTAATATTGCACGAGTGTCAGAATGCATAAATGTAAATGAATAAAATTTTAATTTTGAATTTAGTGTTAAGACAAGAAAAGTACATACTGTCAATTGAACATTTCAGCAACTGTATATTTTGACCATTTCTCATTTGGTCATAAATACATATTGTCGATTAAACATTTTAGCATTATTACATTCTGACAAAAAGATATTTTGTCATAAATATATTGTACCTACATTTTGACATTCGTGCTATCTGATACTTTATACATTTTAACATGTTGTCAGTTTGTACCCGGCGTGGTTCTATTGAAGATTGGGTTCCGAATAGCTCTTTTAATACGTAGGACGAGTTAATGAGAAACCTAAAACCTTTCAAATGTTAAGAAGTACCAAAATACTCTAGATTTATAACTGGCTTTAACAGTCTCAGAAGAAGAAGAATAAGGAACCACAGTTACCACAAAAACGGTCATAATACCAATAAATCTTTAACCAGTAGGTAGGTATTATTTAGACTCGCCACGTCTTAAGAAAATCTGATATAACAACAAACTCCAGTTTGGCTTTGGAGAAGAGAAGATGCTACACAGTGGTACAATACTTAGATCATTTAGTTTTGAGCTTGCCTGAATCCTTGAAAATCATTCAGGCCTTTGAAAATATCAAGCGCGATAGGATTCTCCTCAAAATTAAACAAATGCTTACAATCCTACAAGAAGAAATTTTTGTCGTCAAGTAATTAAAACGAAAATCTTTTTATAAGGTTTATGGTCCAATCAGGCGTACCGCAAGGTAACATCCTTGGACCAGTTTTCTATCTACCTCATCATCATCATCATCATATCAGCCACACATAGTCCACTGCTGAACATAGGCCTCTCCCATAGACCTCCAGAATGACCGATCTGAAGCAGCCCGCATCCAGCGCTTCCCCGCGACCTTGATGAGGTCGTCCTTCCACCTGGTAGTTGGGCGTCCCACACTACGTTTGCCCGTACGCGGTCGCCATTCCAGAACTTTTTTGCTCCATCGGCCATCTGTTCTGCGCGCTATGTGTCCCGCCCACTGCCACTTCAACGAGCTAATCCGCTGGGCTACGTCGGTTACTTTTGTTCTCCTACGGATATCATCATTTCTTTTTTTTTTTTTTTTTTTTTTTTTTTTTTATGGATTAGGGAGGCAAACGAGCAGACGGATCGCCTGATGGTAAGCGATTACCGCCGCCCATGGACACCCGCAACACCAGAGGAGTCACAAGTGCGTTGCCTTCCTTTTAAAAGAGAGTACGCTCTTTTCTTGAAGGTTTGAAGGTCGTAATGGTTCGGAAATACCGCTGGTGGCAGTTCATTCCACAGTTTAGTTGTGCGAGGCAGAAAGTTTCTCGAGAAACGCACAGTTGTGGACCGCCAGCTGTCCAGATGGTGAGTGTGGAACTGCTGTCGCGTGGAACGATGGCGGAAAGAGGCGGCGGGGATCAATCCGAACAATTCCTCGGAGCACTCCCCATAGTATAGGCGATAGAAGATGCAAAGCGAAGCCACATCTCTACGCAGTGCCAAAGAGTCTAGCCGATTTGAAACATCCCGGCAGTTGACGATTCGAGTCGCTCTCCGTTGGATGCGGTCCAGAGGGAGAAGTTGGCACTGAGGTGCTCCTGCCCAGAGATGAGAACAGTATTCCATATGTGGCCGTACTTGCGCCTTATAAAGTTGTTGGCGGTGAGCCGGAGTGAAATACTGTCTCGATCTATTGAGTACACCCAGCTTCTTCGAGGCCAATTTAGCTTTACCCTCTAAATGACCGCGAAACTGGACTTCGCTCGATATGTCAACACCAAGTATTCCAATATCGACTGAGACAGTTAAGGGGGTGCTCTCAAAACGAGGGACTACGACCAACGGCTGTTTTTTTGCGGTGAACGCACAAACTTGTGTCTTTGTGGGGTTAAAACGGACCAAATTAAGTCTACCCCAAATTGAAACTTTATCTAGAGAGGTTTCAATTTCAGACACAAGTTTATTTCGGCTCTCGTTGACGTTTTCCCGAGAAATGTTCGCGCAGCCGGTATAGAGGGCATCGCTTGTACTGTCGTCCGCATAACAATGAATGCCGCTAATTTGCAGCATGTCATTGACATGGAGGAGAAACAGAGTGGGCGATAGCACACAACCTTGAGGGACACCAGCATTCACAGACATAGAGTCAGAACATTCACCGTCGACTACGACTTTTATGCTTCTGTCTGTTAAAAAGCTAGCAATCCATTTGCACAATTTCTCGGGAAGCCCATAAGAAGGAAGCTTTGATAAAAGCGCTTTGTGCCAGACCCGATCAAAGGCCTTCGCTATGTCCAAACTAACCGCCATGGCTTCTCCCTTGGTCTCGATCGCCTGTGCCCAACGATGCGTCAGGTATACTAGAAGATCACCAGCCGACCGACCCTTACGGAAACCGTACTGCTGGTCACTGAGTAGCTGATGACCCTCCAGATACCGAAGGAGCTGGCAGTTGATAATGGACTCCATTATCTTCGAGAAAAGGGAGGTAATGGCTATTGGTCTGTAGTTGGATGGATTTGAGCGGTCGCCTTTTTTAGGGATCGGGTGGACCAGCGCTGTCTTCCATAATGTCGGGACTACGCCAGAAGAGTAAGAGAGCCGGAAAAGACGCGTTAAGACCGGTGCCAACTCTGGAGCGCACATCTTCAACACTATGGGAGAGATTCCATCAGGCCCATTCGACTTATGGATATCGAGGGACGTAAGTGCTAAACGCACTGAGCGTTGGTGAAACCGGATATCCGGCATACAGCTCTCGCAACGCGGTATACTGGGCGGTTCCTGTCCCTCGTCATCCAAGGTCGAGTTAGACGCGAAGAGTTTGCCCAGAAGATCGGCTTTCTCCTTTGCGTTGTGGGCCAACGAATCATTTCCCATGTGCAGAGGTGGAAAGGATGGCTTGCAGAAGTTCCCTTCGATAGCTTTGGCGAGAGACCAGAATGCACGAGTTCCCGAAGGTAGACGCTCGAGCCTCTCGCCAATTCTACGGATGTGCTCCGACTTCGCCCTTGCTATGACTCTTTTGAAGGACCTGGAGGCAAAGTTATAGTCTTTTCTTAGTGCGCTGGTATTTTGGTCCCGTGCCGTCACCGCATTGACCCAGGCTTGGTAAGCTTCGTGCTTCCTGCGAGAAGCCGTTTTGGAAGATTGACCAAACCAAGGCCGAAATCTGCTACCAATGGGAACCACAGAGAATGGGATGAAAAGCTCCATGCCCTGTAGCACCACATCAGCGACAGAGCTGGCGGCGGTGGTGGGACTATCCGGCGAGAAGCATACTTGACCCCATGGGTAGGATGCAAAAAAGGACCGCATCCCATCCCAATCTGCCGACTTGTAGTGCCACACACGGCGGCTGCGTGCGACTCGCGAACGCAGCGGGCATGCAAGAGGCACTGTACTCCGGATAAGGCAATGGTCTGAAGTACCTAGTGTGGCCCCAACAGACACTTGGTAGCTATCCGGATGTGAAGTCAGCAGAAGGTCCAACAGTGAATGACTATGGCTCTCCACATCTGGGATTCGCGTATGCGTGGTAACCAGTTGTGTCAGGCCATAAGCCAGGGCGAAGTCGTGAAAAGATCTTCCCGCATGATTGGTCTTCTCGGAATTGAGCCACTCGATGTGGTGGGCATTAAAATCACCAAGTATGACTAACTCTGCAGATGGGATCTGCTGCTGCACGAGGTCTGAGGCCATTTGGATGTGCTCTATGAGTCGGTCTGTTTCGGCATCACCGCTGTGGGACCTATAGAGGCAAGCGTAGACGCGGGGATGGTCGTCGCTGTCTACACGGAGCCATAGAATGGAGAGGTCCCTACCTTCAAGATTGCTGAGGCGACGAGTACTGATATCGTCTCTGATGTACACACACACTCCGGCATTAGACAGGAAGGAGTGTTGTAGTCCGTACCCGGGATAGGTGAGGTAGGATGTGTCCGCCGGAGACGATATCTTCGTCTCGGTCAGGAAGAACAAGGCTGGCTGTGCTGTCTCAAGGTGGTGGTGGACAGCATTTAGGTTAGTGTGTAATCCCCTGATGTTGCAAAAGTCCACGGTCAGCGTGGCAGGGGGTGCCCTAGAGTTTTTGCTCTTGCCTCGAGCATTCCTTCGCGCAGTTTTGCCCCCCCCAGAATACGAGAGGCAGCCTGGGCGTCCACGCCCAGGTGCGTTGTGCCCTGAGCGTGGACGTCCAGAGAGGGATTCTCCAACGCAGTTGGTACCCTCCTGGGGTACAATAAAGTTTTCTGACTGCGCCATTATAGGAGGGGGGAAGGGGGGATTGGGCCTCCGGTGCCCTCACTCACTCGTCGAAACACAACACATGTGTTGTTTCACGCCGGTTTTCTGTGAGGCCGTGGTATCACTCCGGTCGAGCCGGCCCATTCGTGCCGAAGCATGGCTCTCCCACGGTACAAATTTCTGACGCGATCACGTAGGGAAATACCGAGCATAGCCCTCTCCATAGCTCGTTGAGCGACTCTGAGCTTTTGTAGGAGACCTATAGTGAGGGACCACGTTTCAGATCCGTAAGTCATCACTGGTAACACACATTGGTTAAAGACTTTCGTCTTTAGGCACTGAGGTATGTCGGACGAGAAGACATCTCGTAGCTTCCCGAACGCTGCCCAGCCGAGTCGGATTCGTCGATTTACCTCGTCTTCGAAGCTGGAATTGCCTACCTGGATCAGTTGACCCAAGTAGACGTACTCGACAACAGCTTCTAAGACTGAGTTCCCAACATGCACCGGTAGAGGCGCTACATGGACATTTGACATAACCTTCGTCTTGTCCATGTTCATCTTAAGGCCCACCTGTTGGGATACTCTATTGAGGTCTTCGAGCATGGTGTTTAAATCTTCCAGCGATTCTGCCATGATGACAATAGCATCGGCAAACCGAAGGTGAGTGATATACTCGCCGTTTATGTTGATGCCACGTCCTTTCCAGTTCAGTAGCTTGAAGACGTCTTCCAAGGCAGCGGTAAACAGCTTCGGAGAGATAACGTCTCCCTGTCTAACGCCCCTTTTCAGTGGGATCGGCTTCGTGCTCTGTTCCTGTACTCGGACCGACATAGTGGCGTTCTGGTATAAACACTTCAAAACTTCGATATACCGGTGATCTATCCGGCACCGCTGGAGAGACTGCAACACGGCCCATATTTCGATCGAATCGAAGGCTTTCTCATAGTCCACGAATCCTAAGCAGAGAGGCCGGTTATACTCTTTGGTCTTCTGTATAACCTGTCGCAGCGTGTGGATGTGGTCTATGGTACTGTAGCCTTTTCGGAATCCGGCTTGTTCGGGAGGTTGGAAGTCATCGAGCCTGTTGGCGAGACGGTTCGTAATAACCCTCGAGAACAGCTTGTAAATGTGACTCAGGAGCGTGATGGGCCTATAATTCTTCAACAGGGTATTGTCGCCTTTCTTGAAGAAAAGGACCACCACGCCCCCGTTCCACGCTTCCGGCGTTATGCCTTCGTGTAGGACGGAATTAAAGAGCCCCTGAATGACCTTTAGTACCGGCGTTCCGCCCGCTTTCAGAAGCTCTGCAGTAATTCCATCCTCACCCGCCGCTTTGTTATTTTTTAGCTGTTTGAGGGCCATTCTAATCTCGTACAGGCTGATGTCCGGGATGTCTTCGGTATAATGTCGGGTAAGCTTGGCTCTAGGATCTTTAACCATGCCCACGGGCTGTTTAACCGATGTATATAGCTGCCCATAAAACCTTTCGACCTCCCTAAGTACCTCTACCGTTGTCGTTGCCATGCCGCCATCCTCCGTCTTCAGCTTCGTCAACCGGCTTTGTCCAACGGACGCATTCCTTGCAAACACTTTGGAGCCTTTGTTTCGCTCTATCGTCTCCTTAATATTTTTAGTATTATAGGATCGGATGTCATGTCGCAAGGATTTCTGTATGCGTCTGTTGAGCTGCCTATGTGCCTCAGCTTCAACGGAGGTCTGTAGGGGCATAGATCGACGTTTGACCATGAGATCAAGGGTCTGGGTCGAGATCTTCTGAGGTTTTTGTTTAGAGCGAGACCTAAAGAATTTAGATCCCACCGTTTGGACAGCTTCTACCAGCGCGTTGTTTACCTCGTCCACTGAAACGGGATCCTGTAGACAATCGAAGCGATTGGATAGTTCAAGTTGAAAGCGCTCGGAGTCCTGGACATCGGCATGTGACGGTCTGAGTGTTGACTTCATCAGACTTGACCTTTCTAGTCTAGGGTTAATATTCAATGTACCCCTTACGATACGGTGATCGCTACCGGTTTTTACACTGCTGATCACAGAGACATCATTGAATATTTGCCTCCTTGTCGTCAAGATGTAGTCAATCTCATACGCCATGTTAGCGGGGCTTAGCCAGGTCCACTTTCTCTGGGGTGGCTTTTTGAAGAAAGAGTTCATCGCGAAGAGACCTTCTTTCTCCATAAAGTCCGCCAGCATGTGGCCCCGGTCATTCCGCTGCCCATATCCAAAAGGCCCCACTCTCAACTCCCCATCGCTTCGTTTGCCCAGTCTCGCGTTGAAGTCCCTCATAACAACAGTGAAATAGGTTTTGGAAGCATGTATGGCCCTACTTATGTCCTCATACACTTCCTCAACCTCTTCATCGGAGTATGACTTGTTGGGCATGTATACCTGGATGACCTTCAACGAGTATCTTTTGGATACTCTGAGTATCAGGTATACCACCCGACTCGAGATACTCTCGATGGATATGACGTTGTTAATAAGGGACCTGTGGACGAGGAACCCGACACCATGCAGTGACTTTCTGTCACCCTCCCGGTGGTAGAGTAGGTGGCCGGACTTTAGGGTTGTCGTGCCTTCCCCCGCTCTTCGCACTTCGGACAACCCCACAATGTCCCAGTGCAGCCTACTCATTTCCTCTTCCACCTCGAGCAGCTTCTCGTCAGTCCTCATCGTGCTAACGTTGTGCGTTACCAGGGCCAGTTTCCGTTTGGGGTGGTAGCCGAATCTCTGCCGGGGATTCTTCGCACCCCCTGCCCCGCCGTTACCATGACCGCTACCGGAGCCAGGAATAGCGGGACTGCCGGGGACTAGGGGCCTGGTCTTATTCTGTCTGTCCATTGGAGGTTTTGCCATACTCGCCACGCTTGGCAGACGGGTTGGCGAGCGCGGTATTAAGTGAGGATGTATCACAAAGGATGCCGCTGCCCATCCTTTGGTGTTCCCTTAGTCGCCTCTTACGACATCCACGAGAAGAGAGGGAGTGGTCCTATTCTATGCCGGAAACCACACGGCCCTATCTATCTATTCTATTATATCTACCTAATATTTACGATCTATCTGCTGTGAATCAAATAACTACCATAATATATCGTACCATGCACTGACGAAACAACATTATTTGGTGTCCATGCAGACCCTGACATTGCATCGAGACACCTTCAAATAGACTTGAGCAAAATTGAGAAATGATAAGTACAATAAATGGTGCAACAAAACCATTAAACATAAGGTCGCACATATCACTTATTTACAAGTAAAAAAACCCTCATAATATGGTCCATTATAAACAATAAAAAAAAGTAGACGATGCCGAAAATCTTTTTTTTAATGCGCCTGGACTGCTGGCTTGCCTGGCAAACGAATATTTAGACCTGGCAAATGGAATTGCATCACAAAATACGCAAGACTCGTGGTCAGTAGACCGATACTATCAAAATGATTGTTGATAAAATATATGATCAAACCGAACTTGACATCAGTTAATAGGTTCTGTCAGTTACTATAACATCGAGAACTAGTAGATAGCGGAGTGGGAGCGACGACTTGAGCAACCACGCGCAGGGCATGCCGTCATAGAGGCGGTAAGGCCCATCATGGGGGAATGGCTAGAGAGGCCACATGGCAGCCTCTCGTATCGACTGACGCAGATTATCACCGGGCACGGGTGCTTTGGGCGGTATCTGCGTCGGATCGAAAAGGAGCCAACGTCCGAGTGCCATCATTGCGACGCGAGCGAGGACACAGAGCTGCACACGCTCACCGAGTGTCCGGCATGGGCCGGACAGAGGCGAGAACTAGTGGCGGCCCTGGGAGTGAGAGTTCTTACCCTCGCCTCCCTGCTCACAGCAATGGTCCGCTGTGCGGACGCGTGGGCGGCCGGCGTCTCCTTCAGCGAGCAGGTAATGGTCGTGAAGGAGACGGCGGAACGGGAGAGGCAGCGCGAGCGAGCGAGACTCGCGAACCGCGCTGCCCGCGCGCACAGGCAACTCGGGCGTCGGAGGGCACTGACTGACCTCCGTCCCCCATGAGCGCGGGCCTGGGGGTGACGGGTGAAGCCGCCTGTCACCCCAGCAGAAGCAGGCCACGGCGACGGCGCGCTGAGAAGCGCGCCTCCCCATTCCGGGGGCGTGTCGGGGACACCGTTATCCCCCCTCCCGGGGAGGGCTAAACCATAAGTGATGGCCCTGGGTCCGCCGGGGTGCGAGGGATATGTCGATGACAACCTCACCTCCGGCCTAGCACCACGACCCACAGTCGGCGTGCGGTTTTAGTCGGTTCGAGTCCGACATAACCTCCCCTTCCGGCTCCGGCAGGGGGGTATCCGAGGGGATTTCCGCACGGAAAAAAAAAAACTAGTAGATAATCTTACGGATAGTTTTTTTGCTAAACTATCTGTTCTACACAGCTCCACCTGTGTGAAAGACTGATCAAGGACGGCAGAAAAGAAAGAGGAGGAAGGAGGAAAAGAGTAGCTCATGTGCTATTCTAGACTGTGGATCTGTTCAGTTATTTTTGTTATCCACACATGCACATAACATCCTATTAATCATAATTAGTAGGAAGTTGGCTGAAGGTATCTCCCCATAAAAGTACCTAATAAACTTGGACATCAAGCTGAATACAGTGAAACAGGAAATTAGAATCCTAAGTAGGCATAGTAGGAAATATCAAATAACAATGAACCTACGTCGCTTCCCGGGTGAGCAACAATATTGAGAAATAACTCACTGGAGTTATCCCTCCAATCAACTAAGAAACCAAATAGTATCAGACGGCAAATTGGATTATTGTTTCATATATATAGGTTTCATTGTTTTAGATAACAAGCATAGCTAATTTAGATAACAAGCAGGTGAAACAACCAAGGAAATACACGATTTGTTCTAATAGAATACCTACTTACTAAAGGAAACATTATAACGAATTCAGTATTAGTATGTAGGTATGTACGTAAATTTATTTAAAATGTAAATATACCACTAATAAAATAGGCACATTAAGTTTTTTTCGACGGAGTCTCACAGTATTCTAGGCGCGTTGTGACGTTGTGAAACGGTAGTCATACAAATTTGACGTTTTGACTTTGACAGAAGCTATAAAAAAATGGATCATTCTCAATAGTTCCACCAACAATTAGTTTCATGGAACTAGTAAGAATTTTTTTTCTCAGTAGTTCCATGAGCTTTGATAATGGAACAAATGAAACTAACTTAATCGAACTCGTATCACTAGCTCCACCGTAATAATAATTATAAACCCAGGGTCCGTATTTTTTTATCGTGCGCAAAATCCCCACGGATACCACCCCCACGGAGCCATATCATGTTAACAGTGGTGGCACTCAGCTTGACGGCCTCATTAGATGCTTTTGCAAGCCTCGCTTAAAAGACCCGGGACTGTAGGAAGAAGGAAACACGTGAGCTGGCAGGGAGTTCCAGGTCTTAGTGGTGCGGCATAGGAATGAGTCACTGAAACGCTTGGTTTAAGCAGGTATACTCTGCGCCGTATATTGATGGCATCTTAGCCCTGCACGTGTCGTCCTGTGTAGGAAAGGAGAGGGTGGGACTAATTGGAAGAGCTCGTCAGAACATTCACCATGGTAGAGACGGTAGAATACTGCCAAAGACGCAACATCTCTACGCATCTACAAAGGCTCGAGGTTGTTCGTGACCTCAGGATTCCCAATGATGCGGACCGCACGTCGCTGCAACCTATCGAGAGCATCTAGTAAGTACTTTGCGGAGCCGTCCCAGAGATGTGAGTAGTATTTTTTGCACAATTTCAAGACGATAGAGACCTTTTCAACTTGATTCATCGCATTCTTGAAAAAAAAGGTCTTGATAGACAAACGCACAACCAAGTGATCCTATAAGGGTTTTCATATTGAGTAAAACTTTGTATGCCGAGAGGCGAAACCGGTCAGGTGAAAAATAAAATTAAGTGGAAAAGTACAAGGCCTCTTACTCAATATGTGTAGCAGATTCCACCAAGTGCCATCAATCAACAGTATAAACTGCTATGAGGGTTCTGTTTTTTCTTTTTAAGGTACGGAACCCCAAAAATATAACTAGCTTAACTACAATTACCTGATCTAAATAAAATAACTAAGTATCTCCTTTGCACTCGCCTAAGATTGAAGTAGATACCTACCAGCTACGTACTTTATAGGAAGTTATAAAAATAAGTTTAAAAAAATACTAATTGAAACGACATTATTCACCTTTACGACATTGTACTTTTAGATTTATTGAAATAATTAAATGTACCTAATGAATATTATGTCACTGTAGGGCTGGCAGACGCGCCGGTTGAATGGTTAGTATTCCTTTATAATTCGAATCGATTTATAAAGGAAAATTTTTGTGATCATTCCTGGCGGGATTTGAACCCGCGATCCTTCTCTTGCAGGGAGAATGTTTTAACCACTAAGCTTCTAGACTCACGTCCGTCTTCTTCTTCTTCAACCCGTAGTCACCCAATGCTGAGTGTAGGTCTCTTCCAATTCTCTCCACTGTTGGCGGGACAGTGTTTTCGCCATCCAGTTCTTCCCAGCAACCTTGACTGTGTCGTCGGTCCACCTAGCTGGCGGTCTGCCTACGTTCCGTCGTCGTCCCCATGGTTTCCACATCACAGACTCACGTCCGCACTAATCCAAATATTTCCTCTCTTTCATTCAATTATTTAGGTGGAGTAATCAAAAATCAATGTTTATAAATGATTGAAATATCATTCATTGGTTCTGACAACATAGCTCGTAAGAGCGTCGGTAGATTAGGTACTCCACCGTGTCGCCTCAAAGACTGATATTATAAAGAGAAGAAATATTTGGATCCCGCGAGTAAGGACGAGTAAAGTTTATTCCTAGAATAAACAGCCAATATGTGGGTGATATTGCCTGTTTATTCTAGGAATAAACTTTACTTGTGTTTGGTCGAATGTACCATAAAACATGGTGTACAGTACCTACTGTGACCCCCTGACAATTGTGTCTACCTCTTACACTTAATTAATAGATTATGGAATCAGCCCTGTTGCCTAGCCAATCGGCTTTGTAGATACACTCACATGCATATTCACTGAGTCATTTTATTATTTACCAACTTACTTGAACTTTGAATTGAAAGGCAATTTTATTATTGTAGTTAAGTAGATGGTAAATATATTGGAAAGTAGTTGCCTAGTGTCATTTTTACGGTTCCATCCTCATTATGATCAATTCGTTGTTTGTCTGTATGTCTAGGCAGTACCTACCTCTGTCGCAATTTAAAAAAATCGTCGTCCACTGTGCATTCGTCAGATGTCATTACCTCTCCTTGGTCTCTCTCTTCGTTGCCATTATCCTTTTTCGCACAATCTATTCATCTTCTCTTAGGCCTACGTCTGCTCCTAAAGCCCTCTACATTCAGACTTTGGACCTTTTTTACAACATAACATTCTTTTTTTTTAAATAAGTTTTTTTTTTCTTTTTTTACATGGGACACGTCAATTTGACTTCACCTCGCCTGATGTTAAGCAAAGGCAAAGTCTCGGAAAGAGGGTCACCATCGCAAACATGTACCATGTTAACAGCGGTGGCACTCAGCTTGACGGCCTCATTAGATGCCTTCTCACGCCCACCTTATAGGACCCGGGACTGTAGGAAGAAGGAAACACGTGAGCTGGCAGGGAGTTCCAGGTCTTAGTGGTGCGGCATAGGAATGAGTCACTGAAACGCTTGGTTCAAGCAGGTATACTCTGCACCGTATATGGATGGTATCTTAGCCCTGCACGTGTCGTCCTGTGAAGGAAAGGAGAGGGTGGGCGTGGGACTACTATAATACTTACTCTAAATTGGGGATCACATATTGCGCCGCTAATTGGGCCGCCATTTCTTCAAACATGTCGTAGTCAACAGAGCTTCCGCAGCATAAATTGATTGAGAAATTAAATATTCCTATTAGGTATACTTACTTAAATAAATAAATGTTCTAGGATTACTATACGACTTTATCTAAACATATAAAAAAAAAATATTAATAATTATGATACAAATACCTACATAATATAAATTTGTTTTATGTAAATAATTCGTGAATCAAGTTTTTGAACATAAATACCCAAACGAATTATTTTTTTATTCGATGCGGTGAGTTATAAAAGTGTGACTAATCTAGATATTATTATGCAACATATTATTTTATTAGCTACCACTACAAATTTATTCAAATAGGAAAACGTAATATTATAATATGCTAAAATTGATTAGTGAGCTGATTGAAATTCAATTAGAAACCCAGCAGCCTATCATCTATTGTTTATGTAAATGTTACAGAACAAACCAGAGAATATAGTACCATATTATATTTTCGAGTAGAACCAACTCATATTTATAGAAATACTATTGCCCGCGGCTCTGCCCGCGTGGATGTCGGTTATCGCGACCAAACATAGCCTATGATACCTTTTTTTTTTTTTTTTTTTCATGCGGAAATCCCCTCGGATACCCCCCCTGCCGGAGCCGGAAGGGGAGGTTATGTCGGACTCGAACCGACTAAAACCGCACGCCGACTGTGGTTCTTGGTGCTAGGCCGGAGGTGAGGTTGTCAAAGACATATCCCTCGCACCCCGGCTGACCCAGGGCCATCCCTTACGGTCTGGCCCTCCTCAGGAGGGGGGACAACGGTGTCCCCAACTCGCCCCCGGAATGGGGAGGCGCACTATTCAGCGCGCCGCCGCCGTGGAGCCTATGATACCAAAATCGGTTCAGTGGTTTAGGCATGAAAGTGTAACATACAGACAGACAGACAGAGTTACTTTCGCATTTATAAAATTAGTATGGACTAGCTGTTACCCGCGACTTCGTCCGCGTTTAGTTCGGAATAGCTCAAACTCATTATTAAACATGGTGGAAGATTTTCATCCCAACTGGAACGGAAGTACTCGAAATACTGGAAATAGTGAATTTTACGCAAAGGAAACATTTCTTTAATTTAAAAAAGAAACAAAACTGTATTCAAATCATTTCGAAAACTCGCTTGACTTCTTCCACCTTGTATTTTTAAATCAAATATTATGAAGACAGTCTTTTGAGTGACTGACTTATAAATACAGGGTTAAACTATTAAAAACTACGTAAATTGTTCTTCTATGAGCTTGGCAAATATTGCGGAAGGATTTTGAAAAATTCAACATTTTGCTGGACTTGGTAATGTTCACCAGTTTTAATGGTTTAAATATTCTTCCTTCCTCCCAAATTCTTAAAACATGCTGCCACCACTTACGAACTGAACAAATTAAAATAAATACATCAAGTATCACAAAATAGTACACAGTGTCACAATAAATAGCAAGAGAGCAAATACAGCATTGACTGGGATGGGGTCATATAGCCTCATCTATGTATATAAAAATCAATGCCACTTTTCGTTGTAATGTTATAACTCAACAACGCCTTTACCGATTTGGCTAATGTTGGTCTTGAATTATTCGTGAAAGTCCAGGGAAGGTTTGTACGTAGAGAAAAATTCGAATAATTTCTGGGAACCGACATCTACGCGAGCGGAGCCGCGGGCAAAAGCTAGTTTTGCTATATATTCCTTGTATTGGTAAGCTTGTTTCCAGCAGATGATGTAGATACTTCCAAATTAATACTGGAGTTGATGTCCACGTGGCGGATTTTTTTGGTCTGATGAAATTTACCGGAACTGAGTGTTTCTCTTCCCCACATTCAGTTTTTTATATATAATAGGAGCAGCGCTATCTTTTATACACCTAAGTAATACATAGGTTGGCTTCTCCTGGCGTACTGTTATCATTTCTAGGATATATTTACGTATTTACTATTAGATATCTTCTTATTAAACGGAATCGATAATATCGCAGCGGCGTGCGTTGGTAGTCATCAGTTCACTAACATTGTATAATGTCTGCAGTTGCATAAAGACGTTGACTCTCTGGCTGTAGTTTACCATTTCTACCGCACCACGGCGAGTGAAAGAGCCTATTAGGAGTCTTTCAACTAATCTCTGCTTCCTTCCGTCAGTCACATACGGTAGAAATAATGCCACCTCGAACCAAGCTGTTCGGAACTTCATTTCTTTATCAGGCGGTTAAGAACTGTATTGCTCTGCCAGCACATGTGTATTCTTCTTTTTAAGATCCGGAGTTTTTTTTATATAGGACACGTCAATTTAACTTCACCTCGACTGATGTTAAGCTAAAGGCAAAGACTCGGAAATAGGGTCACCATTATAAACGTGTACCATCTTAACAATGGTAGCACTTATCTTTATGGGATCATCAGAAGCCTTTTCACGCCCCCCTTAAAGGACCCGGGACTGTAGGATTTAGTAAACCGTGAGCTGGCAGGGATTTCAGGTCTTAATGGTGCGACATAGGAATGGGTCACCAAACCGCTTGGTTCTTGATGGAATATTCTGATCCGTATGTGGATGACATCTGAGCCTTGCATGCGTTGTCCTGTGTAGGAAAGGTGAGGGTGGAACTAATTGGAATAGCTCATCAGAACATTCACCATGGTAGAGACGGTAATACGATAGGGACAACTATCTCCCAGAATACGTAATGTGCTTCAGAGAAGGTGCAACGATTTACTTCCTCCATGAGCACGGCTTTGATGGTGACAGCTTAGGCTACCCATCACCCAAGCCGAAGCAATCCCTGCTCTTCACGTTGAGACCGCCTATTTATGATAGGTAACCAAGGCAGGTATACTGGGGTACCTAACCCCAGAATACCCCCAATGCCCCATTCCTCTGTTAAATTTTAATCGGTTTGATTCCAATATTGCGCTTGCCCCGATGTCGTGGAATCGGTATCAATGGGGGATACCAGTTTTAGTTTTATGACTTCTCAGGCGGGTGGGACCACTATTTCATTCTCCGCAATGAAGAATTGTGTATGGATCTAAGAATATTATATAATAAGTTCTACAATTACTGTCACACAGCCTATTTATATAAAAATACTATAGAATACTAAGCATAGAATTTATATTTTACATCAAATAAAACTATAAATACAATAAAATACAACAAATACACAATAAAATAAAAAAAGTTAAACAAAAGTAAATACATATTGAATAACACACTTGTACTTTTCCACTGACTTTATTTCTAGACCTGACCGGTTTCGCCTTACAGCATTCTCAAAGGTTCACATTGTCTCAAAAGTAAATAATTTGTTGGATTCGAGAACTGAATGTGAATTCTATCGAGACACTTGCTGTGCCGAAGATTCTGCAGTAACCTGACCTGACTTGGCTGAGATGTAGAACTCTGGCCTCTCAAAGTTCTTCAGATTCCTATGACCGAAATAATATCTTCTTGTAAGCATTGTTGCTTCTTTATTGATTCGATCTATCCATTGTCCATTTCATTCCATGATCCATGATCCATTTACGGTGCAGAGTATACCTGCTAGAACCAAGCGTTTCAGTGATTCATTCCTATGCCGCACCACTAAGGCCTGGAATTCCCTGCCAGTTCACGTGTTTCCTTCTTCCTACAGTCCTGGGTCCTTTAAGCGGGGCGTGAAAAGGCATCTAATGAGGCCGTCAAGCTGAGTGCCACCACTGTTAACATGGTAAATGTTTACGATGGTGACCCTCTTTCCGAGACTTTGCCTTTAGCTTAACATCAGGCGAGGTGAAGTCAAATTGACGTGTCCTGTATAAAAAAAAAAAAAAAACACAATCACAAATTGTTAGCCGTGATATGCTATTATTGACATAACTTTTTTATTTATGAACTGATTTCAATAAAACAAACACTAAATGTTAAGTGAAGCTTACCACAATATATTAGTGAAAGCCGCAAACAAATCCGTTCAGCCGATTCTGAGATTAGCGTGCACAAACTCACAGACAAACAGAGAAACAGAGAAACAGATAAACAGATAAACAGATAAACAGATAAACAGATAAACAGATAAACAGATAAACAGATAAACAGATAAACAGATAAACAGATAAACAGACAAACAGACAAAAATTCCAAAAAACGTTGATTTGGCTTCTATTACGTTTATATAGTCCCCCTATAATAATTTTTCTCATTTCCATTCCATGTACAGACATCGATCGGTTACAGATTTATTATATGTATAGATTTTAGCAGTGGACACTACCAACAAAAAATCATGTCCATACATTTTCACATTTTTCACCTTTTCCTCTACCGACTCTCATCTGCATGTATCGTCTATGTATGTGCCTATTATAAGCTGCATTTTTATACGAAAACAATGAAATAAAATTAAAGATGTACTGCAGAAATGGGAAAGCGCTCTAAATCAAGTAGAGGTAGCTCGCCCATCATAGGGGAATGGCTAGAGAAGACACACGGCGGCCTCCCATATCGATTGGCATAGATTATCACCGCGCACGGGTGCTTCGGGCGGTATCTGTGTCAGAAGGAGAATGACGCAACGTCCGAGTGTCATAACTGCGAAGCTGCAAGTGCCAGACGTGAAGATGCCGAAATGTGAGCTGGTGGCGGCCCTGGGAATGACAGTTCTCACACTCGCCACACTGTTCACGGTAATGGTTCGCAGAGCGGATGAGTGGGCGACAGAATGGGAGCGCTGGCCGGAGCGAAGGAGCCTCGCAAAACTTGCTGCCCGTGAACTGAGGCAAGCGAGCAGAAGCAGGCCGAGGTGGCGGCGCGGGGTGGGGGAAATAGAGGCAGCTCATGAAGTGTGTAAGGACAGAAGCAGATGGCGAGTAGTTATGTTATATCTGCTCGCTAGAAAGGGAAAGAGGCCTGACTACATGAATGTTATATTGTATGCAATAAATTTAACGGAACAAAACATTAAAATACGCTCAGGTTCTACTCATTATTCTTCTTCACTGCTTCTTCAAAATCACTGAAATGCTTGCTTCTCAAATGATTACGTTCGAGAATGGACTGTATTAATTACTAGTCTGTTGTATCTCATGGTTTCACACGCCGTCCGTTCTTTTTTCTTCTAACTCATCTCCTAGGGGTCGTAATGTAATAGTGACCTAACTTTCGTAAAAATTGATCTATCAAATGAAAAAGTAATTTTCATATAGCATTATTTTCAATACGCTAAGATTATCGTGTTTAAACAAACATTGTTATTACCAGTATTTGCCTACTTACTTAATATTTTTTTTTTTTTTTTTTTGATATAATATATATAGATAATATATAATAGATAGAGTTATAAAATAATCTAATTTAGTGCATCCTGAGAGGTTACATACTAAAAAACGAAAACCTACTAAGCATCATAAAAAATAAGATCAAGCTTTCACTGAATAAAAAAATCTCCAGTGATTACTTTCGTAGTCTCGTCACCTTAAGAACGGACATCCTGTTCAAAGAGTGTAATTGAAATAAAATTGCACTGACATTTGATAGTTCTTTGCTTACTTTATGAATTTGAATTAGGTATTTTTACCTCGAGCTAAACATCCGTCCGAAGGCTCTATGTAACATAATGATTATGTACTTACACTCTCACGTACTTTATTTGTAATTGATATGAATAACCCCTAAACAAAAAACTGGTCAAGAACTAGTCGGACACGCGCGCTGAGTGTTCCGTACAAAATTTTACGGCAGAGATAAACTTAACTTTGCTCTTGAAAAACTGAAATGATAATAGACTGCCGAAGAAGAACCGAACATTCCTAAAAAAAAAGTCTTGACTGACAGAGTATAAGTAGAATAACTATGGAATTGACATATTCGTAACGAATAATAATTCCTTAGAGACCAGATTTTTCGTTTTGAGATGCGGAATCCTAAAAAAATTCTAACTAGGTACATTTGTATGTATGTAGTTATTATTATTTAGTAATTATAGTAGAAATTGTTTTATTGTTAAAACAATTTACATGTAAAGGAGACTCTGAATGACAAACATTGAATAACAATATTACAAGATAAAATGAATAAAATATAATTGTAGTTGCAGTTGTGATGATAAAGATTGACTTTTCTTGAGAATAAACACGTGGGGACGAATACGTATACACATTTGTATAATTGAATCGAACAATAATTGACAATTAACTCTCGAACGTGACTGGAGGTGGATCATCCTCAGTCGGCTCCAGTGGGACCCTCCACTGGAGCCAGTGAGGGTGATTATATCAGACTCCAACCGATCTGCACGGCCGTCTCGGACCATGAGTTGCCGAGGTTGCTCGCACCCCGACTAAGCACTTGTACATCCTATAGGCACACTTTGTGGCCAAGTTTGCATACGGGCTACGAGCAAACTTGGCTCCACTATCGACTTAGCTAGGGTTGCCAGCTCGCCAAACTTAAAAGCCGGACACACCAGCGAGTTACGCCGGATATTCGGGTAAAAATGCGGGATTGAGGATTTTGTGTCTCAGTATTAATGGGTACGACAAAACCAAGCGTTTTTGCAAGCTTTTGTACTGTGTGTATGTATGTGTATGTAATTGATTCGGTACAAATCATGGAACTTGATTTTGAAGCAGAAATCCTCAGTCGATTTTGATAATGTTTTGCATGATACACGTTAAGTTTGGATGATAATTCATTAATATGGTACCATGGAGCTGGTCAGCAGGGGTATTTTAGAATAGAATAATGAACTTTTAGAACTTTTTACAGTCGTAAAATCGTAAACCCCAAGAAGAGATAATAGTATCTATTATTCTACAATTCAAAATTCAAAAAAATCAAAAATTCAAAAATATTTTATTTTGTATAGACCATTAAATCGGAACTTAAAAAACGTCAACATAAAGTAAATATTAAATACTAACTAATACTAGTAAATGGACCACCGGTTCGAAACGCGGCCCAGACCTGAGAAGACTCCGGCAAGAAAATCAGCGGGCTTTTTTTTTTGGTCTATTTACAAAACATTTACTTAGCCTAAAACTTATGGTCTAGATGGTCTAGAAACATTGGTTTTGCTTGAGTAGCATAGCTGAGCGAACAGCTCATTTCCAAGCTTGTTTATCGTTTAAATTTATTATTCTTGGATTTTATAATAGCCTTTCTGGCACAGTTTGCTCTTTACTGTATTTTTAAATTTATTAACAGGTAATAAAATAATACGCTGGCCAACGGTTTGCCACTGATCTAGGTTATCTAATGATGTAGTAGGAGGGTGGCTATAGAAAATCCTCAAATTGCGAGGTCCGCTTTACCAGTCTAATTGCTGATTTGGCTGAACTTCCATATAGCTAAATCTAGCTTAAGATACTAATAGTCCGAAAGCCAACTCCAATTTTTGAGAAGGTATTTTGAAAACTTATCATATCACACCCTGATTCGGATTTCCAGAACTGGAAATCATATGTAACGTGGCTAAATCAACCCCTATTTAGGTATATTTTAATTACGACAGTAAATTTATAAACTACTTATTATAGTTATAACTGTGTAGCGCTACTACAACTAGATTTGGATGATCCGTGAAAAAAGGTCGACAAGGACTTGTGTGCAGTCTATAGTAATATTTAAATAAAATAAAACTTACATAAATAACCTGTGCATTTTCTGTCACTACTTTCAATGAAATTACAAAAGAAAATATTTACTATGTAAAAACTGAAAGAAGAAAAGAAAAAAATATATTAAATGCATACCTAATAAGATACAAAAATCGTTTAAAATTTAACTCAATATGCAATCATCATTTACTAACGTACTTTGGTATTTAGAGTTCGGTGCGTTTGCTTTTCTTATGATAGGCTTTTTCTGTTGGTTTGTTTACATCGCAAAAATAAATTACGTGCAATATACCCCTCGTTTTGACTACAGAAAGAGGTAAGCTAGTGCATTCCTATTATACTTCATTGATTTATATCCTACAAGTACCTATATCTATTTATATAAAAGAAAGTCGTGTAAGTTACACTATTAACTCTAGAACGGCTGCACCGATTGGGCTGAAAATTGGTGGGGATGCAGCTTAGAACTGGGAGACGGATATAGGTTACTTTTTATCCCGCTCGACGACGATTATTTTATACCGGGTATAGGTTCCTGTGGGTCGCGGTATTTCTGTGACCCTGGTTCATTTGCATGAAGTACCAGGCTCACAGAAACTTTATCTGGGTCGCGGGAACAGGAGTAGTGTGTCCTATTCCTTTCTATTCCGAACTCAACGCGGACGAAGTCGCGGGCCAGATCACTTAGAACCTTTTAATTTTTTTCACTTTATTGTTTCTGCGGTAGCCTAGTGGTATGGGTAATGGACTGCTGAGACGAGGTCTCGGGTTCGATCCCAGGTTTACCATGGCACACACCAATGACTTTTCGATGCTTTTCGAAGTTATGTGTGTATTTATCGCAGGTTTATATGTGCCCGGTTAATGGCAATAGGCTCGCCACCTATTACATTGGGACCTAAACATAAACTGGCGAAATATGGGTGCTAGCACCTCTGCCTACCCCTTCGGGGAATACAGGCGTGAGTTTATGTTTATGTTATGTATGTTATTGTACCTGTGAGTGTTCGTAGGTAAGTACTTAGAATAACTCAAATAATTTGATTATTTGTTCTTGTACATGTTCAGTGGCTTTTTCCCTATAACCCGATTTCTACCGGCTTCCCAATATCGTGATAAACTATATCGAAGGCTTTGTTCCACTGGCCCTCTTGATTTATCCCTACTGCACACAACAGAAGGTCAATATAGGTTAGGTATCAACTTATGTAGGTACTAGACTTTCGAGTAGGTCCCCCTACTTAGAAATGTCTAATACATCCATACTTAATATTATAAATGCGAAAGTAACTGTCTGTCTGTCTGTCTGTCTGTATATTACGCTTTCACGCCTCAACCACTGAACCGATTTTGATGAAATTTGGTATAGGGGTAGATTAGACCATGAGAAAGGACATAGGCTATGTTTTGTCGCGATAACCGACATCCACGCGGGCGGAGCCGCGGGCAAAAGCTAGTAATGTATACATTCAATGTGTATACGGTAATTGTATGGTAGGTAATTATGATTTGTATGCGTCATACAGAATGTCCTCTAGTCTGCAACATTACCTACATAATAATATAATAAATTATACGATTGACTAAATTAAGGTGTGGATTTGTGCACTTGCATAGTTTTTGCATAGTTACGAGAACCTAAAACCAAGACATGGTTTATGTTTTCAAATTCTAAGGGAGATTAATGTCAAAACGAAACATTTTCTTTAAGCTATTCCTGGGAGCAAGTCAAGGTCATTGTGCAAATCCTATGCCACAGTAAGCAGCTGTGGTTTGGCATAGGTACTTATTTCATTTGTACAGTCACACTCAAAAGTTGCCGAACATCAACAAATTAATGTCGTTCTCTACATTGTCATTAATAATAGAAGACAATATTGGAATTTTAGGATTATTGTTTATTAGCTTTTGCCCGTAGCTCCACCCGCGTGGATGTCGGTCATCGCGACCAAACATAACCCCTATACAAAATTTCATCAAAATCGGTTCCGTGGCTTAGGTGTGAAAGCGTAACATACAGACAGTCAGACAGACAGAGTTACTTTCGCATTTATAATATTAGTATGGATTAATTTATCATAAAACATACATAACAATTTTTTCGAGATAAGGCAGTCGATAACTTGTAAATGGGAAAGTGTTAAGCTAAAACTGACAACGACTGTACATTAGCCACTGTACTGAGTGTACCGACCACAGGCTGGTGATAAAACCACATTTGTTTACCGTGTGACATGCTCATTCTTTTAGGATCGAAAAGATTACATACATACATACATACAATCACGCCTTTATCCCCGGAGGGTTAGGCAGAGGTGAATTAATACCCTCATTTCACCAATCATTGGATTCGGTCCCACGTAATAGAGGGTGACTGTTATTGACTCAAGCCGTTCATCCAAGGCCGAGTCTGGGCTGTGTAATATTATGTCTGATGTTGAGATTATTTAGAAGAAATTATTTATATCAGAAAAACGGTTTCAAAATTACAATTATTGTCGGTTACACCATCTAGCTAGCCTTCAATATGTAGTCTCACAGCGATGGTACGATGCGCGAACGCTTGGGGTGCGGCCGCCTCCTTCTGCGAGCAAGTAATGCTCGAAAAGGAGGCGGCCGGTCGGGTCCGGACTAGACTCCGGGCCCGGGAAGCCCGCGCAGAGCGAAGGCGAACCGAACGTCAGAGGTCGCAGAACGACATCCGTCCTCCATGAGCGCTGGCCTGGGGGTGACCGGTGGAGCCGCCTGTCACCCTAGCAGAAGCAGGCCGCGGCGGCGGCGCAAAGTGCGCCTCCCCGTAGTCGGGGCTAGATGGGGACACTGTGGTCCCCACAACCCGAAGGGGGCTATCTCGAAAGAGATGGTCCTGGATCTCCCGGGGTGCGAGAGATATGCTTTTGGCAATCTCACCTCCGGCAACCAAGGACCCAAGACGATCTATTCCATTCTAATACCAAAAACTAATACCAATGGTATTTGTTTACACTCGTAATAAATTTTATATTCCTAACGAGTCGTTTTAGTTGGTTTGAGTCCGACATAACCGCCTCCACCGGCTCCGTGGGGGTGGTATCCGTGGGGATTTATCGCACGATAAAAAAAAGTCTTCAATATGAGGTACAATGGCCCAAGAAAAGAAGCTAAATGTGGGTAAAAGAGTCCCCTGTCCTATCCTTGAATATATCCATATTATAAACTCTCTCTCTCTAACTTAAGAGCTACGCTGTTGTCGGTGGAGTAATCGCCACTCTTCTCTCTGCGCCGCCAATTGTTTCACCTCCTGATACGACGTGACTTGTACCTTTTTCTTAAACTCTATTTGGTTTATATTTTCTTTTTCCAAACACCGAAGTTGTATTCTAAGTTAAAAATGTTTGATTTATTCGTTGTAAGACTGTTCTACCTATATACTTAATTCTTTTCGATCATCTCTCACTGTTGCAGATAAGAGACATGTTGATGCTATCAAATAGTAGGTTACTTATACCATTCATAATTTCTAATTTGTTGCCTTTTTAGGTTTATGGCTGATGATACGTGGCTACTGCAGAACTAATTTTTTCAAAATTATACGGACAAGTAAAGGTGGTCCTTCTCTGTAAGTATTGGTCTATTTATTTTATCCTCCAAACCTATTCCCAAATCAGTTGGAGTCAGCTTTTGATCTAACTCTTTACGTAGCCCCCGAACTTCTGGAGCCGCCTGTCACCCTAGCAGAAGCAGGCCGCGGCGGCGGCGCAAAGTGCGCCTCCCCGTAACCGGGGCTAGATGGGGACATTTTGGTCCCCACAACCCGAAGGGGGCCATCTCGAAAGAGATGGTCCTGGGTCTGCCGGGGTGCGAGAGATATGCTTTTGGCAATTTCACCTCCGGCAGCCAAGGACCCAAGACGGCGTGCGTTTTAGTCGGTTCGAGTCCGACATAACCGTCTCCACCGGCTCCGTGGGGGTGGTATCCGTGGGGATTTTTCGCAGGATAAAAAAAAAAAAAGCCCCCGAACTTCAGTATTTTCCATTAAGCGACTTTCATCTGACCTCTACAATTTGATAGAAAAGGAAGTTCTGTAGTTGGATCCGTTGTCAGACTTCTTAGGGCTTCAACTACCTATATACCCTATATGATCTTGGTCTGTAGCTTCACTCCATCTCATCGAAAAATACGCAGACGATAGATATACGCGAGAGAAAGAAAACTCGGAATATAATCCTATTAGCTTTTGTTCGCGGCTCCGCCCGCGTGGATGTCGGTTATCGCGACCAAACATAGTCTATGTCCTTTCTCAAGTTCTAATCTACCCCAATACAAAATTTCATTAAAATCGGTTGAATAGTTTAGGCGTGAAAGCGTAACATACAGACAGACAGACAGAGTTACATTCACATTTATAATATTAGTATGGATTATTCCTTTAACACATTTGGCCAGTGTGGAAACAGTAGGCCAAAGCCTCCTCAGTCGGCGGCTTGGGTGCCGCCGACGTGTCTTCGCCGAAGACCATCTGCCTCCATGACCGAGGGCCTGCCTTACAGAAGCAGGCTCATGACGGCAGCGTGACGTGAGAGATTCATGAACGCCCCCCCCCCCTAAGAAGCGGGATAACACCCGAAAACCCCCCATAGACGGGGGATAGCACCCGAACCACCCCCTAGGTGAGACCGCATTTTAGCCGTAGGTCTGATGGGAGCCCTGGGACATCCTTCCGAGGGTTTACCCGGGGCTCTTAACCATAGGCTGCTGGGCGATACCGTGGGGGTTTTTAGTCGGTAGGAGTCCGGCATAACATTCATGAAGGATTTTCCCCCGCGGTAAAATAAGGCCACAGCCTCCTAACATTGGGAGTGGCCCATGTTCAGCACTGAACTGCGATAAGCTTATTGATTGATTGAACTTGCTCAATTGCCTCTTAGCCTCTCTAACTTTTATAAATCAGCTTATTTTGTCTTCAGATCTTGACAAATAAATCATCTGAAATTAAACTGAAATATGAAAACAGTTCAAGACCTCCCAGTGGACACCAGACCTGTTTGCGTTGAACCAGGTTGCATTTGGTTATGGAGTCTCATAGGTAGCATCGTCACCATTGCTCTGTGCTACTACTGTGCGTACGCCCTCATATCAGATACTAAACTGAAATTTTCTTTATTTATCCCTTGAAACAAAACTATTCCAAGAAGCAAGAGACATCTCGTTACTTACTTATAAATACACGAAGAATTCCTTGAAAAGGGGCATGAAAATGCATCTGATATGGCCGTCAAGCTGAAGGTATTGTAACACTGTTGATGTTTGTGATGGTCGCCCTCATTTTCTTAAGTCTTTGCTTTCAGATTGCCGCAAGATGAAGTGGTTTTTATATTGACTTGCCCTATATAAAAATAGTAATTGTAGATTGTTATATCAAACTTAAAGTTTTTGAGGAATCAAGAAAACAACTGACTTCAAGGCGAAAAAGCTTCTGTGAAAGAGTTTAGATGACCCACCCATATAACTTAAGGGTAGAGATGTGACTTGTCAGCGATTTGTAACCGACTCCATCGATAAAAAAACTGATCAAATATTTGACAGCTTAACGCGCTCTCCGTGGCGCAGCCATAACCAATGCGAATAGCTGGATTCATGCACAAATATTTGCACTGAGCGGGAATCTAATTTGCGCCTTCTTGTAGCAGTTGTGTTCACAGTGGTTGTCGGTTAGAAAAATTGTATACCTATTTATTGTTTTAGAATGTTAGTTTCTATTGCATGGCCAATGGTGTAGATGAAACTTATGACGAGAAGAAAAATATAGGATCAGTACAAAATTAATATGAGGATCAATAATTTATGAGGTCGAGTTTTACATATTTGTTTGTTTATGTCGAGTATGTGCCTCTTTTGTTTGTTAATAAACAAAGTGATGTTATTTTTTTTTTAATAAATTCAACTTATAACGTTATTATGAAGTTCTTCATCCTAACGTTAATCCCTGCCGCATCTGCAGCTTTCATCTTCGAAGAGATCCATCATCAAGAACTTCGATATTTTTCGTGAAGCGACTTCCATGTGACCTCCACAACCCAAAGGCGATATCGAAGTATTGCAATTACTTCAAATACCCGTAACGACTGCCATAGATGTTCGTATGACAACCGGGACCGACGGCTTAACGTGCGCTCCGAAGTACGATCAGACCAATGCAAATAAAAATATCCTCTTTTGCCCGTGGTGCTACCGGCTGTACTAACAGTAGTACCACGGGAAAAGGAGGAAAAATATTCGTACAATACAAATTTGCACTGAACGGAGACTGAAGCCGCGGCTCCTGCTGCAGCTCCGTTTACTACCACTACTCCACAGAGGTGGTCAAAAGGATGAAGAAGAAGCTAAAGTACTTATAATTTACAAAAAAAAATAGAGTTCCGCGCACAAGAATGTAAGTTTAGGCAGACTAAGCCCATTTATGCAAAAGTTAAAACGCAAAAACATATAAATGGGTTTATTAAATTAGATTTTTAGATTAGTAGAATTATTGATATTGCGAATTTATCATCTCAATCCTTAATTAAAAATTATTTATTCTTAAAACCAGTAAAGTAAATAGATCATATCTAGACCCGTCCGACAAGGGCACGCTGTGATAACAGCGATTAGTCCTATCATGGAGGACTGGCTAGAGAGGCCTTACGGGGGCCTCTCGTACCGCTGACGCAGGTGATCACCGAACACGGGTATGTCGGATCCGGAACAGAACAATTCAGCACGTTGTTCGCAGTGATGGTGCGTAGCGCGTGGGCTGCCGCCGCCTCCTTCCTTATCCCTGGTTATTTTCACACATAAAAAAGACAAATCGTTTAACAAATAAAACAAATTGAGCTAATATTATTATAATTGAAACTAATGGAGTCGAAATGAAAGTGAACCGACTAATGAATGGCCAATCAGTATTGATACAATCGCGAGTATCGCAACTGATAGACGTTATCTAGAGACGATCGTGATGAGATGTTATATTCAGTAATTTGTATTGTGACTACAAAATACATATTAGCTAATGAAAACGCTAGTTGTATCGTTAATTAACTTACAAGCATCGCTTATTTATTTGAGGTTTTAACCTACTTTAGATACTTTTTAGGTGTCAACACTATTTTTGTATGTTTCTTGTGTTGTATTTGGGTAAGTAGAACTTAAAAGTGTTAGAAGAAAAAGTGAAAAGAATAGATGTAACGTGTAATTTAAAACTTATATCGAGTAACCTTTAATATTTGCAATGCTATGTACATTAATTTGTACAATCGATTTTACTGAAACTGTCTTCGATCGTCTAGGCACGTACAATCGTCGCGTCGCTTCTGATTGAGACATCGAATCGAGGCAATAAGGCGTACAGTTTTCATGCGGGAGTAATAAATTAGTATGATTTTCTGATGAGAGTATCTATGTGGCAATATAAATAGCCTAAAAATTCTAAGGTTTAGGCCTAGGTCTGATATCGAAGACTATTACAGTTAGTTTGACTTTGACTTGATACTTCATAATATCCATGCTGAACTTACCTAGTGAGTAAATTTAGTTAAAATTATTAGTAAATAAATAGGGTGTCAACGTGTGCTTTTGTTTTCACTCTTTTGTATGAAGCCGGCCATTCGTATCTATTGGTTTTGTCCAGGAAGAGTGTTTGTTAACCACCGATGCGGTAAAAAACTCAAGTGGATTTACTCACTTAGCTATTTTTGTTTGCTAAGCTCCTTGACCACCTGTTTTAAGGGTGTTGATTCATATTTCTTTTTTTTCTAGTTCAACATTGTTATGCGGCTCCTTGCTTAAGACAAAATCTTTTTTAGCACTTGAGTGTTTCAGAATGGAGGAAGATTGTTTGTTTTAATAAAAAGGTCGGTAAGATACGGCAGCGCGGAAGTGATGAACTGGTGCTAACTATAACACTAAACTGATTATTCTCTCTTTTTCGAAAATAATAAAATTGAGAAATTATTTTACTAATTCATAATAAATACGTTAAAGTTAGGATTTGTTTTGGAGTCTTCCAATATGGCTGAATGGATATGCTAGATGAATAAACAAAAAAAATATTTTACAGGTTTTGTAATCATACTAGGGCTGTGGGTTAATTCAATAACACAATTGGGTCTTCAACGCTGCTGGTGGTTAAAGGTTGTCGTGGTGGAGGGTTAAAGGTTGTCAAGGAAACATTGATAGCTCCGATGTGGTTAAGCCCAAAGATTGATTTGACTGAACACTGTGTCCCGAAATACAGGCGCAAGCCTAGTTTGGGAACCAGTATCAGTTATGTTTGTAATTCCCACTGTGGTATAGTTCAAGACATGTTTGTAAATCCTTTCGAGATCAATAAACATATTCATTCATTCCTTCATTCATACATTCATTCATTCAAGGGATTCCTGCGAGTACAAAAAAGGCTATTAGGTACTTTAATTTTATAAAAAGATTTGCGACTCCACACAGAAACTAAAAAATCCTTGATTTTTGAACAGATTAAAGTTCACGCAGACGAAGTATTAATTTGCGGATAGCATTTCTAACTGGTATTTCCACCAGGTGAATTTTGACATAAGATCTTTATATGATGATCACTATACGAAACATCCAGTGTGGCTTTTATAGAACTGCAGTTCTCACGATGCTTTAAATTCGAAATATCGATTTACAAGGAAACAATAGGAAGCTATTGTTATTTATGCCTGTTCGCATGTATGCAATTATTTTATGATAGTGATATATTAATATAACTATGTCACTTTTTGATTTAAATACTATCGTGTGAAGGGTCAGAGTAATAATATATATCAATTTGGTCAGGTTATGCGATTGTGTAATAATAATAAATGTCTTTCAAACGTCCTGGTTCTTGGGGATCGTAAATTTAGATTGGTTTACTGTATTTTGGCATATCCACTGATTTGTATGGATGCCGTTTACGATTTTACAAATTGATTATGTCTTAGACTTTGATGTCTCTCAGTGTTAAGTCAGAAAGAGCCGACAGTTGCCGAAGGTATTTTGTGGAGTTTACCACTTATAACTACTCAAAACGGGACACATAAAAATGATTTAATGCTGCTAGTGTTGATTTTCAGTAAGATAATATTCTTGGCATGTTTAATATTCATAGATAACATCGCCTTCTGGGTTCAGTTTAAACCCATTTTCAGAGCTAATATTATATTAACCTCATATTAATAGGGGGTCATTGGTTATGGGAAAAAGCTGCAGAGGCAGTTGGCGAAGTAATCATTCCATCCGTGCAGACAAATTTATTTGCATAGTAGTACCATTTATCATTCATATTTTTGGATTCAGCTTTCTAACAAATAGTTTCTGCTCACTTTTCTCTGAGAACTCTCTAAAATAAAATCGTTTGTTTGCGGAAGCTCTGTTATTTAAATATTATATTATAATATGCAGCAGTTTTGAGAATCATGCTAGCACTATTCGTCATGGCCAGTGGGCTATTAAATGGTTTATGGTTTTAAAAGAATAAGCTACGTAAGATCAACACGCGAAGATACTTCTAGTTTTGGAACTATGTGTCAGAAAACTGAGGTGGTAGTTTAATATTTTGGTGGTTTGTTTACTATCTTATAAGTATGCACATTGTTTTGTTAAGAACTAACTACGTCTACAGTTTACTTGGTCTTTCAGGTCACCTATTTGAGAGCGTCATTGTAAGAAATACGCAGATGTATCGATCATAAAGACATTGATGTATGGTGAGTAGGGGCAAGAATGAAAACGGGGTAAGACAATCATTCCCACATAACATCTGGTACAGGGTGCTTTTTGCAGTACATGTGACATTGCTATATTCGCTATGTCCTAACGTCCCTCACCTCGGTCAACTTTTGTCGCTGGGAGCGAGTGGTTGTGCGCAGTGAAAGATATTTTTGTAAAATATTTGAGTTTTTCGATCTTACCCTGATCTGTAACTTCCATTTTTCTTTCAGTTTTGTTAGAATATCTAGTTAATTCTTAGAAATTACATTAAACCTCAATAATAGGTATCGTGTGTAGTTCCGAATTTATTCGTATTTTTCGTCTTAACCCATCAAAATTTGCGGGGGTAATATGCACATATAAAAGTTTCAATGATATCCCATTTAACAGTATTTAACACAAGACTAGTCATCTCAACAAAAAACCATTCCGTCTTGCCTCTACTCACCTTATTTGGAAGTGTATTTGCCTGTATTACTACAGAACCCTAACAAGATTGTATCTATCTAATCTTTTCTACTTTTCATAATTGCTAAAATAAAAGGATTATCCAAAAATGTATGAACACAGTGTTTTTTGTTTAACCGTGTTACTAATATCAAGTGTAAATTTAAAACATAGAAACCGTGATGTGATCTAAATGTGTAATTAACGCCTACTAAGTTTTTCTTTTATTAGTTTTCTATCATTTAAGAAGGCCTAGAACGAGTAACAAAAACCTTCTAATCTGACTAAATCTTTGAGATTATAATTATGTAGTGTTTTGTGTTGTCCTCATTACATTATTTATGCACTTACCATACACTAGATTAAATTAATCATTGTTAAGTCGTAGTGCAGGTTTCTAAAATAATTCTATCACAAAACTAAACTGCTGTTTTTTAAAGTCAACATCTAGAACGAGACTGGAGATTGTGACAGTATATTTCTTCTTCAGTGTATTTGATCAGTATATTTCTTCTCTACTATTGAGTAGTTCGTCTAATTTGATAGCTAGCAACAATGATAATATATTACATACATTGGCTAGCAATCTGTTAACAACGCGAATCCCAGATGTGGAGAGCCATAGTCATTCACTGTTGGACCTTCTGCTGACTTCACATCCGGATAGCTACCAAGTGTCTGTTGGGGCCACACTAGGTACTTCAGACCATTGCCTTATCCGGAGTACAGTGCCTCTTGCATGCCCGCTGCGTTCGCGAGTCGCACGCAGCCGCCGTGTGTGGCACTACAAGTCGGCAGATTGGGATGGGATGCGGTCCTTTTTTGCATCCTACCCATGGGGTCAAGTATGCTTCTCGCCGGATAGTCCCACCACCGCCGCCAGCTCTGTCGCTGATGTGGTGCTACAGGGCATGGAGCTTTTCATCCCATTCTCTGTGGTTCCCATTGGTAGCAGATTTCGGCCTTGGTTTGGTCAATCTTCCAAAACGGCTTCTCGCAGGAAGCACGAAGCTTACCAAGCCTGGGTCAGTGCGGTGACGGCACGGGACCAAAATACCAGCGCACTAAGAAAAGACTATAACTTTGCCTCCAGGTCCTTCAAAAGAGACATAGCAAGGGCGAATCTCTGCACATGGGAAATGATTCGTTGGCCCACAACGCAAAGGAGAAAGCCAATCTTCTGGGCAAACTCTTCGCGTCTAACTCGACCTTGGATGACGAGGGACAGGAACCGCCCAGTATACCGCGTTGCGAGAGCTGTATGCCGGATATCCGGTTTCACCAACGCTCAGTGCGTTTAGCACTTACGTCCCTCGATATCCATAAGTCGAATGGGCCTGATGGAATCTCTCCCATAGTGTTGAAGATGTGCGCTCCAGAGTTGGCACCGGTTTTAAAGCGTCTTTTCCGGCTCTCTTACTCTTCTGGCGTAGTCCCGACATTATGGAAGACAGCGCTGGTCCACCCGATCCCTAAAAAAGGCGACCGCTCAAATCCATCCAACTACAGACCAATAGCCATTACCTCCCTTTTCTCGAAGATAATGGAGTCCATTATCAACTGCCAGCTCCTTCGGTATCTGGAGGGTCATCAGCTACTCAGTGACCAGCAGTACGGTTTCCGTAAGGGTCGGTCGGCTGGTGATCTTCTAGTATACCTGACGCATCGTTGGGCACAGGCGATCGAGACCAAGGGAGAAGCCATGGCGGTTAGTTTGGACATAGCGAAGGCCTTTGATCGGGTCTGGCACAAAGCGCTTTTATCAAAGCTTCCTTCTTATGGGCTTCCCGAGAAATTGTGCAAATGGATTGCTAGCTTTTTAACAGACAGAAGCATAAAAGTCGTAGTCGACGGTGAATGTTCTGACTCTATGTCTGTGAATGCTGGTGTCCCTCAAGGTTGTGTGCTATCGCCCACTCTGTTTCTCCTCCATGTGAATGACATGCTGCAAATTAGCAGCATTCATTGTTATGCGGACGACAGTACAAGCGATGCCCTCTATACCGGCTGCGCGAACATTTCTCGGGAAAACGTCAACGAGAGCCGAAACAAACTTGTGTCTGAAATTGAAACCTCTCTAGATAAAGTTTCAATTTGGGGTAGACTTAATTTGGTCCGTTTCAACCCCACAAAGACACAAGTTTGTGCGTTCACCGCAAAAAAACAGCCGTTGGTCGTAGTCCCTCGTTTTGAGAGCACCCCCTTAACTGTCTCAGTCGATATTGGAATACTTGGTGTTGACATATCGAGCGAAGTCCAGTTTCGCGGTCATTTAGAGGGTAAAGCTAAATTGGCCTCGAAGAAGCTGGGTGTACTCAATAGATCGAGACAGTATTTCACTCCGGCTCACCGCCAACAACTTTATAAGGCGCAAGTACGGCCACATATGGAATACTGTTCTCATCTCTGGGCAGGAGCACCTCAGTGCCAACTTCTCCCTCTGGACCGCATCCAACGGAGAGCGACTCGAATCGTCAACTGCCGGGATGTTTCAAATCGGCTAGACTCTTTGGCACTGCGTAGAGATGTGGCTTCGCTTTGCATCTTCTATCGCCTATACTATGGGGAGTGCTCCGAGGAATTGTTCGGATTGATCCCCGCCGCCTCTTTCCGCCATCGTTCCACGCGACAGCAGTTCCACACTCACCATCTGGACAGCTGGCGGTCCACAACTGTGCGTTTCTCGAGAAACTTTCTGCCTCGCACAACTAAACTGTGGAATGAACTGCCACCAGCGGTATTTCCGAACCATTACGACCTTCAAACCTTCAAGAAAAGAGCGTACTCTCTTTTAAAAGGAAGGCAACGCACTTGTGACTCCTCTGGTGTTGCGGGTGTCCATGGGCGGCGGTAATCGCTTACCATCAGGCGATCCGTCTGCTCATTTGCCTCCCTAATCCATAAAAAAAAAATAAAAAAAAAATATCCAAAATTTTACAACGTGCTTCGCCATCGTATTAGCTAAAAATCAATTTATCGATTAGATCAAGTGATCTGAAACTTTAGATAAAAATAATGAATATAAAATTTAAAACGTTGAATTTGTCCCCAAGATTTTAGGTTACCCAAAAACTGCTCAACGCAGTTTTCAGTCCAATGGGCCGGATCATCAAACGTGACATTCATGACTGGTAGTGACGATGACGCGATTTCTATTTTTGTAAACAACAATCTTCATAAGTGTTCAACGCGCCTAAACTTGCTCGTAACGTATCCTGAACTCAGAGACAAGCAATGTCATACAATGAGCAATGTCATTATGCACTAACATAATACTAACAGAAGTTATCGTTTTATTAGTTTTCATACGTGTCTTTCTTTTACTGTGATGATATTCATTAACATTATATACCTGTATGTCTGGTAGTGTCAGTGATCATGGGTCTAAATAACGACTCAATTAGATTGTCTGGCCACCAGACTGTGTCAGCGATTTGTCTGCTGTTGTGCGGTTACTTTCCAGACAAATTGTTGATTCATTTAATCATAAAAATAAAAATAATAAAGAAAACGGTCAGAGCTTGTACTGACCACAAAGTTATTTATATTTTATGTCTGTCTGTCCGTCATAAAACTACTGAATACATATTAATTGTTTTAAACGGTTTGTATTATAATGAAAATGTTGAAATGAAAAATTTATGACTATTGCCTCATTTCACTTAGAGAGCGATGGCAGCGGTCTTTGGTGTTTATAAAAAGGGGTTCGTAGTCTATTTACCTTTACTCTATAGAGAAATGATTTGCCTAATTATATTATATTGCAAATTATTAAAACACCGCTATTTTATCTCTGAATTTTCATGTCCATCTTAAAAAGATCTTCGAGTTTCCTTCGGTGCCCTAAGACGTAGGTGTTTTTTTTGTTTAGGTGGCACTGTGGCAGGCAAGCGTAAGAAAAGCGTATATGCCTAGACGAGAAATTCAGCTATTTTCTTTCCAGAAAGGGTCTAAACACGGGGTTACGAGTTCCACCTTAGATGTTTCTAGGATGTTCCAAGATGGGACTCGAACACGTGATCAGTCAACTGTCATTTTCGATTAAACCAGGAAAACTTAGTAAGTACACTAATTGCTTTAAAATTTCCCTGTATTTTTTTTTCAAATGATATTTATCTTTGTAAAACTATTTTAATAGGAGAAGGCAAGTTTTGGTAGACTCGTCTATCAGAACAGCTGTACCATACCTAATTTATAAAAAAAATATCCCATATCTTACAAGGTCTTTGATTTTAAGCTTATTAGTTTTTTGCCATCTAAATTAAGTAATAAGCTGGTAGTTATTTCTTTAAAATGGTCCCAATGATGGTGCCGATAATTCTACAACGGTGCACCTCAACTTATATTTACTTCCTTATCAATTAATTATTTATATATAGCCTCACATGGTGCTCTTGATAACTAGCGGGTGGAGTGTTAAGGCTTACTTATCTATAACTGACTCAACGATATTTTTTATACTGAGGTCTGATGTACAAATATGGGGTAACGATCTATCGCAGATGATAAAAATAAACTTACTCCTTATTTACTCCTTTGTAATGAAGTGTAGCGCATTTTTTTTATCATTATTCGCTAGCCGGGTAACTAGCTAGTTGATGAAGAACCGGGCTGAATGGAATTTGTTGAAAAATTACAGTCTAAAAATAGGCTACATTTATTCGTCCTCCTTTATCCATGCCCCAAATGAAATCGTCGACTGGGTCTTTCCGATCGATCTCCATCTTCTGCATATCTCCGCTATGGAAGATCGTTCGTTAAGCATATAATCAACTGTACTCATTACTCCATGAACTAACGAACTTGAGGCCCAGCCCATCTTCATAAGCTCTGTCTCTGGTCAGTCGTTTACAATACGGTTACTAGTGCTAAGGGCACAGTTACCTCACTTTCCGTTTTGACTCGCAATAGACAGTCTTCTTTAGCTTCTTGCTAGGTTTTGTCGACCCAATACTAGATTGCCCTAAAAAGGTCTTCAATAACAGAGGCGAAGGTGCAAAATGACTTAAAATAAAACCTCACATTCGACATCTTTTCAGTAAGGTGTTCTGTAAATAAAGGTGTTTAAACAACTATTTAATTGGTATTCTGATTTGCAAAGACTATAGTTATAATTGTACATCGTTCGTTCGTCTGCAGTGAATTGCAGCTTTAGATCATTGCTATTAGATTATTTACCCATTATTATTATTTAGATATTAGCTACTATTTTTATAGTATCGTTTTCTTACTGCTAATTATAGTTACCGGAGCTACATTAAGATCGTATCGGCGCGTGAAGCTTGTGGCAACATAATATATAGTTTTATTGTAAAAAAAAGACTTTACAATTCAATTATCTGAAAATAATTTGAATAATCATCGCATCATTTGTTTCTCTAAGCTTCCGTATTCTATTGTATTATAAAAGTGTTTGCTAATGATCTCAGTTCAATTTGCAAGGTCTTTCCCTATATTAATAACCAATTCTTCATGAATGAAGTTTTTTTTATCTATTTTTAGTGTGGGTATTCAATATCGATCTATATTTTAGTATACTTATTGTCAGGCGCTGTGTGTATCTACCTAAATTAATTGCATTAGGCTGAGGTCTCAGTGGGCGCACTGATTGTCTTACCTTACCATTTTTTTTATGAACTACAAGGGCTAATGCGGAAGCTCCGCCTAGCTCCGCTACCACCTTAGCCTTCTAACCTACCTATATCTGTTCAGGTTGGGATGCGCACTGCGCAGTGGCCACACGGGAACGGAGCTCCCGCATTAAGCTTCGTAGTTTTTTTTTAAACCATCCAGAAAGAGTAGTTTCACAAAGTTAACTTGAAAATAGGCCGATGTACGTTGATATTATAGATCAAAATCTATTTATTTAACACATTGCCGGTGGAATAGCAGGCATTCTATACATTACCTAGGCACTTTATACATTGCCTATGAATTTTATACATTCCCTGTAATGAACCATAATATTTAACATATTTCATACATTACCTGATTGCCGGTATTCTATATACCTAAACAGTGACATGCTAGCTGACTAAACAAAATGATATTCTATATATAGCTGTTTCGAAAAGTAAGAAAGAATTTAAATAGATTTATGACAAAGACGTTTATATGTGGCGTGGCGGTAGTGCACACGACTGACACGCAGGAGGCGCGGGTTCGATTCCCGCTCAGTGCAAATATTTGTATTTATGAATATGGCTATTTGCATTGGACTGGGTGTTTCTATGTATAATATGTATGTATTTACAAAAAAAAGTATATAAGTATGTTTATCCGCATTTTAGACGCCATAACACAAGCTATAAAAGCTTACCATGGGTGTAGATAGCGTTGTGTAGAATGTTGTGGAATATTTATTTATTTATTTATAATGTGAAATGAATTACAACTGACTATTTAATTTAAGATTGTTATACTATCCTACTGATAATATTTATCCGCAAAAATTTGTAAATATGGATGGATGGAGGTTTATTACTCTTTAACGTGAAAACTACTGAATGGATTTTATTGAAATTTGGTATGGAGTTAGCTGACATCCTGGATTAACACATAGGCTTTGGTTGCGATAGCCGACATCCACGCTGGCGGAGCCGCGGGCAAAAGTTAGTTCAATATAAAATAATAAATCTGTTGAACATAAGAAAAGATACATAGATGAGGAACTTAGGAGATAAATCACCAAAAGAAAGATACTTAATGCAAGTACCATTATACTTACCGATCGGTACGGCAGCAGGTAAGTGCAGGTGAGATCATTTACACAAATACGGTTGCCGGGCCCGACAAAGCTACTATGTTTTAATGTAGTTTATATTTAATGATTTCCATGTACCTATCTGACTGACGCATTAGCAAACACAAAAAGTAGCTGAGCTTTGTTTGCCATGTGTGCCCACAGCCTTAAATAGAAAGGCGTTGACTTAAATTATAGTAATGTTCTAGCTCAGTGTTTCGTAATAACTTCTTTTTTGTTCTTTAGAAGAATCAATTTTATTTTCATTACTCTTTATTGAAATATAAAGGTGTTATGTAATGTTAAACAATTCACTCTTGGTATAACAGAGGTATTATTTGCTCGTTTTTGTTGGTTTCGGTTTGTTATGTCTGTTTTTAATCTTTAAACTTTTTTATTATGATCGTGTTCAGCGAAATATTATCTAGATTGAAAAGATAGTCTTCATTCTCGAACACGATTTAAAATATTACGATTTCAAATATTATTATGAGAGTCTATTCTATCTGTATACCCGTAGGAACCTGGCCAGAAATTTTCAGCAGCCACCACTACCAGTCCGAATATTCGAGAAGAATGTGTCTGTCTGTTTCATCCGTTCATTTCATCATCATGTCGTCCAAACCATATCCGCGACTCCTAAATATTTTGGTGGTCCCTATGATGGACTATAATGTGACTTGCAAAACCGAACTTCGACTTGAAGACACAATAGCAAGGCGTACAGTATAGCTGGCTAGATGAATTATACGTATAGGAGTAGGAGAGTTTTGGACGAGTCTTCCGTGCTTGGCGTTTCGCGTCAAGGTCTATTAGACGTTTCTCCTCAAAAGAGTCGATACCAGTGCGGACGGTATGACGCTATTCCGGTCTGAGACGGGTAATCTCCTCCCAACTATCAGTAGAGATGTTACAGGCCACAAGATTGCGTTTTAACACATCTCTGTAGCGCAAGTATTAACCTTCTTGTTTGCGCTTTCAAATCAATTTCAATCAATTCATGAATTTATAATTTACATGCTGATTTTTTTAAATTTGAAATCTATACGATTGTCATCAACTTTTGACGCTGACTGTACATTTCAAATATGCAATGAATTACTAACTTACTTATGTCTACAGTGTAGTAATCGCGAAAGTTCGAAACTTATACTTAGTTAACCTTTTTGTTTTGAACTCGTGTTAAGTAATGAATTGGATACCGACAATAACTGCCAACTCACAACTAATTCACTTTTTATAATGTAATCATAATTATTAGCTCATACTTACTTATAACTTTCGCGCTTCATGATATACAATAATGTTATCTATCCAATGTTGTAACAAGTTATAGTGGTTACATTTATCTTCTTATTTATTTCTTTCTTTTCTTTCTTCCTAAGGTATCTACTTATGTTTAAGATAAATACGTGATTAAAAGAACCATTTAATGCAACCACTTCTTAGGAATATGTAACTATGTGTCTATTATTAGAATGGCAATAGGCATGCCTCATATTACGTGGGACCAAATATACGAATTACAATTTTTAAGGGGTTAGGTTTGGTTCCCTGACCATATACGTAGATTATTTTTATCCTACGTAAATAAATCGTTGTTGCTAAAAATAGAAAATTTGAGAATAGCTCAATTTATTTGAATTTTTTTTCATTCTGTTCATATTTTCCCGAAAAATATTTACACCAAGTACTTTTTATATTAGTGTGTCCTACAATTATATATTTTAAAAAGTAGTATTCAAATATTTTTCAAAACTAAACAAATATAATTGGCTTATTGAACTCTTTGATTTCAAACATTACACATAGTACTTAGTATTATGCATAGTTATAGCGGAAATTACCAAGGTCCGGTAAAAAGATATACTTTACTATACGTGCAATTTTCTAATGAAAGTAAAATGATGAAAAAATTACATAAATGCCGACTGCTCCCAGCCTTACCGGTGATATGCTGTCACCCAGCGTTAAGACCGCGGTTACTTGTAGTCTAGACGTTATTATTTCATTTAAGTACTATTATTTACTCAATAATAGCGTGTAGATTCGTGCAGCTCTCACTTTACGTAACACATTATTTCTAAGATCTAAGAACACGCAGACTAAGTACTCAAAATACTGGTTACTGTGCACGATTCGTTGGAACCATTTTGATATAGCAATTTCAAAATTGGGAGGCTCTCACCTATGACACGGCAATCTGAATATTGTTAAAATATTTTTACTGTTGGGTTCATTCTTCGAGCCCTTTCGGCTTCTCATTTAAACTGTGATGCGACTGAACTGAGTGTTTTCCCTGAAATGACTGCAACTGACCTTTACAATAGTTATAGTATAGATAGTTCGTAAGAATATCGGTGGATGACTCCACCGTCACCTTAAAGACGGGTAAAAATAGAAGGGAAATTTGAATCTCATCGGGCGTATCTCGGTAGTCTAGCTGGTTAAGATATTTCCCCTATAAGGAAAAGATCGCGGGTTCGAGTCCCGCCCGAGAAAATAATTTATCCCCATGTATTCGTATTGCTATATTATTAATATGCATTCAAAGCTTGCACTTTTGAGCACCGAGATCGCTCTCTTACTCTTTCTCTCAATTTGGTTTATCTATCTTCTAGGGGGTGTTGTAATATCGTGAGGAAATCCTGTGCTAAAACAGTCAGAGTTTCCTAAGTTAATTAGTAGGTGTAACAGTATAACTCACGGTTATTTGAGTTTTTATAGGTATTGAGTTTGTTCAGAACTTAGTTTTTAAGTACTCTTGTAGGTTGATACTGCATATTATTATCACATCAATGAACAAACCAGTGTGGATTATTTGAACAGTGTGATCGCCACAGTCGACGCTTCTACTTCAATCGTTTTTTTTTTAAATTTTAATTTTATTTATTGTGCTCATTTATTAATCATTTCATTAGTGATGACTGAAAAAACAATGTACTTATTCTTGCATGCCAACAAGTTAGGCCGAAGAGAACAATGCTTTATATGTACTAAATACATAATTATGTAATACCTTTAGTCAGCAATAAATGGTTTTGATTTATTAATTAATTGATCACACTAAGTGTTGACGCTAGAATAAAGTTATATCAACCACTGTCAGTGAGCTATTTAAAATACAACAATATAGTGGACGGACTATAATACTTATTGTTTATTCTGGAGATTGATAGCGCTTGGTGGAATCTGCTACACAAATTGAACTGTACTTATAACTTTGTATAACTGTCATCCGTATAACGATTGTCTAGTTGTATCTCCACTTTGAATCCTGGGGTATTTTATAGATTTTATTGGTGTGTTGGCTTCCGGAAGTGACTGCCTTCTAACCTCCCAATCCAAAGAAGAATGCCTGCTCCAGAGCCTCGTCCGCTAACCAACACGTGTAAGAGCTTGCACTTGCAATTTTAGGTGTAAACAATCCACCCAGAAAGCTGTATACACCTGATAAGAAAATGAGTGAATCGGGAAGATTTTCAAACTCACGTAATTCTTACAAATCAATTTAAAACCATCATCATATGTCTAAAAATTATTCGATGTGCAGGTTTTATAACGAACTAGCCAAACTTTCGGTTTACCCAACACAATGAGGAGAAACTTAGACAATAAAACACAGACATAAGGCGTCATTTCGGCACAGGCATCATCTAAAAATTACACCCTTATGTGAAAGTTTCTATGCCTCTTTATAGCCATAACCATACACACGTTTCACGAAGCTAAACTTTGACACCATCAGTTGATTGCCTGCAAACAATTGCGGTCTTTATGCGTACGGTATAGTGATTACATTGCTATACATGTTAAGTAGGTTTTAAGTTAAAATTCAGAAGACTATTTGGCCTAATAATACCTACATATCAATTGTTTTAATAAAATCATTAATATAAGGCTGTGGTTCTTCTTCAGTAAACAATATCTATACTTAGGTAGATAAGTAGGTATATGTTGATTGTAGACTATAGCTTTATAACTATTTAGATCCGTAATATCACTACTAATCCTACTAATAACGTGAAAATTTGTAAGTATGGATGGATGATTGTTACTCTTTCACTCCTAAACGGCTAAAGGATTTGGATTGGAGTTACCCGACACTCTGGATTAACATATAGGCTATGTTTGGTCACGATAACCGACATCCACGTGGGCGGAGCCATGGGCAAAAGCTAGTTCGTTAAAAAACCTGCACATCGAATAAATTTTAGACTTATGATGATGAATTGATTTGTAAGAATAACGTGAGTTTGGAAATCTTCCTGATTCACTCATTTTCTCATCAGGTGATTTGCTTGCAGTTGTTTTATATGTGTCCAGTGCAGTACCTATGTTCGAATCAATATAAGATGTTCCACACCCAGCCAGATATATACTGATGCTACTTAATACTGATAGAGGATCCCGATAGTCCCGGACTCAAGAGTACCTGTCTTGACGTCGTGGAGGGTGACATACGTGCAATGCAAAATGTGTACCATTGACGCGAAAGATCGTGCAAAGTGGAGGAGGAAGAGATGGAAGGCGGAATCAGAGCTCCGAGGGCATCTTGGCCTCTGATGCAATCAGGATAACTTCAAAAAGGATCTCTGTAGACTGTGGATAACTGTTGAACAATGGGTAGGGGATTGCAGGATCATTTCGCGGATTAATAATATCATTTTATTCTGCAAAGGCGATTTTCCACAGTGATTTGTGATTCAGCCGACAAAGGAGATACGGTTGCACTTTTACATAATATCGATTTAGCTGAAAAACTGCGACCGTATCTCTATTGTCGACTGTACTAGGCATAAGCTCGAATCTTAGACGTAATTACCTTTGTACGAGACAGGTAAGTGCCTGTTAAAGGGGTTGTATCTGAGAATTACCTATAACAACCAGCACCTAATTAAGTCATTAAATTCAGCAGTATCTAAATCAACCGTAAGACTGATAGAACAAGTGGGAAGCAAGGCTGCTACTAGTTCTACACTTATGTTACATCTAATATCGTAGAACAAAAAAAAACGCGTTTATTCTATCGCAGTAGCAATACAAACAGATATTGATGTAATTGAGTATTGCATGATCAAGATTTCAATTCATAAATCTAATGACGTAATATAATTACATTTTAAATTAGCCACTTCCGACTTATACATTTTAAATCATTTTTATAAAACTTTCCAGCATCTCTGCTAATTTCCTTTTAAAGTATTTATAAATGTAGTTTGTTTCGATTGAGAAGATTTCCTTCGTATTAGCGTTATGTGTAAAGTTATCGTTAGCGGATGATTGATTAATGTTAATGTTAAGTAACTCGTTAAATTAAAACTTCTCTAAAGTGACTTATTAGTTATTATTACAGAATGATTTAGGTTTGGAAATTAATTCATAGATATCGACATGCAGGAAGTGTCTGAATAAGTTTAAATTAATTGATGATATCCGTATCATGCAAATCTTTATTAAAGTGTTGACTTATTCACCTATAAAAGTGCTACTCGTAAGTACATGTTACGTATGGGTAACTTACTAATTGAATACATAGGGAAAAAGAATCTTCTCGGGCGGGACTCGAACGCACAGTCTTTCCCTTACATTCCCTCAATGTTTAAAAATGATTGTAACATCATTCATTGATTCCGATAGTTCGTAAGAAAATCGGTAGATGACGCCACGTCGCCTTAAAGACGTATAAGATGGGAAATTTGAATCATATCGGGCGTGTCTCGGTAGCCCAATTGGTCAGGCATTCCCCCTGTAAGGGAAAGACTGCGGGTTCGAGTCCCGCCCGAGAAGATTCTTTTTCCCTGTGTATTCGATTTGTATAGTTAGCATACTTAATGCTGTAAAAAAATTCCTTCAACTTACTAATTAATAAATTCAACTGTTAAATACCTAAATCCATATCTTTGTGAAGGGCACGCCGTAATAGCGGCGATAAGACCCATCATGGAGGACTGGCTAGAGAGGTCACACGGTAGCCTCTCGTACCGGCTGACACAGGTGATTACCGGATGGGTGTTTCGGGAAGCACCTGTGTCAGATCCAGAAGGAACCAACGTCCGAGTTCCAACACTGTAAAAAAAAATACCTTTGTGATAGTTTGAAGCTATTTTTGAGGAGTTTTTAATTCAAATTCAACTAGATTGAAGGGAGACGTCTAACCCCATAGAACTTAATAGCTCACATTAAACGAATTGTCACCCAAGGATATATGATATAATTCATATTATTTAAAGCGAAATACATGGTATTCATTTTAGATACCTAATACTGACACAATCTTATTAAACATAATGTGATCATTAAATAATTTAGGTTACTGTGTCAGGTCAGAGCTATACTCTAAAGGGTCAGAGCCTATGCACAGAGATCTTTCAAATGCAAAATGGCGTATTAAAATTGAAGACAACTGGCCATAATCGCTTTTAGTACTCAATGAGGTACCTATGTAAGTACTCATCTTTTATTTTCCAATGATGTGAGTAACACCGATCGTGACCTCAGATAATAATAACTCTCTAATGAGAGTCATTGTATACAAATTCATTAAGGGGCCATAATTCTGCCATGCTTAAGATATTAAGTAATATGACCATTTTGAACGTTAATTTTCGTTCTTATATCGAAGCATTGGGAAAGATAGGTGTTAAAAATATGAAAGGTAAACGATGCAAAACAATATAAATTTTTGTACATACTGTTAAAAGTGCAAGTTCGATCCCCGCTTAATGCAAGTATTTTTATGCATGAATATGGTTATTTGCATTGGTCTGATCGTGCCTTGCAGAGCACGTTAAGCCGTCGGTCCCAGTTGCTATACGAACATCTATGGCCGTCGTCGTTACAGGTAGTTGGAGCCGTAATTCCAACAATTGATCTAAGTTTAACGCTAGCATGAAGAAGAAGATTTTTTTTTTTTTTGTATATAGGACACGTCAATTTGACTTCACCTCGCCTGATGTTAAGCTAAAGGCAAAGTCTCGGAAAGAGGGTCACCATCGTAAACATTTACCATGTTAACAGTGGTGGCACTCAGCTTGACGGCCTCATTAGATGCCTTTTCACGCCCCGCTTAAAGGACCCGGGACTGTAGGAAGAAGGAAACACGTGAGCTGGCAGGGAATTCCAGGTCTTAGTGGTGCGGCATAGGAATGAATCACTGAAACGCTTGGTTCTAGCAGGTATACTCTGCACCGTAAATGGATGACATCTTAGCCCTGCACGTGTCGTCCTGTGAAGGAAAGGGGAGGGTGGGACTAATTGGAAGAGCTCGTCAGAACATTCACCATGGTAGAGACGGTAGAAAACTGGTTTATTGTAAAAAAAATAATAGATTAATGATACTGAATACGAAAGTTTTTTTTTGCAATTCTTGTCTGTTTATTTGTGCACTTGTTTTGGTTAGAAAGGTTTTGGACAACTGGTTAACTTGAACCCCAGTGAAATAACCGATATCTTATGCTAATAGTAATAGTACCTACCTACTACTAACTTAGACCATAACCACTAAATCATAATAATGAACATTTCTAAGGCTGGCGACAGATTATAACACTAGGCTATTATATAGCACAGAACAGATAATACTCATAATAATGCAATAGGCTATAATTTTAATATTATGATGTGTGGAAAAGCGATAAATTATCACATTTGTATAAATAAACGGTCCATCCATCCGCCATCCATCCATCCGCCCATATATTCACGTCCGTAAATCCCCGTAGGGATAGGTAGAGGTGTAAGACCTGGAACTCCCAGCTCACGTGTTTCCTTCTTCCTACAGTCCCGGAGTCCCGGGTCCTTTAAGCGGGGCGTGAAAAGGCATCTGATGAGGTCGTCAAGCTGAGTTCCACCACTGTTAACATGGTACATGTTTACGATGGTGACCTTCTTTACGAGACTTTGCCTTGAGCTTACCATCAGGCGAAGTGAGGTCAAATTGGCGTGTCCTTTAATAATAAAAAGAAACGTTTCTACAATTATGATTTTCTGTCCCACGACGTAATAGGAGGCAAGCCTAATTGCCGTCTAGCGGGACCTTTGTCTTGGGCTGTATGTTTACTGTCGGATGGAGAACAGCCCTATCCCTTAGTCGCCTTTTATGACATCCACAGGAAGAGCTGGGGTGGTCCTATTCTACTCCAACAGGAATCAACACATAAAAGTTAGGTGTCATGAAATTACAAATGAAATGGATAGTAATTATCCATTTCATTTGTAATTTTATGTATGTATCCGTATCATAAAATGAATTTCCTCTATGAATTAGCGTATAATTATAGATGCTAGTGATATTATTAATATGTTTCACAAGTTTTTATGGCGACATAAACAAGAAGATCGTAATCATAATGATAATAATATATATGTGTATATATATGTGCATATATGTAGGTATATCTATTATGGATGTCTATTATGGATATGTATGTATTATTGTACGTATTGCTTCAGTGCATGTAAATAATTAATTTTGATATTGTTTGAACATTACGTAGACTTCTTTTGTGCCTGTCTCGTTAGCTCTGCACCACCCTATGGTTGACTGGTAGAGAATGCCTACAGCATTAAGTCCGCCAATGTACTTTGTGCATGAAGTTAAATAAAAAAAACTGACATTTATATATTAAAAGTGCAACCATCTTTTACTTGATGCCCGGTGACTGAAATAAAAATTGTAACTGCTATATACCTAGTTACAAAAATAATTTAAAGTTGAACCATAGAACTCCTACTTGTAATATAGTTACCGGCATGTATTTACCTTGATCTCAATCACGTCACAAAATTTCCTCTATATGCGCATAACGCTCTTTTGGGTGTCTTTTGAGGATCGAACAGGGATTTCCAGCACGTTATCGTCAGCTGACATTTTTTTTCCTTCAAGAAATTGGATTAACTTTAATTTGATAAATTTTCAACCGAGAGAAAATAACTGTTGTTTTTGTCTGTACTAGTACTGCGTTATTAATCAATCATATCTACCTTTCGTAGTCTACTGCTGGACATAAGCCTCCCCAAATGTTGAGAGTCTTTCGCATACTATTTCCACCGCGGCCAGACGGGTTCGTATCGTACAGAGTCTTCGAGTTATCCTTCTCTCTTTCTTACCTGCGTATTTGAATGAGATGGGGTACCTGCTAATCCCATAACACATAACCTTTAGGCTTTACTTTGGAAAGGAATGACTAAAACCCTTAGAGGGAAATGTTGTGTTAACACTATGAAAATTGTACTATTGGCAAATTTTTCGTGTTTTTCAGTGTGTGTAATCTATACAAATAAATAAAATTGGAGTGTCTGTTTGTAATATTAAAATAACCGCTTTCTACTACATGCATATGAATGTATATACGGTACACATACCAAAATATATATTTTTAAATTTTTTGTCTGTCTGTCTGTCTGTCTGTCTGTCTGTCTGTTTGTTTTGGCTAATCTCTGGAACGGCTGGACCGATTTGGACGGGACTTTCACTGGCAGATAGCTTATGTAATAAGGAGTAACTTAGGCTAAAAAAAAAAATGCCAAAAACAAAAAAAATAAACTGATTTTTTTTATTAAGTACATTCCACGCGGACGAAGTCGCGGGCACAGCTAGTGGTTAATAAATAAGTATTCTTTCTCCGTTACCATTCGGTGCTGCGGAGAAGGCATAAAATATTAAAAATAAGATCTTCATTAGTATTGAGTCAAGTATCAGTCATGACGTGACTCAAATGGGTTTCATTAACTTAATAAAACATGTCTATGAAAAATTTACGAGCTATAAAAAGTAATACATCCACAATGTCCGCTGCAATTCAGAAGCAATAATTTTAAATTCAAGTGCAAATTTTAGGAGACATTCTCCTGAGACTCACCGTTACCCTCATATTAGAGAGTAAAGGAGGTTCTTCAAAAGCTTTTAAAATTTAAGACACGCAATGTCTTATGAGCTATTAAAAAATGTTAATTGATTGTCCTGCTTTGTTGCTGTCGCTAAATTTTTCTTAAACACTTTCTTATTAGTAATCTTAAACTCTTGTTAGTTCACATGTTATTTATTTTGTTAATTTGTTATCATCAGGTAACAAAACTTAGAACAAATTTACTAATGATGTGAATTGATATCTTCTAAATATTATACAATAACTCAAAAGTGACTGACCTGACATAGTGATCTATCAACGCACAGCCCAAACCACTGGACGGATCGGGCTGAAATTTGGCATGCAGTGAGATTTTATGCCGTGGATGCCTCCGTCTACGCTAAGAAAGGATTTTGATTGATTCTACCCTCAAGGGGATAAATTAGGGGATAAAAGTTTGTATGCAACTTTGTCAATTTTAAACAGATCGGGCTGAGACTTTGCATCAATCATATAGGTCAAAGATGTAGGTTGCTGTGGGTCGCGGTCCCTGGATCAGTATTTCTGTTACCCTGGTATATTGGCATGAAGTACCAGGCTCACAGAAATTTTAAGGAACTTTATGTGGGTTGCGGGAACATGAGCAGTGTGTCCTAAACCTCTCTATTTCGAACTTAACGCGGACGAAGTCGCGGGCAAAAGCTAGTATCTAATATTCTAATGTTGTTGATCTTAGTATAATTTAATTAAATGATATCCATACGATCCGAACATAATTTATAACTTATAGACCTCTAAAATAATAATAGTAGATAATTATTATCATTATCTAGTTATGTTATTAAAGAAGAAAAGTTCTTAGTGCTAACAATTACATTCAACGCTTAATAAATCACACTTCACTTCACAACAGATCATAGACACAATGAAGTATTTGATATTAAATTAAAACATTAAGTAAGTAGTTTGAAGAGAAGTAATTATAATAGCAAGCAAACACAAGCTAAATTAATATTGATAAAAAAGTAATAGGCGTTTGAAGTATTATTATATTATTGCTATAAAACAGTGTCGTTACATTTTAAGCACTACAAAATGTAAGCAAAACAAGTAAATATAAAAAGTTTAATTCAATTTCCAAGTATTGAATGTTCCAAATTTTGTTTTATGTTTCACGGTTTCGCGTAATGCAATCAATACGAAATTACTTTCATCTCCGATTGACAAGAGGTTTCAAAAGTTTTCAACATTCATTTATCTTTAGAAATATTTGCTATACAATACGTACATACATAAAATCACGCCTGTTTCCCATAGGGGTAGGCAGAGATCACGGATCTCCATTTGCTATAGTTATTTAATTTAAGCTTACCCAAAGTTCTTTTTTCATGAGACATGATGTGTTACAACGCTAAAGAAGTAAGGATACCGAACTTTATTAGGTGATGTATATCTAAAAACTACTATATCTGTATCAATCGTCATTCGTATTAGTAGTTTAACGGATTCCCAGCAATTATCTGTTCTGTATTCCAAGTTACTGACAGAAAATAATAAACACAAATTGTATTTTTAGCACTATTTTTTAGAACATTTTAAAGCATAAGTATCTATGCTTGTAAAGTTATGGACACGATTGAGCTCGTTCGGTATTATATTTTGTATTTATTGAGGATTTGAAGACAAATCACTATTGGCGTTTACTGCATTTTTCATTCATGAACAATAAAAAAAATACTACTATTTAACAACCAAACCAAGGCGGATGAGCGCAAACGTATATGATTCGTTGATTTATATTATTATCACTGTATACTATCAAGCGCGCTGTAATGAGTGACGACACCCACTCATTCTTTCGCAGTGTAGATAACGTCTACATCTGTCTCTACACTGTCTTCCATAGTTCGCAAAGGAGACATTCACACAGTTTTATATACAACTAGCTTTTGCCCGCGGCTCCGCCCGCGTGGATGTCGGTTATCGTGACAAAACATAGCCTATGTCCTTTCTCAAGGTCTAATCTACCCCTATAAAAAATTTCATCAAAATCGGTTTAGTGGTTTAGGCGTGAAAGCGTAACATACAGACAGACAGACAGAGTTACTTTCGCATTTATAATATTAGTATGGAAGTATGGATTTTATAAGCAAAAGTGTGCACTTGTCTCTTTTGATAGTCAGCAAAGGATATAAGTACCTTTACAAAAAACATTTAAACGTCGTTCATCAAGTAATCACTGTTAGATCAAGAGCTATTATTTGATAGGTATTTCATGTGGCTCTAAGAGCCATCGTAATATTAATAGAACATTATTTAATATCACATTGATTGTCACTTTTGCTTTCATTTGTAACTATAATTTACACAGGTTATTTATACGGTTATCATTTACCTACTGCAATTTCTGTGTAGGCGGCTTTATGTTTCAATAATTTTAAAATTGTGCGGTCTACATTAAATCACTTAGAAGATGTTGTATAGCGCATTGTCTATGCTTCTAGTGACCACATAATTTCATAAATTGTATTATATTTTTTTGTATCATTACGACCGTAAACATCATTAGGTTATGTTTTATTTGACCTTAATTGACTATGAAGATGGTTCACACTTTCTACGTCTACGCTTTTTAGGGTTCTGTGGTGGAAAGTTATTAAGTATAAATTGACAACAATTTTAAACGTTTTGTATGTAATAAAGAATAATTGTTACCCAAGGTTCACCATCGTAAACATGTACCATGTTAACAGAGGTGGCACTTAGCTTGACAGCCTCATTAGATGCCTTTTCACGCCCCGCTTAAAGGACACGGGACGAAGAAGGAAAGACGTGAGCTGACAGGGAGTTCCAGGTCTTAATGGTGCGGCATAGGAATGAGCCACTTAAACGCTTGGTCCTAGAACGAACGTATATTCTGCACCGTAGGTATACGGATGGCATCTTAGCCCTGCACGTGTTGTCCTGTGAAGGGAAGGAGAGGGTGGGACTAGTTGGAAGAGCTCATCAGAACATTCACCATGGTAGAGGCAGTAGAATACTGCCAAAGACGCAACATCTCTACGCATCTGCGGTTTTTGGCTAACCCGTTCCAGTTTCGCATGCAAACTTTTCTAAAAAAAAACTATAACTACACTCTAAAAAACTGTTCACTTGAATTTATGTCACATAAATAGGTACATTCTGTTTCAAACGAATTTTTCACTAAAAAAACATCCGAGCTTTTTTATCCGCCCGCGTGGTTGTCGGTTATCGCGACCAAACATAGCCTATGTCCTTTATCATGGTCTAATCTAACCCTATACCAAATTTCATCAAAATTGGCTTAGTGGTTTAGGCATGAAAGCGTAACATACAGACAGACAGACAGACAGACAGAGTTACTTTCGCATTTATAATATTAGTATGGATATGGATTGCATGGTACTTTTGATTCCCATGACGAAACACCGCAGCTTTGCTAAGGAAAATCAAAATACATGAACAATAACTTAAAATTTTAAGACTAGATACACGAAGGAATGTACGGAATCCTTTTAAAAATTATTCTGCTGAACGGTGTAGTGTATTGTTTATTTTATTATGTCAATAAATGGACTAAACTTCCTCTTCAATTTGGCATCATGATGAAGTTACACAGTGAGTCGAATGAAAGGTAATTGACAGATGTTATCTGCGTTTATATTATTTATACTTGAGACTAACTTCACAGTAATGGTTGTAGGGGCTCGTGAGCACAAATTGCCGATTAATCTACGTATATAAACTAGTGTACAAGCGAGTATTAATCCAGAAGAAAGGTGAGTAGAGAAGTGTGTGGAGAGGCGAGTGAAGAGACGAGTTAATTCGAGTAGAGAGTGGAATAAGAGACACGAGTAGAGGAGTCGAATAGAGAGTTCAGTACAGAGTCGAGTAGAGAGTGGAATACAGAGTCAAGTGTAGAGTCAAAATGAGCTAGTACAAGTCTAATTGAGAGTCGAACAAAAAGGCGAGTAGAGAATGAAGTAGAGATTCGAGTCTCTATTTGACTCTCTACTTTACTTTTTTTACTTTGATACAAGGTTTTGAGCGTTAACGCTCAAATGTAACAACTCAGTGCTCAACCTTCGACTCTCAGGGCTAAAATTTACAGCACAAGCGACATCCATGCGGGAGGAACAATAGTTATTTATGTAGTAGACAGGTATATAAAACGACTAATAATGGGGTGATGTTTACTTACTCAACAATATTTGTGATTGAAACTGAATTGAAATTGAAATTGAAACTGCGTGAGTACCTATATTATCACAGTATAACGAGTTCTTACAGTAGTTCATCATCTTTAATGTTTACGGAAATGTCGACACCAGTCTAGACATTTGCGGAATGGGCAGGGTTGTCAGTTGTCACATTAGTTTTTATTTTTAATATAATTCCTGCAATAGCTATTTAACCCCTATGTAGTCTCTTTGTTCACTTAAGGCACATCAACTCACGCTAATATAAATTATTAACTGACGCCTGCGTCTCCGGTCGTATGAATATTGACTACTAGCTTTTGCCCGCGGCTCTGCCCGCGCGGATGTCATGATCTAATTTACCCCTACTATACCAAATTTTATTAAAATCGGTTCAGTGGTTTAGGCGTGAAAGCGTAACATACAGACAGACAGAGCTATTTTCGCATTTATAATATTAATATGGATAGTATGGATTGCGACTTTAGATCATATCTACGGATCGCTACATGTCAAATCAACGTGATATTTTATGGTTAGCTACACCTGAATCATTTCAAGGGAAAGGTCGTGAGTTCAAGTCTCACTAGAGCATTTCATTTTTCCGATGTTTTTCAAATTTTATGGTTATTTACCCTTTCGGGACTTCAGGCGATAAAATTCTTTGACTTACTTTTGCCGATGTTTTGTCTGACCAAAACCTTTCAAATTAATGCAAATGCATTAGTATCTGTTAAGTAGTTTTAAGTTCAAGACAAACAAACGGCTATGGTGTCTGGCCATATTTCTGACATCTGACCTTCACAACCAATTAACGATATCGAAGTTCTGGAACTAGACCAGTAAAACTTTTAAGGGCTCCAACCACCCATAACGCCTACCATGGATGTTCGTATGACAACTGGGACCGACGACTTAACGTGCTTCCTGGAGGGACAACCAGACCAATACCAATAGCCATACTCTCTCTCTCATATTCACTGAGCGGGAACCCGGGTTCTCTGCGTGGCAGTCGCATTCACATCTGCAACTAAAAAACTAAATTCTCAGCGTGGAAATATAAGCCTCTCAACATTGGGAGAGACCTATGTCCAGCTATGGGTTTACATTGAAAATCAGTTTTGCGGTGGTTAATAACCACCTCAGTATATGCTGAGTGTCTAGCCCTAATTGCGGGCATAGCTTATATAACTCACAGTTTGAATGCATATATAATTTATGCGATTTGCAATATTATTATTATTATGTTTCTCTGTTTCGTGACTCTCGGGACTATGGAGTCCCGGGCCTTTGGAAGGTGTGCGTCGGGCCGAAGCCAAGTCGTAGAGGTCTTTTATGAGAATTTAATATGCTAGGACAAAAACATGGCGGATACCATCCCTGAGCGCACTATACGGTACACCCGGAGATGGTCCCGCCAGGTGCAGAGACTATTAGAATAATGGAAACTAGTTATGGGCTATGGGGTTGAAAATTGGACTGGTAAATGGGCTATGAGGGGTGACTAACAGACGCCTGCCATGACAATAAGTCTCAACATTATTAAAAAGGCAGGCAGTGACTTACTAAGTCATTGCATAGGTTCCGCTCTTGCGACTACACTCTTGGCCGGCCAAGCACAAGAGGCAGGGCGGAATAAATCCTAGCCCTCGGAAGGATGAGGGTACGTGGTGTAGCCACTAACCAACAGCTCGCAACAAACTGCCCCTGCATGGAACATTATTATTCTTTTACAATACATTTTGACATTTCTGACAATGACAATGGCAGTAATGTCAAAATGATGTTGAATTTCATGTCACACGCCGAATTTAGTCACAGATTAGTAGATATGAATAGGCAAGGAAAAAGAATTGAACGAATCTTTCGCGTTTCGGACATTCAATCGTTTGCCGTCTGAGTAGAAAAGTATAAATTATGGGTATCTTTTGACGCATAATACCAGATACGCAAAACACCATATTCACGCAAAACGCCACTAATTCGTGAGTATGCCACTTGCAACTGATATTGTTTTTTTTTTGTTATTTCCAAATCAAGTATCCAGTAGTACCTACATTAAGTATTGCAGATTGTTTTTTTTTTATCTTTATTTTTAGCTTATTTGTTTAATTTTATTTGTGTACGATTGGCCCTCAATAAAAACAACTTTCTTTCATTCTTTGGATTGCGATGGGCTAATTGATTGAAAAGTAAGTATGAAAATGCATTTATTACGTAGTATTTATTTCAATCATGAGTAAAAGTAAAACGAAAGAGGCTATAAACATTGTATGATCGAATGGTGAGTTAGTGACTCACAGGAAATCTAATTATGGCAAGGATGTGTATTCGTGCCCTATACGATAATACATTCCATTTATTTTTGACGTTCACGGTATAATGAACCTATTTTCACTTACTATAAAGTTGCAAAAAGAATGCAGCGCTACTAAATATTGTATTGTCTACTGTGTAGAGCACGCGAGTGAGTGACGTAGCACGGGTATTCCCCGATAACGCTCGACGTTTCCATTGGTCAAGAGATATTTTTAGAACATAAACTTTAAAGCTGTATAATTTCATTTTACTAACAGAAACTTATATACTTAAAATACTATTTAGATAGAGAAAAATCAGCTTAACGTATGTGTAAAAAATCTCCCATATAAAGTAAACAGTTTAAGAGAAATTCCATGAATTAGTATATAATCCTGAATCGCGATATTAAAGTTGGTAGCGCTTTTAGTATATATAGGAGAACTGATACGTTAACTGTTGGTCTTCCCCTGGGTGCCTTCATAAACCGACCTGCAGATGTCGCAGTCGGTCACGTGGAATGCGATCCTTTCTGGCTTCAGGCGCCAGAGAACAGATGTAACGACCAAATTAAATTTCAATTCTACATCTGTTCCACCATAATATCAAGTAATACATTACCTCCTTTGGGTAATCGCTGGGCGTCTGAGGCGCTTAAAGGTCTCTCTTCTACAGAGGGCCGGTTATAGCGACATGCCGGGGGCTTCGTGCCAGCTGTGGTGATAAGGCCGCAGTGTATTGGGACATGAAGGAACCCAGGGGAGGGACCCGCTGTAAGCAATCAGCGAAATCAAAATAAGCACAAGACAAAACAAAACTTAACCAATGAAAACTTAACCATTAGCTCTACGGTTGATAATTCCGTTAGTGTTGGTGGCACAAGCCCCTCCTAATATAGTTCGAAAGGCTGTATTTGAAAGGGTTAAAGGGATTATTAGTAGTATGCGATGATAAATCAATAAACATATCTAGCACATTGCTAGTAATCTTTTAACATTCTGTGCCTTTAGTGATAAGTTATTTAAGTAATAAAAATAACTTTTGTTTTATTTGATAGGTAAAATAAGGTTTTTGATGTAACTGCAGTTGAAGGAAAATACATAAACAAGCTAATTAAACATTATATTGTATCCAATGATTCAAGTTGAATAATAATTATAGATTTAGGCACAATGTAAATATTCCTAACACATGCAATTATGCTCAGTTGGAGGTGTCAGGGGGTTTATTTCTTTTTCCCCGTGGAACCTCATCTCTTCATGTGGGTGTCGTATAAGGCGACCAAGGCATATGGCTATTCTCCATCCGACAGTAAACATACAGCCCATGACCACGTACCAGCTTGACGGCAATAGGCTCGCCCGTTAGGCCCTATTATGTGAGACCGAAAATCATAATTGGCGTAATGTGGATGTTACTACACCTCTGCCTAACCCTTGTCTACCTATGTATGTATAATGAAAAATTCTTTTACTCTTTACTATTAATAGGGTATTTATGTTTATTTTTTAAAAAAATATTCGTTTATATTCATTTTTTTTAAAGTGTTCATGATAGTAAAAACAATACAGGTAGGTGTACTTAATATAAAATTAGACCGTGCATCACAAAATAGGGAATATTGTTTTTGACAGTCATAACATAGTTTGGAATAACATAAAATTTTTATCCCAGGAAATACTATATTATTTTAAATTACTAGGGTTTACCTAAGTTTAATTCCAGTTAAATCTTACATTTACGGTCCATCCCAAGCTTGCCTGGAAGAAATCGCTTCCAATGATAAGGCCACCCATTGTACTTAAAACCTTTGTGAAGACCACCTCATGTAAAAAGCATACTATAGGACAGATGATTACCTTAAAAACAAAAATGTCTGGCTTAAGCATGGTGCAGGCCTGGTGTTTAAATAGGAACGCGAACTTCTTTATTCTTTATTTTTTTGTTAACTTAGGTTAATTATTTTATTATAAGTTTTTTTATATACTTTAATTATCCTTTAATTATTCTTGACACGAGAGATATGTACATTCGTCTTAAGAACGTACTTTTTGTAAATTGACGTCTATAAAATGCTACAGTGGAGTTTGTTGCACCGTTTCTTCTCCACTGGTGCCTAGGAAGCGGTGGTAAACTTAGTTTTAAGCAGAATTTGACGTCAAAAAGCTGTAGTAGTGCTACACAATTTTGAATAAATACCTTGAGTTTGAGTTTGAGTACATAGTTGTAAATATACATGCTAAGTTTCTTCCTACTGTAAATCTGTTTTTCCTACTGTAAATCTGTTAGTGTACAATATAGAATTATCTATCTACCTAAATCCCCATTTCTGAAGATGTATTTCTGTTAGTTCGTCAGGCATAAAAGATTTGCAGTCGTAACTACTAAAGATTGACGACTTTCGATTGATACGATTTATCTGTTGCTAATGAAGAAGATCACAGAGCTTATTTCTTTAAAAAAAATAAAGCGGTGTGAAGAAAACGTAAGTTAATACTAAGCCCTTGACTAATGTTCGCTTTAGTAACAATACTAGCTTTTGCCCGGGGCTCTGCCCGCGTGGATGTCGGTTATTACGACCAAACATAGGCTATGTCCTTTCTCATCTGTTGTTGTTGAATAGGCTATGGTAGCCCTATACCAAATTTCATCAAAATCGATTCAGTAGTTTAGGCGTGAAAACTTAACGTACAGACAGACAGACAGAGTTACTTTCGCATTTATAATATAAGTAAGGATATGGATAATATCAGTAAATGTCTGTCCCGCATCCGCTACAGAATAAATGGAAATAGTATGCCGAGTTATCACATTGCTTGTGCAGTAAAAAAAAACAAACAAGCTAAATATCATGTAGCCAAAAAAGATCTTTAAAACCCAAGCCAACCTGCCATTCCAGATTTGTGGTCCTCAATTTCTCGAGGGATGGATTCAATCCCAGCTCCCCCGCCTCTTTTAACCAAAAAATATGGGGCTGAAAGAGCTCCCGCCTCCAGATGACAAGCGGGGCATGAAAAGGCATCTAACGAGGCCGTCAAGCTGAGTGCCACCACTGTTAACATGGTACATGTTTCCGATGGTGACCCTCTTTCCGAGACTTTGCCTTTAGCTTAACATCAGGCGAGGTGAAGTCAAATTGATGTGTCCTATATAAAAAAAAAAACGCACTAATAACCCTGTTAACAACTGTGGTTACTGCAGCAGCCGCTATCATTGTTGACCTTCAGAGCCTCTGTCCAGATTGAGTCCCCATTTTGCAATCATCCATATACAATCGACAAAAGATGTAAGTATACACATTTTTATATAAAGTTGTATAAAAATATGTATATTTATATCCTTTGTCCACTGTATCTATGTACGACCGGTTCATTACTTGAAAGAAAGAAAGAAGAAAGAAATCACAGTGTGCATCTCACTAAAGTACAAATAATATTATTATAATTACTTATGTATAATGTAAATCTAATCATCTCTAATCTAATAATAAAATAAAATAAAAAAAAAAATTCGAATAGGATCCCAAGGTTTGCAGGAACGGGATCCGATTTCCGTGCGAGAGCAGCCGCGGGCTACACATTCAACAGAAATTCAGGTTTACCCCGTAGAGTTAATACGTTTTGCCTATAGATAACTTGTATTCATTCTGTTCTTTATTAATAGATTATAATGATTAACATTGAATAGCTAACAAGCTGGTTGTATGCTTTATATTATATTATTCAATGTAAATCTTGTCTGCAGCTTGTTCAAGATTGTGTATGGATCATGCTTAAGAAACCAGTAACTTTAGCTATCAATAAAACATTTCAAGCATCATAATATCTGCATAAATAAGTGAAATGGCAGTCACTCATCAGCATATTTGCTCACTTTATTATCATAAACGTTTCCTTGGGAATATTTTGGTATGGTTAAAGATACAGTAACAATGTACAGACAGACACACAAGACAGATAGTTTAGATACGTAGAGAGGGCGTACGAAAGAAGATTGATGAAATATTGTCGTTAAAATAAACGGGCCAATGGGAATATTGTGGAATGGTTGAAAAAGGGGTCCATAATCCCTACGTGCCCGAAAGGAACACGTTAAGTCGGTGGTCTGGGTTACCATAATAACATGTCGTATCGTTGCAGTCCTAAAAAATCTGAAGACTGGTTTAACTACAGTACTGCGTTATCACCAATATTGGTTGTAGAGATTAGGCAATCACTTCACTGAAAACAACACACACAACTACGTCACAGTTAGGCAGAAAAAATGTAGACCACCAGACTCCGAGGTGAAGGCCTCGGACTGGAACCAACGCATGGAGTATGATGATGAGGTTGATGGAGATGTAATGACCAAAATAGAGAGAGGGATACTTAGATGAACACTTAAAGAGAATGACTTGGACTCCCTAGTGCAAACTGCGAACGCTATCACGACAGGATGATTATGCTATCATGCGTCAATTTTGCTTACACAATCACATATAAACCCCAAAGAGTAATGGTGGGTACCAGTGGCGAATGGTGAACATTTTCAAAAGGAAACCCGGTGGAAAAAATCAAACCACTTTTACATAGAACGATCATAATATGGCACTAGTGGGCGTTTTGATCTACCACGGCATCCCTTTACAAAGCAAGCCGGCAGGAATCAATTTGTACGGACTAATCCACTGGTGGGTACGAAAACACATTAGCATTTGCACCCCTGACAGAGCTTGTAAAGAGCTCACAAGCTCTGTTAGGGGTGCAAATGTTACAGAAAAGCTACAGCTCCCTGTTTGTTGAACGGCGAAAGTGCAACACCCGGGCTCGCGCACACGTATAAACGCTCGCGGTGCACGGCGCGCTCCACTCGAGTAGCGAACACTAGGCAGCGCGCGCGCACGCACGAAGCCGCCGCACGCCGAACAACCGCACGCGCCGCACGCACGCACGCGACAGAATACAGTGTGATCCAGTGATACTTTTTTAATAAGTGCTAATTTTTATTAAATATTTTAAAAACTTTACGAGTGATATTATCGCTTCAAAAAATATTTTTGGTGAGTTTTTTTTTCTGGCCTAAAATTGTTTAGGTCAAAATTTTAATAATTATAACTCTGTGTTTTATGGATTTTGAAATTTACTTTCTAGAATTTTTGTGAATAAGATCTTTGTCTTCAATTAAAATACAGTGCTTTAAACGTATAAAAATAATACTAGGTAGGTACTGTTTATTAGCTGTAAACCGACTTTACACAAATAACCTGAACACAATACTTAAATGAAAAACCTAATAAATTCTAAATATTAATACATTTTTCAAAATTTAATTTGTAGTTGTTAGATATGTTATAAAAGCTCATAAAAATAATAGGACCCCTCTCGGCTTCGCACCCGCAGGAATTAAATGTGATCTTGTCAAAAGTGCAATTTCATGTTCGGCTGATCAAAACTTTATTTAAGAGTAGCTTTAATATAGAGTAGGTACACTGTTATACATATAACATTCTTCATTCATGTGGAATTAATTATATTGGTTTAAAAAAATTTACACGGACCCATATTTATTTTTATTTTTCGAGTAGTTGCTCAGGTATCCTATAGGTATTTTGGTGCTATCACAAGCGCTATAATCACGGAGGTATATCCCTTTAATGTAGGCTTAGTACGCCTTATAACGAACTTCAGTTATCTGCCCGTCAAAGTCTAGTTATAATCGGCCCTGTCGTTTTAGATATAAAGTCAAGTCGGAAAATTGTTTTGATTTCTCAAGTGGTAATAATAAAGCTTCCGTCAAAATATGTGAACATCTGAGTATATATGGTATGGTATGGTATCACGGGCTGTTGTTCGCAACTCCACGACAAGGCGCGGTTTTTGCGTGAGTATAATATTGTATACTCTATTCGGAGTAGAACATAGGTATAATAGGAAAAACAACCCGCTTCAGAGATCGTTCATAGCATCGTGTTTAAGATCTTCTTACGTATATATTCCTGGGCGAAACCAGGCCAACTGATGCTGTAGTCTATGTTATAGGTACCTAGATATTAAGTTGCTTTGTGTTAAGCTTCAAAAACTCAAGAAAAAGAAAAGTTTTGCGTCGTTCTTACATTTTTTGTGTCGTGTCGGTAGATGGCAGTGTAATCGGGTTAGATTACTTTTTTAAGAATTATATTACTAGGCAAAACCTAGAAGTGGCTAGTACCTATGTAAGTACAATTTATTATCTATACAGGGCCTTAATTGTACCTGCCTAATATTCAAGGGTTAGAAATAGCACTATGATAGATATTATAATTTACAGGGTGGAAGATTTTCATGCCCCCTGGCGGCAAGTACTCGTAGTTAAATTTTATAAAAGTACTAGCACTCAGATGAATAAGAATGTCCAAGAATGAAAAAAAAAATCCTTTAAGAAGTGATGTCGATATTACTTATTAATGAAGGTTGAACTGAATATTGAAATCGATATAAAACTATTTTCGCGTGACTTTAATTTTATTAATTCACATTGTTCTCGACGTTTTGGTTGTTTTTAGCAGCCATTGTCTTCCCGCCAAATTTGCATTACGTATGCGATAAAAAATCAGTGTTCCAACAGGCGTTTCGACTTGATTTACTAATGTTACAAACACGATTCATACATATATTGACACTGGATCAGGATATGGAATCAATATAGATACTTATTGACTGTATAATCCCTGCCTATACGTTACCGGTTGATAATAATTGATTAACTAATCGTAATACACCTGTTTCCGCGAAAGTGCTTGTCGTGAGTGCGAACTAGTGCGTACATGTCATAGAAAGTAAATATTTGGTGAAATGTTGTACTTTTTGCGTTATCACGCGAACATAGGTACAGTCAGTGTTAGAAATATCTTGACGACGAAGTCTCAAAATGATCTTAAAACTCTCCCCATAAGAGAAAATCAAACTGTTTTATTGGTTTATATGATACTAGCTTTTGCCCGAGGCTCTGCCCGCGTGGATGTCGGTTATCGCGACCAAGCATAGCCTATATCCTTTCTCATGGTCTAATCTACCCCTATACCAAATTTCATCAAAATCGGTTCAGTGGTTCAGGCGTGAAAGCGTAACATACAGACAGACAGACAGACAGAGTTACTTTCGCATTTATAATATTAGTATGGATTATTGTCCAAAATAAAGGATTCGTCGACAAATGTCAGATTCTAGGAATGCTGGATAGGTGTGTACCAAATATAAGAACAAACAGTCAACTGGATGGGGGTAAAAAAAAGAAATTAAGAAATTATGGTGACGTGCAGAACCTTCTTCACCCACGCTTTTATCACCGTAGTCTTTAAATGAGCTCCGTAGTAAGAGGCAAGCTCCTTCTTCTTCATCCTACCGTTCATCTCAGTCATATCCGAAACATTCACCTCGAAGCCTGGGGTCAGCTTTTGCCAGTCTAACTGCGGGTTAGGCTGAACTTCAATATTTTCTGTGAAGCGACTGACCTCTACGGCCTATTGGCGATATCGAAGCATTGCAGTTAGATCAGTTGTTGGACTTTTTAAGGCTCCAGCTACCCGTAACGACTGCCATAGATGTTCGTCTGGCAATCCGGACTGACAGCTTTACATGCTCTCCGAGGCACGACCAGACCAATGCAAATATCCTTAATCATGCAAACAAATATTTGCACTGAACGTGAATCGAATCTGCGCCTCCTACGTAGTGGTCGCGTACACTACTGCTACGCCACAGAGAATGTCAGGCTGTAGGAGGCAAGCATTGATGAAAACAAAAACAAAACTGCCACCAATAGGTACAGTCATTACAAAAATATTTGTTTTTAAGATTTATTTCAAGGAAAAGATCGTTTCTATCCATAAATCCATACACATTATTATTTCCCTACGGGGTAGGTAGAGACAACAAGGATCGTTTGTAAAGTATTAAACTGCTTCTGAAAGTACGTACACGTATTCACGTAAAGCACAAATACTTTAATATCGGTTGCAACCATTTTAGACATTAATATAGGCTTAGTTGAAGACTCACCCTATAAAAATCTCAGCTATAGCTAAGTTACCAGTTTTTGAAATCGATCTCTCTTACTGGCTTTAGAGCACTAAGTCCGCTCTGCCTCCGAATGGTTTTATTACAAGATATTTTTCATTTTCTTTGTTCAAATTAAATGGCTATTTCCCACATTTTATGTTTAAATTAAATGACTAATTTCTTACATTCTATGTTTAATTAAATAACCATTTTCAATCTTCCACTGAACGCTAATAGAGTTGAATGAATCGATATTTATGTTGTACTCGGAAATGTTAAACTCATTATCGAGATAAATTGATTTGCACCGGCATCCGGTAGTTACCTACTGTAGGTATTCTATTAATTAATAATTATTATACTCGTATGTTCATCTTTATCCGAGTGAGCTAATACCGGTTGCATGTTAAGTTTATTTAGAGCCGGTGTCCACACGGTGACCTTATTGATCTATCCATCTTGTCCTTAAAGGGCCTGTTGGTACATGTGAGTATTTATCAAATGGTTTATTTTTTATCGAGCGATAAATCCCCACGGAGCCGGTGGAGTTGGTTATGTCGGACTCGAACCGACTAAAACGCACGCCGTCTTGGGTCCTTGGTTGCTGGAGATGAGATTGCCAAAAGCATATTTCTCGCACCCCGGCAGACCCAGGACCATCTCTTCCGAGTGTCCCCATTTAGCCCCGGCTATGGGGAGGCGCACTTTGCGCCGCCCGCCGCTTATCGAATGGTTAACCCTTTTATTTTATTTAGTAGCTATTGACGAGCTTGAATTATTAACCACACGTGCGCATTATTATCGGTCGATAAAATACCGCATATATATTATTCCTTCAAATAACTGTGTGTGGTGTTCGTCGTAGCCGCGTCCTAATACATAATATATTATAAATAGATATCGCAATAACGCAGCTTGTTATCAATAAAATGAATAGACAAAAAATCTCGACTTAATAAAATTTGGATTTAGTTCAATTTTACACATTGCCTGGTTTTCCTGAAATAACGGTAATCATAATGGTTGAATTTTGACCTGCGAAAACTCTAAAAAGATTTCTCTATAATTAATAATGATATTCAATTATTTACAACTCTTCATAGTTACGATCAAACAAAGATATACGTCACATATAAATATACTAATCTGTTCTCTGCCCACGTGAAAATACCATAATTTTGTTACTGCAATAGGCATGTTAATCTAAATAAACTGTGCATAATGAACAATATAGACCTGATAACGTAAAACTGAGGCTTTCAGTTTACTTAGGTTAGGCATCAATCTAAGATTACAATAAAATTATGTAACATGAATGTTTGTAAGTTTATTTTGTTTATTATTTTTATGCAAAACGGCTAGACGAATTTACCTACATGACACGGACAAGAAGCATAATTTACTTTTATAAATTATTCGAGAAATTTTTTCCCTGTGAAAAAAATTGAAGGCCCTGTGTATAACAAGGAACGCCTAAGTAGTGGGTACATAAAATGAATTTCATGTCGAGGTGGCTGGACTCTGGGCAAACCAAACATGACGCTATACGCCGTCGACTCGATAGAAGAAGAAAATGTGAAAACTGACTTAGGCGAGGTGCTAGAATTTCCTATGAATCGTTGCACGCTTGTACAAGTATATTAAGATTAACTTGTAGATACTGTTACCGAAAATATTTTATTTTTATTTTAGTAGTGTAATGGCCAGGATTTGAACACGAGACCTCGTGATTGAGATGCTGATTCTTTAACCACTAAGCTATCGATGCTTTCGATAGAATAAAGACACAAGTTGACTCAACATAAAATATCTGAAAAGGTTAACCTTTTATGGTCGATGCGACATTGTTGTGACGCTAAAAATAAGCTGAATATCAAATTTTATTGTAAGACTTAACGGTTCTATAACATGGGCATGAATTATAGCAAGTTGCAAACGTCCATAAACGACAGTAGGTAACAGATAATCTTACTATTATGGATTATTATGAATCAATTCAAAATGTACTAATATTAGGAAAAAACCAAAGCAACTCAGTCGATGCAACGGTTTTGATGATCTTTGTTGAAACTACACTGCAATTATTGTACACTAGCTTTTGCCCGCGGCTCCGCCCGCGTGGATGTCGGTTATCGCGATCAAACATAGCCTATGTCCTTTCTCATGGTCTAATCTACCCCTATACCAAATTTCATCAAAATTGGTTCAGTGGCTTAGGCGTGAAGAAAGAAATTTATTTGGCAATCACTCACATACTTAAAATTAGACTAATGATTAATTAGGCAACTTAAAACTAAAAATTACGTGATTGCCAAATAGGTCACCATCTCAGCATAATGCTAATGAAAGCGTAACATACAGACAGACAGACAGACAGACAGAGTTACTTTCGCATTTATAATATTAAGTATGGAGTATGGATTTTACAATTTAAACTTGGGAAGGACATAGTAGGCTAAGTTGGCTAAGTTTCGTCGCGTAAACAAATATTCGTATATTGGGTATTTATAAACATGTTGTAGGATAAAGTGTTATAAACATGTTAAAAGATAATGTGCTACTGGGATGTGCCATTATAAAAAAAAGTTTGCAAATTCTTGTTAGGGATCATGAAATTGTAATATGAAGTTCTGTGCCTAGGATCACAAGAAATTCCAAGGAAGACTGCACCATTTTGACGTGTAACGGTACAAAAATTGGTCAGGATGAATAAGGCCTGAGGAAAACTGTCGGCACGAACATGACTAATGGACGTCGAGAGATGTGATTAAATTTAGTCCCACTCTTATATTTACAGGAATATAAATGCGTAAATTATTCTAAGCGTATATGAATGACATAACTTTTTTATGAGCTGTAAGTACGTATTTTTTAGCAAAATGACGGTATATTATTTTAAATTGGTAGGTACTAGGTGTAGTCAATAGCTATTATTTAAATAATTACCCTTGTACGTTGTGCGTCTCTTAAATAAATATTTTTTTCTTTCTTTCTTTTAAAATGACAATTTAATATGCCACCAACCAGGTAGGTATCTTTTTTCGTAATACTCAGACAAATGGTAGGTACTACTTATTATTATTATATCGGTTTACGAGCGTTTGTTGTTTTTTTTGTTTTACTTACCAATAATAATTATCTATATTATTATGTATGTTTAATATTTATTTGAGTGGGTGTTATTTCGTAATGTGTATTTAAGTTCCACAGGATCCATAGTAAGCATAGCTTAACTAGCTTGTGTTATGGAATCGAGAATGCGGATAAACATACTTAGATACTTTTTTTGTAAATACATACATATAGTACCTACATCGCCTCCTGCGTGTGTGGGTGTGTGTGTTTGCTGCTTTCTCATTATTGTTCTCAAAAGATAGCTTTATAGCAATAATTATGGTCAGGAACGATGGGGAAAAGTAATTCTGCTGAGTATTTCTGGCTTATTTTACGCTCAAGTTACGAATATGATGAATTTAGACTGTTAGGACATTTTAACAGCACTAGGGCAGTGAACTGTTAACAGCAGGGGGCCTGGACACTATTTATATGGTAATAGACCCGTTCGAAACCGTCTATCGAAAGGTAGTTCTAATAGAACTCTGCTTACCTCTTTAAGGAAATACAGTTGTAAAATATCGAAGCATTTTTAATTTAAGATTTGAAGAGCGACGCAGATTAAATTGCTTATAAATCATGCAATTACCTTTGCTTGTCTGTCTTTAACCTGAATTATATCCGTGGTTTCAGCGTTTGAACAAAGTAGTAAAATCTATCAATCATTTTAAATCAATCAAATCATTATTGCTTTACGAAACAAAACTGCATCTGAGTTATCAAAACTTTTTGTAGTTGTGCACTGTTTTACTCGAAGCGAAACTGCATGCGCAAAAAAGAGCACTATGACTTAGCCAATTCATGCCCGAAATTCTAAGTGACTGTAATAAAATTGTCTTTATCTCCTGGACGTGATGGAATTAGGGTGTTGTGTAAAAATAAAAAAAGGTGTGAAAGTTGGTACCTAGCTGAAGCTGAGCTGACTTTCATCTCGACAGAATGTACAGCAGAAGACGTACATACGGATACGTACGGTTTGCAAATTAACGTTAGATGGAAAGCAAAAAAATAAACTGAATATTGATGTTCTAATTCTGAATATCTTTTTTACTAAACCTTTACTTTGATACATAAATAGAGTAACTTGTAACAATTAGATACGTTTAAGTAAATCTGGTGTTAACCCGAAGTTAAGCCAGCCAGGTAATTAGAGTTAGCGAGAACTTAACTACTGTTAACTTAAATATGGAATTTATTGATCTCAATTCTGCACCTTCAATAATTAATGATTTAAGTTTAGCCAAATCATTTATTTTGTCTTTTTGGTGATTTTAATGCTGCTGTTGCTAAGCGTTGATAAAAATATAACGTAACGTTACGTAATACCTATTTCTTTTTTCATAGGTAGGGATGTTCCAATTGATACTGTCAATTAAAAACAGTCTTATCATGAATTTGTGTCTAAATAAGGTTATTTTAGATGATCTAATCGATTTTGAAAAAATCTGTGCAGACAGAGAACGCGAAGTTCATAAAAAAAATTACGAGTAGTCCCAAAAACCCCATCAATTAATTTTGGTATTGTTATTTAAATGAAAGATTAGTTATTGTTCAGCAATTTTGTGTGCTGGCGGTGCCATTGTTTAAATTGCATGACTGATGCACCTTGACCAAATATTTCATTTCTCTTTTACAGTCGTTGTTTTATGAACTCTTCTGAAAATTGATAGGTATGGTCTGTAGAAGTTACGTCATTACTCATTTAAAAATCTGATCTATTGATTTTTGAACGTGTAGCAGTTCTATGACTTGCTTTTTCCGTTTTTAATCATGGCAATACTAATATTATAAACGCGAAAGTTTGTGAGTATGGATGGTTGTTTGTTACTCTTTCACGTTAAAACTACTGAATGGATTTTGATGAAACTATACAATAATATAAATTATACATCAGAATAACACATAATTATATCATCACGCTACTACTCAAGGTGTCAACAAATTCGGCCGGCATCGGCATATATATACATATAGAAGTGACAGTGTGGCTATTTCTGTTGCTGTTTTGATAGCTATATCATTGTATAAGAGGGTGCAGCGGGAACGGGATCGGACGCCACGTGGGAGGAAATTAATTGGCGGTACGAAGTTCACTGACTCAACTAGTATAGGTATAAATATTGCGTGGTGCGATATTATGCGAGCGGACGTGTTTTTTCCGTTCCATTCCAAATTTCATTACATTTCGTTCCAAATTCCGCACCATCTTTAAGAATTGTCGTTCTAGACTATATCTTTTGTTGTATAGAAATGGCACGGTCACGCAATGATCGCCTAAGAGTCGTTTATATCAATTATTACACGATTGCTGTGTTGATTTAGGTATGATCTGACACTTTCGCTAGATGATTCATGAGATATATCTGAATCATTAGGTATAAGACTTTCGACTATTGTTAAGTCATTCATTATGTAAAATTCTACATATGTATGTCCGAATTGATTCTTTTTCAGATCACATTTGTTGGTACAGTAAGTGATAAAAGTTACTGATTATGTAACTTTACAAACGATCTTGGTATAGGAGAAAGGCGTCAAAATTCATTGGGTATCATAACGTAGTACGTGTTTGTAATTGTGACCCTCTTTTTTGAGACATCGGGTTTAGTTTCCCATCAGGCGTGGTGCAGAAAAATTGACGTGAATTTATATATAAACAAAATATCTAAGTAGTTTGTATCTGATATTAATTGTAGAACGGTTCCGGTGAAGGGGTGGGGATGGCAAAGGGCCCAATCCAGCCCCAACCCCAGCACTGTGATATAATTTTTATTCTAAACAATTTATCTAGTACTTATACCTACACTGACATTAGTTGACAAGGGGTAGTCGTGAGTTCTGGATGAAAACGTTTCCAATGTTTTAAAATTTCATACTGCCTTTCAAAACTAAAGTGATCTGTAAATTCTTAATCGTTAAATCACTTTTGTCACTGGCTGTACTTTCTTTTTCATATTCCACATTTGCATATGCATTACAGAAGTTGGATATTTATTTGTAATAGTTTCGTATGCAAAATCCGTTTCTGTATTTCTTTGTAATGGCGGTTTTTAAATCCAATTTATGTTTCAGAGCTGTACAATTGCACAAATGGCCGCTCTCAAATCACTATTATGCAGATTTTATTATAAATAACTGGCGATTATGCATCTGTTTTTCTTTAAAGAATATGTTTGTGATTAGTCAATATTAATTTGACAGCCTCCGTGGCGTGGCGGTAGTGCATGCGACTGCTACGCAGGAGGCGCGGGTTCGATTCCCGCTCAGTGCAAATATTTGTATGCATGAATATGGCTATTTGCATTAGTCTGGGTGTTTCTATGTATAGTATGTATGTATTAACAAAAAAAAGTATCTAAGTATGTTTATCCGCATTCTAGATTCCATAACACAAGCTAGTTAAGCTATGCTTACCATGGGTCTAGATAGCGTTGTGTGGAATGTTGTAAAAAAAAAAATCCCGATATCTCTTACAGTAATTTCAGTGATCATGATAGTTCCTTATCCCTTATATCCTTAGTACCTATATAAAACAATATTGTTTATCTATTATAAACGCGAAAGTTTATGAGTATGGATGTATGTATGTATGGATGTTTGTTACTTTTTCTCGTAAAAACTACTGAATGGATTTTCATGAAACTTTATATAGCTTATACATCAGAATAACACATCCATACTAATATTATAAATGCGAAAGTAACTCTGTCTGTCTGTCTGTCTTTCTGTCTGTCTGTCTGTATGTATGTTACGCTTTCACGCCTAAACCACTAAACCGATTTTGATGAAATTTGGTATAGGGGTAGATTAGACCACGAGAAAGGACATAGGGTATGTTTGGTCGCGATAACCGACATCCACGCGGGCGGAGCCGCGGGCAAAAGCTAGTAGGCTATAATATCATCACGCTGTGGTCCCCACAACCCGAAGGGGGCCATCTCGAAAGAGATGGTCCTGGGTCTGCCGGGGTGCGAGAGATATGCTTTTGGCAATCTCACCTCCGGCAACCAAGGACCCAAGACGGCGTGCGTTTTAGTCGGTTCGAGTCCGACATAACCACCTCCACCGGCTCCGTGGGGGTGGTATCCGTGGGGATTTATCGCACGATAAAAAAAATAATAATTATAAAAAAACGCTACTACTCAAGGGGACGGAGCAGTGATATTTAATGTTAACGGATTCGGCCGGCATCGGCATATACGCAGAAGTGACAGTGTGGTTATTTCTGTTGCTGTTTAGATAACTATATCATTGTGCAGCGGGAACGGGATCGGACGCCAAGTGTGTGGAATATAATTGGCGGTACGAAGTTCGCTGGGTCAGCTAGTATAGTTATAAACTAATACATAAAAGCTTTCTTCCTGATCTTTGGTTTTTTTTTCTTTTTGAGATCCCAGAACATTCATGATATTATGGAACAGTAGCTTTTATGCGCGGCTCCGCCCGCGTGGATGTTGGTTATCGCGACCAAACATAGCATATGTCCTTTCTTAAGGTCTTATCTACCCTTGTACCAAATTTCATCAAAAGCGGTTCAGTGGTTTATTTTTTTTTTTTTTATACAGTACACGTCAATTTGACTTCACCTCGCCTGATGTTAAGCTAAAGTTTAGGCGTGAAAGCGTAACAAACAGGCAGACAGACAGAGTTACTTTCGCATTTATACTAGCTATACTAGCTAGCTTATGCTCGCGGTTCCGCCCGCGTCGATATCGGTTATCGCGACCAAACATAACATATGTCCTTTCTTAAGGTCTTATCTACCCTTGTACCAAATTTCATCATAATCGGTTCATTGGTTTAGGCGTGAGACCGTAACATACATACAGACAGACAGAATTACTTTCGCATTTATAATATTAGTATGGATATTAGCATGGATTTTATACCAGTATGAGTAGATTTCGCCTGCAGTATGAATAGGTACGAATGGTTTAGTTTCGGCGTTGATTGATCAGTCAGTCAATCAGTCGAGATGATATATCTATTTATAGATAACTACTTAAATCTATAATTATATCTATTTATGGATAACTACTTGAATATATCCTTACAACAATACCGTCTATTTAATTATTCTCAGAAAATTCTTAACAAGTATCTTCTTTAAGTAGATCATATAGATTATTTCGCAGAACCTGCGATCATCCTGTCGACACATATCTCAGAAATACACATGTTACAATGTTGTAATACTGGCTTCTGTTTATTTATGTTCATTGGCTATAATGGCAATTTTTTTTTTTTTACTATAATGGCTATACTTGTAAGCATACATTACATTCAACTTGCGTGAAATACTGAACCTGTTCCCGCAACACCAATTCCCGGGATTATAAGTAGGCTCTGTACTGTTTCAGACTATGATAATCTATTGAAGGAATTTTTACAGCATTAAGTATGCAAACTATACAAATCAAATACATAGGGAAAGACGTATAAGATGGGAAATTTGAATCATATCGGGCGTGTCTCGTTAGCCGAATTGGTCAGGCATTCCCCCTGTAAGGGAAAGACTGCGGGTTCGAGTCCCGCCCGAGAAGATTCTTTTTCCCTATGTATTTGATATGATAATCTATCTCTAAGAAATTCAGAAGTGGCTAGAAGTAAATACTAGCCTGGCCTCCTGGAGCGCATGTTATCCCTTTCCTATCTCCTTTATATGCAATAATATATTTTAAACTATAGACACAGAATAGATAAATAGTACTAACTATAGATACGTTGTTCACACTCTTAAATGTCAACAAGAATATGATGACCATTTTTCCACCAATCGAAGACGCTACGGCGTGTTACAGTGCAAAATAAATAAATAATGTCTTTAATAATAGTTCTTCAAGAGGGGCATTAGAAGGCTTCTTCAGGGTAGGCAGCACGAGTGTAACGCCTCTGGTGTTGCATACCTACGTCCATAGGCCGCGGTAACCACTTTCCATCAGGTGGGTTGTCTGCCACCTAAGTGGTATTAAAAAATAATAATATTGACGTATTATTAGTAAGTAGCTAAAAATAATATTTTACGTTTTGCGCCATTTTTGGAACCCGCCATGTTCCTGAATATCGTATCTATAAAATGATACATAACTGATTATATATTGTCCCTAATGTTTTAGTTCCCAAATAATATATGGGATTTGCCAAATTTGCTGACATACGCCGCGCCGCTTCCTTGGGTAGCAGCGTGGACCGAGGCAGGAGTTAGTGGCGGCCCTGGGAGTGAGAGTTCTCACCCTTGCCACCCTGCTCACGGCGATTGTCCGCTGTGCGGTCGCGTGGGCGGCGGCGTTTCCTTCTGCGAGCAGGTAATGGTCGTGAAGGAGATGGCGGAACGGGGGAAAAAAAGGTAGCAGCGTTGGTTATGCAGTTTCTGAAAAGCGTCCGCTGCTTTATCTGTGTCACGCATGGGGAATGTTCCGTGCAAATCATATAGGTATAGATTTTTACACGAAATTTACACCATATTATATGCATGAAATAGACATACGGATGAAGCAGCGTGACATATTATAATAAGCGTAGCTCAACCAGCTTATAATATTAAATACTAGAATGCAGATAAACATGCTTAAATTCTTTTATTTTACATATATCATATCTACAGAGTGCACATTATTACATAGATACCTAACTACGTTTGTTTGCCATTATCGTTTCTCCTTGACATTCTATATCTACGTGTGTTTAACAACTTACGCACATCACATGGTATATAGAAATCCATTGTACCAGTACGTACCTAATTTATACTATTCAAGATAAGTGCCAGTTGTGTTTACTCAGTGTTAGTTTTACAATCATATTATGTCCAGCCAGTATATTACCGCCAGCTATAAATATATAGGACTGATTTTAATGTCACAGAACTATATTCATTTGAATGAATGTACTTTGTTCTTCACGTAATTAGTTCGATTACATCAGGAAAAATTAATAACTGAACAATGCATTGGGTTTGAACCCACAACCTTCCCCTTACAGGGGGAATACTCTTCTAACTGAGCTACTGAGTGACACCTGAATCAATTCAAATTTCCCTTCCTTTTATATCCGTCTTTAAGGCTTTGATTAGATTCTTTAATAATAGATACTTTGATTAGATTATTGACACCTGAACCACGGAATAGATAATACTTGAACCCAGATGGATATCGACGATTGAAAGGCAATAGTGTGTAAATGGCATAAAATGTTCAAAGGGAAATAATACAAACGTCTTCAGAAATACTTAACGGAAAAGTGATTTTCATATAAACTTCAATATCACTTACACCCTTTTAATTTGCAGCTGTTAGTATATAACTTACCCAAGAATTCAAATATATTTTTATAACCAGTTAATGAACAGTTGCAAGGAAATGTTGTAAAGTCACAGTTATGATGAAGATATGAAAACTAACGTTGGATTAATAAAATTTTCAATTTACCTAAGTGTAAATCAACACTTAATCTGACATGGCGCCCTAGGAGACACATAAAACTTTTATGGAGAAGGTACTATTTTACTACTCGTTTATTAAGGTTAGGTACGAACAGGATAATGGAACAAGTGAAGTAGGTGAGTGTATGACGTGACGTCAGAATTAGTGGGTACGATTACAGTTTATTACAAATGTTTATGCTTGTCTTAAGTCTATGTACGAACTACGCTTGAAATTGCGAATCCATGTAAATGCACGCATCATCATTTTCATTAACTTCAATGTTATGATTATTTTGCAATGAATTTCTTTTCGCATTCGGTCATTAAGCATTCCGCGCGCTCTCATCTATCTTTCGTTTTTCACCTTTGTATAATGTATCAGTTTCTCATCTAAAGAATATTATCATTTCCATCATCTTATTAAGTGTCATCATCATATCAGCCACACATAGTCCACTGCTGAACATAGGCATCTCCCATAGACTTCCAGAATGACCGATCAAAAGCAGCCCGCATCTTAATAAATGTATGAATAGCAAATTACCCGTCCAGTTTACTTGTATTTTTACCTTGTGCAGGATTAAAAAGTTCATGACTATATAGCAGTGGTGAAGGGCGAAAATTTTCAAATGGGACGGTGGTGTAAAAAATCTTACCAGTTATAGAACAACCTTAGCAATTTTGTATGGATTTCTCTTATAGAATTGTTTGCAGACCAAGCCGGTAGGAATCGGGTTAGATGGCACTAGTAAATAGATAAAACATAGACTAACAATCACGCGAGTTGACAACTTTCAAGTTTTGATTATTTTCTTTGACCCTCCGTGTTACGTGCAAAAAAAATCTTGTGAATTACCAAACGCCAAGACGAGTACCTAAATATTTCTCACCCCGTAAAAAGTTATCATAATATTTTCTGAAGTTTACGCGAATGTCACTCATTGAAATAAAACCACTTTTTACGGATTCTATCGCGATATATTTGTTATTATTACTTATAAACCCGACGTTTCGGCTGCTTTGCAGCAGCCATTTTCGCGGTGTGACTCACGATAGTAGTTGTCACATAGTTTGAAGTATAAGTTATCTCAAAATACCCGAATCATGGTGAATTATTGGTGTTCGTATTTACGCAGAATGAGCTCACTGTGTTGTTAAGTCTTGCTGGATTTTGCTGCTTACTGGGTTTGATTAAGGGGCGATTTCACCAAACAAGAGTAAATCTTACTCGAGAGTATACCAGCAGTTAATCCTAGGATAACACATTTTTACGTTTCACCATTGACATAACCCAAGAGTAAACGTTTATGCTAGAGTAAATCCTTCCTCCGCCGATTTTCAAAGAGCAGCGAGGCTATAGTGGAGTAAGTTCAATATGGCGTCCAAGTGTTATTGTTTTGACAGCTGCTTCCCGCGGCAGTTCGCGGCATGCTTAAAATAATTTTCATTATTCTTTAAGAAAAGTGAAAATAAAGGTTAGGTGAACCTGTAAATTATCTAAAAATGGCAAATCGTTTGAGAGCTTTAATTGAGGATTCGGATAGTGGTAACGAATATTTACCAAGGTCAAGGCAACCAAGGTGAATAAAAGAAAGAAACAATTATTTTGATGACTACGATGACATCGATTTCATTAAAAGGTTCAATTTATCTAAGCCAGCAGTGTTACTTATGAATATTGAACATTAATTAGAGTATGACTCTGATAGAAACTTCTGTGTATCACACATAAATCAGGTATTATGAACATTAAGATTTTATGCAACCAATAACAATAGGCTCGCCCCTATTACATGGGACCTAACATACCTAGCGAGATGTGGATTGGTTTGCACACCTCTGCCTACCCCTTTGAGGAAAAAGGCGCGATGCTATGTTTATGATGCTATATGCAACCCATGACACAAAGATGAGTTTTGGTGACTATTTTTTTTATCGTGCGCAAAATCCCCACGGATACCACCCCCATGGAGCCGGTGGAGGCGGTTATGTCGGACTCGAACCGACTGAAACGCACGCCGTCTTGGGTCCTTGGTTGCCGGAGGTGAGATTGCCATAAGCATATCTCTCGCACCCAGGCACCTTGGTGACTATAATGCTCTAAGTACATCAACTTCCCACAGGATCATTCATAGGGTTAGTATAAAGATTTTATAAGATTTCCTGTGACCTAAGATTTCTTAAAAATCCAAAATTAAAAGAAAGAATTAAAATTATGATTTCCAGTTTTAACACTTTTGACATAAGTAAACCCGACCGAATAAAATATTATTCAATATACTTTACCTACTATAGGAGAAAAGAGCAACTGAATTTGGATGCCCTATACAATCATTCATTTCAGTCGTTCAGATTCACTCCCAGTTGCAGAATAACCATAGAATAACTACCAGGGAGTAAATTTATTCTTTTATAGTGTGGTGAAATGTGGACGAAGTTATCCAAAAGTTAAAATATATTCCGTGGGTAGCTATTCTAGAGTAAAGTCATGTTTGGTGAAATCGGCCCTAAGTGGATGACTGGGTTATCATAAGTTTATTTTCATTAACCTGCCAAATTTAAAATAAAGTTGCATACAACTTCATTTGAACTATATTGCTATTTATGTGTACATATTTATTACTTAAAGTACAACTCGCGGACACCCAACGTTACTAGACTATAATTCTCAACGGATCATTTAAATGAATTAACAAAACGTTGCATATAGGTAATTGTTTTAAAAACGGTGTAAATAATTATACGTTCATGAGCAGTGTGATTTAATAAACTTTAATTACACTACTAAGCGATAGTCCTGTCGTCCAGTGTGAAGATATGAGATATTATAATATATAATGCCAATGATTAAAACTATAAAAGTATGTATTAAATTTTTTCTTTCTCCTTTAGAAATAATCTCATAAGTAGATTTGATATTAATTGAACTAATACCACTTTTTGACGGATTCTATCCCGATATAATTGTTATTATTAACTTTTAAACCGACTTTTCGGCAACTTTTCAGCAGCCGTGTTCGCTGAGTGAAGAGTGACCTTCATGTAATCATCAGAAAATATCACTTTCTAAGTCATATACATTTTTAAGTCTCTAGGTATGTGAATTTTTGATTTGTGTGATACAAATCGCAACTCATGAAAGATTAAAAGCATTATTATGTGATACAAATCGCAACTCATGAAAGATTAAAAGCATTATTATGTGATACAAATCGCGACTCATGAAAGATTAAAAGCATTATTTAGTCATTCCGGCAGTTGTTTTGTAATTTAGACATATATCTTTAGTGTTTGATTAAACCCCACGACTCTATCGTTTAACAATTTTAGAATACTAAAACTGAAACTATAGTTTTAATATAATACAAATACAAACGGTTTTAACAGCTTTATATTGATATCAAACTATCAATTGGATCAGTCCTATTTAAGATAAAAAAAGCGTTCTCAAAATTAAGCAAGCCGATAACGTTATCTTTTTTTTTCATGACAGGCACAAATCATAAGTCAAGTAATGTGGCTAATTTTATGTATAGCTTCAAAACAATGGAGCAAAACCTTAAAATTCATTGCCGTGGCGCCATTCGTTGGCTAGTAACACCCGGGAAAAACTGATATTAGCCTTTAATCAACATAATGCTTCTTCATTTCATATGAGCTGGTCATTTACATAGCTTAATAGAAAGTAACAACACGTCAGTTGATCTATAGCATGGCAAATTATGCGAACGGTGTTTGCTTCCTACGAATTAATTATATGATCAACAATCAGATAAAAATAATGAATGAATGTACCCATCCGTTTCTGTACATTACACTTGATATATTCGCAACACATTTCGTGGTGGTCAAATTTATTGTACTGTACGCCTTCATAGTCACTAAACACTAAGAGGTGATTTATAAACGAAATTTACTTTTTTAAAGTTAAACAATACATTGAGTTAAACATTTTTTTAACTCAAAACAATTTTCATAACACATATAATAACTGCACGTTAAAGATAGGTTCCAACAGTTTATGTATTTAGTTTTTTTTAAAGAAACTTTTCGGTGTCTGTAAGTAGGTTCCGACTTCTTTTTATGATTTTCAATTACTGGCCGTGTACATTTTCTTCGGGCCAATTAATGAAAAAGATGGAATACGAATTCATTTGTTTTCTGTTTTAAATGTATCTAGTGATTTTGAGCAATTTTCATTAATACCTATTTAGTTAGAAAGTAAAATTTATATAATATCACGTTAATTGTGTAGCTTATTGAAAATTAAACCTGAAACCACAAGATTCTGCAAAAAACACAAACGAGACAAGAACAATAAGACAGTTCCTAAGTATCTGCAGTTCCCATATTTCTGCCAATGCGATTTATTGTACTGTTTGCTAACTCAAAGCTGGCGAGAATGAAGATAGACGCTGGTATACACTCGTAAGTGTGGTGATTATCTTGGTACTTTAGTTGCTTGTCGAGTCTTCCAACGTCTCCTGGCTACTTGGAATTCATAACTACAGTCTCGTTACGAGTGCAGGTAAAATGACGTTACTATTATAGGAAGTATCGGATCTACTGTTATACAGTGTGGCTGGTTAAGGAGTTTTTCCTTTAATTTTGGGAATAATTACTATATATTTTTGTCTGGAAAACACGGAAATCAGTCAACATGACTATTCTCTACTCTCTATAAAATAATTTCATTATGAAGTCATTCAGGATAACTATGACAGCAAGGTCAATATTAAAAACATATTTTTCAGACCCATATTTTTATATTGAAATTAAATGATATTTTAGCATTCTATTTTTTAAATAATAAAAAAAATATAAGTCATTTTATACTTCTATAGAGCCCACGGAGGACAGAGTATCATTTCTCAACACCTCCAGATCATAGTCATAGTCATTAAACTGATAAAGATTTAATGCTGGCTTTGCTCTGCCTCTCGGTCTTATCCAGATGATACACATTCCCTTAAAAACCGACATATCCATCAAAAACAATAAGTGAACCTTGGGCTCTCAAGCATAAACTTTGAACGCAACTGGAAAATCACGGTTGAGTAAAACTGCTATATAAAGGCTCCTGCTGATCGAACACACTTAATTAATCGGTTCAAGAGGCCTTTAATCATTATTCATAATATAAACTGGTTATGCAACAAGCTTGTTTTTATGAATTAATTGCGAACGGAAAAGATACTACATGATTAAGAAAGACTAGACTAAAAAAAGCAAGGTAACGGCTATTCATAGCAACGGTTGAAGCTGAAAGTATTCTTATAATCCTCATAGTGCCTTCACAGTTGCACATATTGAGAACACTTGTACTTTTTCCACTGTATTTATTATATTACACCTGACCGGTTTCGCCTTACGGCATTACATTAGGAAAACCTTTGGTAAATGTCAACCTTTGAGAATGCCGTAAGGCGAAACCGGTCAGGTGTAATTGAATAAATACAGTGTGTAACAATGCATTCCACCAAGTGCCATTAATCAACAGTATAAAATAATACTTCACAGTTGCGTTCGTCTATTGTTTTGGATGGTTTGTCAGTTATTCTGGAAGCGACTGCGGCTGACCTCTCAATCGCTAGGAAAGCCTAGACGAGAGCGTTGTCCACTTTGGAGCAATAAGTGTACCGGCTAGCAAATGAGATTGACTTGGACCTCAAAAGTTTCTGATACTTTTCTTATAGTAAAGGTAACCAAACAAACCAAATTTCCTTAAACATCGGTAATTTGCCATTGAAACGTCAAAATTGGCCAAATCATTTCGCAGATTGGCCGCTGGCTATCTAGTACGAAGTCCAAGTAAACTATGTTTCACGTCTTATTAAATTAATATCATATATCGTCCTTGAGGTCGACTTGATCTCAGTTTATATTGGAAATCCCTTACTAGTTTCCCAAAATGCATAATTAAACACCAGCATCTCCTCTCTATTGTGGAATTTGTAATCTTGTTAATGGTAAACTTACGTATACGACAATAAAGTAAACTCACGTTATTAATATTAATGCATTCTCTGAAAGAAGACCATGACCAGCGTGTGAACTGAAAATTAAAACATCTGTAACGCACACGTGAGGCGACTGGTCGATCGGATAACTGTCTGCGCCAAACGGAAGGCGCGGCCGCGAGTGCGACATTAGGTTGGCCTCACACTATCGGAATGTCTTCCTAACACCAGGCTGCGGCTGGCGCCAAGGGAGCAGGGAGACCCCGTCCTAACTTATTAAAGTATACTTCTTACGTGCGTGCCCTGAATATATTAAATAACATAGCACAGAGACTGGATCTTTTGGTGTTCATTCGCGGAATTTGAGAGGTTTGCGAAGTGTTTAGAGTTGCAAAATTATTATGTCAATATAAGTATTATAGATAATAATTAAGTACTACATTGTTGTTATTCTGTAACAACAATATATGATTCGATTTTAATAAATAAAAAAATATATAATTAATTCAGATCAGGAAGTGTAAATGTAGAAGCCAAGTGAGCCAAAGTAGGTAGGTCCTAGAAAAGATGGATGGATTGCGTCAAAGATGATGGGATAAGGAAGAGAGTGACTGAAAAGTTGACATCTGACAGGAAGTTCATTCGGAAGGGGAATGATTTACTAAAAGTGTATCTAATGCACCTAGGTGAAATAGTTCAGGTGAATTAAATTAACGAAACCGAAAAGTAGCACCGACCTCAAATAGGACAGGGGCAAGCACATTCAGACAGCTTGGAGTTTCATGCAATATTAACTACAATTGTTCCACACACGTCGTGAGTAAAATAAATCAGAATAAGAATTTCTCAGACTGAATTAAGTTGAATTAAGATTAAAAAAATATTTATGTAGCAAGAATCATATGGGATGCGACTAGGATCAACACCTCCTTCCATAAATACATTTGCATGAACTGTGTAAAATGAGACTTTTAAGAATTTCTTTTAAGAATTTCTCAGACTGAATTAAGTTGAATTAAGGTTAAAAAAATATTTATGTAGCAAGAATCAAATGGGATGCGACTAGGATCAACACCTCCTTCCATAAATACATTTGCATGAACTGTGTAAAATGAGACTTTTTAGAGCCAAGTGAGGCAAAATACCGGTTGGAATTTAAGAAATTGAATTGAAAGATATATCATCTGTGTGTCGCCAGCCTAAAAATTGATGAATTAGAACGAGATCGCGACCACCTAGATTACAATGCCGTGATAAAAATATGTGCCGTGAGACTATTAGACTTAAACGTACGGTTTTTACTTTTTTCGTTTGGTGTGGTTGTAGCCATGGATTTTAGTCAATGATCGAAGATCGCCGCTTTGTGGCTATGGCTAGATTTAATTAAAATAAAATATGATACTGTCGGCAGTATATTATAGGACATTGAGAATAAAATGGCCGATGTTTAAAATAGTTTCAATTCAATTACTATAAAACGCAATTACAATAATTTGTAATAACCTTTCATTAACGATCCATTTAGTTCTATAAAAGCCACCAACGAGGTTTTAGTGTCATTGCTTCAGAGGTAATAAAATGAGCACAAAATTATAATATTACAGGCATAAAAAGTCTAGAAGAGTAAATAAAGGGACGTTTATAAACCTGACCAGTACAATAACGTCAACTGGTTGTCAACCGCCTGGAGTCACGGCCTTGTAAAAACGCGAAGGTCAGGTACGGAAGGCCGTCTTCATACAACGAACGAGAACGCACGCACACATTGATACGTACCTACATACGAGGGTCTGAACTTACTTGAGTCATCAGTAGCGAGTTTACGTCTACATGTGATAGAGCTTGGTCGTCGTTTTGTGGAACAGAAGGTTCAATGTATGAGATTCACAGTGACACTTTGCATTTTGAAACCCGAAGTCCACTTATTGTTTTATTAGAGCACTAAAATACTCAAAGTTAAAAACATCCGAAAGATTTGCTTCAAAGAAGATCCAAAGGTTTGCTGGGAGAAAACTCAATTCTGAGTTAAGCTCGTATTTGTACTTACATCAAAATGTTTTAAGTTTGCTTGTTACAGTATCATTTTTCATGTGTTTATTAAAGAATAAAGAATTAAGAACTTTTTCATCAAACAACTCTCAGCAAGCACTTTATAGCCTGGTCTTTTAGTAAGTTTTAAATCTATGTAGGTATACCAGCTGTTGCTTGCGGTTTCGCGTATTAGTTCGTTCCCGCTCTTACTATCTATGGGAACTTATTCCCGGGATATATAGCCTGTTATTTCAGAATATAATCTATCCCTGTACAAAATTTCAGCCTGATTCGTTTAGCCATTATAGTATGATTGACTAACGTACATCCAAACATACAAATTTTGACAGCCTCCGTGGCGTGGCGGTTATTTGTATGCATGAATATAGGTACCTATTTGCATTGATCTGGGTGTTTCTATGTATAGTATGTATGTATTTACAAAAAAAAAGTATCTGAGTATGTTTATCCGCATTCTAGATTCCATAACAAAAGCTGGTTAAGCTATGCTTACTATGGGTCTAGATAGCGTTGTGTGGGATGTTGTGGAATATTTTATTTAAATATCCAAACATTTTCACATTTTTATAATATTAGTAAGGTATGAATTTTGCCTCTGCTCGCCGCTTCGGGTCTGTATCTACAGTCGACAAGGAGATAGTATTGCACTGGTTCATGTAAAGTTCATATCTCCTTTGTCGACTGTATATACTATAATTACACGCAGTTTTATTACCTATTAGCTCGAGGTATAAACAACTTATCTATTCAAATATTTCAAATAATAAAGGTATTGAAACGCAGTTAAGTGTTTCGTTATACAATAGGTACACTCAAAGGAGACATTTAGTTCAGGCATAAATTGTCCGTTTGATCGCAAAAGCAAAATAAACAAGGAAATACATATAAATCATGAATACGTATCGTATTCATCGAACAATGATCATAATAATTATGCTTATAATAACCACGACTATGGTCTGCTGCGCTGTGGGGATCAGCTGCTAATATTAAGGCCATAGTTATATTACAGATACGAGTGAGCTATTATAAAATCCAAGAATATTGATGATAAATCAGCTTGGAAATGTGCTGTTCGCTCAGCTATGCTTTTTTTTTTTTTTTTTATAACCGTGGGGGAAAATCCTTCATGGATGTTATGCCGGACTCCTACCGACTAAAAACCCCCACGGTAACGCCCAGAAGCCTATGGATGGAAGCCCCGGGTAAGCCCTCGGAAGGATGTCCCAGGACTCCCATCAGACCTACGGCTACAATTGCGGCCTCGCGGGGGGGGGGGGGGGGGGGGGCGTGCGTGAATCCCTCACGTCACGCTGCCGTCATGGGCCTGCTTCTGTAAAGACGGTGAGCAACTCACCGTCCTCAGGCCCCCAGTCATGGAGGCCGATGGTCTTCGGCGAAGACACGTCGGCGGCGCCCAAGCCGCCGACTGCGGAACTCGGGTGGGAGAGCGCTCAGCTATGCTACTCAAGCAAAGCACTGTATCTAGACCATAAGTATTATACTAAGTAAATGCCTTTAAAAAAAATGCCCACTGAGTTTCTTGCCGGCGTCTTCTCAGGGTATGGGCCGCGTTTCGAACCGGTGTACCATTTGCTAAACTAATATTTATTTTAGGTTGACGTTTTGTAAGTTCTGATTTAATGCTGAATGCAGAGTAAATTATTTTTGACTGACTCTTTAGCCTCAGGTCACGTTACTCACTGAAAGAACTATTTAAAGAAATTAATATTTAACAGTTCTAATCAATATATCTCAACAATCTTTTATACTCGTACTAGCTTTTGCCCGCGGCTCCACCCACGTGGATGTCGGTTCCCGGCAATTATTCGAAATTTTCTCTACGTACAAACCTTCCCTGGACTTACAAGAATAATTCAAGACCAAAATTAGCCAAATCGGTAAAGGCGTTGTTGAGTTTTAACATTACAACGAAAAGTGGCATTGATTTTTATAAATATAGATGTACGGAAGAACATAAACCTTTTCAAAAAAAAACTGGCGAACATATTTTAAACTGAGTAAATTAAATCGATTCTTGATTCTTGTTTAACTGAAATGCTTTTCTTATATTACCGGTGCGCAGATATATTGGACAATATAATGTGCTCATGTCTATTGAAATCAGATATATATTTGAGTCCATGAAACATTTACTTTTATAATATTAACTTCTAAAAACTATAATTTCAATGCTTGTCATCCACCTTTTCCAGTCTTTTTGCTCAATGCAAATATTTGTATGCATGAATATGGCTATTTGCATTGGTCTGGGTGCTTCTATGTATAATATGTATGTATTTACAAAAAAAAAAGTATATAAGTATGTTTATCCGCATTCTAGATTCCATAACACAAGCTATAAAAGCTTACCATGGGTCTAGATAGCGTTGTGTAGAATGTTGAATATTTATTTATTATTTATTTATTATTTTTAATATTCAATATTTTCGATGCTAAATAACTTGATATGAACGCGTTATTTTGTCACACTATATTGAGTTGAATTTGTGCAGCGGGACTCCCCCTGGGTGCTATGACAGCTTCTTAGCTAGTGTTACCGATTTTACCCCATCCGTTGTGTTAAGGTACATACATTCATAAATCACGCCTTTTTCCCCGGAGGGTTAGGCAGAGGTGAATCAACACCCACATTTCACAGCGTTTTTATGTCTAACTAGCTTTTGGCCGCGGCTCTACCCGCGTGGATGTCGGTTCCCGGCAATTATTCGAATTTTTCTCTCCGTAAAAACCATCCTAGAACTTCCACGAACATTAAAAAAAAAGAATTGGCCAAATTGACCCAGGCGTTGTTGAGTTATGCGCTTACCAACACAATTAGCGATTTATTTTTATATTATAGATATGCACTATGCAGAACTTATAACGTTCCTTTGTAAGAGATTCCCTAGTTATAAGCACCAATATTGGATTTTCTCTCTTAAAAAATAATTGCAGGACATTCTCAAAAAATATACCCGCTTGACAACAAAAGTCTGGGCCACATGTACTACATGCATCTTTTAATTTATATATATATATATATAGTTTTTTTATTGATTTTTTTTTATTTTTTTGGAATACATTGGAAAAAATGTAATGCTCAACCCACGACCATCAAAATCAAAATAAAAAATAGTTTATTCTGCATAGATGTTTATTTTTTTGGTCTATTTCGTGTCGTTTCGTCGTGGGTTCAAGTCCCGCTTAAGCATTTAATTTTTCCCGATGTATTCGAATTTTAAAGTTAGTATAATAACTGCTATAAAAAATCATTAGATCATTAGATTTTTGATGAACATGATTCGAATTGATATCACTACTAAATCACTGCGAATTCATGAAGTGTGACACCCTGCGGGTGCTATCTAAGTCCTTGTTAGTGTTAATCTCGCCCCACCCGCTGTGTTCAAACGAAGGCAGCTCAAACGACATCTAGACAAGGAAATGTTACCAATAACTATTAGGTAGTGTTCATAGCGGCTCTTTCATGTGACGTTTATTTCATTACATGTCTACGCTATTTATGTTAACATTGAATTACTGTTAATTGCTTTTCATTTAATATTATGACACCTATGAGAAAAGCCGCATGATTTGTAAGGTAATAGATGTCTTAATGATTTGGAGATATATTTTTGCTAACAATATTTATTATACTGCTAAAGTAGCAATCAATTTTACTCCTCGTCTGATTGCAAACTTATAAATCATATAATTAGGATTAGAAACAATTATCATCTGTTATTTTTTCACATCGGTGTGACACAAAAAATATTCTGAAAATGTTTATTTTTTTTAACATTACATACGTAGAATTATAATCGTAACTACATTAGGAAATGCCTAAGTCCAACAGTGGACTGCCATAGGCTAATTGATTGGTTGGTTGATTAGAATCGTGAATAGATTTTAACATTCGTTTTGAATATTAGGTTGACTTAGTGTGGTGTATGGTACCCTACCAACATTTTATCCCTACCGACTCCACCTGTTGATTACAGAAAGAGACTCAGGCGCAGGTTTTCCTGCCGGGGTTGGGGTCTTACACTTACGAGCAACCCCGGGCACTTTAGTCTAAGCTTTGAATGCCGGGATTGGCTCTCGGAAAGGATATTGTACAAAATCAACTGAACTTCAGTGACACAAAGGCTTGAATTAATTTAAAAGACAATTGGACTATAAACGTGTTAAACTTCGAGTTAAAACGATAGGGCTGTAAAGTTAAATTAACATTTAAGGACACACACAAATACGTAACTAAAAATGTTTCTTTTTTTACTTTTACAGATAAGCCAGACTCCATTCAACAGGCAGCACGTAAGTAAATAATACAATCTAGTGCCTGAGGTTCATAATAACATGTAGAGGCAAAGAGATGAGCGTGGCCTGCGCTCACGCAGCACAATATAACAGTAATCAACTCGGTTGGCACATTATGAGTTTTATGACGAATCTAAACAGAGTTTAATCTTCTTTTATTTAACTTGCTCTGTATGTAACAGTGTGTATGTAATTTGTTCAGGTGGAATTTTGCAAATCAATTTTGAAGCAGATATCCTCTACCAATTTTGATGAAATTTTGCATAGTTTGAATGACAATACATTAATATGGTACCATGGAGCCGGTCTGATTATGGAGTACGAAGGTGGCCCTAGGAACTTCTAAGCTATACGAGATAAACCTATCGAGTTTGGGTTCATTTGTTTTCTCTTAACAAACTCTCTGATATTACATAGTCTGAAAATGGAGTCTGAAGGTGGTTATAGGAATTCCTAATGTAAACAAGATAAACCTATCAAATTTGGGCTCAGTTGTATTGTCTCAATCATTTTTCTGATATAACGTGGTATGCATGGTCTGAAAATGGAGGTGCTCTAGGGAATTTTTGAGCCAAACAAGATAGAGTAGTTGTATTTGGGTTCGTTTGGCTGATTCTGGTAAGCACTATAGTGCTACATGATAAAATTGAAAATAAAATTATTATAAAAACAATCTTTAAAAAACAAACTATTTAGGAACTGTTGTAATAAAACGATAATAATAATTTTATGTAAGGGTTGTACTAATTTGAAAAGCTTGTATCGTGTAAGTTCTTTCTCTGTTTTTCGTTCACGTTCACGTTCGTGTTCAAATTTCAATAGCCAACCAATAGTTCAAGTGTAAGCAGAATACCTACAATCGAATCTACCCCAGGAAAAGATTTGATTGTATTCTGCTTCAATGAGAATTAAACGGTTGTCTATTGTTTACCCGAAGATTATATACCATAATCATTATATTCCCGAATTTCATTGATGTTATGGTAAGTGACTTTATGGGAAACAAAGCTTCTAGCACGTGACTAATATAGCAACTAAGAGTAGAGCAAATGAATATTACGTCATATATTATCATGGCTGTTGACTATTATGGCAAATGATATTAGTGCAAGTAAAATTCGGACAAACGGCGTTATACCGAATTAAATTGGTGACAGAAGCTATCCAAATTCCAACAAAATATGCTATACTGCTTCTTTAAACGATTTAATCAATCATTAATGTGAAATTATTAATTCGGACTATAAGAGTTAAGCGGGGTAAATAAATGCGACATTCTTTGAATCTTCTTAACATTGTACACGTATCACGCATAAACCGTGTGATATATATATTCTCTAAGTCTTCACAGTCTGAACTCGTGATCACGAACAAAATAAAATGGCTAACGAAATGTTAAACGTCCATTAGCGTCAGTCAGAGATGTTCCCGTGCGTTCACTTAACTTCACTGTTTCACGGAAACTGTACCGATAAGATGTGTCGAAATTATTTCGCATACAATAGATCTGTTGAGACGGAAATTGTTTTAGCTTTAGTTTTGTTACAATGTATTTGCGATTAAGGTGCGTCCATGCAGTGGTTAAAAATATTAGTTAATAATAAATTAGTTTATATATTCCTGGTCTGGTAACTTAGTGGTCAAAGCATTCTCTCGGTAAGAGAAGGATCACGGGTTCAAATCGACCGATCACAAAAATTTTCCTTCCTAAATCGATTTGAATTAATTTAGCATACTAAATGCTTAAAAATTCATTAAAATATTTGGGCGGAGTAATAAAATTAATGTTCCGACAACATATACTTAGCTTACTCCACTTACGCCTCAAAGACGGATATATAAGAAAAGAGAGGAAAGATTGGGATTAGTTCGGGCGTGGGTCTGGTAGTTTAATGGTTAAAAGCATTCTCCCTGTAAAAGAAGGTTTCAAATTCCACCTGGTGCGTTCACAAAAACCTTTTCTTTTCTTAATCGATTTGAATTATATATTCCAGTAAAAAAATAGGATTTGTTAATAGTCCATGCTAATGCCACCTAAAACATAATGTAGAAAAGTTCCAAACATTTTGGTTTTGGTTTGGATCATTTAGTTTTACCAAGTACTATTATATGTACTGTGGTTTTACTCTGAAGTTTGGTTCAATATTTTGAATTTATCAATATTAATATCTAACGTTATCATTTAGTAAGCTAACCGCTGATGTTACGAGTAAATTGACGTCAGTATAACATATAGAATTCGAGTGCGTAACTCATACACTGTAATTCTGCTAATGCCGTCATTAACACGATCTAAACAGAAAAAAGGGCCATAATATTAGTGCACAACTGCACATACTTAGATTCGTTCATGGAAGTGTTAAACAAATACAGCATTGTTTGAACGTCACCATAGACAAATTATAAGTCGAAAAGAAAACACAAATAAGCACTTAGAACTTAGATGGTTTATAGTTTTGAAGTCTTGTGATGGTCATGGGTACCGTTGAATGACTTTTATGTAATGACAATAAATCCAATGGACAATGCCTATATAATAGGCATCATGCTTCTATAGGTGTCATGGTTCCTGTGTGAGGCGAGAATGACTTTTGCATTTGGAATGGGATATAAAAACTTTGGCAAGCGACCGGACAGCATGTCATTAATGCCATGGAAAATGGGTAGGGCTCTAGTGTTTGACCACATGTCTCGACACTATTGCTCCTATCCATATACCTGGCACGGCTGGCTGTGCTGGTGCTGCTGCTGCAGAGGCTCTACAGCGGCGCAAATACTCTAATTTTGTCGGAGATTTTGAATTTGTGCCGTTTGGAGTCGAATCGTTAGGGTCATGGGGTCCGAGCGCCCGCAATCTCTTCAGGGAGATTGGGAAGCGTATAGTCGACGCTTCTCGTGACCAGAAGGTTAAGCATTGCCATACAACGTGGCAATGCTGCCAGCCTTCTGGGAACGCTACCGCAAGAGGCATGCGATGCGGAGGAATTTCATGACGCATCTTAATAATATTTCGCTATAATTTGTAAGTAGGTGTTTTAGTTTTGTTTTAATTTTTATAATATTCAATAATTATTATAAATAAAAATCTAGAACAATACACGATATGTGCAAAACTGCAGGTTCAGGCGTCAAAGAATTCCTCCCCATCGACGTCAACCGGGAGGGTGGCCAGAAGGCTGGCGGCATTGCCACGCTGAATGGCAATGCCAATCCTTTGCGCAAGGAATAAACCATATTATTATTATGTACATAATTGAAGTTTTCTAAAATAAATACATCCATTTTTATTCATCATCTAAGGCTAGTCTATTCGTACCGTAGTCGCATATCCCGAAGATGGACCTCTAGTCCACCTTCCGGATTTACTCCACCACTTCGATCCGACTCCTTTGCTTAATTTTGACATTACGAGTATTATTACATAAAACCTACGTATTTATTCAGTGTCATTTGTACCACAAAAAGTTTCGCATTGTTAATGGTCAAGAAGCAGTTTTTCGCCATACCGATTTTTTGTGTTATACCTACAGCTAGTCTAGACATAGAAGTTTATTGTTACCGTTACATGTCGCGGATCAGCTGATGCCATCATGAATAATAAGTCGCTGTATAGCAAATATGCATACGCTTAGAACGAGGGCTTATTTTGTTTGTAGTAGTCATTTCTATAAGCAAATCTGAGACGGTGTTTCCATTGGGTGATGGACCCATTGGCCTTCTAAAATTCGTCCTCTAGAACTGAGAAGAGCGGAACCAAAACATGCAGAAATTAAAACCAACCTTATCTGCTATTCAAATAGCTTTTCTAACGGGCTTAGAAGGTCAGAAAGCGGTTGAAAATACCGGCATACCAATCAAAAACAATAAGCAGACTCTGGGCTCAAAATTTTAAATTTCGAACCCAAATAGACAATTATTAGAAGGATGATGATGACGTAGATGATAATTAGTGTGATTTGTCTTCTCTAACCGCTTCGCTCATTTCCCTTCTATGGGAATACAATCGATAGTAATACTCATAGCAAACGCCTTATAAGGTGGTGCCATGGACAATTGAAGATATGTGATCGTCAGTACAACATTCCTTCGATACCTTCTCAGGCAAAGTAATAATAAAATTATATCGTAAACGAGCGCTCTGAATGATACTTTATTATCACATTCATAAAAGATACAAAATATGACACCGAAGAGAAAATAGACTGAGATAATCCAAGAAAACTGACTTCAACTAAGATAAAAGTTTCTTTATAACTTGTTTACCTAGTCATTTGCCAAGTAAATTGTATAATATAGACTTTATTTATTTTGTGTATCTCTCTGTATAAGCCTTTAATATATTCGTAAAGACATGTATCTGTATCGTTGATTCTCGATGCTTAAGACATTGCGTGCGAATTTTATTAACTAAATAATTTGCATCGGACAAGGATTATTGGAAATTGGAAATTCTGTTCGTCACTTAATGCGATCAGCACTAACTTTTTATCGTCTCGAATGTTAATACGCGCTTCGTCGGCACGATAGATTACCGCTTACTTTGTGTAGATCCTATTTATGTTCATGGAATATACAATTTAAATGGATGGAAGATGCACGAATCTGAGCTGTTATACTGACTTCGGTTTATTAAACACTTCTATATGAATAGCAAGCAGTTCTCATGAAAATAGTTTTTTCAATCATTGATTTCATTCATTAATGTAGGTACCTAATGCTAAAGCCTTCGTATTTCGTTAGGATATTTTGACAAGCATAGGGAGAAGTTGGTCTCACGATCAAGATGTTTCGCGAGTGACATTCGCGTAAAATTTTAAATTTCAAGATTAAGAATGTTAATTACGCTGTCTCAAACGTATTAATAAATTACTCTGTTGTTACTTGTATTATTTACAAAAGACGGATATCTCTTGTTTATTTTTGTTCACACCTGTACTTACAGCATACTATTATCTATTCTGTGCTTACAGTCATCATAACACGAGATGGTCAAAAACAGAAACGGGCATTACTAGAACCGGGCGTAACAAGAAGTGGTCAAAAACAGAATAACTCATATCCAGAAGAGGACGTCACGTCACAAGATGAAGAAGTTGTCACAGACCGCCTAAACGCCTCTTTTTGGCAGTGCAACGCGGATGTTTGCTTACGTGATTTTACTATAACTATACCAACATTCGGACACTAGCTTTAAGACATACACAGACTTTGAAACATAGTATTAGGTATATAGATATAGCGTATCTATGATAACATCTAATACTAGTATGTCATAATATTATTATTTAAACAAACAATCTTCATACTAATCTAAGAACTCGTTTCAACACCAAACCCTAATTACGACATCACGCTTATGAATTACACTTGTCAATTTTTTATTTTCAACGAACAGTCAGGTGTCCGAGTTTATTATGAAATGTATTATTATTCACATGCAAATACAGCGGTGCCGTGTAAGGAATAATTTGTTTGACACGAAGATGAAACAAAAAAATGTATCGATCACGCTAATTGAGATATTCGAACAGGAAACTATTACTGATTGTTTGAAATAATTTGTAGCATAATATCGCACTGCGTGAGCGGTATAATAAAACTATTTCGGTGCAGTTAATTAGTGATGACCGTTAGGAATTTATTTTACATACACAAATATATTCCCGCTTGTAAATCCCCGAAGGAGTGGGCAGAAGTGTATTAACTTAACACCCACATATATTATGCTAACTATGATTTTCGGTTCCGCAAAATATCGAGCCCATTATCGTCAAGTAAGCACTTGGTCATGTTTACTGTCGTAGGGCAAACAGCCCTATTTATATGGCTTTAAATCTTCTTTTCAACGACCCTTCGAATATATTTCCTCTGTGGTTATATCTATATATAAATCTCCATGAGTAAGCTGTTGGTCATCTATTAAGTACTTACTTATTAGGAATTACTTCCAAACAGGTATCTGCAACTTAATAATTACAAGCTAATCCGCTCATAACGTCATATTATTATACTCATAAATAAGTTTAATTTTAATGATCGGTAAAATTTTAACATGCTATTAATGATTACCATAAACATGGTGAATATTAGTATCTATTTTGCTTTTCAATTGAGTATTCTCATAAACCTCCTTTCACTTTAAATACTTGCCCAAGGGTCGTTGAAATGTACTAGAAGATAAGCTAAGGATGAACGGATGTTTATTATCTTCAAAAACGGGTGAATGAAACTAAATTAAATTTGGCTCATACTTACCTAGATATAGTCTGTTAATAGCACATAGGATATTTTTTATTCCTAGACTAGGATAAATGTATAGGGTTAGACGTTTATGACATGCGTCTGCGACTGTCACCTCATATACGTCAAATCCCACACATTCTTCATTACACCAACCAACAAATTGCCACTTCTCTAAGTGGACAGATCGATTCCTTGAGGGATCCGAAGGTAATAAAATAAATTAAATATTTATTGATTTATTTCAATGTAAAGATAGTTTGTTTTAATGGTTCTCAGCAACTTCAGAGCTAGTAACACAGGATAATTAAATAGGCACCTTCTCATATAAAGTTCCAGGAAAAGGTGCAAAACTTAATATTCTTTGTCAACTGTATTTACCATGTAACTTGATGTTTAGAACAGGTTATGCATGACAAATTCACTACATTTCAATTGCAAATTCTATAACTTTCATAAACACGGCCGCAAAACCTTCAATTGGCAACCATTCCTAGGGTAAAATTCAAATGTCGATGTAATCGGACTGTGACGGAGCAAACAATCGCAGTTTCCACTTCTATACCGTTGAGCTGTCTGTCAGTTTCCGATCAGGACCGTCAGGTACTGAATAAAATTTTGAAAGTTGTACGGTTTTACCTAAAAAGGATGAAACTAACTAAGCGACAGAAGTGTACTGTGTGAAAGTACGGATAACTAAAGGTTTTGGCCAAAAGGCAGAAAGATTGGTACATAGATACTCTAATCTTCTTACGGCCACAATAATATTTCCTGTAAAAACCCAACAAAAGCTCTCTAACAAGTTTTATTAAATCCATTTGCCATTTTAGGCTAAACCACACAAGCGCTATTCTTGAAATTTTATCCTTAAATTTCAACTGAAATGTTTTTTTTTTCTCAAAAATAATTTTAAACTCTTCTAGAGGTGAGAACTAAAATCAAGTTTTCAAAGGCCTGCGATATTATATTGATTAGTTTATTATAATATTGCTATTATTTCACATTTAAATTAATAACCCAATAAACTGCAGAGACATTTATGGCGCTAAATTGAATTATAGTTATTTGAAAATAAATGATAAACATTAGATTGATTAAAAATTTCTGTGATGGCATGAAAATAAGTTACCGAACATTATTTAATTTCATAAATCGAATTACAATAATATTAGATAACTATGAAATTGTATAATTGATTATGAATATCAATTTGAAAAGAAGTAGTAAACAGGTTTCGAAATTGTGCAAACATTATAAAACTGAATTCAGGTTTAGTTTATTGTATTTTTATCGATATACATCTTGTCTATCATAATTCATAAACCACATCTTTTCTTCCTTTAATTACATTTTTATTAACTCGAATTCGTATTGGTTTGGGAGAATTCTTATATTTGAGTTCAAAACCCAATCAAATTAAACTATACCATCATCATCACGTTAGTCCTGGTCACATTCATGGCTCTCTCATATCAAGGGTTTACCTTATTTTATTGCTGCAGTTCCCATGGTTTTTGATATTCACTATAGTGTGATCATTGGCGCATATTGTCATCTGCTACGATGTCAGGCCAGCGCTTTTTGGGTATACTCCTCCTAACGAGGCCCGTCAGAGATGGTATTGTCAGTTATTTGTTGCCCACGAAGTCAGACTGTCGCCGCTTAATGTAGCCGCCCCAACGAAGGTAACTCTTCTGCTTTTTATCTCTGACGGACATGAAAGCTGCAGGGGGTGCGGAAACTCCACATATCCATTGCAGCATCCACGCCTTGGTGACACGCAGCTCCGGCTGATGTCCCTCTAGACGTGTAAAGATGAAATAAAATATATCGTGGAAATTTAAATTCATCATTAGAGACTTAATTGTGACTAAAACTGAATACCTGTGCAAAATTAACTAGTATTTATTACATATATTATGTGCTATTTTTTTAGAAAAGGCAGCAATGATATAAAAAAAAAAAAAAAAAAAAAGTATTTCTGAAGCTTTTTTATAGTCTTTCCTGCCACGATATAGATTTGCGAAATTGGTTTTTCTTTTCACTCAAAGAAAAAAATAATACCTGAATGCACCTGAAGCCCAAGGAATTTATGCGGAACTCTTGTTTCGTTGTTACTTGACTGTTTATCAACGAGATGTCCGCGTATAACAGTACATTTGCCTGTTATGGCTCCACAACTGCGAAATATTCAGTTCCACTTTGTTATAAAGTAAAATTGATGAATAAATTCATGTTGTATACGCTCTGTTTCCTTGAACCTACATTATTGGTATAAGTAGATGGTATACAAGTTTATTTGTGTTATTTATTATGTACTTATTTCACGCAAACATATCTATGTTAGCTTAGAATGCTAAACAAGTTGTAATGTTTATCAAATAGCTGTCAGTAGTAGTTAAGTCGTATAAGAGATGAAATACTCGTGTATTATGAAGTAGGGAAGTGTTTCAGGTTTGGTTACAGTGGCAACTTTAGGGTATATTATACAACTTTAGCTTCAAGGCATTCACCTAGGGTCTCGTGCAATAACCCGAATAGAAAGTATGTTGTTGATACTGAAATGTGTAAAGAGGGGGCTTTCAACTTCCTTGTGGCTCAAGCCAATCTCACTTGATAATCCGTACACCTGTTCAACAACGGTAGAGGCTGTTCCCAAGTACTATCCTTTCGGGCTAACCTCCAGCCTTTCGTAAAACAATGTTCAACACACGTTCATATCTGTTGAACTTATGCCTCTCCCAATATATGCCATTTCATCCGGTCCTCTACCTTCCGGTCCTTTAGGTACCTATTTTAATTTTTAACTATTATTTGAATAAACTATCCAGTTTAGGATAGTTTATTCAAATAATAGTTAAAAATTAAAATAGTTATAAGTTTCGATGCTTCTTCTAGTTGAAACTGTCCGACATGTTATGGAAATATGTGTCAATCTGCCAAAAAGTGGAGTGGAGTAGTAGTGCTGGAACGGTACCTACCACATGTGGAACGATTGTGCCGTGAAATTGTGATGATACGCGCTGACACGCGTACTGGAGGTGGAACCGATCTTGCCTCCTCTATTAATTCACAGTGAACGGTCAGGAATCGTAACTTAATGAATAGTGTTTATAGAGAATTGTTTTAATTATATTAGCTGTACGTACCCGCGATTTCATCCGCATGTCCGAAGTAAGATGTTTTTAGCACTATACTGTTTTTAACCCCCGACGCAAAAACGACGGGGTGTTATAAGTTTGACGTGTCTGTGTGTGTGTGTGTGTGTGTGTGTGTGTGTGTGTGTGTGTGTGTGTCTGTCTGTGGCATCGTAGCGCCCAAACGGATGAACCGATTTGGATTTAGTTTTTTTTGTTTGAAAGGTATATTAGTCGGGAGTGTTCTTAGCTATGTTTGAAAAAAATCGGTCCAAGATGGCCGCCGCCACAACATGTTGAAATACAAATTTCTTTATAATTCCCTCAATATGGGTATCAAATGAAAGAGCTTGACTAGTAGATTAATTTAAAAAATATAAAATAAAAATTAAATTAAAAATTTAAAAAACCCCCGTCACAAAAAACACCAAAAAGTTGAAAATAAATGAATAAATTTTAATTCAACGGTTGCCATGTCGGGGGACCTTACGATATAAAGGAGTAGTTAACCAGTTACGGTCCCCCGACATGGCAACCGTTGAATTAAAATTTATTCATTTATTTTCAACTTTTTGGTGTTTTTTGTGACGGGGGTTTTTTAAATTTTTAATTTAATTTTTTTAAATAAAAGTAGCCTAAATTACCCTACCATTTTTAAATAAAAATTGAATGTTTGCTACGTAACGTTTGATTCAATTAGTTACCAATGATTGTCTTTTTTCGATAATAACGTCATATAAAAATCCTTTTTGTAATTGCATAGGTATACATTGCAGTTATAAAAACAATCCTATAATATCATAAATTACTACGGAATTGAATATGAACTCACATTGCAATTTTCAGTAGTTTGTAAAACAAAAAACTATCGGTTATAAACAGTTTCTTGAAAATACGCATTATCAGTTTTTACACCGAATAATGTGTTTTAATATGAAGTAGCAGTGGGACTGTATTAAACTGTTATTAGGTATTATTGTAACTAAGTCGCTACTAGTATAATATAGGCCATTAGATGCATCGAAACCGTCGCAAATAATCTTATAACTATCACGCTGTAACTTCATTGCATATAGTAGTATATCGCTGAGTACTAGATTTGTTATCGATAAATATCGAACTAAGTACATCTTACCCTTCAAACGATATATTGTATTAAATAACTGCCCTCCTAGACAAGTGACAATTTGTTTATGACAGGCGTCAACGTATATCAATCCCATATTTCACAAACGTAATGCCACTTGTATAATGGGGCTGGGACACAGTTATACAAACCGATTACGTTAAAAACGCTCATCCTACCACATTCACAAACGTGAGCGCGAAGTCGAGTTCTTTCATCGATTAGCATTGATTGGTACCGCGCTGTTATGGTGACGCACGCGCCGGTATTTTATGACTCGTGAGTCGGAATATTTCCGCACTATTTTATGCAATACTGTATCGTACGTCTGAAATTTATATTGATCTGTAAATCGTATGAAACTGAAGAATAAAATTTGAAATTATATATTTTTTTCTTTTTTTTTCTTTTTTAGTGTCACACATTAATTTAACTCCATATTCAGTGAAGTTTGGCTTTATGTGAACAAAAAACACTATAATTTATGTCAAACTTTAATTCATAAACTGATCACACGCCATACGAGTGGTACTCTGATCTAAATAATGATGTATTGAATGAAGAACCGAAGTGGCTTAAAAAAACTCAAAAGCACCTAGAATAAGCGCTGATGACATTATCTCCAGTCTCGTCCCTTATCTGTATGAGATGTGTATCATTAGACGCGTATTTATTTAGAGAACACGAAATGGCTATGCTGCAAGGCTGAAAAACCAACTAAAACATTAAGTTCACTAAATTTCGTTTGAACATGGAAATAGGATGTGAAGAAATAGAGGAATGAAGGTGTAAGGACCGAAGCATACAATGTGCTGTTATTGGGAGTGTAAATAAGTAGAGTATTTATTTTTGTTCTTGTCTTCTAGTCTGCCAAGGTTAGAATTAATTATCTTTTCACCCTGCTCGTCTAAAATACTGTATACAAAGTTATACATTATCTTTACAGTATGTGGACTAATTGTTTTATTTCCTTTAGCAATTACACCATGAGTAACATAACTAACATAATGTCTAATGAGAATCGCTTCCATATAAGGCTCAAAATGTAGTTATAATAAGCATTAAATTATGCTACGATTGTAATTATCTTAGTTTTTATTGCACCACAGATTATTGCTCATAAAAACCAGTAATAACTTCAATGAATGAGTATAAAGATGATTTTCACACTATAGGTAGGTACTATCTGAGTCTGCTCTATTTACAACTGTACCTATAGAATTCAATTTTTTTTTTCTAACGTTGTATTATACGTACTTACAGTTGAACATCTAGCAAACAGATAGCACATTCTTTCTCTAACCTCTATCCTGGTAATATAATCCTTTACAGTAAGATTATTATAATTACATTACTAAGTAAACGGCATCCATGACGTCATTAGTGGGAAATAATATAGGTTTTCATACTATTTAGTGGCACGCGCGGCATCTTACCTGGTTTTGCACCTCAACAGAAATATTCTTACGTGGAAGGCTGTCGTACAGAATATAATTAGGTATTTATCTGTAGTAACAGTAAAGGCCGCTCCTAGAGAAAGTCCGAGGTATCTGTAAATAAAAACGAATACAAGAAGTTATCAAGCGACAGTTCTAGTATTCATCTCAACATTCTTGTCTAATAACAGAAGGCGGACGAGGAAGGGCTGAATAGCTACTGCTATAATTACTTTATATAAGGATGCAAAGACGAAGACCACACGCATTATAGTGGGGCCGTAAGCAATATGTCATAAGGTTCAGCATTATCGCTACACAATGATAGCAGGCGAAACAGCCTACAAAATTTGGATGTAGATAATACAACTATATATTATGTAACATCCAATCTCCCAATAATCCCTTCGATTATTGGGAGAATCCGACCTCATACTAAGGAACAACAATGGTAGTCGAATACATAGGGAAAAAGAATATTCTCGGGCGGGACTCGTACCCGCAGTCTTTTCCTTACAGAGGGAATGCCTTGACCAATTCGACTACCGAGACACGCCCGATGTGATTCAAATTTCTCATCTTATACGTCTTTAAGGCGACGGTGGGCAATTTGTATAGTTAGCATACTTAATTCTGTAAAAATTCATTCAACAATAGTAGTATCCAATTTCTTTAAACTTTTCTTCCCTACCCTTTATCTATCCCAAAATATGTACCCTTCCCGCCAAATAGCAAGTAAACCGTAGCGGCAGGTAGCGAGTAGGTAAGCAATATACAGTGAAAATGCACATAATTTCCAGCTAGCAAGGATAGATTTATTATGTTTACTAGGCTTGTATCTATATACAAGCCTGGTAAATATAATAAATAGAATACATCAATATCATAAATAGCATGAGGTGATAGTAACCTATAACCTTCCGTAATAAACGAGTTATCAAACGGATAATCAATTTTCCACGTCGGAATTAGTTTCCACTCATATTACTGCGACAAGCGTGTTCAACTGTTCAAACTCATCAGAATTACGTTTCCTAGCTATTTATAGGAACGAGGTCCGTGACATCTTCTCTAGTGAAATATACCAGGTAGTATACCTATATATAAGTATAAAGTTCAGCTAGTATATTAACTTTCTGTTCTATGATATTCACCATCTTATTATTGTTCAAAATGGTTTGTCTACAACTTGTTGCTTAAATCCGATCATGGAGTTGCTTAAAAATGAGGGCTATGTTTTTATTTACATGTTATGTATTCTTGAATGAATTTTTACAGCATTAAGTATGCTAACTATACAAATTGAAAACATAGGGAAAAAGAATCTTCTCGGGCGGGACTCGAACCCGCAGTCTTTCCCTTACAAGGGGAATGCCTTGACCAATTCGGCTACAAGGACACGCCCGAGAAGATTCTTTTTCCCTATGTATTCGATGTTATGTATTCATTTATATTTTAGAATTAATATCCTTTTTGGTGCAAAATATATCGTTACATTCGACTTTTGTGCCGATTTAGGTGCAAATATATCGGTTACATTTTGTGTAGCTGTTATGTGGTAGATATTTCAAAATGGCGAAATATTGGCGCCTAAATGTATGGTTACAAAAGTATTGTAGTCAAGTTTTTAGTTTCTGTAATCACTGTTATTCAAGGAAAGCACCTTCATCTTAGTGATACGGTTTCCTACCGTCTCAAGAATATTTTTTAAATTACCCATGTACCTACCTACATGGGTCATTCATTAGCTCAATATCCAATTGTTCGGCAAAAACCTCAAGGAAATAACATATTAGTAACGCAGTCGCGTCCTCAGTGAATTCGATAGACTCGGAATCCACTAATGGAGATAAACTTAGGCATTCACTTCCGCGAGTCCAGGGCTGCCAACCGAACTTGTTTGCAATTAAAACTCGAGAAATTGAATTTATTAGATACAAGCCCGTCCTTTCCTGGATCTGATATCAAATGTGTATTAAGTCAGGTTTCCTACAGGCGAAGTGATTCTAAATTTATGTAAACTCTTCGATTTCAAATGCATTCGTTATAGTTCAGTCGCGTGGGAATGAAGTTGTTATAATATTCTTCTTAGTATTTTTGTGAAAATGCCATATTTTTTTAACATCACTTTTTAATTCACCAGCCTCTTGACTTGGATTAGCCAACCGTTATATGAACATGTGCGATAACATAGGAAAGCCGACATATTGAAGGTTATTTAATTTTACGCCAATTGTTCTTTCTAAATTAGGTACCCAAATAAAATCGATAGATTACTAACGTTAGGACTATGAAAACTCGTTTCTAACTAGAATAACGAGGGTGTTACTAACTGCGACCGTTACCGTGATCTGAAATCAGTTGAAAACACTTTCCTGTTGGAAATTTTCAGTAACATTGCAGAATCTAAAAACTGCTCAATTGGCGACAACAACCTCGCAACATTCTGTATTGCAATAAATTAGTAAAGGCTGTTGCATACGCGACGGGGTTTTACACGGACGGGACGGGACGGGACAGGAAGATTTGGAAATATCGTTTCATACAAAATGTATGCGGAAGTGCATATGTCACGGAGACATTGCATGACAGTTGCAAAAAATTAGTGTGATCAGGTAGTAGTTTTTAGTGATACCATTTTTTTCTGTGAAACCAGTCTAGTCATAAACTAAATATTTCATTTTTACAAATTAATGACCACTGCCAGCTGTAAAAATGTAGACCTATGAACAAGATTTTTCTCTAGATTTCCTGTAAAGATTTCCATACTTGTAATACGTATAATTACCAGACATGCAATAAGTAATCAACGATGTATATATTTTAATCAGGAACATGTCGTTGCCCTAATTAATGATGCTTATATTTATTTTTAATAACGATTGGAACATCTCGTAATCAACCATTAATATATCTGGAAAGTAATACCTACTAATGTCGGGCCAAATAAAAGAACTTGATGAAGTTTCTATGTCCATGATAAATAAACTGGTTTAGGTATAAGTAAGTATAAGTACAATTTTTTTTAAATTAAAAAACACAAATGCCGACGCGGCCACCATTTCAGCAACCTCTAGGTGTCCAAGATTCTAATCACCCTAGATATACCTACGTGATATTCGAAAAGATTACATCTTTAAGATCCGTCATAGTATAGCTTAAGCTTGTGTATTTATATATATAGGCCACCTATTACATTGGGACCTAAACATAAACTGGTGAAATGTGGGTGCTAGCACCTCTGCCTACCCCTTCGGGGAATATAGGCGTGAATTTGTTATGTTATGTTATGTTAGAAATGAAAGGATAAGCAGAAAGCGGGGATTTTCCCGAAAGCACCTTAGTCTCGGGTCGCTGGGCTCTAGGTTATGTAGGTAGTAAATTTTATGAACTGCCTATAACGATGCTGTATCCATTTGTCTTCAAATCTATTAAGGCTTACGCTGCACAAGACGGGAATTCCGTCACTGCTTTACTGAATCGGTACGGCAATATAAGTTATTGCATATAAATAACTAATAACGGTCACATGGCGTGTATAATCGGATCAGAATTATAGCAGTGATATCATAGGTAGGATAAGTCTCCTTTTAATAACGTTTTAAACTTGTATGCGCAGCAGCCCTGTCGATGTAATTGCGATGAAAAAAATATCGAACACAGTGACGCGTGTGCACGTCGACTCTATCTCTATTATATGAAATCTATCTCCATCAACAAGCTAATATAACGATAAACGTTGAGGTGAGTATCAGGATAGACACATTCTTGTCGTGGATAAATCGTTGATTCTCGGTATACTTACCATGCCGATACTTCCTGAAAAAATAAAAGGTTGAAACATATAGGAAACAAGCGGCTTCGATGAATGAAGCTAGGATCCAATCACGCAACGCCATCTATTGACGTAAAAAATAGATAAAAAGCATCTTTGAAGCAGGTTGTGTCTATATTGCGTAAAAAATTGAGCTCCATCGACGCAGAACCTTTTGAATTTTTAAATGTAAGTACACAAATCAACTTCGTTAAGGTTTTGGACCAAGAATATCAACGCTGTCACAAAACCTTCTCCAAAATTATGTCCTTTTTTATGTATGGTTAAGATTATATTGAGTCCTTACTCAACAATGGCAGTATAAAGGCTTCCAAGGTTTAGTTTCATTTTGTCACTTATTTCCTTTTCGCGTAAAACTACGACAGGTTGTCAGGCATTGAACCAAACAGAGCATGTTCCGTGACCGCTAATAATCTAAAACTGCGTGTTTACCTCATCCCATATGTTGTGGTTTTGTAGGAAAAAATAGATGTTGCCACCGCCTTAAGGCTGCGAACATTATAGCGGAAGCGGGGCGGAACCGGTAGCGAGAGCGGTGCGATAATAATAACTTCATACAGTGGTGGCTATTGTTCTGTACACCCGCCGTCACCACTGCCGATGATGTGGTCTAAGTGTTAAAGTATGTTTAGCAAAGACAATTTTTTTTTATTAATTTTTAAAGGTAGGTACCATATAATCCAAATTACTATTAATCCGGCTGCACATATTTAATGGTCCTTCGAGCCGAAACCCTGGCATAAATAGCTCACGTGATTTCAGATAAATCATAGTTGTATTCAAATTGAATACACATAGGGAAATAGAATCTTCTCGGCCGGGATTCGAACCCGCGAACTTTCCCTTACAGGGGGAATACCTTGACTAACTCGGCTACCGAGACACGCCCGATGTGATTCAAATTTCCCTTCCTAACCGTCTTTAAGGCAACGTTTGTAAAGGCATGGTTGTACTCAAAAACAAGGTGCCTTTCTGTTTTCATGTCGGATAAAGATAGTAGGTGTAGTAAGTAGAATAGCAAGATTGGAATAACAATTAAATCAGGTGATTTCGTTTGGTGAGTTTGCTGATGTTTTCGCCTGCAGGCGTAGCTGAATCGAATCAATAATAAAAGTAAATCAATTACTAAAAATCTTAACAGGTGTGAAGATATTTTTAATTGCTTCATTTTGCGTTTGTAATGGTTGGTAACTTTTGAACTATTTGACCGGATAAAATCATGTTTACACCTTTTTTTTAATAGTCGAGACGGTAGTTATTATATAACTACAAGTTCGTATTTAATGTAAGATGTAATTATTTGTACATCCGTTAGTAATCACATAACTGCAAAATAGCTTGACCGGTTAAGGTCAGGGTCAAAGAAATCTTATTGATTACTTTCAATATTTTCCATTGTTTCAATATTTTTTAATAATGTTGCTGCGATCTAATAAGTGGTATTAAAGTTATGTAATTATGTTTACAATTTATTTATATGAAGAATGGACACCTGTCGATTCCCGAAGGGTGGACAGAGGTCTAACAGACTATAAATATACTCAAACAGGCATTTTTCTGACTCCATGCAGCGCAGCATTGTGTTTTCGCTGCCAAACCAAGGCAGGAAATTAATTCAGCATTTAATTGATTTAGTGCTAAAACGCAAAGGAACTATTATCGATCACGCTTAACACTACAACACCGACACGAATGAGTAGAATCGTATGTTAATGTGGGTAAATCCAGGTAACACTGGAAACATCCTCTAACAACTGGATCGCGTGTTAATAGGTGCAACATTTAAAAAAACTTGCGTTACTTCATATCTAACAAAATACTTTAGGTTTTATAAACTTTCTATAGGTACTTTCTTTTTAGGTTGTTCAAAATAATTGTGCATTACAATTTTACCAAAAGGAATTTCTGGGGACGCAAACACGCAATGCGTGCAAATTTTTAAGTAAGTACACATGTAGATACTTAACAATTTGCACACTTGTGTAATAGTGGAAAAAACATGTATATAAAATAACTTTCATTCCACTTTATATAACAAAAAAAAATATATAATTAATACACTCACACTTGTATTATAATAGAAGCTTAATTCAGCAGAGTTAGGTAGAAATGGCTAAGGTGATGTACACCTTTACCTAATCCCTCAGAGATCTGAACTAGACTCACACTACAGGTCACACCAGCTGTTGCTCTTAGTATATAAAAATCATAGATCACAGCGGTGTGTGAAAGAATTAAATATGATCGACATTTTACACCAAATTTACTCATTGCAATAAAATAATTGTTAACCAATTAATATTTTAACCATACTATTGCCCGACGTTTCGTTTGCTCTTCAGCTGCTGTAGTCACAGGGTAACCTGGATTTCAATGACAAAAATATAATTTTATCAAAAACACAATAAGCCTGTCCGCCATTGGCTTTGAGATCATTCATCACAGTACAACTTACAACGATATATCGAACAGCGATTGAGCCGTGAGCTACAGATCGCTGTATTATTAAAATGATTAAAGATTGCATACAATTTGTATGAAGATGTAACATTATGTCTATGGATTAAGCTACGCTTGTCTGGCGCGGATTACACCTTGCGCCGACGCCGCGCGCGAAACAAACAAATGACTGCTAAAGGTATCGATTCACTGGGATTCACTTTTTTTTGTATTATTTGTCCGTAATTTTTTAAGCACTGATTTGCCTAGTCGTAGCCAGTTATCAAGTCGATTTTTAAATGAGTTTATTGAGGTGGCAGAAACAACATCCTCCGGCAGCAAGTTCCAATTACGGACTACTCTATTACTGAAAAGTGATGGGTAACCAGTGTGTCAGCAGAGGCCCGCGTCAATCGAAGGCCGTGTCCGCGGGACGGCCGTATGCTGTCTCTCCTGAGAAGAATGTTCTGGATATCTGACAGATTATAGTGCGCATTTATGATCTTATATACCTCTATCAGATCACCTCGAAGTCGTCTCTGGTCGAGAGTGCTCAGTTTCAGAGCACGTAGTCTCTCCTCATAGGACATGCGTCGTAGAGCCGGTGGTATCTTCGTGGCTTTCCTCTGGACACTCTCCAGCAGATTGATGTCCTTGTGAAGGTATGGGCTCCTGATCTGGAAGCCTTATTTCAAGAGTGGCCTAATATAGGTCTTGAAAAGATTACAAGCAATAAACGGATAATGGTAAATCCATACTTCCGTATCCATACTTCCATACTTAATATTATAAATGCGAAAGTAACTCTGTCTGTCTGACTGTATGTTACGCTTTCACGCCTTAACCACTGAACCGATTTTGATGAAATTTGGTATAGAGGTAGATTAGACCATGAGAAAGGACATAGGCTATGTTTGGTCGCGATAACCGACATCCACGCGGGCGGAGCCGCGGGCAAAAGCTAGTGGAAAATAAACCGTACGGAGTGCTTAAAATAAAGAAAACAAAATACGATACTGTCGGAAGTTTACACAAATATCGATTCCTCATTGAAATAATGATTATGATATGAAGATGATTTTTATAGTATATAACTATAATATCAAACGCGTATGCTCACAGTGAATCCTCACCTTAACGCATTAAAGACTCAATTCACGCCTCAAGGTGCTTGGCTTCACATTCCTCATAAGTAGTGAATAGCACTCCCGTATTTGTATAACTTGAAATGGAAGAGTGACTTTTTCTCAAGGAAATCGATAATTTCTAAATCTTGAAAATTATAAAATTGAATTACAGTAAATAGCCAATGATCTGACTGCTGGTTGAGGTTTGATCCCAAGTTACGTCGTTGACTTTTCACAGTATCTATATTTGCGCAAGACATTTTATTTTCACTTGCACTTGCTTTTACTGCATTCGTTTCAAAGGCAATATCATGAGCAAAGCGTATGCTCTCCCGGGAAGTTTTTGGAGAGCTCTCAAGGTTTTCATAATCTCTAAGCTTTGGATTCATTCGTAATTGTTGTTTAGTGTCTAGGAAAAATATGTGCACTTAATCCGACTTTTGTATCCCTCAGCACTTTTCTCAGCAACCGACTTCCGTAGGGTGCTCGCACACCGGCCTTTATGACCGTCGTTAAAATCATTGACAGAGGAGAGCGCGTCGCCGCAGGCATGCGCTTGCCGATTTGTGGCCATCCTGTGGGATATTTACCGTTCGAATTCCACACGCTTCTTCATATTACCACGTAAATAGGCTATAAACTTCATTACGTAATAATTCGTAGCTTAGAACTATTTTGTTTCCAGGAAAACGTGATTTACATTCCCAGCTTTGCTTTTTTTTATGAAGCATACGTCAATTTGACTTCACCTAGTCTGAAGGTAAGCTAAAGGCAAAATCTCGGAAAGAGAGTCACCATTATAAACACGTACTATGATAATAATGGCGGCTCTCACCTTGACGGCCTCATCAGATACTTTTTCACGCCCCGGTTAGATATGGGACTGTAGGAAGACGGACACACGTGAGCTGGCAGGGAGTTCCTGGTCTATAAGCAAGTAAAATATATCAGGTAGGTATGTACAGTCAGTGACAAAAGTCAATTGACACTAAAATTTATGACCCTTTTTTTTAAATTGTATAATATTAAATGATGAAGAAGCATTTATATCAGGCCTAATTTTTTTTTTTATCAAAAATCAAATCAAGCTTACATTGATGCATTCAACATTTAAAAACTGTTATATCTCCAAAACGGAACGGATCTGGTTTGAACTGAATCTCATAATTGACTTAAAGCTGACACAAGTTGTACACATACATCAAAATTGAAGACACATCTTGATAGTGTACCCACTGTGTTAAGATAAAATTTGTTTATACAGCATGTCGATCTTTATCTGACCGTTTGTCAATCATTTTAACATTAAGATTATTACGTAGTCTTTTCCTTATTTACAGTTTTAAGTAAACAAATTAATGGAGTCAGACGAGGTCTTGCGAAAATATTAATAACTAAAAATATTTCTTACTGATGATAGAAATCTTACTGATTAATGAATGAGGCTCTGGTGCAGAATTCGTTCGGTCGGTTCGGTCTTCGGTCAGAAAGCAGTCGCTTCCATTAAATTCGTACCTGTAAGCCAAAAGGAGAAGGCTTAAACAGAGCTCGTTCTTCACCGGTTCAGCTTCGGATGCAACCGGGATAACACTAAAAAGAAAAACCGGAAAGAAATAAGAAGAAGAAAAACCGGGAAGAACAGATGATAGAGGTCATAAATAAGACATGTTATTCTAATGTATTATAGCCAATCTTAGAATCAAACCATTTGTCTACTATCTTACCACTTCTAAGCCACTGAGTATTATGTTCTAGCTTTTGAAGCTACAGGTTGAATTAGAAATTCAACATTGTCTAAACAGAGTCAATGTCACCGAAATGCGACTAAATCAGAACGAAAGTAAGTCAGATACGCGTGTGGCATGTGAAATGAGCTTATTTTTTAAATTAAAATCAAAGCACGAATTGTATCCCACAGAATAGTGGTCTGACACTGTTTCATTAAATAGGGTCCTAAAAATTAAAATAAAACGGATATTAAAGGATCTGTTACGATTTGTTTGGTGTTATTTTATGTACATCCCGACGTTTTAGGTGGTTTTCTCAACCATAGTCATGGAAAGACTTAATCCTTTCTAACACTTTATAAAGAAATGAATCAACAGAGACATATTAAAAAGTACTCACAAATAAAATAGGTACACAATAAAAATTGACAATCACTTGAAAGGTTTCATAACGCTTAATGATCCAAAAAGTCCAAAATTAGTAACCAATATTAGGTTATCATATAAAATCGATCAAGTATCGAGTGATCATTGATGGACAGGCGTACAATAAAAAGCTATTGATCATGACGAGCGATCCACATCATCACATTGTAGTGGAAAAAACAGCTACGCAATGATTAATGAACACATTTCTAATTACCTCTCATCATGAACTTCCTGTAGAAAGAGGTTTCATTGTAGAATAAGACTACTTACATTCGAATTACACGTGTGTCTAAAATACCTGCCGGCGAAAGCGAATGTCAAATTCACAAATAACATCCCGTGTCTTTTATTTTCCTTACATTAATGGACGAAGACAAACCGCCTGGACCATTTCTGTCTGATTATGCAATCTGTGATCAATATTTATATATTGTGTGTTTGTATACACTTAATTCATCTGTTTATTGGCTGGTAATTCGAACCGCGTCATCAAGAATATATAAATAAATAGATCATAAATATTAAATTATGATTTAGGTTAAGATATAAATTAAAAAAGAATTATGATATTTGTTATTTCAGCCAGAAGTCAGTAGGTTAAGTTCCTTGTTGTAATAAATTAGCACTTTTCCATCCCGCAGGACGCAGAGAGCGTTAAACGATCCCTTCAGGGGAAGGTCTATCCAGATAATACTTCTGGCAGTCTCACTTTTAACATGCATATAGCGTATTGCCACTTGTCTATACGAGTATTAACTGAGACAAGGAGACTTTGTTAGCTTTATCAATATTTTACAACTTAATAAAAACAACAGATAAAGCCCAAGGATTAAAAACCTTCCAATTAACATAAAATTACTAGAAGACTACAACTATACACTATGAAATACATTTAGGTGTTCAACTTACTTGAGTGACTAGGTTAAGTTATTAACTATAACAATGTTGGAAATAGTATTAACATCATAATTTACGGAAGGTACGCGCTTAAAGTCAAATATATAATTTAGAATACAGCCTGTGTAATTTCAAGAGAAGATAGGAGTCTATTCAAAGTGTATAGACTCCTTCTCTTGAAATTCTGTAAGTTAACACAGCTCAACGATCAGAACTATAATAGGACTTATTGATAACAGCCGCTGAATCTCATGACGATACGGATAACAAAGTTAAGTGATTGGACCTACTATTTGATATGAATTACTTTATGTGATACATGTTATTACGCCAGATTTGGAACTGGAATTTGCTATCGGGAATTGAATTTACTTACAACACCGGATAGCCCCGGCTTCCGGATCGAGGACATTTTCTAGACCCAATCACTGTCTAAATTAACCATAGTTCTAAAATAGTGGGAGTCTAAATGCTTAAGGCTAATTTATAGGATAAAACTTATCTATATTTAAAATTTGCAATGTATACATGCAATATAAACATGAAAAGAGTGTATTGTTACTTCGTTTAAAGTGTTGTTCGTGTACAGAAGCCGGAATACTTAGTACGGCAAACTATTTTTTCCTGCGTCAAATTTATTGCCGGTAGCAGCTATAATAATCCTCAACGCGCCATGCGTAATATTCCGTGAATAAGTTGATGCTTCGCTGATTAATCGCTTACTGAGATGAAGACTATTAATATGATAAATGATTATTTAATATTGATATTATTTTATTTATTTCATTTTATTTTATCTTATTACTAGGTGTAAGGTCACCAAGTGCAAATCCAAGTAAGCTTGGGCAACCAGCAATTCATCCGCTGATTAACGAACGAGGTTCTGGCGTAGACTTCCCTCATGGGGTTGAGAAGTCAAAAGTCAATACATTAAAAGCTAAGATAAGATAAATCATGACACATTCTCATCAGAGAAAGCAACCAAAATTTTTCCAATATATTTGCTTCATTCATTAATCATTATATATGAATTCAAATTTATATGAATTTGAATTTGAATATCTTTTGGCTTAAAACTTGATGTCATTGCTGTGATTTTATCAGCGTTGTCCTTTTTTGGAATCAAAAAAGATTGCGAGTGATATTTGGTGAATAGTGTAATTAGCTATCAACAAGCTATTATAATAACCATTTATTTTAATCGTTTAATCATTGCAAGTCGTATCGTGCGCCAATGTAGCCACAGCCTTAGTTAACAATATTTATTCTGGCCAGCACATCATTATTAGGGCGAGACGAATGCAACATCATATTTTTGTGGTCTCAAATTTAAATGCAATCTTCACTCCCAGTTCCTAATTTGTACAGACTGAAATGGTTATTCATCATGTGTATGTGGTTAATGTACCTGTACTTTAAACTTGTCGGTATTTTAATTATTTTTTAATTATAATTATAACTTGTTTAACAAGAATATAATGAGCATTTTTTAACAAAGTGAAAAGTTATGACTCGTAATTATGATTTTTTAACATTTTGATGCTATTTTAATTCATTACAGTTCGTGTTAGAATAATGTTTTAATTTTATTATTGTGTCTTCTAAGGCGTTAACTACTAGATACATTAAATATTTATGGTTCGAGAGTATAGCAGGGATGTAGTGCATGAAATTATGAAGAATGAAGATATCATGTTTTCTTTAAATAGTCTACAGGCTAAATTATTATAATATGTCTCAGTTTCTTGTAGTGACGATAAGTCGAACTCAACAGAACTCAAGTCCCATGAGCGCTGGCCTAGGGGTGACCGGTGGAGCCGCCTGTCACCCTAGCAGAAGCAGGCCGCGGCGGCGGCGCAAAATGCGCCTCCTCGTAACCGGGGCAAGATGGGGACACAGTGGTCCCCACAACCCGAAGCGGGCCATCTTGAAGGAGATTGTTCTGGGTCTGCCGGGGTGCGAGAGATATGCTTTTGGCAATCTCACCTCCGGCAACCAAAGACCCAAGACGGCGTGCGTTTTAGTCGGTTCGAGTCCGACATAACTGCCTTCACCGGCTCCGTGGGGGTGGTATCCGTGGGGATTTCTTGCACGATAAAAAAAAAAAACAGAACTCATGTCCAGGTGCACTACTATGTGCCTCATATGCCTCAGTCTTCGGATGCAATCGCAACTTGTTTTTATAATGGTGATGAAGGTTTACAATAAAGGTTTCTAATTACTGTTTTCATGTCAATAAGCTAGTAGCTAAGTGAGAATCAGTTTTTTATTGGCACGAGTGGCATACCTCTAAAGCTCGACATTTAGACTAATCGCCTCTTGAAATTAAGTCCCAGCAGTTTGCTTAGTGGCTGAGTAACTATTTTTTTATAATCATAATCATAATCGTAATTTTATTTGGGAATACAGGTACAGGAAGGTTTACATTTAAAAGTCATGTGATTTACATTAATAATAATTATAATTTATAACTATTATTTGATGCTCAGTGAATGCTTATTAAGAGAAAAAATTGTCCATGACGTGATGTGGTCGCTATAAATTAGTTACGAAGCATTGTGCGTGTTGTAGAGCTTGTATAATAGCCACGACGCATTGTGGCTAAAAAACAAGACTCGTGGTTTTTATTGAAGCAGTAATTAAGATAAGCCATAATGCGCTGAGCAGTAGCTGAGCCACCATGACGGCTTGAGCAGGTGGAAAGGGTTTGAATCGTGTGGCCTTCTTCTATTGAAGATTCGTAATACTTTGAATTTGTGCTTTTAGGTTTTTTTTTACAACTGACCAATCTGGAATAAATCGCAAACATTTTCGGTAGTGCTGAATAGGTAATGGCAACATTATGCTACCTCTGTGGGGCCTTGGTAGATATTGGCTTGGTGTCATATAAGATGCGTGCCAATAGTCTCACTATAAGTGATACCCGGGACCCTGAAAAGTGGAGAAGTAAAAGCCAGAAAACGGCTCCAAGGTGAAAATAATGGAGGCAACTAAGAATTAACGCTAAAATAATGATGATTCGAAATATAAATATTTTAGAAATAGATAAGTCAGATGCACAACCGAATTTACACTATTGTCGACTATGTAAGTGGAATTACCATAACTTCTATTAATGAAATAATTAATATGTATTGTAAGATTTGTAGGGTATATAGTGTATTAGCTTTTGCCCGCGGCTTCACCCGCGTGGATGTCGTATATCGCGACAAAACATAGCCTATGTCCTTTCTCAATATCTAATCTACCCCTATACAAAATCGGTTCAGTTCTTTAAGGGTGAAAGCGGAACACACCGACAGATAGACAGACAGAGTTACTTTCATATTTAGATTAGTACTAGGTTTTGCCCGCGGCTCCGCCCGCGTGGATGTCGGTTATCGCGACCAAACATAGCCTATGTCCTTTCTCATGGTCCAATCTACCCCTATACAAAATTCCATCAAAATCGGTTCAGTCCTTTAGGGGTGAAAGCGTAACATACAGACAGACAGACAGAGTTACTTTTGCATTTAGATTAGTATGGATCCAGCAGGGGACTGCGATAGGTTAATTGATTGATTGATATAATATTACACTAAAACAGCACATAGTACACTGTCCCGTTAACGTTAATACCATTTTGTGCACTAAAGTCTCTGATACTAAACATGTACAGAATAAAATAATCTTATGTCATCGAGATATCGTATGCATAGTAATACGTTCCCATAGACGAACACGAACACCATGCTATGTAGGTAGTATTTTAATCGTGAATTGCCAAGACTGTGATGGCCTGAATGCTTGAACTCCTATAAAAGCTTATTGTTCACAATCTGCATATTTATGCCGTTGTCTCAGTGGATTTTAATTGAGCGATGTCAACATCTTTGGGAGTTCTGAGGTCATAAATAACCTTGAGCCTTAGCTAGGCTTAAAATAATCTTGAGAAATTACGCAAGATATTACCTACATACATACATAGGATTAGGCAGATGTGAATTAACATCCACATTTCACCAATAATTGTGATCGGTTCCATGTAATAGGGGTGAGCCTATTGCCAAAATATTCCAGCAACTATTGACTCGAGCCTATATCAGAGGCTGAGTCTGGGCTGTATATATCTGTTTGATGTTAAACAGCCTTATCTCTTAGTCGCCTTGTACGAAACCGCATAGCAAGAGATGGGGTGGCCCGAACTCTAGTACCTCGCGGCTTTGTCCAGATATAAGGGGCCTGAGATCTCATTATTATGCACAGTAGGCACAGTAGGCACCTTTAGACAAACATTTTACCCTGAATGATTGTCCCTAGAATGTATACCTATGGCTATACAGGGTGAATTTTTGAAACGAACAGTACGGTCTTTTGTTTCCTGTAGTCCGGAATTATTTAATTCCGGAAGAATTTTTCAGCTCATACTAAGAAAGACATAAATATATTCGCATCAAACTCGTATTTTATTTAGTTTTTAGTTAATCAATACTTCCTACCCAAAACAAGAAATTTAATCATTGCCGAAATTTGTTTTTCTTGCTGAAATGTATGTGAAACGTTTTTGGTGATTTCAGTCTTTCTTAGGACTCAAATCTTAAATGGTCCCATACAGTCTTTTGAGATCTCCACAAGAAATATGATCAATTGGCATCAAAAAATATTTTTGGACTTTTAGCATTTTTCTTGCTGGCTGTACGATTTTTCCAAAATCTGTGAATGCAGTTCAAAATATCTCAAAAAGTTAGGGAAGGTCTCCTAAGATCATTTTGCTGGAACTACAACGGTTAAGAGTTCCTGCCTTTACTGCCCCGTTTCAAAAATACACCCTGTATTTGCAAACAGATTCGCAAAGCATTAAGCAATGCTCGTGAGATAAGAATCTAGCAATAAAAACATCATAAATTAATACAGTCACGGGAAATAAAATTGTGCATCAACAATTTCTCAGTTATCTATGAATCCCGAATTAGGTTGATCTTGAAATTAAACTAACCGAATAGATCGCTTTATCGACTCACTCTCTACTGTATTAATTGTAAAGTGAGGATCAGACTTATTTTTGCAGTCAAGATTGTTCTGAAGTTGACTGTACGCGCCACAGTAGTATTTCGTACCAAAGTCATTATAACTGCGCATCTGTCTGAATGTACGCAAAAAGCAGGTAGCGTTGCCATCACATACACTTGTGCAAAAACTGTATCGTTCTACAGTTTCAATGCAAATTACCTAATTACCATTTACTACCACCGCTTAAATATATCACTCTAGAGATGCATCAGCGAAGTTCACACACACGTTTAATTACATGGTAATTTCTCTCATTTCCATCTGATTAACCGATTTATTCGACTCCCTGTTAATAAGCTATTGTTAATATGTTGTGTTCTGTTTCAGATCTGGAGATAATCGCAGATAGTGAAGAGAAATCGAGGTAAGTACTTTACCTTCATTATCACATACTCTCATGTTCACAGGCTCCATATATTTCGGATAAACGTTTTATGTTCATGTTCTTGTAGACAAATTAATAGTGTTGTTTGACTAAAATTTAATCGAAATTGATAGTTTTAGTAATCAGCTTTATTATTGTTTGATAGCCGCTCTAACAACTTAAATGAAATATGTGAAATAATGAATAAGAGTAGCTATAAAAAATAAAGGTGATGAAGTACCTGATTCGTGTTAGGGGAATTTAGACCCAATTGTATTAATCCTAAATTATAAAATATTTCATAAAGTGGGTCGTAACATAATTATACTGCGTCAAGTATAGGATTCTGATAGCAATTTTTGGTCTCGTTATTGAAAGTAATGCAAATAGCATAATTAATTGAATTTATTAACGAATTAATTGGACAATTGCCTTTACGGCTTAATTATTTGATCTTTCATTTATGGATTTGAAAAAATAACTGTTTATTTATAGGTTTAGGTAGTACACAGCTCACATTAGAATTGAGTGCTAAAGAATGCAAAAGGAAATGTTCATCTATTGATATTACCTAATAATCAATTTTAATACAGAAAAGCGGTTATTTAAATATCTAACTTCATCAAAATTATATGACAGCCGTAAATATTTTATGAGTTATTGAATCATCAAAGTTGTAATCTCTAGATCTGAGATTACGTTTTTTATTACTTGCTACCGTTAGATAACTAGTTTTGATTTATATTTAGAACTACACTTTGCTGGTGACCTCACAAAGTGCAAGTGTATGAAGGCCGAAACCAAGTTATAGTCGGTTCACCTGTTAATTCACGTCACGCACGGTCACGCGGTAGTCACTCTCGGATTTCGGGCTGAATGCACCTAGGATTAATAGTTTGATGATGATGATAGTGATGACCTCGGTGATGACATAACATTCACACAAAAACATGCTGACTGCACCAACCGACCAGTAATTTACTCCATAACATATTCATTCATCATGAAGCATCTTCAAATTCTCAACAAAATGAAAACACCACAACTACATAGCTCTTTTTAATAGCTTTACAACATAGTAACGGTAACAGATAATATCGAATCTATGTGCGGCGTGTAAACCACTCTTAATTTTGATAAATGGTTTCCAAGCACAGGTTAAACCATTTTTTATTTGACGCACGTCAAAACTATCTCACGTACGACTCGGATGTTCATTCTTTGTTAAATTGATTATTACAAACAGTATTTCGGTACTGTATATATTACTAATGAACTTTTTCTGCGTGTAAATTGAATATAAAACTAAAAGAAAGTAGTTTTTTTCTACTTTGGTGGTCCCATTCTATTATTTTTGAACAGCTACGAGATAGAAAGATGGTTACTTAGTATTGATAGATGTTTTAGTCCGTTGTTAGTTTCTGAGTATACTATTATTTATAATTTATCTATATAAAAATCAATTGCTATTCGTTAGTCTCGCTAAAACTCGAGAACGGCTGAACGGATTTATCTTAACTTGGTCTTGAAATGTTCGTGGAGGTCTAGGTTTAACAGGTCAGAAAAATTCGAATGATTGCCGGGGAAACCCTCTTCCCATATAAACATTTTCAGTGCTTCTATTACCCTGGTACATTTGCACGAAGTACCAGGCTCACAGAAATTTTAAGGAATTTTATCTGGGTCGCGGGAGCAGTGTGTTCTTAACCGTTCTATTCCGAACTTAACGCGGACGAAGTCGCGGGCAAAAGCTAGTTAATAATAAGAATTTAATCATTTTGGTGCATACTTAATCGGCTTTCAGAACTATGTCCACTTATGGTTTTCAAATGTTTAATTATCATCAATTTATGAATCTGCTTGTCACAGTTTTAAGCCGGACATAGGCCTCTCCTAAAGTTGATAAGTACTTACATAATTTAATAACAATACCTATGATAAGATCGTTTTTAGTGCTAACACTATTACAGATATGAGCCACAAATATGGTTTGCCATAAACATTTTATTATTACCTTTTAGCATTTGCCCGCGGCCCCGCCCGTGTGGATGTCGGTTATCGCGACCAAACATAGCCTATGTCCTTTCTCATGGTCTAATCTATCCCTATACCAAATTTCATCAAAATCGGTTCAGTGGTTTAGGCGTGAAAGCATAACATACAGACAGACAGAGTCACTTTCGCATTTATAATATTAGTATGGGTATTGGTTGAACAAAGCAAGGATCGTGTGATGTGATCATGAAAATTTTATGCCAAAACGTATTCCTGTCAATAAAATAACGCGGTGGCGGGCGGTCTAAATCTAAATAACAGTCTAAAAGACCTTGTTACCTGTTCATTTACAACGTGAGCTAGTTGGCAAGCTTATTATTATTACTATGGTCATATATTTTAATGGTCATTGAATAGGTGAAATCTAATTTCACATAGTTAACTTTATAATATTATGTTATAAACTAGACCTCGTTTAAATAATAAATCAAAATGAGGTTTTGGTTGTTAATTTTCAATGGTTTATGAATGTTGTTAAAGTCAAAGAGATAGTAGCAGTTTAAGTGGGCATATTGTAGATTCTTTTATATGGTAACACAATAACATTGATAAATGACGACAAGATTATTTACCGAGCTCAAGCTGATCTCGCTTGCAAGCCGGAACACCTGTTGATAAATCAACAGATATTACTGGCGCAGGCCTTCCATTCACTGCTTCTGTAAAAACCAAAATAAACCTAATATATAAAGGTGAAAATAGAAAAACATACCCCAGACTCCTAAGTGCAATCATTGTACGCAACTGGGGTAGGAACCATTTTTACCGCAGCCTTTTTTATAAAAGGACACGTCAATTTGACTTCAACTCGCCTGATGGTAAGCTAAAGGCAAAGTCTCGGAAAGAGAGTCACCGTCGTAAACATTTACCATGTTAATAATGGTGGCACTCAGCTTGACAGCCTCATCAGGTGCCTTTTCACGCCTCGCTTATAGGACCCGAGATTGTAGGAAGAAGGAAACACGTGAGCTGGCAGGGAGTTCCAGGTCTGAATGGTGCGGCATAGGAGACTTTGGCCCTATGAATAATGAATATAATATTATGACTTCAAAAAAAATCAAGGTCAGCGCCACTGTATAAATCCCGGTTAGCAAAAACATGATGATATTATGCATTCTCGGAATCATGGTATAGAATCCTAATTGTAAAGATCATTAAACATACTTACCTAGTTCGTGATCATTGGATTTTCTTCATTACGAATACAATGGCATAAACTAGACAGTAATTTTGAAGCAGCTTTTTTAATATGTACCTATAGGTACATAGGTATAAAAAAAATGGAAGGTTGTTTATTTTTTCTCAATAGATAAATTGTGCGGTTTTCTCATTATTAATAACTTAATCGATTTTTTATTGTTAGAATTATAAATATAAAACATTTTGTTAATATTTATAATACTTTAATTATAGCGGCATAATATATATATATTTGCTGAAGTTTCCTTCCTATGTTACTACCTTACTAGGTTGTTCTGTTTCAACAGTCACTTCACCATAAACCCAGGGGATCTACTTACACTTTACCATAAATCTAAAACACACAATAATTTCGCTCGACAACTCTTTTTATACATTAAAATTCTCATTTATTTCAATAACAAACTAGTTACAACAATATTATTTGTTGATGTTAATCGCATAGTTTTATATTTAAAATCACACATTTGTTGATTTATACTGACATGAAATCTACAGCGAACAGATATCTTTTATACAGCTAATATAACATAACAAATAACTTAGCTACTGCTACTTGTTTATTATCTAAGCGGCTTAAAAACAAAGTATTAGGATTAAGAACAAGAGTACTTATTCTCGAACTCCGTATTGAAATCATGGCTTATCCATTTATGCGGATTAAGTTTTTATGCCAATGACACAACAGTTATAATCCACGAATATATTGACCACTAGTAAACTCTATTCATGTAGGCAAAGAGCTCCCAGCCCAGGCTCAGAGATTCAAATATAATGACTTTATTATAACATGTACGACATGACATTCATTACAGTCTATTTTGTAATTTAAAAGCTGTGAGTACATCAAGATTACGTTACTGATATAAGATAGAGATTTATTATAACCGCATTAATCATAAATAATTTCTGTCTCAGCTATTATAGTTGGTATGATTTTTAGAGTTCAGCTCTTCGGCTATAGATGCATTCCACACGTTTTTAAATTGGTGATACAAACTTTTTGACAGGTCACGTAATAAGGGGGATACACAGCTCTGTTATTTAAACTTAATTAATAGTTTATTTCCGTTCTTTCAATGGATAAAATTCTAATTGACTCATGACAATTGGTGAAGATTGTTGCAAACTACAAACTCAGGGATTGTGTTATAGGCAGCGGTCCAGAAACAAAAGAAACAAAACAAAAAGACAATGTCTCCACCCCAAGGAGATAGAACTTCTATCTCCTTCCTCTGATCATGGTCAGCAAATAGCACGGCATGGTAGTTCCACAGTCTTGTTAAAAACGTTTATAAACATACAGTTCTTCTAACAAGTGAACTATACCATAATCACCTAGCCGGCTTCAGACAGGTTTGAAATACCGTTTACACAATTAACGTCTCAAATTAAACTAATATAAACAGCCATTGTATATCAATTGAAGCAAGCAATAAATTTATTAATAACTACAATTTATACGATATTTTAAGTGTCGACTGCACAAACAAACATTAGTTGATGGATTTATAACGGTTTTGTAATTAGTAATTAAGTAAAATACTTACAAGTGCGGCTTAAGGAAGTTAATTATTTTTGTGATTGTCAATATAATTGCCGTTTGTACCTGCTGATTGATGAATGAGGTTTCCTTCTCGGAATGGGGAGTCAGATGACAGTAGCTCCAAGTTATTAAATCGATCACGCCCCCTTGGGCGTGATAGTTTTCCGTCGTCGTCGCCACGTCGTCGTCGGTTCGGTATTTTTTACCCGACTGCGCGACGCAAAGGAGGGTAATGTGTTTATCAGTCTATGTATGTAAGTATGTTTGTTTCTATGTGACGTTCTAGAGACCAAATGCATGGGTCGATTTTGATAATTCATATGTCAATCGATTCGTCTTAACTTTGCGAGTGTCACTAAAGACATGACAGTAATCAAAATCCACCACAGCGACAACCAGACGCCATATTGTCAAAATGAAAAAAATAAAAGTCTGTGAACTATCTCAAGCCGGGTGTCGTTGAATAGGTATTTTAAAATCATCTTTAGGTTCCTTTTATCATTTTTCATTTTAAATAATAGTTTAGGATATATAACGATTTAAAGTTGTTTAACAAAACAATCATTCTCGCTAATGTTCTTACTTATTGATTTAAGTTTTTATTTCAAGTATAAACGATATGTAAATTACAAAAAGATATACATATCATATCATAACTATAAAGGATAAAATAAAACAAATGATTTAAAAATAAAAAACCCGACTGCCACTGAAAAGACCGAAATAAGTTTGATAGCAGGTGGTACCCATTTGCTAATCATAAACCGAAAGAAGGTTAATGGGTACCGCCTGCTATCAAACTTATTTCGGTCTTTTCAGTGGCAGTCGGGTTTTTGGCATAATTACATGTAGATCTAGATTGTATAAGGGTTTGAAATTTACAACATATATCCCTATTAGCCGGATAATTGCGTATTTCGATTTAAAACGTAAAATTAGCGGTACGAAGTTCGTCGGGTCAGCTAGTACATATTAATAAAACCTTTATTAACATAGCGTTGAGCACGAGGCACTGGACCATCATTTTCAGGGTCCAAGTCTGACGTTAATTTGTCAGAGATGAGATTTCACAAACATTCAACAGATATATTCACTTTCTAACAATCATATTTCACACCCATTATACGACTTAATAAACTATGACTATAAATACATAATAAACGTCAGTTGACTAATGGCATTTGTCATAATAAAGACTTAATTTGAAATGGACAAATGTATATCAAGTGAGTAATAGCCATTTCTATTACTCACTAGCTCAAAACCTGACGTTAATTGATCATTGATGAGAGTGATCAATCTAAGACAGATATCAATAGTATGTCAATAGGTTAATTCACTATTTAATTTATGTTTCACATCCAATAGATGGATTAAATTGTAAATACCAGTCAGTTGACAAATATTTGGCTTTGTATGACTAATAATTATTAGTCATATAAAGATTTAATTTATAAAGCAATGTGACATTTGGTTATTACTTGATTGATCAAAATTTTACAGTAATTAATCAGAAGTGAAATTGACTATTTAATGGCAAATACAAGTATTTATGGTACATCATTTAGTAAGCTTATATATTTATTTAACTGTATATTTTCACGCCCACCAAGTATGATATTACCTTTGCGTTTGTCCAATTAAACGTCAATGGACAGCGATTAATAGTTGTGATCAATTAATGACTCAATTTATACGATGATGAAGCAATTATCTTGGCTCTTATTACTTTATTTTTCACACATTCTATAATTTACTTTATTTATCCTCACATTTCTACTCCTATTACTGAGGTAGTAAATAAAGTTCTCCTGATGGTAATCGGTTCCCGGTTTCCCGTGGGATTTCAGAAGGGACAAAGAAGTAGGAAATAAAAAGGAAGCTGTGAGAAGTAGAGTCGCTCTCAATAACCGCTGCATAATACTATTCAGGGTTATATTATTTAAGAGCGTAGCAGTTAGAGTAGTTTTTTATACCACATACCAGAGAAGCATACGACCCACCTGATAGAAAGTGGTTACCGTGACCTGTGGACGTGTGCAACAGAGAGTCACACACATGCTGCCGACCCTGTAAGAACTGTGAGTTTCTGTGCCATCAGTGCAGAAGACAAAGCAGGATAAGCCTTCGGTATTCCCACTGACAGCACAAAAACTCTCCACTGAGCTCTGGCTACCCTATTCACCGCCAGGAATACAAAACGAAGTTATTATGGCCGCGGTATTCTGTAGGGTAGAGATACTCCGCCAGCGGGACTGCTCAATTGGGTCTATCTATTTTGAGAGAATATGACTCCAAAAAATGTGTTAGGGCTGGTTTTCTACATTGTGTAACAAAAGTAATTTTCTATATCCAAGCAATAAATAGGTAAGTACCAACATTGCACGCTATTTTTCTCTCTGACTGTACAAATTAAACGATAGTTGACAGTGAATTATAGTGCTACTTATTTAATGACTCAATTTGTGCGACGATGTGACACTCGGCTATTACTCGGTCGATCAAACTTTGACGTTAATGGTCAGAGATGATGTGATTGATCAACTGTCACGTGGGCCTCTACTGTGTCTCACGCTAGTGGAGATATAATTTACTAGTTTTTGCCCGCGGCTCCGCCCGCATGGATGTCGGTTATCGCGACCAAACATAGCCTATGTCCTTTCTCATGGTCTAGTCTACCCTTATACCAAATTTCATATAAATCGGTTCAGTGGTTTAGACGTTAAAGCGTAACATACAGACAGACAGAGTTACTTTCGCATTTATAATATTAGTATGGATTTTTTAATTTTGCTTCGCTTGATCTCGCGTTCCCTTCCCGAGGGGGTTTAAGATTTTGTGACGATTTTTTTTGTAACTATATATATGAGTGGAATAAATTGAATGTACTAAAAAGACCAATAAAAAACATCACATTTGTATGAACACAATGTATATCCAATAGTAACTATACAGGGTGAAATTCTTTCAAAATGGATTGGATATCCAAATCCGAAACTATAAGGAATAGTGAAAAATGCTCAAAGGAGTCAGGAGTTTGATTTGGATGACATGATTAGATTTTTGAAAAACCAATAATCCTAACTGGGAATCGAACCTGTTGATTTTGAAAACAAAACCCTTGTTTATTACACCATACGATAGGTATGGTGATCGCAGAATTTGATCCTTAACAGCGACACTGTTAAGGATCAAATTCTGCGAAGTAATAATAAAATATTAGTTTCGGATTTGGCCACCGAATCCCTTTTGAATAATATTCACCCTGCATAAAAATATCTGATTTATGTACTCTTTCTCCATTGTAAACCTTGCAGAATTCTCCTTCCATGTAGATCAATCAATTAAATAGCTTATTGTAGTCTATTATTGGACATGGGCCGTTGCTACAGATTCTCCACCATTTGCATGTAGGTAAGTATTGCCGCGAAAACATGTCGATAGATGGTGTTAACATTTTTTGCTTCGCATATGATAATTATAAATAAAATTATAGATAGGTGATAAAAATAAGCTATAACTATTTACAAATCTTTCCACTTTTCAGGCTGAAAGCACATTTCTACAGATAATAAAACAAATTAAAAACATTACACACATACTAAGATAATTAATAAAGAATGCAGTTTGTCATTTAAACGGGTGAAAAGCATGTGAAAACTATAATTTGTTCTAAGTATTAAGTTATTTCACACTTAACACTTGTTGATTCAATTAATTACGCTGTCACGTCGTCTTTTTACTGCGGCAGGCGGCCGGTGAGGTGATACGCCGGCGCTGCTCTCCGGGTGGTAATTATAAATATCATAATATCAGATAAATAAAATAGATAATAAATTCCTCTATGTAGTCTCGGATCTTCTGGAAGAGAACTTAACTTGAAGTTAGGATCGCCTTTGTAGTTACGCAATTTTGCATTATATTGTATTAGTGCCATTCATGTATTGTAGTAGATGCATTGCAATCCATATCCATACTAATATTATAAATGCGAAAATAACTCTGTCTGTCTGTCTGTCTGTATGTTACGCTTTCACGCATAAACCACTGAACGATTTTGATGAAATTTGGTGTAAGGGTTGATTAGACCATGAGAAAGGACATATGCTATGTTTGGTCACCATAACCGACATCCACGCGGGCGGACCCGCGGGCAAAAGCTAGTAAAGGATAAAAAGACTGTGGTAAGGTAAAAAGATTGATTTATCATAACTAGTGGTCGCCCTGTGGCCGAAATTCGACCATAAATTATTAAAAATTAAAAGCTTTAACATTATATTACGTTATATACCTACGTTTTTATAAATTGAGATTTTCCTTCAAAAAGAGCGGTATTTTAGTATATAAGACTTTATACAAATAATAACTACGTTATGTCTGAAGTTGACCACATACCTACTACTAAAGGTGTGGGAAATTTCGTATTCTCCGTCCACGCAATTTTCGTAAAAACAGGTACAAAGTTTTAACTTCACCCTGCTTCGCTTATTAATTAAGCAATAATGATATTAATTGACAATCTCCTTACAATTGTTTTTTTATCTCTATTTTTAATCGTGAGCTGTGAATATTTCAAATAAGTATCAGGACTGCGCGTGATTACCAAAGCTTTAAAAAAAAAGGATGAACAGTCGAGTAAAAGTTGACCACAGACTAACAATAATCAAAGTTTTGGGAAATTGCATGCTCCTCCGTTCGCGCAATTTTCGTTAAAAGGCGTATTTATCATTCACCGTCATCATCATCATCATCACCATCATCATCAACATCACCAACTCATAATCATTAATATCATCCACATTCATTTCAATGAAGAAAATAATTTTAAGTGATGATAAGGCAGCGTGGTCATAGTACCTTAGCCTGTTCCGAGAGGAACTAAAGAAACAAAAAAAAATCAAATAGGTTTGGAACTGTTCTGATGATTACCTATGCCTAAAAAAATAACTGTATGAACACGTAAGTGACATGCGTATGTGTGTGTGAGAATTGGCTTTAGTGTGCGTAACGTTTATTTTAATAAAAATAAGGTATTTTAATGCATTATTATAAAAAAATATTACGCTTATGCACTTCTCTTCGGTATAAACTATCAATATGCCAAATCTCACCCTCCTATGTACCCGCAATTTTCGTAAAAAGGGATCCAAAATTTTCCCTTCACGTATTAATATATAGATATTAAAATGTTTTCATTCATCACCTCACCTCCACCATTTTTATATCATGGTTTGTTTGTAATGGTGTCCCTCTTTCAGAGACTGCCTATAGCTTACCATCAGGCGAGGTCAAGTCAGTCACGTATCCTTTTATAAGAAAACAATACTGATTAGATAGTTAGTAGATGAATAAGGTTATTCCTTCTTTGTACCACGAAAACCCATAATATATCATTTTAAAATTTTATTAACTCATTTTTATTCTTAAATATCCAAGAGAGTAATTCTACCTAATAGACTGGTTGTGGTTACAAGATACTTCCGATAGAGAACGTTGACATTTTCTGATTTAAATTTGTTAAAATTGCTATTGAAATCCTTAAAAATCTTAGCCTACCTTAGTCAAAACCTAATAACACACAACTAGGTACCTAATAAAAAATATAGGCGTGAGTAGAAACCCGTAAATAAACGAATCGATATATTTATTGCTTTCAAGTCACCTCAGAATGAAATAGAGAATCTTGTTCACGCTACACGCTTCTGATCGTCTGTTTATGTGTAACAATAAAGCACGCTCAGAAGCACATAATGCATCCTCGAGTCGCAACATTATATCAATTCAAGTGCCTCCTAACATTCCAACCGACGCTTTCAATTTTCAATATGCATTTTATTTTTATTACGCGAAATATTTACGAGTATTCTCGGCGCATAGAGTTGTCAGAACTTCAGGGGACGGCTTTAGTTTATAAATCAAAGTATGACGTAACAATAGTAGGCTAGAGATGTCCTTACACGCCCTAAGCGCCGTTACATTGTGTTAGACAAAGCACCGCCAGTACTGGTCCTGCTTCCAATATATTCGTGAAGAATAACGCGCGCATTCATCATGTTTGGCTGACAACTATGCTGTTTGCTTTCAGTTAGAAGTTGTTAATGTTTATTTTCATCGCAACATTAAACGTGCCAATTATGTGCCTATTGTTTTTAACTCCATTCTATTAGCTTCATCTGTCTTTATATCGTTGTTTAATCTCTTCGTTTTTTCTGCTTTTCCTTTTGGTATAACTTATACGTTTTATGGAAGCGACTGTCGTCTGACCTTATAAAAAAGAAATACCTGCATCAGAGTCTCATCGGTCAATTAGTGGGCATTAAATCCTGAAAAAAATACCACCGGTCAAATGATAATTTCGTTAGTACATTTAATGAATCACTAAAAAACTTTTTTTACCTTTCGATGGAAGGTGATATAAGTTAATTTAATATCAAACCTGAACTGCAGGCCTATTTCAATATAACACCATTGAACAGGCATTGATTATGACAGGCGTGACGTCATTAATTGCAAAATCGTGCTTTGCCAGGGTGTAACGTTATTGGAAATATTATTATTATTGTAAAATTTAAGCTAATGAATTGGAAAATTACGCACGATACATTCACGGAGATTTCTAATTAAATACAAATCAACGGAACTGAAGATTACTTCAAACTGTGAAATTTGTAAAGTGCTTCAAGTTTCATTAGTTCCGTTAAAGGAGAGAAATGTTAAAAACACAATGATAAATAAACTCTCTTTGTTCGTACAAGTTCCGAGATTAACCAAACTGTGTACGTATTTACTGGTTCAACTGACACACAAAATTACCTTGGGCTTATTTACTAATTTTCTCCCGAAAAATTTTAAGGTTTAAAATATCGTTTTAACAACTAAGACAAAAATTAAATACATTGTTTTTTGACCGTAAACGATGCTTGGGAAACGTCTAGAATATTTAGAACCATCACTATCATCATCATCACTACATAGTTAAACCTAGATCAGGCTGGTCCCAGTTTTATGAAATTGATTTATATCTAACCTCATTGTATAATCTGTTTAAAGTAAGACGCATAAATGTGAAATAGACGTTAAGTTAGAATGTAAATTTACTTGTAATGATGTAGATCAGGCAGCTAATAATTTTGTACTCTACGTATGTAATTGAACTGACTGAAAATAAATATTTATTTTATATTTTTTTATATTATAGTATAAAGCAAAGTCACTTTCCGCGTTTGTCCGTCCTTATGTATGCTTATATCTTTAAAACTATGGTACAGATTTGATGTGGTTTCTTTAAATTCAGTAATTCAAGAGGAAGATTATGTGTATAATTTTATTCATGCTTAATAAAGTAGAGGGTGCAATGGGAACGGGATCTGAAGCCACGCAGGCGGAAAAAAATTGGCGGTACGAAGTTCGCCGCGTCAGTTAGTTACCTATAAATTACAGCCACCTAAAGATTACCGGAATAAGCAACATTTATTATCCGAGCTGTCGTGACGGTCGGCACAAAAACGATCTAATATGACGATCGTTTTTCAATCACTTTCTTCCAACAAAAAGTGTACAATTTGTTGACCGGTAAAAAAGTTATTAAAAAACCTAACTTAATTGTCACGGCTGTGGCGGCGGCGTCTGCTTCTGAACCACCAGCAGATTATGCTACTATTGTACACCTCTTTTTTCGCCAAATTGGTTTCTTGCTCCTTTTATAGCGCGGGTGTCATGATAGTTTCGCTTTCACTGAGATGTGATTGATTAAATAAACCGAAATTCGCGGTTGCGGTAGCGGTATTGCGAATTAGTATATATCTATTTATAGATATTAAATAAGAGTATCAGACTGCTTCATATTTGGTGGCTGATTTTGTACCAATAGTTTTTTTATAAAGGGCACGTCAATTTGACTTCATGAAAAGTCAAAAGTCAACAAAAGTCTCAGAAAGAGGGTCACCATCGTAAACGTGTATCATATTAACAGTGGCCACCACTCAGCTTGACAACCTCATCAGATGCCTGTTCACGCCCCGCTTAAAGGACCCGGGTCTATAGGAAGAAAGAAACACGTAAGCTGGCAGGGAGCGATGCGGCATAGGAATGAGCACTGAAACGCTTGGTTCTAGATATATGTTTTTTATAAAGATGAAATACGGTGCGATTGTGGTGGATGTGTGGTGTCTCTATATTTAGGTACTTTAATTTTTCTTATCTACAAAATAATAACTACTGAACTATTTTGGCCACTAATCTTTTATCTGTATCTTTTCATAAACGTTTTGTATAACGACCATCATGAAACAGATATGGACATTTTGAATGTAGTTCATTTTTAACCCCCGACGCAAAAACGACGGGGTGTTATAAGTTTGACGTGTCTGTGTGTGTGTGTGTGTGTGTGTGTGTGTGTGTGTGTGTCTGTCTGTGGCATCGTAGCATCCAAACGGATGAACCGATTTGGATGTAGTTTTTTTTGTTTGAAAGGTATGTTAGTCGGTAGTGTTCTTAGCTATGTTTGAAAAAAATCGGTCCAAGATGGCCGCCGCCATAACATGTCGGAATACATATTTCTTCATAAATCCCTCAATATGGGTATCAAATGAAAGAGCTTGACTAGTAGATCAATTTAAAAAGTATATAATAAAAATTAAATTAAAAATTTAAAAAACCCCGGTCACAAAAAACACCTCCAAAAAGTTAAAAATAAATTGTGTTTGCCTTTTAACTTTTGATATACCTAGTAATATTTTGTTTCAACGGTTGCCATGTCGGGGGGACCTTGAATCCAATAATATAACAGAGTGCTTAACCAGTTAGGGGCCCCCGACATGGCAACCGTTGAAACAAAATATTACTAGGTATATCAAAAGTTAAAAGGCAAACACAATTTATTTTTAACTTTTTGGAGGTGTTTTTTGTGACGGGGGTTTTTTAAATTTTTAATTTAATTTTTTTAATAGAGAAGATTAGTGTATTCACTCCGCTTTCATGACGAAAATAAATCTGTGACTTCACTTTCACGGTCACTCTTGGGACATATGGAATGAAAGAAGAAATTGTTAACTGAAGGCCTAGTGGTACCGAGGTGGGTAGCTCTTCATAGGTCGCTCATAAGTACATTTTTATGCAAGAAAATGGGGATGTTGGGCTGTTTGGCTTGCTCTGTATTCAAAATATCTTTATATACTTTACCTTCAGGATGTGGTTGATTAGTTCCTCATCACAAGTTTAGTATCCACTTTTTTCATAATATTTTAACTCTGCTTCGACTTCGGCTGAGAGCGTGGTCGGCATCCATATTTTAATTTCATCAACATTTTTATAAAAAATAAGTTTAGTAATAGAATATTTCTTATTATTTCCATAATTGAATTTACTACGTTCCTATACATCGGTAATGGCTAACTCTAAATTATTTATTAAATAATAAATTGGCTGACTCATTTCTGTGATTTCGGTCACGGATTGCAGAGTCTTTGACCACTTGTTCCTTTTCTTTATATTGTGCAATGTAGACATGCAATGCATTTAGACAAGGTCAATAACCTTTGACAATATTTTTTTTTCTTTTTTTTTGACTGCTCCGGCTACCAGCAGCCGCGAATGCAACTGCTGTTCATGGGTTTCTTTTCTGTACGTGTTTTATTCTTCGATTGGGCAATTAGTAATTTATCATTCTGGTTAGGTTATATAGGCGATTTTACAGAAATGCGGACATATCAAGCCGTTCCTTTGATCTGTACTACCTTGACAATGAGAAATGATAAGTAAAACCCTTAGATAATTTGTGAATTATTTTTGTAGAAATATGTACGGTACCTATCTACATAAGAGTTTTATGCCTATAATATATGTCTTCCAGTTGAACTTTATTACTTCTATTGTTATATGTTGTAATTTACTGCACAAACTGACGTTACTTACTTTACTATAAAATAAGGCATCAAGCACCGTGTATTGCCAACTAGGTATTCCACTTAAGGTGCATTAAAATTAGACGTGTGCCAACGCGCCACTTCTAAATTTTCATACAAATTTAAGAAGCGCCACTTCACGCGTCTATTTTGAAGGCAGCTTTTACTGACTGAAGCAATCTCCCAAGCACATCCAGGCGAAAGTAAAATAAAACTATACCTAAACAAATAACATCATACATCAACTTTCTAGTACATTTACAAATGAATCAAGTAATTAGCAATTTCCATTTGTCTGTATATTTTTGCGAAATTATCTGAAGGAACACTTTCGTTTTTATTACTGCTACTACCTATTAAGAGAAGAATAAAAGTTAATGATGTTTCTTTAATTGTAATGTTGTAAAGTGTAGCAGTGCTTGTTAGTAGGCCTGAGACATGAGAAGTTTATTTAGACAAAGGTTGTTAACCTACATAATGTTGCCAATCTAAATGCTGATTGTGATGACCATTAAAAACCTTAAACTTGCAGCATGTTGTGTTGCCTGTTTTTTTTTACCAGTCTTACACACATATTTTGATAATAAATAGTTATCGATATTTACATTGTTTGTTTTATGTAAACACTAGCTTTTGCCCGTGGCTCTGCCCACGTGGATGTTGGTTATCGAGACCAAACATAGCCTATGTCCTTTCTCATGGTCTAATCTACCCCTATACCAAATTTCAACAAAATTGGTTCAGTGGTTTAGGTGTAATAGCGTAACATAGAGACAGACAGAGTTACTTTCGCATTTATAATAGTAGTGTCGATTAGTATGAATAAATAAAAAAAAGGAGATATCACCCGTAACAATTATGTCTTTATCCTGGGAGGGTTAGGCAGAGGTGAATTTACACCTACATTTCACTAATCATTGTATTCGGTTCCACGAAGTAGGTGGCGAAGCCTATTGCCGCATTTCGGGCACTATTGTTGAGTTGAGCTATGCATCTGAGGCGGAGTGTGGGCTTTAAATTATCTGTCTGATATTAAACAGTTCTATCCCTTATTTGCCTTGTACGACACCACATGGGAAGACATGGGGTGGGATAAATAGTTATGTACAATTTTATTTTGCTATTGATATAGTTTAATAGTCCCAGTATCTCATGAATGCAAATTGATTCCCGTTCTTAAAGTTATTTTAGTGGTCTGTACCTCACAAGAAAAAAAAAACCTTTTAGTATCAGTTCGTTTCCGAATCTGTCGCTCTATTAAGACTACTCGTATATTTTTGGCACACGTGGACTACGTAGAGATTTAAAGTTAAAATTAATATCAAATAGTAAAGACTGCAAAATCTTGTGGCTAAAAGTCTCCGTAAAATAATAATAAATAATAAATATTCCACAACATTCTACACAACGCTATCTAGATCCATGGTAAACATAGCTTAGCTAGCTTGTGTTATGGAATCTAGGATGCGGATAAACATACTTAGATACTATTTTTTAAATACATACATAATAAACCTTTAAGCACTTAGACAAATGCCCATATTCATGCGTACACATATTTGCACTGAGCGGGGATTGAACCCGCGTCTCCTGCGTTTACTACCGCCACCCGAAAGAGGCTGTTAAAGCCGTCAGTCAATATCTTCTGCTGTTATGCAGCATATTTACACAAGTGCTAATTGAAACAAATAGGGTAATTCTCATTGAAATAGAATCAGGAAATTGGAGATGAAACAAGATCGTTTAGGTAAAGGGTAAAGTTCAATCTTTCCGTACCATTGCACTTTTAATTCAAGAGCACTGTCAACCATAAACAGGAATACGATAGCCTATATTTTTAATAATTTATGGAACACAAATAACAGTGGTTATATCCGCAGATTATGATTATTAATATAATCGCTCAGGCTTCGCGACTAAATTGCGCCAAAGGCGATTTTCTTGTACTTACTCGTTTGGATGCACATCAATGTCATAATTTTTTAACAATTACTTTGACATACTCGACGGAGTATACTTATGTGACTACTTGATTGTAATGAAGGTAAACGTAATATGGCCTAATAGATAAAGTAAACGTTCAATACTGTAAAGGATTTTGGTACAGTATTCACTGCCATTATAATTATATCATCATCTTAGCGTTATTCTCAGTAATCATTCATTCATTTCTTTCATTGATTCATTCAGTCATTCGAGGCTCTCATCTTGAACCTGGAGTTCGTGTACGCCTTCACAACCTTCTCCAATTTGACTTAAACTGCTTTTATAGGAGAGACTACTGTATATGCACCTCGCATATACCAACTCTCTGGGTAACTGCAACCAACTTGCAGTGGCTGCGGCATCCCAGTGGTATAGCTATAGTAGAATTGAGAGCCTGGTGTGTTGAACTCCAAAGATCTCAGTGGGGTAGTTGTCAGCTAGACTCTTTGGCACTGCGTAGAGATGTGGCTTCGCTCTGCATCTTCTATCACCTATACTATGGGGAGTGCTCCGAGGTATTGTTCGGATTAATCCCCACCGCCTCTTTCCGCCATCATTCGACACGACAGCAGTTCCACACTCACCATCTGGACAGCTGGCGGTCCACAACTGTGTGTTTCTCGAGAAACTTTCTGCCTTGCACAAACAAATTGTGGAATGAACTGTCGCCAGCGGTATTTCCAAACCAATGCGACCTTCAAACTTTCAAAAAAAGAGCATACTCTCTTTTGAAAGGAAGGCAACGCACTTGTGACCCCTCTGGTGTTGCGGGTCCATGGGCGGCGGTGATCGCTTACCATCAGGCGATCCATGTGCTCGTTTGCCTCCCTATTCCATAAAAAAAACACGCGTGAGTAAAACCTCATAAGGGGTGCAGCAGTAGGCCCCACCAACATACCTGAGGTCAACCTCACCTACAAGCTGATGCATCTACTTTACAACAGACGAGGCTGTCTCTAGGGTTGTGTGGTCATATGTCAGTAGCTTCCGGAAGAGCCGACATTCCAATCAAAAACAATAAGCGAAGGTTCCAAAGTGCAAACAATGAACGTACCTGGGAAATTGCTAGGTCGTTGCTGATATTTATCAATGATGAAATAAAAGCGCTTGAGGCATAGGTGCTTTAACAATATAGTTTACCAAAGTAAGCATGTTATTCTGTATGTTGTTCTCTATTTATGCATTATAGTGACTCTTTGTACGACTCCGACCGGCCATCGGACTTATAATACTGTCCGCGGGCAATACTTAGATGCGTTTTTCTTTCTACCATTAAATCTATGACTTAATGATAAGTTACAATCTATTTGTAAAGCGATAGCGCTAGTAGAAGGTGCCCAGTCATGGTTTTTGAGTTTGCAGCAGATGTACTATATAATCAGCAGACTAACAAATGGACCAGCTAATAATGTGAGTAGATAAGGGTCCGCTTGCAACTAGTACTTTTACTTTTAAGAATACATTTAGTTCTATCTTTATTAATAACTAGCTGATGCCCCCGGCTTCGCCCGTGTGGAACTTGATTCCATTCTCGCAACTCATAGGAACTTATTTCCGGGAATAAATATGTTCTGCACACGTTCCTTGAAATTTCTGTGAGCCTAGTACGAGTATTCCATGCAAAAAGTACCAGGCTCACTGAATTACCTATTCCGTGACAAAAGGGTTGTTTTTAAGGCTTTTTCGGCAATTATTCGAATTTTTCTCGTAAAAACCATCCTTGAACTTCAACGAACATTTAAAAAAAAGAATTGGCCAAATTGCCGTACAAATTAGACTGCGGTAGCCTAGTGGTATGGGTAATGGACTGCTGAGACGAGGTCTCGGGTTCGATCCCAGGTTTACCATGGCACACACCAATGACTTTTCGATACTTTTCGAAGTTATGTGTGTATTTATCGCGGGTTTATAAGTGCCCGGTTAATGGCAATAGGCTCGCCCACCTATTACATTGGGACCTAAACATAAACTGGCGAAATGTGGGTGCGCTAGCACCTCTGCCTACCCCTTCGGGGAATACAGGCGTGAGTTTATGTTGTTTATGTTATGTTATGGTACAGGCGTTGTTGAGTTATGCGCTTACTAACACATTTAGCGATTCACTTTTATATTATAGATAGGTAGTAGGTGTAGTTATAGCAAAAGATGTAAATAACTTGGTACTTAGATTTTTTATATATTTGCATAGATACTTGAAAAAAGACAGATATTTTCCTCAAGCGGCTACAGTTATAATACTGGGTTCTTCATGACGGCAATCAGAAGGTTCTTACAATCTTACAGGATTGCAAGCATGAGTTGGACGCTTCTGGTGTTGTCTACATATCATGGTAATCATTTCGATAAAGAGAGCCGTGTGCTTGTCTGCTACCTATAAGTGGTATAAAAAATAATATGACATATTTTTTATTCGGGTATAGATTAATTTGGTCGGGACCGGTAGGAAAAACATTATTATTATTTATAACCTTGCTCAAGTCGTATTTGACTTGTAAGGGAAACGCACTTGTGGAGACAATGTTTGAATAATTCGAAACATCGAATCGGTGATGTCAGAGGTAAATAATTAGGTTATTAAAGTTAATTTTTCTATCTTTTCTTCACTAGAGATATGTTTCATGTTTGTTTGTATGTCTTTACCCTTTGCCCCACCAGTGGGGAGGCTTGGTGGGGCAAAGTGGAAGTACCCTTTCTTAATTGTGTGGGGTTCCTGAAGACGTTCACTTCACATTAATAGACCCATATCTGCTCTGAATATATGAGACAGAGCGTCTGGGTTCGAAGAATAAGTGATTTTGTTAACTTATCCCTTATCGATATAAGAAATTTTACAGAAAGCTAGCACCTCTATAGAAATAAAACATAAATAGTCGTAGCTGCTACTGTCGGGTGAGTGGCGTTTCCACCCGTTCCCTTTTCCACCCGTTGCGATTCAACCCGTTACCGTCTCTACCTAAATCGAGGGTTCATTAGTTAGTGATTATAATATAGGATAACAAGTTGATAATCCTCTTTTTTCAATATGATATGATGATGACAAATAGGTAATCTCGTATATGTACTAGATACTTAAGTACTTTGCGACTTAATATGGATAAAGATATTTAATATATCCTTGGAACATCATCTTCGTTAATTTGCTAAGCCATATTAGGGTACTGATCTATTTTTTCGCAATAAATTATCATATTCCAGGGGATTACTTGCAAAATGCATTAATTACCGGTTTATAGCAATACATTGTGGTCTCCAACTATGTATTTGACACGCAACTCGTTTATAAAAAGATATCATAGCTTGCAGAATGACATTAAGTAAAATTTATGTTTTTAATCTGTACCTATACCGGACAGAATCTATCTACCTTTGTGGATATATTTGTATGACTTTTGGATAACATTTTATTAGTTCACTTGTAACTTTACTTCAAAATAAAAATATAAACTAATCTTGGAAATTGATTCAGCTTATCTCTAAGGCTGGCTTTATTTTACTAGCTGACCCAGGCAGCGTGGCGTCATATCCCGTTCCCGCTGCACCCTCTACTACATTAAGCATGTATTATACATATAAACTTTCCTCTATTAAAAAAACCGCATCAAAATCTTTTGCGTAGTTATAAAGATCTAAGCAAACATAGGGACAGACGCGGAAATAGATTTTGCTTCATAATATGTAGGGTTCGTTCCCCTTATGTCGAGTCCCGTTATGTCGAGTCTGGGAGTCTATTGTTCTCGAAAGACGTGGTTGTGACTAAGTCGTCAGGTTTTAAATAACGAACTTTATTGGATAAATGGGTAAAATGCGGCATAAGTGTTATCAATTTAAAACTTTGTAAGTATGTACATCCACATGATATTGAATCGTTTGGTACGAGTATATACTTCTTGGTCCGAAACCCATTTTACCCTAAAACTTAGAACATAGACCCACTGAACCCATTTTGCCATATATGTATATTTCGAATTGGAATTCCTTGTAGTGCATATTTTAATTGGTAAGTAAGAGTCTAATTTCTATCCTATTCTAAGATCATGATTAGACTAAGATACAAAGAGTGTTCTTGAAACCTACTTTACATAATCAGTTTTCAATTGCAAGAGATGTTTAATTTGCCTTACCTATAGTGGAAGTGAAAGTGCGAAACTAATATTTGTTTGACTTAGGACTTGTTCGTTAAAGGCAGCATCAGATAGATGAATGACTTCCCACTTTACCGCTTACAGTCCCGGGTTCTTCAAGCGTGGCGTGAAAAGGCCGTCAAGTTAGGGACCATCATTTTTACTTTTATCGAGAATGGTAGTCTGTATCTTCTGGACTGCACCTCAGCTTTATTTCCATGTTGCGGGGTGCAGTCAATTGACGGACCAAATTTAAAAAAAATGATCTTAATGCCTTGGTTTCCCCGTTCCTTTTGACTGATTGTTCTTATATATTTAATACTTACACACCTTTACTTTAAACAATAAATAACACAATTTAAATCAATAAAATACTCAGTCTGATTTGATTAAGATCATTTTGAGAATGAAATTTTATGGCATTTATTTTGCAAAGAGTGGTAGATGATTCCACCGTCGCCGTCGCCTTAAAAGACGGAGAAAGCAAGGGAGAAGGGAAATTGGAATTGATTCAGGTGTGGCCCAGTGGCTTAGTTAGAAGAGCATTCCCCCTGTAAGGGAAAGGTCTTGGGTTCAAGCCCCACCTGAGCAATTAATTTTTGCTGATGTAATCGAATAATTTTGAAACTTTGTAGTCAAGATCATTCTGACGCTAAGTGCACACACAGTATTTTGTTAATTTAGTTTAAATCATTGCTACTCGTATCTATGCAATTTCTCAGTTGCGTCCTAAGTTTTCACTTATGAGCCCCAGATTTGTTTTTTTTTTGCTTGGTACATCGACTCTCGTCTGACCGCACAACTCTGAGACGAAAGACTACTCGGGCGGTAGTAAAGCCCTGTCATTAGGTACTTTTGAATAAGAAAGATCAAGATCCACTTTACAACTATCTTCGGTTCTACTAAATAGGAAAGCATTTAATATTACGTACAGAATAATTGTAGTAGTGTATCATTAAAATGGTATAAGTATTGCATGTCAGCGTTGATTAATAGTGCAACGGATTATTACGTCAGATGCAATTTGGAGTAGGCACTCATAAATCGTGTTTTAATAATTGTATAGGCCGGAGGGCGATGACAAAGGCTTGGCCACACTATAGGGATAGTGAGGATTTTCCATCTTGGTATGATCGTATGATTTTAACAGCGAATCGGTATTAAAAATATCTTAAATGATATTTTTATTGCAGACTAGCTGATGCCCCCGGCTTCGCACGTGTGGAACGTGATTCCATTCTCGCAACTCATAGGAACATATTTCTGGGAAAAAAATGTTCTACATGCGTTAGCGTAGTATTCCATGAAAAAAGTACCAGGCTTACAGAAATACCTATTCCGTGACAAAAGGGCTGTTTTTAGGGGTTTCCCGGCAATTATTCGATTTTTTCTCGCCGTAAAAACCATCTTTGAACTTCAACGAACATTTAAAAAAAAGAATTGGCCAAATTGGTCCAGGCGTTGTTGAGTTATGCGCTTACTAACACATTTAGCGATTCATTTTTATATTATAGATTTGTCCAGCATGTCGTATCAATGACAGGCTATGAGAATTACATTAATATCTGTGCAGCAAATAAGTAACTTATAAGATTAAATGATAATATTGAAAAATTTTAATTGAATACGGAAAATTCAAATTCCCCAATGTTTGCAATAACAAAATAAACGAATATGGATAGGTAAAATCTAGATAAATACCATTAATTAAAAGTAAAGGCGGTCTTCCATTAAAACATTTTCTTTCTTCATGTCTTTGTAGCAAGCTAGTAGCTTTTTGGTGGCTTTGTAGTTTAATAGTGAAAAAGCCATGTCGAAACAATCGTAGACAAAATGATCTGACGGCGAATATTCCATAGTTGAAAAGTCCTGTCGTCGAAACTAACAAATGCCAACCATTCTGTCGGCGAAATATCCATAGGTGAAACGTTCTATCGACGAATCTCTCTAAAACGAAACGTCCTGTCGGTGAACAGTCCAAAGGAGAAACGACTGTCGGAGAACGGTTGCAGAATCTTTATCGTCACATCTTTGGCAAAAAAGTATTTTAGGGAAAAAATAAAACAAGAAAATGATACCTAACCTGAGAAGCCCTCTCGAATAAAAAGTACATATATTATGCCGAAGTTGCATCAAGAACGGAACATATATGTACATATTATGTTGCCTCAACTCTTATAAGTGGACACTCCCATTTTTCTATGCTAAACTCTAGGTTAGAATACTTATTTTAATACCAGTTTGTTATTATTATCTACGCTTAGTAATGCCAGTCAGGTAGTAACCACACAGGTTACTGGCTTTTAAGTGTCATTTTCTTTAACTTGAGTAAGTATTATAAGTATTAGGTAACTTCCCCGCATCATTGGTTAGCACTTTTTTTGTTTTTTTTTTAACCGTGGGGGAAAATCCTTCATGAATGTTATGCCGGACTCCTACCGACTAAAAACTCCACGGTAATGCCCAGCAGCCTATGGTTGGGAGCCCCGGGTAAGCCCTCGGAAGGATGTCCCAGGACTCCCATCAGACCTACGGCTACAATTGCGGCCTCGCCTAGGGGGTGGTTCGGGTGCTATCCCGCGTCTATGGGGGGGTTTTCGGGTGTCATCCCGCTGCTTAGGAGGTTGCTCAAGTCGCACCTTCCATGTCTCCACGGTTTCCTGGTAGAGCTGGGACCGCTGGGCCTCGATTTCTCGAGACGCGGGCCATTGGCCCCGACATCGGTTAGCACATGAAAGAAATTTTGTGTTACGAAAATGCAAACGCACTTACACCAACAGCAAACCGCTATGGTGTGTATAAGTCTTATAATTTCAACATGATTTCAAGCTGTTACAGCTGATAATTATATGGAAGATCACGTTTTATTAAAATATCGTTATACTTTCTGTACAATCACATAACATAACATGTTATGTGATTGTATTGTATTGTATTGGTGTGGTTTATGATAATAATATTGGTTGATTCATATACTTTTAAAAACTAAAACCACGCTTGTTACTAAACGTAATAATATAGGAGTCAAATCATGTCAGTTAACAATAATTTCAGGTGTTAGTTAGTCAATTAGATTACCTATACTTATGAGGCTTCCCATCATCCGTTCACCGATTTGATATTTCCACTTTGGTATTCCTTTGCTTCAACGATCTCTAATGTCCTTCGGTAAATGTGGCCAACCCACTGGCCACTCAAACTTGCCTTTTCTTCAGTCTATGCCGGTAACTTTAGTTCTATAAACGATAACCTAATTACTAATATTGAAGGATGAAACTGTCTTTTAAAGAAACTTCAAACGTAACGTAACTCACGTCAGAGGACAGTGTGCAACTTTTAGTTTGTAAATAAAAATAAATATTGCACAACATTCTACATAATACTTTCTAGACCCATGGTAAGCTTAACTAGCTTGTGTTATGGAATCTGGAATGCGGATAAACATACTTACATACTTTTTTTGTAAATACATACATATTACACATAGGGACACCCAGACCAATGAAAATAGCCATATTAATGCATACAAATATTTGTACTGAGTGGGTATCGAAGACGCGCCTCCTGCGTAGGAGTCGCGTTCACTACCGCCGCGCCACCACAGAGGCTGTCGTGGTCTAATCCTACGATACCTACGATACGATACGATACGATAAGGAACGATGTGGGCTTTGCGCGAGGCGCACGTCGTCGCCCATGGCAAATAGTCCACCAAGGAGGGAGGGCCTTTATGGCCGGTTTCAAGTTCTCCGCATGCGCTCTGCTAAGCAGAGCGTACCTAGCGGAGAACTGTCAGGGCGACGAGTACTTTGCCACTGAGCGATCAGTGGTGAAGTACACGGTCCCATAGGGACCAACGATCGGCCGAGCCGTACCCCCATCTGGCAACAGACGGGCATGGTGGCTCTTAGGAGTTGCGAGGAAGAAAACCTCTATAAAAAATCACCCCGAACCCCACGCTCTGACGCCTGGCAATGGGATGCATCACTGGGGGGAACTCAGTGCCTAGGGCGTCACTCACTCCCACCTACCCACCTTCCCATCCTCACATACACTCCCAACCTCTCTCCTTCCACCTCAACGTCGGCGGACATTAACCGTAAATAAAAAAAATGGCTATGGAAACTACAAAAAATAAAACTACCCATGAGGGTACCCGGACTCCGTCCGGGGAATCCCTTGCTGTGACTGGTGGTCGAATGGACACCCATTCGGCGACCAGCCATGGCGACCCCCGCCCGGGTTCATCCCGGATGGTATATGGGAGGGGTCACCACAGTCCAACAGGCCCATGGGTGTGCCTCAAAACCACCCAAAACGGCGACGCGGAAGACGTGTCGACTCGTGCTGGCTCGGAGATGGAGTCGGCCGCCGGCGTGGGTGGCGGGACCGAGGATACCCTCGGTCTCGGTATCCATGCCGATGTAGGTAGGAAGAGACCCAGGTCGAGCGAACCAGGCAAGGGCCTGTTCCGTCGGCCTGGGTCTGTGTCATCTAACAGCGAGGAGGACCTTCCTATTAAGAGGAAGATTGTGGCTACCACCGCGGGTAGAGGCCGGAAAGCCGACCTCTACAGAGCGAAAGGGAGGGTAGCAGAGCCGCTAGCGATTGTGCCCCCGCTACCAAGCGGGAAGGTCACGGAGGTGCCAGCGGCGCAGAACATCCTGGCGGCTCTTTCCCGCATTTCTGGCGCAGTAAAAGGCCAGAAAAATATTGCGGGAAAGAAGAGGGTCGTGGCAGACGCGGTAACGGGTGCCGCCAAAGCTCTGGAGGAGCTCCTGGAAAGGAGCGTCTCCAGCGAGGAGGAGAAACTCCGGGCTCGGGTTGCGAGCCTGGAGACGGAGCTTGCCGACTCCCGCAAGCAACAACAGTTGATGCGGGAGGAGATCGATCAGCTGACGCAGCTGGTCCAGGGGGCCGGGGAGGCTCGGGGTGCAAAAACGCCCGCTCCCCGTGCCCCATCTAAGGTGACGCCTACGGTGGTCCAGCTGCTGGAGGCCATCGAGCGGCGCCTCGGCATCCTCGAGAACCGGGCATACCGCCCGCCGCTGGCGGCACCCGTCGTCGCGTCATATGCCACGAAGGCTGCTGCACCCAGTGGGGCTCCTGGTCCCAAGCCGAGGGCCTCCGCCCCCTCCGCCCATAAGAAGACGGCACCTAGGGGAGGTGGCAACCCCGCCTCACCAAGCAGTACAGCCAATGCTCCCGTTGCATCCCAGAATCTCTCCAGTGAGGGGGTCTGGGAGGTGGTGGGAGCAAAGAAGAAGGCGACTAATGCCACCAAAAAGGCGGCAAAGGCCGCCAAGAAGGCGGCAAAAACCGCCGCAAAAGCGGCAAAGGCCGCCGCGGTGAAGGCGCCAAAGAGGCTTCGCGTTCCCCGTTCCTCTGCCGTCGTCATTACGGTGACGACAGAGGGCAGGGCGAGGGGCGTGGGGTATACCGAGGTCCTGAGACAGGCGAGGGCCGCGGTGGACCTTAAAGCCCTCGAAATAGAGGAAGGTCTCCGGTCCAAGATGACGCGGACCGGAGCACGTCTCCTTGAGATCTCTGGCGCCACCAGTGGCTCCAAAGCAGATGCCCTAGCGGCAAAGCTAAGGGAGTCGCTGGACACGGGTGACGTCCGCGTCACCAGACCCAACAAATGCGCGAGTCTGCGCATTTCGGGTCTGGATGACGCGGCCACGACGGAGGAGATAATCTCCGCCGTCGTGGAGGCGAGCGGCTGCCCTCGTGATCAGGTGAGGTCAAGCGAAATCCGCTTTGGCCTGTACGGTCACGGGTCGGCAGTCGTGAGCTGCCCCGTCGCGGCGGCCCAAAAAGTGGCGGACGGACGAAGCCTCCTTATCGGGGGCTTCCTGAGGGCACAGGCGCATCTCCTGCAGCCACGCGAAGCCAGGTGCTTTAGGTGCCTGGTCGTGGGGCATGTGGGAGTGCAGTGTACGGCGGAAGTCACCGTGGGAGACCGGTGCTTCCGCTGTAGTCAGCCCGGTCACGTGGCCCTTGCCTGTGACGCTCCGCCACGCTGCTTTAAATGCGTGGCGGAGGACAAGGAGGCCGACCACTGGGTGGGCAGTAAGGCCTGTACTGCCTCAAGGCCAAAGCCCCGTCCGTCCACACGGGGAGGTGAGGGTGCACTCTCGCGGCAGGGTGCGGAAATGGACGTCCATTAATGGGCACCCATGTCCGCATCCTGCAGGTGAACCTGAACCACTGCGCTGGTGCTCAGGACCTTCTGTACCAGAGCATCAGGCAGTGGTCCATTAACGTGGTGGTTGTCGCCGAGCCGTACTGGGTTCACCCGGGAAGCCCAGTGGATCTGCACGGCCTGGCGACTGTCTTTGGGGGGACCGCCGCGGACGACTCGCGCCTAGCGCTTATCGCTAGGGGCCCGGGTTGTGTCGCGGCGGAATATGAGGGGGTGGCTGTCGTGGCCGTTTACATCTCGCCAAACCTCGACCAGCATCAGTTTGAGCTATGGCTCCCTGAGCTGGACGTCGTTCTCGCTGCATGTCGGCCTCGCCCTGTCCTGATCCTGGGAGATTTCAATGCCTGGTCGCAGGCTTGGGGCTCCCGGGAAACCAGAGACAGGGGGAGGATACTTCAGGACTGGGTCGCTACACGTGGCCTAGTCATCCTGAACCGGGGGAATGTCGCAACCTGGACGCGGCGGGGGCTCAGCTCGGTCATAGACGTGTCGTTTGCGACCCCTGAGCTCGCCCGCCGTGTCCAGGGATGGCGTGTGGTGGAGGAGGAGGAGACGTCATCAGATCACCGATATATTCGGTTCGACGTCTCCCCTCCACCAAACCTGCCGCCAGCTATTGCGAATCCCCCGGGACCGCGTTGGGCACTCAATCGCCTGGATCCGGAGGCTCTCCTGGAGGCGGCCATAGTGCAGGCCTGGATCCCGATAGCGGACAGACCTGCCAATATTGATGCCGAGGTGGAGTGGCTCGGGAGAGCCATGTCGCATATCTGCGATGCGGCGATGCCCAGGGCTAGGCCCAGACCGGCGAGAAGACAGGTGTACTGGTGGACGCCGGAAATCGCGCAGTTGCGCGCGGAGTGCGTTGCCGCGCGCCGCCGGTACACCAGATTCCGCCGGAGGCGTCGCCGCCCAGACGATGCGGCAGCCCGTGAGACGGAGCTCTATGATGGGTACAAGGGGGCCAAGAGGGCCCTCCAGACGGCCATCAAGCGGTCCAAAAAGGTGGGCCGCGAGGAGCTGATGGAGACCTTGGAGCGGAACCCGTGGGGGCGTCCGTACCTTATGGTAAGGGGCAAATTACGCCCCAAGGCGCCCCCACTAACCCAGAGTCTCCAGCCGGAGCGGCTGGAGGGGGTCCTGGACTCCTTGTTCCCATCAAGAGCGGAGGAACACATTCCTCCGCGCATGGCTCCGTCTCAGGCGCCCAACGCGGAAGGCAGCGAGAACGACGTGCCCGTAGTCACAGAGGGTGAGCTAGGGGCGGCTCTACTGCGGCTTAAATCCCGCAGAAACACCGCCCCTGGACCCGACGGCATTCCGGGCCGAGCATGGGTCCTGGCTCTCGAAGAACTTGGGCCTCGACTTATAGGGCTCTTTAGCGCATGCCTCGAAAAAGGCCAGTTCCCCAAGGTCTGGAAGACAGGGAAACTGGTCTTAATCCGAAAGGCGGGGCGGCCGGCAAATTCCCCATCAGGGTACCGGCCGATCGTGTTGCTCGACGAGGTGTGCAAGCTCTTTGAGCGCATTATTGCACAACGCCTCGTCAAGCATCTCATACGCGTGGGGCCTGATCTGTCGGATAGCCAGTTTGGCTTCCGTCAGGGGCGCTCCACCGTAGACGCGATCATGCGCATTAGAGGCCTGACGGAGGAAGCAGTTTCACAGGGTGAGGTGGTGGTGGCGGTGTCTCTTGACATCGCCAACGCCTTCAACACCCTGCCCTGGAGTTGCATTAGGGAGGCGCTTATCTACCATGGAGTGCCTCCCTACCTCCGTCGAATTGTCGGGGCCTATCTCTCCGAGAGGGCCATTACTTACCCGAGTTGGCTAGGGCCGGGTCGGCGGGATGTGTCGTGCGGTGTTCCACAGGGATCGGTATTAGGGCCACTCCTGTGGAACATCGGCTACGATTGGGTGCTGCGTGGTCCGTTGCTCAGAGGGGTCACCGTAACGTGTTACGCCGATGACACCCTCGTTACGGCGCGGGGAGCAACGCACCGAGATGCAGCACTAAAGGCCACGGCAGGGGTTGCTCAAGTCGTGGGTCGGATACGGCGGCTGGGTCTCGAGGTCGCCCTTCACAAGTCCGAGGCTCTGTGCTTCCACGGACCTCGGATGGGGCCACCTGCGGGATCCAGCCTACAGGTAGGGGGCGTCAGCATCGGCATCGAGCCCTCGATGAAGTATCTGGGACTCGTGCTCGATGGCCGGTGGAACTTCGGACATCACTTCCGAAGTTTGGTCCCAAAACTGAGGGGGGCGTCAGCCGCACTCGCGCGGCTGATGCCCAATATCAGGGGACCCAACGCCCCCTGCAGGAGACTGTACCTGGGGATCGTGCGAAGTATGGCCTTATACGGGGCCCCCGTATGGGCGGAGAACCTGACGGCCAGTAATGTGGCTAGATTGCTGAGCCCACAGAGGGCGATGGCCGTCAGGGTGATAAGGGGATACCGCACGATCTCTGGTGAGGCGGCATGCCTCCTAGCCGGGACCCCTCCATGGGACCTGGAAGCGAGAGCCCTTGCGTCTCTATTTATATGGCGCAAGGAGGCGCTGGAGCGGGGCCAATGGCCTGCGTCTCGAGAAATCGAGGCCCAGCGGTCCCAGCTCTACCAGGAAACCGTGGAGACATGGAAGGTGCGACTTGAGCAACCAAAGGGGGGATTCGCCACAATTGCGGCCGTCAGACCGGTCATGGACGAGTGGCTGGAGAGGAGACACGGTGCTCTCTCCTACCGGTTGTCACAGATACTTACCGGGCATGGTAGCTTCGGTAGGTATCTGTGGCGAAGACACCGGGAAACCACGGCCGAGTGTCAGCACTGCGAGGACCGCAGCGATGACACGGCGCTCCACACGCTGGCGGAGTGCACGGCGTGGGCGCAACAGCGCCAGGTCCTCGTGGTGGGTCTGGGCGTGGGCACCCTCTCGCTCGAGACCATGGTGCGAGCCATGGTGTCCAGCGGGAGTAAGTGGGACTGCGCCGCCTCTTTCTGTGAGCAGGTCATGCTCGTGAAAGAGGCGGCGGGGCGAGAGCGGGAGAAAACTCTCCCACCCGAGTTCCGCAGTCGGCGGCTTGGGCACCGCCGACGTGTCTTCGCCGAAGACCATCGGCCTCCATGACCGGGGGCCTGAGGACGGTGAGTTGGCTGCTCACCGTCTTTACAGAAGCAGGCCCATGACGGCAGCGTGACGTGAGGGATTCACGCACGCCCCCCCCCTCCCCCCCCCAAGAAGCGGGATAACACCCGAAAACCCCCCCATAGACGCGGGATAGCACCCGAACCACCCCCGAGACGAGGCCGCAATTGTAGCCGTAGGTCTGATGGGAGTCCTGGGACATCCTTCCGAGGGCTTACCCGGGGCTCCCATCCATAGGCTTCTGGGCGTTACCGTGGGGGTTTTTAGTCGGTAGGAGTCCGGCATAACATCCATGAAGGATTTTCCCCCACGGTTAAAAAAAAAAAAAAAAAAAAAAAAAAAAGGTCAGGTAGTTACAAATATTTGAAAGGTTTTTAGGTACATAGAACTAAAGGTTGTATCTATTAATTTTTGTCTTTCTTACAAATTACAAATAAAAAGCTGCTAAATTAAATGTACCATGCATTACCCTGCATATAGCTTGGAGACGCGCCTTGACGATGAGAGTTTTCTCAAGAATGCATATGGACGTGACAAAATTCAATTTTGCATATAAGTGCGTGCTTCGACGCCGGTAGTTCGCAAGTCATCATTCACACAGTAATAAACGTGTATCTAGAAGCAATAAAATGTTACATAGTACAACATCAGTAATTTCAATATGAAAAGCATAAGAAAATGCTTTGTTTGTTAGTAAAAGGCTGTTATTGAAGATTTGTATGCGAAGTAACGTACATGAATATGTAAGCAAAATGGTTTTCTTTAATCGAATACTCGTACATAAATATGATAACTCTAAAATGTACATGTTGCGTACCGCTATGTACGCAGCATGTACATGATTTAAAGATATTGTTGGTCACCGCTAAAGCATCTCACGAAGGAATTGTATTCGTGAGTGGATATTGCAGTTAAGTGCTAACGCTGGTAGATACACTGCTAACTTACCCTGATAAGTTTTGAAAAAGAAAAGAATAATAGTATAGTTATAGTCAATCATTAATCATTTAATATTGTATATCCACCAATTGCTATATAAATTGAATAGTTACAATCAGTTACACCATTGCCATCATCCCAAAGTTTGAGTCTGTTACGAACATTTTAACTTTTCATTTCTCATCAATAAATTCTAAGTCCGATAGATTAATTGACCCAAAATCAGTAACATTCATAATTATTAAACAAACTTATGATTGAAGTTCCTATGCCTATAATATTTAGAAAAGTAAAATTACGCCTACAAGTTGCGTAACTGAAAAGATTGATTTTTTTTACATTCCCAAAGCTATTGCCAAACAGTTGTTCAATTAAAAAGATATAAAAAAGAACAAATTGAATGGCATATTTAACACTTACAGCGAAGAATGAAGTTGATGGTGATGATAAGATTATTATTGAGGTGTGGCTATGTATGGTGTGACGTGAATGGAATAAAATAGAAAGAAAAGAAAATAATAAAATAATAACCATGGTAATAAGTAGTCGCTGTCATTGTTCCTCGGTTGTCAATGGTACCATGGTAAGTGCAGTATATGATGTAAATAAAAAAAGATTGGTGGAAATTTTCTAAAGGACTGGTTAGTCGCCCACCTCTGTTGCGGTAATGCGTTTCACTGCTACGTCGGAGATCTGGGATAGATTTTGAATGATGAAGATAATTCTTATAACTATTAAAAATAGATCAAAATGCTAATGTTTTACTTAGGTATCTACATTTGAGTGAATGGGGCTCTACCAAGATATTTTTGCTTGTGGAGGCTGAAGGTCCAATGACAGTTGCTCCGGTAAAAGTCAAAATAAATTATGGCAAAGAGGATAAAGAGAACGGTAACCGTTCTCCAAATAGCAAGTCTGAGATGCAAACATAAAGGCATGTATTCCTAGATTGTATCTAGGAATACATTTTACAATGTTCAAATTGCAGATTTTTTTAGGATATTATTTACTTTGAATGGTAAGACTACTTTTTGTTTTATCTGTTAACTATTAACCATAATAGTGCATGCTAACCTGATCCCAATCACCTGCAGCATACCCGCAGAAATACGACACTAAAATAAAGTGCTACAACACGGATTACACCAACACTTAATATTCTCTTGAATAAGTATCAGTATGCATTATATCTTTGTCGAGAAAGGTGTCTAAGTAGGCGAGAAATGGATGAGAGCTGCAAGGGATCTTATCTTTATACGTCCAAATTAGGAACTTGGTTAAGCAAGATTGATTTTTTGTTCGCAGTGTTATCTAAACTAATAATAGATTTGAAGAATTGTCTTCTTTGATCGCATTAATCTCTAGAACTATGCTTGCATATCCTTTACATAAATAGATACCCGAACTTCTGAGTATGGCTGTCGAAGGCAAAACATGGCACTTGTATTTCCAATGTTAACAATAGGATTTAGTTGAAATGTGGATGGCCTCGATGCAACCGGGACCCAACTACTACTACTACACTGAAATGATGATGATCGAAATATGGAAAGGCCTTGTATGCATCCAACCAAGATAAGTACATTTGTAACAAGACATAATTTTGTTATTGCATAACCTTCACGCCCAGAGGCACAAGGTTAGTTATGATCTTCTTATTTCAATGATTTTTACACAGAGCCCTAGCTTAGACCACAGCGGGGGCCATACCTTAGTAGATAATTCATTATAATAGTTTTAAAACTAAAATGCGTGTACGGATTTCTTTAAAAATACATAAAATATTTAAGTCCTAATTCAAAGTCCTTACACATTTTCTATTCGAATCTTTATACATTAACTCTGATAGTCTGTCAGTAAATTTCATTTTTGCGTACGTATTTACGTTAATAGTCGCATAGTCACGATGTGGGTTCGTGTCGTTTAAAAGCAGCGTATTTTTAGAACGTATCCCTGTCCTCCCACCTAAGTAATCGTTGCAAGTCCAGTAATTACCTTTCTAATACTCTTACTTAGAGCAGAGTTAGCCGTGGATAATTGAACGTCGACAATTTTTCACTTTATCAATGATCAAAGTGTTTATTTTTCTTAAGTTCTTGGCATGGCAATGCTAGGCTTTACACTTTGTTTTATTTAACGATTGATATCAAGAAGATTTATGTATGGTCTAACTGCCATATTTCAATACCACTAATGAGTTGTGGGTGGAGGTCGGAAGCACGGAAATCGAAAAACAGTCAAATTCGCAGTTATACTGGAAAAAGCGCTTGTATGAAATAAAAAAGCATGAAGACATACTTTCAACTATCAAATAATTTGAGTGGGTGATTAAAACTGTATATTAGATAAATAAAAATAAGAAAACAATATAAATTATAACGAAAACGATAAAATATACCTACAGCTGTTTTACCATTCTCAATTTAATTCAATAAGCCCAGTTTAATACTTTATTTGAACTACAGGAAAGTCTCCAATCACTGCACGTACCTACACTTACAACATAAAATTGATATAGGTATATAGGATAACACCTTATTTCTCAGCTGCTCTATTAAGCGACTTCCGTTCTTGATTGAAGGTACTTTCCCTATATACCTACTATCAAGCTTATTCGTACCAAGAAAATCGTATTCCATTCCAGCCAGTTATTACTTTATTCACCCATAAACCCTACCTTTATTGCAATTTGTAATTTTTTAATTTTTATGGCAACACTTTGCAGATCACATAAAACGTGTAGTTAGCTACGTCAGTATTTAATCTCCAATGTGTTTATATGAAGGAGGTTTTCAATTACCATATAAATGACATGCGAAATTACGAGAGTAGTGGTAACCGACAACGCCTTGGAGCTGAGAAGTCCTTATCGAAGCTCTTCGCTATATCAACACAATTATTCAAGTGCAAGGCAACGACGCGAAGCACTGGGGAGTAAATTAGATTACACGTATTTACAACGTTGCCAGATGAACGTGGGTGGCAATAAATCTAGTGTTTGCTTTCTTTTTCAAAGGGTTATCGATTAGAAACATCTTCACGGTAAATAGGTGGTAGACATAATATGTCACCTTGTGGAAGTGAGCTTTATTAATGGTTGTAAAGGTAACTTTATTTTAACCAACTTCGAAAAAAGAGGAGGTTCTCAATTCGTCTGTTTACATAATATTTTATACCGTAAAGTGGGATACGTTGATCTGTTTACCAACTTTGGAACAATTTAAGATTTGCTTTCGTTCTCCCAAAAACATCAGGTAAACATGGAAAAGCGACGAAGGACAGGAATAGCATTTCCACTCTGAAGAAATTAACGATAATTATTGGTAATTTTACTATTGTTTATTATTAAAAAATCAAATTGTAAATTGTCCCAGTTACTCAATTGCACAAAGTAACCATAGTTTACGGTACTGACTTTTTCGGTTTTCAATGTCATTTGAATATTTTAAGGAATAACTATCCCGAATAAACTTTAGACGAGACGGAAATCAAATTGTATACATTCGAAGCGGCATTGTAACAAACGACATGTCTATTTGTAAACGTTTGCCTGCGTTTTAGGATTTATCTATCTTTTTTAAGAAACTAGCTAGCATTCACTTCAAATATTGATCTCGTGGGTCACAGGACCTAGTCCATGAATAATAAGCCAGCCTCTCTCTGTGCCAATTTCATTCAAATACCTTTAGCCCTTCTGATGTATTAAGAAAGTGTAAACATCCATTCATGCACATATCTACCCATCTAAACATTTATAATCTTCTTCTATAGCATTTATAATCGTAGTGAGATTATTGTCAGTTCTATGTAACTGTTTCAAAGGCGATAAATAAATAAATAGTGCTATTAAAATAATCGTAGTCAAGGCAACGTCCACTCGATTAAGAAAATGCCGATTGAACACCCAACAATCAGAAAACTAATTTATATCCGTGTTCACTGATAGTCTTTGAGTGTTTAAGTGCTAAATGCTTGTCGATATTAGTCTTTAGTTCCTTAGACTGAACGGATTTATTATTCTTTAACACTTTAAATAATAACAAATGCGTTCAGTCTAAAAAATAGGAAAATTATCACTATAATTTCCCTATTTTTTCTTATGACAAGGAAACACAAAGCCGTCAACCTATAATCTTCGTGATCCTGTCAATATAGATGATATTGACATTACTCGATAAAGAGCAAGATGTCAGATTGCGATATTTATTGACTGTCTAATCCCTGCCTATAAGTTTAAAATAAATCTGTCTTTATTATCAGTTCAGACAGTAATAGATACCATGACAGTCCCTATCATACTCTGGCTAACTACCTTTACCCTTAAATCTGATATGGTACTAATCTTGTGTAACATAATACATGTCAAAATATAAATAAAACAGTGTTTATATAGGTAGGTATTATAAGTCGGAACATAGGTATACCTATATCTAGTATACCTACTCCTACGTAATTTTATACCATGGAATGCAAAAGTTTAAAAGTCCCTATTAGCTCAACCACTGTAAAATTAGCATTAATCAGATTTCTTTTTAACTTACATTGTTTCCGTAAGACGAAGAGAGAAGGAAATTGTCTTTTTCTAAAGCTCTCTTTTTAGCATAGGCTAAACTCGTCACCATCATGATTATTTCTTTAGGGTTGGCTAGATTTACAAAATGATCATCAAGAAGTTTTTAAAAGTTTTGGAACTATTTTTCAACCTGCCTACAAATATAATTTTAAAATTAAAACTCATGAAGAAAGGAATACAAAAAAACATATCCTAATACCGAAAAAGCGTCCCATCAGCAACCCTAACGAAGGATGCCTGGTGGATGAACTTGCGTTGATGGTGGCGTGCGGTGACGGGTGAAGTGAAGGCCGCGCGGAGGTCGGTCGTCGACCGCTCGTGCTATTTATACGTCGACTGCCAGCACTAGCCGTCCGTCGTCGTTCATCCGTCGATCGCACCGTCTGCGGTTCACAGAGCAAATGAGGCGTGTTCGCTGAATGTAGATTCCATATTTAAAAATATTAAAAAAAAACTGATGCACTGAGCTTACTTTTAAAAGAGGTGGTTCCAATCATCATCTTGCCTTTTTGGGAGGCATAATCTTATGTGCGTCATTATGTAAATATTATGCATGAGGTATTGAATGTCTTTTAAGTTGATTGATTATACCTTTCTTGCTAATTATTCAATTCTTTAGCTTGCAACATTGTTTTGCTGCTTTCTCACTTTTTTACACTATGAAGATATAAGACATAAAGTTCTGCCTACTCAATAAATGAAGGATTGTAATCCTCCAGCAAGTGGCAGGCATTGCTACTTGTAGAAATAAAGACAGAGTGTAAAGAGATAATGTGGAGAGAGAAGGGTAGCACAATTATTTTTATTCTTATCAGCCTAACAAAAAATATCATAATACCAAAAGCACCTACCTAATCTCACCTAGAAATCAGGATAACACTACGAGCGAGGCTCTGGCACACGATTTTTTCTCAGTTTTTGCAGGCGACTCCGAATAGTCAACATACCAATAAAAATAATAACTAGTCCTCGGACTGCGTAAACTTTGAATGTAACTGCGAAATTACTATGAGGATAATGATAGAATTTATCGAAACGGCAATATTCTCGTAGATTTTTTACTCACAGTTAAAAGTGCTATCTACTACAATTAAGAAGTGCTACTATCTTCATCCACGCATTCATTTCTTATGAGGGTATTCTTTTTATTGCAGCCAACTAATACGATTGAAGTCATTATTACAATATTAGTTACTCAAGTTGTCAATCAAAAATTGTAATAGTGTGAGTGAAAGGTCATAATCTGTCATTGACACTATTATAACAGTTAGATAACTATGTGTAACTACATAACATACATATATAACATAAACTCACGCCTGTATTCCCCGAAGGGGTAGGCAGAGGTGCTAGCACCCACATTTCGCCAGTTTATGTTTAGGTCCCAATGTAATAGGTGGCGAGCCTATTGCCATTAACCGGGCACTTATAAACCTGCGATAAATACACACATAACTTCGAAAAGCATCGAAAAGTCATTGGTGTGTGCCATGGTAAACCTGGGATTGAACCCGAGACCTCTTCTCAGCAGTCCATTACCCATACCACTAGGCTACCGCAGATGCAGATGTGTAACTATTACAATAAATAAATGAAAGAAATAGAACGTAACAAGTAGCAACTAAAGGAATAATTAAATTCTCTTTTAACGTCAGTTTTGTAGCATCATTATCATTACAGTTCTAGTCCCAGTTACATTCAAAGCTTGGGATTTGACTTTAAAACTCTTTTAATCTTTCTCTTGATTTGACTTGGACCAGAAGAAGAAATTTTGCACCAGAGTCTGGTCCGACTAACATCAGGAGTACCAGTTTAAAGGTTTGATTTAGTCATCTCGATGTGTTTCCTACATTCAGGTGTGTTAGGGACTTAGGTCTATCTTTACAAATCGAATGCATAGGAAAAAAAATACCTTCTTGGATGGGACTCGAACCCGCGATCTTTCCCTTACAAGGGGAACGCCTTGACCAACTAGGCTACCGAGATACGCCCGATGTGATTCAAATTTCTCTTTTATTTTTATCCGTCTTTAAGGCGACGACGGTGCAGTCATCCACCGATCAATTTTCCCTATGTATTCGATTTAGGTCTCATTTCAAGTAGTTACGACTGCATTACAACTAAACCCAGTTATTACTGATGAGTAAAACTTTTACTTAACATTTTTCTTAAGTAATCTGATACGAATATTACTCTATGCACCGGCTATGAATGAAAAGTGAACGTTTTGTCCTGATGTGAGGAAGGATGTCTAAAGTAAGGCGCCAGCTCCGCCGGTAGCCTGTAATCGTGAATCATCGCTCGTTAAATATAATTTGCACCCTTTTTCTTGTTTTATACTGGCAATAAGTTTTCGAGAAAAGATCTGATAGTACTGATATGCAGTTTTTATACGTACTGGCGACGAGTTTTTTTTATAAAGTAGATATTCGTCAAATCAATGGACTATTTTTCTTGCTTAACACTTGAAACTTCATGAATAGTTTAAAGACAGAAGAGGAATCACCCTTTGCGAGCTTCCTGTTCTCATAATACTTTTAGCTTGATCATGACATGATATTTTGTTTAGAGTAATTTAAAAATGATTTTATTAATTACTCTAGCTTTTGCCCGGGACTCCGCCCGGGTGGATGTCGGATATCGCGACCAAACATGTCCTTTCTCATGGTCTAATCTACCCCTATACCAAATTTCATCAAAATCGGTTCCGTGGTTTAGGCGTGAAAGCGTAACATACAGACAGACAGAGTGAGTTTCGCATTTATAATATTAGTTTGGATTAATTCATTAAAATATTCAATGATATTCTACAACAGTATCTTATTTTTTGTTTTAACAATTCATGAACAAACAGTTTTAACTACTCTCTAAAGTACAGGATAGATTAGTACTAGCTCTAAAAGTACCAAACAGTCCGCCCCCGCGCCGTGCGATGAGCGAACGCTGTATTAAGGAATACGTACCGCTTTTACCATGAGGATTGTGGTACAATTAATTACTAATTAATTAACTATACAACTGACATTTACAGTATCGTATTCGTAAATACTGAGGCTTGTGAAAACCAAGAACTTTTTATAATTAACTCGTTCTCGCGGTTCAGAGATGTGAATCTTAGTCGTAATGAAAACGATGTAAAGGTTCACTTTCTCTGCCGGGTAAGTGTAAACAACATGTGTAATGTATATATGGCGCCACTTTAATAGTTTGATATACAGTATGATAAGAAACCATTGAGGCCTTATACAGGACTAGCTTTTGCCCGCAGCACCACCCGCGTGGATGTCGGTTATCTCGACCAAATATAGCCTTTGTCCTTTCTCAAGGTCTAATCTACCCCTATACCAAATTTCATCAAAATCGGTTCAGTGGTTTAGGCGTGCAAGTGTAACATACAGACAGACAGACAGACAGACAGACAGACAGACAGACAGACAGACAGACAGACAGACAGACAGAGTGTTACTTTCGCATTTATAATATTAGTATGGAAGTATGGATATAATGACCAGGATTTAAATCGATGTACGAGACCTTCGGGGCTAAGGTGTTGGGTATACGCAATAATTAGCAGACGAAACTCAAGCGCAGGCTTTTCTCATAAGGAAGGGAAGTCAGATTGACGAAGTCAGACGAACAGAGTCAAATTCTGTTTAAGTCAGACGTAAATAAAACTATCTCCTAAGTATGAAAATAACTGGGACGGGTACTAAAGAAAATAGCATAAATGTACCCGGCTATTTGCCTAATTTTGAATATTGGAGAATATTAACCTGGAGTACGGAATCAGTATTCCATGCAAATGGAATTACTGTTGGCTATAATAAAACAATGTTTTCAGAATGACCTTCACAAAAATATATATGTTTTAATTAAACCGTTCCTTACCATTTTATCCATTGCTAGGATATGCAATTATCTTTTTATTAGGGGCGGGAACATAACAGGATAATTACCATACATTCCTTTTTAATAATCGTTTGTCTTACGTTAACTAGTCGTAAAAATGCCCTGTCAAGCAGTAATTGGTGTTGATCAATTTAAGATATAGATTACAAAGGTATTATTTTTAAATCCTTGTTTATTTAATAAAAGTTGTAAATGTACCACAGTCATTTCTGTGAGTAAATGTTGTGAGGAGGAGTTAACCAATTTAATTGGTTTCAACGATGGTAATTGGAGTTTAAACGGCTTGAGAATGTTTTAGCATTCATACAATGTTTCTTAATAGGTATAATAAAAGAAAACTTGTAGTTTGTAATGTTTAAAATGCTTTCAAGTTTGTGCAAAGTTCCCAGTAATGTCGTATATTTCATAGATAAGGACTGGTAAGTATCTAAAAACAATGTGGATAGTAAACTCACGATTCAATTAACGAATTTACAAACGGCTCGTTAAAAATCTAAATACAAAATACAATGTAAACGACACAGTAATTTCACACTCATTTTCTTAGAAAAATAATTACACACTTAAAAATTGACTGTGGGTGGAAACATGATTTTCATTGTCGGTGAAATTAGAACGGAACTAGACCGCGCCTCGGGTAAGTGCTGTTATCGATGCTTTAGAATCACTCGACTCATTGTAATGACTCAGAAAATGATCCGATTGCACTACAATAATAATATTATTGTGGCCAATGAATAACAATTGTGCACCACCAAGGCGATTTCGAATACGATACCTGTTGCGCAACTGTAATAACAGCAAACAGGGAATAATAACACAGATTTGACCATCGTGACGTGTTAAAACTACCTATATTTTTCATAAACTTATTACTGTAGTGTAGCATTATTGGGTTGGGATCGTGTAATCATTTTATATTCAATATAGGATTTAACTGCGTGTGGTAAAAGACCGTATTCCCTAACTGTTATTTATTGGAATTGCTATGTTTACAACGCAAGTCGAAGTGATGCTTTATCAAAAATCATTGAATGGGACATTTAGGCGAGTGCACGTAGGTAAGCTCGTAACCATAGCCTAACGGGTTCTATACGTAAAAATGCACATTGCTGCAGGTCTTTGGCTGTACAAATCCCGCTATTAAAACAGTCAATAGAACATTAAACGATTTCAAGGTTCGTGGAAATACTTGCAGGCTATAAAGAGTAATGACACTTAAGTACATTTATATACCACGTCAAAGAACTAAAATGTTCTCTCGCATACGAGGTTTCTTCTTTTTGGACTTCGCGTGCTTAACTTGGCAGTAGCATCAATGCAAAGTAGGGAGGTGAAAGACAGGGATCACCATTACAAGTTCAATATAATCTGGCATAAAGAGCCTCTTCTGTACTTCACCCTTTACACTTTCTTACCATCTAATTGAATAGGGTTCAATAAATTGGCAGACTGAATATAAAGAAATAAGTAAGGAAAATGTTTATAACACACAGCACTACTCATAACGTTATTTTCAGTAACTACCTTTTTGGGGCGAGATTGTAGTGCCCAATCGGGCACTATTAGATTTGCTATATGTTTACTGTCAGATTGACGACTCCTCAGGGCGGTGCGTTCTTGTACCCTACTCCTTCAGAAACCACATAGCATAATCAACAAAATTAAACTGCAGCCGCGACTTTTTACTTTTTACGCATAAAAACTTTAAGCGTCAAATAAAAATCCATCAACTGCACTACGAATATGCGACTATTAAAATAGCAGATGTGTTTGTTAATCACTACATTATCCTTTTTATTGTTTCACGTCATGTGCGAAGTCTATCATCATGAATAGATGCACTTTTTCTCCATGTGTTAAGAGAAAAATACAAAAAAAAATGCTCGTCTGGATTAGGCAACCCAGAATTCTAGTCAAGTATAGAGATATCCGGAAATTTCACTTCACATCTTATGGCGACGTCTCGTCTAGTTTCCTTATTGTCGGCAAAACGTAAAAATAAAACCTTAGATCGTTAAGTCACGTGCTACGCAGCCATTACATCAATTTGGTCCAATACTTTGACTTAAATGATGCCGACTCTCACTCTCACTGGAGATTTGAACCGCGACGAACAGCGAAATTTAATGCGCTCGATGTAACAACACAAAAAATGCCAATTCATTTTACATTAGTGCGAAATTAGACGTGTCTTGTTTGCATACCGTTTTGTTCGCAAAGATAATGTATGTTTAGTTTTGAAATTTTTTCTGGTTTATTTATTTTTCTCCGACACGGGTGAAGTCTTTCTTAGGTCTGCTAAACAGGGCATGCAATTTAGCGCTTGATGCGCTTTTGGAATCACGTCATAATTATTCCCTACAGTTATAGAGTGATTCTGATGCATTTTGAAAGAGTGCTATTCAAATTAGTGCCCTCAATGGAATACCTTTGCAAAACTTGAACTAGGATTTACTTATGCTGAAAAATATTCAATAACCAAAGTTCTCCTCTACTTCATTACCTACTACAAAAGAAACAATGAATGAAAATAAGCGTTTAACACACAATAATTTCTACTTGTCGTATAATCGTGACAGCTTGTCATACAAGACTGAGCAAGTTTTGTTCCATTACTATTAATAGATTAATAATACTCACTCGTTTCCCGCACTAGCTAATATGGCCTCTAATTATTTTTTTACTGGCAATGTAATGGCAAACCGGTGAGTGTAAACACTACGAGTACGGTATCAATGTTATTTTTATCATTACTTACTCCTTTATAAGGAACCTATAGGGCCAATCCCAGACTCTGTGAAAGGGAGAATTTGTATTGTAATTAGGTTTATTTAGATCCATTTAATTGCTTTTAATTGCTGGCGGTACCCTGTAAACTTTTCAACTCCACGTTTTTATAGTACCTATGGCGTCGGTCTTTTATTCGGTCGGATTTTCCATTTCACTAATGACAGTAATCACAATATAGTCGAAACATTTTACTCAATGAATTACTTGGATTATAACGAGATAACCAAAAGTTCACCTTGGAGACGAATTAAGTTTAATGAGCTATAACTACACCACGTTAACAGGTTTTACACAATTAATTTTATTCAGTACCTAGCTTCAAATTTAGCTTAGCGAGAGAGCTTAACAAAATTATGATGTTTAGGAATTAGGAGTTTAATTAAATCGATTTCTACAGAAACAACCAAAATAACTTCGTAGAAATGCAAGCGTCGGTAGCTTAGTGGTTAAGGAGTCGGCCTCACGATCGAGAGGTCCCGGGTTCGATCCTGGCCATTACACTACTGACGTGAACCCACTCCTAGCACAAGCAATTTAGCTTAGTTGGAGGGGTTAGAGGGAATATTACTAACTTTGGTTCAAATATTGTTTAAAAAAAATGTTGTTCTTATTCGCATCACGTCATATTGATCTATTAGATCGTTATATTAGAAGTACAGTTAATTATCCAGTTATTTGTTTCGAATACAACCTTTGCAATACTATCCAACTAGTTGAAACAACCCAGCTGCGGTTACATATCAGTTGCAATTCCGATAACAAGTTTGTGGTTTCTGAAACTTGTTATGCCCAGGATCTTGTGACCCTAAGAAAATATGTAAGGACCAATTTTCTAAAATTGATGGCAGCATTTTTCGGAGCTGTAGTTACGTAGTCTCAAGTAAAAAAACCAATAAATATTTTTATAATCGTTTCGCTTTTGAAGTTCGTAAATATCACTTTATTTTTTAATGAATAATTAAATTTATTTTTCAATAAAATATCCGATGATGGTTTAGTGCTAAGCAATTTTAACTTTATTTCGAAGAAAAACGTTTCATGTTTTATCAAGTGCGGGGTTAACCAGTTTCACTAATAAATCTTTATAAGTGTCAAATTAAAATGTCTAATAAACATTAATCTTTGGAACGTTCAATCTTTTCTTTGAAAAATAATGATCATAACTTGTGAAAAACAGAACACTTAAAATATGAATTTATGTGTATGATATAAACATAATTGGGTACTTGATATAATTGCTTGCTAAAGCAATAAATTTATAGAATTTCAATGCATGAGTTTATTCTGCTAAATTACAGAAATTATGTAGACCCAGGCAATTAATTGTGCTTTCATCTAATCTTAAATGACAACATAATCAACAAAAATATACATAATCTTGAAGATTAATTTAAAGATTAACAAGTACTTAAACATAACTTAGAATTACTTTGGCAACAACCAGCAGGTTGCTTTGATTTATTGTTCCGTTATTTTGCATGCAACCAAGCCCTTTCTTGTTGGGATAGGAAGAAATCACATATTTTCACTTGCCACGATCCTCTAGAATACACTTTTGCTTCTTTTGATTTAGAAAAAGGTCTTAATAGACTGACATACATTTTTTTGGTTTATAGGTAAATAAATATTTAAAACTAGCCTTTGCCAGCGACTTCGTCCGCATTAAGTTCGGAATAGAAAGGTATAGAACACACTACACCTGTTCCAGCGACCCATATACGAGTAAAGTTCCTAAAACTTTCTTTGAACCTAGTACTTCATGCAAATGTAACAATGTCACAGAAATACTGATCCCGTGACCACGACCCTCAGGAACCTATACCCGGGATAAAATAAACGTAGAACGGGATGAAAAGAGTCCCATGTCCGTCTCCTGGTTCTAAGCTGCATTCCCACCAATTTTAGACAAATCGGTATAGCCGTTCTTGAGTTATAAATAGTGTAATAACACGACTTTCTTTTATATGTATAGATTTTTGGACTATTCACTTTACTTGTACTATTTTGTTTCTTCCCAAATATCTTAATTCTAGCTCCACAGGTTTTCATGCCCTTTGTATTTGATTAAATTCGCTACATAAATTACATTTGCATAAAACTGAACCCATTAACACCTAACTACACTGTTAGAAACCTATCGCATTAGAAATTGTAAATGTGTGGTTTCACCCACCGACCCGAGTGAGCTGTACAACTGATTAATATAATGCGGCACTTGATACAGATACTATCGATATATACCTACATACATTATATCGATTGAATAACTCGATGATTGGTGTCGGCTACCATCGATAGTTTGTCGGAGCTAATAAATTAGTTTATAATGGAGAAAGGTCGGCCGTATTACTCTTTAAGTACTCATATCCGTGAACATGTGGGAATGTAACCTGAGCTCCGGTAATTGGCCGCAGATTTACTCTTGCTTTGGGAGACACGAAATCATACGTAACTGTTGAAAGTTACATAAGTTTCGCTGCATTTTACTTTCAATAGACATGAACAATAATCCTACTAATATTTAAACGCGAATCTTTGTAAATACGGATGGATGGATGTTTGTTAATCTTTCACGTCTAAACGGCTGGAGCGATTTTAATAAAATTTGGCAAGGTGTTAGCTGACACCGTGGATTAATCATAGGCTATTTTTGGGCACGATAACTGATATCCACGCGGGTGAAGCCGCGGGCAAAATCTAGCAATAATTAATATTAGAAAGATCTTTGTGACCGAAGTTAACTTCACTTCCAAGCTGAGTGCACAGGCTCCGTATTGGAGTTAAGTAGTCAGACTAACTTCCAAAATCTAAACGAACCTAATTAAATAAGGTGAGGGGGAATGCAATCGCGATCGGACTTCGGAAGAAGTAGATTGATTTTAAAAACATTTCTCCCCTCTCTCTATCTTCTTTCTCATTAATCTGCACCTTATAACCTTCACGAAGAACTGAGCCATGAAATGCCAAAAAGTTTTTTTGTTCAAGTAGTTACCAAAAATTTGTGCGTTTAAAAGCAAAACAAACTACTTAATTCTTACTATAGGAGAAGCGATGTCGAACACTTTGTTAGTTTTACTTTGATGAACTAAATCTACATTGAATGATCGTTCTGCGTACGAACGTCAGATATAAATCTTATCTGTGTTCCGCCCCGGGGGGCCCACGATAGCTGAATCATTGTGCTATCTATTATAATAAAGTGCTACTGTGCAAATCATGAATGTTCACTGTATTTTGACGTTTGTCGCTGTAATAAAATACGAGTGTCAAGATTTCTATGTTCGTTCGTTTGTTTTGTAGACAGAATTCAATGCACTATTCATGATTAACAACTGCATTGCACTAAACTGTACTTTTGGGTTCTATAGTCACTTATTTTTGTAGAACTATTCTGTAGTTCATCTCCTCTTCTGTCTTTGTAATTATTTCTTCCGGATAGGTTATCTTGGAAGCGCTTTACAGTAGATAATTAAAGTTATAATGCATAACATAGGTGCAAAAAAAATAAACCCACATCTAAATCCTGCGTGGATTAACTGAACTTTGCGAAGACAGATAATAAAACAATGTAAAACAGTAGATACTTCCGTGTACAAAGATCTTCATATAATGAGTCTTGTCTTCACATTAGTAATCAGATGATTAGATACATTATTAACTCAACTAGCTATTCAACAGTACAGTCTGTGCATGGCAGAAAAAAGTGAGGCGCATTTAATTAAAAATACAATTGCAATGAAGTCAATTATACTTACCATAAATACTCTTTTCAAACAAAAACTAACACTAATGAGCTAGGTGTATGATTGTAAATACAGATAGCTATGGTAATATGCCGTGATGACTTAATTAATTAGGCAATAAATATCTTCGCGAATGCAACTGAACTAGATATAACATTTTCATCAGTGTAAGGTGAAAAACCTTCTAAAACCTTTTCAGTGATTGATAAATTGAGTAATAAACTAATAATATTGATATGCGAACTGAACAGACTGACGTTGAAAACCGCCCCGAGGAGGGCCAGAACGTAAAGGATGGCCCTGGATCAACCGGGGTGCGAGGGAAATGTCGAAGACAACCTCACCTCTGGCATAGCACCACGACCCTCAGTCGGCTTGCAGTTTTAGTCAGTTCAAGTCCAACATAACCTCTCCTTCCGGCTCCGGCGGGGGAGGTATCGGTGGGGTTTTCTGCACGAAAAAAAAACCATTCAAAATCACGCAGATAGAAGTTAGTTTACGTCTTGCGTGTGTATTTTTGACACAGTGTGTGCTTGTTTCGTGCAATTTAATAATAAGCTAATTTTGTGCACAAAATCAAACTTTGAAAGTCGTGCGGGTCTGCATACGTGACACACATTAGGTGGTAGAGGTGGTTAATATATGATAGCTTTGTGCGATCAGTACATACTAAAGTAAGTAATAATAACAAAATTTAAATTAAATAAACTGTTATGTGAAGCGACACTGTGCGCTTGTTGCTTTTGCAGAACAAATATTACGCTTAATAGTGCAAGGCTACGGTTTCGCCCATACAATTACATTATAGATTCATAACTCAGCTGACAGTGTACTTACGCATAAGTATGAATTTAAATAAATGATTTATACAGCAAGTGTTTTCATGTAGACCATGACATTACACAATGAAAAAGTGCTTGTAAAAATCATGAACACATTTTTATTGAGCTTACATCGATACACTGAGCGATAATGTCACTGGTGTGACTTGTAGACACGTAGCAGTACATACATGATACATGGATGAAGTGGATAAAAATTATGTTATGTCGCTGACAGTAAATTACATTATCGCTTGTAGCAATTTTTGCCGCTTGCAACCGGGAGTTTGCACTCAACATACCTAACCATTTTAAGAATTAAAAAATCAATTCGTATTTTTAACTCAATTACCCAATCTTCATGCTCCCAGGTAAACCGATATTTAATACTGTGAATTGTGACTTCCATTTCACTATTTATACTTCCTTTTTACAATTCAGTATTTTTTCTGGCCTTTTTTATCTCCTGTCTGTATTCTGTAGTTGATGATCCAAATTTTTGATTGACATTACTAATAAAACAAACAGATATAACAATTCTGCAAATATTGTCTTTGACAACACAAACCGATGTTTAAACGACACATAACGAGTATAATATCTAAACATTTACATAGACATCAAATATTATGGCAGGCAAGTTATATTAACCTCTAAGATTACAATGTATTGAAACAGCATATAAACAAAAAGTCCCGTGATTATAGTTTATAGGTCACCCCTTAGGCAAGTCTGTCGATAAATCTTGTTCATTACCTAAGCTTGCGTGCAGGGGCCGTGTTAACATCGGTTTAGGTCCAACAACATGACGAAAACGAAGGCGTACTCGATTTAAATGTAAATACTGCAATTAGAGGCTCCTTACACGCCTTCAAAGGTAAGCAGGCTGAGACTGCGTTACTAGATTACATAGATATCGGTGAAAACTGACTTAGTAGGTACTTTCCAAAGCTGCCGTGCTGTGGGTTAGTTTCAGTTCGAATTTTGAATCTTTGTGAAGTTAACGGAACACAAATATGTTGGGCCCAATGCAGTAGTTTTACTGGTACCCCGTTGGACCAATTACTAATAAAAGGAAGAATGGATGGAATGCTCATTGAGGAAATGGTGAGAAAGCGAGCGACTGAGGAGATGACATCTGACAGAAATTTATAGAGGAGAATGTCATGTTGCCCTGCCCTGACCTCAAATAAATGAACAATAAAAAAAAGTTTATCGATGAAGATATATGATGTGTGATAAGATGTGTATAATAAAACCATGCTTCATTATACCCACATGACGAATAATTTTCTCACCTACTAACTGTTTGACTAATTAATATTGATTGAAGCTAATGTCAAGACCATAAACCAGTTAAGGATGAACAATGTACACGAAAATCATATCTAACCGAATGATTTTCAAAATATACAAGCTCTAATGTAATACCAGTTTGTTGAGTGGCCAATCGTGTTGCAAATTATTTGCTAAATTTTTTGAGAGCATAAGACAGAGTTCTGTAGACAGAGCGGGGATCATCATCGACTTTTGATTCTGACTTAGAAGTCGCCAGTCGGATACGCTTTACACCACACAGTTTTCACAATGACCACAGTGACGTTATTTGTGCTTGCTGACGTAACGCAAATCTAAAAAAAAGAAAACACACAACATCACCACAGATAAAAAAGTATATTCCAGTATGTGGCATTAGCAGCCAGCAAAACGTAATCTCCATTGCCCGCGCCAATACCAATTCCTGCAGTACTATTGTATCCATACCGGCGACCACTAATGGGCACCGGGTTTCCTATAAGATTTATCCCTATCTTATCGGAATAGATTGCCTTCGGTTATAGATTAGTTCCAGGATATCTAGAGCTTTTGATTTGCCCTATCTCCTGTATATTGTTAAACACCATTTCCTATTTAGACTGTGAATTCCGGTTGCTACACTGATTGAATATCTGAACTTACAAGATAGAAAATTGACTAAGCTTTAAAGGTTATTTAAACCGTTACTCTGTGGAATGTATTGTTTAATAATATAGAATCTGATCGCGAATACAATGTTCTTATTTGCAGTAAGTCATTTTATACGTATGGTCTGCATAGAAATCACGATTGAAGTTAAGCTTTTATTAATTAAATAGCTGTGCTATGATTTCATGCACCGTACTTACTTAGAAAAAAGAGCAGCTAGAAGCGGACGTTGAGGGTCCGCTTCTAGCTGCTCTTTTTTCTTATCCATCTGTTCCTAAAGTTCAGTATTATGTTATATAGCCCTCCTCCAAGAACTAGGCTATCAAACGCAAAAGCCTTTCGAAAGCCTAGTTCTTGGAGAAGGCACGCGTTAATTTTTAGAACTACACTTGCGATTTGAGTTAATATTTTTATACCAACTCAAATCGCAAGTGTTATTTTTTTATACCACTTAGGTGGTAGACAAGCACACGGCCCACCTGATGGAAAGTGGTTACCGCGGCCTATGGACGTATGCAACACCAGGGGCGTTACACTCGCGCTGCCTACCCTTCTTTTCTTTTTACTTACTTACAAATTAACGCGTTTGTACTCTCTCTTTAGCACCAAACAGAAATTCTTTTGATATTTAGATAGAAGATAGTTATATTAGCGTCGCTTTTCGTGACCATGGGTCTATCTTCTTAGAACAGAAGATAATCTTAGGCATGCATAGTGGTAATATTGTCTTTTAGGGATCTTGCTAACTTGCCACAATAGGTTCGCGATGCGGAGAAATTCTATGATACGTTTTAAGTTGTTTAGCTTTTAGATTACCTGTTAATATATTGTTTTCTATGTACAATAAGAAATAAGAATAACGACCTATCTATTAACCTAAATATAAATTAATCTTACAACTGCGTAACAAAAACATGATTTAAAATTTATACCCGCTTTCAATCTTTTGAATAATAATTTGAAGGAGAGATACACAATTAAAAACAATATACATACTACGAGTACTTTTAAGAAGTTAATCGTAAAAGTTCGTATTTAATTGGTTCAACTTAACGAAAAACATTTTCCGGATTTTATGTTTGAATTTTAAATTTAGTACAAAACATCAGTCTGTCTTGATCATTATCAGTTGGCTGGTTCTGATCTTAAATCATAACTTTTTTTTTTTCGATTTTCTAAACTCATTTTCCTGATTATATTGATTGATATTGATATAAGTAAATATTTAAATTTCGAATTTTGAATAATTCGATTTGACTTAGTATTCAGTTTAATACAATCTTGAATCAATTGTATTCATACAGTATTGTACGGACCTTCATAGACGACAGTCGTAATGCAAAAAAAATCATCTTATTTTGAACATCAATATCATCTATAGTTGCGATTCATTTGTTTATATCATAATAAATGTGTGTGTTAGTGAGATATATGTGAGTCTGAACACAACTAAGTTTATATTTATTTATTCATTATTTTATTTCTTTATTTGTACAATCAAACAATATTTTTTTTATTAAAGGCGCTTATTGTGGATGTTAATAGGATTCTTTATTTTTATACCTGACAAGATTTTTTCTATGAACTTAATATAGACATCATGATCCATAGGAGGCTTTTACACAATCAATAAATTCTGTGATCCAGTATCGTGATACAAAAGTAAAGACAGGAATCGTGCTTAGTACACATCAATATTGTAACAATATTTTTAATAACGTCGTTATATTGACATGATCGCAGTATATTTTGTTTTGACTGATTTACCCTATTAATACAAATGTATATAAATGTATATAATGCAAATGTATATGTGGGTGCTAGTACCTCTGCCTAACCCTTCCGGGAATACAGGCGTGAGTTTATGTTATGTTATGTTATGTTATAAATGCGCAAATAATAAATATGTTAATGTTAGGGGAACCCGTTAATGTACACATTAATTAGGTAATCTGCAGATTTTTTTCCACAATATTAAACACAACGCTATCTAGACCCATGGTAAGTTTAACTAGCTGGTGTTATGGAATCAAGAATGTGGATAAGCATACATATTTTACTTAGAAACGCCCAGACCAATGCAAATATCCATATTTATGCATACAAATATTTACATTGAGCGGGGATCGAAACCGCGCCTCCTGCGTAGCAGTCGCATTCACTACCGGCACGCCAGAGAGGCTGTTACCTGATACGATCAGTTAAAGTGCAAAATACCTACGTAATCTGCACTCTAACTGATTTTCGCATATTAACGGTAAAATATACACAACGACACCCTATCTAGATCCAAATTAAGCATAGCTTAACTAGCTAGTGTTAAAGGTTCTAGAAATAAAAATATTGCCATGAAACAAAATAGAAAGTATCTTGTAACTTTCAGCATCTATAGCCAGGTATAAATAAATACAGATCTATAAAACAATATCGTTATAATTTGACGTGTGCTTAGCCTAACGAGCTCAAACGGAAGCCGGTTATAAATATCAATTACCCTGCGCTTACACACCGCGGTACTAAATGCAAGTGCCTATAATTATATGCGTGTGAGCATTAAGTACTAAAACCTAGAAATATGGATACCATGGGAAATTATTGTGCTACAAATGAATAAAAACGTCAGTATAAGTTTGATTCACGCCTATGTTCAGCAGTGGGCCAAATTGATTGAGTGATTAATAAGCGAGTGCTTACATTTTGTAGCCACAAAACTGTACCCATAAGCTAAAAGAATAATAATTATTCCATCTTCTACCTTCTGCAAAATTTCAAGTCTACCCTGACGTATTGCAGCTACTCAATTGTTTATGATGTTCATCTTTACGCACCGTCAGCAAATCAAGTAATACTAAGCTTGATGACGATCGACGTCTAAGTATTGATGAATTTGAACAAAAAAAAATGTTTTTAGAAGTCTTGTCTGTTTGCATGTGATGAACGTGTTTATACGTTACGTACTGAATCCATATTTATGCGATTTTTCTATTAGAATAGAATTAGACCTTTAATTAAATTTTTAAAAAAATCCGAACATTTAGTTGAAATTGGAAGTAGGTTATTGATATTTCAGTCGTAAAAGAGTGCGAGTGATTGCAATATTTGATAGAAAAATCAATGTTTTGTGATGTGATTATGGCATCCTTTTGGACATTTTTTCTTTTAGACAATTTTTTTCCTGAATATTTTTTAGTCACTTAAATTACCCACCTAATAGATCTCAGCACATAAAACCATTAGTTATTGTCTCTAAGAGTTCAATACTAGGTTTAAACAGTCGATTTAAGATTACTCCATTGTGATAAAACTAGTTTAATAACTTTTACTTATTTGAGTGCATAATAGACTGATATCAGTTATTTAAAACGGTTCCTTTCAAAACATAATATCTTGTTTATCATTAAATCGTATAAGGTAATAATTGAATAACTGTTTCTATTCATACATCACACTTAGGTGAGACGGTTGACCTATGCGCCTGTGAATATCAATAATAATACAATAGATATTGATAACTATCCATGTAACTAGTTATAATTTGTAACCTGTTATTCATTTGAAAAGAATAATGTAATATATAATAAACTTTTTGCAGGTGATCTGGAGATATCGCACGGCAGAAAAATCGAATACATCAGTCTCCCGGCTCCCCTTAGTCAAATATAAAAGGTATTCTTTTAATTAATTATTAAATTACATTAGGACGTATTTAAGCATATTATCAATTGAATGTATGTTTTAAAGAATATACTGTAATATCATTAATATCAACTGGGAAATTTGCAAGTAGAGGCTCATTTGGCTGATCTAATCAATAGACTGAAAATTCATTTAGGTTCTCATTCCGCATCACTATAACATCTCAGATAACTGTCCTATCATTCAAGGTCATTGGTACTTGATTTGAAATTAATCAAATGTCAACGTACTCTTATAACGTGCAAAAAGTTAATTATATTTTGATAAACACAGGAAGCCATTAATGTATTTCAATCTAAAGGTTTCCATCGTAAAATGGCAATTGGTGAGAAATTATAAGATAACTTACTTCCAACTCAGTTCTCTGTTTTGTTCTTCTTCTTTTACTGTGCAGAGTAACGAACTATTATTAATCCAATCAATTGACTCTTATGAAGCTTGACCAGCCGTAACGTATCAACGCGCATTCGTATTAGCCGATAAATTTAAGTTGGTTTCGTTTTGCCTCAGTTCTATGTTCCATGTTAACGAACTGAATTACACCCTTAAAACTTATTGCCAAATAGAATAATACCTACACCTACTTATTATTAGGCATGTTGTGATGAAGGGTAAGAGTTCGGCTAATATCGACTTGCTCTGCTTCTGTAGAGCGCTCTCTCTATCACACATGTGCTTGATAATTTGATGCCTTATAGAGTAGTTAAAACCGTATATTCAAAAATAACCTAAACTTCTACTTTCACTATTTTGAAAAATATAAATCTGTGACTGTGCGCTAATAACGATGAAGAAAGATCTACAAAACCACTTAATTAAAATCACTAATATTTTGTTCAATTGCTATTTATTCTGTTGCTAGCACAACATACAAATCTTACTTAGTCAAAAATCAATATTTGTACTGTACCTACACTTGAAGAAACATATCAGTAAGTCAGAAGGGCCGATCTATTTTGACATGCTAATAGCTAGGAGGCCGTATTTGTGAATTAAAAACACGCATCGTCGGGGGGCCTTGTCATTTGTGAGAGTTACAATGTATGAGTAAAATGTTCGTGAAAGATAAAAATACGGATGAACTTTATTCTTATGACAGGTTTGTGGTCCATGACTTTATGGCACATACTGTTTTTTTTAGAGTTAGTGGCATACAACCACGTTTATCCTTCATATTTATATATGCGAATGTTTGTGTGTTTGTTTGTACAAATCCGTGTTGCCATTTTCTCCGAAACTACCAATCCAAGTTTGATGCAGTTTGCAGGTTCGGCTTTATTTAGGTGTTACAATGCAACTCAACAGGGGGCGCTACAGCTAGCATTTTTAATGCAAATCAATGTTGCCAATTTTCTCCAAAAGTACTAGTCCGATTTTGATGCAGTTTTCAACTATTGGTTTGGGTTTGATTGGTGCATATTCTTAAACAGGTATTATAGTGACAACCCAGTAGGGGGCGCTGCAGTAAACATTTTTTGAATGACTTTTTATACGTTGGTTTTGTCAAAATAATTAATTTTATTACTTAACTTGTTTTGCCGTTGACTAAGGATAGGGCTGTACTTACTTCTTGGCTGTACATCTTAGGGATTTACAGACGTGAGTTAAGTATTAGAGAAGAAAATTCATCTATCTACAGGATGAATTTTCTTGTTTATTTATTTATTTATTTTATTTGGAACTAGCTGTGCCCGCGACTTCGTCCGCGTGGAATGTACTTAATAAAAAAAAACACTTTATTTTTTTTTGTTTTTGGCATTTTTTTTTAGCCTAAGTTACTCCTTATTACATAAGCTATCTGCCAGTGAAAGTCCCGTCCAAATCGGTCCAGCCGTTCCAGAGATTAGCCAAAACAAACAGACAGACAGACAGACAGACAGACAAAAAATTTAAAAATATATATTTTGGTATGTGTACCGTATATACATTCATATGCATGTAGTAGAAAGCGGTTATTTTAATATTACAAACAGACACACACAATTTTATTTATTTGTATAGATAACAAACTTTCTTGTTTACTTTCTAGAACGTGATTTTTCAGTACTCCGGTTTTATTGTTTTTCTTATTAAATCCACATCTAAGTATGATTAAAATAGTTTTTATAATAGTAACAATAATTATTAAATAAGTTCATAACAATATATTTTATCCCTTGTAGGTACATATTATTATATCCTCATTTTCCTGGATTACTCAGGTAATCTTATTAGGCCCATTCTGTCGCAGTTTAGGCGTAGGTAATCTGGGGTTTTGACTAAATTCTGCTGTTATTAATATATAAAAAATATTACCCGTATAAGCAATAACAATTGCAATAATCTGATATTATAAAATATAAGATTATCGCAATGGCATATAATAACCCTTTTGGTTATATTATTAAATATAACCGTGCAAAAGGGTAAATTGTATGAAATCTGCCATTGCAATAATAAATATTAAATAATATAACCATGCATAAGGTAAATTACATGCTATCTGCTCGTCTGTATACCTAGTATTTATTTAAGTAAATACATAAATAAATAATTAATATACAGAAACTAATCTGCAGTTAGAGAGAAATGGCTGTATAAAATAATCTCATACATAAGCAATCTCTTATAAATATAATCTTCTTCTATAATTGTTAATCCTGTTGAAATTGAGATTTCCTGTAATATAAATCAAAATTTCGTTATAATAATTAAAATTCGTAATATACCTTGACTTTAATAATTCGAAATTTGAATTTCAACTTAAATCTATTAAAGTCTAGTTTATTTCAGTTATTCAGAGTACGTTGTGATAAAAGTTAAGTCAGTATACAGTTTTCGGGTCATTCATCAACTCGCGGGCAATAAACTTGCGGGAAACCGCGGGTTGGCATTTTTGAATTTTATTTTATTTTGCAGTCGTCAACTCGCGTGAATATTAAAGTACAGTCAGAAAAATGGATCGAAGCCAAAAATTTAATATAAAACCAACTTTTATACTCACGCATTTATACACCCGCGTTGGTTAAAGCCTTATCTATTCTGTGGTTAAAGTAACTGTTTACTTTTTTTATATTAATTTATCTTAGATTTCGATATAGACGTGCAAAATGAGGTGAGGGGGAGACGGCCAAAGATGCATAAAACATGCTATTTGTTATGGTTATGACAACGATGTCATATGAATGAACCGTCGTAGGAATATCGTCTTTTTCTTGTGGTGATTAAATTTTATTGTGGGATAAAGTACATTTTAAGCTAATGAAAAATAAGCTTAAATTTTGATAAGACCAAAATAGGATAAAACTAGGGGTAAAAAGTAATAGTGCTGTTAATTTTTTATACATTTAAGATTTCGTCTAGTAAAAATATGGAAGTATTTTTGTGTTTTTATGTATTGTGAAGATAAGTTTATATTTTTTATATCTCAGTGGCAGACAAGCGCAGGGCCTTTTTTTATCGTGCGAAAAATCCCCACGGAGCCGGTGGAGGCGGTTATGTCGGACTCGAATGACCAAAACGCACGCTGTTTTGGGTCCTTGGTTGCCGGAGGTGAGATTGCCGAAAGCATATCTCTCGCACCCCGGCAGACCCAAGACCATCTCATTCGAGATGGCCCCCTACGGGTTGTGGGGACCTTAGAGTCCCCATCTAGCCCCGGGTACGTGGAGGCGCACTTTGCGCCGCTGCCTGCCGCGGCCTGCTTCTGCTAGGGCGCTCATGGAGGGCGGAAATCGTTATGCGACCTCCGACGTCCGGTTCGCCTACACTCTTTGCAGGCTTCCCGGGCCCGGAGTCTAGTCCGACCCGACCGACCGCCTCCTTCTCGAGCATTACTTGCTCGCAGAAGGAGGCGGCCGTACCCCAAGCGTTCGCTTGGCGTGTCCCACGCCGGGCAATCGGTCAGCGTGTGCAGCTCTGTGTCCTCGCTCGCATCACTGTGATGGCACTCGGACGTTGGCTTCTTCCGGATCCGACACAGGTAACTCCGTTAATCACCTGCGTCAGACGGTACGAGAAGCTGCCGTGTGGCATCTCTAGCCATTCCTCTATGATGGGTCTTATCGCCGATATTATGGCATGCCCTACGCTTGGTCGCCCAAGTCGTAGCTCCCACTCAGCTACCATATCCCGGTGGAGCTGGGACCTCACGGCCTGAATTTCTTCTGGCTCGGGTTCCCGTCCCTGCTCACGCGCCTCCTTTCGATACCGATATAGCATCGAAAGGGCTCTCGCATCCAGGTTCCACGGTAGGGATCCGGCAAGGAGACTCGCCGCCTCCAAGGATATCGTGCGGTACCCCCTAATGGCCCCGCTGGCCATTGCACGCTGCGGCCCACCCAGCAGATGCACATTGTAGACTGTCAGGGTCTCCGCCCATATCGGGCACCCATATAGGGCCATAGACCGCACGACTCCCGCATAAAGTCTCCTGTAGGAGTCATCCGGCCCCCTCATGTTGGGCAGCAGCCGCCCCAAAACGGCAGCTGTGTTCTTCAATTTGGGGGCCAGTCATCGGAAATGCTCCCCGAAGTTCCACCGGCCGTCGAGCACGAGCCCCAGGTATTTCATCTGGGGCTTGACGCCGATGGAAATGTCTCCCACTATGAGGCTGGAATCCTCCGGTGGCATGCTCCGAAGCTTATGAAAGAACATGGCCTCGGTTTTATGCAGAGCCACCTCGAGACCCAGCTGCCGGATCCGCACCACAACTTGGGCAACCGCGGTCGTGGCCTTTAGGGTCACTTCGCGGTATGAAGCCCCGCACGCCGTCACCAGCGTGTCGTTCGCATAACACGTGACGGCGGCACCGTCCGCGAGCTCACCGCGAAGCACCCAGGCGTAACCGATGTACACAGTAGCGGTCCCAGTACCGATCCCTGCGGAACACCGCACGACATCTCTCGCCGACCGAGCCCGGTCGAAGTGCAGGTCCTACCTGATAGAATATGTTTATAATTATTATATATTTTGCTTAGTTATAATACCTATACAAATAAATAAAATTGGAGTGTCTGTTTTACAACGTTAAAATAATAGCTTTTTAACTGGAAGTGTAAAGCCGACAGAGGGATAGACAGAGTTACTTTCGGATTTATAATATATATCGGATACAAGATACTATAAAAAATAGCTTTTTTGGAAATTTTGACAATCTGTCGGTCTGATATTCTATTTGTTTGCTAAGTAAAGTGACATAGTCGATTTTGAGAGGATTTTTATTGTTATTACTTGAAAGGTAATTCTCGTAACAAAAAATCAAATCTAATCCCGATCTGTTCAAAATCTAATCCCGATCTAATCTCCTAAATGTCTACAATGGTATTCTCGTTACACACTTTTCAAGATCGAACGCAGACTGTAATGTTATTATATTGAACTAACATTTGAAAATGTGCAAATCGATCAAAAAATGGTACCTACTCTGCAAAACTTATAACTATAATTATTCTAATCGATTATATAATAATTAAAGATTCTGATTCGAACGTGCGGGGTGAGGAAATGAAATCTGCGCGGGGGTGTGAGCTTCCATTCTGTACGCTAGTACTATTACCTATTCTGTGATATTACTTTGATCCTTTTTCGTAGTATGTCCATACCACGACAGTCACTCGCTTTTCTTTTTTCATTCCTTGATACCACTTACAAACTTCTTCTATTATACTATATTCTATAACATGGCCTAAAATATCTTACAAAGTACCTTCATTTTGAATATGTACCACACTATATTAAATTTATTACAAAGTTTTCGTAACTGACTGTACACAAATACGTCAACTTTGACAATCGCGCGAGTTGACGACAGGAAAATAATCAAAAATTGAAAGTTGCCAACTCGCGGATTCCCGCAAGTTTATTGCCCGCGAGTTGATGAATGACTCCAGTTTTCTTCCAAATAACTGCAAATTGGAAAGAATAATGTTAAAGATGTTTTATTTTTCATTTATTTATTTATACAGACCTTACACTATCATTACAGATTACAGATGAATCTACTATACCGATACAGTTTCCTGTATCTTATTATGTTCGCATAAAATATAATGTCATTATTTATAGTGGCATATTTGTTTTTCTAAAAATATTAGGTCCTTACATATGAAATTGGCGTTTTGTATGGGAGGAACAAAAAGTCGAATATTTTTAAATCCATACTAATATTATAAATGCGAAAGTAACTTTGTCTGTCTGTCTGTCTGTATGTTACGCTTTCACGCCTCAACCACTGAACCGATTTTGATGAAATTTGGTATAGGTGTAGATTAGACCATGAGAAAGGACATAGGCTATGTTTGGTCGCGATAACCGACATTCACGCGGGTGGAGCCGCGGGCAAAAGCTAGTATAATATATTTAATTAATCAAAGTATGAACCATTGTTTTCTATGCACTTTTGCCATCTCATAGGTAGTTCATTGATCCCTTTACTAAAAAAACCAGTCGGACGGGAATCAATAAAATCTGTGAAGGCGATTTGGACTGCCTCATCAGAGTTGAATTTTTTCCCTTGTAAGAAGTTGCCCAAATTTCGAAAAAAAATGGTAATCTGTTGGAGCAAGGTCCGGGGAGTACGGAGGATGTCTTAGACATTCCAATTGAAGGTCTTCTAATTTGGTAGCCGTCTGTTGTGCGGTGTGTGGTCTAGCGTTGTCGTGAAGCAGCAGTGGCGTGGAGCGATTGACCAGCCTAGGTTGTTTAGCCGCTAGCTTTTCATCATTGTTTGCAATTGCTGACAATAGACATCAGCCGTAATAGTCTGGCCAGATTTGAGAAAACTGTAATGAACAATACCGGCACTAGTCCACCAAACGCTCACAAGTAACTTTTTTGGGGTTAATTTTCGCTTGGGGCAGGATTTGGCTGGCTAGCCAGGATCCAACCATTGCGCTGAGCGCTTCCGATTATCGTAAAGAATCCATTTTCCATCACAGGTAATGTTTCGGTTTAAAATACCTTCATTATTGTGCCGGTTTAGTAATGTAACGCAGCAGTCGACGCGCGTTTGCCGGTTTGCTTCAGTCAATTCGTGAGGTACCCACCTTTCAAGCATTTTAATCTTCCCAATTTGCTTCAAGTGAATTAAAACAGTTTTATCACTAACACCGCAGCCTGCAGCTAACTCGGACGTGGTTTGCGATGGATCCGCTTCCACAATAGCCTTCAATACTTCATTATCAACTTGGGTCTTAGGCCGTCCACGGGGCTTGTTCTGCAGGTCGAAATTTCCAGAACGAAAACGTTGGAACCAAAAACGAACTGTGTTTTCTTTTGCAACATGACCGCCATAAACATCATTCACCCTTTGAGTCGTTTCCGCAGCACTAGTGCCACGGCGATATTTTAAGTTTTCAATTTTGTAAAATGAGTGACGCAAACAGAAAAAAACAGAAGAAAAAAAACAAATGAATGACGGTCATCGAAGCACAAATACATGAGTAAATAGCTGTACAAATTTGAATTTGGAATTCCTTACCAAAGAGGAGAAAATCGTGATTAAAGTGGCCAGTACGAAAAACGCCAATTTCATATGTAAGGACCTAATAATCGGTACATATAATTGTAAGCTTAAACTAAAAAATAATAACTTTAAGTGTGTTCCCTAGGCGCTTAATAAGTCAGTTATGCATAAATACTATTATGCCGTTTAATAACATAGTTTTACCACTATTAAAATAAAATAACATATGAGAGAATATAGTATATGTAGATATTATTAATAATATATTGTGCGCCACAGTTATATTATAAGTAGATATGAATTAAAGCATGTGAATTTTTTTTTTTTACAGGTTAATAAAATATATACCTATATTATTTAAATAAAACTAAAACTAAATAAAGTAAAACCTAAAATACATATTTACAAATAATTCTAAAATATTATTAAAATGCGTCATGAAATTCCTCCGCATCGCATGCCTCTTGCGGTAGCGTTCCCAGAAGGCTGGCAGCATTGCCACGTTGTATGGCAATGCTTAATCTCTGACCTAAAAAGAGGCCAGCCTTCTGGTCACGAGAAGCATCGACCATACGCTTCGCAATCTCCCTGAAGAGATTGCGGGCGCTCGGACCCCATGACCCCAACGTTTCGACTCCAAACGGCACAAATTCGTAATCTCCGATAAGATTAGAGTATTTGCGCCGCTTGAGAGCCTCCGCAGAAGCTGCGGCAGCACCAGCACAGCCAGCCGTGCCAGGTATATGGGTAGGGGCAATGGTGTCAACGCATGTTGCGTCCCACACCAGAGCCCTACCCAACTTCCAAGGCATTAATGACATGCCGTCCGGTCTCTTGCCATCGTCGCGCGCCAAACCGTTAGGTTCTAGCACAGCTGGCACACCGGCGGTGACAAGAGCACGGCGGATTATGTCATTAAGGCTGGCATGCCGTGGAAATCGCCCCGCACTCCTGCAGCACGACAGGCCATGGTGTCCGAGTCGGTCAACAGCCTCTCCACAACGGCACCGATGCGGAGAAACACATGGCGCACCCAACCGTAAGCATGTTGCAATGCGGAAGGTAGTGTCGTCTAACATAGTTCCTACGTTAGACGACGGAAGAGCTTGTAACCAAAGACCCGATTCCCACACTCCAACCGCCAGCAAACGGGCACGCTCAACAGCATTAGAGCATGTATTTAGTAAATTTTGTCTTACTAAGCTGCAGAGCGGCCCGTCCCACTGACGCTGTGAGAAAAGGTTCCTTGGGAGATCGGTGTTTGGACATGCAATTTTCCAAGCATTCACTGCATCAGCCTTACACAATACTTCAGAATTAACTAGTGTAGGTGCAAGAATTTTCCTAGTTAATTCTTCCGTACTGTGGACTGAGGACAGGAACGCTGGCAGGCTGACGTCTGAAATTTTGCGAATACCGAGTCCACCCAAGCGGATCGGTAGAGACGCTTGTAGTGAAGCTCGGTCATCCAAAGTCACGTTTAAAATTTTTATGAGGGTATCTTCTATAATTTTGTCCATTTTTTCTAAAATTCTTAAATGTTTCCAAAATGGTGTGGAACGGAGGGCATGGGTGAATTTAGGTACAAAAAGGCAATACCGAAGAATGGTAAAAGCCGAATGCATATTAATTTTAAGTAAGCGGTCCGAAATGTCACTAAAATTTTGAATTTTTTCCTCTATAAAAGAGGTATAGGCATCTTCTAGGATTGGGGACCCGAGGAGGCGTAGAGAGTCTTTTTCTATAATTTTAATGTTGGGAGTTAATGAATTGAATTTAGAAATAGTAGCGATTTTGTCCGAAACGTTATTTAAAAAAACCTCACATTTGTTATCATTTAGTTCTAAACCTATTAAACTAAATTCATTTTTAATGAGGGCCAAATCTTGTAGAACTGTCTCCACGTCTCCTCCTAAAGTCCCGTCGTCTAGATACCATACATTAAATTTTGAATTTAACCGTCGAATAATTGGTTGAATTGCCAGACTGAAAATTACCGGTCCAAGAGGGTCTCCTTGTTGACAGCCAACAGCAGATTCTAAAAGATTGTCCTTATATAATAATTTAGAGGGGTACCTGTAGCATTGCCAAAGGAAATTGTAAATTTTGGGGGTTTCTAATTTAGCTTGGGTCAACAAGGTCAAGCATGTGAATTCACTGCTGTAACATTATATCCAGGATATAATAATTATTGTGTTATTAGCTAGGTATATTATATTCATAACAACACACTTATATATATCGCGTTATACCGCTAATAATAGTTAAATGTGATGATAAATAACTGAAAAAAAAACTATCCATTGGCTGTCGTTTGAAATATAAAACGTATAATAACTAGCTAAGGAAAGGGCGTTTAAAAGCGATTTGTCGATTAATAATTAATAAGAGAATGTCGTGAAGTTGTGTATAATTAGCGCGAGGCACGTCAGGTACTCCGTGATAATAGCATCAATGAACCATAGCTTAATGGCTGTAATTATATCCCCCATCATTACTCATTACACTAAAATGTTCTTTCGTTCGATAAAAATTTATTGGTAATTTTTCTGAAACCATACCCTACTATTTTATATGGATCAAGGTGAAGTTTAGGCTCAAGGCAAATATTACCATTGGGTTGCGGAACTTAGATGGCAATAGTTTCACGGAAATTTCGAAGTTGCGTAGACATGATTACCTTTTTTTCCTTACGGAAATCCCCTCGGATACCCAGAAGCCGGAAGGGGAGGTTATGTCGGACTCGAACCGACTAAAACCACACGCCGACTGTGGGTCGTGGCGCTAGGCCGGAGGTAAGGTTAAGGTTTTCATCGACATATCCCTCGCACCCCGGCTGACCCAGGGCCATCCCTTCACGGTCTGGCCCTCCTCGGGAGGGGGGACAACGGTGTCCCCGACTCGCCCGTGGAATGGGGAGGCGCCCTTACAGCGCGCCGCCGCCGTGGCCTGCTTCTGCTGGGGTGACAGGTGGAGACATGGTTAGCATATATACAGATACAAATTGTTGTATCTAGTTTAGGCACTATTCTTACAATTACAGTGTTTTTGTACAGCCCCTAGATAACTAAAAATATAACTAAGATATAAGTTAAATAATTAATTATTGTCAATAATAATTTAAATTGGTATTTAATTGTTTGAGAGAATACATTTAATTTTATTTTTGGGGGGGAATTCTACGATGCCTAAAGTTCCTTCCACCCCTGTTTTTTTCTCGTTTTTGTATATACTGCAAATTTAGTTAGCATAAATAATATATTGTAGTTAGCACAATACTGTAATTAACTAGTCAAATGATTTCAATAAAATAAACAAATATGCTTTTTATTTTATTGTAAAGTAATTTATAGTCCGTCCATTATATTATTGTATTTTAGACAGCTCACTCACAGTGGTCGGTATAACTTTGTTCTAGCGTCAACACCTGGAAATCCTAACAAAAATTAGGCGCCAATGCGTCAATTTTCATTGACAACGTCACGTCAACCAGAAAGCAATTTTAGGGATGTAGTTAGTCCATCGACTGTTTTTATTATAATAACTTGAAAATGTCACAATCGATATCGATTACAGAAAATAATTCTTCTAAAAAATATTACAAAACTGGTGGTTTTTTACCGATTTCTAAACACCAATTCGGATGTTTATAATTTTTAATATTTGTATGATTTTGACGCAAAAATGATTTTTGTAACTCCGTCATTATGTAGACAGATTGTCAAAATTCTTTTTGATTTGAAAGAGGTTTGTTCCAAAATGGTCCCATTTAAATTGTATAAAGATCTGATGATGGGTTTCAGAGACAGATCACGGAACTCTTCAATAAATACCAGGAAATCAGCATGTTGGAATATTCTTCTAGAAGTCGGTTGTTTTGTTTTGGAGATTAGCGTGTGCGTTATGGCCCACTATCGTTTTACAATACATTTGTAAATTGTAGGTGTAGACACGAAATATCTACAGCTATATTATTATGTACAGAAAGATAATAGATTATAATTCCACATGAAATCATATATTTATCATAATATTTTCATTTATCGATTAATTCTTTTTTTAATCGAGTTTTTTGACTTTGTCGATATTTTAATTTTTCATGCAATCACTACTTCCATCTGTCTAAAATACAATAATATGATGGACGGGGTATAGGTTAGTTTGCCTCACAACTCGTCTTTAGTCTTCATTCCGATACTATAACAATATTTTTGTGCACAGTCTTATACTTTAATTGCAATACATTAAATTGCTCACAATAATATAATGGTTATAACGTTTTTCAACAGCCAGTATGTAGAGAATTTAATCATCATCATAAAGACGTGTTTTATGATTGCACCTGAGACTGGTGGCTTTCACCTCGGACGCTAGGGTCCGTCTTCCGCCTTTATCTCCAACACTTCAAGTTATTTAGTTTTAATCACTTCATAACTACTCTTTATATCGACACAGTAGCTAGTTAGAAAAAAACCAACGTTTTTGAAGAAGCAGAGTGGAGTGCTTAACCTAAAGATAATCGTTTGTAGCTCTGATGTATAGATAGTCACACAGACGTGCCAAGGAGAGCACAACGTAATAAAAATAAAATCAGATATCAGTATGTCATGTTAAACAACATGTCGAATTAATTGTTCGCGCAACGCTTTCTAGTTTCACTTGGTACGTGATATTTTCTTATTTGTTCTAATAAGCAGAAACTTTATATGAAGTTAAATTGGAAAACAAAGAAAGCGCGGTTATTAATTTATTTATCTTATTGACAGACCTGAGAGAATTGAGAGAGGAATGTTAAGATGGTTCGGTCATGTTGAGAGAATGAATGAAAGAAGACTAACGAAACAGGTGTATGAGGCGAGTGTGGATAGTACCGTCGGAAAGGGAAGACCTAGGCACACATACCTTGACCAAATCGGGGAAGTTTTAGAAAAGGAGCAGGTCAGGAGTACCCTAAAGCGACGAGCGTGCATGACAAATGTAATGAGAGTGAATGAAGCGAGAGTAGTATGTCATGATCGTAGCAAATGAAGATCCGTGGTCTCTACCTACCCCTATGGGAAACAGGCGTGATTTTATGTATGTATTGACAGACCGACGGACGTCTAAATAAACAATGTTTTTATTACTATCCAATTTTTATTTCAATTTTGTTAATACATTTTTTGTTTGTAAAATAATTATCTATAAAATGTTGCGTTATCTGGCAGGTAGTAGTAATAAAACGTCCCTAATGCTAGCCACATCTAAATAGAGTGAACACTGATATTACAGCCTTAATAGAAAAAGGTTCTTCTCGGTGTAGGGAAGTTAGACGGCAGTTGTTCCCGGAAAAGCCGTAAAATTGTGTAATAATTAAGATACTTTCTCAACATAGGCTCGCCCCCTATTACGTTGTGGAACCGACAATCATAATTGGCGAAACGTGGGTGCTAATTACACCTCTGCCTACCCCTTCTGGGTTTTACTTATAGACGTGATTGGATGGATGAATTAACTTTTTCAAAATATGGCACGCGGTAGCCTAGTGGTATGGGCAATGGACTGCTGAGACGAGGTTTCGGGTTCGATCCCAGGTTTACCATGGCACACTCCAATGACTTTTCGATGCTTTTCGAAGTTATTATGTATTTATCGCAGGTTTATAAGTGCCCGGTTAATGGCAATAGGCTCGCCACCTATTACATTGGGACCTAAACATAAACTGGCGAAATATGGGTGCAAGCACCTCTGCCTACCCCTTCGGGGAATACAGGCGTGAGTTTATATTATGTTATGTTATATGTCATTACCATGGGATGCTCTGTATAATCAATTTGGAAATTAGCTGATAAAGTACCTTTTTTTTATTCTCTGACTGGAGTCTTTGGACTTTCGTAACCAGAGTAGCCAGCACTAAAAATACAGCTTGTTAGAATCGCACCTATTACGTTCTTTTAGAAGAGGGCAATATACAATATAGCGTTCTTCGCAGTTTCAAAGTTTATATCAGCAGTTAAAGCTGTGAGTAAAACTGCAAGTAACAACTAATTTTATGTTTTTATGTAAGCTGTAGTTACAAGTAGTATATGACGGATATGCATAACGAAGGAGCTAAATGTCAGTTAGGTTTTATCATCTATAATAATAATTGTAAACTTATTTTAAACTGCAATGATGATAGTGAGTGATTTAGCCATATAATAATAATAATGGTCGCGATTATAGCAACTTAACAATTACACATGAGTATCCACTCAAAGAATTAATGGTTAAATGTGATTGCAATTTATGATTTTAATTATTTCAATTAGGAAAGGTATTCTAAATTTGTTAGCTGTTTCCATCAAAAACAGTTTATTATAGTGTGTGGCCGATTCTGGTCAGAGCCAACAGATATTGGCTGGACAGTCTATGGCCGTGAGGCAAATGAATATACAATTAGCAGGCAGCCGGCCGGCTGATCAGGTTAAGCAATTTTCGACCATATTGACATCACATAGCACAGAGTATTTTTTTATATTCGTGATCTATTTATCATCTATTTATGCAAAATGACATGAATCAAGAAAATGTTATTAAGGTCGAAAATCGTTTTAGTAGTCCTTGTAGTCTGTTCGAGTCCCACATAACCTAACCTAACGATTTTGCCATCGAAACTGAGTACAAAATCTTATTTTAGGAAACGAAATCTGGGTGTATAATACTATTTTAGAGATTTTTAGCGTATTTAAGTTTGTTTTGACAACACAGAATTAGAATCACCATCTATCTAATAAGTACGATTACCTAACAAATGTTGGTTTTCCAAAATATATCGCGTGAAGTCCCGAACATTAAAAACTATGAAAATGTTGGTTTCTCTATGATATAGCATGTATGATGCCAGTTTTAAGTTACCAGAAATCGTGTTAAGTGCTCGTTCCAACGCCTCCGTGCAACGATCTCAAAATAATCTGCTATTTACAAATACTTATTACCTGCGGGAAACTTTATCCTGTTCATAAGTATGGAAGCTTTATCTCCATGCTGTCTTGAAAGCATAGACTTACAATTTTGTTTATGAACCCAAGCAATTACTTATTATATTAATATTAACGACGACTTACTGGGATTTTTTTTTATCGTGCGATAAATCCCCACGGATACCATCCCCACGGAGCCAGTGGAGGTGGTTATGTCGGACTCAAACCGACTAAAACGCACGCCGTCTTGGGTCCTTGGTTGCCGGAGGTGAGATTGCCAAAAGCATATCTCTCGCACCCCGGCAGGCCCAGGACCATCTCTTTCGAGATGGCCCCCTTCGGGTTGTGGGGATCACAGTGTCCCCATCTAGACCCGGTTACGGGGAGGCGCATTTTGCGCCGCCGCCGCGACCTGCTTCTGCTAGGGTGACAGGCGGCTCCACCGGTCACCCCAGGCCAGCGCTCATGGAGGACGAAGGTCGTTCCGCGACCTCCGACGTCTGGTTCCCGGGCCCGGAGTCTTCTCAGCGCGCCGTCGCCGTGGCCTGCTTCTGCTGGGGTGACAGGCGGCTCCACCCGTCACCCCTAGGCCCGCACTCATGGGGGACGGAGGTCAGTCAGTGCCCTCTGACGCCCGAGTTGCCTGCGTGCGCGGGCGGCGCGATTCGCGAGCCTCACTCGCTGGCGCCACTTCTCCCGTTCCGCCGTTTCCTTCACGACCCTTACCTGCTCGCTGAAGGAGATCGAAATAAGTTTGACAGCAGGCGGTACTCATTTGCCAATCATAAACCGACAGGAAATTACAATTTACAACAAACATTACCCCTCTTCCTTCGGTAGTCGGGTAAAAATTGTTCTAATGTGTACTAAAATTGCATTTAATACCTACTTCTCACATGCGCTACAATATAAGTTTGAGGCTAGAGAGGTTCTAAAATACCTCATTTGTCATTACCACCAATTCCATAGAATAACGATTTTCCATCAGTAATTGATAGGGTCGGTATGTTTTATAGTTCTGTTAATGCTAAAATGCTAAATTCATTGTAAATTATTATCTTCTCTATGTGTTTGCAAGCCAATACTGGTGTTAGGCATTTACTGTATCTCCATATTTATGTCCTATTGCCCGTTAGGTAATTGTAAAGGGTTAGATAATTTGTAAAATTTGTGCTTATTGGTTGGTCCATTGTTTGCAATCAATCGTGAGATCCTAGGTTCGTTAACAGAAGTTGTAGCAGATAACTGTAGTATTAGTAGTACCTTTTACCTTCAGGCTATATCAGTAAAAGTGACCTTTAAAAAGAAAGCAAAGATCATAGATAGATACTACATAATAAATAAATTATACTATAAATATCTGATATATAAAATTCTCGTGTCACAGTTTTCGTTGCCATACTCCTCCGAAACGGCTTGACCGATTTTGATGAAATTTTTTGTGCTTATCCGGTATCTATGAGAATCGGCCAACATGTATTTTTCATCCCCCTAAATGGTGCAGCGGGAACGGGATCTGACGCGGATCGCGGGGCGGGAAAAAATTGGCGGTACGAAGTTCGCCGGGACAGCTAGTAAATTAATAAAATTAAATAATGTTTACGACGTAATGTCACGACTTGAAATAAATAGTTCAAGGGGGAAAAAAGGTATATAATTTAGCTTTATAACGATGATTCAGTCTATCACGGGTATCAGGTGTAGAAGTTATAGAAGCTGGTTCTTCTCTGAAGATGTGGTAGCTATCGGAGCTGCTTCTTCTCTGAAGGTGCGGTAACTATCGGAGCTGTTTCTTCTCTGAAGATGCTGTAGCTATCGGAACTGCTTCTTCTCTGAAGGTGCTGTAGCTATCGGAGCTGCTTGTTCTCCGAAGGTACGGTTGCTATCGGAGCTGCTTCTTCTCTGAAGGTGCTGTAGCTTATCAGAGCTGCTTATTCTCTAAAGATGTGATAACTATCGAAGCTGCTTCTTGTCTCTAGATGTAGTCTCTGTAAGAGCCAATTCTTCTCTCACTGTAAGCTGCAATTTGATTTATAAAGAAGATTTTTTAATATCTGAATTTAGAAGTAGGACCTCTTCGAAGTGGCCAGGGGATTTCAGTAAAAATGTTGAGAATTCGTGCTAGCAGTTTATAAAAATTTAGAGGAATGAACCGTCGTCGCCATGGAGACTAGACGGAAAATAACAATATTGTCAAATGATAAAATATTGTAAAGGATAAACATATAAAAATTGAATTCAAGAATTAAAATAGAGGAGGAAATACATGAATGAATGAAACCAACTAACTAAAGGTAATGAATGATGAAATTAAGGTATGAAAATGTACGATACTTTGGTAGAAGTGTTAGGACACATTGCGTAACACTCAATGATATTTTATACAAGATATGTTACGTTCATAGTAACTGACTTCTCAAATCTGATCCAGCAGTCTGTCAGTGCACAATAGTTGACAATTAGCGTTAAAGTAGTACGAAAGATGGGTTAAGCACGTGAGTAAAAAAGATAGCTATAATTCGGAATGATTCGGACGATTGCACTCGTAGGATCGCTTCGAAGCATAGATTATGATTTTGTTGAACAGAAGGGGTATTTCGTTGGTAGGCAAGAAATGAAATTCGATGAAAAAATAATACGTCATTATTTATTTCGGAAAATGATAAAAATTAAAAAAGTTAATTAGGAAACTTCTCGAAAATAAAACCATAGTGCCGTACTGACGTTATAATCAAAAATTAAACTCCTTCAAATAAATTTAATCTATTTCTTTTCTGCCTCTTAGAAAGTTTTTTATTTTGGGATAATTTTTATGAGCAGAATGAAGTGGTATATTTGTCAGTTATTTATATTCTTCCTGAGCAATGTTCCTTTTTTCGAAGTATATCTCTCAGTGGCTTCAAAATTATTGCTACAAATTCTGCTGCTTTTTGAAGGTGTCCAGTCAAACCCATTTCGTTGTTCTTTAACAATTGCAATCCACTCTTGAAGTCGAACTTCATTAGTCGGAAACCTTGAAAAAAAAATGTAGGTTATTACAATTATTTAAAGGACAACAAATAAATAAAACAAAAATTATGTTACTCAATTTTAAATAACAAATAAAACTGAACAGCAGGTCAAAATTATTACTTTAGTTGGCAGTAAACTGAAAATTACCCTATGTCGCATCTGTACTGATAATCTATGCAAGCAGTGTTGTTGTGTCCTTGTCGTGCTCATATCAAAAAGTATTTCTGTCCTTTTTCTTTGCCGCCATTATTTAAAAAATATTATTAAACTAATTTTAATGAAATACACTAAAAAATCGGTAATATTGTATGTACTTACATGTGATAGAAGGTCCTTCGTGTTTTATTGATTTTAGTGTCGTAATTTGTACATTTTTAAAAATACACGGTGGCATTTTTATTGCCATTTTATTATGCGCTTACATACGTGACAACTCGGCGTTTGCCAGATATATACTAAATGCGATACGTCCCAATTGGGACGTTTTCGCGTCTTCACCAGGCGCAGTCTAATAACATATCTGCCTCTTTTTTATATGTAATATCATTGGTAACACTACATTTTGACGGGGCATTTTGAGTTAAAACAAAAAAAAAACACGCAAATGCTTGTTAGAAAATAATATATTTCTCAATACCTACTAAACTTATTCGAATACATCAGGAATATTGAATTATTCAGGTGAGGCTTGAACCCAGGATATAAAGAGAAGGGAAATTTGAATTAATTCCAGTATGGCTCAATAGCTCAGTTGGAAGAGTTTTCCCCTGTAAGGGAAAGGTTGTGGGTTCAAGCCCCACCTGAGTTATATAGTTAGCACAATAATTGCTGTAAAATTTCATTCACATTATTATAAATAACCTTAAATATTTTCTTATTATTTGAACGTGTCAAAACTTAAACTATCTAAAATGATGCTTATAATTAAACAATGCTAAAACTAATTAATATTCACATGCTTATATAAAATACAATTACACAATAGTCAAATTAAAGGGTACATATTACAATAGACGGGCGCCTCCGTCATGGCGGGAGCAACAAGATGGAAATGAAACACATTAACAAAGTTAACTAGCTATTATCTCTAACTATTCGTCATTATTAATCTCCGCGGCTGCGTCCGCGCAAGATGCAGTTGCCAAGTCGCTAGCTTCAGGGCTGCCACCTGCCTCAATTATTTTTAATGAATTAATTTCAAAATAATTAATGGTTTGCAAAATTATTTTCAGCGGTTGATGATAATCTCATTGAAGGGCAATTAATATTTTTTCTTTCTTTCGATTCTCATTAATAACGGGAATATTATAGGTCATAATATTACCATAGATGTTAAAATAATTACCAGCTAAGCGATGTAGATGATGTGTGATGCGAAAAGTAACAAAAGTTTGTTGGGGGTGACAGAAGGGAAACAGATTTATTTTGCTCCCTTTTTTTAAATGGCAGTTACTTTCATGGTAGGTACTCGTTCCAATGCATATCATGGATGCGTAAAAGAAGAAGAAGAAGCATGCTTTTGCGAGTTGATATCCAAGTATCTGCATGTTTGTGTTATGATATAATCTTTGTTCAAAGCTACTAAGAGTACAGTGAATCCATACTAATATTATAAATTCGAAAGTAACTCTGTCTGTCTGACTGTCTGTCTGTATGTTAGGCTTTCGCGCTACCACTGAACCGATTTTGATCAAATTTGGTATAGGGGTAGATAAAACCACGAGAAAGGGCATAGGCTAGGTTTGGTCGCATAACCGACATTAAAACCGACAAAAGCTAGAAAAAATTTTTTTATCTTGTTCAGATATTGAGTGCATTTTGTTTTAATTTAAAATACGCTTTAAAGCGAAAACAAACGATGACTTCTGGGACAGTAATCGCTAATTATAAATATCTAATGGCTGACAGTCTTACGAAGAATGATAAGCTCGCTTTGTTGTATATATTGCAGTGATTAAAGTATTTTTCCCCAAGATCAATAAAAAATTTCAATTTTTTATCATAAGCTGGTTGTAAAATTTATGTCAACCCTAGCAAAGATCAGTTACAGCAGTTAATCAGTGCTAATGTGTATACCGCGCCATTAGTAGGCGCCAGATTGTGCCTATCTGTCTTCGACTTACAATACGTACTTCAGTAGGTAACAAGAGACATTGTTTAATATATTTCAGGAGTCTGCCTTTTCATAACCGAATGAAAAAGTCATTCTAATATCTTCTTTCATATTAATAGGTCAATCAATCAATTAGCTCATTGCTGGACAACTCAATGTATATTATTAGGTATTATTTTACTATTTGATACTTACGCAATGTCAGAGAAGGGGTTAGTAGAGCTGTTGTAAAGTGTAGACTTTACAACAGCTATATATATATAACTATAGGTTAAATGTAGATTTCACCTATAGTTATCGATTCAGCGAAAGCTGGGGCTCCGATGTAGAAGAAAAATTGTTGTAGGAGGTACTGCTGTACTTATCAGAGAAAGAATATGCCGAATTGGTCAGGGATACAGTACTCTTTTATTTACTTCCACCACCATGAGCTTACTTATGCTAGACAAGACCAATCACCTTGAGCCCGCAGTCATGGAAAGTCAAGATCGTTGCTTATTTGCAACCTTAGAAATAGATGTAAAATGTAAATGATGGACTATTTTCAGTTTAAATTATACTTAAAGGAAGTATAACATGACTTATTTATGAGAGGAATATCAAAGAACATAATGCATAAAGACGGGTTGTTGTGTTTGTAAATGACGAGTCGATCTGTTTCGATGAAATCTTGCGTTATTAATGATAGTATTACTGCAAAACATTATACACAGATAAGAAATATACCAGTTGTATCAAATATACAAGTATAATTGAACGGTTTTACTCATGCTCGAGCGGCTGACGTAATGAGAAAAGCGAGTAGTGTTATCATTATGCGAGTTCTTCAGACTTCTTATTAAGAGTACTGTAATACTTAGTAAATAGTGTTCATGTGGATAGCAACGATCGAGTGACACCAATATAAATCATATAGGTACCATTGGTTGAACAATGTGCTTATATTAGTCAATAAGCACGCAGTAATATAAGCAACATAACAATCCCTAACGTGATTACTTGAAATTATAACGCAAAAATACCGTCACGAATCAAACCATCTAATACGTTTAATACCAACTTCCTTTCTTTCTCGCACGATACAGAACTGAAATGTTTTTCCCTTATAAGTGTTTCTTTCTTCATATAAGTCATCACGGGTTCTTTAAGCAGTGTGTGAAAAAATATCTGTCAAGGCCGAAAAATCATGACACTGGAACACTATGGAGAGCATAAAACGTAGAAGAGTCGATGGTGCGGCTACGCTATGCAACGACCACCTGGCTACTTGGACAACAAATGGAATGCCACCAGCACAGAACCAAGTTCAGGAGTTCTGAGTCCAAGCTCACTATCAGGAACAACGGAGTCAAATTCATCAAAATCATCATCATTTTCATTAAGTAAAAGCAACAAATCAAATTAAATACCTCAACGAATCACTCAGCTATGATACATCTAGGTAAAGTTCGTTAGATCCACCAAAGATTCCATACTAGATAAACAAGATTCATAGGCAGAAATTCTATATCCATACGCTGTCCCATTATGAAACTCATTCTGATAAACGAACGATGCTTACTCAAGTATTAGGTATGTGAGCTGGTGAAATAATAACAGCTTCTGGTCATGCGATCGTAGGCTGCACATCTCGCAAGATTGTGTTAGCTGACAACTACGCCGTAGGGCATAATCATCTTACCGCTGTAATGTCGAGTTTAAGTCCCCTACCATGTGATTTTTAATATAGATGATCGACATTTAAAATACATGTTATTTTCTATATTTAACGCGAATATTACATAGAAATTAAACTACTTTTACTGGGTTTTATTGCACATAATGAAGTCATTTTGCGTAAATATCTATTTAAACTCATATAATAAATTAGTGCGTGTTAAATTTCCACTCAGTACAAATATTTGTGTGCTTATTTATTTGTTTCTTCAAGGAGTTTCGAATATATAATAGATTACCAGCAAACGTATTCTATCGTTTGTCATAGCAGACTCCATAAAATAAGTAATTCTTTCCAGGGCAACATGTATACGCTTTTTTAACAAGCTTCCTAATGAAATCAGAGATTAACCTGTTAATAAATTTAAAATTACAGTAAAGAGCAAACTGTGCCAGAAAGGCTATTATAAAATCCAAGAATATTTAAACGATAAACAAGCTTGGAAATGAGCTGTTCGCTCAGCTATGCTACTCAAGCAAAACATTGTATCTAGACCATAAGTTTTAGGATAAGTAAATGTTTTGTAAATAGACCAAAAAAAAAAAGCTCGCTGAGTTTCTTGCCGGAGTCTTCTCAGGTCTAGGCCGCGTTTCGAGCCGGTGGTCCATTTACTAATATTAGTTAGTATTTAATATTTACTTTATGTTGACGTTTTGTAAGTTCCGATTTAATGGGCTATGCAAAATTAAATATTTTTTAATTTGAATTTGAATTTGAACTTCACTGAATTCATTTCTTAATATATCAATGAGTCATCAATGACATACACCATTCAATAAAAAATCTTAGCGTAAGGCATTAAAATCGCCTCACCCACAAAATAAAAATTTTGATTCTTTTTATTAAATTTTGAAGTAACTTAATACCGTAACCCAAAGGTGAATGACAATTTAACTGCGTAAATTACTAAAAATGTAAAATAACATAAAAAGAACACCACTAGTTGTTCTCTATACCGTAGTAGATATAGAGACTATGAAATTTATCCAGTCGCCAGCAATAGGATAACCTCATGTTACACGGGGCCGAAAAACCTAGTTGGGAAAGGATATTTTATATTACTTTTTCTCGGGAACAGATAGGTAGTTCATTTACTATATTTTACTATGGTGAGCTAAAACAGAACATATGGTAGGGGGATAGTAATAGTTGAGAAGGTACGTAAAGGAATGCAGCCACTAGACCACTATGATAACCTTGAGTTTAAGGAGCAGGTCACCATAACCTGAGCGATTTATTGCACAACATGCACTGACGTATATTTGCGTATACGAAACGATCTCTAGTCAGCTTTAATTTAATCGGCATGCTCAGGTGACCGGTTTCTAATGTTTGAAAACATCTAATGAGTAATACTAAATAAGTAAATAAGCACTTATTAGCCTCGGTTTTACAGTTTATCCTGCCTATAACCATTTACGTTCAAATTATGCAAAATATTCTGAGATAGATTCACAACATCTTGAAGGTCCTAAGTTATTTCTTAATTGACAGTTTTCAAAGCATCCGCACTTATTAGCATGTGCATGTATGCTTCGCAAAGTGTGACTGAATTACAAGATTGCATATAGGTACAGGTATTAATAAGGTAAATAAATTGTAAATATTATAGCACGAGTGTAGACAGCCAGCAGCACAAGTGTGACGTCACGTGTCATACGTCTATAGGCCGTAACCACTTTCCATCAGGTGGACTGTGTTTTTTTATCGTGTGAAATATCCCCACGGAGTCAGTGGAGGCGGTTATGTCAGACTCGAACCGACCAAAACGCACGCCGTCTTGGGTCATTGATTGCTAAAGATGAGATTGCCAAAAGCATATCTCTCGCCATCCTAAGTGGCATAAAAATATATTTCTTAAATTCAGCAAACATATTTAAATATACCTACACTAATTTATAAAAGAATATTGCAACAGTTTGTCTAGAAACGATTTTCTAAACCGCTTATCAACCTTCTATGTCCTGCTCCTTATAACCACAACATCGCGACAAGCTGCCCGTTGTAGAATGATATCAGGTAAATAAATCCGAGCACCTTGGCAGTAAGTACGTAAATCAAGTGACTTTAGTGGTGGAAGCCCTGATGAGATCGTTGCTACGGTACTTTAGTTTGTCAAGACCTTCCCGATGCGACACCTATTTTAGGAGCAACGGTGACTACCGGTATTGCGTCGAGATATTTGTGGCAAAAACCTACATTTGAATGGATTTGACTATCGTTCGTGATTTATCTTACTTCCTACAAACTATCCTACTAATAGTATAAATGTAAAAGTTTAACAGCTCGTCAGCAAGTCTAAGAAGACCATTTTATTGGCCTAAGGACAATATTTTGGCTTTCACACGATATTTACAGGAAATTAGAATCGACTTAGTAAATGAATATTGTTGTGATTTAGCTCATAAAAAGTGACTATTTTGCTAATTTTATATAAATCTATTGAGATTTGACATTCTCTGTAGCGTGGTGGTGGTGAACGCGGCCGCTACGTAGGAAGCGGGGGCGCTCCTCGCTCAGTGCAAAATTTGTATGCATGAATATGGCTATTTGCATTGGTCTGGGTGTTCCTATGTTAATATGTATGTATTTACAAAAACAGTATCTAAGTATGTTTATCCGCATTCTAGATTCCATAACACAAGCTAATAAGGCTTGTCATGGGTCTAAATAGCGTTGTGTAGGATATTGTGGAATATTTATTTGTTATTTATTTAAAATTCCAAAACTACTCGTTTTTAGAAGAATAGCTCAATGTGGCGTTTTTAGAACCACAGATCTCACTGAAATTTGGAATCCACGTCTATTTCTTCGCGATAAACGCAAAAACTACAGAACGATGTTTGTGATTAAACTAGGTCAGACTTAAAATCTTACGTTTTCTTCTTCCTACAGTCCCGGGTCCTTTAAGCGGGGCGTGAAAAGGCATCTAATGAGTCCATCAAGCTGAGTGCCACCACTGTTAACTTGGTACATGTTTACGATGGTGACCCTCTTTCCGAGACTTTGCCTTTAGGTTAACATCAGGCGAGGTGAAGTCAAATTGACGTGTCCTGTATAAAAAAAAATTACATTCTCTTTTGAAAGGTTCAGTCTTTGTAAACAAGTGTTGACTAACTTTTTTTACAAGAGCGGCGCTTTTCTTTATGCGGACGAATGAGTAGCATGGACTATTACCTAACTTATGTCTTGGATAACAGGTTTGGCTACCTTGATGTGAGTACACTGAAATAGTCAATTAAACTGATGTTGGGCAGTTTATGATGAGTATTTATATCTACTAGTTATGATGAGAATGTGTTAATGGGTAAGTTTGCAATCAAATGATTCCACCGCTGCATTTCAATTCATAAATAGAATTGCATAAACGTCATTAGCACATACTTATCTTCATCAAAACAAATGAGATTCCAGAGAACATGTTTTTGCTAAGAGCTTGACGGCTTTCAAGAATCGGTTTCCCCAGCTGAGCTCATGATGATATGTTTGATATAAAGCTGATACCGTCTAGATCAAGAAGAATGATGCTTCGTAAGATTTAGACTCTCAGTCTTTTACTTTTTAATGTTGGTATAGTTACTAATTACTATCGGGTACATTTCGGAGGCTTTTTTTAAAAACATTAGAACCGAAGTTACGAATATTCCCCTAACCCCTCCAACTTAGTCAAATTACTTGTGCTAGGAGTGAGTTCATGTCGGAAATGTAATGGCCAGGATTCGAACCCGGGACTTCTCGATCGTAAGACCGACTCCTTAACCACGAAGCTATAAGCTTCTTCCATCAACGAATAAACAGCGACATGCCACCGTTACAGCTACGGATTAAAACTATCCATTTGTTATATTTCCAGAAAGTTGAGAGTCGAATACACCAGGAAAACTAATCGCTCGGGCGGGACACGAACCCGCGATGTTTCCCTTACAGGGATGCCTTAAACAATTAGGCCACCGAGCCACGCCCGAAGTGATTCAAATTTCCCTTCTATATTTATCCGTCTTTAAGGCGACGGTGGAGTCATCTACCGATGTTCTTACTAACTATCGGAACCTATGAATTACTAGCTTTTGCCCGCGGCTCCGCCCGCGTGGATGTCGGTTATCGCGACCAAACATAGCCTATGTCCTTCCCCAAGGTCTAAGCTATCCCTATATCAAATTTCATCAAAATCAGTTCAGTGGTTTAGGCGTGAAATCGTAACATACAGACAGACAGACAGACAGACAGAGTTACTTTCGCATTTATAATATTAGTATGGATTTTACAATCATTTTTAAACATAATAATTTTTCATCAATGATTATTTGTTTCCTGATGTATACCTAGTCGATTTGCATAATAAGCATTGATAATGCTTTAAAAAAAACATTCAAAGGTTGTGAAGTAGGTATCTATTGGAATTATAAGTTACAGTAGGTACATTATATATAAACACAATTTATTTTCCAACATTCCATGCCTATATCCAAGAAGGCTTCATAACATTCATCAATTTCCAACAAAGACTTCCATTCGCGATTTTGCATTCGTAATATTGATATACGAAGAACGATCACGGTTCATACCATTTCTTACCATAAAACGTTTCTTTGTACTCCCAGCTCCATATTACTCTTATTGGTAACTTATAATAAATATTCTAATACATCATAAAAATAATCTTCCTCATTTCATTATTTATACATCAGCATTCTGTATGTATCACAATTGAATTCATCGAATGCTCAATGAAAATGACTAATATGAAATGAATCTAAATTATTTTCTTCTCATGATTTCGTGTACACGGAGCAATAAAACAGAAATGTGGAATATATAAACTATGGAAGTGTATATTACACGAATAGTTAAGTCTAAGTGAATGTTTATTGACACGCAACTTTCATTTAGTAGAATATGTCGGATTGCGCGGTATTTGAACGTTGCAGTTATGGGATTACCAAGTATTTTTTTTTTTCATTACAATACGTTTATTCATCGGTAAAGGAAACACCAGTTAGCCACAGGCAGGTCTGAAGCAAGTCCTACACAAGCCGCTGGTACAGCCTCCGATACAACCGTGGCCACAACTGAAGTACGAACCCGCCACCAGCAAGCAACTCGTACCACTGATTCCGCCGCATGGTGGTGAACAACAGCCCGCTTGCATCACGCAGCAGGGCCTGGTGCCCCCATCGATCCTTCTAGAACACGCACCCCCTTGTAAGGGTGTCGGTCTCGTGTCTCCCCTGATCAACCCCCTGGGGGAGACATAAGGATTTTTAAGTCCTAGTGTCTCCCCTTACTAGGAGAGACACCAGTACTGGGTTTAGGCCCTTTAAGTGAATTTTAATACCATTATTTATTGAATATATTTGGACTGATGACATTAGTTAAAAGATAACAATTCGGTTTTCGATCATGTTGTAAAGGAATTGCTATACAGGATGGAATTTTTTAAACCCTGCCTAGAGTGTACTCTAAATACTAGAGATAGTCAATTTTACTCAAACGAAGCTATCCTTTATTTTTAAAGACAAACAAATCATGATTCAAAGATTTTCAGGAACTCACTTGCTACACTCTGTACCTAATCAAACCGGTTAAATCCGAAAAAAATATCATCCTGCACTTACGAAGCACTGTACACTACAGCGACAGTTGATAGTAAAAACCATAAATTAGTTATCTATATGATCAAATGTTTTGTGGGCTACAGCAGCCGGTCTAGTAGCAGGCTATAAAAGTCGCTACTATTTACAAAGAATCCGTCTTTTTATTACAATAGCTACAAATCAATGCGCAAGCCGTGTGAAGTAGATTTATTGTGTTTCAAAAATGTAAATTAACAATTAATTTACGTGTTAAAAACTCGCACATGATGGTAAAACATTCTGTCAAACATGAAAGAACTACAGGAGGTATTTTTGCTTTAATTAGCTAATTACGAAGTCATGTAGCTAAATTGCACTATTTAAGTATAATTAACTTGATGGCAGGAACACATACATACATATTTATGAGTGTAATAATACGTTGCGGCCACATTCGTTCTGAACATTATCTCAGCATTGTTTCAATAACCTGGGACCTCTGTCAGGACGTGTGTTTGTCACATACCTAAGTAAATTGCATTAAATCGGATGAAAAGGTGTTCAAATCTTTTAACATAAGTTTTATTATCCAGAGCACTATACTTGTATATAAATACTTAGTGACTGATGTATTCAAAATGTAGAAAAGAAAATCACGCCCTAATTGGACCTTGTAGGAAGAAGGTGGTTAGACGCGGGATAGCACCCGGACCACCCCCTAGGCGAGGCTTCAATTTGTAGCCGCAGGTCTGATGGGAGTCCTGGGACATCCTTCCGAGGGCTTACCCGGGGCTGTTGGGCGTTCCGTGAGTTTAGTCGGTATTAGTCCGACAAAACATCCATGCAGGATTTTGCCTCACGGTAAAAATAAAATAAAAAACAGGAAGAAGGTAGTTTTCGAACATCGGTATAGCTATAGAAAGCTATAAATCTATACTTGGTGAATTTGAGTCCACCACCGCAGTAGCACCTTGTGTTATCTTGAAAATACTTTCAAGAAACGCGTATGTACTACGTGTATAAGCATATTTTACGCATATTTTAAGCCCAAGATATATGGTTTGAGCCATAATAAGTTTAAGTAGGTGTCATAATTGCGGCATGTTACGATTGCGAGGCTTTCACACCTCGGGGTCTACCTTCCAGCATTTCCTCCTCTTTTATTCTAAACAGCATGTCATTGTAAATTTTAATGTAATATCAATAACTAAAAAATAAGTAGTTATAAATCAAGTGAACTGTTTCTCGTTACAGCATCTTGTTCTCTTAAGATCGCATTAGAAAACGCAAATGGCCTGTCCTACATGACAAAGCTAGGCATCGTTATGGCTGAACGGTTGCACTTGTACGTTAATACACGCAATATGTCATCGTTTCTCAATCGGGGCGTCTTTTAGGGGACTCCATATTGACCTTTGACTACAAGTTAGTCTTTAACGATTGGCTTGCGTTTAAGGTTAGTTTATTTTGGACATTTATTTTATTTAATATGTTTAATACTATCCTACTATGTAGTGTTTTGTATATAATGTTTATGTGCACCTACAATTAAGAATATGCGTGATTGTAGATTATAGAATATTGATCTTGACTTTGCTAGAGAACAATATACCAAAAAAAATTACATGAAAAAGCGGTTCTCTCAAAAATCCATTTTCCCACCGTTAGTCATGGTTGGTTATTAATGGTGAATGAGCAACCTGGTAAACATTGACCTAGATGTACTTACACTAATCAGATTGAGGAAGTATTAAGGTAAGGCTAAGTCAAGAGTTCTCGTAACCGATTTGTATTTTTTGACTTACCTATTACCCAATAATACATATTACATTTTTGAGCTGTTTGGAGGCGAAACGTTGGGTCCATGGGGTCCAAGTGCGAGCGCGCTTTTCAAAGAGATAGCGAAGCGTCTAATTGACTGTTCCCGTGACCATTGGGCTGGCCTCTACCTCGCTCAAAGAATTGCTATCGTTATTCAGCGGGATAATGCCGCCAGAATTTTGGGCACGGTACCGGTAGAGGTCGATGGGGAGAAATTCTACGATGCCTAAAGTTACAGTCTCTTCTATCCCTGTATTTTTCATTTTTGTATATATTGTACATTTAGTTAGCATATACCTATTTATAATTATAAATAATAAATAAATAATATATGGACCATAGATTGAATAATTTTATTTTGTAGCGAACACACTCACATACATACGCCAACTCTCACTCATACACACATTCACTCACACACACACACACACACACACACACACACACATACACCCACACACTCACATAATCTACACATACACTCACAATAGTTTAATATACCTATGTTATACTTTTCTTAGTTTATATAACTGTAAATTTATATTATACGTTTGTTGTAACTCTCACACTGCGTGATATACTAGAGCCTATAATGACAATGTATCAGGGGGGCCTGGAGATCTGTCATACAGGTATCACACCTACTACGGACTCCAGCTCTCTCAAGGTGAATATTTTGTTTGTGTCAATTCTATAGCTGTAATGATAAATGAGAGAGGAATAAATGATTTTATTATTATTATTATATTATTATAGATATGTAAACCAGAAAAAAAAATAGATATCGTAATTTTAAACTCAAGGCTAAGTTCAGGGGTACGATATTGAGGGATCTTAATACTATAAACTTTGAGAATCAGTTTCATAAATTGTCCTGAATGTTCCCCGAGAAGTGTTGTATAATGTTATGGCGTAGTTTATTTGAGTTAGTTGATAGGTTTTGTTCTGTAACTTCATGGATACTGAGTTATTTATTCGATGTCAAGTGATTGTTTACAAGGCATCTGATAATAAGCTCAGTTAGTTCACTGTTTATGGCTAATCATGCCAAATAATTTGAATCACTTAGAAGTTAATTAAATCCCATCAAAAAACATAAATGTCAAATGCAGCCGAAATACAGCTAATCCTGAAAATAATGTAAAGAAAAGGCCACGTCATTTGTACCTTAAAGAAATATAAAATTCAAGAATATTAAGCTCTTATTCAAAATATCTATATACTAGCTTTTGCCCGTGGCTCCGCCCGCGTGGATGTCGGTTATCGAGACAAAACATAGCCTATGTCCTTTCTCAAGGTATAATCTACCCCTATACCAAATTTCATCAAAATCGGTTCAGTAGTTTAGGCGTGAAAGCGTAACATACAGACAGACAGACAGAAAGACAGACAGACAGACAGAGTTACTTTCGCATTTATAATATTAGTATGGATAAATGTCAATTAGCCTATCGCAGTCCACTGCTGGACATAGGCCTCTCCCAATGTGCTCCATTTCTGCCGGTCCTCCGCCTTCCGCATCCAGTCTGTGCCAGCCATCTTGAGTCGGAACTGTTTATTGAACACCAGCCTCAAACTATTAGATCGTTTGTTTATTCTATCACACGGGTAAGTAATTTAAATTTAATGGTTAGGTAGGTACATAAGCTCTTATTATCAACGTTTAATGTCGTTCACCTAATTCACCTGAAGCAAAATTATGATGTAAACTACTTCGTGCAATAAATTAACAAAATTACTATCAATTTAAATTGTAATAATTATGGTATATTTCACACCCAATATTTATGTCAGCAAGGGGTAATGGTTTAAGCAGAAATATTACCTTAAAACCCTCACAAATAATGTTACCGAAATTTTAATAGCAGGCGGTCTGCTCTAATTACAGATGTGAATAAGTGAATTGAATGCGAATTCCACTTATACTGAAAATACTTATAGTCCTAATATGTACCGACAACACCGACGATATGACCGGCATAATATAATTATGATTCTCTTACAAAATATAAGTATGACTTACTGCTATTTAATTTAATACCCTGTGATTTTTCTTTTTAGGGTTATGTAATTAAATACATTGAACGTTTATATCGGGAAAATGTGTATATACTCAGTGTATATGCCCATGGGAAGCAAAAATAGTAGATCGTAATGGAACTCGAAGTGCTGAAGAATCATGAGGGGATAGTGAGTGCAGCAAGAATTCCTGAGGGAATGACCATGGACCCCATTGGGTCTCTATTCGCGTAATACACGTTACTCCGGTGGCTTTCAAGGATAGTACGGGGTGCTACGGTGGTGGAATAGCTTAAATTTACGAAATACAGATAATTAAAATACATATAATTCACGCACGCCAGGGTCTCAATACTCTCGTGACTTAGGACCAAAATGTGAGCCCTGAGGCATAACATCAAACAATGTACATGTGAGTACTCATAGAGCACTACAAGTAAGTGTTGTTAATAGCGCGGAATCAGGAAAAGCGTCCGATGGTGTCAATAAACCAATCACTGCGTACCTGAATAAAATTATATCTACAAGCGTAAGCCTAGGCATGAAATAAAATTACGTACCTACCAATTTATTACGTGATATAATATTCACAAATAATATTATGGAGGTTTGTGAATGTTAACTTGACAATGAAAATAATAAATTTAGGCTGCTTTTCCATCGGAGGTATGCTATACTACGTTGCTATGAACGCGGTTGATATTCGCCAATCATATTTCTTGGCCCTTATAGTATGTACTAACGTTTCAACATCCATTGTATATTTTGTATTCGCTTTGTGTGTGCATAAATGTTAAATAAATAAATAAATAAATAAATAAATAAATATGCTGTATGTAAAGCAGTTAACTCTGTAGAAAGTAACATGACTGAATCCACTCCAATATACAGGCTACTAATAAGAGCCTAATTTAGAATTCAGCGTGTCAGTACCTCCCTGAGATATAAACACTGCTACTGTTCTTGTATGGTACAAAAATTATATCTCAACCTGTAAAACCTTAAGTGACAAATATACGATTTTTATTTATTTATAGCACTGGTAGAAAAGGATTCAGCCTAGATTCGATTTTTATATAGCTATAGATGCGTGCTATGAATGTATGCTATGAATGGGGATTATATTCGAAAGTAAAATATTTTGAACATTTTAAGGAAGTTTCACAGCACATCTTACTCGCTTAGCTTCGTAACACACTGGAAACGGTTATATAATTTCAAAGCTTAACTTTTACATCTTCGTAGCATAGCTAGCACATCTCCGGTGGAAAGGCAGCCTTAGGGTAGTTTAATAATTTTATATAGTGTCACGAGTCACGACTGCATCGATTCGAATCATCGATTAATTCGTATTTTGATAGTTGATTGTGAACGTTTTAATAAATCAATATTGTGACAGTATGCCCCAGAATATATTGTTATTACACTCTTCACATCGCTGTACCGCTGGTTTCTATAGGGCATTATCCTTGTCAGAATATAGATTTGTGAATAATATAACTATAGGCTGGTATTTAATGTAAATATTGTCTATTTCGCCCTATGGAGGCCTCGTTCCTCTCTGCGACAAGGCTCAACACAGGTTACATGCATAACATAACATAAACATAAACTCACGCCTGTATTCCCCGAAGGGGTAGGCAGAGGTGCTAGCACCCACATTTCGCCAGTTTATGTTTAGGTCCCAATGTAATAGGTGGCGAGCCTATTGCCATTAACCGGGCACATAAAAACCTGCGATAAATACACACATAACTTCGAAAAGCATCGAAAGGTCATAGGTGTGTGCCATGGTAAACCTAGGACCGAACCCGAGACCTCATCTCAGCAGTCCATTACCCATACCATTAGGCTGTACATGCCTGTTTATTAAAATAACTTTAAAAAAATTGCTAGACGTATTTTCCTCCTATTATTAACATAGGGAACCACTGTTACAAAAGAGCCGCCTTATTCGTAACAACATTAAGTTATATCGCTAATGAGTCCAACACAGTGGGCGTCAGTCGTTCAACAAGTTTTTTGTCATCGCTCAGCTCAAATCTGTCCGATAGCATGTTTATTTCAGTAATTGACGACCAACCCATGGTTTATAATCTTTTAGAGGTGCCAATCATAAGTCAGTGATCTCTTGAGTAAGTTATTTAATGTTATGAATCTATGAGTAACTAATCATGTGTCAAATTATGCGCAAGATAAGCGCCATAACAAAAACTATGACGGATATTAACCGTGTCTAATATTTGAGATAATTAATGTAAGTATGTAATGTTTTGTTTATAATTTATTGATTAAAGTTATCATACTCGTATCATCCAGTCAAAAATATCGCCAAGGTGTTAAGTTACTTGTTATATTAACTAGTTTGAACATAATTTCATACATCTTGCGCATATTTTTTCTCTAGAACCAAGCGTTTCAGTGAATCATTCCTATGCCACATCATTAAGACCTGAAACTACCTGCCAGCTCTCTATAACTACTCCATCGGCCCCGAAGACCTTTGTAGAACATAAGAGAACGCTGTAGCTGTCGTCAAGTTTTGAGCAGAGAAAATTAAAAAAATCTAATTAAATATCCGATTGTTAACTCCAAAAAGAAGAAAAGATTAATTACGTTCTTAACTTCCACAAGGAGTATTAGGAGGGAGTTCTAGTTGTCGAGTGTTTCCTTCTTCCTACAGTCCCGAGTCCTTTAAGCGGGGCGTGAATAGGCATCTGATGAGGCTGTCAAGCTGAGTGCCACCACTGTTAACATTGTACATGTTTGCGATGGTGACTCTCTTTCCGAGACTTTGCCTTTAGCTTACTATCAGGCGAGGTGAAGTCAAATCGACGTGTCCTTTATATAAAAAACAAATACTTATATGTATTTCAATAGTTTTCCAAAGTGGAGAGTACTTGAAGAGTTATCCGTGATGAAAAATGTATTGTAGTCCTGAATATTCTCCGAAACACAATTTGGAAGAATGAAATCGGAAAGGTCATACCTCTAAATGTCGTTTCATTTGTTAAAGAGTCAGATCTCTAAGAGTGGTTAGATTTTTTTTTTGTTTCTTAATGTTTGTCGTAAGGATCCCTAATATAATAGTAGAAGACAACACGTACCACATTGCGGTTAATATCCACTGCAATTCATCATATGAATACATTATTCCATATAATATTTAAATCCGTTAAATCGAAATGGTAGTTAGAAATGCGATGACTCCGCATTGTGTTTTCTTTTCCAAGAACATATCAGTATCATCTTAGCGCTGTTCCTAATTACATCTGAAGCGTTCACCTTGGAACTCTGGGTCTGCTTACTTCTTCTCCTTCTCTTGCTCAGGCTAATACAGTCAGCCTTAGGTTGATCTTGATAAGCCAACTACTCACAATGTCATATTCAAAATAACTACCCACTTGTGAAAATTGTAAATATCGTAGTTTTTAAGAATTAGAACTTCCAAAACTTTTGTTAAATGTAAACTTTTGAGAATGCCGTAAGGCGAAACCGGTCAGGTGTAACAGAATAAATACAGTACAAAAAGTACAAGTGTTCTCGATATGTGTACTCAAAATGGTTAATACCTATTAATGATAATAATACTAATGTTTGTTTATTGATTTCAATAAATAATTATTAAATATTCCGCAACATTCTAGACAACGCTATCTAGACCCATGGTAAGTATAGCTTAACTAGCTTGTGTTGTGGAATCTAGAATGCGGATAAACTTACTTTGATACTTTTTTTTTGTAAATACATTCATATTATTCAAGCATAAAAATATTTGCACTGAGCGGGGATCAAACCCGCGCCTCCTGTGTAGCAGTCGCGTTCACTACCGCCACGCCCACAGAGGCTGTCGATTGATTTAAATAGTTGAATGAAATTTTAACGCATTAAGTATTAGAGGTGGGTCGGTACTGGTTTTCGTAATACCGAAACTATTTATTGTTCTGATCGCCGATAACGGGTTTTGAAACTATTTATTTCAATAACTGTTTATTGTTACATGTAACGATGATACCGACAATACCGAGCGTAACTATACAACAAGTAGGTAACTATTTACGTTCGGTTTACTACGTATCAATGATACCGAGTATTCTGGTACGTTATTTAAACGTCTTAGCCTTTGATACAGTAACTTCATATATAATAAGTTGCAATATATTAAATGATTTAATTATTATTATATATGCTTGAACAAACTACAAAAATATGAAATACACATTTACATATTTCTAAATATATTTTGAGATTAATGAACTTTCCTTCATACTTTTTCCAGGCTTAGGACTAGCTACGTACATATTATTTTAAATATTTAACGTGTGTTAATTGCTTACCATAATATATGAGCTGAGCTGACGTACCTACACTAAATGAAGGCGTATTTAAAAGTTAATTTTATATACAAATCCAGAATAAACGATTATTGTTCATTATGTACACTTTTGTAGGTTTTTTAAATGTAGGTAGGTACGAGAGATTTGTTTATATTTTACATTTACACACTATTATTTTTTATGTACAATACACTTATTAACAATATAAAACTTATGTTTACGCTATATAGACAATAATTAAAAATTCACGCTCGAGAATTCGTTAAGCAACCGCAAATGCAAAACAAACTATCAAGACTGAACCTGAACCACAAAACTATCCTGAACTTAACATTCCCCATTCCAAAATACAATAAGTACCTATTTATCTAGGCACTTGAGTTATACAAGTTGACCCAAACAGGTACCCTTTGTGCCTATGTTTGGCCTTGACTTACTTTTTCAATAAATGCACTTTATTGTATTCGGGTTGAATGTCAAATCCCGAATAGTGTTTGACATTTTTTGCTTCCCGCGCGCGCGCCTTATCAAGTTCATATTAGAATGAATTTTTTATAGCATTTATTATGCTAACTGTTAAGTTCGAAAAACATTGGAAAAAATAAAATGCTCAAGTGAGACTCGAACTCACGACCTTTCGCTTACAGGGCGACTTATTTTTTCCAATGTTTTTCGAACTTAACAGTTAGCATAATAAATGCTATAAAAAATTCATTCAAATATTTGGGCGCAGTCATCAAAATTCAATGTTTAAAAATGGTTGAAAAATCATTCATTGTTTCCAACAGTTTGTAAGAATGTTGGTAGATGGCTGCACCGTCGCCCTTATAGACGGATATATAGAGAAGGAAAATTTGGAATGATTCAAGTGGTGCTTAATAGCTCAGTTGGCAGAGCAGTCGCCCTGTAAGCGAAAGGTCGTGAGTTCGAGTCTCACTTGAGCATTTTATTTATTTTTTCCAATGTTTTTCGAAGTTCATATTAGTTCGAGAGCGGTCGGGCGCCACCGCTGTGTGCTCATCTTGTCGCCTATGTAGTAGTGTATCTGTGTATGTGCACGTTTTTTCGTTTCAGCCGGTATCGGTATCGTTGCAGGTACAAAGCAGTTATTGCGTTATCAAGGTATTGAGACAGATCGCGTTTCACGTGTAAACAGTTATTCTCAATAAAGCGTTATTGTGAACACCGATACCGTATTTAAGGTATTTTGCTGATAACTAGTTATTGAAACTATTTATGGTTTGTAACGCCCACCGCTATTAAGTATGCTAACAATTCAAATCGAATAATCTAATAGTTCGTAAGAGTGCTGGTCTAGTTGCTTATCAAGTGCAAAAAAATGGATGGATTCAGGCAAGGTTCGGTGGCTCAGTGGTCAGAGTATTCGGCCTAAAAGTAAAAGATTGTGGGTTTGAATTTCACCTGAACTTATTAAATTTTTCCTATTGAACAGTCCAAAGATGTTTACCAAATATCAGAATTATCAGTCAATTGGAAGGGGGTTAACCTAAGCATTGAGATTATTTTAATTACAAAATACATCGGGAAAAAGAAGCCCTCAAGTGGGACTTGAACCCACGACCTTTCCCTTACAGGGGGAATGCTCTTCCAACTGAGCTATTGAGCCACACCTGAATCACTTCAAATTTCCCTTCTCTTTAAATCCGTCTTTAATAGAATAGAATAGAATAAATTTATTTCAGATTATTATCGAATCCATAAGTGTTAGTAGCATATAAAATAAAATCTTAATCTAGTGTTAGTACCTTAGCAATAATATATAAACTAGAATGGCCCTCGGCGCCGCTCCCTCTGCTATATGTACAGAAGGCGATACATAGGGGCATGTAGCTGCAGCCAACGGCATACCAGTGGGGAGTCCCACCGATTAGCGATATATAGGGCGACGGTGTAGCGTTCTACCAACTTTCTTACAAACTGTTGGTTTTAAGTACTTTGCTAGTCAATATCGATTTGATACTGACTGTGTGGCTTCTATGGGAAAGATTGTCTGAGAGTAAAGCTTCTGCCAGAGTCTCATCCGTTAATGGATACGTATGAACCATGGAGAAGGAAATGATAGCGGAGTTGTTGCAAGGTAATCGAGTCGCGTGCCATCCAAACGTCAAATGGACTCATTCGGTAGGAACGTTATACCTATGACGTCCTTCGACTTTTGACACCTCGCGCGTCTCTGTTCCCACCCGCATTCGGCGACATTAGGAGAAATATCAATGGGGCCTCTCCGTTACTGAATCATATTCTTTCCTCCGTGGTATGAACCAATGGTTTTGGTGATGTGCCTTAAACCTAAAGGAGGGTTTTCCAAGAACTTTGAGTACAGATACATTTGCAAGGTAATTTGCCATACACCAGCACAACATTAAACTTTGAATTGAACTTTATTGACACAGTATTTTATTTGCAGACCAGTAAAGTTAACAATGACGGTGACTTCTAAGAACACTCAATGTTTAAGAACTTTGCAGAACTGTCTTTGTATACTGTTTTTGGTATTTGGGTTTGTGATTATACTGACTATGATAGTGACTGACACCACTCGTGTAGAACATATTTTTTAGAACAAAAATCTACGACAAAATCTGCTATAACAAATCCATGTTCCTATGTACCATATTTTTATATCCCACACGCGTTTATGTCTTTTGAATGAAATTTCTAATTGAGTTGCTTTTTGAAATCAGTTTGATTTTATTATTGTTCACCTATCAACTTTCTTACTTATCTGTCTCCAAACTGATTATACTGTTGATTGATGGCACTTGGTGGAATCTGCTACACATATTGAGTAATTTTTTACCTACTTTTCCACTATATTTTATTTTTCTTTTTTTACGCCTCACGGCATTCTCAAAGGTATGATGTAAAGTGACTGTGTTATGTGTCTCTACTTTATTATTCAGTTCTAATTATTTAAAAGCAATTTCGTCGTGGGTTCGAGCCCCACCTGAGTAATTCATTTTTCCTGATTTAATCGAATCAGCAATTATTATATGTTTTAGAGCTAGCAATAAACTATTTTAAATAACACACCAACGTTACAACATTACATTACTTTAATTATTATTAATTCATCTGGCAAATTTGATTACATCGAAACTTTGGTACTAAACTTGCACTAACATAAACACACATTTAATGGTGAACATTTCAAAGTAATTGTATACATTTCCTGTTATAAAACTCTCGCGGTACATAACACCTCAAATGGAGCATGAAATTGTAGGATTTAAATACGAATAAGTAAGGTGGTTAAGCTTAGATTAATTTCAAGATAGGCAAGGAGAATTTCTCATTTTATTAGCGTTCTTACAGCCTAAACGATTAGCGAAGCCCTATTTGTGCATTACGCTGCGTTGCGTTGAACAGTATCATACTTAGAAATTTAAAGGAATTTCTCACATTGCTATCATTTTATTTGATCTCTAAGAATGATATTTTCTAAAGTTTACGCAACTGTCACTCATATAATGTAATCTATATATATAAAATCACTTGTCCCGACTGACTGACTGATTCATCAACGCAGAGCCTCAACCGCTGGACCTACAAACTTGAAATTTTGACAGTAGTTGCATTTTATGATGTAAACATCCACTAAGAAAGGATTTTTGGAAATTCTGCTACTAAAGGGGTAAAATAAGGGATGGAAGTTTGTATGAAAGTCCGTCACTTTCAGAGAGTCCGACACTAATTTTCACCTGTGTCTTTTAAGAAATAAATGAACACCTGTATCAGCGTTTTTCAAAATTTAACTGCTAAGACGGTAAAATAGGTGATCGAATAATTGCCGGGAAATGCCTAAAAACAGCAAATCTTTTTGACAGAACGAAGTCTGTCGGGTCCGCTAGTAACTTATATTTTAAACTATGTGACAACTACCACCATGAGTCACACCGCGATCATGGCTGGTGAAAAGCAGCCGAATTTTTGGTTTAAAAGTAAATAATAACAAATATATCGCGATAGAAATCGTAAACAGTGGTTTGTGGCAAAGCAACGCAGTGCAATGCACAAGTAAGGCTTCACCCTTAGTGATACCTTTATCATGCCCACTGCCAAGAAGTGGAATGCCTCTGTGATTCTGGATATTATGTTTTCTAGAATATCAGAACCAAAATTAGGTTCTGATATTCCTTTTAACCCCTCCAACTAAGCTAAATTGCTATGCTATGCTAAAGCTACTTTGGATGTCTTCTTCTAGGCAAGAGTGCTCCACCGCTGACCACATCATCACTTACCAACAGGTGAGATAGTGATCACGCAAGCCTATCAACCATACTAAATTAATAATCTCAAATACAAGATAAGAGACAAGTAAACAATAAACACATTACTACTCCTTTGCGTTACGCAGTCGGGTAAAAATTTCTAGTACCCTGTGAAGCTTTGGTCAGTTAAATAAGTCACCCATGTCTTATCATGCAATGGAGTTCAACATATTTAGCCGAATCTCCGCGATGAATCGTAATACTTTTTTCCAGATTTTATTCTAGAAAAATCTATTTAATCATTTATACACACTGGTGTGCCGAGGAATTTTAATTTAATTACTTTTAATAGACTGTATTTCTCATTACATAGTAATTGAAAATATATATATATGTAAGTACCAATAAAGGGCGTTGACCACGGAGCACAATTGTGCTCCGTGGCGTTGACACACACATAATTTTTTTGTCCAGGTGGGATTCGAAACCCGCGATCCTTCTTTTACAGGGAGAATGCTTCGTCCACTAAGCTACCGGCCCCCGCCTGGACAAATTTTACACACTTTTTTGATTTAAAATCAAACAAATGTGTAGAATTGTACTCCACTGGGAACCAACACCATAGAGCCCACCCACTATAGTGGGTGTCGTAGAAAGTGACTAAGGGATATATAGGGATGTTCTCCATCCGACAGTAAACATACAGCCTATAACTAAGTACCCGCTTGACGGAAATTTCCCTGCCCCCTATTTCGTTGGACCGATAATCATAGTTGGTGAAATATGGGTGTTATTACACCTCTGCCTACCCCTTCGGATATTTACAGGCGTGATTATATTGTGTATGTTTGATTTCGATTGGATTTTCTTGAAATCCTTAAGTTATAAGTTGTCGATTCTCATGCGGCATGTTTTCTTTGTGCCAATTTATTCAACTTTCGCTCGCCAGGGCAGCAAATTACCCCTATTACGAGGAAATTTGTTGACGTTGACAACACTTGAAGACCACCGCGGAATTCATAAGATTTATGGGCACCACTTTCGATGATAAATTATGTGACAATTTGTTTAACATATTTGTTTTTTAGTAATCTTGCTGTCTTCCTTGTTTATGGAGAATTTTAATGATGCCAATCTCATTATTGTTACGTTTTTTACCCATATGAAGCTTTTCTACGTTTAAGTATATTATATTAAACTTTACTGTTAACGTATGCTTCTTTCCATCAACTTAACTTAATACATAAGTAGGTATATTCTTCTTCTTAGTCGTACACTCCTGGTGGAGTGCTCGTGGTCATGTATCGTCTGGTAGGTTGGTCGAAGTTTTTACGAGGTTTCTCCATTTCTCTCTATTCGTGGCCCAGCGCGTACATTCAACAAGGGAACACTTTGTAGAGGACCTAATGAAGTCTGTCCATCTTATGGGTGATTTGCCCCGAGAACGCTTACCCTCCACTCTTTCTTGTACCACCAACCGTTTCAAAGAGTGTTCATTACGGGTAATATGGCCACAGAACATATTTAGTAGGTATTCGCACTTGCACAACCGACGAAAGCTTCTGTTTGATACAAAGCTCTTTTAGGATGGAACTGTTAGTACAGTGAGCGGTCCATTTAATTCTCAGTAAACGCCTCCAGCACCACATAGCACAGTATGTAAATATTGATAATAATATGTACAGTCAGTTGTAATGCCAAAGAAATCACGAAATTTCTCATCCCATAGAAAAATCTCAGAGAGAACGAGACAGAATTTTAGTTTAAGATTTGTGTTAGTCATTTTTCGTCTGTTTCTCTGATCTGCTGCTGCATTTGAATTAAACCAAAACTTCCCAATAACAGCTAGACAAAAATTGAACTTTAGAAGTCTTCATAATATACATAATTGATGAAGTTTTTTGAACCGTTGACATCAACATCAATCTTCGCGAGGACATTGATAGAAATATAAAAAAAGATGTTAATGTCCTTTACTTATCTACGAACGTTGACTTAATTAAATTTTAGCAGTGTAGCTAGTGCAATAATGCTCTCCATAACTACTTATAATAATAAAATGCTCAAGTGAGACTCGAACTCACGACGACGACGATGTTTTTCGAACATCGTCGAAGCATAATAAATGCTATAAAAAATTCATTCAAATATTTGGGCGCAGTCATCAAAATTCAATGTTTAAAAATGGTTGAAAAATCATTCATTGTTTCCAACAGTTCGTAAGAATGTTGGTAGATGGCTGCACCGTCGCCCTTATAGACGGATATAAAGAGAAGGAAAATTTGGAATGATTCAGGTGGTGCTCAGTAGCTCAGTTGGCAGAGCAATCCCCCTGTAAGGGAAAGGTCGTGAGTTCGAGTCTCACTTGAGCATTTCATTTTTTCCAATATTTTTCGAACTTAAAAGTTAGCATAATAAATGCTATAAAAAATTCATTCAAATACTTATAATAAATTAGAAATAATTAAAGAGTCATAAAATACTCATTACACTGTATAAACAAGGTGTTATAATAACATTGGTTCCCGGTGGAGTAGAATAGGACCAACCCAGCTCTTACTATGGGTGTCGTAAAAGGCGATTAAGTGATAGGGCTGTTCTCCATCCGTAAAAGTAAACACACAGCCCAAGATAAAGGGCCCGCTAGGTGACAATTAGACCGAAACTCATAATTGACGAGTCGTGGGTGCTAATACACCTCTGCCTACCCCTTTGGGGATGGGGATGGACTTTTAAGTCAATTCAATTTAATTTAATTAAAAAAGCGTCGGTAGCTTAGTAGTTAAGGAGTCGGCCTTACGATCTAGAGGTCCCGGGTTCGATCCTGGCCATTACACTACCGGCGTGAACCCACTCCTAGCACAAGCAATTTAGCTTAGTTGGAGGGGTTAGAGGGAATATTAGTAACTTCGGTTCTAATATTTCTTTTAAATAATAAAAAAAAAAATGTCTAAACTTCTTGTATGACATAAGAATTATGACGTCACACTTTATTATTGTAGGATAGAGATACCTCATAACCGCAGGTTGTCCAAATACGAGGCGAATGCTACAAATAGGAATTATTATTATGGTTGTCGCAACGCAAATAATAAGTAAATAATCCTTATATCCAATGGTAGATATCCATGGTAGAATCATCAGCCTTGGATACACGGCTGGAGTCAACAATAGTGCCCGGAATGCGGCAATAAGCTCACCAAGACTCACCAGACCAAATCAAATGAATGGTAAAATGAGGGTATTAATGCACCACTGCCCAACCCTCCGGGGATAAAGGTGTTATTGTATATGGGTGAATTTCTCAAACGTAAAATTTTCGCGGCGTGACTGAAAATCATACCTTAAAGTTAACATATAGTAATGATTATTTTTTGTAAGAAAGATATCGTTTTGCTCTATATGCACGTATAAATTATATTATTAAAACTATTTTTGTGAGTGTGTAAAAAATGTATTTCCACCTAAATTCTAAGCTTGGTGGCGCGTCCACAACCTGTTTTCTTGGGAATGATCACAGTTTAATCAAAACTTCATTAGTTTATTGAGTATACTTAATAATAATTCGATTCGGCATTATTTTAGCTCTCTTCGATAATGTCATTCGTGGTATTTAGTACTATACTTTATCTTAAAAATAATTTATAAGATGCGTCCGCGGCAAATGTAAAATTTTGGTGGGATTTATAAAAACATCGAAGGAGTCGTATTGAAAGTACCTATAAGGACGACACTATCATCATTGGAAACGTTCTGTTGGGTGTTAATGAGCACCAGTGCCAGTTGTCCCCATTCCCGTTTCGTTTTTCTGCCAAACACGTAAGTAGGTCTTTTCATAAGCCTCTGACAAAAATATTGTAATTTTTGTGTTGATTATTTAAACCGTTTTATTCTCATTGTATGTTTTAATATTTAAGTATAGTGTACAGGTTCAGTATGTGTATTAAATTTTGGTAATGTAACCACTATATTCTAAATAGTATTTTTATAAATAATTTTTTTAGACGTGAAACTAATTTTGGTGGACCAATTTTGGTGGATTTGGTGGGGTTTTACTAATCATCAAAATTGTATATTTACACCAAAATTTGTTTTCATAGTTATTTGATTAAGCTCCTACGTAGTCTGACGGGCTACTAGGTCAGATGGCCTCTACGTGGCATAACCTGGGCAATGAAGAAAGCACCGCCTCTCTCCCTAGGTGGGAAAGAGGTTGTTGGCTGTTGAGGGTTGTTCGGAAGCTTTCCTAATTTTCTCTCAGATTAACCATTAGCATATGAACTACCCATACAGCAGACAGGCGAGTAGTTGGGTGAAGTCAGCTGATGCCGCAGTAGGGACAGGCCGGTGTGGTGGAGCATCGTGCGCTCTTTCCATCACCTGCTTCTACTGGCGTGAAAGGCGGCCTCACTCTTTACTACCAAGCCTACACCGTTAAAACCTGCCCACCCTTCTTCCCTCCTCTCCACTGTCAACATCATATGGCTTTTCTTCCTCTGCTTTCTCACTTACATGAAAGCTACCGTGAATGCAAGAGTGCCTTATGCAATCTTTTGCACGTGACTCCACGCAACAAAGCGACGACGTCGAAGATGTAGGGGACACTCAACTCCTGCTTATGTTGCTCCAGCAGCTAGCACTTTGCTATCGTGTAAAAGGTACTCAATCTTCTCCACAGAAGGCTTCTGACCTCTACCGTCCTCAAGCTCCTCACATGTTGCACCAATCTATCGGCGTCCAACACCGATATTAACAGCATACATGGGCAGTTATGGAGTGATTGTGTGATGCTATCCGACCAAAATACCACGCTGATTGGGAATGGACTAAGGACCGATCCTAGATGTACCCCGACAGTGATAAGGTAGATTCTGATATTGCCAACAGCGAACAACGGAATCAGAATTGTGGTACAGGTCCCGGATGGCGTAAACCTCTGGAACCCTTTTGAACTGCAATGCCCATCAGCTCACCGCGTGAGAAACTTAGTTGAAGGACTCTTGTAAGTTCTTGTCTTGTCACTACCAAGTGTCCATGGCCTATCTTCCGTCCACCCTTAGGCATACCGAGTACCACCTCTCCCACTTTGAGAAAAACTGCCTAAATCTTTTCCCAGCAATCTTGAATAAGTTCGTCGATAATATTGGCGACATTACAGTTAAATATAATCCTTGCTTCTAAACAATCAAATATTTTGCTTTTATACTGATACTACTAAGAATTAAAATGGTTTTGCCATATAAAAATGAAGTTGGTGATAAAAAGGAGAAAATTAAGGGTTATATGTACCTATTAAGTGCCAAATTCTAAAAAAAAAAACAAAGAAATAGTATAAGTAACAATAAATAAAAAATAAAAATAAGTTGATATGCAATTTTGGTGTTAGACACCAATTTCGGTGTATTGGCAATTCAGGTGTATAAAATAAACAAGTAATTCCCAGGGCTAATTGACTATTCAAGTCAAATAGGCATCTAAATAGGTATTTCTAGCTAAATATTGAAAGAGATTACCTAAATACCTAGAAATAAAAAAAATCACCAAAATTAGCTAAAAATTCATAGATGTTGAAATTCACCCATATATGATATTCAATTAGTATATTATTAAAGTCATAACAAATATTGAACTAACAGTACTTGAACTAAGTAACCAAAAAACTACAGGATGTTGTAAAAAGCTTTGATATTTAACGACCTCCAGAAAAACATTACGATTAGAAAATCATTACGAACTTTTTGTCATATAAAATCTTAATAATTTCGTACATACATTTAGTGAAGTCATACATTAAATAGTAATTTTTTTTTATTTATTAAAAGGACACCGTCCACTGCGATTTTAATTAAAGTCCGTAGACGTTAAGCGACCTTGTCGTATTTATAGAATTGGAACTTAGTACTAAATTAATGCCTCATTCTTCGGGCTTGACACCTTGCCAACCTCATCATCAACGTATTTCATTACATCCTGTCGAATTTAAAACATTAGGTACATCAAGGAGCTTACACATCCCATACTGAGGGATGTATGAGATTTGAAGTTTATGAGTCATAAACTGCAAATCTCGTCAATCAATCTCGTCAAATGACATTCGTCAACAAATAATGTCATAAATCATAACATTCGTTGACATAGACTTCAGTCAAATTCCATACATTTGAATGAAATTTTTATAGCATTTATTATGCTAACTTTACAATCCGATTACATCAGGAAAAATTAATTGCTCAGGTGGGGCTTAAGCCCACGACCGTTCTCTTACAGGGAATGCCCTTCCAACTGTGCTACCGAACCACGACCAAATTGTTTTATTCAAATTTCCCTTCTCTGTATATCCGTCTATAAGGCATCGTCGGTGGAGCTATCTACCAACACTCTTACGAACTGTTGGAACCAATGAATGATTTTTCAATCATAGCTCTCGATACACACTCTCGAACTCGATAGCTCAGTTGGAAGAGCATTCCCCCTGTATGGGAAAGGTTGTGGGTTCAAGCCCATCTGAGCTATTAATTTTTCCTGATGTAATCGAAACCCTTACATTAGCCATTCTAATCCACGATAAGCCGGCTAGCGAATTGCCACTGACTGTTTATGAATTACATAGACGCATTTTTCCTTTGACTAAGGCTTAGATATGCCTTTCTTATAATTATGATTCATTCCTAAGAGAACGTACTGTATAGTCCTAACACAAATCACATAATAATGACTGGAATCGATAATAATCAAATTATATCCTCACACATAACGTTACTTATTAATATAAGTTACTTATTAAGTATAGTAACGATATTGCTAGTTCAATCATGTAGGTAATTATAATTTTATTATGTGTTATGGCCCTTTAATGGTGATAGGAAGTCTACATTCATACTTATAGTAAATAACTCTCAAAGTGAGGCTAATTATAAGTAGTTCATCTTGTTATAATGTTAGCCATGAACACAATTGATGACTTTGAAAGTAATAAATGTTAGGAAATCAACGCAATATAAAATTTACTATCGTTGGCCATTTCTAACCGATAATTTGATCAGTTTGAATATCTTTTTGTAATGTTCGTTCCCAATCCCGGTGAAGTAAAATATTGTCACCCCATTTCTTCCTGCGAATGTCCTAGAATTCTACTAAAGGCTTTTTCTCCATCTGACAGTAAACATATAACTAACCCCCTAACCTGACAACGAAAATAATAGTGAAATGCGAGTTAATACACTTTTTTTTTCCGTGCGGAAATCCCCTCGGATACCCCCCCTGCCGGAGCCGGAAGGGGAGGTTATGTCGGACTCGAACCGACTAAAACCGCACGCCGACTGTGGGTCTTGGTGCTAGGCCGGAGGTGAGGTTGTCATAGACATATTATCCCTCGCACCCCGGTTGACCCAGGGCCATCCCTTACGGTCTGGCCCTCCTCAGGAGGGGGGACAACGGTGTCCCCAACTCGCCCCCGGAATGGGGAGGCGCGCTATTCAGCGCGCCGCGCGAGTTAATACCCCTCAGCCTAGCTCTTCGGGGACAGGCGTGAATGTATGGTTCGTAGTCATTGAAAAGCCAACGTTTTTAACCCAGGACCACAATTCTGTTTTAAAATCAGTTATAGTTTTGGGTTCGGGGTGTTTTTGAGCCAAACCAAGATATTAGGGCCTAAATCAACCCCACCTGAAACTGAATCCGCAAGATCAATCCAGTGGGGGAAAGAATGAAAAATAAAAAATCAACTCCACCATCAAGCTGTTAAACCCGTTGATTGACACATGTGGATTGACGACCAAACTGATAGTGTTGTGATAAAAAGGCTGCTCGAAAGCAAGCTACACCAAGTGGCCCTTATGAAAGCACTTAATCTGGTAAAGGAACACTGAACAAATATGCTATTAAATTTTATAGAGAAAGGATAGGTGCATAGAGAACACTATGGGCTGCATAAATCATGCAGTCTAATTATCCCTCAAAAGTGATACCTATAGCGAATTACTTCGTTACGAATAGTATTTTTATATTTACAAAAAGTATGATTATTTTTTTAACATCTTTATGACCTGGCAAATTGTTGTCTTTGGTATATTTTGTACAGTCGCACATAAATAGCACTTCAAAATAGGAACTTGAAACAAGGCCCAGACAAGAAATAGCTAAATAATGATAGTATACTTAATAATCCTGAGATACAGCTAGGTTAACGACTTAATTCAGGAGACAACTCTGTAAACTCTGTAGTCTATGGTTTAAATGAATAAATAAATACCAAAATAAATTTAAAAAAAAATCTACTAAAAATATCCTGAAGTGCGAATAAAATAAAAAAAATAAAAACATTAATATTCAAGATTCATGACAGCGGCGATGGCTCGCGTATTAGAACGATATTTGCTACCTAGACTGATTGCACACCAATATGAATACGTCGAGCACTTGTTAGCGAAAGTAAAATGATCTTATGATATCTATATGCGATTTCCAGCATCCGGTGCACCTATAAAATTAGCAGTAAAAGATACCCTGCGTAATTTGTTATTTGAAAATTTGCATTCCATAAGCCTGTAATTAATTTCCGAACGTATGACATGGTATGTTTCTACGTGTTGCATGCATATGTTGAAAACGGCGATTTCGTCAAAATCCTGAATGATTTGGGCGAAATAAGGGCGAGCATTTCCAATAAGGCTAGTGATTTAAACCAATCCTGTATTTTATATTTTTATCTTTAAGAATAATAAAGAGAGGACATAATGATAGACACAAAAACTCTAGTAGATAGCTATCTAAAAGTTTGTTATGACTTTTTGTGAGTCCTACATAAATAATTTGAAGGAGCCATGTTTCGGAGTGCTCCTATATCTGGGTAGTTATCAAAATAACCATAAAATCTAACCTAAGCAATCCTATTACTGTCCTATGTCCTTGATATGAGACAGTGTAATAAGGAGATCATCCATTTCTATGTCAGTGTTTGCCATGCAAAGTAATGACAAATTCTTTATGTCATAAATTAAGATCAAGGGAATTCGCAGTTATCTACGACATTTCATTGTAAATAACTTCTGGGATTTCAACAAATCAGTTAAGTGATTTGATAAAAATCCCGTTTTTATCATATCTCTACAACATAGGCATGTTATGTAATATATAGTCTATAGCTTGTTATTGTTCATTGGTTTGCATACCTATCCTATACCATAAATTTCACGTCGGTTATAAAACTGACGGCTACTTACCGGAGAAATTTTATGAATTTAATCATAGGTCTGCTGAACCATTAATCCAATTACCAAACCAACAGATTGCTGAGAGAGGAAGCTGAGAACGGTTTTTGAATTATTTTAACAGAAGATGTCAAGTCGATGATCAAATCTTTGCAGTTGGTGAAGATTTTTTTTCTAATTTGTAGATATTCATAGTGCAAGGGACCTCTACATTACCCAATTAGGTTATCACTAGCAATTTAATTCTACCCTTTCTAATAAGTATTTGGATGTCCCCTCCTCTTCCCAAAACTTAATCCTGTATCTCCTATTATGTATTATGTGTATTATGTCTATTATATTCCTGCTTATATTAAGCTTATGCCATTTCTCGTAATATCTTTTAGATATTTGTTTTATTTCCATAAGTAACACGGTTTATTTAGTGTGTGTATGAACTTATGTTTTATGTTCTTGTTTCTGTCCAAGAAATTCTTCCACACAATTTGCATCTGTTTCTTGTGTAAACGTTAAAAATGCAATAGATTGCTGTATGTAAGTGGTTTAGGGTGAAGAACCGTCCTTGGAACCTGACGGCGCTCCCAGTAATATGAGTGTCGCCGTTTGGACCTTTTTATTTTATACACACATCCTGTAAAATATTATCTAGTCTTGCATAAAAAACAACAAAGGAATGTAAATGAAGCAGTTATTAATAAAGAATTGAGAAAGTGTTTTGTTTGGCTTTTGTTACTTTCAATTGTTTGCGAATTTTGACACCTTTTGCTTTTACGTTTGGAAGTCATAAACAAACTGTTTTATTAACATACTTACTATGCGTGTTAATTCGTAATATCTTTTAACTTTCATGTCTTTTATATGTATTAAAATCACGTATCTACTGATAAGTGTTATTGTTACCCTTGCCCCAAAAATATTTGTAAAATTTAAGCGGTCACTAGAGAAAATAGGGAAAATATTTGCAGAAATGTCTCTCATATGCCTTTCAAATGTAGCTTTTATAGCGGATTGAAATTTATATAATTCAATTTTTATTTAATCAATTTTATTTTATCAAAATAATTGGGCCTAGTCGCCATTATTTTATACCTTTAATAGTAAAATGTTCTGTGCCTAACCTATTTGGAGATAGATACATTATACTCAAACATACAACGCTATTTAAATATTTAGATAAAGATGAAAGGGAAAACGTCTTCAAAGTTCATAATGCAATGTTAATAAGAGCTAAACATATGTACTTAACAATGATAGTTATTGCACATTTATTGTTTTTTAATGACTAGGTACTTTACAAACATGATTGATGTAAAGTACACACTCATAATGTGTGAATGTGTTATTCTCGTGCAACGGATCACGGCCTGGGGCTGATTTAAAAAATGTAAACAATTATCTTTGCTTCGTGTTTTATTTTCACCAATCTTTGACGAAAAGAAACTAAGAGATTTATTACAAACCACGCCTTTTCTCTGTTTACAACTTTGTAACATGACTTTGCTGCCTACTTAACAAAAGTACCTATTTTTCTGTAAAAAGTGTAACGTTTCACTTTGCGGTTCGAGTTGTCGAGAAATAATAATACTTTGGTCTTAATAATTTTTATTTAAGTACTCACATCTGAATGTGCCTGAAGGAGTATCCTATCTCCAACATTTTGGACTGGCTTTCGATCCAAACAATAAATGAAGATTTTTTCTAACAGATTATAGTCAGCATTACTTGCCTTTCACTCCGAAATTGTCCTGGGACCTCGTGTACTTTTATTAGTCACATTTATTATCCTTCCATCATAGTAGTCTAGAATTATCAATATCATATACTTTTTTATTAAACGACGGTTTTTTCCTTTTACAGATTCCACAATGGAAGGTACAAGTAATATGTTGCTGGTCGTCGTGCTAATGGCGCTAATATGCCACATCTCCGGTGCACCCATGAGAAGATCACGTGCGGCTGCAATTCCTGCAGAAGAACAAACTACAGCTCGGGAAAACAAACTACAAGATGAGTTCAAAGAAACTCCAACAACGACTGAAGCTCCGAAAACAAATAGAAGAAACAAAGCCCTCAATTTGTTTGGATTTTATCCATCTTTCTTGTCATCTGGCATTGATTACCCAGAAGACAGTGATGACGACATTAACTTCACTGTTAACGACGAGAATTTTGAGGATGAAGATCTCTCAAGAACGATACCAACCAGACGTCGCCAGCAGAACAAAAAGAAAAACGGCAATGGAAATAGTTACCAAAACGACAATGTGAACTCATTGCAATACGAAAATTCTCCCATCTTTTACATTAGATTACCTCCCACTCCGTATATGTTTGTTCCAGGTTTAGGTTACGTATCGCAGCCACCGACACTTGGGCCTCCAATGGCACCGATGATGCCTCCTCAAGTGTCAGATCCATTCATCAATCTTCCTATCGATTTTGTTTCTAACGGAAAGCCAACTGGTGTTTACCAATGGAGCGGTGCACCAACGTATCCACAAATGCCTCAAATGCCTCAAATGTCCCCTGTAGATCCATTTGGATACGGAGGGCAGCCAATGATGCCTCCATCACGACCTTCCTACAATATGCCTTCATATTCCAAACCTAAACCCAAACCGGTTCCATCCAATTCGAAGATTACAAACCTTAAAGGGCAATACGCATTTAACGGAAAACCAGGAGACAGTGTTTATGTATTGAGGGACACGTATAATTCCATATATTCTGACGCTCTTCAAAACTTTTACCCTTAATTCTGGGAAAATTATTATAGGATTGAGTTTCTGGCTCGTATCGAGCTATTGTAATTAATAAATTTCGAGAGCCAAATGTGAGGACAAAAAGAGTTAAGGGAAAGTTAACATCGAAGTCAATGAACAATAATTACTGTTAAGGAAAGTTTATTAATTACTACTATTTAAACTTAACGAAGTTAATAACAGCCTTTATATATAAATTATAATTATATTTATAAGCTCTTATAAGCTATATACATATATATATATAGGCTATGAAAACTTAGGTAAACACTGAAATGGTTCTAAAATACGGCAAGTATAGCTATTACAATATAATCTAAAATATACATGGGTACCTTGCGGTACTCGCAAATTTTTACTAACGAAACATTTTGATATACGTACCGAAAACCAAAAAGTCACAAAAGCCAACACCCATGACGGTAGAACACATCTCACATCTTGTTATCCATCAATGTTATCTTGGTTCTTTCTACTATGTACTTAGTAATTAATTAGAGCTATTGTATCTTTCAGCCTTACTAGAATATTTATTAAACAAACAAACGATTGATTTAGCGATTGTCTACTCTACATAGTCTACATCATAGCAGTAGTGAATTAGTGATGTATCAATCTTAGATAATATTATATTAATATGGTATGGTATCATATCAATATAAAACGCTTAACCGCGCGTTCGCAAGATGTGCTAGTCTTTACGGCCTTCTTTAGTTGGTACAAAACATATGATTATTACAAACATACTTGCAATATACGCTGTCTGCTCATTTTAGGATGTCAAAGGATATTAGAATCAGAGTGGATTATTAGGTGTGAGTTTCACATGAAGTATGATCGAGCTACCTCGGCCTCGATTCTGCTAAAGCTAAACCATCGCCATCGCAGTGCCATCGCTACTGAAAAACGGCATTAAATAATAGACTTTAAAACGATGTGTTTATACATCAAAATTAAATAACTTTTTGTAAAGTTATTGAAAAAGTGTAATGAAACTATTTTCATTTCAATTTAGACTTTAGGAATATAGAAATAAAGTCTAAAATTTTTTTAAACGCCAATAGCTTTATTTCAACTTTTATGTACATAATTTAAGTAATATAATAATTATTATAAATAAAAATATAAAGGTATGTGCAAAACTGTAGGTTCAGGCGTCAACAAAGACGCCCCCATCGACGTCAACCGGGAGGGTGGCCAGTAGGCTGGCGGCATTGCCACGTTGAATGGCAATGCCAATCCTTTGCGCAAGGAATAAACCAGCCGTCTGGTCACGGGTAGTGTCTATTAAACGTTTAGATATTTCTTTGTATAATAGACGTGCACTTGGACCCCATGATCCCAGCGTCTCGACCCCAAACGGCTCAAATATGTAGGTAATTATCACTTAAACTACTATATTAAGTCTAAAATTTAATGTAACTTTTTTGCAGTGACAGTGGTACCACAATGGTTTAGCTTTAGTAGAATCGACGGCATGCAGGTAATGATATTCTTTAATGAGGGCCGTTGTCCAGAAAGCTACTCAGTCCTGAATCTTGATTTATAACTAGATCTGAGGACAGATTTTAGATGACAGTTTTTATATCATTGTGAGAGATGATTCACAACTGAGCGTTGTTCTGAAATACAAGATAGTGTCTTGATAGTGTTTAGAAATCACGGCAGGTGAATACGAGGTGATTAGTTGTCGGTGGATTAAAGGTGTAGACCACATAGCACCTGAGCGACTAGCACCTAGACTGGTCCACGAAGAGCATCTATCAAACATTTTGAAAGGTGCTCTTCGTGGATACAAAGCACCCACGAGTCACCGGACCAGTGCTAGGACCTATGGGCTGCATACTGACAACTGATGCCTAAAATAAATATATTTAAAAGATCTGTCGGAAATTAAATTAGCCCCATTCGGTCCCTTGGAAACTTGTTCAAAGTGCTCTGATGTAACAACCGGCCATGTCTTCTATTTTCTTTTTTTCGTGCAGAAATTTCTACGGATAGCGTTAGGTACTCTGCATGAAATTTAATCTCTATGGCACTCACCACCCGCAAAGGGTGTTTTTTTTAATACGGAACCCTGTGAACCATACTTCTTACCAGGATCTAGAATTCTAGAATTTGTTAAATCGAACATCATTCTACTTTTTTGTAAAGAGAAACCTGCAGGAATCGGCTTACTCTCAGTTGACATTCAATACAAAAATGCAATGCGGACTTGGCGATAATTCGTGTTATGTACCTAGGCATATGATGCAATTAGTAATTATTGTAAACAATAACTTTTTTGAGTCAGCGCTAGATCTTAATAGGCATTAATATTTTTTACATATTAAATTAGTAATTTAATATTTATTCCTTAAATTATTTACATAGTTTTAAGATATAATTGGTACAAATGCACACGGTAAGGAACATAATAATATAACGAACTGGTACATAAAAATTGTGACATACAAAATATTCAAATATACTCTATAAAAATATTGTTTTTGTGTTCAGCCCCATAGACAAATTGCAATTCTTTGGCCAACGTATCGTGCGTGAAATAGGAAGAATGACAAAAAAAAGATTGGGATTTGACGTAGATGACAGTCGTCAACGAATGTCATAAACGTCAAATCACAAACGTTCATCCATCATTCGTTTTTTTAAAGAATATAAGATCTGAAGTTACTAATATTTCCTGTAACCCCTCCCTCTAATCTCTCCAACAAAGCTAAATTGCTTGTGCTAGGAGTGGGTTCACGTCGGTAGTAGGTATAAGGGCCAGGATTCGAACCCCGAACCTCTCGAACATAAGGCTTAACCACTAAGCTACCGACGCTTCTCCACTAAGCTATCGATGCTTCTACGATGAGTACGCCGGTCGACAAATTGCCACTTGTCTAGGGGGCAGAAAAAAATTATGAATGAATGAGATTGACACGTATTTATTCTGACGTTTATCACAGTCGTCAACCCCTACATTAAATAATCTATTGTGTTACAAAAGTACTGCAACTTGTAAAGAGGGGCAATTAAAGTTAAGTACTTAGTTTGATTATGACAAACCTACATAGATTAATATTTATTTACTGGATTTGCATTTTACTAGTTTTGTATTTAGTCCATATTATCTGTAAAGATAATTTTAGAAAACGAATATGAAATATAGTAAATAAGTTCAGTGTAGGTGGTCATTGCCTGTATTATTTATTTAGTAATTAAACTTTGTAAATAGGCACTTTAATGTAGTTAAGGTAATTAATTACTTAATAATTTATATTTAAGTATAATAATTTGCTGTATTTTCTTTTTATTTTATAATTTACTGTTTATTTTTTTAAATGTCACAATGTATAGTGTAAGCTAAATAATAGGTAGGTAATATTAATGTGTGCTGTATCGACTGTTCCGTCCGGATACCTTAGTTATCTACGACTAACAAAATAATAAATATCCAGAAAGATATTCTGGAAGTAGGTAGGTACTTAAAATTAATTTCGCTATGGCATGTATGTAGATTTACACGAATTATCATATTGCAATATAGATAAGCACCTACGAAACTTAAGACAATAAAATATTTTATATAATTTTTCGTTTTCTTTACCCATTATTTTTTTTTTTTTATAAAGGACACGTCAATTTGACTTCACCTCGCCTGATGTTAAGCTAAAGTCAAAGTCTCGGAAAGAGGGTCATCATCGTAAACATGTACCATGGTAACAGTGGTGGCACTCAGCATGTCGACCTCATCAGATGCCCTTTCACGTCCCGCTTAAAGGACTCGGGACAGTAGGAAGAAGGAAACACGTGAGCTGGCAGGGAGTTCCAGGTCTTAGTGGTGCGGCATAGGAATGAGTCACTGAAACGTTTGGTTCTAGCAGGTATACTCTGCACCCTATCGGATGGCGTCTTAGCCCTGTCCTGTGAAGGAAAGAAGAGGGTGGGACAGACAGAAAAATCATTCATTGTTTTCAACAGTTCGTAAGAATGTTGGTAGATGGCACCACCGTCGCCCTTAAAAACGGATATAAAGAGAAGGAAAATTTGAAATGAATCAAGTGCGGCTCAATAACTTAGTTGGAAGAGCATTCCCCCTGTAAGTGAAAGGTCGTGAGTTCAAGCCTCACTTGAGCGTTTCATTTTTTCCGAAGTTTTTCGAACTTTAAAGTTAGCATAAAAATGCTATAAAAAATCAGTCAAATATTTATTTATTAGTGTTTTATTTATTTATTAAATTGTGGAACATAGGTATTACACAGATCTTAAGTTAATACATATAGGTGCTCTATGTCCTACCACATGCATGGTGAACAAATTAAAACTAAAATGTCATTATGGTTCAAGTACGCAATCGTCCACTTTGACTTCAGGTACTACCAAAGTATCCTTAGACGATATGCCCAAGTACGAATTCCACGTTGCTGACCTAAACATTAAGCATAACAAATTCAGGTCTGTGGTCTTAGCACCTAAGTACTCCCTACACACTAGAAAGATAACCCTTATAGGTATGGGTTAATCCATAGTACATAGAGTATTAGATATTTCAGTGCCTCGGAGAGCAGGTTTAGACGTCTGTCCAGTGTCCAGATAGTTGAAGCCCTAAAATGTCCAACATCGAGTTTATTATTTTGCAATAATAATATGTACCTACTTCAATATCACCAATGGGTTATTTATAGATCATAATAATGGCAATCGCTTCACAGACGGTAAAGTTGGACTGGGAGAGGCGGACCTCGGACTCTGAGGTCTAAGGTGATTTTCCACCAGAGTGGCGAGGCGAGGCGAGGCGAAGCGAGAAGAGAATTGAAATATGTATGGCGAATTTTCAATTCTCTCCCAGCGCATCCTTGGTGGAAACAGTGTAGATTGACGAGAATAATATGCGAGGCGTGAATTGAAATATTTGTTTGTGTAAAAATTATCCGTATTGCTTCCGATATAGACTATAAATTAACTTTGCAACAGAAACACGCTTCTCGCGAGAGGCTTAATGTTGTTCGTTGCTACTTATTACCGTCTATATCTTTATCTGATGAAGCCTACGGGCGGGCGGCGCGACGGTCTCGCGCGAGCTCGCGATGGCTATTTTTAGTGGAAAAGGGTCAGTGCGATTTCAATTCTCTTCACGCCTCGTCTCGTATCGCCACTCTGGTGGAAAATCACCTTAAGAGCCTCGGTTGCGACCGAGATTAACGCAAGTAAGATGATGCTGATGTCATGTATGTACAGTACGCCTACCTATACCTAATCAGTAAATTGATGTAAGTACGTTAGTACCTTTTTCATTCGGAAATCCACACGGCTACCACCCCGTCAGCCATCGGTCTAGAACTGTATGTCGTCTCGGGTCTCAATTGCAGCAGTTTCCCTGGGCCTCGATTCTGCTAAAGCCAAACCATTGTGATGCGACCGCCAATGCAAAACACGGCATTAAATAAAAGACTTTAAGGCCATGAGTTTACAGTTCAAAATTAAATTATTTTTTGCAGAGTACTTAATTGAAAAGTGTTCATTTCATTTTGGACTTTAGCCGTATAGAAATAAAGTTGCATACGTCCATAGGCCGCGGTAACCATTTTCCATCAGGTGGGCCGTGTGCTTGTCTGCCACCTAAGTGGTATAAAAAAAAAGTCTGAAATTTAATGTAATTTTTTGCTGTGACTGCGGCACCACAATGGTGTAACTTTGGCAGAATAGAGGCCCTGACTGACTTTGGGCCATCTACCAATGGCGAGGGGATCCTTAAACACGATTCCTGCCAGCTTTCTCCGCTAAGGAAGCCATGGGAGAGTTTTTACATTTAGTTTTGCCATTGTCATCTACGGTTTTAGAAAATTGTGTTTCCCACTCCTGACGGCGGAGCATGTGGGAAACACCGGAAATAGGAAGTCGTTGAGGTGACAGGCTACAGCTCATAGACATAAATATACAGACGTGAAGCTACTACGAAATTCATTCATAAAATCATATTATGAAAACGCCAATTCTCCATCTTGCTTTCCAACGTAGTGGGGATGTAGTAGCACCTGATTGGTCAAATAAAATTGCTAGTGATGCGGTGATAGAATTTTAATTATCGATATTTTCCCAAATATTTAAAGAACGAAGACCACTTTCCATACATAGTGAATGACTTTTGAAATGCCGTTGACTTTTTATTATTCTATCGCATAATGGTACTGGTATTACTGATGAATAGATACCTACTAAAACATTTTTTACAAAAAAAAAACAAAAATATTAAATAAAAATTCGATTTTTTTTTTGTCCAAATCGATTTTTTTTTGGCCCAATGTGTTATGTACCTGGAGTACTACTAGATATGTATATATATATATATATCGTTACTCAAAGACTGTAAAGAATCTTTGTAGATTCTACGTCCTTCTGGGCGAATTATTCGAAACTCCGGCTATCACAAGGAAAGTCTGACAGAAAGCCATAAGCACACTGCAACCTGAGAGTACAAATAATCGGCATCCACTTAAGCTAATCACTTAATTTTTTCTTTCAAATGTATAAATTTTTAGTCTGTGCCCTTTTTATATCGATAAGTAGTTATCGACAGTTTACTGGATTCCCTACTAGGCCGCCATACTGCTTTCCATTCATTCATAAAATCCAAGTTTAGGTAGGCAGTTTTTTTTCGTAGGTATGGCACCTCTTGATATACTCTAAGCTACAGCTATATATTATACCAACACAGCCAACTAGTTCGAGGTATTGTATTCTATAGGTACATCAATTTATAAGTACCTAGGTAAAATAAAACAGCAATCAGTAGCCACGTGTATAAACTATGACTTATACGGTAAAAATGGTAAAATGGTAAAATAAAAAAATGGTAAAAATTCCGAGACTTAGAGTTATTATATACTTCTTCAAAAGTATTTTTATACCATTTTAATATTAATTTTATAAATCTAAAGAACTAAACGTAACTATAAACGTCCTGCAGCTGTCAAACCAGTGACGTCTGTCAAACTTCATACATCCATCATTCGATTTCTGTCAAAGACTCAAAGTTGTCTGCAGTTTGGCGAAGTAAATCATTGAGTCCATCATTACCAAAATACAATTTAAACAAAAGTAATTGTTCATTTACTCAACAAAAGATTTGACGAGGTTAACACGTGTGCTGTGACTATATTATATATTCCGATGTTTGAAAAATACGTTCCAAAATGAATATTTTGTGCTATAATTTAATGTGACGACGTGCTCCAATGAACTAAAAAAAAATGAAAAAGTGTTTAAATTTTCGATAAACAGTTGTACATAATAGAAGTGGCATCATGTTTCGCAGCAGAAGTTGGTTCGGGGCCTCGTGGGGGCGGCCCAAGAACCCGCATTCTTTAGAAAGATTGAAATATTTACATAACATTTTGTGTAAAAACACAACAGTATCAGAGAGTAACCGAGGCACTTTGGTAGAGTCTCTGAGGTGTATAGCAGAAATTCTGATATGGGGTGACCAAAATGATAGCTCCGTTTTTGAGTGAGTACTATATTTTATAAACAGTATTCTTATAATTTTATAAGTTTGAGCAGAGCATGGATAAGTAGTTGACTGACTTGTGTACGGTAGTGGCTGAACAATTTTAGTCAAGGTTTGTTAAGGCTTAGTACAGTCAGGCAGTAAATTGTTGTTTAAGTAATAATAAAAAAAGTGGATGAGGATTGGATAATTTCTTCTCTACTGATGTATGTCCTTGGACCTTAGAAGTGCCAACCTTTTTGGATAGAATAACAACACACTGATTATATGAAACTCCGTTTTCATCATCTTAACATTGTTCCTTGTTACATCTGAGGGTTTCACCTTAATGTATGTGATCTGTTTACTGCTTCTCCTCCAACTCTTGGCTCAAATTTTACAAGTGTAAGCACCATCTGGCCTAACCCCAAAAGGCAGGCCTTCACTATAGCCTTGTCCTTCAACTGGTAGGTACCAGTTTCCAGGTAAAACAGGTTTTCTCCAAGAGGTCTTAGTGAGGTTGTTAATCCATTGTGATAATGTAAACATTTATGTAGAATTAAGAAGATCCTTATAAATCTTTTTTGTGGCCTTAAAACTACACCAGATCATTACTAATTACAGTAAACCTTTTATTCAAATATTCACCAGTAGAACATGCTGTTTTGTTTACTAGACACCTCATTTGATGATGTCATACATATTATTTGCACATGTGGGGTTTAAATTAGCACAAGAGCCGAAATTACATTTTCTATTTCTACTACCTTTGTAGTGTGGTTACGACCACACTGTGCATTACTTCCGGTGGTACCTGTTCAATTCCTGATCAGTGTAAATATTTTCTTCCTTCTTCTTTATTTCTTTGTTCAGGCGCAGGTCCCATTACAAATAAAATAATATAAAATTTACACTTAATTTCATAACCCACCCACATTTACTTACGATTGGCATCCCGGTGCATTTTCAACCATTAATTAGCAATTGGGCATGTATAGTCGTCACAAATGGCTAGTAGTATTGTGTTACGAGCAATACAGTCTCTCTTGCGAATCTTGGCTGTTAATTTTGGCTGCTACCACTTTGGCTGCCAATTACAGCCTCATCTACATACTTATTAGTTTAGGTCTTGATTGTGCTGTGCAAATTATCTTAAAATATATATTTTTATTTTATTTTGAATATTCCCATTACAGCTTTTTCCTAGAGAAGAATATGCTCTCATACTTCCTGAAAATAATGAGACAAAAGTGTGGAGGTTCGTCCTATGTGTGCGTGCAGTTACTACAAACATTGAACATACTGTTTGAAAACATTAGAAATGAAACATCTCTGTGTAAGTATACAATTACCTCCCATATTTAGGTTTCGTTTATTACGAGATTGTGTTATGAAACTTGCTGCTACATGCACATCAGGAATCAATTTCTCCCTTCATAACACCAAACTAACATTATAATCTACTATTACCCATAATTTTGACAGCTTCAGTGGCGTGGTGGTACTGAATGTGGCCACTACGCAGGAGGTATGGATTAGATCTCCGTTCAGTGCAAATATTTGTATGCATGAATATGCAACTTGCATTGGCCTGTTCATGCCTTGGAAAGCACATTAAGCTGTCGATGTTTTCGCTGTGTTCGCTGGTTGCCATACAAACATCTATGACAGTCATATAGGGGAAATAGGTGAAGTACACACAGAAGAGCTAATGTGGAAGTAGTAGTACCCAAAATTTAGTCATCATCAGCATCATGCAATGCAAATTCCAATCAAAGCATACACTGGAGTCTGGGATCTGGTCTTCTGCTCATTTCCATTAGTCTTTATCTTGACTTGTCCTGGCAGAGACCTTCAATTCTAAAAGGAAACTTTACCTACATAGGTAATGACTTAGATCCTAAAGATAATAGTGATTTACTGAAAAACATAATTTCTTTCAATCAATCAATCAATCAATTAGCCCACTGCAGTCACTGCTGGACATAGGGCTCACCCAATGTGCGCCATTTCACTCAATTCTCTGCCTTCCGCATTCAGTCTATCCCAGCCACCTTTTTCCTTTTACTTTCTTTATGCTCCATTAAAACAGTGTACGCAGTATTAAGTATTCATTTGCCTCACAAAAATAATGTAATTTACAAAATGATCTTTCTGTTATAAGTATCCTCATTAGTCAATTTCATTAATTTATCATTAGTTTATACCAGATAATGCAGTGTGTACATAATACTATATAGGTCCTAAGTGTTCAACTCTAAACTTGATAATCAGTATGTAAACAGGCAAAATCTATTAATAGATATGCATACTACCATGCTTATTTGATTGTAAAGTAGGCATAATATTGTGTAGCATAACTACAAGTACTTTGAATGTTTTTTTTCTGCCAAAGATGTTTATACATACTACAACAAAATTGTTTTATTTATACTACTACTGTATTGTAACACTACAACCTATAGAATGTTTTATACTCACCAGAGTAAGAACCACATGGCCCTCCAGATGGTAAGTTGTTACCATGACTTATGAATTCTTACAACACCAATAAGCTATGGTGTCACTCATGTTAATCTGTTTGCAGTGACGAGGGTAAGGGACAATAGGAATAAAAAAGGATTTTTTTTTCTTTATTTAACGACCTTATACAATAAGTATATGTCGCCCTGCTAGTACATATTGTATTATCTTCACGAAACAAGTATTAAAAACTAAAACATTAAGTAGGCACTATAGAAAGCATTCTATATAAATAGAATGCTTCCTCCGAATTAGGAGTGGTCATAAAAAAGGATAGGAAAGGTCTTATAAAACAATAGAAGTTTGAAAGTATGATCCAGCAGTGGCTAAGGTTGAAAATGTTCAAAAGGCAAGCTGGTAGAAATGTTGGAGTATGAATGTAAACATCTCTGCCATGGCTTCCATTTGCATCGTGTTGTAGGGAACCCTCTCCACTGGAATCTAGAGCTTTACTTACTCCTGCACCTATCTTTCTTCCTGTTTGTTCTGGCTAATATTTGAGGTTGACTGTACCATTTCGTTTATTTTGGAAGAAGTATTCGGTTTCTTCAGAATCTCAAGTTTAAGTCGGACGAAGCTGTGGACCTGCTAGTTAAATATAGAAATGAGCATATTACATATAACAAGTATCAGAAATCCCATTCTTAGTAATGTAGTTCCTTTTAATGTCATTGTAACTGGTTTTAAATAGGTACCTGTGATCGGACAAATACCTTGCGCTCAAGGTCTTTAACTGCATAAAAATATTATTATCAGTAACTTAGTATTAACTCTTAGCTAAATCAAAACTTAATTTTGAAAATTATCAATAGGACCGCATGCGGCCAGCCGACTGCAATCCGGTTGGCCGCGTGCGGTGCGGTTTCGTATAAAATTAGGTATACGGGTAGCCGCAAGTGAGTTGTGGGCCTATAGGCTGTTGTGGGTCAAGAAGCTATGTAATTATTTTGATTATGTATTCTGTATGTTTCTTTTCAGATTATCTATTGAGCAATAATCACGTGAACTCAATAATAGTTCATAAGTTTGACTTCTCTGATGAAGAAGTTATGGCTTACTACATATCCTTCCTCAAGACTCTTAGTTTGAAGCTCAACAATCATACTATACATTTCTTTTATAATGAGGTAAGTGGATATTTCTTGCTTTAATTATTATTTATATAGAAAACATTCTGGCACTCTTGTCAAATAGACGTATTGTGACGTGCGGATATAACCGTCGATGTTGGTAAATAAGTCGCGGTAGAACGTCTCGCCGTTGCGTCGCCGGTAAAATGTGCATAACATTACTTCCGCGTGAATTAGCCGCAGATTGGTTCCCGGCTGAGTAGAATTTGGCCCACCCCATCTCTTCCCATGCGGTGTCGTACGAGGCGACTAAAGGATAGGGCTGTTTAACATCAGACAGATATAATACAGCCCAGGCTCAGCGTCAGATGCATGGCTCGAGTCAAAATAGTGCCCGGAATACGGCAATAGGCTCACCCCAATTACGCGAGACCGAATAGAATTTTCGGTGAAATGTGGGTGTTAATTCACCTCTGCCTAATCCTCCGGGGATAGATGCGTGATTATTTCAAATGGAGACCGAAAACCAGACGTGCGATCCACCCGCAACGTCTGCGAGTAACTTCATCCAATGTACGCAGCATGTGCAATCTTACATTGATCGCTTTAGGTCCTCCGACATAATATATCGGGACAGTAGGGTCCAAAGTAGACACTGATACTATTATACTTTAATTATGTCAAGGACACTGAGCTGGTTGGCCGGGTAACGCAAGTGGCAACACCTCTTTGTTGGTGCTTGCTGCTACTACTTAATGGTTATTTTGCACCCATCGAAGCTTAAATTTTATAGCGAGATAATTTCTAAATACTATCATAGCGCTTGCCTAGCTAAACCGTATTAGGAACCTACAGGTCTAATTTAATATCTATAACCACGGTAGTTTCGACTCTCCATTGAAGAGTCAGTTACCCCAAAAAGCATTCCAAAAGGTTATGCTGAGGCGAGATTAGCCCACCATTTTTATTTAATTGGGTACTCTTCGTTACCCTATCTTTATCCACGTAAAGGCCTGTCTGAATTCTTTCTGAATGTTCAGACCTCTACCCAGCCAAGTCGAAAACCTGTCGGCACTGAATAGGAACAGTTCTCAGCTCATCTTTTCGGGTTCCGAGTAAGAAAACAGCTATACCAACAATCCTGATGATCTGGTAGTAACGGGTTGAGTAACTCTTCAATCCATCGATACGTTGCTTGTATTGATTAACTTAATAACTTGCGTAACTTGTAGCATTACTGTCCTGATAATATTTAAACTCGCGCTAAAATTATTGTACCTATTGGAGCAACTTTTGTTGCCTTGATTACTATTTAACATGCTGGATAAGATAATGTTAGGATACTAAGAGCACACAGTTATCACGAATTAACAGATAATGTAACTAATTTAAGTAATGTTAGGCAAATATTATATTGGATTATTGGAGTTAATGAAGTACACACCAAGTAATTGGTTAATTAGCCATTGAAATGCAAGACAGTAATTAGTAATTCGTGTTACAGATAAATAATAAAAACCACTTACCTAACGGTTGGCAACGAGCCCAACGAATTTATATGCTGAGCCAAATAGCTTGAGTTAGGAGGATCCTCTACTCCCGTCACGTCGATTCCTCTCGCTCCAACTAGCGGTGTATACCTACTAACACTGCTAGGTGGGGCGTGTATAATTCCTATTAGATAAAGAATAGGCCACTAGGTCTCTTTCTTAATTTCTCATTCTTCATTGCCTGTTGATCATACATTCAGAAAAATCTAAGAAACCCCTCGTATTCCACTTCGCCGAGAACCCCTTACGGGCACATTTATATTTTACAAAGATTACATGACCCATTTTTAAAATGATGAGCAATGAGCTGCACCCAAACATTATATAAATAATGCTTTAAGTCACGTACAATGGCGTGTTTAAACGTAAGACCATAACGCTAATGTGAACAATGATAATGAAAACAATTGTTCATCCATGGTTAAGTCAAGGACATTCAACGTAAAGCCGACGAAATAGTGAATGCAATTGTGCCTGCATCCTCATGTTTCTCTTCACATTCGCTGCTGTTCCCTTTGCTTGCCAAGCTGCAAACTATCTCGATCTATAGTGCGGAGTTATACTCTTCTCTTGAGAGAGAGAGAGAATTTCTTGTCCGTATTTTTTTGGAAAATCCTTTATCCGTCTCTTGGCGACTTCCTTTTCCCGATAGACTTAACATATTCCACCGCTCTGGTGCTCCGTCTAATGCGAGATAGGTGAATACTAGTCTTCTCCTATTCCATTTGCTCCTAAAACTTCCACACGCAATTGCTCTGTGGTCTGATGATACAGACTTCTCTTACCAATAGCCGATGTATAGTCAAGGTGTTTTAGTGCCGATGTTGAGTAATCAACTGGAGCGTAAGGCTAAGAACTCACGCTCTGCCGCGGTTGCGGGCGATTCTCAGATTTTCTGCGCCGCGGTCCACAGACACGAGAAAATCGGAAAATCGCCCGCAACCGCGGCGGACGCGAGTAAAAACCGCTCCGTGAGTTCGTAGCCTAAAGCGTGTTGTGTTCATGACGCAGTGGTAAAAGAAGAATCCTATTACGATTTTGTTATTCTAAATACGACTATTTGAGTGCGATGTTATACCTACATATCTTGTAACATTATTCGATGTTATTCTTGCATCAGTTGTTGCATGTAACAAACAGTCATTGGAATCAGTGTGACTGAATCAGGTTAGCGTTTTATGTGCCGTTGTCAGGCTATAACTATACAATGTTTTCAGCACACGAAGGACTTTCCTCTGTATACAGAAGCGATCAAATTCTTCAATCATTCTGAGTCAATGGTGCGTATTGCCGTACGAACGCTCACACTCAATGTGTATCGAGTGCAGGATGCCAGCATGCTGCGATTCATCAGAGATAGGTGAGTTTTGTGATGTCATTTTAATATTCAAGCTATCTTAGTGTATTTACAGTGGCATGGATTTTATTCGGTTTTGGTATAAAAACCATCAGTAATAACGGTGCGTTTAAAGCTGAAATTCGCGTGCCGGTCACAGTGTGTAATTTTTTCAGTAAAATGCTATTTTTCTTGTATTTCCCTACTTCTCTATTATTTGATATGAATTACTATTAGATAATTACATGGCTTACCATGCTTTGCTATCGCCTTTGGGTTGTGGTGGTCAGTTGGTAGTAGCTTCACAGAAAACATAGAAGTTTAGCAAAATTCGCAGTTATACACGTAAAGCGAACCCCAGGGTCCAAGTTGAGAAACTTTGGATCTGACTGGGACGCTAGAATGAAGAAGAATTACACTATGGCAGAGTTGCAGAAGCTGCGTCAATTCAATTTCTACGAGTTTATCAAAATGTTAAAGGACGTAAATATGTCTATCTTTATCACCATTTAGGCTACAATTTATTACTATTAGGTATAAGTATAAACACACTAAACGTTTACTTGTAAAGGATAGTTATGAAGTGAAGTGATAAGAAACAATAGGTACTACTATGATATACCTACTTGCGATAGAGTTATGAAGTAAACACAGTTTTTTTTAACAGCAGGAAATACAATAGATACCTACCTAATGTCAGAAGTCTTTGAATAATAATGAATGTCGGAAGTAACGGAGGCAAAGAACATTGTTTTTATTCGTCATCGTAATTTTTTATGAACTCTTATTTCTTTCTTCATAGGACGGCCGCCCCCTACTTTAGTAATCTTGTCTGGTTCATCGGTAAACATATTTTGGAATTGGATGCGTGTGTCAGAAATGATGCTGAGTAAGTATTTATTAATGCTTAACTAATTAACGTTGTGTTAACAAAACATATAACTGGATTTTAATTTGTATTGATTGTAAATTAGACAAACACTAGGTATAGCTAATAAAGTCCATTTTGTGATAAAATTGTTAGTAACTTAGTCATGCATTATTTTGTATGTAGAATAGGGTTTTACTTGTGGATCAATTTACCTACATATACCTATCAACATGATCACTAAAATAAAGCGATGACAAAAATATTTTGAATAAATAAGCAGCTTTTGAATACTTTGAAAATCCGGTTTAAAATTCTAATGTTCCATGTAGATCAGAGCACAAGGTTGTTAAATAATTTTAGATTTGTTTGTAGCCACCAATCCCAACAAAAATTGGACGACCTAGTCGCTGAACACCTAGACCATCTGCATTATATCAATGACATCTTATGTCTCAACATTCCTGATCTAAACGACGTATTGACGGAGCATCTCTTGCACAAACTACTAGTACCGCTGTATATATATTCCCTGACCTCAGAGAGTGCCAGACGATTACCAGTATCATCCTCACCTTACAATAGAGACCATATACAGAGCATAGAAGCTATTACGAGAAATTTAGAAGCAATTTTAAAAGGTAAAAACACAGATACGTCACCTGCTAGAATGTCGTTCTCTAGACAAAGAATGGAATCAGAGGACGAGTTCAAACCGTCAGTGTCATGCGTAGTTTCTCTATTTCTCTTATCGCAAGTGTTCCTAATTATAACGCATGGCCCGATTGTACACGCGCTGGCCTGGATCATATTACAATCAGACTTATCAGTATTCGAGGACGGTGCTACTAAGATACTAGAGATGTACATTAGCAATGCAAAGTCCAATGTCAAACTAGAATTCTCTAAGCCGCAACTAAGTCTAGAAAAAGCGTTGGAAAATACATCTAGCGAGCGGGATTATACCACACCTGAATACAGCGGTCCTAAACATTTTGGATATGACACAGATCAGTCTAGCTGTGATCTCGATCCCGAGCTTGTTTCAACGTCCCTTCCGTCCACGTCACATATTAGCGATTCTTCAAGTATTGACCATGATTCGACTGAAGACCTAGTAACTCAAGTACATTCGATGAAATCGAATAGTGCGGTAACACTGAAAGAAAATATGCCTGATTCGCCTCTACCGGATTCTGGCATTGAGTCAAGTTCGTCAAAATCGAACGAATTTAATAATATCACCGATGAAGAGAAACAGAAATTGCTTGGGGTAGCACCAATGACGTCAAATGAAAGAGCAGTTACTATAGAAAGTATTATCGACAGAGAAAACAGTGAAATCGAAAAGCGGCCATTTCTAAAAACTATTTTGGACTCGTTGGATTGCAGCGAAAACGATTACAAAGCGCTTTTTGCCCTCTGCTTACTCTTCGCATTGATAAATAACAAAGGTGAGTAAACTACAACATTTTTATTATGTCAACGAACTGAGATAGGATTGCCAGTTCTTGTTTACAATATGTACTATCATGTCCGTATAATGTATCAACATTTCCCTATTGCAATATTAATTCTGAATGTTGATTAAAAATACTAATGACTGTTCTATTTTCTATATTTTGCTCCCTCTGGCATAGTGGGTAAGTTCCTATCTACTCTTAAAACGTCTCAAACATATTCATGTTGTCCTTTTCTTACCATTTGTTACCGTTTTAGGAGTGAACACAGAACTGCTAGATACGTTATTATGTCCTGAAGACGAGATCTTATGTGGGGAGTGTCGTCCAAATACCCCAGTTACTAGTACTAGTGGTTTAAATCTTGAGAGTGATGCGGTACCCTGTGAAAGCAAACCTGAAGCGCCATCGCCACCCGCAAGACGTCCATTACAGAGCTTCAACGCGTTGCTGATATCCAAACTGATGGCGATAGCTACATTAAGTTGTAAGACTGGTGAGATTTTGTTTAATTTTTGTTTGGCTTTGGCTTTTTCCCATATTTATATATATATATGGAATCAGAAAGATAAAATATACCAAGATTCTAGAGTTACTACTTACATACTTACTTCCAACGGGGGACGCCGTTGACCGGACGGATGATCTGCCCTTTTGCCCTTTTTCTCTAGAAAAGTTAGTAAACTTTGCCAAATAAAATCAGCTCAGGCAAAAGCGGTGGTGCAACAGAGCATCTACGTCAACTGTGTTGAATGTGTCTTGGGTTCAATTCTCTAATAGGGCTAAGTGTTTCTTAGTCTGGCTAGATTAGACGGAAGTTTGAAGGCAACTCCATCTCTTCCTGTCACTACCAACAATAAACTTACAGACCGTAAAAAAATCAGATTCATGATAAAAAGCTCGTTGTCCTTAATTGTAAGACCAGATCCAAGCATGGCTTAACTTGCTAGTTACTATTATGAGTTCTAGAAACCACATAATTACCTACATATTTTTGGAAATACTTAGTACTGAGCTACTTTATGCGATTAATTACCTGATATTTTTCATTACAGCATCTAAAGTGCGCTTAGTGACGTTAGAATTAAGTGTAACGTTGATGCGTGTAGCAATGTGTGGAGCAAACGGCGCGACCGCGAGATATGCCCCCGAAGTGAATGCGCTCCGAGCACGCGCAGCCGCATTAGCACGAAACTTTTACAAGTGCGACGATATCTTCCTTGACATGTTCGAAGATGAGTGAGTACCTTTTATAATAACTAGCTAAGACCTGGAAGACCTGGAACTCCCTGTCAGCTCACGTGTTTCCTTCTTCCTACAGTCCCAGGTACTTTAAGCAGGGCGTGAAAAGGCATCTGATGAGGGATAATATAAATATTTACGATGGTGACCCTCTTTCCGAGACCTTACCTTTAGCTTAACATCAGGCGAGGTGAAGTCAAATTGACGTGTCTTTATAAAAAAAAGCTGATGCCCGCGACACCTTCCGCTTGACATTTTGATGCCTGCAATCCATAGAAATTTATTCTCGGGGGTAAAAAATGTCTGTGTGTTATTCCAGACAGTAATCCATCCCTGTTCAATTTTAGCTAGATCCTTTCAGCTGTTAGGGAAAGATAAACAGACAAAGAGATAAGATAAACAGGAAAGATAGACAGCCTCTGTGGCGTGGCGGTAGTGCACGCGACTGCCACGCAGGAGGCGCGGGTTCGATTCCCGCTCAGTGCAAATATTTGTATGCATGAATATGACTATTTGGATTGGTCTGGGTGTTTCTATTTATAATATGTATGTATTTACAAAAAAATATGTATATAAGTATGTTTATCCGCATTCTAGATTCCATAACACAAGCTATAAAAGCTTAACATGGGTCTAGATGGCGTTGTGTAGAATGTTGTGGAATAATAACATATACATACATAACATAAACTCATGCCTGTATTCCCCGAAGGGGTAGGCAGAGGTGCTAGCACCCACATTTCGCCAGTTTATGTTTAGGTCCCAATGTAATAGGTGGCGAGCCTATTGCCATTAACCGGGCACTTATAAACCTGTTATAAATACACACATAACTTCGAAAAGCATCGAAAAGTCATTGGTGTGTGCCATGGTAAACCTGGGATCGAACCCGAGACCTCGTCTCAGCAGTCCATTACCCATCTATTTTTTTTTTTTACATTTATTTATAATTTAAACATCCAAACATCTTCAAAGACTTTCACATTTATAATATTAGTGAGATAACACTATTTAAACTGCCCTATCTTAATGTGCAAGCTGACTGCGATGCCACCTTTTTGGGCAGGATACGGTAAAGCGGTTTTGTGGGCGTCGAATGTCCTTCACAAGGAAAAGGACTAGAAAAGTTCACATTTACGTTCTAAGACAGATAGCGAGCACATGTGTCTTTTATCTTATCCACATGCTGTTGACTGATGGGTTATCAATCAATAAGGAATTATTTTATAAGAACATTTTTTAAATTTTGAACATAGAGCATTGATGGAACCGATTTGTGTGATTGAGATTATTACCAAAATTACTTGCTGGATATCAGATTATTATAAACATTATTGCTTATCGCTATTTGAGATATCGCTCTTCATGGTATTTATATTCGTTATGGGATAATGATAACTTTATCAGCACGTGCTTACCCATATCATACTAATAAAATAAAAAAATTAAAATAGTATTTAATATCTATATTACTAATCGCTAGAGAGCGCTAAAAATCTCCCGATATACATGACATTCCCGAGGTAAGCAGAGGTCTATTAACGCCCAATCCCCGACAGTCAATATGAGTATATATTATCCAAAAAAAGCTTCTATTTGGTACGTCGTCATCCGCAATAGAATCAACTGTAACGAAGCAGTTTGTGTTTCTAGTCATTTTAAGTTGACAGACACAAGTACGTCACACATATTGTAATTTGGTAGGCGTATTTATTTTGATAATAATTTTAGTCATTGTATGTATTTTAGTTTAAATACGATAAATGGGTCAGTTGCTGCGTTCTAGACGCATTTGTCACTGAACGTAGAACAATAAAAGATTAATTTGAATATCAAGGTTGATTTTGTAACAGTAAATTGAGTTACTAGGCTATTCATGAATGCCTTTGCACGAAGGTTATCGTTAAAATGACTTATAGTTCTTAGGAGTGACATTCTGCTGTTACAAAACTATTTCAGAGAAATATACAAAATGCGGCCTGATTATTATTCTTCTTCATCGAGTTAATGATTGATTATTACGGCTTTATGTTAAACTAGCTGGTGATATACATTGTTCCCGTTCCCACTACTCATATCCATAATAAGCTTTGATGAGATGTCGGTTATCGCGTCCAAACATAGCCTATGTCCTTTCTCATGGTCTAATCTACCCGTATACCAAATTTCATCAAAATCAGTTCAGTGGGTTAACCGTGAAACAGACAGACATTAGTATGGATAGCAGGAAGTAGGATTCTCGTTGACAATTTTTTTTCTGTTTTCCAGGTACTGTGAGACAAGTAAACGCCCTCTCAACGTAGAATGGCTGTGTATGGATGCGGCGATATTACTGCCCCCGACAAGGACGCCGATGTCTGGCATCGCGTTCGCTAAAAGACTGCCTAGTGGAGAGGTATGCTACTGCTATTAGTACTGATACAAAATTTTGGTTATTCTACCAAACATAACCAAAAAAACTTAAACGAAGAAAAACGAAACGCGTAGATTCGTATGAAAGACGAGAAAGGACTGGATGTTATATGCACACACAGCTTTTGATTCCTATTCCATGCAAAGCTTAAACTTTGTAGCTTGCAGTACTTTATTCTAAAAAAAAACTAAGTGTGTTTATCCACATCCTAGATTAAATAACACAAGCTAGTTAAGCTTCCGTCTAGATATCGTTGTGTAGAATGTTGTAGGAGCGCGTCGTCTGACTCCGAAAGCCTGACGCGTCTGACGCGAGGGCCTCGTCTGTCAATCAGTTTACGTACCGGCAGTTGAGTTTGGGACCACCAACCAATGTATGTGAATCAGTGTTACTTTTGAGTAGGAGACACAGACATATCTACTTACTAGTTTTGCCCGCGGCTCCGCCTGTGTGAATGTCGGTTATCGCGACAAAACATAGCCTATGTTCTTTCTCATGGTCTAATCTACCACTATACCAAATTTCATCAAAATCGGTTCAGTGGTTTAGGCGTGAAAGCGTAACATAAAGACAGAGTTACTTTCGCATTTATAATATCAGTAAGGATATCTACTTATCTTGATAGGCTAATTGATTGATTGATCCTGAAATGTACTTGAGTGTCGTTTTAGGTACTGGGTCTTACGGCGGGAGAGGAGTTTAATTACACCGGTCATAGATCATATATCGCGCGCACCATTGCCTCGTTTCGTTCGTGATTTGGGGTCTAGATTCGAGATATATTCCGGGAAGTGTACTATGTACTATTTCTGAATAAATAAATATTCCACAACATTCTACACAACGCTATCTAGACTAGACCCATGGTGAGCTCAACTAGCTTGTGTTATGGAATCTAGAATGCTGATAAACATACTTAGATATTACATTTTTCTTGTATATACATACATATTATACATAGAAACACCCAGACCAATGCAAATACCCATATGCATGCATACAAATATTTGCCCTGAGCGGGGTTCGAACCCGTGCCTCCTGCGTAGGAGTCGTGTTCACTACTGCAACGCCACAGAGGCTGTCTGTGTCTGTGCATGTAAGAGTCCACCATCAGATAGTGTACTTAATATTGACACATTTCTTCCGCAGATGGAAAGAGCGCGTCGAGCAATACGGACTTTTTTCCTCATCCGAGATTTATACCTGAAGCTGACGGGTAAACCTGAAACACAACTGCCATTGACAAACCCCGCTCCTTTTGTACAAGTCGGTGAATCTCTGGACCTTAGTAAGTTATTCATTTGAATGAATTTTTTATAGCATTTATTATGCTAACTTTTAAGTTCGAAAAACATTGGAAAAAATGAAACGCTCAAGTGAGACTTGAACTCACGACCTTTCACTTACAGGGGGAATACTCTTCCAACTTCGCTCCGTCGCTGTATATCATATTCTCAAAAGACCACATTCGTAAAAGATCATATTCGCAAAACATGATATTCGCAAAATATGATATTCTTTTAATATCATATTCTGACAACATCATAGTAGCAAAATATGACATTCGTGCAACATGATAAACGCAAAAGACTCTATTCTGAGTACAGTCAGGTAAACAACAAACACACCACACTTCTGTTGTTTTAGAGAAATTAAACATTTGGGTCTGCCGGGGTGCGAGGGATATGTCGATGACAACCTTACCTCCGGCCTAGCATCACGACCCACAGTCGGCGTGCGGTTTTAGTCGGTTCGAGTCTGACATAACCTCCCCTTCCGGCTCCGGCAGGGGGGTTTCCGAGGGGATTTCCGCACGAAAAAAAAAAGAGAAACTAAACATTTATTATCATAAAATAGAATATTAATTCATATTTTAGGTTTACAGTTAATTTTTTTTTTTATTTGTTAAATGTTTAATATGCGAAAAATTTACTGTACATATTATAGTTATTAATTATAAAAGTATCAAATGTCAATAAACAATGTCAATATACAGATTTCATAAATTAATTCATACACTCGTTAAAATAAAAATACAAAAAAACGCAAAGGCGCTCGCGACTAAAAGGGCGCGCCCAGACCTGTACCCGGCGCAAAAGTGCCCATCATGCTGGCTGCGTTTCCTCTCTGGATTGCGATGGCCAACCTCTGCACCAGGTACGATCCAGCACGATAGTCACCTGACTTCTCTCCGATCCTACGTCCGATGTCCTCCACAAATTTTTTGGCCTCCACACCCCAACAGCCCAGCGTCTCCACCGCAAAGGGAACGAATAAATACCGGGTCTGCAACGCCTCGTACTTGATCCGCTTCCCGTCAGCCGCAACCTCGGCAGCCGCGGCCGGAAACCGGACCGTACGGCCGAGGTGACTCGGAGCGACAGTGCTAACGCACGTGGCGTCCCACAACAGGCACTTGCCGCTCTTCCAGGGCACTAGAGTCATGCCATCGGGTCTCTTGCCGTCGGATCTGCTGAGGCCGGGCGGAATAGGAATTTTTAAAGCCCCATAAGCAAAGGTGAGCAGCGCGGACCACTCATCTACGCCATTACGGTCTACGCAACTATTAATGATGTCGGACAGCCTACCTGCTGCCTGATTCCGTGCCCCCTTCGGGATATGTCTGAGGACCGCGGTACCTGCCCTTAAGGAAGGGACCCTTCCGAGGGTACCGGCATCCGATACCTGTGGAATCCGAGGACTCGGTGGAGTGGGAGGGGTGTGTAATGTAGCGGCCGTTGATCTAATTTCTTTGTGTACCCGGGTTATATGGGTTTTGAGACCTCGCGCAGTAAAAATGCGCGAAGATTGTGGGCAATACGGACATGTACTAGGCGCAGAACCAGAGTCCATCTTGACTCGCAATGTCACAACACAATATGAGTTGGTGCAGTCCAAGAATTGGATGATTGCACTATCGATAGGTTTATGATAGAAGAACTTTTGGCGCTTTGACAAAAAAAAAAATACACCACTATAATTCATATTAAAAATTAACAAACTAGATACAATCGTCTGAGAATATTTAATGTCATTAACAGAAAAACTAAAAAACAACATATCGTATAAAAAAATACTTCAAATATTTGGAAGGAGTAAACGAAAATCCGTGTTTAAAAATGATTGTAAAATCATTCATTGGTTCCGATAGTACGTAAGAACATCGATAGATAATTCCTCCGTCGCCTTATAGACGGATGAATATAGAAGGGAAATTTGAGTCACATCGGGCGTGTCTCGGTAGCCGTAAGGTAAGGTAAAGATCGCGGGTGCAATAACATAATAAAATCACACCTGGTGTATATATTATTCAAAGGAAAATACATGGTCAGCCAGTATCATATATAGAAATAAAATTAATTACCTTTTGATTTTTTCCCTGATGTTATTTTTAGATTTAAAATGTGGTAATTTGAGAATATGATATTATAGCGAATATGGTATCTTACGAATATAATATTTTGCTAATAAGATGTTGTCAGAATATGATATTATGAGAATATCATATTTTGCGAATATCATGTTTTACGAATATGATGTTTGACGAATGTGGTCTTTTGAGAATATGATATACATAAATACGACGGAGCGATCCAACTGTGCTATTGAAATGTTTCAAGTGTGGCTCAATAGCTCAGTTGGAAGAGCATTCCCCCTGTAAGGGAAAGGACGTGAGTTCAAGTCTCACTTGAGCGTTTCATTGTTTCCAATTTTTTTCGAAGTTATGCATTTATTAAATAGAGGAATAGAATATAAGTTTGTTTTAACGCACGCGCTGTGATTCAATTTAGTGTCAATATTTGTCATAGTAAAGAATTATTTTCAATTTTATATAACGTAACTAGCGGACCCGGCGAACTTCGTACCGCCAATTTTAGGCCGCCCGCGTGGCGTCCGATTCCATTCCCGCTGCACCCTCTACTATATTAAGCATGTATTATACATATAAACCTTCTTGAATTACTCTATCTATTAAAAGAAACCGCAGCACGACTAAGACCTGGAACTCCCTGCCAGCTCACGTGTTTCCTTCTTCCTACAGTCCCTGGTCCTTTAAACGGGGCGTGAAAAGGCATCTAATGAGGCCGTCAAGCTGAGTGCCACCACTGTTAACATCGTACATGTTTGCGATGGTGACCCTCACTCCGAGACTTTGCCTTTAGCTTAACATCAGGCGAGGTGAAGTCAAATTGACGTGTCTTAGATAAAAAAAAAAACAAAATCTGTATCGTAGTTTTGATGATATAAGCATACATAGGGGCATAGGGACGCGGATAGCTACTTAGCTTTATCCTATGTAATACTAAAATCACTACAGATTTTCTGTCGTATTAATTTAGGTATACTAATGTTAGACCATTGGTCGAAAAAACTATTTCCAATATTTTTTTAAAACTGCTTAATAGTCACATAACAAAAGAAAAAGAAATAATGTCATCAACATAACAAAAGAGAAAGAAAGAATATCATGTAAAACCTGTTTTATAAAGGAGAAAAGGGTTACCGCAAGTTTTGCTTAATAAAAACAAGAAAAAGATTCTCATTCTGATGAAATATGGCTAGTACTTGCATTTTTATTCAAAAACAACGCACTATGTATATAACTATTTTATTTATTTATTTTAGTTTCTTTTTGTACCTAGTTTTTAGTTTTATTTATGTATTGTATTATTTATCTATAAAATGCTCGTCTTAATAAAATTTTGAGATTTGAAATATTTTCCGCATTGCAGATGATTCTGATCTCATTTCTTGTGATATAATACAAAAGGACGGGACCTGGCAGCATAGGTTTCTAGCCGTGGATAGCATAGAGATCATATTAGTGGAGCCGGATAAGCAGAGACTTGGGTGGGGAGTCGCAAAACTGGTTGGCAGTTTGCAAGACTTAGAGGTGAGTTCTGTAATTTTTTTTTCTGTTTTTCATTCAAAGAAAGAAGAAAGAAAGAAAGAAAGAAAATGCGTTATTAATTATTATTTACTTTATGTTTATTAACATTGAATCTTTCATCAGAGGTTTTAAATGTTTATATTTTATTTTCAAATCATGTTTTTTAATAAATATGATTTGAATGATTTTTTTATAGCATTTATTATGCTAACTTTTAAGTTCGAAAAACATTGGAAAAAATGAAATACTCAAGTGAGACTCGAACTCACGACCTTTCCCTTACAGGGGAATTGCTTTATGATTGTTTTACAAAAGTTGTTTTTGTTGCGGTAATTAGCTGAGCTAGGTGTGAACTATACTCACTTTCAGCGCTAACTTTTGCACGTGATTTCACCCTCTATGCCATATAGGGTGAAATCAGGATGGCATAAATGGTTTATATACCGTAGAGTCTATCCATACTAATATTATAAATTCTGTCTGTATGTATATTACGCTTTCACGCCTAAACCACTGACTGATATTGACCGGAGCCGGAGGGAGAAGTTATATCGAACTTGAACCGACTAAAACCGCACGCCGTCTGTGGGTGGTCGTGCTAGACCGAAGGTGAGGTTGTCTTCGACATATCCCTCGCACCCCGGCTGACCCAGGACCATCCCTTACGGTTTTGCGAAAGTACCTACAATTTTACGAAAAGATGATCAATAAAGAAAAATTCAGGGTTTGTTTATGTTGTCTGCAGATCCAAGGTGACAAGGAAGACCCCCGTTGCTTGCACTTAACCATTCATAAGCCGCGGGTGGGCGCGAGTGGTGCTTTGCCTCGCACGGTACTATTACGAGCTAAATTCAAGTTCGACGACCATATACGCAGTATGGCCGCCAAGCAGAGACTGACTAAGGTAACTAGAGAATTGGAATAGTCTGTATGGCTGTTGCTTTGCTTATTTAGGAAAATTATGTAATGCGATTCTTTTAGATAATATTGAACAGTATGGTTTAGTGAGATGGCCCCCCCATCTCACTAAACCATACTGTTCAATATTACGTAGTAGACACCAGTGGCTAAGGATAAAAAAATTCGAAGGTCAAGCCGGTGGAAAAAAATACTCATCCATCTTTGGGTTTGGCTTATATGGATTTCTAAAGTAAATAGTAAGTGCCCGGTTAATGGCAATAGGCTCGCCATCTATTACATAGGGGACCTAAACATAAACTTGCGAAATGTGGGTGCTAGCACCTTCTGCCTACCCCTTCGAGGAATACAGGCGTGAGTTTATGAGTTTATGTTATGATTTCTAAAGTCTCCTTAGCCTTTACTGATTATTGTATTCCACAGGGTCGCACAAAATCTCGTCAGAAGAAAATGCAGCAGATAGGGCGTTTATTAGAAGTGTCGGGTATGTGTGCGCCGGCGTTAGCGCCGAGGCACCGGCCGCTGTTCGCCCGGCCCGCACTCGCCTCGCTCTCGGCCAGGAGGTCTGTAGGTACGTAAACAACTACATACTGTTACATGAAGCTTATTTTTTTTTTTTTTATGCATGAGACGTCAATTTGACTTCACCTCGCCTGATGTTAAGCTAAAGGCAAAGTCTCGGAAAGAGGGTCACCATCGTAAACATTTACCATGTTAACAGTGGTGGCACTCAGCTTGACGGCCTCATTAGATGCCTTTTCACGCCCCGCTTAAAGGACCCGGGACTGTAGGAAGAAGGAAACACGTGAGCTGACAGGGAATTCCAGGTCTTAGTGGTGCGGCATAGGAATGAATCACTGAAACGCTTGGTTCTAGCAGGTATACTCTGCACCGTAAATGGATGGCATCTTAGCCCTGCACGTGTCGTCCTGTGAAGAAAAGGGGAGGGTGGGACTAATTGGAAGAGCTCGTCAGAACATTCACCATGGTAGAGACGGTAGAAAACTGCCAAAGACGCGACATCTCTACGCATCTGCAAAGGCTCGAGGGTGTTCGTGACCTCAGGATTCCCAATAATGCGGACCGCACGTCGCTGCAACCTGTCGAGAGTATCTAATAAGTACTTTGCGAAGCCGTCCCAGAGATGTGAGCAGTATTCCACGCAGGAACGAATTTGGGTCTTGTATAGAAGACACCGCTGCTCCGGCGTGAAAAAACGTCTCACTCTGTTCAGGACTCCGAGTTTACGCGAGGCTGATTTGATGATACTCTCGATACAGTTTTTGTTATTCAGTTTGCAGCGAACATCCATACCGAGGATAGTGAGGTGATCCTGCAGTGGCAGTGGTGTGCTCTGAAGAGTGGGAAGGGGAAGGAAAGGAGATACCTTTGCTGTAAACGCACATGCCTGGGTCTTCTTGGCATTGAACTCGACCAGGTTCCTAGCGCCCCTTTGAGAAATGTGGTCCAGGATCCGGTCCAGCTCAGTGACAAGAAGCTGCCTTTTGCCGCGATATCAGACTGCTTGGCCGCAGGATGTGCGTAATAACTCCCGTGTAAGGTGCTGTCGTCTGCATAGCAGTGAATGTTTCCGTTACAGAGCATGTCATTGATATGCAGAAGAAAGAGAGTGCGGCACGCCAGCATTTACCTGCAAGAACTCCGAAGCTCGTCCATCACAAAGGACGCGAATACGGCGCCCCTGCAGGAAGCTTGCAACCCAGTTACACAGTCTAGGAGGCAGGCCAAAGGCTGGTAGCTTGGAAAGAAGCGATTTGTGCCATACCCTATCGAAAGCTTTGGCGATGTCAAGACTAATTGCCAGTGACTCACCGTGCTTCTCCATAGCCAGAAGATCACCCGTTGACCGTTTCGGTCTGAAACCGTATTGCCGGTCACTAAGCAAGGAGTGATCCTCTAGGTGGCGCATGAGCTGTGTGTTAATTATGTGCTCGAACACCTTGCACAGCACTGAGGTGACGGCTATGGGTCGATAGTTGGCTGGGTCCGAGCGATCCCCCTTCTTGGGGATCGGCTGGACATTCGCCTCCTTCCAAGCCGAAGGCACTGTACCCGAACTGTAGGACAATCGGTACAGCCGCGTTAGCATAGGAGATAACTCCGCTGCACATTTTTTAAGTACAACCGCTGGAATACCATCAGGACCACTGGCTTTTCGGACATCGATTGATTGCAGTACTGCACGGACATCGCGTTGCCTGATACGTATATCAGGCATTGCGTGGTCACCAGTGGGCATTGTCCGTGGTTGCATATCACAATCATCGACTCGGGAGTTGGCCGCGAAGAGATTGACCAGCAAATTTGCTTTCTCTTGCGGCTCATGGGCCAGAGATCCATCGGGATTGCTCAGCTGGGGCAGCGAGGGCTGGCAGAAGTTGGCTTGCACGGCTTTGGCCAGTTACCAGTAGCCACTGATACCCGTGGGATGCGCCACTAGCTCTTGGCCCAGCCGTGCTATGCGCTAGGCATCCGCCCTGACGCATGCCCTCTTGCAGACCTTTGTGGCTCTGTTGTACGCCGCCTTGAAGTGACCCACGTTGGGATCGCGGGTGGCGCGCGCCCGCACCCAGGCGCAGTACGCAGACTGTTTATGCTTATTGTCGACATGTGGTTAGGTACGTGGTAATGTTAGCCTAAAGAAAAAGATTTGACAAAAAAAAAAGAGAAATATCATGTGTAGTGTGTAAAAACAGATATTAGTAGTTTCTATGTCTAATATTATTCAAAAAAACATACCCACCAAGATACTTACCCGTCGGCCATCTTTAATGGCCTAAGACCGACTAAATCCGCAGCCTGCCCCTTGTCTGCTGTCCACTGTAACCTCTGCTAGTGACACGTGGAAAGCCTCCAAGCAGCCCTGTCAGCCTTGGATGTTTCGGACTAAGTACCCCAATTATATCATTACCTCCTCATAAAACGATACCACTCTCGTAATATTATCAATATTACCGCGACTGCCACGCAGGAGGCGCGGGTTCGATTCCCGCTCAGTGCAAATATTTGTATGCATGAATATGAGTATTTGCATTGGTCTGGGTGTTTCTATGTATAATATGTAGGTATGTATTTACAAAAAAAAAAGTATTTAAGTATGTTTATCCGCATTCTAGATTCCATAACACAAGCTATAAAAGCTTACCATGGGTCTAGATAGCGTTGTGTAAAATGTTGTGGAATATTTATTATTACTATATTTGAAGTCAAACTAGCAGCAAGACGTGTTTTTTTTTTTAAATTAATATTTCTATGTTTAGGCGGTGAAGATGACACAGAACGACGGTTGCGAAGGCCGAGCGCTCACATGCTGAAAGATGGGATCGTTGTATATAGAGAACGCACTACTAGTCGAGAAAGGTAACTATTTTATAGTATTTTAATTATACTTAAATCTTGCTAAGGGTGCATCCCTTTCTGCTCACAGAATAAACCCCATATCCGAAATACCTACAAATCGGAATTACTTGTACCAAGTAATTCCGATTAGTAGGTATCTCAGTGTATTATCTCAAAATATATATATATCACGAACACTGCCCTATCCTCGCGAATTTTACTCACCTGATATATTCTCATAATCATCCCTTGCTAGAATTATTTAATTCATGCGAATCGTCCAATAAGCCAAATAAATGCTTCAGTTCTGTACAGAAACAGGTTTTACGTAATTAACTTTTTTACTTTACTGTCATACCACGCGCTAAATAAAGCTTTCCACGCTTATTAAACCCTAGTATTCTACTCTTTACTATATAAATGAAGACTGTCTATATGCGCCTGTGTACACCTACATGTACAGTCGACAATGGAGATACATACGGTTGCACTTTTACATACAACTTTGTATGAAAAAGTGTACATATATTCAAAAGTACACACTATTGAGTCCTTTTTCGACTGTAAGTGTGCGTGCGCGCTTATTTCTGTGTAAAGTAAAGCCAACGAAGCGAGAGAAAAAAGGTAAACAAAGTTTCAGCGAGAGCATTTTTATTTGAAAATTATTACGTATCACTTCAAACTCATTCCAGACAGGAATTAAATAGCTCATAAGATGGCGGAGCTGATAGTTTAGAACCGCTGTGCTGACAACTTTCCTGTACTGCGAAACACGCAACGACAGCTGTCGCTTTACCATTCTCGCGTACATGTGACTTGTGCGACAAGGACAGAGAAAATAATCGCTAGTTATCGCAACATAACTCAGTAATGGTCGCTTTGTTTACCTTTTTTCTCTAGTCTCGTTGGCTTTACTTTATGTGTAGGTATGTATTTAGCAATCAATCAAATAAGTACCAAAATAATCTTACTGTTATTACTTGAAAGTTAGGCAAGATTTATAAAAAAAGCACAGATTGTATTTAGAAAAAAAATCAAGGAAGAATTTTACTTTTATTAAATCGTATCGCTTGTTTCTTTTTTGGGTCACGCATTCTAGTAGTGTATCCCGTAGCAGCAGCGCTCAAGGGTCACGCGAAGGGTCCCCGAGGGCGCGTTCGGAAGAAATACCTATGGAGGAGATCAAGAGGAACGCGGTCCCTCCCACTATTGCATCCAATCCTGTAATACCACAGGTACCTGTTTAAATAACTCTTAAATTTATCACGCCTCTGTCTTATTTGGGTAGGTAGACACAGAGGCCAAATGTTGCCGCCTATTACGTTCCTGGCACTCACCTTCTGCTTCTACTTTTACTTTGAATGCTGTATCCTTCTGTGCATATCAACTTACTTATCCACTTATAAGAATTTTCTAATTTCAGAATCAACCAAGCACATCAAAACAACTTCAAAAGGCCATAAGCGCATCAGAAGAAACTTCATTTATATCGAGCGAACCTCAACGGCCGAAACGAAAGGGGCTTGTTGAAACCATATGATATTAGCTGATGACACCTCACGGTACACTCAATAATCCATTCTTTCATCAAGAGAGATTATCGAATAAGAAAAAACATGACGAAAATATTTAAAAGTAAAAATATTATTACTCAAAGGAGACATGACAATGCCTTTATAGATTGGTAAAACAAGTATTAGGCTGAACGCGATAGTGATCGTTGCAAGTAGTTAGGATTTAAAAAAAAAAAAGTAAGTTGGATTATTCTTTATTCAAACATTTTGAGCCTGTGATCTCTTTTGTTTTTATTTTTCTTAAAAATTTGTGATTATGTTTATATAGAAGTATTATATTTTTCTCGTTATGTACAGGTGATCAAATAGTTTTATACCATTCCTTACAAATGTTGTTAATTCACGAAAGTATCTTTACTTGTATGTTTGCGTCATAAGAGCAGTTTATATGCAGTGAATGAGACTAGGTATGTTCTAATTCTGCGAAAATATAGTCTGATCGATCTGATGAAATAGGTACAAGGAAATTCGATGTAGGCTCTTTGAATGTGTTTATCAAACAAACAATATCGCCTGATGCAATTAACTTACACCTATTTCATGTCTCAGAACAAACTGGTCCAAATTATAATGACTCGTATCGTAGTAACTGTTTATTTCACTTTCATTTAATAATAAGGATCCTAGTCTGCTACTACTGAATGCATTCGTGAATTAGTAAGGAGTATGTTCGAAGAGCTCGTATTTAACGCTATTAACACCAGCCGCTATTAGCGCTAAAAGGGTGCTCCTCGAACCTACCCTAAAACAATACGTCTTATGAAAACCCTTATATTTTGTTCGTATTATGCCATACAAATCCTAAATAGTGAGTATCCCATTCTCACGTACGGCTTAAAATTCATTTGAAAAATGTTGTCTTGGCCAGACATGAGTAGATAGTGTAGGTAGGCTTACAGTTATCAAAATAAGAATCCTAAAATGCTTTTTATATTATTGCAAGTGTTAAAATGTGTTTCCACAACCTAAAAATTGCTAAACTATTAGTTTAAATCAGTAACAATACTCGAAAAAAAAATATTGAAGGATATAAGGAATTACAAATAAAAAAGAATTGTATGACAACACGCATAGATACAAAACCTTTTATGGGTTTATATTTGTAGACCATGGTTTTATCTGTACTATTTTTCTATCTACACACTATTACTCAGGCATTGTATTACGTGAGCTTCAAACGCTCTAACTCCTTTACTTTACGTAGTGTCGCGTGAAAACGTCACTTGAAGCATGGAACGTAATATTACGCATACGCTCACGTAGGACATCGGGTCAGCCGTACAATACCGCTAAAACCGTGCTAATAGCGCTAACAGTAATCTTCCCAATAAAATTACTCTCACTTTTTTATTATTTTGTTAATCTTTGCTCTAATCTAGGTAAATATTTTGTGATTTATTAAATAATCAAGCACAATTTTGTTGAAAGTTTAACCCTAACATCATTGCATTATAAAGAAAATCTTAACTGTTGCTGGAAATAAAAAAAGGGGTTTCATATAAACGTATTTTTTTAGGTGACCACTGTTTTAACCAGCATTACCGCATTATTTTAGTTACCACGTAAAAAATATAAATCTAAAATATTTTTAATTATGATCTAAATTAAAATATTTTTGTTTATGAAAAATATTGGCATACGTCAATAAATATTATTGAATCATTGATTATATTGGTACTTCCAGTTTGTTAAAATATGAATAGAAACAAAATTATATAAATAGAAATTAAATATAAGCGATTCCATAGATGTTATTTTTCTAAAACCTAACGGAATGGATCTCTTCTTACGTCCATGTATTATTATATATTACAGGAGAAGAACGATTATATACAATGTCAATGTGATATAAATATTATTATATTGTGTATAATCGCTTCAGTGACGGAGTTTGCGTTGAAATATCACTCTATAATATAGGTAATAGGTTTAGACTTTAAGTTTATGTTATTAATTATATTTAAGATAATAACAAGTCCATTTCTAATAACAGATTACCATTTGTTACAGTATTCCTATTTTTATGTATAAAATGTAACTATTATTATTATTGACAAAGAAATTTATCGACGCAGACTCCTTATATATATTTAATAATTATAAAATATAATGTTATATTATTTATGTATGATTATATTAAATTGTGTCAGTATCTTCTAAATATTATGAAAGATAAGTTGTTTCAATTGGATATTTCTTTGTTATTAGATAGTTTGATGGGCAATACTATTTTCTATGGTTGTATTTGTGAGACAATTTAATTTTTGAGCGCGACTTTGTATAGCTTAATTTTAAAGTATTTATTTAAAATAACTGTCGTAGTAACGCATTGATTAACTCAATTCCGACCTTGTCCCTATAGTTTTAAAAAATATTTTTGCGTAATAAGAATTTTCTTCATTAAAAACCAATCAAAAATGACTCCATAAAACAGATCTAACTAGAATATTTTATAATATAACGAGGTTCATGTAAATTTATGTTGTGATTTTATTTTAAGAGTTGCAATAATTATTGATGTAAATAAATGTATTTTTATGTTCTTGAATGAAAATATTGTAGTGTTGAGACGAAATATATAACATGTTACATTTAAATATTCAGGTTTTCAATCATATTCCTTTAAGCTTTAGTTTATCTATCTTCTATTAAATAATAATTTTGGTCTAAATGACACTCATGTCAATTGTTTATTATTAATTAATTTGAATGAATTTTTACAGCAATAAGTATGCTAACTATACAAATCGAATACATAGAGAAAAAGGATCTTCTCGGGCGGGACTCGAACCCGCAGTCTTTCCCTTACAGGTGGAATGCCTTGACCAATTCGGCTACCGAGACACGCCTGATATGATTTTTTTTATCGTGCGATAAATCCCCACGGATACCACCCCCACGGAGCCGGTGGAGGCGGTTATGTCGGAATCGAACCGACTAAAACGCACGCCGTCTTGGGTCCTTGGTTGCCGGAAGTGAGATTGCCGAAAGCATATCTCTCGCACCCCGGCAGACCCAGGACCATCTCTTTCGAGATGGTCCCCTTCGGGTTGTGGGGACCTCTTATGTCCCCAACTAGCCCCGGGTACGGGGAGGCGCACTTTGCGCCGCCGCCGCGGCCTGCTTCTGCTAGGGTGTCAGGCGGCTCCACCGGTCACCCCCAGGCCAGCGGGTTACCCCCAGGCCAGTGTGCTGATTGACGGTTTTGGCTCTAGTGCACGCATTATCTTCGGGATTAGGGAGAAAAATAGCGGACCTTGGACGCTACCCACATATAGAAGACAAAATAAAACATCATCATCAACTATATTTTCTTTCTAATTTATTTGATTAATCATCTGCTCTATACACATGATATGCACCAATGCCTATAAATAATACAAACGATGATCAATACCGGTTATGACATAAAAATATTTACAATAACATAACAAAACAATATTATATACCATTGCTCTTTTATCATTATAAAAAGTCTATAATATTCACGTTCATGTGACTTTTGAGCTTTATGTTAATTTCAATATCCTCTGGAACTATAGACCGACCGTGACCGCTATACCAACATGACAGTAGACGAAGTAAAGAAAGAGATAGAAAGAACATGAGTTCAGAGCGAGCGTGTTGGCGCCGTGAGTGTTGGCAGCCGACTGACCAAATCTGACCGTTTATTCCGAACCTGACCCGAAAACGTGACCCGGTCGCGGGTTAGGGTAGAAAAAAAAATTGTTCCGAACGTAACCCTCTTCCTAACCTGACCCGCCGTCTCGTTCCTATCATAACCCAAAGTGCGCAGATTTCTGTTACGGTTAATTACCGAAGTGCGGCGGTACAGCAGCAGCCAGCCACATGGGGTTAAACTTAGTTTAGGTTAGGTCACAATTCTAACCTAACCTTACCTACAGAAGTTGGAATTACCGCACTTCGGCTATTAAAAGTAACAGAAATCTGCACAATTTCGAACGTAACCCTCTTCCTAACCTGACCCGAAGTCTCGTTCCTATCGTAACCCGAATCGCGCAGATCTGGTACTTCGCCGGCCGCTGCCGCGGCACGCTCGCTTCGCTCGCTCGGCTCGGGCGTTGTGGTCACAGTTCTAACCTAACCTAACCTACAGAAGTTGGAATTACTGCACTTCTGCTTTTAAAAGTAACAGAAATCTGCGCAATTCGGGTTATGATAGGAACGAGATGTCGGGTCAGGTTAGGAAGAGGTTTACGTACGGAACAAATATAACTTTTTTTTTTCAAGTTTCTAACCTAACCCGCAACCGGGTCAGGTTCGGAATAATCAAATCTGACGGTCGATTGGTCCGTTTCCATCTCTCGGGTCTCGCTGCGCTCATACCCAAAGTGCGGTACAGCGGTTACCGTCGGTCTATAAACAACATTTATTCATGCCCAACATGTCTTCACATACTTCCCTTTTAACAATAACATTTAAATCACAGTGTTCATTACATTCATTGTTTGCACCGCAATATTCCTATATCATAGGAAGATGTAGAACGAAACATCGGTGAAAACTACACACGACAGAAAATACACACTGAGTTATAGATCGACCTCACTCTTATTCGTTTTAAGTTTTAGGTCATAAAGAGCTTTAGTTTTCGATTATAGAATTGCTTTAGTACAACATATTTCTGGTTTCCAATTTTTCACGACGAAAGAGTAGAAATCAGGAATAAAATTCATAATTTTTTTCAAGACTACCCTTAAAATTTAAAAATTTAAAAATAATAACTTTAAATGTAAGTCAAAGGAACTTCTTAAAATTACAAATTATTAGTTAAGTTCTGATGACATAGTATTTTTAACTTAACATTTTATTTTGGTTAGCGCAAATAATTTTATCGTATAGAAATTTATAAGCGATAGCAACTAACACAGCGACTGGCAGAATAGTTCACATCATATATTAGTCTATACCTATTGATAGAACACATTGGCATTATAAAATATCTTTATTTCAGAGATTTACGAAATAATGACAGGCGTTAAAATTATCTCGGAAAATATTTTGTATATTTTTTTTATAATGTCGTCAACATAAAAATCAAATTATTTTCCTTATGAAATTTTATGCTAATAAATAATCTATTTTTATGCATTTTATCATTATAAGGTATCTTATTACGTCAAGAGAAATCAGTGAGAAGGATAAAGTAGAAAGTAATATTTATAACCAACCATTTTCTTGAAGAAGCATTTGATTGTAACCTCTTTTTACATAAAAAATCGACAGTGAATGCTAATAAATAAATCATTTCTTGAGTTGTGTATTCTCCGGGATAAAAATTGTAGGTAGGTAGGACCTTTCATTTTTACAAAACTATAAAAAAAATAAGCGATCATTGATACACAGGGCACGGAACCAATCAAAAAGTTCCTGACGCAAAATTTCTTGATTCGTGGGTACATGTACAAAATAACTACCCTACATTAACAAAAAAATACCACCAGTGTCCTTATAATACCTGAATGCGCAGAACACCATTTTAGTTAAATATAGGTAAATAGAATTGAATCCATATTCATAAACGTATTAATAATAGGAACTTAATGTATTATAGATGTTGAAAAATAAATTGCTAAACAAAAAAGCATCTTCAATGCAAGCTTTAATGGAAGCACGTATATATAAAAATATATTATTCACGTAAACTAATTCACTAGCACTTTCTAGTATCAATGTATCAATTCTATTTTTGTCTTTAGTTAGTTTTTTTATTTAGTTCGGCGTTTGAAAGTGCGATTGGGCACAATTTATTAGATAATTAAACTAATTCTAAAGGAACAAAATTTCTTTTGGTGTATAGCATCACATTTACAAAAACAGAAACATACTAAAATAGGATTAGTCATTCTCATTGCTTATTTACACAATATTATTAAAAATTAAATTAATATCTTAATTTTAAACATTGGTGTTTTCAGTACGAAGTGTGATTTGAAAATTTATAATGACAATATTACAGCTTTTCTATAAAACGATCTATATAATTTTATATAAGTAAATAAGCAGACGAATTTCCCTTCGTAAAATAGAAGTGATGTGATTTCTAATAAGTAAATGAAAACTCGTCTGCTAGTAGACAAAAATAAATGAACCCTGTCACCAGATTTATGTGCGCTTAGATCGTATTAATCAAAAGTGAAGCATATAGAATGTTATACGATACGTGATGTTCAAAATAAACGATACACACGACAAAATCTAATTTACTACGAATTAGTATGAGAAGATGCCACGTACGATAATGTTATAATGGATATCTATTTCGTTAATGTACACAACACTTTGTTACACAAGCCAGTTAGTCTAAACGAAGCTCATATTTTTCTTAACACCTATTATGTACTTCTATTATGGTATTGTGATGGTCAAAATATTTTGGTTGGAACTATTTTGATATTGTGATGGTCAAAATATTTTTGTTGAAACTTAGGCATTATACTTTTAATGCTTATTTGAACAGCGTGTCCGCTGTATGTAATCATTCGGTAGTCTTCGAATTAAATGTATTGGATTTCGAATGTTTAATAAAAAATAAAGCCGATCTAAAAGTTAAAAGAACTCTGTACAAACGTTTGTATCTGTAATCAGGTTGATTAAAAGGCCAGCAGTTAGCGATAACGAATGCATACCAAATTCTGAGAATTCCAATAACATAGTACAATTAAATGAAGTATTCCTAAGCATAATAGGTATAGTGCTCGATACAAATAGCAGGTAAATCAAAGCGAATCTTATTTCGAAAATAATCTGTAAGTAATTGACCCTTCTTAGATTTAAACAATTCAAAGTAACTACATTTAATTACAAAGATATAATTGACAAAAACTAATCAAAAAGTTATACAATAATTTTTCTGTTTCGTTTACAGAAACTTAATTTTTTCAAAATATGTTTTATAACACTTCAGGTAAAGTGTCCTCCACAATATTCTAGCTAAAATCTGCAGATATACATTTTAATATTTCACTACTAAAGGTGCAAATATTTCTAAAATATATTATATATTTATAAACAGTATTTACTATATTGTGCCATATACAATGCACGCGTAACACACATGTATGTATTGTTTAATTTACCATATTTACTTACACATAAAAACATTACTGTTACACAGTATCACTCGCTATACACCAACCTTTGTGTAATTAGCTAACTATTATATTATATCCTAGGTTTAATGTAGTTCACACGCCAAGTATGCACGTCTATCGTAAAATAAAGCTCTTAACTAAGCCGCAAAGTAATGTTCCATACTTGCGATGGACAGTCACTTTGTATGAACACTTAGTCATTCTGTTACTCCTAACATGACAAGCTGTTTGAATGACCAGTAGGTATGCAGCGACCAGAGACGACGCTTCGAGGGCGCTATGTGGGTAGGACTCGGCGCTTGAACTACTCCCGATTTGTTCGACATAATCAAAATAAAATCAACGTACATACGCCATAACATTTTATATATCAGTTAACAATCATTATTGTCAGTTATAAATCTATTTTATGAATTTTATATTTAAGTATAAATTCGCATCTAGTAGTAGGCAGTTTTAAAACAATTATGTTTATAATTATATTTACTATTTAGTGCCAAGCTGCTCCAAGGTGTGGTCTTGTGTGAGATCTATTATATAATTCTACTGTCTTTACCTTTGGATGGACTGTAACGTATTGTTCTCTTTCCGTAATGGACACTCAGCCAAAATTAATTAGCTCCTACCTAATTCATTCCTCAGTGTTGGAATGCTCGCATATATTTTAGGAAAACAATTACTTTCATAATACTTAATAAATCCTCCCCATTTAAAAATTTTGATTTAAATATATTTTATACAATAAATAGCATTAACTAATTTCCATATTTTATTTTGAAACATCATATATTTTACATTTAATTTATTTTTGTAGAAGTGAATTATTTCGATAATAGAACTCTAAAATGACTTTAATATTATTCGACAATATAATTAATTGTATAAAGTTTGGTCGTCAAAACCACACCTCGTGATACAATATGGCGTTCTACTTGGTTGCTTTAAGATGGATGGATCTAGCACATTCAGTATTAATTGGCTACAAAGTTAGAATTAACGCTTACAGTTACATGATACGAGTAGGATCTACGGTAAAAATAGGTACTGGGTTGGCAGACAGGCCGACTCATGTTAGTCCGCGCGTGAAAGGACCACGCTGTATTTAATCAGACAGTCTCTTAAACACTCGTTGCTCAATAAACATGCAGTCGAAACATTCTGCCGCAGAAACTGAACTTAGAGGTGAGACATGTAACAAAGCACACGCAACATTTTAAAACCTTTGCAAAATATCTACATAAATAGGAACCTGTTCTCATCCAAGATCGTCTTTCCATATAATCTTCTATATATCGTGAAAAATATCAATTCGTTGAACACAATTGAGGAAACAACCCCACAGCGTCTACCTTGTTACACATCTGACGAGTAAACTAGACATTCTCAAAACAGTCAAGTTAGTAACTAGCAAATTATACTTAATTAGACACGAGTATCGATAGAGCTTGCAAGAATATATCCAAACGTGCAAATAAATAACGACCTCGTAGCTTATGGAATAGAAAATTTCACTTAAAAATTGTCAAAGTTTCACGCTATCACATAACCGTTATCGCTTCGATATAGTCACATCGTTCGAAGAGTTCGTGTTTATAAAAGGGGTGTTGCGACAACCTTTATTGCTTGTGGGTTAGGAGCGTAGTTGTGCGGGGGATAGGACGAGTTCGCCATCGGGCCCGCCGGCGAAGGACACGTTGCGTGGCGGCGGCCGGCGCGAGGTGGCCATGGCGGACACGAGGTGCGTCGCGCCAGGACTCGTGCCTCCCGCGGCGCCGGCACTGCCGCTGTGCTGCGAACCGCTTCGTTGCAGTGCGCTTTGGTTTGACGCGCTCTGCTGTAACGTTGGATGGCTCGTGCCCTGCGCAGGTTGTACCTGTTGTAATATAGAATCGTGAGGTAAACAGTAAGCGTTCAAGTAGTCCCATGTTGGGTGCCAATTTATAAATAAGTGAGATTGACATTTTTCTGAGGTAAAGCGTAAGCCATAAAGGAGTCCCATGTTGGGCGCCAATTGATAAAAAAGCCACGTTGATTTTTTTCTTCACATTACTCGGCGTGTGATATTTTATCTCAATTGCTTATTCTATATTTGAGACTATAGCAATAAATACGGTTTTTGACTTTTTATATGAAGGTATTTCAAAATTTCAGAATGTTTAGGAGTAGATGGTTGAATGTTTAGGTCTGTTTTCAAAACGTTACGGTAACCTGATGTATCGGTGGCGGGTGCAACGAGGCGGTGCGGTAGCGGCGCAGGCGCTCGTCCTCCTCGCCGCTGGAGAGGCTGGACACGTCGCAAGACGAGGCGTCGAGGCGGCGCGCGGGCGAGCACTGCGCCGGCCCTGCCCTCGCCCCAGCCCCGCCGCCACAACCGCTGCGGGCAAGCGGCATCTCCTCGCCCTCCCCGCAACCGGACAGTCTGCCACCACGGAGATAATTTACGTACAGTCTTCGACAGAATGATCTTGACTACCAAGTCTCAAAATAATCTAATACCATTTGATTTGGTCTTAAAGTATTAATGATTAAATTTGTATTAGTTTTCGAAGTAAAGGTGTGTAACCACATAGAACAATAAGTAAGTAGGTACCAGTGGAGAAGCAACGGCGCAACAAACTTCACTGTAGCATTTTGCAGATATCAATTTACAAAAAGTAATTTATTAAGACTAAAATATCGACGAATGTACATTTGTCTCGTGGCAAGATAAAGTTTATAAAAATATATTTTAATAAAATAAGTAACCTAAGTTAAAATAAAGTTATAAAAAAAGAAAGTTTAGTTCGTGTTCCTATTACAATATTATGCCATAACAATGATTTTAATTTATTGTCTAAAATTGTATAAAATCGTATACCTTCCCCCTTATAAGAATCGCTAACTTTGCTAAAACTATAACTATAGCATGGAAGGAGCAGTTTATTTTTTTTTACGCAGATTTCTGTCTGTAATGTCACTTACTTTTTTAAAGTTAGAGTTATTTATCCTGACATACAGTGTGTTTTCTTATTATATTGGGAAGCTACATTTCAAATATTATTATCTTTAAATTGTTACATAAGATAATATCTCTTACCTACACAATAAATGGCATGAACTGCCCTTTTGTGAACCTAATATAAAGATAGTTTCTAAATCTGCTGCATTCCCCTAAAACAGTATCCCATAGGACATCAAGCTATGAAAGTAACTAAAGTATCCCAGCTTAGCAATAGCTATGTCTGTCAACAGCCTGATCCGTCTGACAGCATAAGCAGCAGAGCTGAGCTTATTGGTAACCGTACCGATGTAACATTACAACTTCGGACCCAAGCCAACCTCCCCCAATGGTATGTGGGAGCACATACCATTGGGGGAGGTTGACGGACCAGGCTCTGGAGCTGGCTTTCCTGTCAGAGGTGGGCTAATGACAAGATGTATTTTGTATTTGATATGTAATTTGGAAGCATAGTTATTATATAGCTTCTTTTATATTTTGTTGAGTTGGTTCCCTACATAGGGATATTTAAGTCTCCTATTAACATTATTTATGTCTCCTTATGTCGGGAATCTCTTCTTCACAAATTTGTGGGAACCTTTGAACTGTCATTACCTTCTGTTCTCCTTGTAGTTGGTCTTTCGTCGACAGCATGGCTTCGCAAATATGCAGAAGCATATACGTAGCATACAGCACGCAAGTCCAGCGATGATAAGTGAAGGCCCCACAAGCCGTAATGCTGGTGTCTTGAAACCCTGAAAATTTTAAAGGAAATAGTTATTTCCAGTGCAAGTAAATAATGAATCAACATAATGTATGCTTAGTCTGGAACCTCCGCGTGGTGCTCTCTGGGCAACGGAGGTGGCAGTGCCTCTCTCACACTGGGGAGACACTACCGCCAACGGCCAATCACAGCCAAGGCAGGACTGCCCTGTATAGGGCTGCTCAGACGTTTTAAACGTGTTCCTCTGTCTGTGTTGTCTGTCCTTCCAAGTCTTCCTGCCAGAGGGCACAGGTGGAGAGCAGGCAAGGGGCGGGCTGGCGAGAGAATATTACCTTTTAGGCAACCTTATACCCCGGCAATTGAGACCTGAGATCACGTGCGAGTCCGCCATAAATCCACCGTGGCCTGCGTGGATGGCAACTGTGAGGTATTCAATATTTATAGGTGCCTACTCGTAAATACCGGTATTGTGGCAGTGGTACACATACCTTGTCCCCAGTACCGACGAAGTAGACGACAAGTCCGACGGCCAGCGTGCCGAGGCCGGCGTACAGTAGGCGCGCGACTCCCCACGGCTCTCCCGGGGCCCCCTCCGCCTCGCCGTCTGAATCGGATGACGAGCCGTATGATGCGTCCCGGACCTGTAATATATCATGGGTCTTTTTTTTTTTTTTTTTTTTTTTTTTTATTTTTTTTTTTTATTGTGCGAAAAATCCCCACGGATACCACCCCCACGGAGCCGGTGGAGGCGGTTATGTCGGACTCGAACCGACTAAAACGCACGCCGTCTTGGGTCCTTGGCTGCCGGAGGTGAGATTGCCAAAAGCATATCTCTCGCACCCCGGCAGACCCAGGACCATCTCTTTCGAGATGGCCCCCTTCGGGTTGTGGGGACCAAAATGTCCCCATCTAGCCCCGGTTACGGGGAGGCGCACTTTGCGCCGCCGCCGCGGCCTGCTTCTGCTAGGGTGACAGGCGGCTCCACCGGTCACCCCCAGGCCAGCGCTCATGGAGGACGGAGGTCGTTCTGCGACCTCCGACGTCCGGTTCGCCTTCGCTCTGCACGGGCTTCCCGGGCCCGGAGTCTGGTCCGGACCCGACCGGCCGCCTCCTTCTCGAGCATTACTTGCTCGCAGAAGGAGGCGGCCGCACCCCAAGCGTTTGCGCATCGTACCATCGCTGTGAGCAATGTGACGAGTGTGAGGACTCCCACCCCTGGAGCCGCCACTAGGACCCGCCTCGGCGTGTCCCACGCCGGGCACTCGGTCAGCGTGTGCAGCTCTGTGTCCTCGCACGCATCACAGTGATGGCACTCGGACGTTGGCTCCTTCCGGATCCGACACAGGTAACTCCCGAAACACCCGTGTCCGGTAATCACCTGCGTCAGCCGGTACGAGAGGCTGCCGTGTGGCCTCTCTAGCCACTCCTCCATGATGGGTCTTACCGCCGCTATTACGGCGTGCCCTGCGCTTGGTCGCCCAAGTCGTAGCTCCCATTCCGCTACCATGTCCCTGTGGAGCTGGGACCTCACGGCCCGAATTTCTTCGGGCTCGGGTTCCCGTCCCCGCTCCCGCGCCTCCTTACGATACCGATATAGCATCGAAAGGGCTCTCGCATCCAGGTTCCACGGTAGGGATCCGGCAAGGAGACTCGCCGCCTCGAAGGATATCGTGCGGTACCCCCTAATGGCCCTGCTGGCCATTGCACGCTGCGGTCCACGCAGCAGACGCGCATTGTGGACCGTCAGGGTGTCCGCCCATATTGGGCACCCATATAGGGCCATGGACCGCACGACTCCCGCGTAGAGTCTCCTGCAGGAGTCATCCGGCCCCCTCATGTTGGGCAGCAGCCGCCCCAAAGCGGCAGCTGTGTCCTTCAATTTGGGGGCCAGTCTTCGGAGATGCTCCCCGAAGTTCCACCGGCCATCGAGTACGAGCCCCAGATATTTCATCTGGGCCTTGACGCCGATGGAAATGTCTCCCACTATGAGGCTGGAATCCTCCGGTGGCACGCGCCGAGGCCCATGAAAGAACATGGCCTCGGTTTTATGCAGAGCCACCTCGAGACCCAGCCGCCGAATCCGTTCCACGACTTGGGCAACCGCGGTCGTGGCCTTCAGGGTCGCTTCGCGGTATGTAGCCCCGCACGCCGTCACCAGCGTGTCATCCGCATAACACGTGACGGCGGCACCGTCCACGAGCTCCCCGCGAAGCACCCAGTCGTAACCGATGTTCCACAGTAGCGGTCCCAGGACCGATCCCTGCGGAACACCGCACGACATCTCTCGCCGACCGGGCCGGGTCGCACTTGGGTAGACGACTGCTCTCTCCGACAGATACGCCCCGACTATGCGGCGAAGGTAGAGAGGCACTTCGTGATACACGAGCGCCTCCCTAATGCAGCTCCAGGGCAGGGTGTTAAATGCGTTGGCGATGTCCAGTGACACCGCCAACACCACCTCGCCCCGAGCGACGGCGTCCTTCGCCAGAGTCCTCACGCGCATGATGGCATCCACGGTGGAGCGCCTCCGGCGGAAGCCATACTGGCCATCCGCCAGGTCAGGCCCTACCCTGGATAGGTGCTCGACGAGGCGCTTTGCAATGACTCTTTCAAAGAGCTTGCACACCTCGTCGAGCAACACTATTGGCCTGTAGGCGGACGGTGAGTCCGCCGGGCGCCCCGCCTTTCGGATGAGGACCAGCTTCCCCGTCTTCCACATCTTCGGAAACTGGCCTCGCTCCAAACATGCGCTGAGAAACCCTCTCAGCCGGGGCTCGAGAGCGTCTTCTTCTCCTAGAGCTAGGACCCACGCTCGGCCTGGAATGCCGTCGGGTCCCGGGGCGGTGTTCTTGGCCTTGAGCCTTAACACCGCCAGCTCTAGCTCCACCCAAGTGACCTCGGGCACGTCGTCGTCATCCACGTTGGGCGCCATAGGCAAGCTAGGTGGCGGAGTCATCTGCGGTGGAATATGTTCCACCGCCCGCGCTGGGAACAGGGAGCCAACGACTCCTCCGAGCAGCTCTGGCTGGAGACACCGGGTTAACGGCGGGGCCCGGGGGCGCAGCTTGCCTCTTACCATAAGGTAAGGCCGCCCAGCGTCTCCAGCAGCTCCTTGTGAGCTGCAGCCTTCGACTGCTTTATCGCTACTCGGAGGGCCTTTCTGGCCTCCCTGTACCCCGCATGAAGCTCCGCCTCTCGGGGCTCCGTATCTGCGGGGCGGCTACGCCTCCTTCGGAATCTGGTCCACCGGCGGAAAGCGATCACGGAGGCCTGTCGCAGCCTCCCGATGTCCGCTGACCACCAGTAGACCTGACGCCTCGGATTATAGGGCGGAGCCCTAGGCATAGCCGCGTCGCAGACACGCGTCATGGCCTCCCGGAACCACGCCGCCTCATCGTCTATGTCGACAGGCCTGTCCGGCGCAGAGGCCCAGGCCTGTACGATGGCGGCCTCCAGGAGGACCTCCCGATCCATTCGCTTAAGCACCCAACGTGGCTCGCGTGGAGCCGGTGTAACCGGCGCGGCGCCCGCAGGAGGGGAGACGTCGAACCGAATGTATCGGTGATCCGACGCTGTCCCCACCTCCTCAAGGACACGCCAGCCCTGCACACGGCCTGAGAGCGGGGCGCTCGCGAACGAAAGGTCCACAATTGAGTCGCCCCAGCTCTTCTCGCACGTGGCGACGGCCCCGCGATTCAGGAGAACTAGGCTGAGACTATCAGCCCAGCTCTCCACTGCCCTGCCCCTCGGGTTCGTGCGCCGGGAACCCCAGTTCAGAGACCAGGCGTTAAAGTCCCCGAGCACCAGAACCGGGTGAGGGTAACAGGTATTGACGACGACGGCCAGATGATCCAGCCACTGCTGGTACTCATCTATGACTCGATTCGGCGAGAAGTAGACTGCCACGACCGCTATTCCCCCCACAAGTGCTGCTACGCAGCCATTCCCCCTTGTTACGACAACAAGGGGGGGCTGCCGGCAGCGGCGTTGTGCACCAGTGCCACCGACCCGTTCAGGTCGGTTTCCCAGGCAGGCCCGAGAAACCGGTGAATGTACGGCTCGGCGACAGCGGCGACATTAATGCCCCACTGTGCCATGCTCTGGAGCAGAAGTGCCTGAGCATCGACACAGTGGTTCGCATTCGCCTGCAGGACGCGGAGCTGAGGATCCATTATGGAACCCCCATCTCCGCGCCCTGCCGCGAATCAGAGACGGAGCGCCTGCCTCCCGGCTTCGGCCTCCCCGCGGTGCAGGCCTTGGCACCAACCCTATGGTCGGCCGGCTTGCCCTCCGCTGCACACCTGAAGCAGTGCAACGGAGCTTCGCAACTACCGGCCTTATGACCGGGTTGGCCACAGCGGAAGCAACGGTCACCGACCGTTACCTCCGCCGTGCACTGCACCCCCACGTGGCCCACCGACAGGCACCGGAAGCACCGTGCCGGTCGGGCCTGCAGGAGCCGTACCTGCACCTTCTGGAAGCCCCCGATGAGGAGGCTCCGTCCATCGGCAACCTTTTGGGCTGCCGCGATGGGGCAGCCGACAACTGCTGCCCCCAGTCCACGACGGCCGAAGCGTATTGCTCCGACCCTTACTGTGTCCTGAGGACAGCCTCCGGCCTCCACCACTGCGAGCCTAAGCTCCTCGGCCGTGATGGAGTCGTCCAGACCCGATATGCGCACTTCTGCGCACTTGTTGGGCCTGGACACCCGGACGTCAGCTGCGTCCAGCGTCTCCCTTAGCCTAGCTGCTAGGGCGTCGGCTTTAGGGCCGCTGGTAGCGCCGGGGACCTCGAAGATCCGAGCTCCGGTGCGCGTGGGCTTGCACACCAGATCCGGGATCTCGAGGGCTCCCAGGTCGATGCAGGCCCTTGCCTGCCTCACCACCTGGGCGTACTCCACACCTCTCTCCGACGCCTCCGCCGTCAGTGTCATGACGACGGCCGTCGATCGAGGGACGCGGAGCCTCCTCGGCGCTGTTGCCATCGCAGCAGCCTTGGCCCTTCTGGCCAATTTGGCTGCTTTTGGGTCTTTTTTGGATAACTGTTAACATGGCGCTTTAGAGATACTTCTAGTTCTGTCTTTATTGGTTTTGGTAGTCGCTCTTTTAGGTGGGTGATTTTAGTTAAAAAAAAAAAACTTGTTGGGACGTGTTGAAACACATAGAAAAATGCGCTGGAAATTATGCTCTGCATTCGAAGTCTTGGGGCTTTTGGGTTCTGGTGCCTAGAGTGACTGCTCCCTTTGCCATACCTCTTAAGGTAGGTACTTTACCACATCTTGTCAGGACTAACTGTGAAGCGGCTATTGGGAATTTGATAAGAGCATACTAACCAATATGCATCCACGTAATTTGGTGGATGACTCGGTAAGTATTAAAACCTATCGTGAAACGTCTAGAGTTACAAATCTATAAGCATCGGTGTAATTAGGTACCTACTCACTTTCTATAATGAGTATTTTAGAAATTCAATTTAAGAAAGTACATTAAATATTCATTATTAAAATCTTAATGATATTTTAACGACGGTTTTATGTCGGCAATAACACAGTGACTGAATTTATTGAAACAGTTTACAGGTCGTAATTAATCGCATCATAATAACGGCGGAGCAATTAAATTTTGATACATTTTACGCAATAAAATGTCAAAGATAGGTATGTCTCGGTGAAACGCCTCGGCGAACATTTCAATAAGCTGTATAACGAATGTCAAGATGTTTGGGCGCTTTTTGTCAATCACGCTTAAACAGGCTGAACAGCAGCGCCCCTAGACAAGCGGAAACTCGCTGGGCGGCGCATCGTAGAATATAATGACAAATGTATGAGATTTGACCACAGGGTGGCCCTATTCAACATATTTATACAAATTTTAGTTATACATATATAATGTGTATTGACACACTATTTACCAATGGTTGTATAGAAATAAAAACTTAATTGCGTTTCTCTGTGAAAGAAATGTTTTATTATAATAACCATAAATTACATGACACTTTAGTTTCATCAAAGTAATTATTATAAATGTTACAAACCTGTGAAAGAAACAACATTTAAAGCTATTTATTTATTCCTACTTTTACTAATTAGTTTTATTATAAACGAAACAAATTGTTCGAAAACCACGTGTTCTTAGAAGGAAAGTATAGTATTGATAACAATGACAGTAATGACATCTAGGCGTGCGTTCAGAAACTATATTATATGATTATATCTAGTTAAGTTTACAAACCAAATTCTAAAATTATATTATTCTAAAACTAAATGAAGAATCATACATGATCTTCATTTACATCTCCCCGCCAAGGAGTACAAACTGTACCCAGTAAGTACGGTACTCATTCATTAACTAGTTTGTGACATGGAACAAGTTTTGTAATGTGGAAAAGATTGGACTCTGACTTTTTATATCCTGTATTTATTTTATATATTGAATTTGATAACTTTTCTATGATTTCAAAAGGACCTATTTTCAATTCATCCATTTTTTTTCTATTTAATCGGTTCCCATTTTCAACATACACCAAATCTCCAACTTTGAATTCAAATTGTTTTCTATTCTTATCAAATTGTTGTTTATTATAATTATGTGATTTTATACTTTTTTCAAATGCTATTTTTCTATCTTTTACTAAATTATTTTCTGTAGCTTTTTTACATTGTTTTAATTCACTTGGCAAAATATCAACGTTTTTCCCTTCTAATAAATATTTTGGGGAATATCCTGTTACTGTATGTTCAGTTTCATTATATTTTTCAGTACATTCATGAGCAATAGTTGTCCAGCTTAATTTTTTATTTTGTTTTTCATTTAATTTGCATCGAATTTTATTAACTAGTGTTTGGTTTAATCTCTCGTTTAAACCATTAGAAAAGGGCGCATTTACCGCAGTGAATATAATAGGGATATTTTTGTCAGCTAAAAATTTTTTAAAGTCCTTAGAATTTATTCCTGGGTATTGATCGGATAAAATCATGCCAATCTTATTATTGTTCAGTAGTGCTTTATTGACAAGCTTTATAAAATCGGGTGTACTTTGAGTTTTCGACGTCAAAATGTAGGCAAATCTGGTAAAATGGTCCACTAAAAGATGCAAATAAGTTTTAGTGGAGCGTGAACCACCAAATCCTCCTATAGTGTCTATTGATGCTATTTCAAATGGGTAAGTAGCTGGTCCTAAGTGAGACATTAAACCAAATTGAAATTTGACTCTTGATTTGTTTTTTATACAAGTTTCACAGTTGTTACAGATTTTCTCAATGTTGTTATTTAAATTTTTTGCATAATAAAAAGGTATAATTTTTTTTTTCATTTGTTGTATTCCTAAATGACAATAACCGTTATGTATATTTTCTATAAAGCTTTTGCTAAAGTCTTCAGATAGACAAATTTTTTCCTTTATTCCAATTTTTTTATAGTATATTGTATTTTTATATATGAGACTATTTTTGTTTTGTTTTAAATCTTGGTTGTTTTCTTGATCAGTTTTTATATCTTTAAGTTCAATAAAATTCACAATTTTCAAAATATCTTCTTGATTATCAGACGGTTGCAATACAGGATTTCTACTCAAACTATCTGCTTCTAAATTATTTTTTCCTGGGGAGTATATCACTTCAAAATTGAATTGAGACAAATAATATGCAAGATCTCCTAACTCTTCATCAGTCCTAGCTTTTATGTTCATTTTTTCTAACGGTTTATGGTCTGAGTAAACCGTAAACTTTCTCCCTATAAGCCAATGTTGCCAATATTTGACTGCCTCCTTTATTGCTAGGCACTCCAGATAAATAGCCTTTTTCCGTTTTTGTGAATCATTCAATTTTTTTGAAAAATAAGCACATGGCTTTTCATCACCATTCTGTTGTAACTGTTTTAAAACTGCTCCTACACCTTGTATACTGGCATCTGTATAAATTCTGATTGGGAGGTCTGGATCAAATATTGTCAAGATCGGTTTCTGGCAAAGTAATTCTTTTATTGCTTCAAATGATTTTTGACAGCTATCTGACCAATTAAAAGTTTGACCTTTTCTTAACAAATTGTGTAATGGATCTAATGTAATTGAAATATTTGGCACATATTTACCATAAAAATTAATTTTACCAAGAAATTGTCTTACATTTTTTGGTGTCTTAGGGATAGGAAACTCTTTTATTGCAATTAAATTGTCCTTTAAAGGGGATATGGTATTGTTTTTTATTATATGACCTAAATATTTAACGGAGTCTTGTGCAAAATTACATTTGGAAAATTTTAATTTGAGTCTTTCTATTGATATTGCTTCCAACAACGATTCTAAATGTTTAATATGATCTGCAAATGTCTCCGAGAAAACTAGTATATCATCTATGTAATTTACGGTGAAGTCAGTCAGTTTATGTTTTCGTATGATACTACTCAGTATCCTCTGAAATATAGCAGCGGAAGTTTTCAGTCCAAAAGGTAGACATGTCCACTGATAGTGTCCCTGTTGGGTAACAAATGCTGTTTTTTTCCTATCTTCTATTTTTAATGGAATGGACCAAAATGCTGAATTTATATCTAGCGTTGTGAAAAACCTGCAGTTTCTGGTTTTTGCCATTAAATCTTCAATAAGCGGAAAAGGGTGAGATTGTGGTATCACTATTTTATTTAAGTCGCGAAAGTCTATACAGAGTCTTGATTTCTTACCTTCATCTTTTTTAAATGCTAGTGTTACTGGGGCGGCAAAAGGACTATATGACTCCTCTATTATATTGTTTTCTAATAATTTTGCTATTTGTTGTTCTATTTCTTTCATATCTTCAATACTGCATCTATATGGTCTTTTACTACAATATTTATCTATTAATAAATCTATATGTGCCTCATATCCATGTACTGTGCCTATATCAAATTTATCTTTAGCAAAAAGAGAGTTATAAGTACTTATCAAATTCTGTATCTGTGACTGTTTTTCTATATTTAAGTGATTTATGGATATCTCAAAGTTTTTTACCACTATATTCTCATTGAAATTTATTTTAAATGGACTATTATTTTTTATTTCCGTTTTCTCAATGAATTTTTTATTTTTACTTTTTATCTCACCTGTAAATCCAGGAATTGTTGGAGTATTTTGTATATTATAGTTATTTTGATTGTTACCTGCTAAGCCAGGAATTTGTTTGTAATTATTTGTTTCTTTTTTATGATTTTCAATTATTAAGTTTTGAGTAATGTTCAGACCTTCATTTTGTGTTAAGTGAAATGCTTTTATACAGTCTAAACCAATCAAGAAATCATAACTAAAATTTTCTTTATCTATAACAAAAACAGTCATACTTTGTTCAATATCAAAAATTTTTATTTTTATTTTAACTGTTCCTATCGATTTTTTAACGCCATTAATTGTTTTTAGACCTAGATTATTTTCATTCTTAAAATTTGAGCTTCTTTTTAAAGACAGTAACTTAGAATTGATTAAGGATACATTAGAACCTGAATCATAAATTCCTGAAGTTTCTAGAGTATCATTTATTAATAATTTAATTTTAATTAATGGCGGAACTATTAGTTTTTTGGTTCAGTTTCATTTAATTCGGCTTCTAACTCAAAATTATTCACACTTCTTATGTGGTCTTTTTTTTGTTTTTCAAAATTTTTATTTTTAAACCAACATAAAGATTCCGGATGATAGCGGGATCCCCTGTTTTCTTTCTCACAAATTGGACAAGGTTGTAACCCATTCTTTTCATATTTTCCTTTAAACTTATTTTCACTATTTTCTATTTTCTTATCTGGAATCTTTTTGTTTGTTTTTATCAAATGTTCTAATCCTCTAAGACTATTAAACAAATCTTCAGTTTCCTTTAAACAATGTCTATCAATTTTATCTGCTATGAAATTTGGTAGACCAATAACTATTAGATCAATCAATGTAGTTTTATCCATAGACTTATTTATTTCAAGCAATAATCTTTCTTTTCTTAATGCATAGTCTAATAAAGTGCCCTGCCTATATTTAAATAACATTCCATACCTGACGGGAGTCCAACCTTTGTCCGCATAAGTCTCACAAAACAATTTTCTCCATGTTTTCCATTCTGAGTTTATGGTATGTTTTATGAGCATAGAACTATACCAATCCATACATGAATCACTCAAGAAAAGTTTAAAAATTTCTATTTTCTTTACATCCTCCGTAATTTCAAAACGCATACATTCTGCCTCAAAATTATTCATCCACTGTAACACATTAGATGTTTTAGCACTGAATTTATCTATCACAAATTTTTCTGACAAGTTTGTTAGGTTCTGAGGTTTAGATACTCCTATCTTCTTTTCAGCAAAACTATCCAATATTTTTGACAAAGCCTCTTCGGTGATTCCATAAGAAGGACCTGGTTTATGTTCTTCTACTATAAATTCTTCTAGTAAATATCCTCTGAACTGCATATTGTCATCCTGATCCATATATGTATCCTTTATCTCCCGTGACAAAGAAATCCATATTTGTCTTTTTTCATGTCTCTTTTGTAATGTTGTCTTTATTGTCTGATATATCTGAGATTTATATATTGTCTCGTGCAAATTTACCGGTTGAAATTTCTCCGGAATTTTAAAAATATGTTTGTCATCCTTTGTGATTGAGGTTATACAAATCACATTGCTCTTTGGATCTTCAGCAGCCTTTACCTTAAATTCGAATTTTAATTTCTCCATAGTCCCTTCAATAGCTATGCAAATGTTGTTTTATAATGTGTATTGACACACTATTTACCAATGGTTGTATAGAAATAAAAACTTAATTGCGTTTCTCTGTGAAAGAAATGTTTTATTATAATAACCATAAATTACATGACACTTTAGTTTCATCAAAGTAATTATTATAAATGTTACAAACCTGTGAAAGAAACAACATTTAAAGCTATTTATTTATTCCTACTTTTACTAATTAGTTTTATTATAAACGAAACAAATTGTTCGAAAACCACGTGTTCTTAGAAGGAAAGTATAGTATTGATAACAATGACAGTAATGACATCTAGGCGTGCGTTCAGAAACTATATTATATGATTATATCTAGTTAAGTTTACAAACCAAATTCTAAAATTATATTATTCTAAAACTAAATGAAGAATCATACATGATCTTCATTTACACATATATGAGGCAAACTTGAGACAGACCATGAAACATCACTTTGTCTCTTTTTTTCTAATATACAGTTTTGCCTGTAAAAAAGAGACAAAACATTTAAGTTATTTCTCACTTGGGAAAATGAGTGTATAGATTTGACAGCGTGCCGAGTTTTGGCAACATCCATGAATGATTTATTACACTCATTCATTACTTTACTCTACACGAAACTACAAGAAGCATGATAGTGATGTACTCCAACAAATGATTTGTCTACGAAAATACTCTTTTTTCACATAATAGGGTGAAGTCTCCTAGTATCGGCCTCCTCCTAGTATCGGCCTTTTCGAGTAAACAGAACATAACTATAAAAATAACCCTTAAATTATAATAGTTTTTATGCAAAAAGTGACTTTATATTCATACGCATAACGTCCCACGGTCTGGTGCGGGTGCTTCCAAATTTGAACGTTCGGTTGGCACTAGAGCACGTGCGCGTAGGGGACGTGTGTCGAGTAGTGGCATTGCCGAGTCAAATCCCGGAGTCTACGCATTGAGTTGGTAAGTGTTTCAATGGAATTCAAAATACGTACGGTATTTTATATTATTGGTTATTGATGAAAAATAGTCCAAGTACCGATTAGATAGTATATTTTTACATTTACTTGTCTTTTGTACGAAATAATCGCACGGTCGAGGTTAGGGATCTTTATTATTGATAAATCCCAACATCGGCCGGGTGGCCGATTTTGAGGAAATGCATGAAAACGCTAAACAATATGTTAATCGACTTTATATGTTAACAGTAATATTAATAAGGTTAAATAAGAAAGAACACATTAGTTTGATCACTAGATCCTAACATCGGCCGCTTAAAAACGTTTTTTGTCAGTTACGGCCGATATAAGGGTAAGCGATGCCTAATAACGGTCACCTTGGTATTGGGTACCTACTTTCCTACAACCCTCGAGGTAGAAAATTAACAACTACTTAGGTATTTTAATTTTGGTCAACAGGTAGGCACGACATAATCATGCCGGCACAACAAAAAGAAAAACGTTTGCAATTCGACCGTAGTAAAATAAAAGATGCCGTTACAAATCAGAGTATGAGCATCAGAGAAGCATCTCGACAGTACGACATTCCAAGGACCACCAAAAAGAAGATAAAAAAGAAAATATAAAAAACAATAGGAGGAAAGAAAAAAAAGAATTGAAGAGAATAAAGCTCAGAGAGAAAGACAAAAACCTGGAAAAGCGTATGAAAAAAATAAACCAGCCAAAGAAAACAAAAGCGGCTAAGAAGAGAATATTAAATTAAAGGACAGCAATCGCGAAACTAACACCGCTGATTTACCTTCTCGAGACACGAGTATGGAAAAGGAGAAAATTGTTTGTGCTGGCTATGATGAAGAACTAGTGACATCGAAGAAGATGAAGATAAAAATATTAGATGCGACATATGCCCTAAATGGTTCCACTTGAAGTGTACAGTTCATCATGGGAGAAATTATATTGATGTGGTTATGGTTTTGTTTTAAGAATGTTGAATAATTGTGATCTTTAGTATATAATAACGGCAATTATTTTCAACTTAAGGCTGAGATGTAAAGAAAAGACTAATATATATTACTTTTCGTTGTTATGTTATAACTCAACAACGCCTTTACCGATTTGGCTAATTTTGGTCTTGAATTATTCGTGGAAGTCCAGGGAAGGTTTTTATGGCTATAAAAATTCGAATAATTGCCGGGAACCGACATCCACGCGGGCGAAGCCGCGGGCAAAAGCTAGTTAATTATAATTAGAGATAAGAGTTAAAAAAAGTGATTTTAGAGTAAGAGTTAAGAAAAGTGTGTACCTGATTTGGAATATAAAACGTAATAATTTATATTTTAGTAGTTTTACTGACTTAGCTTCACCTAAGAAAAGGTGTGCCGATATTAGGGTCACAGGCGGCAGAAATTAGGGCGTTGGAGGCCGATATTAAGAGAAATCCACATACTCGAATTAAAACATCTATAATAACAAATATAACAAAGGATTGATAATTTTGCGAAAGTAGTAATGCAGATTCAGTATCACTCTACCCAAAAAGGGAATTGCAAGAAAGGGAAAGCTATTAACCTAAAAATTACAAGCAATCACAGCTTAAAAAAAGTTGACGCGGCCGATAATTGGTGCCACCACCCTACTACAAATTAACTAATAGCTGGTACAGATAACTCACTGTCTGGAAAATCAACAATCTAACTCAGTTAAGTTCCTTAAGTTAGAGAGATTAACCTCTGCATACCTACAAATTTGTCGGCCTACGGTTATTATTATTTTCTTACTTCGCAGTCGCTCGGCCACAGCCCGCCAAAAATAGCTTAGTGAAGATCGCCGAAGATTTGTGTTAAAACAAATATTGATGCGTATACAGAGAGTATCACGCAATACAAAGCTGGCTTTATCACAAGGAGTTTTATTAAAAAAATTAAATGCGAGGTTTTGCATCATTACTGCTCGGAGAAGAAGACGTGAAGAGCCTCATTTACATAAAATCAAGAGGAGGCCTTATATACGCCTCATCGAGCGTGGTAAACATACACATAACACAAAAACGGAAAAATGTATTAAAATGCACCTGACAAACAAGAGAACCCCCGAAAGTTATTACTTTATATATATTTAAATTTATGTGTGAATTTTATGACATGAAAAATATTTTTGCCGATTCTGATGCAACACATAGCACTAATCACAAGTTTCTTTTAATTAAATGTGTAATACAGACTTTTCTAGACATCAGGTTTAGACACCACGATCGTACACAATGCGATAAGCTGTCACATCGACAATATTTAAATAAAAAATGCTTATATTTTTATTGTTATTTTCTTCGCATAAACCGTCATGATGATACCATGCGCCTAGCATTTTTCTATAGGTACTCCTAAATATAAGATATCGACAAATATTACGATACTAGAAGCTACAGCCCTAACGTAGTAACCGTCGGCCATACATTCATTCACGAAAATGGAACGTAGGTATACACGCCTAATCTGTAGGTATGGCCTATCTACTAAGCGCGCGAGCGTTTTTCCTATATCTATGGATTTGACGTAGTTAAACTTAAGGCATTCGTTGGTGACTGTCTACGTCAAATCCCATATCATTTTGTGTGATTCTAATAGGTAGGGAGGCCACGTAGCTAAATTAAGAGTTACTCGAGCATTGTGGAAACCTATTAGAATTGGTAGAATAAATGACGGAAAGAATAATGGTATATAAACTTTCCAGTTTTAGTGGTGGGGGAAGCGTATACCAGAGAGACAAGAGACCAGATGGAATGTCATTGGTGCCTTGGAAGATGGGAAGGCATTTGGTGTGGGATGGGATGCAAGATGTGCTGACACCCTTGCGCCTTCTCGTCTTTCAGGTACTGCGGACTGTGTCTGTGCTGCTGCTGCCTCGGCAGAGACCCTCAAACGTCGCAAATATAGTAGTTTAAGTGATAATTACATATTTGAGCCGTTTGTGGTCGAGACGCTGGGATCATGGGGTCCAAGTGCACGTCTATTATACAAAGAAATATCTAAACGTTTAATAGACACTACCCGTGACCAGAGGGCTGGTTTATTCCTTGCGCAAAGGATTGGCACTGCCATTCAACGTGGTAATGCCGCAGCCTTCTGGCCACCCTCCCGGTAGACGTCGATGGGGAGGAATTCTTTGATGCCTGAACCTACAGTTTTGCACATACCTTGTTTTATATTTTTATTTATAATAAATATTATATTACCTACGTATATTATGTAGATACATAAATGTTGACATAATAATAAATAACTACATGTACCTACCATCCATCTTAAATTAATATTTTATTTTACTTTGGTCATTAATGTTTTTCAGTTATTCTGGTTCGTTTAACTTTAAAATAAACTTAAAAAGACCGCGTTCGAGTAAATACAGACATTTTTTGTAATCTTCCTACGACCTTCGGTTACGCTTAAATCGCAAGATTTTCAAAATGGACACTTGCTAGCTAATGAACCTACCTTATATTAATCTGACGGCTAGGTGTAAATTCGGTGTACAATTTTTTCGTTGCGCACCCACTGATTTTGAAGGCTGGAGGGAGGAATTTGTCAATATTTAATTAGCCTTCCTTAGTTTAATCTGACGCGTTCGAGTTACTACCGAATTTCATTCTACGCGCCTTACATCACTTTGCATCCCTGGAATCGCTTCCCATAGATACAGGAACAGTATGAAATTATAAGGCGCTGTTACCTATGGTTAAGGGAGATTCTGGGATAATCTACTAACACAACCAAAACATCTTATCCGCATTCTAGATTCCATAACACAAGCTAATAAGCTTATCATGGGTCTAGATAGCGTTGTGTAGAATGTTGCGAAATATAAAAAAAAATATCTAAGTAGGTATATATGCATATTGTTAGTTCAGTCCAAACAACACATCATTGTTATTATGTCAACAGATTCACACGATAAGTAGGTGCTTAGTTATTTAGGTATGCTAATTGGCAAACAACTAAATTGGCATCCTATCTAATCCTACTAATATTATGTAAAAGTTTATGAAGATGGATGGGATATTAGATAGTAAGTAATGTATCTATTATATAGACCAACCAAGCTATTAGATAACAAACAAAACTGTCAGGTACCTATGTAGGTATTACCTAACTACTTGCAAAAATGAGCTATGTGTAACGTGTGCAAGCAGAATAACTTCCATACTTCTATACCGCTCGTCAACACACGTAGGTACAACATCCCACGTCAACCACCACAATCCGCCTGGGGTGATCAGACATTCCTTGTTAAGTATCGAAGGAACTTCACACCCAATTTCTGCACACTAACAGCCCTACATTATATACAGAATGTTGGCAGTAACCTGATTGTTCCTGTGCCATTTTTCGCCATTGCCTTTCCTGGCGCCCCCGGGTGGTCGCTAAGCAGCTATGCCCCATACCTCATACCCTACCTATTAGTTACTCCACACATAAACCACGGAGTGTTGGCACTTACCCGGTTATTCTGTGCCATTTTCCGCCATTGCCTTTCCTGACGCTGGGTGATCGCACAGCAGCGACAACCCGCAAGTTCCCTTCGCACACGTAGTCCTGTTTACGAGTAGCAAGAGCATCCACCATAACCTACAGAATGTTGGTACTTACTCGGTTGTTCCTGTGCCATTTTCCGCCATTGCCTTTCCTGGCGCCCGGGTGGTCGCCGAGTACGGAGCAGCGACGTGCCGCGCCGCCCGCGCCCCCGCACCCGCCACCGACCGATAGCGCCGCCGCCTCCGCCCACGCCGCGCGACCAGCAGCGCACTGCAATAGCAATGCAATACAGGTTAGATGCATCATTAAAGGTAAAAAGAACCAAATACTTTTTAGAAGACTTTCATGATTTTTTTTCATGTGCGCATGAAAAGAACTGAAACATTTTATCATCCTGCCTTTTATTTAGGTATCGCTAAATCTATAAGTTGGTATTTATTTTTAACCCCCGACGCAAAAACGACGGGGTGTTATAAGTTTAACGTGTCTGTGTGTGTGTGTGTGTGTGTGTGTCTGCCTGTGGCATCGTAGCACCCAAACGGATGAACCGATTTGGATGTAGTTTTTTTTGTTTGAAAGGTATATTAGTCGGGAGTGTTCTTAGCTATGTTTGGAAAAAATCGGTCCAAGATGGCCGCCGCCACAACATATCGGAATACGAATTTCTTCAAAACTCCCTCAATATGGGTATCAAATGAAAGAGCTTGACTAGTAGATCACTTTAAAAAGTATAAAATAAAAATTAAATTAAAAATTTTAAAAACCCCCGTCACAAAAATCACTTTCAAAAAGTTTAAAATAAATGGAGTTTGCCTTTTAACTTTAACTTTTGCCATGTCGGGGGACCTTGAATTGTTCCGATAATATAACGGAGTGCTTAACCAATTAGGGTCCCCCGACATGGCAACCGTTAAAGTTAAAAGGCAAACTCCATTTATTTTAAACTTTTTGAAAGTGATTTTTGTGACGGGGGTTTTTAAAATTTTTAATTTAATTTTTTATTGTTAATTATAATTATCTATGTATTTATTCGTGCCGTCTCTATTTGTTTAGATTACCTCTGCTAGGATCACTGCTAAAGTCACCGATCATATTCTTCAGTACCGTTTATTCAAACTCCTTCGTTTATTTCTCTATACATGGACATTGGCGGAAGTCTGGGTGAATGTCTGGGAACGCCATTAAGCCAAAAATTCAATTCAATTCAAATAACGGGTAATACTAGCTGTTGCCCGCGACTAAGTCCGCATTAATGTCGGAATATGTTTATTTCTGCAGTCTGGATCCCAACATGTAGGTATAAAGTTTTCTATAAATTTATTATGAAGTAAAGCCATTTTCGGGTGACTGACTCGAAAAAGTAGAGCCACAAACACAGAATAGATACTCTACTAGTACTCCACAGAGACTTCAGTTGAGTTCCTACTTTCAAATATCGAAGTTTTATTCTAAGGCCTTTTATTTGTTTTGATAGTTAAACGCATATTTATTAAAATGCAGAGCTCCATAGTACCTACCTATAATATCTCCATTTTTGTTAATAAATTATTACTACACCGAGAGATTTCTTGCAATATCAAAATCAAGACAATCACCGCAAAACCCATTTCATAGAAAATATTGTTTTCAACAAAAGTGTTAGTTCTGCTTTCATTTTTTTACTTCCGTTTTCAGTTCCACTTCCGTTATGAAATAGCACACACGAGTACAGGCAGTGGCGCACCGCTATTTCACAGATAAGCTCTCTGTGAAACTGTAGAACAAGCTTTTTATTAAAAGTTATGTTTTGCATTTCAATTAGGTGTAAGATAAAAATGTACGACAAAATATGGTAGAGATATATGAAGCCAGACAAGTTCGTAATTTTCTTTAAGAAATCTCCCAGTACCTACAGCTACTGAAAAAAAGTTCCTGAGTAATCACATAAACATAACATAAACTCACGCCTGTATTTCCCGAAGGGGTAGGCAGAGGTGCTAGCACCCACATTTCGCCAGTTTATGTTTAGGTCCTAATGTAATAGGTGGCGAGCCTATTGCCATTAATAGTAGGTAGGTAATAGTAATCACAACTACTTAGGTACTAATTAAAAATAAGTAGATTTTATACAAACAAGATTTGTTTAGAGTTAGACTATAGATAAACAAGCAATGTTCAGTGTTGCTACTTTAAAAATTAGCAGTACCCGCATGAAAATCTAAGCTTACTAGAACACTACTGAGTATCATTCTAGAATACGGGTTCAAAGAACGCCTTCTAGAACGACACTCATTTCTGAATCTCGATTTATCTGAGGACATATGTATAAACAGATTCACGGATTTGACAGATTTGACAGATTGTCTACACAATCTGTCCGCAGAAAAATCGCGATCCAAGACTGAGTATCATTCTAGAATACAAATTATAAAATATTCGTTTCTAATAAAATCTATCTCTGTTTACTCCTTCGGGATCCTCAAGCGTACATCTACAATGTATATTCCCAAATACACAAAGCCCATATTGCCTTCTAAAACGACAACATAATTACTTCCGATACGTAAACCAATAAATATATGAGAGGCTCAACTTCCTTCAGTAAAAAATTGTTGATACAAGTCACGATTTCGATAAACAGAAAATGAGGACGTATAGGCCAATAGCGCCAATAACCAGTGGATTTAGGAGCATATTACATGGATTATTGGGCCAACAACGATATTTCATGTCGTGCACATTGAGAAACACTGGCTGCAATAAAATTCTCTAAAAGCTTTCATAAACAAGTTGGTCTTGTATAGGGTTACCAGATGATACTCGTAAGATTTGTTTGATATTATATTTTCATGTTTCAGATGCTTTTGTTATTTTTTATTTATCACACGTCAATTTGATTTTATCTCGCCTGATGCTAAGCTAATGGCAAAGTCTCGGAAAGAGGGTCACCATCGTAAACATGTACCATGTTTACATGGTGACACTCAGGTTGACGGTCTCATCAGATGCCTTTTGCACGCCCCGCTTAAATGACCCGGGACTGTAGGAAGAAGGAAACACGTGAGCTGGCAGGGATTTCCAGGTCTTAGTGGTGCGGCATAGGAATGAGTCACTGAAGTTTGGTTTGATTGGTATATCGACCTTTTCGGTATCGACTGCCGTTTGATCGCCCAACATGAGAAGTAAACCTTGCTAGAGCCTCATGACAGCCTCGTGGCGTAGTTAACGCGAATGCTACGGAAGAGGACTCTGGGTAAAAGCTATGGATGTGACCGTGATTACCACTAGGATGAAGAGTGTCGTTTGTTATTTAGAATGGGCATCCTATATTGGTAGGACCCTCGACACACAATATATTTTAATTTAAAAATAGCATTGTCTATCTAATAGGTCCAGAAATATCTTACTAGATCCAAGTTTAAAAAATTAACTGCACGTGTTAATAACGTTTATATTTTAATTGGAAATCAGAAAATACATTTCATCGTCGGTTTATTCAGCTTTCGCTGTACAAAGCTAGCCTCTCACAAAGACTTACTTTTTGATTTTACTGGTCACCCTAGTTTTACCGACACGAAAGGAAACTAAACATAACAAAACAAGCTGGCAATCGATATATCAACGCGATTCCGATGTCTCTTAGGTCTTGTTGTTCTTCCAGTTTTTATTTGGTTTTCCTGCTTAATTCTCCAACGAGATCTATATAGTAGGTACTTTTGGATTATTGGATACTTTTAGATTGGACATTACTCGCAGATTCGTATGAGAAACACTATAAAATACCGGAGGATGTTTGTGCCTCGTCATCCAGACCCGATATATTCCTATTTTCAAAACAGCAAAAACGTGCAGTACTAGTAGAACTCACAGTACCGTGGGCAACTAACATACCTAAAGACCACGCTATAAAAATAAACAAATACTTTGACCTGACCAACAAGTTAACCAAAAATGGCTATGTGGTTAAACTCTACGCCGTGGAAGTAGGAGCAAGGGGAATTCCAGCTAAATCCCTGTATAACTTATTTAAAGACGTCGGATTGCCTTTTTTTTTTTCGTGCGGAAATCCCCTCGGATACCCCCCTGCCGGAGCCGAAAGGGGAGGTTATGTCGGACTCGAACCGACTAAAACCGCACGCCGACTGTGGGTCTTGGTGCTAGGCCGGAGGTGAGGTTGTTATAGACATATCCCTCGCACCCCGGCTGACCCAGGGCCATCCCTTACGGTCTGGCCCTCTTTAGGAGGGGGGACAACGGTGTCCCCAACTCGCCCCCGGAATGGGGAGGCGCGCTATTTAGCGCGCCGCCGCCGTGGCCTGCTTCTGCTGGGGTGACAGGCGGCTCCACCCGTCACCCCCAGGCCCGCGCTCATGGGGGACGGAGGTCAGTCAGTGCCCTCCGACGCCCGAGTTGCCTGCGCGCGCGGGCGGCGCGATCCGCGAGTCTCTCTCGCTCGCGCCGCCTCTCCCGGACGTCGGATTGCCAAGAGCTTCAGTAAGCTCTTTACTCAAACGAATATCTAAAACGGCGTTGATAGGATCTTACCAAATTTGGATAGGTAGAGGGGGGAACACGACTGACGGTGGAGGTGAGCGCTGATGCATCACAAGGTGGCCACCCTAAACCTACACCTGGGTTGCAAGTCCCAGGCGCCGTCACAGTGTTCCTCTCTGTACCACGCCATGGACCCGCGACCGCACGGTGAATCCATGGAATGCTAAGAACCGGATCTCAACTAACCTCGTAGTTGGTTTATCTTCAGAATGGTGGAGGCTCTGCCGCAGTTGGGCCATATGACAGTAATTCTCATAAAAACCAAAATAAACCAGGGAACGAGGGCTAGAAAAATGGACACTGGCCGCTGAAATGCTCACTCGGCATGGCTCACTTTGGTTTCTTTTGCAATCAGTCTCTTTGAGGTCGAGGAAGGAATTAAATATAAAAGAAACAGTTCATGTTTTATGAAAAGTAGCACCTTTCAATTAACCAGAATCAATATCATAGTAAATAAATAAATAATAAATAAATATTCCACAACATTCCACACAACGCTTTCTAGACCCATGGTAAGCATAGCTTAACTATATAGCTTGTGTTATGGAATCTAGAATTCGGATAAACATACTTAGATACTTTTTTTTGTAAATACATACATACTATACATAGAAACACCCAGACCAATGCAAATAGCCATATTCATGCATACAAATATTTGCATTGAGCGGGAATCGAACCCGCGCCTCCTGCGTAGCAGTCGCGTGCACTACCACCACGCCACGGAGGCTTTGCCAGCTGAACAAAACCCGGCATAACATAGCTAGCAGCTAACACCGGTTATTAACCTTTGCAGGGGTCAAGAACAAAACGTCTAAATTATATTTTTGCCTGTCAAAAATATTTCAGCGTACGATAATCAACTCATGTTCAAAGTGACGTCGGAACTCACCATAATAATATGTTAATTCGTACTCTTTTGCGAAAATTATTATGAGTTGATTTATGCGGACTAAAAAATTGTTATTACACGGTGGGCGCGCCGCACGCCACCTCATCATGCGAATGGTGCCTTAAATGTTTTAAAATTATACTCTTGCTTTATTTGTAGCTATTGAATGTGAGGATTTTGGTCGTAGGAATAAAAATAAAAGCGTATTTTGGCTTTGATGGTCCAATTGACAGCCTCTGTGGCGTGGCGGTAGTGCACGCGACTGCTATGCAGGAGGCGCGGGTTCGATCCCCGCTCAATGCAAATATTTTTATGCATGAATATGGCTATTTGCATTGGTCTGGGTGTTTCTATGTATATTATGTATGTATTTACAAAAGAAAAAGTATTTAAGTATGTTTATCCGCATTCTAGATTCCATAACACAAGCTAAAAAAGTTTACGATGGGTCTAGATAGCGTTGTGTTGAATGTTTTTTTTTATTAAAAAAATATTCCGAGTGGAAAAATATTCAAAATGGCAATCAATAAAGCAAAGACTTTGAATACACTACGTTCTCTGTCTACGCAATAAAGGAAAGAATGATCAAGTGAGTGAGTGATTGAATCTGTAACATTTCGACATTGGAGATGTACAACCTTTTTGGTAATTATTATAGCGATGATGGTTGGAAGTTAAATGATCGTAAGCGACTTCAACGGTTAAGGCTAAATTATTTGTTATTGGTTTACTCATAATGATGTTTATTCTTTGAACTGTTTTATGTAAAAATGCTTGCAGTAATTTTGTGGAGGTTGTGCACTTCAATATTACTAAATATTCTTTGACCGTCACAATTTCCAGTTACCGACATAGAAAATTGCCGTTCGGCCTTCTACGAAACCAGAGCTTTGTAACTAGTTACTAACTAAACATAATTCGCCCTTGTACGATACAATTCCTCCTCATCGACCTCTACCGGTACCGTACCCAAAAGGCTGGCGGCATTACCCCGCTGAATAGCGATAGCAATTCTTTGAGCGAGGTAAAGGCCAGCCCTATGGTCACGGGAAGTGTCCATTAGACGCTTCGCTATCGCTGAAAAGCGCGCACGCACTTGGACTCCACGAACCCAATGTTTCGACTCCAAACGAAAGAAAAAAAAAACAGAATAATTCGTGTAGTTTTGAAATTTGGTACAGTTGTTTCCTAAGGTAACTGTACCAACTTTCAAAACTACACGTGTTATTTGGGCATAGTTTAGAGCTCACGTTAATTTAAACACGGTATAAGTATATGCTGCTAACATACAATTTCCCCCTTCTGCCGTCTACGAAACTAGAGCTTTTTTTTTTTCGTGCGATAAATCCCCACGGATACCTACTAAGATTATGTATTAGTTAAGGTGTGAGAATTAGGTCATATAATAAATATACTAATTTAACTAGTAATTATATTTTTGAGCCGCTTGGAGTCGAAACATTGGGTTCGTGGAGTCCAAGTGCGTGCGCGCTTTTCAGCGATAGCGAAGCGTCTAATGGACCCTTCCCGTGACCATAGGGCTGGCCTTTACCTCGCTCAAAGAATTGCTATCGCTATTCAGCGGGGTAATGCCGCCAGCCTTTTGGGTACGGTACCGGTAGAGGTCGATGGGGAGGAATTCTACGACGCCTAAAATTACAGTCTCTTCCACCCTGTTTTTTTTCTCATTTTTGTATATATTGTACATATAGTTATAATACTGTAATTAATTAGACAATATAGACTATTCCTAGATATATAATAAAAAAATACACGTCCTTAATCATGTTAAATCTGTCGTAGTCTATAATCATATAAACATCACGTTTTATATCCACCTTGTGGGGAATTGTTGGGATTTTACCTAAATTGCAGCGAGTACCTATGTGCTTTTGCGTTGAGCTTAGAGGTGACATTGAAAAGACTTTTTATTTTATAAAAGCATACAATATTGATGCTTTTATAAAATAAAAGGTGGTGTCACGTGGTTCACGCGATATTGCTACGATGAATCTAGCAGGAGTTCTCAACACACCTAGATATAAGAAAATTTCATTAAAATTCTTACAAGTGTATTAGACTATTTATGAAGTCATTACAAGTATTTTAATTAAAAACTTACTTCATTCAAGAGGTCCTACGATTCTCACAAGACGTGGGTCGAAATGCCCTCTAGATACCAGACTCCTCTACCGTCAACCCAGTTCTAAGTAAAATACATTTCAACAGTCAGCGTCATTACATTCTCGGTCTAAAATGTGCATTTTTCTAAAGTAATATAAAGGGGGAAATGTGTAATATACTCAGGTATTTGTGACACAAAAGGTCCCCTTGCTTTACGCCAGTTTAATAGCCTGAAATATCTAGCGGTAATTGTTGAAATAACCCTTAATTTCACGCTAACGGTGTTTCTCATATTCAGCAACCAGTTATTATGGAGTAGCGTTGGAAATAACTACCGTTAATTAACCGTTGCGCTTGGTGAATCGGTTGTCAAACGATTTTATGCGTTGGTGTAGAAAATGCAAACCTGATATTCATTGAGTTATTCGTCATCAGACCGCATTTAGATCATGAACTTTGAAATTCTTGGTCCACTGTTCGACTCCTTTATAAAAATTCGTTTATCTTGATATTCTATCTGTCTGTCTGTCCCTCATAACTCATAACTCATTTAGTTATATTACATGCCAGTGTATAAAAAACCTCATTTTTCAAATCAGATAACCTTCAAATCAGTAATCCGTTACATCATAAACATTTGTAATTATCATTCAAATCGTCAAAGTCAAACAGTCACAAAGTTTGGCTTTCTTAGTCAGTAATTAATACAATTCACAAATTAAAACCCATACTAATATTATAAATGCGAAAGTAACTCTGTCTGTCTGTCTGTCTGTCTATCTATCTGTCTACGTATGTTACGCTTTCACGCCTAAACCACTGCACCGATTTTGATGAAATTTGGTATAGGGGTAGATTAGACCATGAGAAAGGACGTAGGCTATGTTTAGTCACGATAACCGACATCCACGCGGGCGGAGCCGTGGGCAAGAGCTAGTAATATATAAATAAAACAATTATAGGATGTCAATAATAATAAAATACAATAGAATTAATAACAATATGTCAATTCCGGTCATTTTGACGGTTTTCGCAGGTGGTGAAGTTAACTACATCTCAGTGATCTTTGTGGAATCATATCTACTCTTGCAATATTATCACCATGCATCGATACAATCCGTACAAGCCTATTGTCATCAAGAGGGCACTTTGTCATGGGCTGTATGCTTACACTGTCGTATAGAGAATTCCTTATACGAGAGATATTCGTTACCACGGGATGACATGGGGTGGCCCTATTCTACTCTACCCCATTTTTGTGTAAGATATACTTGATAACGTATGTCATATCACGTACAATGGCCCAAGAAGAGAGGCTAGGTGCGGAAAAAAAGAGTCCCCTAACGTATGTCATATTGAAATTAAACCACTTTTCACGAAATCTGCGGTAGCCTAGTGGTATGAGTAATGGACTGCTGAGACGAGGTTTCTGGTTCGATCCCAGGTTTACCATGGCACACACCAATGACCTTTCAATGCTTTTCGAAGTTATGTGTCTATTTATCGCAGGTTTATAAGTGCCCGGTTAATGGCAATAGGCTCGCCACCTATTACATTGGGACCTAAACATAAACTGGTGAAATGTGGGTGCTACTGCTAGCACCTCTGCCTACCCCTTCGGGGAATACAGGCATGAGTTTATGTTATGTTATGTTTTACGGATTCTATCGCGATATATTTGTTATTATTTACTTTTAACCCGACGTTTCGGCTGCTTTTCAGCAGCCATGATCGCGTCGTGACTCATGATGGTAGTTGTCACATAGTTTGAAGCATAAGTTATCTCAAAATACCCGAATCATGGTGAATTATTGGTGTTCCTATTATTTCAGTGAGTGACATTCGCGTAAACTTTAGAAAATGTAACGTATGTCATAATTATTTTATTTTTAGAACGTTTTTGTTATTTATTTGTATTCATTCCGTGTATTGGGATTTACACTTCAATACTCGCTCCGAACATTTGTTACACTAATGTTTGTTCCCCGAACTCGCCTACATATACATATGGGTATACGAGCGTGGGCGTGTTCGAACCAACTCGAATTGCGATCGTTCCCTAAAGGCTTACTTCAGACTGCTGTTTTTACTTCAAAAGCTATAAACATAAGTAGTTTTTATTGTTGTTTTATGTTTTCAATGCTGGGGTCTATGTTCAACAGAACTATAGCTAATTTCAAACAACTAGGCAGTTGGGAGTTCCGTACCTACCTCAAAAAGAAAAAAAAACGGAACTCTTTTATAATCACTTCCTTATCCGCCTGTCTGTCAAGACATTTTTCTCTGGAATGCATGGAGGTTATAAATTGAAATTCATACCACATATTCAGTTCTGAACGTCTTGAAAAATCTGACAGAGGCTATGAAAAAATCAAACTTAAAAAAAAATTCAACACAATCAAAATATATTGCAGTTTATGGAGCATAAGTTCATCCCTGAATCACTATTTTACTGAACCCTCGGTGCATGAGTTCAACTTGCACTTGACATATTCATGTAAAACATAACTAGGGTAACTTTTTTTAAAAATGAAAGCCATAGAATCTATAATATAAAAATGAATCGTTAATTGTGTTGGTAAGCGCATAACTCAACAACGCCTGGACCAATTTGGCCAATTCTTTTTTTTTAATGTTCGTTGAAGTTCAAGGATGGTTTTAACGGCGAGAAAAAATCGAATAATTGCCGGGAACCGACATCCACGCGGGCGGAGCCGCGGGCAAAAGCTAGTGGTAAATAAAGTCAAAGCTTTAATACAAATAAGTTTCATTAGTACAGTCAGCATCAGAAAAATGTTGACGAGTAGAGTACTCAAAATAATCTTAAAACCAAAATTTCAATATTATATTGATAATTAGAGTACTCAAAAAGTTGTAAGCATCCAGAGTAGTCAAACTATCTTAACAATCGGTCTTCCAGAAACATGTTAGTAAGCAGAGTGTTCATTTTCATATACACAATCACGCTACTCAATGGTATCTAATCAAACAAACATAAAACATAAACATAAACTCACACCTGTAGGTATTCCCCGAAAGGGTAGGCAGAGGTGCTAGCACCCACATTTCGCCAGTTTATGTTTAGGTCCCAATGTAATAGGTGGCGAGCCTATTGCCATTAACCGGGCACTTATAAACCTGCGATAAATACACACATAACTTCGAAAAGTCATTGGTGTGTGCCATGGTAAACCTGGGATCGAACCCGAGACCTCGTCTCAGCAGTCCATTACCCATACCACTAGGCTACCACTAGCTACCACTAGCACAAAGTGTTCAAAATATCTGGACAATGTCATTTAATCGCATTTCGCATCCCTTTTTTACTTATGTAGCCATCCTTTACACATGATGATGGGATAATGTGAGATAGATGTATAAGTTAGAAAAGGATAGAAAATCTGTCAAATTAATGATAATTTCTTTTGTATTTTTTATAGTTGCCAGTTGCTTAAGCCATAAACTATCCACTTGAATTGGTGAGAAAAGAGTATGAATACTTACGTAAAAAATAAAGGGTCCTGCAACGCAAGATACACCTATGTACTCAAAAATCCACTTCTCGTATTTTCTAATACGCATTATGACTACATCGACATGACATAGACGCAAAATGTCTACTCTTTGAAAATAGGTACAGTTAGATACGAAACTATTGTACAAACATATCATAATAGAGTGTTTTTTATAATAGATTATAATTTATAATAGAAGTTTTTTTTATACGTCATAAACCACAATTTTCACCTTCTTTCTCTTTTTCTTTCTCTCTGAAATAGTTATTAAAGTTAAACCTATTTTATTTTTACTTTTTACCCGAAAAGAGACCAAAGCTGAAAAGATTTCGATGAAAGTGGTCACAAATAAAGGTATATAAGAGTGCATGAAATATAAATCGATACTAAAACGTGAATTTTTGGCGCTATATCTAATGGATTTTGTTATTTTTTAAATTAAATAATGTATAGAATACAAAAAAATACATAAAAAAGACCAAAAAAGCAGGCGGAGGTACCCATTTGTAATTCATAAATCCAATGATAAAGGTTCCGCCTGCTATCAAACTTATTTCGGTCTTTTCAGGAGCAGTCGTGTTTTTTATTTTTAATAATTATTCCATCGACAGAAAAAATTAGAAATACGGAACCCTATTCCATACTATGATTTATATTAATACTAGCTGTGCCTGCGACTTAGTCCGCGTGGACTTATATCTACTTAAGTAGGTTTAAAGTAATTTGCACATCAGACGAGTATTTATTTCTTACGTATTCATACTCTTTTCTCACCAATGCAAGGGGATAGTTTATGGCTAACTATAAAAAATACAAAAGAAATTGTCATTAATTTGACAAATTTTCTATCCTGTTCTAACTTATACACCTATCTCATATCATCCCATCATCATGTGTAAAGGATGGCTACATAAGTAAAAAAGGGATGCAAAATGCGATTAAATGACATTGTCCAGATATTTTGAACACTTTGTTTGACTAGATACCATTGAGTAGCGTGATTGTGTACATGTTTCTGGAAGACCGGTTGTTATAATCAGCTCGGCGAACCTTGATCCCTATGACAGTTCATACTAGTGACGGGTCGTGTCGATATATCGCAACTTTTTATAGGCAAAGGCGTGACTTGCATTCAGCCACATCGATAAACATGTTTTTAAAATATAATCTACATTACTATAATTATAATGCTTGTTATATTTACAAGTATCCGTGTATTTGTATATGGGGTTGCCAATATTCCGATGCAGAGGTAACATGGTCGGACTGTATAATTTTAATGTGAATTAAAATTTTAGTTATAGCAACACTATCTGATCTGTCACTACGCTAGTACTGTCAGTTCGCTACGCCAGTACGAGTGCTAACGCCTTGTATGCGCCACGTGTTTTGTTGTGTCAACGGAATCCTTTGTTTATTACTATTGTTGTTTTCTGTTTTTGTTATTGTTGCTGTTTTGTTTTTGTTGGTGTTTCAAAATGCCGAAAAGACTGAGAAAAACTGTACTCAACAGTGAAACGCGGGAGTTTGTTGTACGCTTGCGTGACTATTTTGCTCGCGAACTACAAAATGGCGGACCTTTGTTGCCACTTGACAACGTACGCGACCGTGTTGCTGATGCTTTGGGAATTGGCAAAGCTACCGTTTCCCGAATTACAAAGGAGAAGTTCGGCGAATCGTCGATGGAGGAGAACAAATTATCAACTCCAAAGAAGAAAAAACATAATAGGGCACGACCCGTAACTAACCCCGATGATTTCGACATGGCAGCGATACGAAACCATATTTACGGCTATTATTTTCGAGGTGAACTGCCGACTTGCACAAAATTATTAGCGTCGCTGAAATCGGCTGATTTATTTAAAGGTGGATTCACTTCTCTCAGACAGGTTATAAAAAAATGTGGATTTCGTTATGGGAAGTGTGACAAAAGAAAAGTGATAATGGAGCGGAAGGACATTGGATTGATGAGGTGTGATTTTCTACGACAAATAAAAAACATCGAGAACTGGGACAAGGTGGTTTATCTGGACGAAACGTGGCTCAACGCCAATCACTCAGTCTCCAAAACATGGACAGACGACACAGAGAAATCCTGTACCAAAGCACCAGAAGGCAAGGGCCAGCGTTTGATTATCTGCCACGCTGGCACAGCCAAAGGTTTTGTACCTAACTGCTTGTGGGCCTTCAAATCCGTGAAAACAAGTGATTATCACGAAGAGATGAATTTTGAGAATTTCAAGAAATGGTTCACAAAACTATTAGACAATTTAAACGAGCCCCACTACATTTTAATGGACAACGCCCCATACCACTCTGTGCAAATTAATAAAGCGCCTACCGCGAACAACAATAAAGGCGAAATAATAGAGTGGCTGCAAAACAATGGTGTGGCAGCTAATACTCAAATGCTGAAAAAGGAATTAGTTAGATTGTTGAACCTTCATAAACAGCAAACAAAGAAGAAATATTTCTTGGATGAGATGGCAAAATCAAAAGGGCACACCGTGATTCGGCTACCGCCCTACCACTGCCAATATAATGCAATCGAAATGATATGGGCGCAGATCAAAGGTGGGTTGATTTGTATTTATTTTAACATGTTTTTATTTAGGTCACTGGTGACTGTCTAGTCGGCTAGTACTATTTAAAGCTATTTTATTTCACTAGCAAATTGCATTTTTATTTTTATCCATGTGCTTATATCAATTACACACTTTTAACGTACAAAATTATGTACTTCTAATGTACTTACCCCGATCTCGCTCTTTGACTTTGCATCATTTTCAATCTAAACCATTATTGTTTCAGGTTGTGCAGCCAGGCTTAACACCACTCCACCATTCACAGCTAATAAAATGCTTACGTTGCTACAAGAGGCATGTAGTCAAGTGACTCCGGACAATTGGAGGAAAGTGGTTGAAAAGACGAAAAAACTATGCTTAGATGATTGGAATCGAGACGTGCGATACGACAATATAGTAGACCAGCCGTTTTTAATAAACATAGGAGAAAGCAGCTGCAGTTCGGATTCCGAGTCTGAGACGCAATCGGTGACACCATTGTCAGATTCAGATTAATGTATATTAAAAAATCATAAATAAACCGCTTTTGTTTTATTTGAGTAGGTATATACAATAAATTTGTTAAATCTCCTTTATTTTATTATCGCAAACAACTTAAATGATTATAAATCTGACACTAAGAGCGTAGGTGCTCTATTGATGTATTTTGTACACTCGTTTCCATTTTCGATATTTGTTTATCGATACTTTTCCGCACTAGTCGATATCTTCCAAACGGAGTAACTTTTGCAGGACGTCAACGTAAAGTCTGATTGAGATAATTTCTTGTAAGTGTTAATAATTATTATAATTCCAACGGGATATTATTGTAATTGCATATATCTGCCTAAAATTAATAAATATCATTTTTAGACACCGCCAATTCGATTATAATATAACGGTGACGCTACTACAAGGTTGTGTCGTGGGAATAACTGTCAGTGTCATAGGGATCAAGGTTCGCCGAGCTGATTATAAGATAGTTTGACTACTCTGGATGCTTACAACTTTTTGAGTACTCTAATTATCAATATAATATTGAAATTTTGGTTTTAAGATTATTTTGAGTACTCTACTCGTCAACATTTTTCTGATGCTGACTGTACTTAAATCATCTTAATATTTTCATCTGGTTCAAGACAAATCACAGTGGTGCCATCGCTACTGCAATAACCAGCATTAAATAATAGACTATAAAGCGATGCAGCTAAAGTTCAAAATTAAATGACTTTTTGCAGAGTAATTGAAAAAGTTTAAAACTGTTTGTATTTCATTTTAAAATTTAGAAGTATAAAAATAAAGTTCGAAAAACATCGGAAAAATTAAACGCTCAAGTGAGACTTGAACTCACGACCTTTCCCTTTCAGGGGGAATGCTCTTCCAACTGAGCTATTGAGCCACACCTGATTCATTTCAAATTTCCCTTCTCTTTGTATCCGTCTTTAAGGGCGACGATGCCATCTACCAACATTCTTTTCATCTATTAACATTAAAGTTAGCATTAAAAATGCTATAAAAAATTCAGTCAAATATAAAAATAAAGTCTAAAATTAAATGCGATTTTTTGCAGTGACTGCAGCTTCACATTGGTGAAGCTTTAGTAGACCGCCACCGCTTATCTCTGCTTTTCCTCTTAGTTTGATTTATACGTCTTTTACGGGAACGATAACTGACTGGCCTCCCAATCCATATAGAAAACTCTGGGCCACAGTATTATTTATTCTCTATCGAGCCGCGTGGTTCTTGGCAGAGAAGAATTTGGGCCACCCTATCTCTTTTCCTACGGTGTTGTACAAGATGACTAAGGGATAGGCCTGTTTAACATCAGACAGATACATAGAGCCCAAACTTAGCCTCAGATACGAGTATAAGCTCGAGTCAACAATATTGCCCGGAATATTATGGCAATAGGCTCGCCCCCTATTACATGGGACCGACTTCAAATATTGGCGAAATTTTGGTGTTAATTAACCTCTACCTAACCTTTCGGAGATAAAGGCGTTATTATATGTTTATACTGTTGATTGATGGCACTTGGTGGTATCTGCTACCAGGGTTGAGCACATCGTACTTTTGCACTTTATTTTATTTTTCACCTGACCGGTTACGTCTCACGGAATATAGTGAAAAATTACAAAGTGCGAAAAACATCGGAAAAAATGAAGCGCTCAAGTGAGACATGAACTCACGACCTTTCCCTTACAGGGGGAATGCTCTTCCAACTGAGCTATTGAGCCACACTTGATTCATTTCAAATTTTCCTTCTCTTTATATACGTCTTTAAGGGCGACGGTGGTGCCATCTACCAACATTCTTACGAACTGTTGGAAACAATGAATGATTTTTCAACCATTTTTAAACATTGAATTTTGATGACTTCGCCCGAATATTTGACTGATTTTTTTGTAGCATTTTTAATGCAAACTTTGAAGTTCGAGAAACATTTTTTTTTTTTTTCCGTGCGGAAATCCCCTCGGATACCCCCCTGCCGGAGCCGGAAGGGGAGGTTATGTCGGACTCGAACCGACTAAAACCGCACGCCGACTGTGGGTCGTGGTGCTAGGCCGGAGGTGAGGTTGTCATCGACATATCCCTCGCACCCCGGCGGACCCAGGGCCATCACTTATGGTTTAGCCCTCCTCGGGAGGGGGGACAACGGTGTCCCCGACTCGCCCCCGGAATGGGGAGGCGCGCTTCTCAGCGCGCCGTCGCCGTGGCCTGCTTCTGCTGGGGTGACAGGCGGCTTCACCCGTCACCCCCAGGCCCGCGCTCATGGGGGACGGAGGTCAGTCAGTGCCCTCCGACGCCCGAGTTGCCTGTGCGCGCGGGCAGCGCGGTTCGCGAGTCTCGCTCGTTTGCGCTGCCTCTCCCGTTCCGCCGTCTCCTTCACGACCATTACCTGCTCGCTGAAGGAGACGCCGGCCGCCCACGCGTCCGCACAGCGGACCATTGCTGTGAGCAGGGAGGCGAGGGTAAGAACTCTCACTCCCAGGGCCGCCCCTAGTTCTCGCCTCTGTCCGGCCCATGCCGGACACTCGGTGAGCGTGTGCAGTTCTGTGTCCTCGCTCGCGTCGCAATGATGGCACTCGGACGTTGGCTCCTTTTCGATCCGACGCAGATACCGCCCAAAGCACCCGTGCCCGGTGATAATCTGCGTCAGTCGATACGAGAGGCTGCCATGTGGCCTCTCTAGCCATTCCCCCATGATGGGCCTTACCGCCTCTATGACGGCATGCCCTGCGCGTGGTTGCTCAAGTCGTCGCTCCCACTCCGCCACTTTATTTTATTTTTCACCTGACCGGTTACGTCTCACGGAATATAGTGAAAAATTACAAAGTTCGAGAAACATCGGAAAAATGAAGCGCTCAAGTGAGACTTGAACTCACGACCTTTCCCTTACAGGGGGAGTGCTCTTCCAACTGAGCTATTGAGCCACACTTGATTCATTACAAAGTGTCTTACTCTATAAGCGTTATTATAATATGTATGTATCGGCCAAAGCCTACTCGGTCAATTAGAAGGTACCTATATACTTTTGATTATATAATGCCTATAATACCGGCTTGCAAGTGAAGGTGGCTTGGCCGAAGGTACTACGGACTGGCTGAATATAAAGGAATGATACAATGGAAAGGTTTTATTTGTAGTATACTCTATTTATACGCTTGAGTCGTTCGGAATCCCTGAATATATAATGTATGATGATTGAAAACAACCCTCTCTCACAATTTCTCTTTAATAGTAAATTATCACATCTTGCTCAGGTAGAAAGTGTTAGTAGTTGAAAATATTCCACAACATTCTACACAACGCTATCTAGACCCATGGTAAGCTTATCTAGCTTTATGGAATCTAGAATGCGAATAAACATACTTATATACTTTTTTGTAAATACATACATATTATACATAGAAATACCCAGGCTATTTGTATATTATAGCAATATTCATGCATACAAATATTTGCACTGAGCGGGGATCGAACCCGGGGATCGAATTTCTTCCCAGGAGGCAGTACAAAATACTTTTACACAGTTAGTGCAGTCTAGATCCTCAGAGTTCTATCGCAAAGGCATAAATGACCTTCCTATTAGATGGTAGCAATGTATAGATAATAATGGTAACTATTTTGATTAAATTAATTTGTTAAAAAAATAAAAATTAACAATTTAGATTTTCGGTACTAATCGGTAATTTCATACTTTAACCCCTAATATACTTAACTCATGTTATAATGACAAATAAGGGGTATTAGTACTGGAAATAACTAGTATAACAGTATTCGAACCCGGGACATCTCGATCGTAAAAATCGACTCCATAACCTGTCTAAAACTCTTTTACTCGTAGTAATATATTTTCTTCAGACGATAATAAGTCATATGCTAAACATTTTCAAGTTTTTCTTTCAGTACACTGCATGCACAGGTAAATATTTCCATATTAGAATATGTAGGACATTTGTAGAAAATTCGGTCAGCGAATAAATAATAATTAATGCATCATAAATCTTAAAGCATTATACATATTTCTTTTTATAGCTACAAGCCGTACCATAAGCGGTAAAATAAGAAAAATGCTTGATTTGAAAAGCTGGCTTGAAGTTTCCAGACGGATTGTATAGTTTAACTTTTCGTTTAAAAATACAAATTGCGGACTTAAGCATTTTTAATATTTAAATCCTACCACGGAGAAGAAAATCATATTTTGTCCTCCATGTATCCTCCTAATATTATAAATGTGAAAATTTTGAATAGATATTTGGTAGTCTTTCACGCACGAGTCAATTGGGTATTATCATATAGCTCAAATAAATTATCTAACCGAGCTTATTAAATTAAGAATGGTAAAAAAGCGGTGAAAATTGCGTCGGTTCTTATTAGTTTTTACTAGCTTTAGCCCGCGGCTCCGCCCGCGTGGATGTCGGTTATCGCGACCAAACGTAGCCTATGTCCTTTCTCAAGGTCTAACCTATGCCTATACCAAATTTCATCAAAACCAGTTCAGTGGTTTAGGCGTGAAAGCGTAACATACAGACAGACAGACAGACAGACAGGCAGACAGAGTTACTTTCGCATTTACAATATTCAATATTCAACAACATTCTACACAACGCCATCTAGACCCATGGTAAGCTTTTATAGCTTGTGTTTTGGAATCTTGAATGCGAATAAACATACTTATATACTTTTTTTTTGTAAATACATACATATTATACACAGAAACACCCAGACCAATGCAAATAGCCATATTCATGCATACAAATATTTGCACTGAGCGGGAATCGAGCCCGCGCCTCCTGCGTGGCAGTCGCGTATACCCAACCTATAATAGTAACCTATAACCTATAATAGTAATAGTAACTGGTTTGACTATTAAATTTTATGACGACACTAAATCTTTTCATACTTATAGTTTTGACGTTTAGTGCACAGCTACTAACTGGACTAGTCAGTAGAATACCCAATTGATCTGGCTGAAATTTAGCACAAAGGTATAGTACAGTTTGCAATAGCATACAGGTTACTTTTTTTAAAGAATATTAGAACCGAAGTTACTAATATACCCTCTAACCCCTCCAACTAAGCTAAATTGCTTGTGCTAGATGTGGCTTCACGTCGGTAGTGTAATGGCCAGGATTGGAACCTGAGACCCTTCGATCGTAAGGCCGACTCCTTAAACACTAAGCTACCGACGCTTCCCGGGTATGTTTTCCTGTGGGTCGTGGAACAGTAACACTTGTGTTTGTGGTTGTGGGTTATAAGCAAAATCTGTATATTGGTATATTTAATTAATAGTTTAATAAATTCCTCCAGTGGTAGCTGTAACGTATATACCCAAAGGTCGGCTATAGGATTACCCATATGGGACTAAAGTCAAATGTACTGTTACGTGAAGACTGGTTCCGGTAATAAAAAATGAAAACATTTGAACATAGCAGTAATAAACGGTAAATACCGGTATCTCGCGATTGCGGCGCGTACCCCATCACTGGGTGGTGAACGCGGTCATTACCTTTTAAGGTAATGCATCGTTCTAACGCACATATAAAATGAGTCACACGAATTGATAACCAATCAGCGCATTCCGTCAAACGGAGAATCAGCTGATGGCACAACACTAATCGACAACAAGAAAAAAACACGCCCCGCGCTCGCGCCAAGGTAGACGGCAGACATTCATTCGATCGCGAGACTCCGCGGCGGAACGTGCAATCGTAATCTTAACGCGTAACTGGATAGTAATCTAGATTCTGCCAGTTACTATTATATTATATTAGTGTAGTCTACTAGTCTAACATACGAAGGCTAGTTAATATAATAGCTGTTCCCAATATAAGGGAACTTGGTACCGGCTGGAATACCGGTCCACTTCATACCGGCTGGAATATCAGCACCGCACCGTACTGGCCCACCTCCGGACCAGCTGAGGTTGCCTGCCCTCTCCGTACCGTGTTGAAGACGGCCTTGGCGACGACTCCGGAGGACCGAACTAGCAGCTGCGAAGCCTGGTGACCTTGAGGGGAAGACAACGTCACACTCGCACGGGGCCAGCCCGGAACCCCAAGTTGAGTACATTACTCAGACTGCCGTTTATAGTGCTCTTCGTTTGACGGAATGCGCTGATTGGTTATCAATTCGTGTGACTCATTTTATATGTGCGTTAGAACGATGCATTACCTTATAAGGTAATGACCGCGTTCACCACCCAGTGATGGGGTACGCGTCGCAATCGCGAGATACCGGTATTTACCGTTTATTACTGCTATGTTCAAATGTTTTCATTTTTTATTACCGGAACCAGTGTTCACGTAACAGTACGTGAAACACACCTCTGTCTACTCCTTCAGGGATTTACAACCATGATTATATGCATTATACATAATAAAAAAATAAGTAAAAACATACATACATAACATAAACTCACACTTATATTACCCGAAGGGGTAGGCAGAGGTGCTAGCACCCACATTTCGCCAGTTTATGTTTAGGTCCCAATGTAATAGGTGGCGAGCCTATTGCCATTAACCGGGCACTTATGCGGCGGTAAGACCCATCATGGAGGAGTGGCTAGAGAGGCCACACGGCAGCCTCTCGTACCGGCTGACGCAGGTGATTACCGGACACGGGTGTTTCGGGAGTTACCTGTGTCGGATCCGGAAGGAGCCAACGTCCGAGTGCCATTACTGTGATGCGAGCGAGGACACAGAGCTGCACACGCTGACCGAGTGCCCGGCGTGGGACACGCTGAGGCGGGTCCTAGTGGCGGCTCTGGGGGTGGGAGTCCTCACACTCGCCACATTGCTCACAGCGATGGTACGATGCGCGAACGCTTGGGGTGCGGCCGCCTCCTTCTGCGAGCAAGTAATGCTCGAGAAGGAGGCGGCCGGTCGGGTCCGGACTAGACTCCGGGCCCGGGAAGCCCGCGCAGAGCGAAGGCGAACCGGACGTCGGAGGTCGCAGAACGACCTCCGTCCTACATGAGCGCTGGCCTGGGGGTGACCGGTGGAGCCGCCTGTCACCCTAGCAGAAGCAGGCCGCGGCGGTGGCGCAAAGTGTGCCTCCCCATAACCGGTGCTAGATGGGGACCCTGTGGTCCCCACAACCCGAAGGGGGCCATCTCGAAAGAGATGGTCCTGGGTCTGCCGGGGTGCGAGAGATATGCTTTTGGCAATCTCACCTCCGGCAACCAAGGACCCAAGACGGCGTGCGTTTTAGTCGGTTCGAGTCCGACATAACCGCCTCCACCGGCTCCGTGGGGGTGGTATCCGTGGGGATTTATCGCACGATAAAAAAAAACCGGGCACTTATAAACCTGCGATAAATACACACATAACTTCGAAAAGCATCGAAAAGTCATTGGTGTGTGCCATGGTAAACCTGGGATCGAACCCGAGACCTCGTCTCAGCAGTCCATTACCCATACCACTAGGCTACCGCAGATTGCAAGTAAAAACAGTTTGAAGAAAATTTAGGAGTGACTTTTATTTTGCTTTAGATTAATATCAGGGCGCAATTATTATAACATTACTAGCATTTGACGTCACAAGCCCCTGGTTTTATATACCTACAAGCTATATAAAACCCTTGTTTTAATATCAATTATGTTTTGAACGTTCGAATTATGCAAAATAGTTAAATTTCGTACAATATTTTATACCTACCTATACTATATTCTAGTGAATAAACAATATTAAGTTAAGTAAACTATCTAAGATACGTCAATTTGACTTCACCTCGCCTGATGGTAAGCTAAAGCCAAAGTCTCGGAAAGAGAGTCACCATCGTAAAAATATACCATGTTAACAATGACGCCAGCTTGACGGCCTCATCAGATGCCTTTTCACGCCCCGCTTAAAGGACCCGGGACTGTAGGAAGGAGGTAACACGTGAGATGTCAAGGAGTTCCAGGTTTGTTCTTTCACTTTTTGTAAATGCGTAAGTTACTTTTACTTTTTTATTTTTATCGAGTACGCTCATTTAATTAATTTTATTAACCGTAGGAAAGTGCCCAATTAGCCTCTAATAAATCATTATAAAAGGCTTACATTGGGTACATTTGACAGCCTCTGTGGTTTGGCGGTAGCGCACACGACTGCCACGCAGAGGGGCGCGAGTTCGATTCCCGCTCAGTGCAAATATTTGTATGCATGAATATGGATATTTGCATTGGTCTGGGTGTTTCTATGTATAATATGTATGTATTTACAAAAAAAAAGTATATAAGTATGTTTATCCGCATTCTAGATTCCATAACACAAGCTATAAAAGCTTACCATGGGTCTAGATAGCGTTGTGTAGAATGTTGTGGAATATTTATTTATTTATCTTTTTCTGTAACACTTCTATTCCTTCGTCAAAAAAAGGCACTTTAAGTGACCTATATTTATGTTTAATGTCAGTTGAAAAGAAGTATTTATTAATAAGGTCAATGAACTGTATGGCTATTAAAATCGTATTACCAATCTTTAAAACTACTCACCACAGTAGCTACGTCGTAGCACATTTCTGAATAAATATTTGCTACGCTATTCGCTACGATTATAACCGTAGCTAGTCACCACTACGACTTGTTTCCTCGAGTAAAAGTCAGGTCAAAGGCAGGAAAGGGAAACGGTAGTAAGTAGGGACGGTTACGGAAACTCGATTCACTTTTAAATGGCTTGAGTTTTAATGTCTTCCAAGAGGGTAGAAGGATGTTTATGCCGTACGAATGAAACAGCTTGAATGGAGAAATACCGCCTTTTCATGATATTATGTGACGCGTGAATGACATCTGTGAAATTAATCGAATATATAGAGAAAAATTAATTTCTCATCTTTCCCTTACAGGGGGAATACGTTGACCAACTAGGCTGCTGACACGCCCGATACGATTCAAATTCTCTTCTATTTTTATCCGTCTTTAAGACTTGTATAGTTAGCATACTTGATACTATAAAGTTCATTCAAATCTGTGAAATTAATTCTTTATAGGCCACAGTAACCATTTATCATCATTTGGCTGGTGTGTGTAGCTTTTTTAGTTATATAATAGTAGCCCTTGGAGCCCCAATATATTGTGGTGCCGGTTGGGGTGAGACCATGGGCAGTTGGGGCATAGAAGCGAAGAAACTAGTGGTTGACAAAGGTCAACGATTAAGGGAAAAAACTGGTGAGTCCCGCTCCAAATCGTACCTGGTGCAAAGGCTAGCTATCCGCGAAAATGCGTCCAGTGTTCTGGGGTCTTTGCACCAGACACGCCCCGGGGCGGGTTATTTTACGCGACAAAAACTTGGCTGGCTACTTGACTATTATTATAATTTTGTAAGTGTTGTAATTATAACATAGTTAAGTTTGTATGTAAAAGGAGCGCAGAAATCAAAAATACGGATAAAAAAAAAACATTTTCGTCTAAATCCGAGCTCTAATACCTAGACCTAAAAAAGCTTGAGGCTCGGGGTCGTATTCGATTTATTTTGGTTTTACATGAGCAAGACGTAATTCATACACAATATAATACGTATGGTTACGCAGTAAAATATTATATAAGATACCGTTCCATGGTAGTGACCTATTCCGCAATTGCAAAACATTTTCTGTTTCTATAAAAAGCCGAGCATTCGTAGCGGCTAGCAGTTATTTCCAGACAAAGCACGGCCATATTTAGGCGTACATTCCTAGTTATTTTTCCACGGTAAAGGTTACAGCGGTGACATTTAGGCGATGTCGGCATAAGAGCCCGTTCACACGGGTCCTCAATACTTCATTGACGCATTTTTTAGATCACTTGGGGGCACACTCCAAAGCAGTATTTGCTACATTAGAGCATTTCAATTAAATCCAAGAGATCGAATACATAGGGAAAAATAAAGCTTCTCGGGCGGGACTCGACCCCGCAGTCGTTCCCTTACAGGGGGAATGCCTTGACCAATTCGGCTACCGAGACTCGCCCGACGTGATTCGAATTCCCCTTCCATTTATCCGTTCTTACGGCGTTTGTATAGTTAGCATGCTTAATGCTGTAAAATTTATTCAAAAAAATCTAAGAGATGTTGAGAAGCATTTTTCTTGGTATTTTTTTGTTAACAAATTCTGCGTTGATGTGTCTTTAGGTGGCGGTCAAGCATAACGTCTATCTGAAAGTAGTTACTCCAATCTTTGGACGTGTGCAACACCCAGGGTGACGCTGTCGTGATGGCAACCCTTCTAAAGCCCTGTTTAATATATTTAGATAAAGAACTTCATTAACTAACTAAAATCAATTTTACTTGATAACAAATTTTATACCTATTATTTTGAGTCAAATTGTCAAGTATGTAAGGTAAATAGGCCAGTGAGACAGCCGGTATTGACGCTGAACAAATTTCACGAAAAAAAATCACGTCCTTAGATAGTTATCAAAAATCAGTTACCAAAGTGGACGAAGCTGTTATTTTGCACATCACTTCGACGCACCGCGCCGTGTGAACGGGCTCTAACGCACAGAGCCAGTTTGCAAATTGAAACCTACTAGGATCAATAGAGCGTAAAATGTTGTTAGCTTATATTTTATTAATGCTATTTACATTTTTGTAAACATGAATCATACTACATTACGGGTAATATTAAGTTCTATTAAATGGATACGTAGAGGGGATGCATCACAAGGTTGCCACCCAAAAACCTTTATCTGGGTCGCAAGTCCCAGGCGCCATCACAGTGTTCCTCTCTGTACCACGCCATGGACCCGGCGACTGCACGGTGAATCCATGGAATGCTGAGAACCGGGTCTTTTCGCGGCCCAAGTTAACCTCACCTGCTAGTTGATAGGATACACCTGTCTCTCATTGTTGAGGCATAAGCGAAGTTTTTTCTCTCAGAGTTGTGGGTCAGATAGCAGTTGCTACCGTAAAAGCAAAAACCTGACTCCAAAGTGGTAGCTATCATACCTCAATCATACCCTGAATCCCCATATCCCAAATATTGAAATGACACACAACAAACATAACACACAATTAAATAACATTCAATCAATTAAATAGATAGCGTTAATTATTACGTAAACCTGTAATTAAGGATCGTCAGTGCGTGTCACATTTCCAATAATGAATGATTTTCTGACTGTTGTTGATGTTGTGCTAGTTATCACACTAGTAATTATGACAGATTCATTATTGCCGCTTAACAAAATGTTGCTACTCTGATTCGGACTGACACTGATTCTGACTGACACTAAATCTGACTGACACTGACTCTACACGGAACTGTTAGGAGTCAATTATACTGAAAATTTACGTTACAACTTACAAGCGACATAAGTGTGAATGTTTTGGTAACTCATTTATCATTTTTATTTTATTATATATTTTATGTTATCATTTTTTTCGAGAAACTTTCTGCCTCGCCCAAAGGTTTAAAGGTCGTATTGGTTCGGAAATACCGCTGGTGACAATTCGTTCCACAGTTTAGTTGTGCGATAGTCGTCAACGTATTTCAATCACATACATCGATTAATCTGCTATTCTATTCTACAAACGTATTTCCAATTGTTTAGACGTGCAACTGGAATCTAGAGGTCATCAACCTCCCTTTTCCATCCATATACAACAACGTATCTACAGTGTTAGGTCACAGTAACCACCTTCTGCCATAAAAAGTACAGTATTTTTTGCCTCAAAGACGTCATTATCGGCATGCACTGTGTAATTTATGTCCACCTGCAATTTACAGGCAATTTCATTCTGTCAAATGGTGCTATAATGATTAGATCGGTACAAGACTACATTAATTATTTTATGTAGGTAGTTTGAGTGCTTGGATAATCTATTATATGCCAATAATTCTATAAAGGTTAAACCATTCAGATATTTTGTATATCGGCACGTAGTTGCTTAGTTATAAACAGTCTACGTTCATCTGCTAATTCAGACATCGGGTTAAACTTCTGCATATTTTTCAATTTTTTAAACTATTATAATTATAGCAATTGAATACATCAGGAAAAAATTAATCACTCGGGTAGGACTCGAACCCGCAATCTTTTATTTACAGGGAAATGCCTCAACCACAAGGCTACCGACTCACGCCCGAGTGATTCTCTTTGTCATGAATTCGATTTGACCAGTTAGCATACTTAATGCTTTAAAAAAAACATTCAAGAATTATAATTATGTCATAATCCTAACTTTTAACTCATTTGATATACAATGTTTAAAAAGCTGTAAACTTACTGTATACAGTAATTCCTGAACTTAATTTGCATAAAATACCTAACATAAGAATATATTATTAGTATGAAGCACCTTTATTAGAAAACGCGTGTGGCTGGGTTCAATAACCTATAATTGAACAACCCACATCTACTTTATGCAAGTCCAACGTTGACTGACAGACAATGCGTCATCGATACATGTCAGTGCTTAATAAATGGCCTTTGCCAGTGCCGTTTGTACATGTCAATCAAATTATGAACGCCACTTGATCGTCACTCGCCGACGAGTTGATTGTAATGAGTGATATTGAAATAGCTTTATTTCACCCTATTATGACATAGTAATCTAACTTATACATTGGTAAGGTTTTAAATCTAGAACTTTAAGACTAAGAACGGAGTGGTTTTTACCCGGGGCACTATTATCTATTCTGTGCCGGGGCCGCCACTGTTACGGGCCCGCTACTCCTGTAGAATGCAGATATAGAGGGTTGAAGATTTTCATCGGCATATCCGTTGCGGTCTGGCCTTCCTTAATACACCATCATCCTAGTGACAGCCTCTGTGGCGTGGCGGTAGTGCGCGCAAATGCCACACAGGACGCGCGGCTTCGATCCCCGCTCAGTGCAAATATTTGTATGCATGAATGGCTAATACAACCGTACACACATAATATGGTTGTATTAGTCTGGGTGTTTCTATGCTTTATGTATGTATTTATAAAAAAAAAACAGTATCTAAGTATGTTTATCCGCATTATAGATTCCGTAACGCAAGCTAGTTAAGCTTGCCATAGCGTTGTGTAGAATGTAGTGGAATATTTATATACTATTATTTATTAATTATAGATAGAGATAGAGAATTTCATACATAGGAAACATTCCTTTATTTTTAAAGAGAAGCAAAACTGCATTCAAAGAATTTTGAAAACTCGCTTGGCACACCCGGTAATCGAACCGACTAAAACCCGAAAAAATTGCATCCAATATTTTTATGGCTTCAATCATAAGGATAAAATCTCTCTAACAAACATGGTAAATTAAATGAAAGGAAATCCCTGAAATCTGAAGCGCGGATCTCTAGTTAAAACCCCCTTTGTGAGTTGTTAGCCTGAGCCTGAGTTGTTGGAGCCGGAGTGAGAGGTTATGTCGCCCTCGAACCGACGGACGCGCCGTATGTGGGTTGTGGTACTAGGCCGGAGGTGAGGTTGTCTTCGACATATCCGCTCGCAACCCGGCTGACCCAGGCCATCCCTTACCCTGATCCTCCTCAATACATCATCATGCTAGTGGTTATTAGGAGTGTTCGTTATAATACGTAACTGTTAAAATAGCATGTTCTTAAAAAATAGCAATAGCAACTGTTATATATTCAATCAGGCAAACGTTAAATTATTTGATATGTTATTTAACCATCGCGTCGGACAAGTACTTGCCAACAATGTATTGGCGAGCGGCGACAAGCTTCGAGAATTTTATGGCGCGAGTGTAGTTCATGCGAAATTGTTCTTTATATATGAGCGTTTAGGATTCATATTGCAATAAATATCTAGTAGGTATGTTTTCGATGCACGAAACGATTCTGCCAAATTATACTTTACAGTAAGCAAATAAGAGCTATATTTCCAAATCGAAGTTAATGCTATTTTTCTAATATGTTCTTTTGTTCTGTTATAATATTGAAAAGTTAAATTTAAAATGCTATTTTTCTAATATGTTCTTTTGTTCTGTTATAATATTGAAAAGTTAAATTTAAAATGTTATTTTTCTAATATGTTCTTTTGTTCTGTTATAATATTGAAAATTTAAAGTTAAATATTGTTTTGAAATAATCTATGGAGTCCGACATAACCTCCCCTTCCGGCTCCGGCAGGGGAGGTATTCTAGGGGATTTCCGCACGAAAAAAAAGAAGGTCCAGCGTAAATTTATATAAATACTTCATAAAAACCAGCACCACGACCCACAGTCGGCGTGCCCACAGTCGGACTCGAACCGACTTTAACCCTTAATTTACCTGTTAGGTCCATTGGACTCCGCACAAAGTTTCAATCATGCTTAAAAACTTAATTACCGCGAATTAAACTTCCCGCGCCCGTGTACCTTCATTCAGTAGCGCATCGGCTTCAGGGTGAGGAGGACCTTCGCCTGCGCAACATGTAGAGGTAAGTAGCCGCTTGTCATGCGTCCATTGGACTCAAACAGGGTATTTGTGTAACAAAATTTGTAAAATCATTGTTTTGTTATTTGTCGTGTTTTCATGTAATTTATTTAATTTTAGATTAACAATATGGCGTCAAATAGGAGATCAGTTAATATAATGCAACAGGGTGGTGATCAATAGTAACCGACTGGCTCCAGGACGATAAAGAGGATTCCGATGATGCTACTACGAGAACTACGCACTATCAGTAATAACGAAGATGCCCTTAGCTAACATGTAACTGGAAACTGAAAATAAATTGCCCTGAGACTAAAGATAATATTGCCTAGCCGTCTAAGGGAAGACTGTGCATCTGTGTCATAGTTGTTTGAGGCCAGTATGTTTAGGTTGCACTAAATAGTTTTGCGTGAAATGTATAGATAAAACCAAAGATAAGGCGTTGCAGGTTTCTTATTTTATTATGAACATGAACCATTTTTATTTTTGTTAACGATTGTTTAAGATATTATTGTGTTAATTTAGTAGAAAAAAACTATGTTTATGTTCGGATTTTGTTTCAGTTCGAAGCCAGAAGTTGGCATTTATTTTTTTATAGATATTTTCTAGTGATTAAGTATGTACAAGAAAAATATAAGATACATACATGATTGATTAAAATTTGATACGTAAAATAGTAAGAAATATGTTGCTAAACACATTAAATTACTTTGTAATACAAGATTTTCTTTTATTATGAGTAAAATCGATGATTTGTATGGAGGAGTCCAATGGACTCAATGAGGTTAATTGCAGTATATAATTTCACCGGGTAAACTGAGGGTTAAGTCGGTTCGAGTCCGACATAACCTCCCCTTCCGGCTCCGGCAGGGGAGGTATTCGAGGGGATTTCCGCACGAAAAACAGAAGGTACAGTGTAAATGTATGTAAATACTTCATAAAAACTAGCACCACGACCCACAGTCGGCGTGCCCATAGTCGGACTCGAACCGACTTTTTAGTCGGTTCGAGTCCGACATAACCTCCCTTCCGGCTCCGGCAGGGGAGGTATTCGAGGGGATTGGCGCACGAAAAAAAAGAAGGTACAGTGTAAATTTATATAAATACTTCATAAAAACCAGCACCACGACCCACAGTCGGCGTGCCCACAGTCGGACTCGAACCGACTTTAAGTCGGTTCGAGTCCGACATAACCTCCCCTTCCGGCTCCGGCAGGGGAGGTATTCGAGGGGATTGCCGCACGAAAAAAAAGAAGGTACAGTGTAAATTTATATAAATACTTCATAAAAACTAGCACCAAGATCCACAGTCGGCGTGACCACAGTCGGACTCGAACCGACTTTAAGTCGGTTCGAGTCCGACATAACCTTCCATTCCGGCTCCGGCAGGGGAGGTATTGGAGAGGATTTCCGCACGAAAAAAAAGAAGGTACAGTGTAAATTTATACAAATATGGCGTGAGTGTAGTTTGTGCGAAATTATTCTCTATATGTGAGCGTTTAGGATTTATATTGCAATAAATATCTCGTATGTTTTCGATGCACGAAACGATTCTGCCAAATTATGCTTTACTGTAAGCAAATAAGAGCTACATTTCCAATTCCAACAATAGTTTAGAATCGAAGTTAAGTTAATTATTTTTCTGCTATGTTCTTTCGTTCCGTTCTTTTGTTCCGTTCTTTAACTTAACGAGACGTTCTGCTACTGTTATATTTTTTAACGGAGCGTATAAAAATAACGTTATTTCTTTTTAACGTATCGTTTTAACATGTTATCAAAATGTAGCCGTTCCGAACACTACTAGTGGTTATCCCGATTGTAGATTGCACTCTGGAGTCAAGGGACCACTCTCTAATATTTTGTGATGTCTCACTCATATTTACAAGGAAATGACTAGATTTAGTTGGTCGATATTACATACATATAAAAATCACGACTAGGTACAATACTAGTCAGACACTACAAAGTTTGAACCACTGTTATTAACTCACTTCAGAAATAAATAATACACATGAATACCTTAGTTTCTACACATGTATTGATTTTTAAATCGATATGCGATTTGACTACAAGCAATAAGTTACTTAGCGTCATTTGCATGGCGCCCGTATTTGGAAGGTTGTGCTTGCCCCCGACATTACTTTGAGTTCAATTATTAGCCCACCGCAGTCCACTACTGAACATAATATTTATTTATTTACAGACATAAAATGAGTTTGAGCTATAAACATATAATAAAACTGTTACTCATTAATTAGTAATTATAATAAAGATACTTAAAAATACTAATCAAGTTGAGTACCGCCTCGTTTTTGAAGTCGATTAATAAGGATGCAGTTTTGACATATATCTCATCTATTTACAAGAAATAAAGAAAGCTTTACAAAGTCTCCAATAAATATGAGTGTCGTTGCTTACCTATAATTACATCGGGAAAAAGAAGCGCTCAAGTGGGACTTGAACTTGACTTTACAGGGGGAATGCTCTTCCAACTGAGCTATTCAGCCACACCTGAATCACTTCAAATTTCCCTTCTCTTTATATCCGTCTTTAAGGGCAACGGTGGAGCCATCTACCAACTTTCTTAGGAATTGTTGGAACCAATGAATGATTTTTCAACCATTTCATGTATTTCGAAGTTAGCTTAAGAAATGCTATAAAAATTTCATTCAAATACTATTATATATTATTCTAACCATGTATCTCTAATTAAAATGTGATAATAACATACTACCTTAATTTCACTAACCTGATACACTACATCACGATTCTGTTTACAAGCCACGTTCGCCCCGAGCCGGTGTATAATGAAGCCTACACGATCTGTTCATTATCAAGCGACACCTCGTCGTGTATGGGACGGAGTTAATTGCATTTTCATTGAGTTTAGGGTACGCGTAAAAAGTTCGTATATAACGTGTCCCCAATTCTGTATAACGGTAAAAAGTTACCTCCGTTTTTGATCGAATCGAAAATGTGTTTAGAAATCAACGTCGAGTATGTTAGTACAACAATCTCACTCGCTCGCTTACTCAAATGTAAAACGACATATAGTTATATATTTTTATAGAATGTAATTTGAAGATTTACATCTTGCACGTTTGGAGAAACTCATTAGAGAGTGTGTATTTTATGTCAGGGACAACATCCGTCCCTGTAACATCGTTGATGGGATATGTCGTCATGTGCGTCAATGTAACATCATCAGAAGTAGTTACTTAAATATTAAATTTCCTGTTAAAAAGAAATCAATGTGTGATATTATGTGATAACATAGTTTTCAACACATTTTCACTAAGGAGGAAATAGTAAAAGGGATAGACGTCAGATATGCTGGTCTGATGTCAAAAAAAAAACATGCATGCCAATGGTCCCACTGCCAGGGATGGTGAAGTCTGGGCGAAGTAGAACAAAGAAGGTCACAAAGTAGACTCTAAACTCCTAGGTGAACTCTAAACTCCTAGGTGAACTCTAAATTCCTAGGTGAACTCTAAACTCCTAGGTGAGTCGTATACATCCGAGATTTAACACTGTTGTTGTCGACGAAAGTTAACCTTCGACAAAAGTGAATTCGCGTCCAATGCTATTGGTCCACGCTAATAGCACCAATAGGGAGCCAGAGCTCCCCTAATTTTTCTGAAGTGACATCCTCTAATCACCGGTCACCAACATTTTTGCGCACGGGTTATACATACCTAATTTTTATTCCTTTTATACCTAGAAATAAGAAAAATAACAAAAAATAGTTCTGAATTTGTTTTTATGTGTGAAAAACGGAAAATTCAAATAAATGAAAATACATAAAAAATAGACATAGAGATGATTTATTAAAAGATACCAAACATCCATTTATGGTTCATTCTTACAATAGTAATTTTAAAATAAAGTCCAAACGTTTAAAAATGAACAGTTTTACTTTTTCTTTCATGTTCAGCAGAAGTTTCTCTTATTAACCCCCAAATATAGTCCCCCATCATGCTTTCGGTAGGTATACTGGCCTTGGTAATGTCTCTCAAATGGGTTCCCTCCAAATTCTGGGCACTGTAAACTTCATTTGTCTTTTTTCACCTCGGTACCAGCCTACAATAAAACGTAACGTAAACCTAATCAATGTCTTATAAAATAGTTAATACAATAAAAAAAGAGAAAATATACTCACCGTCCAGAATGTATATCTGCAAGAGTTACATGACACATGTGGAGTCCATTTTTTGTCTTGACTTTTAACAGGTAGATTAAAGTAAGCTTGATATGCCTCGCAAATCTTTAAATTTGTACTCAAATTATATTTTTTCTCTCTTACTTTAATAAATTCGTCGCAAATATAGCAAAACGAGTCAGTGTTTAGTTTACAACTTCTAGAAGCCATTTTAGATGGGTTATACAGCGAAAAAAAAAACAAAACACGTTATTCCTGTGTAATATGCAAACACATACTACTGTACACAACGAGCGACGCAAGAAACACTGCCCCCCACCCTCTAACCTCTCTTCGACAACGATAGACGCAAAGACCGACATTAATCAGGCGTGAAAATAAAAAATGCTATAACTTCTTAAAAAGCAAATATTTTCATTCTGTAATCGCAATTTTTTATATAGATTTGCTTATATAATCAAAATATATTAGGTAAAACCCATGCGCAAAAAATTTTTTTTTTTTGTTGACCGGTGAATCGAGAGATCGAGACTCGTCATCGAAATTAAATTTTACAGAAAAATTGTTACTATAGATGAGAGTTCACGTGCTTCGATGATTCACCTTGCGTCTGAGGAAGCGTGCGTTATCGCTCGTTTTATAAAGTCAATCTTCTGTACTTTATTAGGTGGTGTCGGTAGGCAGTGTTCTGGGGGGGAGTGGGTGGTACAAGCCCCAAATTCAATCACAAATCTGACGCCTTACAAATGACGCTACCACATTTTAAAATATGTTGTGAGTGTATTTTTATGCTGACGGTGCTTACTTAGCTTGTATTGTATCCTTATGCCCGGAAAATGACTTTATTGTTAGCATGCCTAGTCATTTGTGTATTACATAACTTTGCGTTATATATTTTAGGTCCATCAGTCGAAGGAAATTAATATTATGTTTTATCGTTGGCAGGCCAGTGTTTGACTACTATCAGTCCTGGAATTCAAAAGAAAAGAAAAATACTTAATATGAAATCACCTATAATTTTGCTTGTTTTCCCATGATGGTTTCACAAATTTTACAAATATGTGGCATATTTTATACGCATCAATATTTTTTTATTTCTTGTAATAGTTCAACATTTAAATTCCCTATTAACAAACAATACTAATTATGGTCCATAAAATAACACAGGGCACAATTAACCTGTGCTAATCAAACAACCCGCCCTAGGTCACTCGCACACTTGCTGCGTTGCCACACTGGATCACGATGGCCAGCCTTTGCACCAGAAACGATCCAGAACGAGAGTCACCGATCGCTTCGGTGAGCCTCGGTGGCATATTATATTCCATCAATTCATCGTATTAATAAAACTATTATCTTCCATTGCAAACGTCGCTAAATTTTAGAGCACACAATTTATCTTTTTGCCACTGTCATCACCCTACAATATTATAACCACTCGCGAAAGCGTGACCATCTTTCAATCTAAGAGATATTCACTGTATCCCTACACAAATAAATAAAGAAACATACTTAAAATGCTTACAAAAACACCAGTTAATTATCTATTGCAAGATTGGAACGTGCCGATAGATTGCGATACCGGATCACGGTGTTATGTAATAACTCTTCGTTGTAAGATATTTAATGCGAGACTAAGGCAGAAAAGAAGCAATGGCTCACGTCGTGATTTTGTTATATAAAAGCTATCTATACTATGTTAATATTATAAAGCTGATGAGTCTATTTATTTGTTTGAACGTGTTAATCTTGGGAATTTCTGGTTCGAATTGAACAAAATATTATTGTGTTGAATATCCTATTTATACAGGCTATATATACGAGTGTTATCATCATGCTAGGCAGCGGAGCAGTGATCATAAATATCAACGAACCTGGGAGATACCCATGCATGTAAATCCATACCATTTATTAATAAAAAATAAAACATATTCCACAACATTCTACACAACGCTATCTAGACCCATGGTAAGCTTAACTAGCTTGTGTTATGGAATCTAGAATGCGGATAAGCATACTTTGATACTTCTTTTTTTTTAAATACCTACATATTAAACAGAGAAACACCCAGACCAATGCAAATAGCCATATTCATGCATACAAATATTTGCACTGAGTAGAAATCGAACCCGCGCTTCCTGCGTAGCGGTCGCGTTCAATACCGCTACGCCACAGAGGCTGTCAATGTTGTGTATTTGTTTAGTAACCGATATTTCGGTCCTGTTTCAAAACAAAGACAAAACAATAATGTATGGCTTAAAAGGGGTTATACAGGATTTTGAAATATGCTTCAGGCGCCCGGTGTGGATTGCTTAGTTCAAGGATATAGTCAATCTCCCGAGGAGGGCTAGACCGTAAGGGATGGCCCTGGGTCAGCCGGGTTGCTAGGGATATGTCGATGACAACCTCACCTCCGGCCTAGCACCACGACCCACTGTCGGCGTGCGGCGTGCGGTTTTATCGGTTCGAGTCCGACATAACCTCCCCTTCCGGCTCCGGCAAGGGGGTATCCGAGGGGATTTCCGCACGAAAAAAAAAGGATATATTCAATCAGCGCTATCTAGGTCCAAACGAAGTATAGCTCGTATGGGGCTCTAGAATGTGAACTCACATATTAGAATACAGTTCTGTACAGTACAAATACAAATTTTAAAAACACATGAAGTCTGTAGTATAATATAAGGTGGGTTCCCATTTCACTTAAAGGACAAAGAATTGTGTGACTCACAGATACAGGCAACCGCGTCTTGATGTACAGTTGGCGACACAAGTCACTTGGCAAATTTTAATTCTTAATAATGAACTTTAATTTAAAATTGTAATACTAGGTATAGAATAAGAATAGTTTTTTATTTTTATTTTTTTATTTACTTATGTATTATTTTGTTTTTATTTTCTATCTAGACATTACAAGGGGTGTGTTATAGTACCTAAATAAGTTGGTCTATAACCCACACGTGCAAGTTATGCATGGCAAAACTACTCGTAATAGGTGTATACCTATTACGAGTAGGTTTGCCATGCATAACTTGCATGTTTTTTTTTTGTTTTTTTTATTTATCAAATTACATAGTGCAGGTATAAATAAAGGTATAGTAGTATTTATAAACCACTGAGGTTTGTGCTAATACTACCAGATCCATACTTACAACACGATTATTTAGTTGTTATCTTACTTAAATAATATAATTGACAAGGTAGGTAGTACACAGCTATATAAGAAATATAAGCGGATACAATAACAATGATTTTACATAGTCTGCAGAAAGTGTGATTTTGAAGTGTGATCTTTACAATTAGGTTTAATTAAAAAGTACAAGGTGTTATAGGCTTGTTGGTGAAATTTGTTTGGGCTCTAAAGATCTTGATAGGACTCCGAACATATTCTATTACATTATCATTTTCTTGTATTCTCTTTTATTATTCTTTTTACTTCACATCTCGATTACTAAATTAATCAAATTATCTAAAAAGCACTTTTTACGGATTCTATCGCGATATATTTGTTATTATTACTTTTTAACCCGACGTTTCGGCTGCTTTGCAGCAGCCATTTTCGCGGTGTGGGCGATAGAATCCGTAAAAAGTGGTTTTATTTCAATGAGTGACATTCGCGTAAACTTCAGAAAATATTATCTAAAAAGGTTAAACGATCTTAGAACATTCTTTTATACAAGGTGATTTTAAAGTCGTTTAGGAAAAAAGAATTTGGGCACAGTTTCGATAGCAAAATCATCTGGAAGTATTAATTTGGTGAAATAAAAATAAAATACTGTAGCGGCGTCGCGTCACAGACGCGATGTCAGCAAATTCCTTGCCGGGCGGCGATAGAGCGCTCGCGCTCTGTGAAGCCAGTTCATACTGAAGGCTTACCACAGTCAGCCACATATAAACTCGCTCCACTTATAGATATTCTAAGTTAGTATCAAGTGTTCTAGTGACTGTAATATAAGTTATATATTGTGAGACATTTGTGTGACCGGCAATAAACGTTATAAGTGTACGCCATCTTTCATTAAGATACTCCCACGTAACCCTGTAGGAATAGCCTACAAAATTACATCCCCCGTACGTTTTTCCTTTCAGCTGAACATATTACCAAAAATTTTTTTTTTCTTTCGCCAAACTTCCAGATGATTTTGCAATTGAAACTGTGCGAAAATTCTTTTTTTCCGAAACGACTGTAAAATAACCTTTTATAAGTATTTTAGTGCTCGTTGTTATAATACCTACGCTGTCGTTGACTGTACTTGAGCCTGTTACTTTTATTTTTATTCAGTGGAAAACGACAAAAGGATTGTTCCCTAGTGCATAAGTTGTGTAAGGGAGACGTGACGTCATATATTTTATTGGCATGCTTACTTCGTTTCATTCTTCCCACAGCTTTGTCCCATTAGCCGTTTATTTATATATAGAGGGTAGGAGGCTAACATTATAAATGTGTAAGTAAGTTTGTTTATCACCTAATTACGTGAATACGGTTGGATGGATTTCCTTTGAATTACATACAGGTATTGAAGACATTCTTTATTCACGATCTTTACCTTACAGAGGGAATGCTCTTCCAACTGAGCTATTGAGCCACACCTGAATCATTTCAAAAACATCGGAAAAAATGAAATGCTCAAGTGAGACTTGAACTCACGACCTTTCCCTTGCATGTGGAATGCTCTTCCAACAATCAAGGGAAAGGTCGTGAGTTCAAGTCTCACTTGAGCATTTAATTTTTTTCGATGACTTTTGAACTTAAAAGTTAGCATAATAAATGCTATAAAAATTCATTCAGACATTCTTTATTCTTTATTTTTATGTTAACTTAGGTTAATTATTTTATTATAAGTTTTTTAATTATACTCTAATTATCTTGACACGAGACAAATGTACATTCGTCCATATTTAGTCTTAAGAAATAACTTTTTTGTAAACTGACGTCTGTAACTGTACAGTGGAGTTCGTTGTGTCGTTTCTTCTCCACTGGTGCCTAGGCAGCGGTGGTAAACTTAGATTTAAGCCGAATTTGACGTTAAAAAGCTGTAGTAGTGCTACACAATTTTGAATAAATACTTTGACTTTGACATTAGGTACTTTTTAGAACGGAAATGAGTTCTAGTGGGTGGCCTGAACTTCTTTCACACAAAATTGAACATTTGTGAGGATTTTAATTTTTTTTTCGTTCTATGCATCAACTGAAAAGGGCTACAGGGTGATCATTGAGGACAGAAGCAAAGGAACGTTTTATATATTATGATGTTTAGAAGTATATATTAGAAACTTCCACCAGCAGACCAGTGACATACATATATCAGTGCATAGTGTTGTACCTTACTTTTTCCCGGCTTTTATTTTTAATTCTTTATGAAAATTTGCCGGCCTTGCGGACTAATTGTAAATACAAAATACATCAGGCAAGCTCAAACAACAGTTCTAATTGCAATTAAAAGGTTGCAGCTTAAAAAAAAACTAGGTACTACATAAAGTCGACATCGATGAGAATCGACGACGACAGGACTATATAGCAAAATATATATACATAATGCTAAATAACAATAAATATCAATTCCTTTACAATTTCTGCTTTGATATTAAGCAAATAATCTAACACCTAACGCTCTTTGCTGTTATTACCTTTCTCAATGCATTTGCAATGAATGATAATAGAAGTGTCTCAAGATATTAAAAATAGCACATTACTAACCTTTGCTAAACGATTTTGGGGAAGGTCAACAATGTCTACGCCATGCCAATCAAACTGTGAAGTGTTCGTCATTGAAGGAACGTCACTAGTGATGAATAGTCATCGTATCGACCCACACATCGATATCTGCATAGCGGAGGCCTTGACACGCGGCCCCGCGGTGTCACTACACTACACCGGGTTCGTGTCAGATTTTCTATTTAATCTACGCTATGCTCACTTTCATATTGAGTGGTCTGAATTTTTAATCTGTTACGTGTTCGCAACACTGCAACTAATTGAACAAATACATTTGAATTTGATGTTTGAATTTGGAATAACCTAATTCAAATGTGTTGTGAAATATTGGTTATTGATTAATGTTACATATTTATTTATCATTGAACCTATATATTATCTATTCTGTGATTGAACTTTAGAATGAAGTTCACACTTTCAAAGCTTCAGCTTCACTTCAGCCACTTTCAGCTTAGTGGCTAAAGAATCAGCCTTATGGTCCAGAGGTCCTGGGTTCGAATCATGGTCATTACAATATCCATACGAACCCACTTCTAAGCTGTTCACACTTCTGGAGGTGTTGACATGATTCTAATTTTTGATACTATAATTGTTTTTACAAAAAAAAAATCCTAAAAAAGTTTTCACGCAACGCAACAGCTTGCTCCCTGCAACAGATTGACAGCTGTATGGTCCCAGACTGACGGACTACTTTCACCCCAAAAATCCATACTTCTATACTAATATTATAAATGTGAAAGTAACTCTGTCTGTCTGTCTGTATGTTACGCTTTCACGCCTAAACCACTCAACCGATTTTGATGAAATTTGGTATAGGGGTATATTAGACAATGAGAAAGGACATGTTTGAATGAAAGCTATGTTTGGTCGCGATAACCGACATCCACACGGGCGGAGCCACGGGCAAAAGCTATTATTGTATAATTATGAGACGCGAGAACACTTAATTTCACAGAACAACGCCTAAATTCCAATATTATGACCATATCACAGATACAGTGTATCGATACAAACTAACTAAATGTTTTCATATCAAATATTTTCATATCTCCCAAAAAAACTGGCTAAGTGCGTATCGGACTTATTTACGTACCATTTGCAGAAGTAGTAACAGAAATACACAAATCATTTATGAAATTTTCAACTGTCTAGCTATCACAATTCATGAGATTCAGTCGGGAGACAGACAGACATCGGACAGTCTTAGCAATAGAGCTTCGTTTTTACCCTTTGGGTATGAAAGTCTATGAAAAAGTGGTATCTAAGTGCACTAAGAAGTGATTTTCTGTCCCAAGTGGCACTGGTATTGCAAACTTAATACCCATTTGATGTTCTCGTTATATGAAGTTTGTAATTGCGTTACAACTCGTGCGAGTTAACATGGCACCTGGCTCGGGGCTTTGCGCGGGGGAGCGGGAGGCGTGTACGCTGACGCTACTAGCCTCGCACGGCGAGAGCGGGGGAGCGGGAGGCGTGTACGCTGACGCTACTAGCCTCGCACGGCGAGAGCGGGGTCGCGCGCGGGGAAGCGGGAGGAGGGTGTCTTCGAGGCAAGTGCCATGTTAACTCGCACGAGCTATAGTTATAAAACTTTATTACAAAGTTAGAATGTCTTTGAGCGCCAACACTGAGAAGTTTGAATATGACCGAACATGAACTATTTTAATAAGCTGCAATAAAAAATATTGCACAGGTCATGAGTTAGGACTATAAAACGTGCATTTTAGCACAATTTTGTTATTATTCTATATCGTAGTATTTAAAATTTCAGTTTTGGGCTTGACATAGATGCAATATTTTGATACTTGAGTATCTATATAAAAAAGTAATGGTATCAAGTAAGTATTAGGTTTTATTATGAGTCATGATTTGTTGGCCTCTAGACCAAATATCCCATCAGTTTAATAGATTTATAATGTTTTTTTTTAAATGGGCTACTTTTCTTTTATATGAAGGACACGTCAATCTGACTTTACCTCGCCTAATGGTAAGCTAAAGGAGGTAAAGTCTGGGAAAGAGTGTCACCATCGTAAACAAGTACCATGTTAACTGTGGTGGCACTCAGCTTGATGGCCTCATCAGATGCCTTTTCACGCCCCGCTTAAAGGATCCGGGACTGTAGGAAGAAGGAAACACGTGAGCTGGCAGGGAGTTCCAGGTCTTACAGTGCGGCAAAGGAATGAGTCACTGAAATACTTGGTTCTAGAAGGTATATTCTGCATAGTATACGGATGGCATCTTAGCTCTGTACGTGTTGTCCTGTGAAGGAAAGGAGAGTGTGTCTGTCAAAAACCCACGAATAATACCTAGTGTAGCAAGAATCATAGACTGCTAGTATCTTGCTACCTTGTTGCTTGCTGACATAATACCTACTAGCTAACAAAACATAACATATTTCAATAAGAGCTTGTAATGAAGCCATGCTAACCACTTGTGGCGTAGGTTGTCGTGCAACCATGTGGGCATGTTCACGAAGATAAGAACGAAATGCATACATAGAATGTTCATAACAAGCGTCAGCATTCTGTGTAAGTAGGGTAAGCACGATTATGATTATTATACACAACATGCTGCTTTTAAAATATAGTTAGGTATTTTACTGTTTATTTTTTATAATGTTTTTGCCAGCTGTTACTTGCATGCCATTCTAGTTCCGATCCCGTAACCCGTGAGATACAAGTGCCTAGTGCCTATGTTGTTTCAATCAGTGTACCTGCAAAATTTCTTAACCAAATCCGTACAGCCGATAAAGCGTGATGAAATAACAAACATCTTCGCAAACTTTCATATTTAAAATATTTTAGGATTCTTATGCCTGTAAATACTTAAAGGAAAGTGGTAATTTAATTACAATAACCTAAATACTTAACTTGGGTTTCTGGGAGGAAGTTCTCAAAGTGAGATTCTCGGAGAAATCTAGCCTTATTTGGAATGAGAGAAAATTTGTTGAGAAATCGAGAGTAGATTTCTTTTGCGAGAGTTTTGACTTTATTGTGTCTGACTGTACCCTAACTTCGTATATGTAAATACACGCAAACGTAATAAGCGTGTCGTTTGTCCACCTGAGACCGTTAGCTATACAAAAAGAGACGCGCCGTTAATAAGCACAATAAAAAAGTTTGAAAGTTTAGAAAAAAATAATACCTAATAAACTTGTCCTTTCAGCGTCTTTACATCTAAATCCTTAAAATTATTCCATCAACCTTATAAAAAATATAAAAAACCACGAGAAAAATTTGTCAGTCTTTTGTTCACTGACATAATACTGTCATTCCAACGGAAAAAAGGCACTCCGCGGTAAATAAGTCAGCGAGTAAGTAAAAGTTCTGCCGCATCATTCGCGCCTAACACGAACTGACTTTATCATTGAAGTTTATCAGTATTGTGTACACAGAAATTTGTACCTTATTGGTTACAAGTTAAGTTGTGTTTTGAAATAGAGGAGTAGCTCTATGGTGTTGTGGAAGGAGTGCTCGTGGGGGCTGAGAGCGATAATAGCTTCCTCGTGATAGCTGAATGGGGCTGACGGCGGCGCTAGGCCGCTTTATAAACTCGCTACGAAACTGAATGATTTTTCAATGGACGTGTGCTTAACAGCGGTATCTACTTTACGGAAAAGAAGTAATCGAAGTTCAATATTTTATAGAGCGGAAGGTTGTTTCGTTGGTTTTTGTCTCTTGGTAGTTTGGTAGTCAGAACTTTTATAACATATTTTGATGCTAAGTAAAATATAACAAAGATAAAACTTTCTGTACACTAACTTCATAAAAAATGTTTACGTTATACGTACCTAAGTATTTTGTAATCTTTAGAGGTCAAGGTCAATAGATCACTTATTGTTTACTATTATGAAATTATTTAAGTACTATTAGTGATCAATAAATTGGAATGTTAGTAGGGTTTTGTTATTAACTTGCAACTGAGTCCTGTGGATATCTGGGACCGCGGTCCTGGCCCCGAAAAACTCCGATACAGTAACTGCTATCCTACTGCTTCTTTTATTATTTGGGTATGCTCGGCACAGCCTGCCATCTGACACCTAGGCTCCAATCTTGAGCTGAAAGCCTGCCCCAAACCTTCATCCATTAATCTGCAGGTGTACCGACAGCAAAAGCATAGCCGCTATCGTACACGATCATGGCGTACGGTAGTTATGCATCAGGTCAAGGTCAGCCTACGAAGCTTTTCACAAAAGCTCCGGTCAATGTACATTAAACAACTAATATGCGTGACTTAAAATTCTATCATTAATATTTTGTAAATAAGTATCTACCTACCTAGGAATTTCACCTTTAACTTTTGTTTGCTATTATTGCTCTCTTCCTAAAAGGTGGAGGATTGGAGATAGGTCTTAGTCATTTTGTACCCTCTTCCCATGGGAGCTAGTGGATATTTCATACTACGGGCAATTCGTTTCTCCTACAGGGAAGGTAATAGTCACACCATTGCCACCCAGTCCAGATAAAAATGGTTTTTTTTTCATGTAGTTGGTATCAGATCGTTTTATCTTGACCAACCAAAGCACCCTGCCAGTCAAAATCGATTTGATGCTGACTGTACCTATCGATGCTCAAAGTATAATACAATTTTTGTTTTGTTATGAAGATACTACCTATCGTGTTTATACTGTAGATTGATGGCGCTTGGTGGAATCTGCTACACATATTGAATACATTGATGTGAACCTTTGAGAATGCCGTAAGGCGAAACCGGTCAGGTCTAGAAATAAAGTCAGTGGAAAAGTACAAGTGTGTTATTCAATATGACTACCTATCGTAATACCTATCTAGCCTTTACAATACCTATACATATGCAAAATACCCAATAAGAATGCCGTAAGGCGAAACCGGTCAGGTTCAGAAATAAAATTAAACTCAGTGGAAAAGTACAAGTGTGTTATTCAATATGTGTAGTAGATTCCACCAAGTGCCATCAATCTCCAGTATAAACAGTCTTTACAATACCTACTTTATAGATAGATTGCCTCCATACCAAAAAGTTCAAATTAATGCAATTATTAAATTTACTTTTCCTAGATAGTACTCTCACTAATTACTGACCTCATTTCGCTTGATGGAATATGCACCCAGTTGCGCGTCCTTCCTTTCAAAGAAAACTGAACAACATTGCATTTTCCAACTATAACAATTAGAGAAGAGTGCTTCTTCGTCCTGCATTGTATTTCCTTCTCTCTTTGTTGCTTCTAAATCTAAATAATATTTTCTTTTTTAGTCGAGGCATTGAAAAATATAACGAAAGGTTAGTTGCTCATTAATTGTGAACCTAGATAATTGTGCATTAGCTCTGAACGGTGCCAGAACCGGCTAGAAAGAAGGATTTTTCTTTTCGAAGAGATGGTAAACTGAGCAGTTAAATAATTTAAGCCATTGTGGAGGTATTTAAATTGTTTTGCTAATTAATACCGCTTTGGATCTATCATCCGTGGTTGCTTACATTTATACCTCACCTGATGGTAAGCTGAAGGTAAAGTTAGTAGTTAAGGAGTCGGCGTTACGATCGAGAGGTCCGGGTTCGAATCCTGGCCATTCCACTACCAAGGGAACCACTTCTGGCACGAGCAATTTAGCTTAGTTGGAGGGGTTACAGGAAATATGAGTAATTTCGATTGCTAATCTTCTTTAAAAAAAGTTTTGGATTTTCAAAAGTGAAAAAAGCTAAAAACTATTTCGGTAGCATATTTTGTATATCTGGTTTATCGTTCGTACGCACCACCACTTCGCCATACAGGTCATCCATTTGATCTAGTATATAAATACCTACTACATAAGTTCATCTATATTTATATAGAAACAAATAAACTACTACTTAACTACCAGAGACACGAAGAATACTTTTTGTGTGATCAAATATTTCCCTTAAACAAACTTGGCTAATGTTTACCGTATCCAAATACAAGCAACCGGGCCGTTTGGTGGGACAGGCATGACATAAAACTAGGTCAAAACCTTTTCTAACAGATCATTTTTTTAAATAAGAATTTTAAAAACTTTGTTCAATTGATAAGTGTTTCGATCAAGCGTTCGATCGATAGATAGACTAGTTGAATTGATTTACAGCCGTTCCCAATAACATACTTACAGTTGAAGATAGATCGCAACAGTCAAATTTGACGCATCGGCTGTGTAAATTGAAAACATGGTAACTGATTTTTTTGCAAAAAAGCGCATCGCGGTATAATTTAATAGGAGTTACTATGTTTTGAATTTAAACAGCCAAGCACTTTATCCGCAGATGCGATCTATATTTAACTGTCAGTATGTTATTGGGAACGGCCGTTAAGGGATATTCATCATCTTCTCCATTTTTGCCTACGACGGAACGGAGACGGTGTATGCGTTTGGGGTGAGAGGTTGTTTGTGTGTTTGTTTCTTTGTTTGTGCAAATCCATGTTGCCATTTTCTCCGAAACTACCAATCCAATTTTAATGCAGTTTTCAGTTTCGGGTTCGGCTTTAATTGGAGCATGTTCTTAGATAGATGTTACAATGACAACTCAACAAGGGGCGCTACAACAAGCCTTTTTAATGCAAATTTTCTCCAAAAATACTAGTCCGATTTTGATGCAGTTATCTATTATTGGATTGGGTTTGATTGGTGCATGTTTTTAGATTGTGTTTCGGTGACAACCCACTAGCGGGCGCTACAGTAAACATTTTTTGAATTACTTTTTATACGTCGTGGGTTTTCTCAAATTTTTTAATTTTATTACTTGTAAGGCTTTATAAACTCATTCAAAGCAGTTATTATGCGTTATCATACCCCACCGAGACAATTGAAAAATATAAAAAACTTAGTAACCTAAAACCTCAATGTAGATATTTAAAACAATTCACACGCAACCTAATTATTATATAACAGGCCATATATCAAAGTTCTCGGCTTATACGATGATAAAATACATAGATATTCGAGCGAGAGACTATAAAAATGACGTATAGTCAGCCACTTTGTATGTACGGGGCGTCGCTGGGTAATTTATCAGCCACCGCTGTCCTTAAGTGTACCAGCTCTGTTTCAACACCCGCGACTGTACTGCTGGGACACAATACAAATACTTGTATGCTACTAGTTTGTTGTTTTGAAGTTCTACTGTGCAGTAATGTATTGTCAACAGTGACTTTACACATTCACATTGTACAGAACTTTAGATACGTCAGTACTGCTATCTATTCCGTGTTTTAAGTATATATTTTCAATAGCTGCTATAACTTGTATGATGAGAGATTAAAGGGGAGTTGGAAAAAGAAGAAAAGGGAGATATACCTATAGGCTTAGCCCATATAGAGTTTGAATATATACTAAGCCTGTGAGTATGTTTTGTTTTAAACTTCCACAAGTGTGAAAGAGACTGCATTTATAGGAATTATACGAGTCATTTTTCACACATCAGCCGCTATGAACATCGTACGATAACCTCTTGTGTCTGAACGAGTTCTATTGACGACTGAAAATCAAAAGGCTCTATGCGTCAACGAGTGTTCAAACAAAAATGCTCATTATCGACGTTAGAGTGACTTTATAACGTTCTGGTTTACCTTCACACCGTCTATGTCCCATATTGGAGGGTGGTAACGTAGCTATTCCATATAATTAACTGTGGACAAGTATATACCTACCTCTGAAGTTATAATATATGATTTTATACCGTAAAACTTGATTTGTTATAGTTCATGCTGCATTCCATACTTGACTTTTTCATTAGAATATTTCTATTAGAGGACTTATAGCTAAACTGTTACAATTGCCATACAACATGCAATCACACACAGACGACACATATTCAATAGTGAAAGGACATAAGAACCATTCGAGTACAGGTTATAGTAACACATAGAGTTCAATACAACTTATAGGACCTTTAGGATTGATGAAAAGTTACATGTGTGAATTATATCTAGCGTTCGACATGAACACACTGCTAACTTCTGCGTGATTTTCTTCGAAAATATATCTTGAATAGTAGTCCCTGTATAACTGACAGTTACAGGACCCAATATGAATACAAGTCGACTTAGTAAGAGAAATTAAAAGTACTCCGCAGTTTCAAATACAAACTTTAAGTAAAACAAATCTCGGTATTGAACTATAGAAACATCGTTAATTAATAAAATAAATGTTGAATAGAAACTTGTGCCAAATTTGTGTAATTATGTACCTTTCACTACTGTACAATATAAATATAATGAATACATACCCATGAAGCAGGAGGATATCTCGGGAAAGGTGCGATGCTCTTGGTGGCGACATTGCTCGGCAATTCATGCTTGAATCCTCTCTTAAGACGCTGTTTTCTTCTCTCCCGCGATTTAGATCTTAGCATAAGAGCTGCCTGCATACTTGCCAGGTTTGTGGCCTTAAGTAAGCACCGGCAGAAAACTAAGCCAGAAGCCGGTACGGCTTTCTGGCTTTCCCGCACTCACAGTTATTGTGACGAGCACGGAGTTCGACACACTTTTCGTCACGGACACAATTACCGCGGATCGACACTCGCGATAACTTGGGATTTTTATTCTTCAATAACAGAAATCTACAACTAGCGCGGATACACTATCTCTAACTAGCGATTTAAATTGAAATACAAAGATTTTTATTTACACATCAAACGTCAATATCACTCTTATATCAGTCCCATCACAGAATTAATTACTTTCGTTTAATCTCACTTTAGAATGCTTTAGAATTGGATTGAGATAGGCACAAGAAAGTCTCAGAACTATTTATTAATTTATAACTAATTTAACTACTTATTACTTTAGTGGTCGACTTATATTACGATATGTTTAGTGTGAGAAGAGAATACGTTATGGAAGCAAGCGCAATTTGGCGTTTAGTTTAGATAAATTTGTTCAGATTGTGTTCGTGAATCACACGCACGTTGTGCGTTCGTTCAAGTTTCGTTCCGTACGTCGAGCCGTAGTCTCTGGTTCTTCGACACCTGCCATCGGACGCTAGTGTCCACTAGGTGTCGCTGTTTCATGGCCGGCCCACTTGTCTCACTGCACTCAATAACACTTCACAGTAACACATGGTATACACTCGAAGGCGCACTCTACGCTACACTAAACCGGAGGCCAATTAAGGATCCCCAAACAAATCAAAGGTGACGTCTCCTAATGTTGCATTGTCCCATTTACATGCTTACATTAACTAGCTAAAAATACAGTAAACATTGAATACATACCTATGCGACGCTACTTACATCGACGAGCATAACTGCTAGAGCATATCCTAGTCCTCTGTACATACACAACACATAAAAATATGATGTACCATGCTTATGCTAGCATACATTGAAACACTCATATTGTAGATGTTGTAAGGTATACCTCTGCGGGGTCGCATGGCGAAGGCGGGTCGGAGAGCGGGGCGGAGAGCGGCCGGGCTGGAACAGGCGCCTGGAGGCGCGACTCCCAGTGCTGGCAGGAGTATGCGCGGACGCCGGTCGGCGCGGGGTGGGGCGGGCTATGCGGGTGCCCCGGGCTCGGCGGGGCGGGTTGGCGGCCGTGCTGGCGCGCCTACACCACAATCACACAGAGATGGAAATTGTTAGTAAACCTAGTTGCAACTTAAAGTACCGTACATTTAATATTGGAACTCCTTCAGAATCATTTTCGATTCTGTCTCTCTGTTACAGCTACGAAATATTACATGAATTTTACTGAGTTCAACGAATTTTGGGAACAATTTTTTAGGATGGATAAATAATTTTTCTTTTTTTGTTACAATTTGCGTGATGCTTTCCATTTAGTCATCCTTGGCAGTGATTGTAAGAACAACTCTTACACATCACTGTAACCTTGTCTCTACTTGCATCGAAATGAAGTCTTAAAATTCTGATGTAAAGGTTTTGTATGATTCGAGACTGATATGGTAATTTACATTAATAATAATAAAACACTCGCCGGGAGCCAACATATCCGTGATAATGGTGCTTGTAACAGCGCCGAAATATTGATAGTCGAGGAGACTAAAGAACATGGTAAATATCCCGGTGTGTGTTTTACTATTGATGTAAAATTTGATACTAGATGTGTTTGCCTTGTTACCTTACGGCCCGCGAGCGAGGCGCCGCCCGCCGCAGCGTACATGCACCGCCGGCGTGCGACGCTCAGCTAGCGCCGGCCATCTTGTGGCAGCTGCCGCGCCGCGCCACGCAGGCTGGCCACCGCATCCGTGTGACAATCACCAGCACCTGCGACACCATACACCAGCACGTAGGGATCAATCAGGTAGATATAAGTCGTTTAGGAGTTAATATGTAGGCTTTTTAGATGTAGCGAGAAAAGTTGAACATTGGAAAATGTAGGTATACTAGGTACATTGAAATACACGATGAACGCGAAGAACCATACTTAAAAGAACTGCCCGGTTTCTGAATTGGCAAATTGAATTTGAGTCTCATCAACACCTATAATCAGACAGTTTCGTACTTTACACTATTTGTAATTGATGATTATATTCAGAAAACGGTCAAAATGAATATATTTGGAGTTTCAGAAATATGATGATATTGAACTAATATTGAAAGATGTTAAGCTACGTTATTCGCTGTTTTTTTGGTAAACTTAAATGTACTTAAAATACAAGTTTTGCAACTTCAAGTATGTGTACCTTACATAAACGTACCTATACCAAACAGGATCGGAAAGTGGGCCAATGTCAGGGCGAGAAAAATGGATGCAAGGATGTTTAAGAGAGAGTGGCAGCAGTATTCTAAGGATGGTTACTGCGCGGTTGGATTGCTCAATCCAAGGGAGATGGATGCGTATCCTGGTCGATTAAATGTGTACTGACTGGCCGAGAAAATAAGTACCTACCTAATGTGTGCATTATAAAAAAAATGGACATCAAATTTTATTATTTCATTTTATTTTGTTTTAATTTCATTTTTTCAATTTAAATTATGACGCACATTAATTGAATACTAACACTAGTTCTAAGTTATATTGTTACTAACCAGATATGAATCGTGTGGTTTGAGATAAATGAATAAATTAAATAAAGCTAATAAAATAAATCTCCGAGACTTTGCCTTTAGCTTACCATCAGGCGAGGTGAAGTCAAATTGACGTGTCCTAGATTAAAAAAAAAAAAATAACTCCATCTCTCTTGTTCACCCAGAAAACTAGGCCCACTGGTTTATAATTTCATAAATAATCTTAAATTCATTCTAGTGTAGATCCATCTGAATAATAAAAGTCACATCCCATGTACGATAAAATTATTTTAGTATATATTTAAATAATGATACAAGAAATAGCTTAAACGGAGTAAACGGTACTATTTTATAAGTACGTGACATTGGATAGTACAGTTGAGAAATGAAAGGGCCTACTCATGTTACGCAGGTATGCATTTAATTTAGTCTATTATCCTCAGAGAAAATTAATTCCAAAATTGAACCCGAAAATGTGATATTCATTGTAGAGTTTAAGACGTCGTAAGATGTCATAGAAATTAAAACTAATCGGGATGTATCTCATTGGCTAAGCATGAAAATGTTAACGGGAAAACACCTAGAAGTCTCTTGAGTCTCTTGAGAAATGTATGCTGAGTTGGTATAATAAAATATTTCAACACTAGCTTTTGCCCGCGGCTCCGCCCGCGTGGATGTCGGTTATCGCGACCAAACATAGCCTATGTCCTTTCTCATGGTCTAATCTACCCCTATACCAAATTTCATCAAAATCGGTTCAGTGGTTGAGGCGTGAAAGCGTAACATACAGACAGACAGACAGACAGACAGACAGAGTTACTTTCGCATTTATAATATTAGTATGGATTTCATCATCATCATAACAGCGATAGTTTTGCATTAAATGCTTGTACAGTTAGCATCGGAAATATGTTGTTGAAGAAAGTACTCTAAACCTTAATTCTTTACCCTAATAATCCCCTCTTCCTGTTGACGGATGGGTTTGATATTTGGTACACTCCTTTAGTACGGATGATAATACAATATAACTAAATAAAATATTTTGATTTGGTCTTAACATTGGCTTAATGAGGGGCCCCTATACTCTTTCACTTGCGTATTTTTATTAATATTAGAAGGCATTATTATTGAAAAAGGACAGGTTAGGAGCACTCGCCGAGGAGGGCCAGACCGTAAGGGAAGGCCCTGGGTCAGCCGGGATGCGAGGGATATGTCGAAGACGACCCCAAGTCCGGTCTAGCACAACGACCCTCAGTCGGTGTGCGATTTTAGTCGGTTCGAGTCCGACATAACCTCCCCTTCCAGCTCCGGTGGCGGAGGTAGGAAAAAAGTTAGGGGCACTCAAAACCGACGAGACTGCATGAAAAATTTAATAAAAGTAAAGGGCTTCCTTTCCTTACAGACCACAAGCTTTCTTGAAGTCGGTAAAGATAGAAGCGAATGACGGGCTGTTCTCTCTACCTACCTCTGGATGGAAACAGTCGTGAGCATATGTATGTATTAGTCAGAATGTTAGAGATCACAGTGCTTTTACATAATAACAAGCAATTTGTCCCAAACGTACTTTTATCCAAAGCCACTCTAAACTTTAGATTACAGCTTAGTAAGTAATCTCTAGAGATGATGTTTAATTAATTTTACATTGGGCGTATAATTGGACCGTCCAACGAAATTACGGTCACTGGTCGAGCTAATAATAATTTTATGCGCTTACCACTATTGTGAGGCTGCAATTTGAATAGTAAATTAAAATGCTAAACGTCAATTTGCTTCTAATCAATATCTAAGGTAAACTTCATTAATATTGAAAACAATGTAGGTATGTAACGTAGGAATATCGTCAAAAATATTGTTATTATTATCATACAATTATTGGCAGTATGTGTTTTACTGTCAATTTTATAAACACGTAGAAAATAACTAGAAAACGTCATTGCACTCTGATATACTATTATGATCTGGAAAATTACAAACTTTTTTAGTTTAGGTAAGTTGAGAAATCACTCGTTTTAAAAACTTATCTTTTTTTCTCTTGTAGTTTTCGTACTTACGAGACATAAAGGTAATTCTGTTATTAGAGATGATACACTTATGCGTATAACGATAGATTACCTAATTGTATTTAGTCTTGGCAATCATACAGTAAAAATTTATCGCTCGCGTTAATCTTCTAACCTTGTTCATAAGTTGCCAATCAATGCCAGCCGTCGTTTAGGTCTGGCACCCTGACCTGGTTCTCCTAAAAGACTCTCTAATAGATAACAAATTAGTGGCGTTTTTATTTCCGTGTCAACAGACATAAAATTAAGCAGTTTACTCAGTCAAGGTATAAGGAACTTGGAGATGAAGTTGTAAGGTATAGTTAATAGGTACATTTTTATCCTGAATTACGCTGTCTCATAACAAAATCATCTAGGTTACCTATCAAAACACAAGTGGGTTACATTTTACCACGCCATTGGTATCCCTGACTAACAATGAACTGGGATTGTTGTGGGGCTGTTCATTTTTAGGGTTCCGTAGCCAAATAGCAAAAACGGAACCCTTATAGATTCGTCATATCTGTCTCCGAAACTATAAGGCATATTCTGTTGAAACTTGGTAAGTAGATGTATTCTATGAACCGCATTAAGAATTTCACACAAAAATAGAAAAAAAGCAATAAATTTTGTCAAAAAAGTAATAAATTGTGTATTAAGTAAAAAAAAATTTTTTCATCAAAGCCATACATTATCATTATCATCCACATAGAGACGTTAGTCCTGATTGCACCCGAGTCCACGGTGCCCTCGGAGCTCAGGGTCCGCCTTCCCAGCCAGCACTTCTTGGGCCTACCCCTTCTACCTGGACCCGGTGGGGGCGCCATTGCCAGGCATTTGTTACCCACGTAGCTGGGCGGTTTCCGCAAGACGTGGCCGCGTTTATAGATAGGTCTTCAAAAGGTTTCTAACATATTTTTTTCCTAAACTGAATAGTTTGCGCGAGAGACACTTCCAAAGTGGAAAAATTTGTTCTTATCCCTAGATGGACTTGGCATGACTATGTTTATAATATTGGCAACGCGATCTACCTGTGTAATTCCTAGTTCATCATATTTGATCAAGAAGCTAAACAGCAAACCGAATATACTACAACCATTATAAACGAAATTGTTCGCTTGTTTACGTAGATATAACTCTATGCCTGCGATGTCCTGTTAAAGGAACATTAAAGTACTTTTGTACATTCTAAAGTTTACGCCCACACATGCGTTATGCTAACACAAGCTGTAAATTAACCTAAAACTTTTGGTTAATCACATATTCAAACGCACTACATACCTAAACAGTTATTTTCAACGATTTGTAATATTATGTGGAATATTATGAAATAATCTGTAATTTTTTCACTATTATGATAGAGAATTATCATAAAAATCAGAAAATCATAAAATACGCTTCAGTTGGAGAATGAAATCGCTTGTGTAGGTTTTCCTACTACAATATTATGTAGTTCTTCAAGAAGGACTTTAGAAGGTTACTTCAATGTCGGCAGCGAGAGTGTTGTTGCGCATGTCCATAGGCCACGGTAACCACTTTCCATTGTGCCGTGGGCTGGTCTGCCACCTAAGTGTTATAAAAGATGGTTATTTTTTATCGGGGCTATTTTTCTAACATCTAGAAAGCCCCAGTTTATGCACCTATCTTATCATTCCGACTTGTACTACTCTACATTATTGCAATCTCTATAGTATGTCAGTGTCCTTTTCAAACAGGCAAACCAGTCTGAAATAGGCCTAAACTGCTAGAGTTTTCGAGCAACAATATAAGTTTAATGGAATACGCAATCGAACCCAGGCCCTCGCCAATCTAAATTAATGACGTAGCCGAGCGAGGCGTTTACTGAATCTTGTTGTGCAATGCTCTTGAGATCTGTTACACATTTGCGTTTTGTGTAATGATGGTGAATAAGGATTAGCTTGCAACCGCGCGTTATGAGTTTTTAATTTATTGATATATTGAATGGTGAGATTATTGTTATGTACCTAGCGTTCCACTTTGCCCCACCAGTGGGGACGCTTGGTGGGGCAAACTGGTAGTACCCATTTTTATAGTGAAAATACACATTGAGCGAAAAGTATTTAGATAAGTCAATGCTGTTAAATATCCATTATTCTTACGTTTGGCATTTTATGTGATGATAGTCAATGTGCAGGATGTGACCATAACTTAAATGAGACCAGTTTAAATGACTTTTAATTACAGTTTACCTAAATGTCAGGTCTCTAAACTCTTTCGATTTCACTATGCTGAATTTTTTTTTTTGTAATAGTTGTAAGTACCTATGTATAACGTGTCAGTGTGCCTCGTATACCTCTACGCCTTTTAATAAGCAAAGTTAATCAGAGTACTTCATTGTGTTCATTATAATAAATAATCTATAATATAAAAATGAATCGCAAAATGTGTTGGTAAGCGCATAACTCAACAACGCCTGGATCAATTTGGCCAATTCTTTTTTTGAATGTTCGTAGTAGTTCAAGGATGGTTTTTACGGCGAGAATAATTCGAATAATTACCGGGAACCGACATCCACGCGGGCGGAGCTGCGGGCAAAAGCTAGTAAACAATAAAATTCAAATACTAGTTATAGAAAAAGCAACACTGCAACTTGAAAACAACAGGCGAAACCGTTCCTCTGCAGCTTCGAATTCTGTTTAATATTGACTCATTAAGGAACTGAACTGTGCGCTCTTTAATAACAATGCACACAGCCTACACAACTTCTAATTAAGTACTGCTGTATCTTGATACAACACCCAGGAGATGTGCCCTTAAACTTGATGTGTTACGTCACCCGTGAGTACGATGAATTGACAATCAACGTCGAGGAAATTATGCACATGTTCTGTAATATTGAGGTGTGGGTGAGTGATGATTAGATTATACTCTCACGTCTGTATAACTCGATGTAGAAGTATTAACGTACTATGTGCCAGCAATTATATTTTCGGAGTATGAAATTAGAATAAGCCTATTAAGCATTTCTAAACAAGGGCGGATTGGTTCGTAGGATTGACACGGCGTTGACTTTTTGTTGGAATCGTTGCCGCGTATACAACCCGCACTTAAATAAGTACACATATTGAGAACACTAAACTTGTACTGTTTCCACAGTATTTATTATATTGAACCTGACCGGTTTCGCCTTACGGCATTCTCAAAGGAGTTTGTAGGAATTAGAACATCCAAAACTTTTTTTTTTCTTTGAATGAATTTTTTATAGCATTTATTGTGCTAACTCACTTGAGCATTTCATTTTTTTTTTCTTTCTATTCTCAATAGGTATGTGTAACAATGAATTTCACCAAGTGCTATCATCATCGATTTTTTTATATTCTAGTGATTGTAAATTTTAATAACGGTGATAAATCAGGGAAAGTTTCTATTAATTCTTTTTTTTTTTTTTTTTTTTTTCAATTCGAACCAAACTTATGTTTTTTTAATAATAATAATAATAATAAGAATTTTATTTCTCTTTCACAAAGGTACTGTACAAAATTAGTATAATCTAGTTTACTCTAATTTTAAAATTAGTTCGGTAGCCTTTGTGAGAGACTGGAGTCTGTAGTAGGAAAACCTGTGTTACAGATCCCCAGGCTCCCACCTCTTGGACGACTATTATTAAGTTACACAAATATTTTAACATGCAAGTAAGTATTTGTTTAGTAAAACTATGTTAGAGTGACATTTAGCAAGTATGAGTGAGTGATTGTGTGTGTGTGTGTGTGTGTGTGTGTGTGTGTGTGTGTGTGTGTGTGTGTGTTCTACCTGTTTATGTGACAAAATAGTGTATAACTAGTTTGATCATATTACCTGTGATAGTAAGTTTTCTGTATCATCATAACACAAGCCCTGCAGCCAAGAGGTCAGTACTCTTTTTAATTTAAATTTATTCAAGTGGTATATGGAAAGGAGATGGTTAATTTTGTTGTAGAGGTATGGACCCAGGAAACAATAGAATCTGTGGGAATGGGTTGTTCTGTAGGTCGTAACGGCTTCGAAGATTTTATGTTTACGGCGATTTGTTGCATTAAGGGAAGGATCATAGCCTGATACAGAATGGGCTTTGAGTACTATACGAAGAATAAATAACTGTCGCACTGTAAGGACCTTGAAATTAATGTAAAGTTCCTTCGTAGGATAGAAAATGGGGAGGTAAAGCGCTACTTTTAGGACTACTCTTTGGGCACGTTCCAGTTTTTGTATAATAGTGGTGGCTGCGCCACCCCATGACGTAATACAATACGTTAGTAGGGATTGACAAAGCGCAAAATACGTCATTTTTAGGATATGTTTGTCTGAAATGTGGCGCAAGTTCTTAAAGATATAAATTAATTTTCTAGTTCTTGATGTCATAAGGTCTATATGAGCTCTAAAATCAAGTTTTTTGTCGATGATGATTCCCAGATACTTAATTGTGTCTACCGGCTGAAATTCCGGGCAGGTACAAGGCGTACGTGAGCTGCCAAAGTCAAAGCAGGAATGTGCAATGAGGGGAGTAGGTGCCTCAGTGTGCAGCTTCTTATCTTTAAGCCGGAAAGTAATGAACTTTGATTTATTTATGTTCAAACAGAGACGATTGTCACTGAGCCAGTTAATTACATGGTTTATACCATCCTGTGCATATTTATGTGTTTCTTCCCAGGAATTGCCATGAAAAACTAGTGCGGTATCATCAGCAAATGTAATAACCCTTCCATTAATCAGATTTAGTTGGCAGAGCTGGTTAATGAAAACCAAAAACAGGGTGGGACCAAGGATACTGCCTTGCGGTACACCTATGTCGATGGGCAGTTCAGCACTACGCACGCCGTCCAACTGAACACATTGAGTACGATCAGTAAGATAGCTCGCAAAGAAATCTCGTTGTGTGCCACGAACACCCAACCGCTCCAGCCCATCAAGTAGTAATGGGACAGAGACCGTGTCAAACGCCTTGGCAAGGTCCAGAAAAATTGCGATTACTTTTTTCCGTGCATCCATATTTGTGACCACAGTATTTGTTAGTTCGTGAACTGCATCACTGGTTGACCTGTTTCTACGGAAGCCGAACTGAGACGCAGACAACAGATAATTTTTCTCCAAATAGTCTACAAGTCTTTTGTTTACAATTTTTTCCATTATTTTGGAGAAGGCAGGCAAGATTGAAATAGGCCGATAGTTATTGACACAGTCTCTGTCACCACCCTTATGAACAGGATGAATGAGAGCGCGTTTAAATGCTTTGGGAAAGGTCCCCGTCGAAAATGCCAAATTACAAATGTAAGCAAGGGGCTCAACTAGAATATTCCTATACCTTTTAATGAAGACGTTGGAAATTCCATCCAGGCCAATCGCAGAATGAGTCTTTAATTTAATAATGGTTAAATTAATTTCATCAATATCAGTTGGCACAAGGACAAAAGATTGAGGAGAATGGAGGGGTGAAGCACCGGCCATAGGGTTAGATCTTGAAACTTTTTCTGCAAGTTTTTTACCGATACTGACAAAGTATCGATTTACCGAGTTAGCTGACTCTATAGGATTATTGTTCGAGACCAGTGCGGATGCTGGGGTTCTAATTTTATTTGTATAAGTAATATTTTTAATTACCCTCCAAAGTTCTTTTGTGTTGTGTTTGGCCTTATCGACTTCAGATCTTTCATATTCCTTTTTAGCATTTTTTAATAGTAAATTGCAGAAGTTTCGATAACTCGAGTAGGTTAGTTTATAGACCTCATTATTTGGGTGTTTTTTCGTCTTAGCAAATAGTTTATCCCTATTCCTTATACACCTTAACATGCCTTTAGTTATCCAGGGCCTGAGGATATGTTGACGTCTGGGAATCGTTACCGTTTTAGTACAACTGTTTAGTTTATTATTTACAGTGCTGATTAGAAAATCCACAGCTTCATCAACATTAGTCATGGATAGCACCGGGTCAAGGTCGAGTTTGGTAAAACATCTATCAAGAGAATCGTAGTCTACTCTTTTGATTGATTTTGTTGGGTAATAATTTATCGGAATGAGATCAAGACTCACTATGATGCTATAGTGGTCGGTTAAGGTGGTGCGCGCAACAAAACACCTAGCAGGAAGTTTGGTCTTGAGGATGACATGGTCAAGACAAGTGTCTGTATGAGTTGGGAAGGAGTATGCAGGTAACATACTATGGGCAGCAAGAATATTTAAGTAAATTTCGGCGCTACTATCCACCGAGGCAGCGGAGATGTCTAGATTGATATCCCCAGTAATAATGATATTCTTAAACCCCGCTAGGCTGTTGAGTACATTATTCAGGGATTCTAAGAAAATTGTGGGGTTGGAATACCCGGGAGCCCGATAAATGGCAAGTACAACAGTATCATTGTTCACCTTTATCATGAGGCAATTTGCATTCATAAGTGGCGGTTCGGATATATCGTAAATGTCTGTTGTTTTGTAGTAAACCACCACACCCTCATTTTGAGTATAGTTTGTTGTTGTAGATGCATAACTATAACCATCTAGCTGTGGAATGATACGGTCACTATTATGAAGCCAACATTCTGTCAAAATAAGTAAGTCCCAATAGATATTGCAGCTATGTAGCAATGTTTGAAATTGTTCTATATTCCCATGCACACTACGAATATTTTGAACAAAGAAGTTTAGGGATCTGCCTTGAGGAAAAAGTTTTGTAATGGAGATATCCTCGATGTTGCAGATGGTACTATCGGCCAGTGACATATTGTCTAGGTCGTAGGTAATGAGAGAATTATCGTGATTGAATGTGAGTGTAGGAGTTTTTAGACCTCTCATAAGACAAGCGCAGTAAAAACAATACTAATGAAATAGCATACCAGGTTAAGTTGTTTAAATTGGCGTAGTGATGCAGGTAAACTGCATGACCAAGTAATTGAAAAAGCGTTGATTCTCTTAATTTAAGCAAGTGAAATGTATATGTTTTGGTAGTGTAATTAGTGTATTTAATATGTAAAGTAGTTTTAGTGTATCTTGGGTAGGTTTTGTATTGTATATAGTGTTTGTTTAGTAATTTGTAGCTGAAGTATATGTGTTTTAGAGTTTTTTTTAACAATTTAAGATAATAACAATATAAAATAGAAGTGACCCAAAATACGTAAATGGGGGCGCCTGCTAGTCATATTTTTCGCATACTTAAGCCCATAATATCATCCTCGCTATCGATGCGAATGGTTGGTTGTCCTTCCTTAAGTCTAAAAAAAACCTTCCCAAACGAGGTCCAGCAGCTGGCTTGGTGGCGAGACTTTGTAAACTCTCTGGTCAAGTAATAGAGATGCCTAGTTCTGCTGGTTAAATTGTCTGTCACATAAACCGGCGCAGGGTTCCCTTTAATTTTGAGAAGATTAGTATTCATTTTCTCTTCTTTTTTCTTCTCTTTATTGAAGGAAGCCACAGATTTGATAATATTTTCTTTACGTAAGACCGTATTAAATTCAACTATAATAGGACCTGGCTCGGTTCTCGTTTTTATTCTGAAAATATCACGAATTTCGGTATCCTGTATCGGTTGATTTAACACTTCACCAAGGTGCAAGACATGTTTAATTAGATCCCGTTTTGCTTCTGGCTTTGCCGAAGGGATGTTACGGATTTCTATAGAAGACGATTTAAGACTTCGCTCTAATTGATCGACCCTAGTCTCAAAAGATTTTAAGGTTTTTTTATAAGTTGCGTTCTCTTTAGAGACTTCTTCAAATTTTTGTAAAAGGGTGTCATACCTGTTAGACAGAAATTCCAGTGTCTTCTGGGATTCTAAACTTTGCTGCTTAATTGCTTCCATATCCTGCTTAATTGTTTGGAATTCCGCTACTTGTTTACTCTGTATTTCACAAAGAAGCTCCTTCAGTTCAGCGATAGTGACTTCTTCATGTTTGCGCTTCGCTCTTCGTGGGTTCGTGGTTGTTCCCTTTACGATTTCAGACTGCGTTTTCTCAGAGGCCGTGTCCGATTCCTGGGTTGTGGTAGATTGATTCGGAGGAATAGGAAGTGTCGGTGTAGCTAACTGTTGGTCCAGAGACGGGGTTCGATTGTTAGGCATTTTCCTTTATATAAGTATTTCTTTTTAGATTTTTTTTCTTGTTTTTTCCCTGTTCTTGAAATTTTTTTTCAAAAAAAAAAAATTTTTTTTTTTTTTTTAAACTTTGAAAAAATTATAGTAATTTTATGTTAAAAAATGGCAAACAATTGCAAAAATAAACGACAGTATACTTGCAAAAGAATTCTGGTATCTTGGACTTGATCCTGAGACCCCAAAAATGGAAGCGCTGTCCTTGTTACTACGCTACAGCGACAACTAGTTGCGCTGACGAAATTAAGCTTCTGTATAGTGAATTCGCAATTATCAATATTCAATAGTAGTTAGATGTTTCTTGCTCTTTGTAGATTATGTTGTCCTGGTACTTGACGTCGGATATCAATAATAAGATTGATAGTATTGTCTCTCTCACCCGTAAACTGGAACTTGGCGATGGGAGGGGCTCAGGGCGCGGGGCGTGGCTCAGGAGAAACAGTCGAAATGCAAAGACCTCTTCACGACTTATGCACTCCTATTATTTTCTTTGATTTATTTGTGGAATACTTTATTTTAGATTTAATTTTAATTAGAAATGTATAACTTCCGACACACGTCTGCTCAATACCGAGGTCCAGAGGGGAGGCGAATTAATTAAAAGTTAGAACGGTAAGTTTTGTGAAGCCTTGTATGAAATAAAAAGACATGAAGCCATGTCGTGCTGTTCTGAAATAATTTATCGTTGTCGGGCGAGTGATTTAAATTTTAAAATCTGATATTATAAAAATATAATTTTTACTGCTCTTTTACTATTATTTTTTAACAAAGTCAGTTAAACAGTCAATTTTAACTACAGGCATTCAATATACCCAGTTGTGAATAGCCGTACCATATCTAGAAAAAAGAATTTACTGTAAACCCACGTTTGTTTTTTAAGTAAGGCAATTACCTAGCAACGGTATCATAGAGCAAGTAAATTTCATCTACGCAGAGTTATCTCTCGGCTACCGACGTATTACGTGGTAAAGTTAGTTAAATGTGAATATCGGAAGGCCAAAATAATGTTCAAAATTCAGTTTTGACATTTTTGGAAGATTAATAAAAAATTAATATTCCACAACATTTTACACATCGCTATCTAAATTAGCTTGTGTTATGAAATTTAGAATTCGGATAAACATACTTTGAAACATTTTTTTTTTGTAAATACATACATATTATATATAGAAACACCAATGCAAATAGCCATATTCATGCATACAAATATTTGAACCCGCGGCTCCTGCGTGCAGTTGTTGCACTACCGCCACGCCACAGAGGTCGAAGCTGAATTTTAAAATCTTTTTATTAGGAGAATTGGCCTTGAAAACATATCTGCGTGCACAAGTTATTCATCAAACAACACAAACTCCGTCAGACATTACGTAAAGCCAATAACAGAATTATTTTTTATTGTGTTATTTTCGTTTTTTCATTGTGTTTAGGAACTGAATTGGAATTCAGAATTACTTTATTGCTTGGGTTTGTGAAAGTTCAAAGAACGTTTAGATTGACCGATAACGGAGAAATATCGTGGCAGCGACTGGGAAAAATAATAACATTAAATACCCCATTATTATAGGTGGCGAGGTATATTACGAAGTAATAGGAGTACCATTTAACTACTTTCCTAATGTTATACGACTACTAAAGGATTGCTGAAGGATTTACTAAAGGATTTCTCTTCATCGGTTAGTTCATTGAGAAAATTTTCCTACCACCGTTCACCTTCCGATAATTCGCGTCTCAACTCAGCATTTTAATGCAATCTTTCGTTCGTAGCAGAGACGAGAAGAATTGTATTGAAGGTAAAGTTGCGTTGTGAGCAGTTGTACATAGAAATAATTGTAGTGAGTGCCAGGGACTCCTAACAATAGTAGTGAAATGGAGTAACATTCATAGCCCCACCACCGCTTCGCTTAAACTCCAGTGTAGAGAAGCAGGAGAAGATTAATTACGTATTTACATACTGCATAAAGAATGATAGCAATAAAGTAATTCTGAATTCCAATTCAGTTCGTAAACACAATGAAACCCGGACTTTATGTAGTTAGTGTAAAATTCAAAATTCAAAAATCGTTTATTCTGCCTAGACAATTAAATCAGTACATAAAAAACGTCAACATAAAGGGAATATTAAATACTAGTTTGGCAAATGGACCACCTTTTCGAAACGCGGCCCAGACCTGAGAAGACTCCGGCAAGAAACTCAGCGGACATTTATTTTTTGGTCTACTTACAAACATTTACTTAGCCTAAAACTTATGGTCATTCAGCTTCAATGTTGCGTCGCTACACTGGAGTTATAATGAATCGGTAGTGGAGCTACGAATATTTCTCCATTTCACTACCATTCCTCTATTTCCATGAATCAAATATCAACTACACTCCAAACAGCTAAACCGCACTGTACATTTCACATTTATACAGTACCAATTATATCCGTTTGTATTCGCTTTAGTGAAATCCCTAAAATGGAAGCTAAACGCCATACATTTTGTAGCAATTACGTCACATTTTCATAGCACAAGCAAGTTAATATCTAAACAACTACTGTTACCGTCCACAAACTATAATTTCAAATTGACTTTATGAATTAGTAAATAACAATGGCTAACAAGTGTTTGTTTTATTATTTAAGCAATAAAATACGCATAAATCTGTGTTAAGTAGCAATTAACAATCGTACTTAACACTTATTGTTTGATTACCTTGTTCAGTATTACAAGGAAAATTCGATTTGACGTTAATATTTCTAGATTTTTCTGTTCTGGGTGTTTCTGTGCCTCTGAGAATACATAGTTATCGCTCCCAGTTGCCATATAAATATCTATGGCAGTTGTTACGGGTAGTTGGAGCCAAAATTCTGGCCCAATATAATTATAGACATTTGGTATCGCAAGTTTAGTAATTGTAGATATGGTGGTCGCTTCACAGAAAATATCGAAAGTTCAACCACATCACAGTAAGACTGGAAAGCCGATTCCGACTGAGTTGGAAAAAATAGGCTCAGAGAAAATATTCTCAACATTTTCCTTATGTAGATCCTATTATTATTATTCTCTTTATTTCATTATTAAACTTATTAATTACATTTTTAAATACATATATAAAAAAAATAAAACATATATTTAAAAATATAAAAAATAGTGCTCCACCGGTATCGGATACAGGGACCAAGCTACCGGTGGTTAGGGCTCCAGAGAAAGGAACTTCCCCACGATGCGCGCCGTTTCAAGGAGTACTGCCTTCTGCATCTGGCCCTTGATCCAACCGTCCAACCCGAGCCTCTTTAGATGTTGGTCGAGGCTCTTTGCTATCAGTCCGTTGACTGATACGACTATCGGTACAATGATTGCTGAGTCAACATTCCACATGTCGACAACCTCGTGAGCCAAGTCCAAGTACTTAACTTGTTTATCTTTCTCAGCTTTCACGAGATTCTCGTCATGAGGAATGGTGACATCAACAATCAATGCTCGGCGTTCGGATCGGTCTATCACCACAATGTCAGGCTTGTTAGCTACAACAGTCCTATCAGTGATGATAGATCGATCCCAGTACAATGTGATATGGCTATTTTCTAGAACTGGCTCAGGAACATACCTATAGTACGGCACCTCAACTTCCACAAGGTTGTATTTCAGAGCAAGTCGCTGATGGATTATCCTGGCTACTTGATTATGTCTGTGCAAGTACTCGCCGTTAGCAAGACGAGAACAACCGGAAGTAATATGCCTGAGGGATTCACCAGGTTGGTGACACGCTCGACAAATATCAATTGTGCCATCCCTCATGATATACTTCCGGTAGTTATTCGTCCTGATAACTTCGTCTGCAATTGCACAGACAAAACCTTCAGTTTCCCCAAAAAGGTCACTGAAACGTAGCCAGGACACGGATGCCAGTAGGTCTACTTCGGGCCTGTGGAGGGCCCGATAGAACCTGCCATGTAGCTCCTTACTCTGCCATACCTCCCTGCGGCTGTCAGTGCCAACTATTGTAGGCCTGCGCCAGTTCTCTTTAGCCAAACCGAGCGGGGTTAGCCCGGTATCTACGTTGACTACATCACGATGCATTTCCACGTTCGACTTTAGAAAGTAGTCTCTGAGATTGCACACCTCGCGATTATGAAGGGTCTTAGCATTTAAAAAACCTCGACCCCCACATTTCCGAGGGATGTACAATCTCATGACTGACGACCTTGGGTGGTGCATTCGGAATGCAGTCAACTGAGTCCGGACTTTCCTATCGATGGTATCGAGTTCAGTCTGAGTCCACTTGAGTATGCCAAAAGAGTACCTACATCAAGAGTGGCATGACCCAACTGTTACAGGCACGCACTTTGTTACCACCTGACAAAAGACTGTTAAGTACCTTTTTCAGGCGGCCAAAGAAACGTTCCTGTAACATTTGTTTCATGTCGACCTCTTTGATGCATAACGCCTGTGACATACCCAAGTATTTATAGGTCTCAGTTACGAGGAGTGATCTTAGGTTAGTGGAATCAGAGAGTTGTATACCCTCTGACTCCACCACCCGCCCTCGCTTTACATGAATGACTGCACATTTGTCCACACCAAACGCCATTTTAATAGAATTACTGAATGTTTCAGTTACCTTCAGTAAAGCTATTAATTGAGGGTTGGTGTGGGCGAATAGCTTTAAATCGTCCATGTAAAAGAGGTGGGAAACCATCTGACCCTCTCTTCGTAACCTATAACCTAACCCTGAATTCACTAGTAAAGTACTAAGTGGGTTCAGGGCTAAGCAGAACCAAAGGGGACTCAGACTGTCCCCTTGAAAAATACCCCGCTCTATTGTTATCGGCTCGCCACTACCCAAAGCCTGGCGACACCCTGGATAGAAAAGAACCGTCCTCCATTGCCCCATACATGACCTTAAGAAGGTACATAGAGTTGTATTCACTTTATACAACTCCAGCACCCTCAAAAGCCATGTATGTGGCACGGAGTCAAACGCTTTCTTGTAATCTATCCAGCATGCCGCCAGATCCTTACGATTGCGGCGAGCTTGTTGGCTAATAGTCATATCAATCAGGAGGAGCTCCTTAGTACCCCGGGCCCCATTCCTACATCCATTCTGAGAGGCACACATAATAGAATTATTGTTTATATGATTGTTAATCTTAGCTCTCAGGATGGATGTAAGAAGTTTATAGACCGTTGGGAGACATGTAATCGGTCTATAATTATTGGGCTCCAGGGTACTACCAGTTTTATGGAGCAGGTGAGTAACTCCTGTCGTCATAAAAACTGGTAGCGTCCCAGATTCTACAGCGGATTGAAATTGTGAGGCCAAAACAACATGCGAACTCCGTAGCCATTTTAGCCAGAAATTGTGCAGTCCATCCGGTCCTGGAGATTTCCAGTTAGACAGCGAACGGACCGCACAATCTACATCGGTGGCATCAATGTAAATTTCTTCCATTTCAGGAATAGGTTCGCATGCTCTTTCTACCTCACGCATCCAATCGCCTTCAGTGTGGCTGACGGGCACCGACCAGATACTGCGCCAGAACGCATTTGTGGCTTCAGCATCCGGCCGTCGCACGTCATCCACACTTTCATCTGTTCGCTCCCAGTTTCTATATACCCACCTTTGGTCTCTTTGGAACATACGATTGACGGTATATCGATCAACTCGCTATTTGTATCTTCGAATACGGTTTGCCCATGCACAGACTTTCTGCTTCAGGAAGTCAATACGCTCTGTGACCCGAGACGTATAATCTTGGGGACTAATATTAGTTCCCGCAAACGCTCGGGTCACATAGCGCATCACCCTTGGGCGAGTATTGCCCGACCTGAAGCAGATTAATTTACCGATGAGTACCCTTGCCTCGGCCACACGTCGTTCAATCCTGCATTGCCATGCCGGTATGGCAGGCTTAGGTCGTATGGCAGGATCTTTAATGGGAAATTTAGCCCCTGCCATACGACATGCTGCCACGGCAGTACAATACAGAATTGAATGAGTGTCACCGAGGTTTTCACTATTTTCTAAATATTTAGGTAATAATGAATCAAGGGCACTCACCAGCGCTATATTACGTCTATGTATGGGCAACCGCGGGAGACGTGGCCTGACATGTATGGGCATTGATCGATATTCCCGCAGCGCATATTCCAAAGCCTCCTTAATCTCTTCATTGTACTGAATACTTACTTGAATAGGTGTGTCATCCCGCGTAACATGTGAATCTTCATTCAATGCAGTTGTAGAAGCAGGAGCAGGAGCCGGGGCGGGGGTAACACAGATATTTCGTAAGCATTCTTGCCGTAGTGTCTCAAGTACGGTTTCATTCAACAAATGATTGCGTTGAATGACAAAAAAAAAAAAAAATTAAAAAATTATTATCCACAAATTTTATTATTATTTCCTTTATTTCAGTATATTACATATAAATTACATTTTTAAATATATCCTAAAAAAAATTACAAAATATATTTAAAAATATAAAAAATAGTATCCCACCGGCATCGAGTACAGGGACCAAGCTACCGGTGGTCAGGGCTCCAGAGAGAGGAACTTCCTCACTATGCGCGCCGTGTCGAGGAGTACCGCCTTCTGCATCAGGTTCTTGATCCAGCTGCCCAGCGCGAGCCTCTTAAGGTGTTGGTCGAGGCTCTTAGCAATCAGCCCATGGGCTGATACGACTATCGGGACAATGATTGCTGAATCAATATTCCACATGTCAACAACCTCATGAGCCAGATCCAGATATTTCATTTGTTTATCTTTTTCGGCTTTCATGAGGAATAGTGACATCAATAATCATTGCAAGGCGCTCTAATCGATCTATTACCACTATATCAGGCTTATTAGCGATAATAGTCCTGTCAGTGATAATAGATCGATCCCAGTATAATGTGATACGACCATTTTCGAGAACTGGGTCGGGCACATACCTGTAGTATGGCACCTCCGAATCAACAAGATTGTATTTAAGGGCAAGTTGTTGATGTACTATCTTGGCCACTTGGTTATGTCTGTGCAAATACTCGCCGTTGGCAAGACGAGAACAACCGGAAATAATATGTCGAAGTGATTCTCCGGGTCGGTGGCATGCCCGACAGATGTCCACCGTACCGTCCTTCAGGATATACCTCCGGTAGTTGTTCGTCATAACAACTTCGTCCGTAATTGCAAAGATAAAACCCTCGGTTTCTCCGAAAAGATCACCGAACCGTAGCCAAGATACGGACGCTTTTAAGTCTATATCGGGTCCGTTTAAGGCCCGATAAAAGCGTCCGTGTAACTCTTTACCCATCCATACCTCCCTGCGATCAGCAGTATCAAGTACTATAGGTTTGCGCCAGTTCTCTTTAGCCAACGCAAGAGGAGTAAAACCATTGTCCACTGCAACCACATCACGGTGCATATCCGTGTTTGCGTGTAGGAAATATTCTCTGAGGTTGTATATCTCGCGGTTATGGAGGGTCTTGACATTTAAAAAGCCACGCCCCCCCAGCTTCCGCGGGATATACAGCCTCATTACGGAAGATCGGGGGTGATGCATCCGAAATGTGGTCAACAGTGAACGAACTCTTCTGTCCAGGGCATCAAGTTCAGTCTGAGTCCATCTAAGTATGCCGAAAGAGTACATTAGGACTGGCATGACCCAACCATTGCAGCGCGCACCTTGTTACCGCCCGATAAAAAGCTTTTTAGGACTTTCTTCAGGCGGCCAAAGAAACGCTCCTGCAGTGCCTGTTTCATGCCAGCTTCAGGTATTCCTAATGCCTGCGACATACCCAGATATTTGTAGGTTTCGGTTGAAGAAAGAGATTTAAGCTTAATGGAATCAGAAAGAATCAGGTTTTCGGATTCCACTATTCCACCCCTTTCTACATGCATGACTGCACACTTGTCCAAACCAAATTCCATCTTGATAGAGCTACTAAAGCTTTCAGTCATCTTTAGTAGTTCTATCAATTGCGCATTATTTGGAGCAAGTAATTTGAGGTCATCCATGTAGAGGAGGTGGGATATAACTCGACCCTCTCTCTGCAACCGATAGCCTAGCCCTGAGTTCTCCAGTATTGTACTAAGAGGATTCAGTGCTAGACAGAACCATAGGGGACTCAGGCTGTCACCCTGGAATATACCCCTCTCAATTCTTATGGGTGCATCGGTTGTCTGGTAACATCCTGGATAGCGAAGGACCGTCTTCCATTGCCCCATACATGACCTCAAGAAGGCCGCTAGAGTTGTATCAATTTTATACAACTCTAGGATCCTCAAAAGCCATGTATGCGGTACAGAATCGTAAGCCTTCTTATAATCTATCCAGGATGTTGCCAGATTCTTGCGTTTACGACGCACCTGTTGACTAATGGTCATGTCAACTATAAGGAGCTCTTTAGTACCACGGGCCCCCCTCCTACATCCATTCTGAGAGATAGAAATGATCGAATTTCGTTCTAAATGAGAATTAATTTTGACTCTCAGAATGGAGGTTAGAAGCTTATAGACCGTCGGTAAGCAAGTGATTGGTCTATAATTTTTGGGGTCCATGGCACTGCCGGATTTATAGAGTAAGTGGGTTAATCCAGTTGTTAAAAAGTTAGGTAGTGAACCCGAGTCTAGAGCTGACTGGAATTGAGATGCTAAACAAGCATGTGGTTTCCGGAGCCTGCGAGGCGGAGCTGCACGACGAGTCCGATGGTGTAGGGTGTGCTAATTTCCTGGCTTTTGCCCTTGTCAGCATATTTTTATCTAGTTTTTCTTACTCATTTTCTATTTTCTGTTTTGACAGCTGTCTGTCAATTTCGGATTTTTTCGTACTTTATTATTTTGGATCTTCGCACATTATTTATTAGTAAATTCATTGTACAATATGTTGTTCTTTTGAGTTCCGATGGAGAAATCACAACGTTTTTATTATTTAACAGAAATAAGTTATAAGAAATCTTCTGTAAAAACTATGCGGCCATTTGGGACCAGTGTTGCCAGTTATTATTATTATGTTATTATTATTATTATTAACACCTTTAAATGGTTTTTTGTCCGTGCGGAAATCCACTCGGATACCTTCCCCACCGGAACCGGAGGGGTTATGTCGGACTTAAACCGACTGTGCAGTGGGTGCTAGGCCGGAGGTGAGGTTGTCTTCGACATTTCCCTCGCACCGCAGCTGATCCAGGCCCATCCCTTACAGTCTGGCCCTCCTCAGGGTTTTAAATGTTAGCTATGTTTAGTACAGTTTATAGAGTATTGTACCAACAGAATACGAATACGTAACTTTACTTCCATGCTCATATCAATTTATTCTAGCAATAAAACGAACCTGATTGAAATTCAACCGTTCGCTGCCTTACTGCAGAAAGCTAACAATACCTATATTGTTGGAATCGATTCAACTGTTTCACGATTAACTAAGTAACCAACATCGATTGAAAACAACCTCTACTTATTATTTGTTTTGAATGGTATACAATTATGTTTACTGGTCGTCGTGATCATAGCGTCTCGGTTGCATCCAAAGCTTACTTACGGACTTTGGAGATCAGAGAACGCCCTCCTCCCGAAGGGGGCCATCTCAAAAGAGATGGTCCTGGGTCTGCCGGGGTGCGAGAGATATGCTTTTGGCAATCTCACCTCCGGCAACCAAGGACCCAAGACGGCGTGCGTTTTAGTCGGCCGAGGTCGAGTCCGACATAACCACCTCCACCGGCTCCGTGGGGGTGGTATCCATGGGGATTTATCGCACGATAAAAAAAAAGAGAACGCCCTCATAATTTTTTCTTAGCTATTACTGTAGCAACTGGCATCTTACTTCCTAATCTCGTGACGAAAGCCTGTGCTAGAGTCTTGGTCGTTAATGAGCAGGTTGTCTCGGCCTTGAAGGTTTGATGGGGAGGGCCCCTAAATCTAAACGATAGATTTTCCTACTTTTAAGGTATTCTTATTCCTCTTTCTATATTCTATACCTAACATACGCAATGAGCGTATTCAGTCTGAATTGTCAACTTTACCATGCCCGCAACTACGTATTCCCCTTTTACACTCAATGGTTTACAGTTCTCAGAGGTATAATCGGGATAGTTTAGGTATGTGAAGTAAATACCAGGCCCAGATTACACTGGCCGTAGTCATAACATAGGACATTTCAAAGGCATCGCTTTAATTCCTGTAAACATATTTGTATACCACTGACTGCTAAGTTTAGGTCAGATTTTATAAGTGCGTAATAAGTGGCGACAGATCCCGTTCCCGCTGCACCCTCTACTATATTAAGCATGTATTATACACATAAAACTTCCTCTTGATTTACTCTATCTATTAAAAAGACCACATCAAAATCCTTTCATGCGGGACTGACGGATGCAGAAAGCGACTTTGCTTCATACTATCTATTATCAATTCTGTGATACTATGTAGTGATATAGCTAGAATCAAATCAAAGTAAATTGTGATATCACATTTTACTTATTGAATTTCATTGAGAGGAAGCTACATTCTATCATCGCACCGCTCGCCATAGACAGGGAATTCACACATTGCATCTGTATACTGTGCGCACCGTGAGGTATGAAAGGAACTTCATCCCACGTACGCTCAAGCTGTGGAATGAACTCCCTGCCATGGTTTTCCCGAGCGACTACAATATGGGGTTCTTCAAGAGGGGCATTAGAAGGTTTCTTCAGGGTAGGCAGCGCGAGTGTAACGCCCCTGGTGTTGCATACGTCCATAGGCCGCGGTAACCACTTTCCATCAGGTGGGCCGTATGCTTGTCTGCCACCTAAGTGGTATAAAAAAAAATAGACGCTGATTTATTTTTTAAATTGAATTACATAATCCTATCCTACTAATCCTACTACACTACTAATACTATAACAATGTGAAATTTGGACTGTGTTTGAATCACGCTGTATCAACTGAACTGATCTGCCGGAATTTTAATACTAGGACAGATAATATAGTCTAGCATAACCCATAGGTTACACTTATTCCCGCAGTATACTCATGTTGTAAATCCCCGAAGGGGTAGGCAGAGGTGTATTAGCACCCCATTTCGCCAATAATGATTTTTGGTCCTATGAAGTTATAGGGGGCGAGTGTATTGCCGTCTAGCAGGCCCTTTGTCTTTTGCTGTATGTTTATTGTCGGGTGGTAAGCAGCCCTATCCCTTAGTCACATTTTACGACCCCCACAGGAAAAGCTGGGGTGGCCTTATGCTACTCCACCAGGAAGCAACATGGTACCTACTCTACGCCACCGGGATACATACCTACCTACATTATACAAGTTACACCCAAAAAATATGAACCTTATTTTGCAGTTGCGTAAAAATCCATACTAATATGCGAAAGTAACTCTGTCTGTCTGTCTGTTATATACGCTTTCACGCTTCAATCACTGAACCGAGTTTGATGAAATTTGCTATAAGGGTAGATTAGACCTTGAGAAAGGACATAGGCTTTGTGTGGGCGCGATAACCGACATTCACGCGTGCGGAGCCCCGGCAAAAGCTAGTATCTATATAAAACTCCATTCAAAAAGCAAGTGTTCGTATTAGACGTGTGACGAGCAGTCTCGAAGGTAGTGTCTCGTGGTGACGTCATATCGTTTAACCTATTTCAGCAGTCACGCTTGCCGAGCCCGTCAAGCCAACTAGGCACGACTAAGGTTAATAAAACATGGAGGCAGGTGGCGATATGTCTCTGCTTACTCCTTCTGCCTTTTGTAAAGAGTGTGTGAGTTTTTGTGAGAGTATATGTTTATAGTAATGTAATAAATAACAATCTCTTGTCACGTTGTTTGTGGTTGCACTCGTCCGCAACGGCTGGGCTGTTTTTACAGCTGGGCTACAACGCGTACAGCACTTTTTTTTTTCGTGCGATACGAGTGCGGTACGAGAGGCTGCCATGTGGCCTCTCTAGCCACTCCTCCATGATGGGTCTTACCGCACAACGCGGCCGTTTATTTCTACTTGGCTGTGTGTTTACAATTAAAGTAGGTATTGTACAATAGGTTATGTTGATATGTCTAAATATTGCCAAGTGAAATAAAAAATATTTCTTTCCTTATCTTTTTTTTTATTTCTTTTTTTGCTATAATGGGGTAGCCAGCCTTCTAGATCCAAAGTGAGGACAGCTTAAATAACTATTACAAATAATCATATTTGGACACATTTTTTTGCAAATACATACATAGGCTCGCCACCTATTACATTGGGACCTAAACATAAACTGGCGAAATGTGGGTGCTAGCACCTCTGCCTACCCCTTCGGGGAATACAGGCGTAAATTTATGTCATGTTATGGTATGTTTACATACATACTTTGGATGAAACAATCAGACTATTGCAAATACACAATAGAAATTATCCATCCATGTTTATATTAAGTTTACGCTAAACGGGAATCGAATCTAATTTATCAACTCGAGTTTCTTGACGAGGTGTTAGCGGGAGTAGTTAGAATAACTTCATGACATTGCGTAATTGCATTTAGTGTACTTTGTAGCAACGTTACGTGTGTACACATTTAGCACTATAAATCCATACTAATAATATTATAAACGCGAAAGCAACTCTGTCTGTCTGTATGTTACGCTTTCACGCTTAAACCAGTGTAACGGGTAATAAATGGATTAGACCTTGAGGAAGGACATAGGCTATGTTTGGTCGCGATGACCGACATCCACGCGGGCGGAGCTGCGAGCAAAAGCTAGTATTATATAATTCAAACATTTAGATTTATAAGTTTTTTGTTTATTATTTATAAGTTAATAGAAATAAGGCTAAACAAATACATATTTTAGGACAGTTAGTTCTAGACGCATACTAATGGTACACGTACTACACTGTAATATATATGGGTTCTAGAATGTGAGTAAACATAATATATATAATATATTTTTGTAAATACACATATAATACGGAGTAGTTGAAAGTTTCACGGTCACTGTTATTGGTTTCACAAGGGAATTACTTTAATTTTATTATGAACTATAAGTGTATAGGTAAGTGATTGTTTATATTTCAGAAATAAATAAAGTTACAGAATAAATTTATACATTCTGTGTTCTTACACTTATGTAGGAATGGAATTTAAATCAGTTTACTGTCTCTATTTGCTTATGCATTGCACTCTGAGGCGCTCCCGAGCTATTTTTCGAGCATTTACATGCAAACAACAGACTGAAACAAAACTTCATTGAATTATTTATGGTGGGTAGTATTAAATTTTGCTTCTCTTTGAACAGATAAATATTTGATGCAGATATAAAATATGTGTACAAAGGTGGACTCATAGCCAGTCAGCCTCATAACGGTAGGTAACAAGGTAAGTAACTTATTGAATGATTTTTATGTGTTTGACGCAGAATGTGCACTTCGTAAAAGGTGCACTCTTGCATTTCGCATTTGGCTCACTTCTCATAATGTGCACTTCTCATAACAGGCACTTCCCAGAATGTGCACTTCGCAGAATGGGCACTTCGCAGAATGTACACTGCGCAGAATGGGCACTTTGCAAAATGGGCAATTATGTGATAAAAGTTACTGATTTAACAAATTTACTGATACTCAGTCATTGTCCCCATCCTCATAATGATTCTCAGTTGCATCCAAAGACTTTGAAGCCCGAAGTCCACTTATAGTTTTTAATTGGTATGTCGACTTGACTTGACTTGACTCGACTCTGATAGGAAAGTTAGTGCATTATCCTAAAACAACCTCGTTTAGGAAATACTGTCAAATGAACCCATCTTGTTTATGATACAAACAACGAACTATTTACAACACAACATTCTACTGCCAACAACTGATAATAAAAACATTTATAATTCTGACAAAATTTACTGATACTCATTTTCCCCCACGCTTTGCCACGACGGGGGAAAATCATATATAATGTGCACAATTTCCTTTACAAGCGATACAATAAGCCGGTTCCAGCCTACCGTTATTGTGGCTGGGATTGCGTTTTCGTTGTCCATGCCCGACCTCTACCGCTCTTTACTCGCACTATTGAATTTTAAAAATCGACCAAGTTAGGTCGTATTCGTAGACTAAGGGTTCCGTACCATAATCTATACAACAGTAAACATTAAAGGTTTTTTAATGTCACCTGTCCCATAATAATATCGAGCAATAACCGACAAATAATAAATTTTAAAAGCTTCCCCTAAATATTTATTTTATTCTGATTCTGATCAGTGAATTTTCAACTGTGTAACTATCAGAGTTTTTGATATAATTTCCTGACGACAGTCATACGAATAGCGGAGTCCTGGTTCCACTTTTATCCTTTGGATCATCATCATCTACAGAAAGACGTTAGTCCTGATTGCATCCGAGGCCACGGTGCCCTCGGAGCTCAGGGTCCGCCTTCCGGCTCCTCCTCCTCCACTTCGCACGATCTTGGGCGTCCAAGGTAGTGAGACCGTTTGCACGCATTTCACCCTCCACGACACCAAGCCAGCACTTCTTGGGCCTACCCCTTCTACCTGGACCCGGTGGGGGCGCCATTGCCAGGCATTTGTTACTCACGTAGCTGGGGAGTTGCCGCAAGACGTGACCGCAATTTTTATGCATTTTACGCATTTTTTATCCTTTGGATACCGAACCCTAAAAATATCTACAATCGCGAACAGATTTAACATTTATGTATTTTTCTAAGCACAAAGGGTAAATAACAAAGGCAAACTAGTTCAGTTGCTATCGTGGGCTGCATCACGTTGAATAGAGGTTTGCGGTCGTGTTCATGTTTCATATCGGACGTTGCAAGCCTCTGATATTGTGGTATGTTGCGGTACAGAAATGTAGTGCATTTTTTATTAGTTTATTTTGTTACATAGTAGGTTTTGAAAACGACCTTTATTTTATTCAATTTGTTCGTGGATTTACAGGAGTTTTTATTGAACTTTGTATCCTATGTGTAGTAAATGTATCTGTTATATGTACACATATATATAAATACACAAAAATACAGTTGGTACAATTTAGGGCTTATATATTTGGCGGTCTTATCGCACCAGGGAAGAGATTTCCAGATAACCGTTGAATGGAATAAGTTTTGGAACAATTTTTTTGTGTTGTCGTCATAAGGTGCAGCTTTTGGATTGTCTTTTATGACAGTTACTAAGTATCTACTCTGTTTTGTCCGTCAATCAGTAGGAATACAAGGTTATCCAAGTTTTGGTGGAACGATATACAATAACACCGCTCTTTGAGACAACGTGGTAACTTTTGGACAGTATACAATTTGATTTTTTAATACTACATACATACATATGTACATATAATCATGCCTTTAACCCAGAGAGTTAGGTAGAGGTGACTTAACACCTACATTTTATCAATCATTGTAGGTATTTGGTCCCATGTAATAGAGTGTGAGCCTATTGTCGCATTCCGGGCACTATTATTGACTTGAGCTATGGATCTGAGTCCGAGCCTGGGCTGTATATATCTGTCTGATGTATCCCTTAGTCGCCTTGTACGACACCACATAGAAAGAGATGTGATGAATCACGCACTTTTAGTACTAAATATATCGTTAATAAGTAATCATCACTTCTTTCAGCAATGGAAATTTCTAAAAAAAATTCGTTTACCCCAGTTTACTATATTGATTATTTACTCCACATGATGAACTTTGACACAGAATAGATATTACTACTACATTGATTAACATTCGTGTAGTCTACCGACAAGTGACAAAACAAAAGTTGTCATATAAGTGTGATTGCATAACACAGCAGCTGTTCTAATGTGACTTTAATCACACATCGACCACCATCGACCACCACCAACCACCATCGATGACCACCGACCACCGACGCTAACATTAATAACATCTGTCAACGTAAACCTAACATTTACGAAAGTGCTTTCGATATTTTGTGTCCAAAACAACTGTTTTGAACGATAAATATTTGTTTAGGCACTGATGTGAATTTTGTAAGGTGTAATTTTGTGGAGTGTAATGTGTGTAAGACAGTTTAGTGTAGTTATTTTGGCTCTGTATGCATTAACGCTCAGTTAACAATGATTTGATTATATATTTTCAATGTTATGATAATTTCAGAATGAATTTAAACTTTTAAGTAGGAAGATAAGTACTTAAAGAATTTTTGACTGATTTTTTTATAGCATTTTTAATGCTAACTTTATAGTTCGAAAAACATCGGAAAAAATGAAACGAGAAAGTGAGACTTGAACTCACGACCTTTCCCTTACAGGGGGAACACTTAAAGAATGTCAACACAAAGGATATGACTATTGGCATAAATGTAGTATACAGTGGAACAGCCAAAGAGTTGGTGATTTATTATTTTCTCTATGGGGTATTCCACCTCAATAAAATTGACTTAATTTTGTTATTAATTTTTTAAAGCATTTGTTATGCAAACTTTTAAATTCGGGAACGTCGGGCAAAATGAAGCACTCAAGTGGGACTTGAACCTACGACCTTTCCCCTTGTAAGGAAAACGTCGTGGGTTCAAGTCCCGCTTGCGCACTTCATTGAAATTGTTGTAGTATACTGTTAGCTGATTTATTTTAAACCGTATTATATTATCTAATTTTAATGTAATAGAAGTAATTCAGTAAAAGTAGTAAAAGTTTTAAAATTCAGTCGAAAAACATAACAATTTAAAAAAATTTGCAATGCTCAAATTCACAAACCAATATAAAACCATACATGTTCATGATATTATTTTACGTTACAAAATTAAAATATGAAAGTTTCATTTTACAAAACTGTGAAAAGTCAGTCAATTCAAAACAGAAAATCCAGCCGAGATAAATAAAACAAAAATATTCAATTACGTCGTAGCACTTCGTAGAGCTTGTAGCACAACGTAGCAAATAATATTGAATGTTTTTGTAGCGCTTTGAAAGTTTTGCTACGACTGAATCAGATAAAACGGTTCAGGGTTTTTATGTTTTATTGAAGCAATGCATTCGTGGATTAGTCTAGCATTACTGTAGTTACTAATGTGTTTGAAATTTAGCTAAGTTCCTGATGTTTATGTGCTGCTGAGTTTATATTAAAATTTTGTTTTCTATCGTTGTTGAAATCTACCAAAGCATACACTCTAGAGTCCGGTTTTAATCGGTTCAAGTCCGACATGCCCCCGCCAGCCAGTGGGGGTGAATTCACTTATTAGTATATCGGTTTTTTCTGACTGTCGACTAGCCTGCCAACCCCGAAAAAAATCCTTGTTCCAGAGCCTTAACCATTATTTATTCTGGATACGGATTATATTTTGACCTGTGAGTTCCAAATCTCGTCCTGTATTTTAAATTTCCCAACTATCTTACTTCCTACTTAATGTTATAATTATGTGAGAGTTTGGGAAGATGCTTGGATGTTTGTTATTCAATCACGCTCTAACAGCAGAACGGATCTGACTGAAATATACATAGACATTTTTATGCCGTGGATAGCTGTTCCCATTGGTAGCACGAAAGGGACCAAAATTCTAAACGGCCTACAGCTAGTAATTTAATTCCCTTCACCAGTGCGAATTAAGGCCGTAGCATACGTGACGGGTTTTAACGAGGACGGGACGGGACGGGACGTGTACATTGCACGTGGCTGAATATGGTGTTAATAACAACAAACCGTGAAAGTGATTCGTATCTAACGTTGTAAACAAGGAAAAATTAATTTTTCATTTCAAGAATGATCTTTACAATTAAACATCGTCAGCGACGAGATTTTTCCCGTCCCGTACGTGTCACGTTTCCGTCCCATCTAGTATCACTTTATTGGCCCAATAAACCCCTAGAGAATATTCAGTAGTGCAATCGTCCCAGTACTTAAATTAACATGGACCCAGTTGCCTATTATCAAATTAGAAATGTATTATTCTATAATTAGGTGGGATTGGTCCCTTTTTTATTTTTTCGTGCGGAACTCCTCAGATACCTTTTTTTTTTTTTTACACAGGACACGTCAATTTGACTTCAAACGGCAAAGTCTCGGAAAGAGGGTCACCATCGTAAACATTTACCATGTTAACAGTGGTGGCACTCAGCTTGACGGCCTCATTACATGCCTTTTCACGCCCCGCTTAAAGGACCCGGGACTGTAGGAAGAAGGAAACACGTGAGCTGGCAGGGAATTCCAGGCCGGAGCCGGAAGGGGAGGTTATGTCGGACTCGAACCGACTTAAACCGCACGCAGACTGTGGGTTGTGCTGGAGGTGAGGTTGTCATCGGCATATCCCTCGCACCCCGGCTGACCCAGGGCAAAGGTGGGATTGGTCCCAGGTTCCAGTTTCTAAGAGGGACGACTTGCCTCCTAACCCATGCAAACGTATCAAAAGGCTTGTAATCTGCTCTAATATACTCTCACGTCTATACATAAACCTCTCTGACATTCGTTACCTAATAACGCATCAAGACCCTTGCCAAAACCGTACACTGATATTGCTGACAATTACATTATGTTAAACAAAGTATTATAATAAATATACGCAAATAGATATAGTTAATAACATAGGCAGAGACGTACCGCTAACGTATAACAGACAAACGAAAAAGAGTATATATTTACTTTATCTTAATAAAGACGTCGAAACGGCATAAGGCTTTTAGTTATAACCAAGCGTTTCAGTGATTCATTCCTATGCCGCACCACTAAGACCTGGAATTCCCTGCCAGCTCACGTGTTTCCTTCTTCCTACAGTCCCGGGTCCTTTAAGCGGGGCGTGAAAAGGCATCTAATGAGGCCGTCAAGCTGAGTGCCACCACTGTTAACATGGTAAATGTTTACGATGGTGACCCTCTTTCCGAGACTTTGCCTTTAGCTTAACATCAGGCGAGGTGAAGTCAAATTGACGTGACCTATATAAAAAAAAAAAAAAGTTATATATGTATTTGTAGATGGAGGTTACATACAGGGTGTATGTGTGTGTGTGTGTATCGTTTGTGTATGCCTCTGTGGCATAGCAGTAGTGAACGCGGATTTGATCCCCGCTCAGTGCAAATATTTGTATGCATGAATATGGCTATTTGCATTGATCTGGGTGTTTCTATGTATAATATGTATGTATCTAGAAAAAAAAGTATTTTAGCATGTTTATCCGCATTCTAGATTCCATAGCTAAAGCTATAAAAGCATACCATGGGTCTAGATAGCGTTGTGATTTATTATTTATGTGCCTTTTCGAAATGTTTCACATAATGACATGATATACTCCTAAATTAATTACGCAAATGGCGCAGTGGTTTAAGGGGCTCACTTCTGTCTGGCAAAACCAGGAATCAATGACGTAACAAACTGCTTGCTTGACGGCAATAGGCGCGCTATGTATTACGTGGGATTAAAGATCATAGTTGGCGAGATGTGGGTGCTAAATACACTTCTGCCTACTCCTTCTGTAATATTTCTATATCATCGTTTGTACTGCCATTAGCTGTTGTTTTTTGTATTACTTTTCATATGGTGTACAATAAATAATATTATTATTGTATTGTATAATTCTATAAGCAATTCAAAAAAATTCAAAAATTCAAAATATCTTTATTTCTTTACCAATAAACTATAACAAATATATTTGTTGAGGACTTCTTTTAAGTATAAAGATACCTGTGCCAGAAGACCTCACTCTTCTCATATCCAGATACATCATAAAATAGTAGTTTATATATTCATGTCTCTATTCTTTAATTAATCTGTAAGTAGGTACATTTGCTTTAGACTATTAGTCAGTTTTAACTGCTATCTACTATATAAAAATAAGTCGGGTTTTCCTTCCTGACGCTAGAACTCCAGAACGCACGAACCGATTGGCTAATTTTGGTCTTGAATTATTTGTGGAAGTCCAGGGAAGGTTTGTACGTTGAGAAAATATCGAATAATTGCTGGGAACCGACATCCACGCGAGCGGAGCCGCGGGCAAAAGCTAGTGCAAAATAATTATTTAGTTAAAATATGAAATCTGTAATAGAAATATATGTATAGACTGTAAAATTAAGACACCCCGCTAATTACCAAATTGTCAAATGCGTTTGCGTGATTCACAAATAAACGGTCTAGTACTTTGAGTCCGATAATTGTATGTTTGTGAAGACGGCGCATTGAAATCAACGTTTAAATTTCTAATAACTATTAGTTTCATTGGCCATGATTTATGTGTCATTCTAGAAACAAATGATTTGACTGAATACGAAAATAATTTACCGATGAAGGGTATCGTACTAGGTGACTCAAGGATTGCGTTGTACTACGATAGGAAGCATAGAAGTACTTCATAAAAAGTATTGGATTTAAAGCAGTAAGCTCGTATTTCATAACTTAAATGGAAGCTTTTTTATAGATATTGTAAAACTTTAAACATATACACTGATCAAATTAATGACGTATTGAAAAAAGAGCAGGTCAGAAGCCAGTAACCTTGCGTAACAGTAGGGGAAGCTCGTTAAGTATTATAAGTATTCATATTTATGTAAGGGCAAATGGCGAGCAGTTGTATCTGCTTACCACAGAGTGAAATAGGTGTGAGTATATGTATATATAGGGAGCTTGCTAAAAAACCTAGGGCATCCACTCTGGGGATCGGAAGCAGCAACTGGAGGCCCAAGTCCATGGAAGAAGTTGCGGCTTCTGGCCAATATTCTACCAAGGTTAAAGCGACCTGAGAGAACGAAAACTCGAGAAAAAAACTATTGCCAACCCGTTTGCGAGGCAAATAGTAGGCTAAGCTCCTCCTAAATGAACAGATGTCACATAAAAGGCCCCTTTGTTAAAATACAGAACTCTTAATTGTAAAGATTTCAATAATTTTACCACAAGCACACAAATATGTACGAACCCACACATTTTTATGTGAATAGAATAAAATAGAAATCTTTATTGGTATAAAACATAGTGTGAAAGATGTTACATTGTTGGTTTCTGATAGGGACGATGTGTGGTGTACATTAATACAAGTGTAGAGGACACAAGTGCACATCGGATTACAGCAAAGGGTCTGTATCATATTTATGCTGAGCCTCTTATAGTGTCAATAAACATATTGACAATGGACTCATGTATAGGCAATGTAAAATCCCTGGCAAGGATGGATATTACCGTCATTGTTCTCAATATGTGTGAAACATTTTGACAAGTAAATGTCTGCTTTCAAACTATCATATCATGGCTAGTCGATCTTTTATCATATCCGTGTGGTAGCGGAGATAGAATACAAGTATCAGCACCCCAATTTATTTTCATTTGTATTAAGTAAGTTAATATACGAAATGTTCCTATAGTTTAATTTAATATGTAGAATTGTGAAGAAATTTAGAATCAAGGGATCTTCAATTTTATTGACTTCAAACAATGAGATGTTACTCAACTCGTGCGCATTTTATAGTACCTATTTTTATAATCTTCATGATGTGTTTGTACATTTCCTTATAAAATTAAAGATCAATATTGACCAAATTACCAAATTTGCCGAGGATCATCAGTAGATACATGAAATTGCATAAATACTATTTATGGCATAAATTAAAATGGATTGAAATTATTTTAATTGAAGTTGATTGATTGAATTAAATACTTAAAAATGAAATAAAGACGAAACTCGCGCCAAGGAAGTATGATACTCCAGTATGATAGAGGGCCTAGAGGAGACACAATTAAGGGATGCTTCAAAACGTTCAGTTGCTTTCGACCAAGTGGCTTCTGATGAGACGACCACTTAAAAATCTGCACGCACCTGACAGGCAATCAATTCAAACTTAGCTTTTATCAAAATTTCAAAAATCATCAAAACCTCTTTCCATGAAAATTCAAATTTACTCAATAATTGGTTTATTATTTTACAAATCAGCTGAAACCTTTTTTGGTTCATTTTTCAAGTCTTGTTTACTTTAGAACATCTTTACGGTACAGCTGCAGAAAGGCGTGTTTGTGTTTTGTTTTATTTCAAATGTTTAAAGTTATGACAAAGTTTCATTCTCCAGGCGGAAAGTTTTACTGGACCAACGTTTGTTTTGAATCTGATCTCATGTTTCAACTCAAGAAGCAGCAAATAGTAGAATAGATTTTATGACACTATATTATAAGTAATATAAACAAACTTAATAAATAAACAAATACAAACCGTTCAAAACACCTTGGAAGCTACAACAATTGCCTACGTAAATAAATAAAACACTGTTTAATTCAACGCATGATATGCAGTAAAATTAATAATCAATAAATATCGAAGGCCACACTCCTGCCCTCTATATACCACCAATAAAAAACATAATGAGACAATGCAACAATTTGCCGCAATTAAGTAGGTGATAACTTTTATTATCCAAGAACACAATCGCGAATTTGTACCGATTACACGAAAATCGACCGTGGGAGTGACGTCACCTTTTAATGAAGAAAGAAACGAGCTCGAATTTATGTGGTTGGGCGACAAAGTGACCCACGTTCGGGACGACCGATGCCAAACCCATAATCTCTTAATTAGCCCACCGTGTACCATTTAAGGAGGATTTTATGTCACTGCACTGTTTTTGTTTGTTCTACACGCGCGGGCGATGGTGGCGCGTATTTTGAAACGTTAGGTGCGTTCGGCGCGGAGAGAGCGGCTTCGACGAGCGCGCGCGGGCGCTGTTTGCGCGGTGTTAGCGCCGCGCCGCCTCAGCCTCGACTGCCGGCATGGAAATTCGATTTTTCTGACGTTTCCTCCGCGCCTTGCTTCGCCACGATCGAACTGCACGCCACATGAATAGTCACCCACCGCTGATTTTGCACGTTCATTTTACTGTAACCGTAATAATTCCAAATGTTTTATGACACTTTTGGTCGAAGTAGACAGAATGAATGTTATAAGGTTTCGATCACGCAAAATTTCGATCTTTGCGATGGCCTTCTCTGATACAACCTTGATATGTTTCGTATCGGATCATATTTGCTTATTAAAAGACTATAATAAGACTACTTAGCAATTTTATCTGACCTCAAAAAAGAGGATCTATATTTTTCTATATTTTTGTTAAAAAGCGGGTACCTACTTCAGGTGTGGGATTTGGTAAAGATCTATACGATCGAAATATGATGATGATCTAAGAAAAATATATAATCTCTGAAATTTAATCTTACTTTGAATCTTTTGTGATTTAGATTTTATGAAATTGATTTTCCGCTTGTAAAAAGATTCAACTTCTGTGTACAAGAGCTTGTTAACATTCGTAAATGAGAAGAAAAACATGCAAACGTTCTTATAACACCTCTGCCTACCCCTTCAAAGTATATAAAAAGGAAAGTAATCTCTACATTTTCTTCTATTGTGTTAAATGTTTGTCATAAGTATATTCATTTCTATGACGTTGGTACTCCGTGGGAACCTCTAGGACTGCGCGCTCAGTTCCTTGCTATAATTATATATTATCATTTATTCAGCATGGCAATTTAATAACCTGCAATAATAAAAGGACTTCCCGCGATACACTACCCACATAGTCTGCAGAAACATTTATTTTTTACCTTCAGTAATAGTATTTTCATACCTATTATATTGCTACTACACATATATATTCCACTTTGCCCCACCAAGTTCCCTCTGTTGGGGCAAAGGTGGAAAAAAAATCTTTCCACTTTGTGCCATTAAATTCCTTCTGACCAATTATATCCGTATAAATTCCTTATGCAGTCGTCCCCACTAGGATTACCTGCATAGAATAGCATAATAGGCTTGTACTCTATGCAATAGAGCACAAGCCTATTGCAATCAACTGGATACTATAATACCATTTCATGAGTCATTATCTTATGATTTTGGATGTGTCACTGCCAACGTCAACTCAATCTAAACGCAAGCAATCTGATTAGGGGGAATATAAGTAACTTGAAAAATATATATAAAAAACTAGATGGAACATAGATTTTCTTATGAACTGTCATATGCGCTTGCACTCTTTTATTGGCAATTCAACCATCGATATACAGGACTTCGTATTAACTTCACACGATAAAAATAAACATTATGCACAACGTCTAACTTAACATTTTTGCTATATCTTTAATAACATCTTATCCATACATAATTTGTAACATTTTTGGTAGGCAACGAATTAACAGTGTGCTTGGCTTGGCCAGCTAGCGTGAGGGTAAATTTATGCATGCTTCCGTAGTATTGCCCTAATGACCGCACTCACTATTTTATTATCCAAAGTTCACGCGGACGTGTTAAAATATTCAAAGGTTTAAGAAAAACTACGTTAAGTACCGTCAGACACTACCGCTGTACATTTTAAAGTAGTTATAATTGCAGAACGTACATAATTTAATTACACAGGCTGTTGGTTAACCGTTGGTGCTTTCGTTGAATATAAAATTTGAAGTAATTAATTAGCTTACTTTTCCTTTCAAATTTTAAATTTGGAAGGTCAATGTCCAGGGTGGGACTTGAACCCGAATCCGTCTTATAAGGTGGTGTGTTATAATAGAAATTTAGTTATATTCCTTATATTTTTCATCAAATTTTCGCTACCTATGGGCAACTATTCCCAGGACAAAAGTGGCCTAGTATGTGTTGTTCTAAACTATAATCTATCTCTGTTTCAAATAACAGCCAGATCCGTTCTTCAATGTGAATGTGACTACCACACAGGAGGCGCGGGTTCGATCCCCGCTCAGTGCAAATATTTGTATGCATGAATATGGCTATTTGCATTGGTCTGGGTGTTTCTATGTATAATACCTTTGTATGTATTTACCAAAAAAAATATCTAAGTAGGTTTGTCCGCATTCTAGATTTCATAACACAAGCTAGTTAAGCTTACCATGGGTCTAGATAGCGTTGTGTAGAATGTTGTGGAATATTTATTATTATTAAAAAAAATAGTTGATTATCAGACATCCCAACATACAAACATCAGCTTTCGTAGGTATTCATAAAGTTAACATGAAGTAGTATACGATCAGCAGATTAGGTTGAGGTATATTAACACCTATTAGAATATTTTATCTGGTAAACATAAAGCGATTTTTAATTTCTAGCTTATTTCTATTGAAGATTTTAGGGCGCAAAACCGGTATAAAGAAAACAATATTAAAGTTCTCTCTCAACGTTAAGACTAGCAAGTTTTTAAGCAGTTAAAAACTTCATTGAAAGTAACATAATCTGTTAATAAAGTTTACAGCACAGCCACCGCATCTTATATACATTCATGAATAGCATGAATGTATACAAGATAAAACTAGAAACGAGTTATTTAAGTTCATATCATTTGGTAAATTACATCTTCTTTTTGTTTCAATTAAACAAGACTACAATTTATATTTTTTTGAAAATTTTATATCTTTCAAATCATCGATTGCTACATTTAATACCCAGATTCATTTTTATTTCCCAACCAGTTTAAGTTTTTATATTAATTTCTTTCATATCCTGCATGCCGCAAAACAAATGACGTACGATTAATTGGTGGGACTGCACGAAGTTGTAGCGTGGTAAGTCGACTATGTAGTTTGCCATGCCACACCTCCATACTGTCCCTTCGATTCTTGGATTATCAATATCGATACGATTGTGGGTTATTCTTGTAGCAAATTCTCGAAAACAGCACGTAGTATGGGAAAGTATTCGGTTGAAACTGTGCCTTAAGTTTACGATTAGGTGACGTCATATTAATGTAGTTTTTTTAAAAAGGAATGCTTGGTATTGGTATATCAGTTATGATCATACGGTGTCCTTACTACCTACAAAACATAAGTGAAAGATGTGCAAATCATGAAGTCATCACCTAGTTGTTAACTTATGCTTTTGAAATCATCAACGTGAGTACGCATGCAATCAGATATTACGAATTCACGTTTTCATTTCATCAAATGCACGTATCGAAATCGTAAACCGTTTCCCCAAACCCATTACTACTCAAACGTGACATTGAAACGTAACGATTTCCTTTCTTTCACAACCTGGGGTACTATTCTAAGGGACATAATGTTTCAAACGCTGTTATAACGTAAGAAGACGATATATTTGTTAATGACTTGTACGTTGACATAGGAGAGAACAAAAGCCATAAACTTTGCCGAACGTGCGTAGTTAAGAAACGGTTTGTCACTCAGAATTAGGGAACGTTCATAACTGACGGAACTTGCGTCGCGTATTATCGGTCGCGTAACGCCAGAACAGACAAATGTATAGAAAAACACTTGACCGTTCACACTCGACGCACTAACGTAACATCGGTTGAGTGTGAACGGTCAAGTGTTTTTCTATACATTTGTCTGTTCTGGCGTTACGCGACCGATAATACGCGACGCAAGTTCCGCCAGATATGAACGTTCCCTAAGGCCGTACATGTAATAATATATGCAACGTGTTTCATGCTATCGCATCTCATAAAAACGGTGAAGGTTGCCAAATCTTCAGGTTGATATTAACGATTGTGAACAACTGTTCTCGATGACACCGTCTCAATGTTTTGGCAACGTTGCACGACAACTTTGGCAGTTGTTAGCCAATTTCGCCACTGTTTAACTTTATTGCTGTTGTATGAATGGTTTTGGATGCTGCTTAGCTTCCTAATGTAGTGTTGTTAACGACCAAGCTTTGAATGGATGTTTTGCAACCATTTTGCTGATGTTGTTAAATCGCATTGGAGATGCTTTTTGTAGTTTTGTACCCTAGACTTCGTTCACATGGAGATTACTTCTAAAATTACGTGCTTATTTGCATATTACTATAATAAAATGTGTGTATTTTATTACTATGCGTATATCCGTATGCTTTAATAGTATATGGCGTAATACTTATATACACAGAATGAATCGTGGAATGGTATTGACAGACTTTTTTTTCCGTGCGGAAATTCCCTCGGATACCCCCCTTCCCCGGAGCCGGAAGGGGAGGTTATGGGACTACTCACACTTATTCAGCTCTATTCAGCCTTTGTCCATAGAAAACAACGATTTTGTATGGAGACGCGTACGCATCCATTCAACTTTCCGCGTCTATTCTCCTTTCGCGGCAAACCAGTATAAAATGAGGATAAATGTGTTTTTATCATGCGAATGCTATAGGGAGCGTTCAGCGCTGTTCCGCCGCGTTCAGCGCTATCCCGCTGCATTCACCGTCGAACGCGGTGGAACAGCTCAGGGATTCACCAACCAAATTCCTATTTCTCCAAAGTGGGACCCACTGTCGTTTGCGTTTTATTTTTTTACGTCTATTATTTTTTATTTCTTCTGCGAGAAGCGAAACGATAATAATATCGCACATAGAACTGTCCATGTTGACGGCACATAACCCACAATACTATCTTACCGTTGTCGGTTTATGGCCTTCGCCTAACCGGACTATGGCTCAGCTGACTACAGACGGAGTTTCAGCCCAGCTGATTTGGGGCCAGCTGTTAGTGGGGTCACAGACCCGTGAGGTGGCTACTACCCTAATACTTGTGCCAGCTGGCCTATGTCCCTAGACCGGCCAGGTTCGCTACTGAGCCCTTGTAACGTCGCTAGGGTGCTGTGACTACTTGGACCGGAGGGCAGCATATTCAACGCCGCAGTAGACAGAAACGTTTCAGCAGAGATAGCACGCTTTGACTACCTTTCTCATTCTTACGACGACGCCGTACGCGGCTGATAGAAGCAGAGCTGTATAAGTGTGACCAAAATCGTTCAGCGAAACGCGAATGGAGCTGAATAAGTGTGCGTAGTCTCTATGTCTGACTACTATTCATATAAGGTCTGGAGTACAGAGTTCAAGTCATTAAGTGACGAAAGTGCAAAAGTTGACAGGACACAATTTTGCTGAAGTGTTCATATCCTAATAGTCTCAAAATTGGGTGTGTCTTGAAATTCAAGCTACCCGGCTATAAACTCTTATAAACTTGTATTTTAAAATCTTCACAGGTCTCTCAAAAAATTATTTTATTTATTTGTATAGAAAATCAATATTGAAGAGGATTAAATACCAAAACTAGTGTTTTTATACGTTGCATCGAGAACAAAAGTTAATCCCTCACCCTATTGTGTGTAGGTTTTAAGACAACTTTTAGGGTGCACAAGTTTATAGCTGGGTATCTCAAATAAAAGCGAACTTACTAAGACGACTGAATTATAAGATCTCATTTATGAGCAAGTAAAATCTAACTATTCTATTCTATCCTCAGGAGATATAGGCACATGAAGCGTTAAACCAATCGATTCGTAGTAAACACAAATTATATGGCTACTCTGTTACCTTGGTCGGTGTTTGATTGGAGTTAAATAATGAAGGCAAGGCATCGAATTCCCGGGAGAGTCTGAGAATCTCGAAATTAACTGCCTCGCCCGACTGACCCGATAACTGCCAGTATTGCCAATACCAAAACAAAAATGTTTCTTTCATTTTTATTGCCAACCTGTGTGGTACATGGCGGTAGAAATTTCGACTGCTATGTAAAAGGATGCTCTCTCAGTAGGTTCACATGAATATTAACATTTGTCTACTCAATACCTACATGCGCTCGCACCTATTTCCCTCCGGGGTTCAGGTAGATAAGTATTTAGTGAATTAGAATCATTATTATTAGTTAAGTGTAGTAAACCCTTTCGGTTTACTGGTACTTAAAAAAATGTAATGAAAATGTATACCTTACTTAATGATTAACGAAAAAAAATCGCATCACTTTACACCCTCATCACCACTCCATCAGCCTCACTCAATCACACAATCATCAGCATTATTGCAATCCCCTGAAAATAGGTTCCTTTCAATGTCCGCCACGGTTTCCATAACTGTGATACCAATAAGATTAACCGATAGAGAGATAAACTTCATTGTCCAACGCTTTAGTAACAATATATATCAATGTGTGATACAGGACAAACCACCCACATACAGTACAAACTATTCCACCTAGGAGTTTGGTGCTTCTTTTCTTTGCTGCACCATAAAGACTTGGAATTATTTTCCAACATATTAAATGGGGCATGAAAAAGCATTTAATAGACCCGTAGAGCTGTGGCCGCCATTGTAATATTATTGGTATTTATCAATAATGGTAAGCTTCAGTCCATAGACTTGACCTAGCTTACCTAGAACAAAAGCATTCAATCATATAATTTTGAAAAAAGAACTGTAATATTTAAACATAGCACGAATAAAAAATAAATGCATGCAATTTCCGGTTAAAAATGTTGGCAAAGGAAACCATAATTCGGCTTGATAAAGTCTTTGCATCAAAGAGTAATGACGGTACTTATATGTTGGTGGTGATTATATGCCAGATTACACGTCTACATTCCGCAAAGTATCACGAAACTTGAGCTAGTTAAACAGCCATTGAGCTGGCGAATATCCAAGCCTTTCGGTACGAGGCATTGGGATCAGATTTAACGTTTATTGTTGGTGAACTAAATCGATGGTTTTAAAACTGTGATTCGGAGAATTTAATTGGAAACAAAGTTACATGACATGTGCAAATTAAAGGCGAAAACATTTTTTATTGAAATGAAAAGATATTTTTTTGAATATCATACTCATACGAGAGATTTGTGGTTTTTTATTTGTTGCTAGCCCAATAATGGTGTTTTGTGATACCATTTTTTTTAATACGTAAGTCAGTTGAATAGTGTGTCATGTATCTATATTATAGAAATCATTATTAATAACAACTAATAACTTGATACGTAACTAAACTAAACAAATAAACAAACGGTTTAGGATTTGGCTTTAAGATCGTGCGGTCTCGGGTTCGAAACCTGGCCATTACATTACAGACCATCTACTCGTAATACAAGCTTAGCTAAGGGGGGTTAGGGGGAACCTCAGTAATTTCGGAAAACATCTTCATATACACGGATATTGTCATTGCCATAAAACCAATTAACCAACTTACAAAGCTAACCAAGTAATTGCAGAAACGTTCCAAACCCGTTATCATGACCATACTACGACTATCACAAACAGAACCTACGAATATCCTTTACAGGCTGTTACACCACTAAGTAATTCCATTATGTCCGTTTGTGTGGCCAATTTGTATAGCAGACGTATGTAGGTAGGTTGTAAACGAGTTAGCGATGCCACAAGTCAATTCGCTGTCGAGTTTACATAACTGCGCTGTGGGACGTCCGTGTAATGGCCATGCATCTAATACTAATAATCTTATTTGTTCGCTGGGAAGACACCTATCAAGTTGTTGGGAATCTTGTTTGCATAAGTGCTTTGAAATGTAAGGGCTGAGTTATTGCTTGCTGATTTATTAAGCTTGTAAGTGATAGGTATATGTTTAGTAGGGAGCTCTGCAAACCCGATGCAAATACAGCATTAATCATCATTCGCAGGCTTTAAAAAAACTTTACTTTTTGTATCCAAACAATATTAACACAAAAAGAAAGATTTATCCAATTTGGCGCAGTTGCATTCGCGTAAATACATTTCAATCAAGCAATAAGCCTACTGCAGTCCACTGCTGCATAGACCTCTCCTAATGTGGGCCATTTCGGCTATTAAATTAACTTTGATTAATTTAATTTTTCCATGATTTGTTTTCATACTTTTTATGGAAATTACTGCTCTGACCACGAACGCCTGAGTTTCGTCTGACAATAAGCCGATGTATGGCTTGGAGTTGAGGCTAGGACTCTGAAGATTTTGATTCGGCAGCAAATTCCTTTGAAATTTATGCAATCATCACATACGAGTACCCTTGACGCTGACTGTACTTTTATGTTTTTTTATTGACAATATAAAATAAAATTAAGCAAGATCTCCTTAGAAGCGATAGGTAGACCTATTAGAGAGCTTCATCGATAATCGGGAAACACCTAACATGCTTATAGGTACTGAACATGAAATGTTTCGCTATAATTAAATGAATTCTACGGAGGTTACCAGCCGCAGTGATACAACATGATAGTGACGTCACGCCAACACTATTAACGTAAACTTGGACACGATATACACCAATTTATCTTCACTAATCACTTATTTAAAAAATATATAATTTTAATATATTTACGACTAGCTGTTGCCTACGGCTCCACCCGCGTGGATGTCGATTATCGCGACCAAACTGGGCTATCTATGTGTTAATCCATGTGTCCATACCAAATTTCATTAAAATCCATTCAGTAATTTTACGTGAAAGATTAACAAACATCCATCCATCTATACTTGCAAACTTTCGCGTTTATAATAATTATTAGTAGGATATTATCTATCATATTATTACGATTATTATATCTATCATCAAAATCAGGTTAGCGTAGTTTCCAGTTGTATCTGAGGCCCATATCTCGAAATCTATGTCCTCTTACACCTTCTCATCCTTTCCATCCTTTACACGAATTTATGGCAGTGGCTTTTTTTATGGTTTAGGGAGGCAAACGAGCAGACGGATCGCTTGATGGTGACCAATCACCGCTATCGTCAGAGCTTACAATTACATATGCTAGTTATTTATATTATTATTTACGGAGGAAGAAATAGGCAACGTTGTAGTATGTACCTACCACTCGCATTTTGCTGTTTCTGGACGTGCAATATGGGATACGCCATGTTGTCGATGGCTAGGCAATTTTCTCCGTGCTCCTAAAGAACATTTTTTAACAAAAAAATTAATAAAAAATGGTCTGATCATATCTAAGACCTAATACACAACAGAATTTTCGGTAGGTACCTACTGCTAGGCATTCAAGGTCTCTATGGACACCACACACGGAGGAAAGAATATGATTATCCTTCTACATGACACTACATTACATTTTTTGTTTCATAAAATGATATGCAATCAAGCAATATTTTTTACACGGGTATGAAAAGAATTTTCTGAAAAATAGAGTCAGATCTGAATTGCAAATTAGTATGAGACTAACAATGTGTTAACAGTGGCTGTGCTCACAACCGGTAGAGAAAGTCTATATGCGTTTTCGCAGAGCGTTTGAACTGCCTGTGACGTCATTAGTCACTAATGTCAGTGCAAACCTAGTGTTGATTGCTGTAACTAGTATAGTTCAGGCCTTTAGATCAACGGAATAATGTTCCCAGATGTATCTGAGGCTTTTGCTTCGAAACCGGGGGCCCACTTACTTCTTCTCCTTCTGATTTGTCTTCTACCAGTTTTATGGGTACAACTGCTGGCAATCCACGCAATCCTAAGAGAAAATCCTTATCTGTTAATCAGTAGGGATAGTAGGTACATTGACTTGCATATAAGGTTGATTAAGTCAGTGGCCAATAGCTTGTGTCGTTTTTAATACAATAAAATCTAACTCAAATCGATTGTTAAAATTTCTACACACACTAGATACTAGATACATTACACAAGATTTACTTTCTTTTCAATCTTTTACCAAGTAATAGGTAATATCAATGCCTCATTCATGCAATCATATTGGCAATTAAATATATTGGTGATTAATATGAAGGTAAGTGAGTGATATTACACATAATAGTTTTGACAATAGTGCTTCGGAGAGCACGTTAAACCATCAGTCTCGGTTGCCATACGAACATCTATGGCAGTCGTTATGGGTGGTTAGAGCCCTCAAAAGTCCAACAACTGGTCTAGCTGCAATGCTTCGGTATCGCCTTTGGGTTGTGGAGGTTAGATGGCAATCACTTCACAGAAAATATCGAAGTTTAGCCAAATCTGCAGTTAGACTGATAAAGCGGACTTCAGACACCAAGCTGAAAGTTTCAGATTCGACTGGGATTAACGCTAAGATGAAGAAAAGAAAAGAAATTTGACAATAATGTATTTATGTTAATAATCATTGAGTATCCAGTAGCGTGAATCGTTATTACTATTATTCTAAGTAGATAACGCTATGCAAATTCTTGTATTCTAAATGAACTGGGTCGAGTTAAAAGCCGTTACAAGTCGATAACTAAACTATTACTATGCCAGCTTTAACGCTACGCTAATTGCATTCTAAAATTTGATTTGAAATGGCAACGGGAACTGTTTAAACACAGATTCAGCTTTCTTGCTAATGACTAGTAGTATTGATTGAATGCAGTTGCTACCCGAAGTTAGGTTACGTTATCAGTTCTAAACATTTGAAAGTTTTCTGAAACTGATAGCTTGTCGCTCATCCTCTTCACGTACTCATGTAAAAACGTCAAATCTTTCATGAACTATGATCCATACCTACTAATGATTTATATTATTATTATAAATGCGAAAGTAAATGTCTGTCTGTCTGTCTGTCTGTATGTTACGCTTTCATGCTGAACCGATTTTAATGAAATTTGGTATAGGGGTAGATTAGACTATGAGAAAGGACATAGGCTATGTTTGGTCGCGATAACCGATATCCACGCGGACTGAGCCCCGGGCATAAGCTAGTATATTATATTCTAACCCTGTGTATGGACTAGCGCTAGCAGTTTATATAGAACAAGATATTATCCGCTCAAACCTTCTGTACAGTGTTATTAGGTATTTTATGAACAAATCCTGATATAATACATTAGTTTTGATTTGTTTTATTTTTGTGTTTGCATTGCCTGTTTTTAGTCATAGGTTAAAGTTGTTTTTATATTCGTAGTTGAAAATAGTTATTACAATAAAACGTAATTCCACGAACTTATATTTTAATATTTCTTAAAAAGTTACGCTTGATTCTTGAAATCCAATTGCAAAGTTTTTTTAAATGATATCAAAAACTACAAATGAAATCACTATCACCACGTTCAATTACTGCCAATATAATCCATACTAATATTATAAATGCGAAAGTAACTCTGTCTGTCTGTCTGTCTGTATGTTACGCTTTCACGCCTAAACCACTGAACCGATTTTGATAAAATTTGGTATAGGGGTGGATTAGACCATGAGAAAGGACATAGGCTATGTTTGGTCGCGATAACCGACATGCATGCGGACAGAGCCGCGGGCAAAAGCTAGTACAAAATAAAACCGTAACAAGTACCTATTAGAAATTTACGATACTTTAAATTAGAATAGCTTATTCAGAAGTACTGCGAATTTCTAATACCTACTTTCGATACAGATGGAGAATTCCCGGTAGTCGGTGAACCAGTTTTTATTCTTCCACGAGAAGTTTAATGGATGAAAAGATAAAACCTAACCTAATTGGAACTTGGAACGTGTATGCAAAACAGGATTTCCCTGTGCTCGCCATTGGCTACAGATTAATAATTTCACAGATGCGATTTTATTTTCCGGCATTAAATCAGAAATAATATTCCAGTGAAGCGATATGCCCCTAGAGACATATTAAATAGAGTACGAATGCACTTTTACTGCAAAAGAGTTTAGGAAATGTCTGAACGTACAGTTAGTGACAAAAGTAGTTGAACAGCAATAAATTCACAAATAATTTATCAGATTAAATCTCTATGATCTTTACGACCGCATCATTTTGTAGTCAGTTGTTGTTAATATATTTATATTGCTTTTTTTAATTTCTATAACATAGGAAAAATAAATTACTCAGGTGGGGCTGGAACCCACGAGTTTTGCCTTACAGGGGGAATGCTCTTCCTACTGAGCTACTGAGCCGCACCTGAATTAATTCAAATTTCCCTTTTCTCTCTTTCCTGCGGTTCCCTTCAGTTGGAAGAGCACTCTCCCTGTAAGGGAAAGGTCGTGGGTTCAAACCCCACCTGATTAATTCATTTTTCCTGATGTAATCTAATCATATAGTTAGTATAATAAATGCTATAATATTTCATTAAAAAAATATTTTGATAACTACTATGTTTCTTTATAAAGGGTAATTTTCAAAACATTCGTCCTAAATACAATATTAACACACAACTAAATTTGATTTGTACACATACTGCGGCTGAAATCACAAGAATACCGGCAGATGGTTGCCGTGCCGTCGTTGTTCTGATACCTATGTGGGCGAGGAATTTCACCGACACTCTCACATGCCGTACGAAATGCAGTACCTACACTATTAAAGTTAATCTCAAGTTACGGAGTGTTGCTGGCCTAGTCTAGCCATCCCAAGAATTCAGGACTCACCTGATAAAGCATTCCTCCAGAAAGGGACTACTGTTGGTTCAAGATCCCTTCTAAATATTGACTATAACCATTATTTAAATTTACAATGTCCTCCAAAACGACCTTTCAATAATGAGTTTTTATGAAGATAATAATATTTTATTTAATAAATATTCTACAACATTCTACACAACACTATCTAGACCCATGGTAAGCTTTTATAGCTTGTGTTATGGAATCTAGAATGCGGATAAACATACTTATATACTTTTTTTTCGTAAATACATACATATTATATATAGAAAAACCCAGACCAGCCACGTTCATGTATACAAATATTTGCACTGAGCGGGAATCGAACCCGCGCCTCCTGCGTAGCAGTCGCGTTCACTACCACCACGCCACGGAGGCTGTCACGATCACGGAGATGGAAATATTTATGAGTATTACACAGTGAATAATGATTTTGAAATCATAATAGTTACGTTGATAATCTCCAGACGCAGTAGATCCCAAAATGATGACCTGACGTTTTAGGGGGTTCATTTATTTATCTAGCTTATCTAACTTACATCTATCATTACAGTCATAAGTACCCAATGCAATAGTGTAGCAAGTTATACAAAACCATCTAATAAAATAATAAGTTAGGTACACTACATATATTAATAACATTTTCGCTCATACATAAAAAAGTATATACACAAAAAATAGCAAAATCAAGATATTTTCTAAAGTTTTCGCGAATGTCACTCATTGAAATAAACGTCGGGTTAAAAAGTAATAATAACAAATATATCGCGATAGAATCCGTAAAAAGTGGTTTTATTTCAATAAGCAAAGTCAAAATAATAAAATAATTTAAAATAATTTAATTTATTATTTTTGCGATTCAAAGGCAGACTGCGAGGGATGCCGAAGATAGCGCGAAATGTGGAGCAGCAAAGACTTCATCTGTGTAGTCTGTATGTCTGTCTGTATGTTACGCTTTCACGCCTAAACCACTGAACCGATTTTGATGAAATTTGGTATAGGGGTAGATTAGACCATGAGAAAGGACATAGGCTATGTTTGGTCGCGATAACCGACATCGACATATCAAAATCGGTTCATTGGTTTAGGCGCGAAAGCGTAATATACAGACAGACATACAGAATTACTTTCGCATTTATAATTTTAGTATGGATACTCTCCTACTCTATCTGAATAGTATCTATGATATTCCTGTACTGTCGGAATCGAGTCCGAGTTGGATAACTCGATTGCATTTTAAATGCATCGGTATATTGGAATGAAGAGTAGGGCGTCACTTGTGAACGCCTGGAGCGTCGTTGCTTCGTTAAAATATCAGCGCCATTCTCTGTGACGGAAATACGAAATACAATTTAAATATGGAATAGAATACAATTGAATATCTATCAAAGATACATTTATGTTGAATACACGATTAACAGAATATTATTCAAGTACAAATGGTAGCCTGGATGGACATGAATTTTAATGGACCCTTATAATGATTGATCATTAATCCCTGCTACAGAGTACTGCTGCCCAAAAACCTTTTATCCAAGATGGCAGTCGTGGGACAAGAGTTGCAACTCCACAAACATGGATTTAACTTTAAACTGACCCCCTCTTGATTTAAAAAAAGATAAATTGCATACTCTGACATGAAACCATGAAACTTACATCCGAACAAAACCTTTTGTTTGCAGTTATAGTAATAATTCAGTTGCAATGAATAATACGCTTGCATGTACAGTTGACAAAGTTGATACGGTTGCACCCATACGTAAAACTTTATACGAAAAGTTGCGACCGAATCTCCTTTATTAACTGTACAATAATCACCCATGTTTACACATTGTATAGTCAATGGAGAATGAAATGTAATAGTCTCATAAAACGAAGGCCAACCAATACTTTTAATTGAACATCAACTCAAAATAAAGAAAAAATCAAAACAATGTAAAAGAACTTGAAACTTTGTGAACCAGCGTGAATTATAAATTACCAAGGTCTAAGAATGGGTGTGACTACGCCATCTGTCGTCAGGGGTGCGAAGTAATACATAACTTATTCTCAATGATTTATTAGTGAGACACTGATTACACTGTTGTCGGCTGACTAAAGGTGGTCCGATGAACAATTTTCTATCATCAATTATATTTTATTGTCTTAAGCGTATGCCTGTGCGTGACACGACACATGTCGGTAGCTTAGTGGTTAAGTAGTCGGCCTTACGATCGAAAGGTCCCGGGTTCAAATCCTGGCCATTACACTACTGACGTGAACCCACTCCTAACGCAAGCAATTTAGCTTAGCTGGAGGGATTAGAGGGAATATTAGTATTTCGGTTCTATTAATCTTTCTTTTCTTTAAAAATAAATGTATAAAGTTTTCTTCTTGATCTGACAAACATATCACAATATCACTATACAACGTACGTACATTAATTGCAATTCACTACATACTACTGCATATAAGCTAATTACTAACCCGATATGCGCAACATTGTACGATATTCTACCTTCCACAATCAGTGTATCCTAACTATATTTTTATGTTGGTAGCACATCTGGCTAGAGGGTATCACCTAATACAAGTAATACATCTTTGTGTATTGTTTTATTACGTATAGTATCCATAAAAAAAGTCCTTTGGAAAAACTCTTTATGCAATTCAGTCCAGTTTCATTCGAATCCAATCCATTCAATTCACCTAGCTAGGTATAGCAAAATGTAATTGCCTTTTTCACATACAATTTCACCAAAAAATTCAGCGTCCAACGCAACTGGTTCATATATCAACACACGTACGCCATACATAAATCATCAGAGATCGGCAGTGCATGCCACCTTGCCTAACAAACAATACCATGTCAATTATACCCGTCACGATATTCACTTGACGAAATTGCCAGCACCCTTAATTCGTTGTAACAAGGTTGATTTTCTCTTGTTTCAATAATTTGAAGCGAACTGTATGTTGGCTATCGAAAGCGTACATGACTGTTAACACCGCGACCCTGATTGATGATTCATGATTGTTTACAAAGCTAACTAATAGTGGGGGAGAGTTTGTTCCGCTTTTGTTCTGAAACCATATAGATTTTGAGGAAATTGATTTGTAAGGGGTGATATCTTTGTTTGGTAAGTACTGATAACTGAGTGGAGTAACCATTGACATCTCACGTCGTTTTCAGTTCTATCTTTGCACTTGAAACTTGAATAAAAAACTTTCTGTGATAACCTCATAAAGTTTTAACATGTTCGAGAAGTGTACTAATCCCCAGTGAAATGAACTATTGCACGATCACGTTCGTTCTGAGACGAGATCTGTGCTAAGTAGTTGGAAAGCTATGGTAGCAGCCTAGGATCACGACCATTGATCAAATGTTACATACATAAACTCACGCCTGTATTCCCCGAAGGGGCTAGGGAAGGTGCTAGCACCAACATTTCGCCAGTTTATGTTTAGGTCCCAATGTAATAGGTGGCGAGCCTATTGCCATTAACCGGGCACCTATAAACCTGCGATAAATACACACAACTTCGAAACGCATCGAAAAGTCATTGGTGTGTGCCATGGTAAACCTGAGATCGAACCTGGGATCAAATGTTAGGTATTTCAAAAGCGTATTGACGGTTACGCCATGATCTATTCATTATTCTGTCAACTGTTTATTATAACCGCTGAAGTGTTTTGTTAATATACCTACTTAACTAATGAAAATACTTTTTTTTTTTAAATTATTCTAGCTACCATTACAGGTTGCCCCAATGCGGCAGTTAGTAACTATACAAATAATAGTATTTCTATTATCATTATCTTGACATAATTGCATATGAGATTTTTTGATTAAATTTGACTTAAACGATTTTCATTGGTGCGTCGGGTACCTGACACCCCAACCCCAATTGGCCCGGTTGGCCATGGTGACATACGACCATTAAAATCAAATATTATTTATGTTATTTCACAACTAATTATGAACGTCTCATTTACCACCAGAATCGCAATAAAAACCCATGGCCAGACTTTTTTGAGCACCAATCAATCAAATTGCAACTATTTTTGTGGTAGGTTATAAAAAATAAAGTAATAAAGTTACACTCTAAGCTGACCTTGAAAGCAAAAATATTGAACTGGTAATCAAGAGGTCGAGTGAAAATATTTTCAGTCCCGGGTTCTCCAAGCGAGGCGTGAAACGGCATCTATCAAGGCCTACATGTTAGGGACCACCACTTTACGTTCAATAGCATCGAGAATGGTGGTCTGCATCTTCTGGACTGCACGTCTGCTTTATTGCCATCTAGCGGAGTGCAGTCAATTGACGAACCAAATATTTAAAAAAAATAGCCTGCTAGTAAAATTTTCTGGTATTTGAAGATTCTTCAATTTACCACCAAGTGGCAAACAAGCATACGAACAGAGTGTCTGATGGCAGACGATTACCGTAACTTAGGTACAGATTTTTACACAGTAATAGATAAAACCTCCGGTGTTGTGTAGCCAAACTTATGTAAAAGGCAATCAAATATTACAAATTACTAAAGTTTATAATATACTTGTGAACTCACGTCTCACGTCTAACTCACGTCTTTAACAACTACAAACATTATCAAAATTAAATAATTTTCAAAATGTTTCTAGAAAAATCCGGGTCAGTTATTGCATCGATACAAAGGAATGTCGCTTCTATGGCGGTTGGCACACTGCGACGCACGACGCGGCGTCGTTCGTCGACGCGCGTCGACGCGGGAGAGCTAGTATAGTCCGAGAGATATTAGAATTTTTTTGGTAGGTAGGTGTGTGAAATAATCTAAAATTTTGAGAAAAGTAAAGTAAAGCCGACCATTAGCTCGATAGCCCAAACTATATTAAGAACGCTAGAGATGAAAAGAAAATGATTAGAAGTGCAAGCTATTTTCGACTTATTGACATGACATAGTAACTAAATTTTTTTCTTATATTCGTGATCAGCGTCATCTTTTATCGCGAAAAGAGACGTAACTAAGAAAATGCCATTTAGGTTGAAAGTCGCTTGCAGTCTCTGCGTGTTCCGATAACGAGCCAAAACAGTGGTGTCGGCTCCAATACCCGATATTGGGCATCGATATTTGACTTCCTCCGATCTCGGATGTCGGATATTGGATATCGGACGTCAGTTTATGTGAAAGCGCTCTTAATTTGACGTTACATAGTCATGTTGCATAACAAAAATATTAATTTAAAATTTGTCTCAAATACCTACACAGATATTTCTAACAGCTCTCGGACTAAAACTCCCTCGAAAATCACGCGCGTGATTGCAGATTTCAGTGTGCCATACCTCGCGTTTTCTGCTTGTACGCGCGTATTCTGCGCCAACGCGCGTGATTGCGTTGTCAGTGTGTGGGACCCCGCGTTTTTCTATACAAAATGAGCTCCGTAGAGGCGACGAGCGCGACGCCGCGTCGACGCAACAACGCTCGACGCCGCGTCGCGCGTCGCAGTGTGCCAATCGCCTAACTTCGACACTATAATTTTAATGTGCTAGAATTTTAATGACGCGTTTCAGAATTCTTCATTTCGAAGAAGTTCAACTAGTTTACACTAGATGGCGTAACAATAATTGTTTATTAATTTCACATGACGTGTGTGCTTGTCATTACCTGAGGATTACCATATCAACTGTTTTAAGTAGTAGAATTTATAACGTACATAATATACTCACGCCTGTAAATGCCCGAAGGGGTAGGCAGAGGTGTATTAACACCCACATTTCGCCAACTACATTTTCAATGAGTGAGAAGCGAACCTGCGCTCAAACTACTACGACACAGAGGCGTATTTATACCTATGGTAAATATACAGTATATATCACAAACACGTATAGTCTTCAAAAATGTAAGCAATTACTTTACTATTCAAAAAGCAATTTTCATAACAAATATGAAGTGGTATACAAGTCTAAGCCTTGTTGTTTGTTGCGGCGGCGGCTCTATGAAACTCTGTGGTTACGCCGCCGAGGGGAGTTACCTCTTTTGTAGTTCGCCCTTTATGCTCTAGGTGACGTTACTGTCGCTTTATGTTTCAGAACATTCATTATCAAAAATTATGTACAAAAATTTTGTTTTTCTTTATTTGTTTGGAATCTTAATGAAACTGATGAAAAACGAATGAAACATTTGCTTATATTTTTTAAATTATGGATATTGAGTAGAGATGGCTTCATAAAAACCTATAGATAAAATATTACCAATGACTAATTCTTTGTGTATTATTTAAAAAAAAAACTTGAGTGCTGATATTTCTGTTAACGTCTCCAGCTAAGTTAAATTGCTAGCAGTGGGTTTGAGTTTCGAATTCGCCAGGATTCGAATAAGGAATATCTCAATAATTAGGCCGATTCCTTCACCGCTAAGCTGCCACGGAAAAGAAAAGTAGTGATCTTTCTTTTCACCATAGAAAAATGACGTAAACAATATACTCCGATATTTTATTCTGATAATGGAACTCCAAAATCACAAAAAAAAGATCATTTTTTACCTTGTCATTGAATCCTCACACGCACGTGACCAAAGTAACTAGACACCTGCTCATTCGGTGTCACTTAGTTGTTACGGTTCAGGATACATCAGATGGGTGGGTAATCAACAGTTTGGTCCATCAATCACTTTGGCTACAACATCGATTGTTGATCACCGAGCGATCAGATACGAGGCCTTGTTCAAACACTGTTATTGTTTAGTGACGCGTTACAAGCTGATCAATCCCTGTAAAAAAGGAGACTTTAAATTTGAACTTTGTTGATCCAATCTTTGTGACTAAAATTGATTGTTTAATTTTAGATAACGGACTTGTTGCTTGGTGATTACGTCATATGTTGGTATGAAATGATACGGCCACGTGGTCCAAATCTGTTTCACAGGAATTTGATGGGTACCATAAGGTTATCATCAGTATTATGGAGTTCAAAAAGGGGCACGCCAATCTCATCTAATCCCATGGAAATTGGTAACTGCGACAAGGTATTGCTCGAGACATATATCTTGAACCTAAAATGGGTTCTACACGTGAGATCACTTTTCTTGGTTGTATTTTGAGAATAGCGCGGGGTCTACCGCCGTGGATGAGCTCATATTCACCAAAAATAGATTATTACAATACAATCCACCGCTGTACATACAACAATACAATAGATACAACTGCTGGAGGACATGGGTAAGAACCTACATCTCTCAATTTCCTATCTAACAATTACTTAACATGTCATAACTGAAGCCATACCAGCCTTCTGCTACTAAACAAAAAGAGCTTTCGAATACATAGGGAAAAATAAAAATTCTCGGGTGGGACTCGAACCCGCAGTCTTTCCCTTACCTAAATGAATGAAATGCCTTGACCAATTTGGCTACCGAGACACGCCCGATGTGATTCAAATTTCCCATCTATTTATCCGCTCTTACGGCGATGGTGGAGTCATCTACCGATCTTCTTAAGAACTATCGGAACCATAGAGTACCATATAGTTAGCATGCTGTAAAATTCATTCAAAAAAGAGCTTTTACCAAATCTGGAATTCGAAACTATTAGTAAATACACTCTGCTTCCCTTGAGCCATCGAGTATACTATACACCTAATGAACACAATATAACCAAGGGTTAAACAGAGATCACTCGATTTATCAATCTACTCACACTGATTACGGTCTCAGGTGACAGAGATAACCCCTTTACCTGAGACTTCGACCGGAGTAAGTCACATTGATCGCTTTCTATTTAAATGAATGTTAACCCTTAGCTCGTCGCCTGGTCAGGTAGTTTTACACACAGTATATTTAATTTAATGACTTGAATTACTTTGCCTTTATGCTAGCATTTATTTTTCCTGAAATTATTTATTTTGGGTTTTAAACTATAGTTTTTTAATTTTTGTTTTTTAGTTTTTTAAAACTATAGTTTTGACTGAAATAAATTTATTTTTTGTAACCATCCGGAAAAATGTCTAGCAATATTTTTGAGAGACCGATTCAATAATGTTGTAAATCATGAGTTTGGCGATAAAAAACATTCCCACCTTATTTATGAAGCTACCATTATTATTTACATATATATATATTTTAAACAAAATGGCAAAATAAAACGATTTTACCATTTTGTTGACGTAATTAATATGTTTAAATATCCACGCGAAACTTCAACTTTCAAACACTCAACTAAATTGCAGACAAGCAAACATGGTGAATTTATAAGAGTTCCATGCTAACTGCGGGATCCTTAAAATAGCCAAGTAACTTGAATACATAGGGAAAAATGAATCTTCTTGGGTGGGACTCGAACCGAGACCGAGTCTTGGTAGCCTAGTTAGTCAAGGCACTCCCCCTGTAAGGGTAAGAACGCCAGATCCCGCCCGAGAAGATTCATTTTCCCTATGTACCTATTCGATTTGTATAGTTAGCATATTTAATGCTATTAAATTTATTCAAGCGAAGCAACTGTTTAACGTCAAAGCTTGAAGCTGGTATTCAATTTAAGTTAATTCCGTAGCTGGCAGCTGCATTTAATCAGAGACAGGAAAGGAAAAAGAAAAATAGAGTAAGCAAAGCTTTCTGCAGTATTTTCTAGTGATTAATTTTTTTAAAGACGTATTATAGTATATTATATAAGAACAAAATATAAATTTTAAACTCAACGATCTCTTTTTAGATGGAATCCAGGGGTATCTGGACTTACTAAATTAAATTTACTATTTAAATAATATACAGGGTGATCAATCCAAATGGGTCAGTAGGGAGAAGTCAGAAACTCTCGTAGTTTCCGACCTCTCCCTACTGACCCATATAATATACAAATAAAAACTTCACACGATACACAGAATAACCAGACTCGATTCCCGGATATGCAAGTGACTTTGAAAAATTGTCGACAAAGGAGACTTTTATCTGGTTGCGTGTGGCAACAACACATGTAAGTAGCGCCATCTAGCGAACTTTTTGGAACTACTGAATAGCTGAATTCAAAAACAAACATTAACGCCGTTCATTCCAAGTGGATAAGAGGGGTGGACAGTGGGAATTTACAAAGAAGAATCAAAGAATCAAAGAATCAATTTCATTTATTCAGTTTAGGCACATAAAGAGCACATATGAACGTCAGAATTTTACAAGTAATGTCAATCACAGAAAAAATAAATAAAGTAAATCATTTGGAAAATGATTCTTTCGCTGGTTCTACTGAGAAGAGACCAGCAAGAAACTCAGTGAACTCGATTATCCTTCTTTTTTTTTAAATATGGTTTTATTTGTAGCAAATTTTTACAGTGCGAGCAAGAGATGAGATTAGGATGACCATGCATCTTTATCATTTAAGTAATCGTCTAATTTATAATAACCTTTTTTTGTTAAGCAATTTTTCACTTGAGTTTTAAATTTATTAATTTTATACAAGTGCTTACAAACGAATTATCAACCTTATGAAGCCTGAGTTTTGGCACTGCAAGTTTATTTTTGTTTCTAGTATTATAATTGTATTGGTCAGAGTTTTTTTTGAAGAGATCTAGATTCACACAGTTCACAATTACAACTACACAATTACAGTTTCCAATAAGGATAGTTTTATATTTTTGATGTCCAACATCACCAGTATGATATTTCGTGGGTAAAATAATTATAAAACCATTCTTTAAAAATGGATTTTCATACAATTTCATTCAAAATCCTGGTAAAAGTAATTTATTTACGAGCCATTCATTCAGAGCAGCCCGCTCACGGACAGGAGAATAATTGATTTTCGTGTCGATACGTCCATACAATATTCAAAATGGAACACCATTTTCACAAGTAAAAGTTTTTGCAGACAGTTTAGCATAGTCCGTGCTTTTCATGACAGCAAATTTCAAACTTTAAGTCGAGTTTTATTCTGTGCAGTTCTGATAAAAAAGAACTTAAAGTGAAATAAAAAAATGTGGTATGCTAATTTTGAAACTTCGACTATACATGAATATGCTTGGAGTTTTTCTCGTTCGTCATCGAACAGGCAAGCGGTGGATTCACCCACCGCTTGCCTGTTCGATGACGAAGCCAGTGGATAACCTTTATGACAGGGTTTAAATATTCAATAGCTCTTTTTAACCCCCGACGCAAAAACGACGGGGTGTTATAAGTTTGACGTGTCTGTGTGTGTGTGTGTGTGTGTGTGTGTGTGTGTGTGTGTGTGTTTGTGTCTGTCTGTGGCATCGTAGCACCCAAACGGTTGAACCGATTTGGATTTAGTTTTTTTTGTTTGAAAGGTATATTAGTCGGCAGTGTTCTTAGCTATGTTTAAAAAAAACGGTCCAAGATGGCCGCCGCCACAACATGTTGGAATTTGGAATACATATTTCTTTATAATTCCCCCAATATGGGTATCAAATGAAAGAGCTTGACTAGTAGATCAATTTAAAAAGTATAAAATAACAATTAAATTAAAGATTTAAAAAACCCCCGTCTCAAAAACACCTCCAAAAAGTTGAAAATAAATGAATAAATTTTAATACAACGGTTGCCATGTCGGGGGACCTTACGATATACAGGAGTACTTAACCAGTTAAGGTCCCCCGACATGGCAACCGTTGTATTAAAATTTATTCATTTATTTTCAACTTTTTGGAGGTGTTTTTAAGACGGAGGTTTTTTAAATTTTTAATTTATTAAAGATGTATCATCTAATTGACTGCGCCCCGTCTGATAGTCAGCTGAGTTTTACAGCATGGTACAGTATGTAGTCGTAGTCTTGGAAAAATGTTAATTACAATAAAAATAAATTAAACAATTAAAAAATAAAAAAGATCGAAACAAGTTTGACAGCAGGCTTTAAGCTTGTGGGTGCAGTTTCGTAGGTACAGAACGGAAGCACGCCTGTTGTCAAATTGTTTCGATCGAGACAGCAGTCGGGAAATATACCCAACACCGAAGAGTGGCGGTAAGACCCATCATGGAGGAGTGGCTAGAGAGGCCACACGGCAGCCTCTCGTACCGGCTGACGCAGGTGATTACCGGACACGGGTGTTTCGGGAGTTACCTGTGTCGGATCCGGAAGGAGCCAACGTCCGAGTGCCATCACTGTGATGCGAGCGAGGACACAGAGCTGCACATGCTGACCGAGTGCCCGGCGTGGGACACGCCGAGGCGGGTCCTAGTGGCGGCTCTGGGGGTGGGAGTCCTCAGACTCGCCACATTGCTCACAGCGATGGTACGATGCGCGAACGCTAGGGGTGCGGCCGCCTCCTTCTGCGAGCAAGTAATGCTCGAGAAGGAGGCGGCCGGTCGGGTCCGGACTCCGGGCCCGGGAAGCCCGCGCAGAGCGAAGCGAACCGGACGTCGGAGGTCGCAGAATGACTTCCGTCCTCCATGAGCGCTGGCCTGGGGGTGAACGGTAGAGCCGCCTGTCACCCTAGCAGAAGCAGGCCGCGGTGGTGGCGCAAAGTGCGCCTCCCCGTAACCGGGGCTAGATGGGGACACTGTGGTCCCCGAAGGGGGCCATCTTGCAAGAGATGGTCCTGGGTATGCCGGGGTGCGAGAGATATGCTTTTGGCAATCTCACCTCCGGCAACCAAGGACCCAAGACGGCGTGCGTTTTAGTCGGTTCGAGTCCGACATAACCACCTTCACCGGCTCCGTGGGGGTAGTCTCTGTGGGGATTTATCGCACGATAAAAAAAACACCGAAGAGTGGTTCATATCTTGATGGCGTCGACAGATTCTTTTTCACGCTACACTTAAAGAACCCGGGATTGTATCCCAAATATAAAATATTGCAATACTCGATATCTTGTATCGAACGTCTATTACACGAGCTTGCAATATTATATTTGCTGTCTAACCCTTGATGATCACTAAGGCTTAAAAATAACCCGGTCTCGGGGATTCGCTCATAAAGTTTCGACTGTTTAAGCTGTTCACACCTTTAACACAGTTTTCTTCTATCTCTACTGTTTTCACACAATGCCCCAGCTCACTATATATCCTTACTAAGTCCTAACAAATAATTTTACAAGCCCAAGTACAATGTCTCTGAGTTAGTTGGTGCCGGGTACTCAGTTGACACCGGCTACTTAATAGCCGTATCTGGCGGTTCGCCAGGGTCCCGTCAGAGAATGAAATTCTCAGTTAGTTACAAACGCAGTTCTTGTAATAACTTAGAACTGGATTAAATTTTAAACCTAATTGTGATTTAAAGCTGGCAAAAGAAATTTAAATCTCTTTTCGGTACTTGCGTTTTAATCATATATACATACGAGTACTAATGTAATATACGATCCAAATCTTTGGATTGACGGAAGTTCAATACTTAGTTGCACTAATGCAATGGAAAAAGACATTCTCATACGTTACACTGACAAGAAATGTGCTCGTAACCTATGATGCAAGACTCGAACCCACTCCCGATACACCGCATAAGACCACAAAGTATGTTTATACAAGTAATTTATTTATTTATTTACTTGCCCATGGAAAACTTACAGCTAATACAGTCAAATAGAAGGCAGATTAAACATCTGGAAGCCAATTACAAGGTTTCACTTCTAGATTTTGTAAGCAAAGGCTAACAAATAAAAAAATAATAATTTATTATAATTTTTTAATTTGTTTTTTGTTTGTTTTATTTCTTAGTATATATATATTTTTTGGCTTTAGAGCCAAAAAAATATATATACTAAGATTAAGTATTGACAGACATGCTGCACTATGAGCGTCTTTTTGCTGAGGGCACACTTACTAAGAAGGACTATCCTATGCAACTGATACAAACAAAAGTTATATATCACACAAGTTCACACAACACAATAATAAAGAGCCAAAAAAAAAAAATACTAAGTTCGAAAAACATCAGAAAAAATGAAACGCTCAAGTGAGACTTGAACTCACGACCTTTCCCTTACATGGGGAATGCTCTTCCAACTGAGCTATTGTGCCACACCTGATTCATTTCAATTTTCCTTCTCTTTATATCCGTCTTTAACTTTAAAGTTAGCATTAAGAATGCTATGAAAAATTCAGTCAAATATATACTAAGATTAAGTATTGACACATGCTGCACTATGTGCGTTTGAAAAAGTTACGACTTAGAAGTCTTTTTGCTGAGGGCACACTGACGAAGAAGGACTAAAATTTGTGAAAATTGTTGTTACTCCGTCACCTTCTAAAGCCTAAACGGATCTGGCTAATTTAATGAATTTAATAGAGGGAAAAATTACAGGCTGGAGTACTCTAGAGGCTCCTTAATAACCCTGAAATAGGTTCCAATGGGATGCAGGAACGGGCTCAAATTTTCATGCGGGCGGAGCTGTGGGCAGCAGTACAAAAGTACTTTATTCATAATTAAATAAAGCATTCTGTCATCATTCACCAGGCTGACATGTACAAAGTTTTGTAATTAAACCCGTCTTAAGAAACCAGTGCTAAAGCGTTTGTTCTTATCGCGGGTTGCTCCTCGGCACTCGCTAACTGCCCTTCTGTTTATTTTTAATTAGGAACGCGACAATTGCTGTGTTTAACCACGGTATTAATTTTAATAAAAGGAATTATATTTAAATTCTTAATTTGGCTTAACTTGGCTTTGCCTGGTCACACAATCTCGAACGGAAAACGTACGCCCGAGCTTCGTCGCCGTCAGTCAGCTGGTATACAGGCTAATAGTTAAGATTGGCTTGGGATTCAAAGCTTTTAGTGGGTTCCATCATGACAGCCTCTGAGGCGTGGCGGTAGTGAACGCGACTGCCACGCAGGAGGCGCGGGTTCGATCCCCGCTCAATGCAAATATTTGTATGTATGGTTATTTGCATTGATCAGGGTTTTTCTATGTATAATATATCATGTATTTACATACAAAAAAAAGCATCGAAGTATGTTTATCCACGTTCTAGATTCCATAACACAAACTAGTTAAGCTTACCATGGGTCTAGATAGCGTTGTGTAGAATGTTATGGAATATTTATTATTCAATTCAATTCAATTCATAAGTCGTACTTCTACTTACTACTACGTAGATTCTTTTTTTTAATACTAACAGATTCCTTAATTAGTCCATGTGCAGTTAATAAACAAAATAAAAGTTAAAAACATTTAATTTCAACTCGTGCATCACAGCTTCAAAGCCAACCCTCTACTACAATCTCAACTTCATCAAACATTTAGCTCCAATTTACAAAGGGTTGCCACCAATTAATTTAATCAGAGCTAAATAAACATATCAAATAATAGCCCCAAACGGGTTGGATTCACTTTTGATACCGCGCTTAACGAGCGAGGGGCGAACGGGCGAACAATAACCCCGGCCTCCAAGGCCCGTCTATTACTGCCAATTATACGAGCCGCACAGTTGGCACCCCTGCATTTGTAAAGCTACGGAGTCATTAGCAAGCGGGGCGAGTAGCATAGCGATTTGAAACAGTTGTAGCTACGAAAAATTATGAGCTGTAAATACTTCTCTAGCTAACTCAATCTATTAGTATTAGTTTTTTGCCGCGGCTATGAATGTGAATGATTTTATTACGAAAAAATGCTATTGTCCGAAAAATACTTTTATACTCATGTTCTTTAAGTTAATTGTGAATTAATCATTTCAGCAGTCTAGGTTAAGTTAGGTCTTGAAAAAGTAACTGCCAGATGGTTTTGCATAAATATTTATTACTAATTCATTATTTTTATTTTATTTAATTAGGTACAAAAACAGATAACAGATTACATAGTACTAAAAATTAAAATTTCAAATACACTGCTAGAACCTGATATCCAATCACAATTACTTTTTATTCAAATGTTGAACAGCTTGGTCAAGACAGTAGGTACCTGAATATATATATGTAAAGATACAAACCATAGGTTCATACCCAATGCCAATCATAGAAAAACAGACAAAAAGATTACACTGAAGTGGTTATGATAAATTTTGAACAAAAAACGCATGTTAAACAATAACATCACGCAGCATAGAATTAAATGTTTCCATTATAGACAATGAAAAAGCAAGCTAGACTAATAATATCAGCATAGTAATACAACAACAGTCTCAATGTAATTTGAATGCAACGATTCAATAATTCTAGTTCAATAGGTTAAACTAGGACCATTCTAGATTCTCAAGAGTGTAACAGAGCGTAAATGTAAGTTTGCATTATTGCTTCGTTACGCGATTCATACGCCTCGATGTACAGAATTCTACACATACATACACATAGGTAAAGAAATAAATCGACCATTTCTCGGTATCTGATACTATATACGTTGGCCTAATAAACATAACATTCATTGATTTTATATTCCTTTTATATAAATAAGGTTTAGGGATAAATCAGGCTTTAACTAGTAGAGATGGTGTATTTATTATTTCTCTTGGTTATTAATAGTAAAATATGTAAGTACAAGAATTCGTTATATTTTAATTATCTCGAAAAATCATTTTTTTTTCTACTATTTGCACTCATCTTACTGTCGCATATCTAAGATGATTATGCGATATTCTGATTAAATTTTCGTACCATATTTAAGAACATAACACCTTATAATGAATAGATAAGATACCTACCTATGAACCATTTTAAATAAATCAACCTACTACAATACTCGAATACTTTTTCAGATAGGGAAAGCGGCTACTTAAATCACTATGCAGCTCTCCAGTAGACTACGCTTTTCTCTTCTAATTACTGAAAACTATTTTATAATTTATACTAATGTTTCACATCGCTCCGCTACCCGCTACGCTACCTAACATAGTCACTAAACTACTCAAGGTTGTCACAAGAATTCCGACGTGGTTGTACGGCACACTATGCAACAAAGGATCAGCCCAAAACACTTTCCTTTTCATGTTATACTACGCTCCGCTTTTCACTGTGTTACCTACGCTACCTATTCAAGGTCTACGTACGAGTTATAAGTCGCTACACTATAACAACAAACTTATATTACGACTTTTAATTTTGTGTCTTCACTTTGAACCAATATATAATATCTAACTTTTAACATTTTTTTATACTATTGAGGTAGCAAATCATCATCGACATTAACTTGATTGGTACGTAGAAAGAGAGGGTGCAAGGAAAATATAAATATAAGTAATACATATTGTCGATTACACTCAAAAAGTCAGAAATAACATCGATACTTCACACGGATATTTTACAGTTTTCAACGATCTTTTTGAACGCAGTCTTTTTTTTATTACGAGGGACAATGACTCACTAATTCGATGTCAAAAAGTTCTTTATTCGAAATTTAAATCCTTTTTATTGACGTCGTTACTGATTGGCCAGTAGTAAAAACTTTCAGTGCGACCTAGTGCCATAAAAACTTAATACTTAGGTACTTTGTAAAGGTTATAGCGTTATTTGTAGGATCATAGGTTATTTTTAGGTACCTAATAATAATGTTTAAAGAATCTGAACGCAGTACTTTCACGCTATTAGTGTCCAATAATTCTTGTTCGCGCTTATATTTAGTTGTATGACATAATTATTCAAAATAAAATGGAAAACTGAAGAAACTGGTTAAATTGAATGAATTTTATAGAGCATTAAGTATGCTAACTTCCTTTTCCTTATGTATTCGAACTGGTTAAATAATAGAAAAACAGTGAAATACAGCTATAGCTTTAACGGATTTATTAGGAATTGTTTTATTATTTACACAGTTCATGGCGCATTAATTATTTTTTAGCAAGCATTATCGTGATAAGGTGGACCTCAGACTTCAAAGTGAAGGCTGCTGATTTGACTAACACAAGGTAATGATGATGAAAATGAAAATTGGGTTTTCTACTGACTTGTCAAATTAGTAACTTTTTACTAAACATCAAAACGATAAGATAAAAGGTAATTTGTATGAAAAAAGATTTAGTGACGTCATAAAAATTTAATAGTCAAATCAGATACTATTATAGGTTGGGTGGATGATTAAAAATAAATTAAAAACTATAAAATAAGAACCGACGCAATTTTTCTTTTGCAGTTCTTAATTTAATAAGCTCGGTTAGATCATTTATTTTAACTATAGGATAATACCCGATTGTCAATGTCTGTCATTCTACGTAACTCGTTATTTTTTATAGCTTTTAACATTTGCTTGACTGCCACTTAGGTCACTTGATGAAAAGTGTTTACCGTGTCCTATGGAAGTATGCAACACCAGGGGGTCTAAAAAATTTCTGTCATATAATGTCTTTTTTTTTCGTGCGGAAATCCCCTCGGATTCCCGTCCCGATCCCGTCGGAGCCGGAGGGGGAAGTTATGTCGGACTCAAACCAACTAAAACCGCACGTTGTCTGTGGGTCTTCATGCTAGGCCGAAGGTGAGGTTGTCTTCAACATACCTCTAGCAAACCGGCTGACGCAGAGCCATCCCTTACGGTCTGGCCGTTCTCGGGAGGGGGGACAACGGTGTCCCTAACTCGCCCCCGGAATGTCAAACAAAAGGTACGAAACAAAATTATTTATAAAAAACTAAGTTCAGTAGCCTTCAGTAGGTAGAACAAAATACTTTCATGTAACGACGGTGAACTTAATATATTGGATTCTAACCTATTTGTTATTTTGTTAGTAAAGCAAGTTTATTTTCCCATTTTCGGGCTGCCACCCAGCGAAATGAGGCGTATTAAAGGGCATGGTCCCCTTCTAAATCGAACCTGCCTGACTTTTCACGTGACCCTTCATTTAGGTAAGTATTAGAAGTGAAGAGGTAAAAATCTCCCCATACCTACTCTTCTGTAGGTATTGCTCGGGACATATATAGGTATTGGACCCAAAATGTACTCAAAATATAATTATGCGACGCACATGTTTCTAGGGAAAAAGAAGCGCTCAAGTGGGACTTGAACCCACGACCTTTCCCTTACAGGGGGATGCTCTTCCAACTGAACTATTGCCACACCTGAATCACTTCAAATTTCCCTTCTCTTTAAGGGGCGACGATGGATTGTGTTTTGTATTTCGAATGTGGATGTATTTCGGATTTAAAAAATTTGCATAATAAATGCTATAAAAATTTAATTTAAATATTTGGGTGGAGTCACCAAAAATCAATGTTTAAAAATGGTTGAAAAATCATGCATTTGTCCCAACAGTTCGTAAGAAAGTTGGTAGATGGCTCCACCGTCGCCCCTTAAAGACGGATATATAGAGAAGGGAAATTTGACGTGATTCAGGTGTGACTCAATAGTTCAGTTGGAAGAGCATTCACCCTGTAAGGCAAAGGTTGTGTGTTCAAGTCCCACTGGAGCGCTTCTTTTTACCCGACTACGGCGAAGCCAAAAGGAGGGTTATGATTTTGACAGGCTATGTATGTATGTATGTATGTATGTTCATTTGTTCCCTCATAGCTCCTCAACTACTTATTAGAACTGGACAAATGACGTATCGTTACAAGCGGCTTGATCGTCCGATGGTTATAGGCTATATGACGTATCACTCAGTCTTGTGTGACGCCCTCTAGCGATCATAAGGTACTGTGTTAAAAAATAAATTTGAGAAAAATATGCCGTGTTTGGTATCAAATGAAAGGGCTTGATAAGCACATTTCAAATATGTATAAATTATTAGCTTAACCTTGCCCCAAAATAATATAAATAAAAAATAAAGTTTAAAACTAAAACCCGACTACCGAAAAATCATACTCTAAAATGTAACAAACAAGAAAATATCAAGGATAGCCGTGGTCGTATGGCACTTACTCTAACAAAGCAGTAGGTATATTCTAGGGAAAAGTGGCATACGACCACGGCTATCCTTGATATTTTCTTGTTTGTTACTTTTAGAGCGTGATTTTTCGGTAGTCGGGTTTTAGTTTTAAACTTTTTCTCGATGTATTTCGAATCATAGATTATTACAAAACAATCAGCACGCGCCGTCAACTTTTTTCTCGCGACTTAGGTTCAAGATACATGTCTCGAGGTATAATATAGGTAATATTATTAAAGTCTGAAGGCTAATGTGTAGTATCTCTGATGAATAACCGTTTATATTAATTATGTTGACTGGAAAATATAAATTAATATAAGTAAAAGGTTTTGGAATTAGGTTGCAATGTTTCGTAATTTTAATGGTCTGATATTATACGTACCTAAACGTTACTATCGGTAGATTTTTAGGATTACTTAGTGCTACATTTTTTACCCGACTACGGCGAAGCCAAAAGGAGGGTTATGATTTTGACAGGCTATGTATGTATGTATGTATGTTCATTTATTCCCTCATAGCTCCTGAACTACTTATTAGAACTAGACAAATGAGGTATCGTTACAAGCGGCTTTGTCGTCCAATGGTTATAGGCTATATGACGTGTCACTCAATCTTGTCTGGCGCCCTCTAGCGCTCATAAGGTACTGTGTAAAAAAAAAATTGAGATAAATATGCCGTGTTTGCATTTCATTTCATATGAAAGGGCTTAAGAAGTACATTTCATGTATGTATAAATTATTAGCTTTATCTTGCCCCAAAATAATGTAAATAAAAAATAAAGTTTAAAACTAAAACCCGACTACCGAAAAATCATACTCTAAAATGTAACAAACAAGAAAATATCAAGGATAGCCGTGGTCGTATGGCACTTACTCTAACAAAACAATATATTCTAGCCTTCTAGGGTATATCCTTGATATTTTCTTGTTTGTTACATTTTAGAGTATGATTTTTCGATAAGTAGTCGGTTTTTAGTTTTATACTTTATTTTTTTTAGAGTTCCACACCCAAAGGGCAAAAATGGAACCCTATTAGGCAGTCTTCGCTGTCTGTCTGTCATCAGGCCGTATCTCATAAACCGTGATAGCTAGACAGTTGACATTTTCACAAGGTTTTCGCTAGGTACAACAACAAATCCATACTAATATTATAAATGCGAAAGTAACTCTGTCTGTCTATCTATCTGTATGTTGGGCAAAAGCTAAGTAGTTACTAAAAACAGAAAAGTACGAAACTGAAAAAGTAGCCGCACAATTTTTTCACCATGAGAGCTTCGAAAATCAATAATTAAGACATCAATACTACACAAACCACTAGAGATTATATACGAGTATAAAGATTATTATTCGGACTAGAGTATTTTAGGTCTTATAGCAACACTTATAAACACCTATACTCGGTTAGGTTAACTAAACGTAAATGATCTTGTAGCGACTTTTTATAAAAAAAATAGATAAATAAACTATGGTTCAGTTTCGCATTCTAGTCTATAAAATTTGTTTCTAAACAGAGAAGTATTGTTAAACTGTATTCTTAAATAAAAAAAAGACAGTCAAGATTGTTTACGTTTAGTTATGTAGAGTTTAAAGTGAAGTTAAAGTTAAGTTTTAAGTCATGCATGCTAGGTTTCGTAATAGTTCCACATGACTTTACTAGATGCCGCTGTATGTATGCTTTAAAACCAATTAGTAGTAGTTAATCCAAAGCGTTGTTTCTACGACTGTCGTGGCACTAGTATGACATACATCTACGTAGTGTATGACGCATTTCTGACAAACCACTTCCCTCTAATGACTTAGATAAGGTATAGTAATTGTGTAGTTATTGTGAAATAATAATAAAGATAACGGGCGGGCATGCATATATTCACGACTTACTTCCTCCAGGACAGGCAGATACAACATGCACTAGTAATCTACTTACATTGGTGTAAAGTGCCAAGGATAGTTACGAGACAAATGGTGTTAAAAGCCAGGGCCAAAAACACAGACAAGTATGTAGATCCATACTAATATTATAAATGCGAAAGTAACTCTGTCTGTCTGTCCGTATGTTACGCTTTCACGCCTAAACCACTGAACCGATTTTGATGAAATTTGGTATAAGTGTAGTTAGACCTTGAGAAAGGACATAAGCTATGTTTGGTCGTGATGACCGACATCCACGCGGGTAGAGCCGCGGCAAAAGCTGGTATGTACTAAATTTTACGACTGTGATTTCAAAAAGGAGTACTGCATTCACGGAGTATTTATCATCCTTATCACAGTCTTAGACTGGTTTGCATTCAAACCTTGCGAATTACAAAGCTGAGAATCATTTATTTAAATAAAACAGCATTTAATTTAAAAGTTAATATAGTATATAGTTAGTTAATATAGTAAAATACCGAAAAACAGTAGATTTACCATTGCTTAGCTTTCGGCTTCACCTGTCTAAAAGATTTACTGATTGATTACTTTTTGATTACTTTTTCATCCCGTGATACCTGTGGGTATCACGGGATGAAAAAGTAATCTATATGTCTATGATATTACAGGCAATAAACTATGTTACATATTTGCCAAATTTCATTCGGATCCGTTCAGCAGTTTTGGTTCAAAGGAGCAACAAACTTCCACATTGGCACATTTCCCAATAATAATAGGATTATGATATTAAGTACAAACCAACTACTTATTTACTAAAAAAAACAACTAATTAAAATAAGGGCTTCACAGGGTCCTCAGTACGTGTTGTCATTAGGTCAAATCGAAATTTAAATGAATCACTGTCACTAGACCCGGGGCCCGGACGCCCGCACGCCCCGCGCTCGTTAGTAGATGTCACTTGTCATAGCATAGGCAGTAGTTCAAGTCAATCACTTTCTGTTATAAAATAACAAAATATATTCATATTTCTACGTAAATATCCTAAATTGTACCTTCTACCCACTACAGAAGCGTCGATAGCTTAATGTTTAAGGAGTTGGCTTTACGATCAAGAGTTACCAGGTTTGAATTTTCGCCTTTACTCCATGAACCTATTTCTAGTACAAGCTAAGCTGAGAAGACGGTGTAAGTGGATTACTAATATTTTCAGTAACTAATATTTTTTAAACATTAAGTACTTAATACTGGCAGAGATTTGATTGAATTAAAAAAATATACTATTTATTTTAACATTTAGCTGTCTAGACAACAATATCTATATACGAGTATATAAAAATCAATGCCACTTTTCGTTGTAATATTATAACTCAACAACGCCTTTACCGATTTGGCTAGTTTTGATCTTGAATTATTCGTGGAAGTCCAGGGAAGGTTTATACGTAGAGAAAAATTCGAATAATTGCCGGGAACCGACATCCACGCGGGTGGAGCCGCGGGCAAAAGCTAGTTTACTATATTTATTATACCATTTAACTAAACTCTTCCTCTAGTACTTTCCCTGTCATAAAACAGAAAAAAGAACTAATAATAATACACAACCAGTCAAATGGGCGTCTGATCTGATCGATATAGCATTGTACCAGAAAATGTACATTTATTAAATTAGTGCAGTTTTGACCTACTGCCTTAATTATGATGTGGCTTTATCAGACAAAATCCGAAACCCCTGAAAGCCGAGCAATTAAAGCGCACCGTGAAACTGAATCTTTTACACCTTTTCATTCGCACGAGAGCTTAATTTTCCTTTCGTTGGACGCCAATTTTCTCTCAAAGATTATCAGTACGGCGTTGGATTTCAATTCAAATTACTCCAAGAGAATTCTTTTTTGTTTTACTGCCTCTTTATGAGTGGTTTATTAGCAAATATTTGGAAAAGTAAATATGTAATATACATATTTTGTTTTTTTTTTTTTTTTAACTATATTCTTTATTAACTATAATTTTGGTATATCAATTTAGCATGAAAGTTGAGAGACTGATAAAATGCGAGTCAGATTTGCACACGAAGGATTCTGCACATCGGTCCTAAGTACCTATATATTTTACTATATAGCACTGTAATAGTACATTATGATATAAGTGCGGTAAGTTGAAAATTACAGCCGAGGCGATATTACTATACTATAAGGAAGCAGAGGCTGTAATTTTCAAAGCGCACGTATGTCATACGACGTTTTATAACATATTTACGAGGAAATTAATAATTAATAAGTACAGCGAAAAGAAAAAGCGCGCGGAATTATTTTTACTTGTCCACAAATAAGCGATACGCGCGCATCAACGTTTTTTTTGTTTAGGCAAAGGTACAAAAACAGCCAGTATTACTAATAAAGTAAATTAATATTTTTGTGTTTTTGTTACAGATAAATGGTTGTAATTCATTGTTAAAATTAATTAAATTAAAGAATTAAATGTTTATTTGTTATATTTTATTTCCCAAAGTTAATTTTATTCATAAAATATTGACCACTTTCTTGACATAAAATCTCTTTGCTAAGGTTTTTAAAAGTATCGTTCACGGAGTATCTTAAAACTTTATTAAAAAAAACACGTGCCTTTTACATTACATTATCGCACAAGTACGTAATGAGATACATTACGATATTGAAATTGGTGTAATTACAACCACTTTACGAGCAAATATGTTATAAAATGTATTTTATAAAAGGATTCCCTGACTGACGGACAAACGGCGAAGTCTAGTAAATAAGTTGATTTTATAAACGTTGATAAATAAGTATAGACACTTAACTAAAACAATAGAATGTAAAATTCTTCCATAAAGTCCTCGTAAAAATCCATTACGAATGCAATGCAGCTGTCTAGTCCCAACATGGAACAAAATACAAAATACTGCGACGACGTTATCTGAATAAAATTAGTTACATATGGGTGATTCTAGGTTCAATGCTTGTTCAATTCCCGGGTTGAATAAAAAATATATTGGAATTCTCTATTGCATTTTTTTTAAATGTAGAATGCTCACCCTCAAATACACTGTGACATAAAAACAGGTTGTGATTCCCACTTTGAGGCTCAGTGCGGAAAAAAGAGTCCCCTATCCTATCCTATCCTCCCATTTTGGTATAGAGGTAGGTCGTCAACCACGAACTAGTAAAGCCAACGAGACGAGAGAAAAAAGGTAAACAATGCGCTTGAAGTGATACGTAATAATTTTCAAACACAAATGTTTGGAACCGCTGAAACTTTGTTTACCTTTTTTCTCTCAAAGAATCAAAGAATCAATTTCATTTATTCAATTTAGGCACATAAAGAGCACATATGCACGTCAGAATTGTACAATGTCAGTCATATTAAAAATTAATAAAATAAATCATTGGAAAATGATTCTTTCGCTGGTTCGGTAGGTTGGTTCTACTGAGAAGATACCAGCAAGAATCTCAGTGAACTCTATTATCCCTCTTTTTTTTTAAATATGGTTTTATTTATAACAAATTAATGCAGTGCGAGCAAGAGATGAGATTAGGTTGTCCATGGATTCGTTGGCTTTACTTTTCCATCAACCATGCTCTTCTTACACTTAGCTAATACACAAAAAGACGCGCTATCCCATACATAGATGCCTAAATTCATTTAATTCTTTTTTCTAAATCTGCGTCCCGTTCCAAGTTCGAAATTCATTCCTGGCTCACCAAGGAACCGTGACGTCATTTTAATAGAAGCCTTTGCATATTATTATTCATAGAAACAGTCAATATTTATGGAACACTTAAGTGTTCAAGTAATTACACTGAGCAAAATCGAACCCTTACAGTGGACCATTCTAACACTATGCCACAAGTCTTTGTGAGTCAGTTCATTCGGTCATGAATACATAATGAAGGTTACTTAATGAATTAAAGCCTTCACATATTCTGACAACTAATATTACGTATTTTGACGACTCTAAATTATATAAGTCAGAATAGTTCTATATAATATAAGGTATATAATGAATATCGATATTTGGGAATACCAACGGCCACAGCTAAAACGGCCACTACTGGTGTTCGTTGGAATAAAATCTTAAATTTCTGCCAAACCGAATTCCTGCCAACCCCGAATAAATTTCAATTTATAATATATCAATGAATTATATTGTCTTTGTATCATGCATAGTCGTACCATTCATTTTGTTCCGATAACTTCGTCAACTTATTTTAACTGAACATCAATCCGCTCACAATGTGCGATTATAAGCAAATATTTAAATATTACAAACAGACATTTAAACTTTATTTATTTAAATAGAGCAAAGATACATCTATTATGCAATTTCCATAAAATAATCTCTTGGGTATGTATATTCTCTATGTCTTGTACGATGTAGGTATTATGTGCGTTTCACTCTAAAAGCTCGTGTCTGAAGCCAAAGTTAATTTAGACGGATTTGGTAAACCACTACCCGGCGGACGGGGCGGGAATCAAACTAAAAGTTAGAGATTAGTCCACTAAAGTGTTCCCAGCTCTCGGGAAACGTTAGCAAGTTTTGAAAGCTCTAGAAAGGGTTGGAATGCACTTCTATAAGTAAGTTATCAGCAAATTTCGTGAACAAAAACCTCGAAAAGATCAACCAAAAACTTGCCAACAAAAAAAAAGCAATAAAAAGACTAATCATTGGTCAATCAATGACGCAAGCCCCGCGCTTTGCACCAAAGAGATCTAGAATGCACTTTGCGTAACCTGAATACCTACGTTGTTACAAAGTTTGCCGTAACTAAAGCTACGATGCTACGCAACATGCGTAGCAATAATGGTTCGAGCATGCTACGCTCGCATGTTAATACGTTGAACTATAAAATGATAATTATGAAAGCTCATGCGTATGAAGAAATATACTATAAGATACATATAAATAACTAGCTTTTGCCCGCGGCTCCGCCCGCGTGGATGTCGGTTATCGCGATCAAACATAGCCTATGTCTCATGGTCTAATCTACCCTTAAACCAAATTTCATCAAAATCCGCTCAGTGGTTTAGGCTTGAAAGCGTAACACACAGACAGACAGACAGACAGACAGAGTTACTTTCGCATGTATGATATTAGTGTGGATGTCATAAGTCGTTAATGGGTAACACGTACCCAAAGAACAAAATTAAACAATCTATTAATAAAACAATTTTATTAAGTCAAAAATTACGTGGTTTTATTTGTACGTGGTAAATAGGTCAGTAATTAATTAATGAAATGAAGACCGACTGGCTAATGCCTTAAGCGGTATTAAGGGCGCTCCTATTTAAGTCCTTTGGATTCTCTGTGTCGTGAACGATAAGTACTTACATAAACATTCTTATACAGAACGAACTTAGAGTCGGAAAGGTTGGCTCAGAAGTAGGGATTTCGTGCCGCGATGACTACAAGAGAGGATTTAGAATAATGCCTTATAATACTAGGTACTTAATGTAACAAATCTTTATTAATCCTACTTTTACGAAAGTTTGAATAGATAGATGAATGTTTCTTAGGTACTCAATCATGCCAGAACGGCTGAACCAATCTGGGTTAAATTTGTTATTTCTTGTCATTTGGTTAGAAAAATCTAGCTTGTTGACTGGGACAAACTGGATGTGGAAAATGGAGGATCGGGAGCACCCTCCTCCTGCCCATGGTCTTCCCAGCCTCTTGGCTATTAAGACCGAATCACGGGAGTTAACCTCCGAGGAGACGAGGTCGCAGTAATAGACCGGGTCTTACGATCCCATCGAGCTTCGTGTCCCGGGCAGTACTGTACAAAGGACAATACCACAGTATGTGTTCCGCAGTCTCCTCCAAATCACCACAATAGCAATGCGGGGTAGACGCCAGAGTCATATCGTGCAGACTCTTACGGAAACAACCATGGCCGGTCAGGATTTGCGAGACTTTAATTATAGTCAGGCTCGACCCAGGCAGCCCTGAGCCGTGCCAATACTTCCGGAAAGAATCGATACAGGTCCCTACCCTTTTCCTCCCTCTCCCATCTCTGTTGCCAGGAGGCAACAAGAACTCCGAAATTTTTCTCCTCTCGGCTCTAAACTCGTCCCGCCCAAGGTGTCGAATGTTGTCCAGCCTGCCCGCGCGGGCCACCCCCAAGTCGGCAGGCAAAACCCCTGCCAGCACCGGCAGCGCCGGAGTGCTTACTGAACGATAAGCCTTGGTCAGAAGGACCAAGGCTGACCTTTGCGTCCTCAACAACGCGGATCGGACCATGTGAACCGTCACCCGCCACCACCAGCATCCAGCCGCGTAGGTGATAATGGCGGAATAAGTGCCATGGTACAGGACCTTAAGGGCCCTGTGCCGTATTCCCCAGGATGCCGCGGAGACGCGCGACATCTTGCCAAAGGCAGCGGTCGCCTTTTCTCCAATGTACACCGCGTGTTCCTTGAAACTGAACGTTGCGTCGACTATCACCCCCAGGACTTTGGTCGAGCGTACGCTGCTGACTGAGATCCCGTCGATTCTTATTGTTGGGGGTCGGCCGGGCAGCCTGCCCTTCAAGGTCATAGAGTATGACTTCGAAGGGGAAAAGCCCAGTCTGTTCCTTTTCCCCCAGTCAGTGACTAGGTCCAAGGTATGTGAGGCAGCAGTCTCAATACCGGCGTGCGAGTTGGACTCGACAAGTATCGTAACATCATCCGCGTACGCGACCAGATGCACTCCGTCTGGGAATGGCAGCCGAAACAAATCGTCCATAAGCAGGTTCCACAGAGCCGGGCCCAGCACAGACCCCTGTGGACACCCCATTGTGGACGTTTTCCACAGTGACCTGTTTCCCGCAAAGAGCCCCACGCGGCGGCGCGTAAAGTAGGAGCCCAGCATCCTGTATACATTGGGGGGACATCCTCCGTTTTTTGCCTTCAACAATATCATGGGCCACCACGCGTTGTCGAAGGCGCCCGAGATGTCCAAGAATATGGCCTGGACGTATTTGGCATTACTTGCCGCGACCGTGTCCTGAAGGGACTGGAGCGCCGATAGTGTCGACCGGCCCTGAGTGAAGCTGTGCTGGCAAGCGGATGTGTTGCGCAAGATGTTAGGCGCGCATTTGAGCATGACCCGTTCCAGGATTTTGCCCAGAACCGAGAGCAGCGTGATGGGGCGATACGCTTTAGGATCAGATAGGGGCTTGTCGTTTCCCTTCGGGAGCACGACTAGTCTACCGTCCTTCCACGCATCCGGAAACGTACCCTCCTCAACACATTTTCCGAAAACGCGCGTTAGCTCGGAGCCAGCCACGGGCCACGCATGTTTGACCACGCGGGCCGTAATCCCGTCGATTCCCGGAGCTGTATTAGGAAGATCCTTGACTATATCCCGCACTTCCTCCCATGATGGAGGGAGCGCATCCCGACCCGAAGGCATGCAGGCCGCCATAAACCGTACCGACCTATGGTATGGGCTGTCGTTCTCAAGGGTGTCATCGGGACACAGGGAATAAACAAGATTGGTCATGGCGGCCTCCAGGATCGGGAGCAATGGTACACATTGGTATAGGCCTATGTTCAGCAATGGATTGCAATAGACTGATTGATTGATTGGTAAATATTTGACTAAAGGCTTGCCAGAGTATCCGAATATTTACAATTATAATATAATTATTTATTTATACTATTATAAAATTTGTTATTTACTCGGCTTACATAATTAGCTGTATTGACTTACAATACTCAGTAGTCTAATCTATTTTATAACTGTTATAGGCAGCTGAAAAATAAGACACGAAAATATACTTTTGCAGTCTTGAAGTCGTTAAAGGTCGCTAAATAAGAGAGACACGTATTTGATAACAGCGGACACGTCTGAGAAGCGATAAAACCACGAAATATTGCACTATTTTTAAGAAAACAAAACAAAATATTTATTTACTTCTAAAATTCTACACAATATTACAATAACAAATTTTACAACACAAAATATTGCTCTCAGATTTTCTGAAAACCGAACGCAATTTAAAAGTAATTTTTTTTTTAATTCTACAATAAACTATAAAAATCATCATTTCCATAGCACCAGTTCCAGTTGCATCCAAATTGATACTTTGGGGTCTATTACTCTTTGGCTTATTCGATTAATTCAAGAAAAATAAATTACCCAGTTGGGGCTTGAACCCACGACTTTTCCCTTACAGGGTAATGTTCTTCCAACTGAGCTACTGAAGGGCACGCCGTAATAGCGGCGGTAAGACCCATCATGGAGGAATGGCTAGAGAGGCCACACGGCAGCCTCTCGTACCGGCTGACGCAGGTGATTACCGGACACGGGTGTTTCGGGAGTTACCTGTGTCGGATCCGGAAGGAGCCAACGTCCGAGTGCCATCACTGTGATGCGAGCGAGGACACAGAGCTGCACACGCTGACCGAGTGCCCGGCGTGGGACACGCCGAGACGGGTCCTAGTGGCGGCTCTAGGGGTGGGAGTCCTCACACTCGTCACATTGCTCATAGCGATGGTACGATGCGCAAACGCTTGGGGTGCGGCCGCCTCCTTCTGCGAGCAAGTAATGCTCGAGAAGGAGGCGGCCGGTCGGGTCCGGACCAGACTCCGGGCCCGGGAAGCCCGTGCAGAGCGAAGGCGAACCGGTCGTCGGAGGTCGCAGAACGACCTCCGTCCTCCATGAGCGCTGGCCTGGGGGTGACTGGTGGAGCCGCCTGTCACCCTAGCAGAAGCAGGCCGCGGCGGCGGCGCAAAGTGCGCCTCCGCGTAACCGGGGCTAGATGGGGACATTTTGGTCCCCACAACCCGAAGGGGGCCATCTCGAAAGAGATGGTCCTGGGTCTGTCGGGGTGCGAGAGATATGCTTTTGGCAATCTCACCTGCGGCAACCAAGGACCCAAGATGGCGTGCGTTTTAGTCGGTTCGAGTCCGACATAATCACCTCCACCGGCTCTGTGGAGGTGGTATCCGTGGGGATTTATCGCACGATAAAAAAAAAAAAAAAACTGAGCTACTGAGCCATACCTGAATCAATTCAAATTTGCCTTCTCTATACTAGGTAATTTTATAGTGGTTTCGGATAAAAAGAATTTGGGCATAGTTTCGATAGCAAAATCATCAGGGAGTAGGTTTTAATATGGCGAAAGAAAAAAAAAATTTTTTCGATAATTTATGGGAATAATGTTCAGGTGAAAGGAAAAATGTATGGGGGGATTAAAAAAAATTTTGCATACGCCAAATTAATACTTCCAGATGATTTTGCTCTCGATGATTGTGCCCAAATTCTTTTTATCCAAAACGAATCTAAAAACACCGTGTATATCCGTCTTTGGCACGGGAACTATTGTGACCCTACAGCTTCGAAAGGCCGTTGGTGTTTAAACTTGCATCAGAGCCTAATGAGTTCTAACAACTTAGGCATGACTGACTAACAGATATCTAAACATGTTACCAAACCTACACATACAGAAGTAATATTACAATAATCCACTACCTATCTATGATTTCCGAGACCTTGGCAGTAACCCTCACAGATATATCCACCCATTATCCACCAGTACAAATCTGGGTCATTAAAGAGCGAAGTGGCGGAGCCGCAGCGCGTCCGGCCGCGTGAACGATGCACAAATTAATGGGCCGTAGATAACCACTCGTTTGTTATGATGACCTATAGCTGTTTCAATGGGAATGATACGGTTTTGAACTATTTTATTGTTAGGAATAAAAGTGTCATAAAAAACCCTACATTTCTTTTTTTTTCCGTGCGGAAATCCTCTCGAATACCTCCCCTGCCGGAGCTGGAAGGGGAGGTTATGTCGGACTTGTGGTGCTAGGCCGGAGGTGAGATTGTCTTCGACATATCCCACGCACCCCGACTGACCCAGGGCCATCCCTTACGGTCTGGCCCTCCTGCGTTAGTCCTGGTCGAATAGACCGATAAATGGTCGGCAGCACTAGTGTGACGCCCCTGGTATTGCACACGTCCATAGGTCACGGTAACTAATATAAATTGCACTGAAGTCAATCGAAATGCTGTGTACAGATCTAAGTGGACTTGTATAGCGTGTAGAATTATAGTCATAGTAATCTGATGTCAGTTTTTGTACCTACTGTGTATAATAACATAAAACATAAATAAAGCTACTTTCCATCTTGTGGGATGTATCATGTCTGCCAATTTAGTGGTAGGTACTAAAAAGGTATATGGTATCATGGTCTCTCATGCAGCAGGAGTGCGGGTCGGCTTTCGCGGCACGCGTACATTAATGACATAATCCATCGGGCTCTAGTCACCGCCGGCGTTCCATCCGTATTAGAGCCTTCTGGTTTGGTGCGCGACGATGGCAAGAGACCAGATGGAATGTCATTGGTGCCTTGGAAGATGGGAAGGCATTTGGTGTGGGATGCAACATGTGTTGACACCCTTGCGCCTTCTCATCTTTCAGGTACTGCGGACTGTGCCTGCGCTGCTGCTGCCTCGGCAGAGACCCTCAAATGGCGCAAATATAGTAGTTTAAGTGATAATTACATATTTGAGCCATTTGGGGTCGAGACGCTGGGATCATGGGGTCCAAGTGCACGTCTATTATACAAAGAAATATCTAAACGTTTAATAGACACTACCCGTGACCAGAGGGCTGGTTTATTCCTTGCGCAAAGGATTGGCATTGCCATTCAACGTGGCAATGCCGCCAGCCTACTGGCCACCCTCCCGGTTGACGTCGATGGGGAGGAATTCTTTGACGCCTGAACCTACAGTTTTGCACATACCTTTATATTTTTATTTATAATAATTATTATATTACTTAAATTATGTACATAAAAGTTGATATAAATAAATATAAATATTCAAAAGATAAATTAAATACTACTACTCAATGTAGTCTCATTTGTTGGAATGACACCTTCTAAATGTCAATTCATTATCCTTAACCTAATCGCGCACCTAGCACTACGACCCACAGTCGGCGTGCTGTTTTAGTCGGTTCGAGTCCGACATAACCTCCCCTTCTGGCTCCGGCGGGGGAGTTATACCTCATCGCGCTTGATGGACCCTAGAGAGGTATGGTATGGTATCATTATGGCTAAACAGTCGATTACAGATAAAAAAAATGGAAAACAGTCCCAGGCATTCTCCACTTCACGCTATCTTGAGTCCATGGTAGAAACACCATTGTAGTAAAGTGCTATTCATAATGTGATTCAGGCGATCACGGTAATTTTTTATTGAGGGTAATATTAAATCAAAATGGCAGAAAATAATAAAACACAGACCCGTTGCTGCTATAAGGCCGTCATGTATATTACCTTTAGTGATTAGTAGGTTAACGCTATAGCGTGAAATATTTATGAATTAATTTTCGTGTAGGCAAAAAAGTACCAACAATTTCATTTGAAAAAGGTAAAGAATGCTATAACAATTAATATTCTAAACCCCCTATGTAACAAAACCATTATGCATAATGAACAGTACTAAATCTTCTTTGTACTTGAAACGTTAAAAAAGAGGAACATGTACATACTTTTAATTGTATATACAGGGGGTATTCAAAGCTGCTAAAGGCTCGAGTTAGCTACACGGCCATAATATTATCATAAACAACAATTTAGCATAGTTATGAGCCCGTTGAAATGAAGCCACGGTACGTTTTCGACTTTTCGCAGCTTATCCTCTAGGTTAAGAAAGCGGTCGATAGAAACTTACACATAGCTAGAGATGGGACGTGTTTTCGCTATCGAGAAATGCGGATACAGCGAAAAATGAAAGATTGTGTACTGAGATATGAGTTATTTATTTATTAACTTTATAAGATCATATCTTTTACTTGGAACTTCATTCGTTGGATCTAAACTTACAACCAAAGTGTTTTATTGTTATCTGATGATTGTAAAAGTGGTATCGCAAGAACTTAAAAAAAATATAAAAACTAGCTTTTGTACGCGGCTCCGCCCGCGTGGATGTCGGTTATCGCGACCAAACATAGCATATGTCCTTTCTTAAGGTCTAACCTATCCCTATACCAAATTTCATCAAAATCGGTTCGGTGGTTTAGGCGTGAAAGCGTAACATACAGACAGACAGACAGACAGACAGACAGAGTTACTTTCGCATTTATAATATTAGTATGGATTTCTATAATGACAATGTTATGAAAAAAAAATGTACTATTTTTTTATTTCCATGCTAAAATAAAGGTTTAAACAAACACCCTTGTTAACAAACCACATACAATAAAAAGGTAATAAAACCATAATATTATTTAGAGTTCTAATAAGAGCCATATATTTTGTAATAAAAGTATTATGCAATAATGAAGGGCAATAAATCTTTATTTTATTCGAAACATGTTTACACTTACATAAATAATATGGACCTAACGAACACGGAGTTATGTTGAATTTTAGTGACATCAAGATACCAAACATTTAAAAAAAAATTGTTTAATACGAGTATTCAGTCATTTAGAATAAGAATAAATTTATCAAATAATTGTAATAAAAGTGGATTGATTGACAAATCATTATTATAAACACTGTAATCTATAATCAGCTCGGCGAACCTTGATCCCTATGACACTGACAGTTATTCCCACGACACAACCTTGTAGTAGCGTCACCGTTATATTATAATCGAATTGGCGGTGTCTAAAAATGATATTTTTTAATTTTAGGCAGATATATGCAATTACAATAATATCCCGTTGGAATTATAATAATTATTAACACTTACAAGAAATTATCTCAATCAGACTTTACGTTGACGTCCTGCAAAAGTTACTCCGTTTGGAAGATATCGACTAGTGCGGAAAAGTATCGATAAACAAATATCGAAAATGGAAACGAGTGTACAAAATACATCAATAGAGCACCTACGCTCTTAGTGTCAGATTTATAATCATTTAAGTTGTTTGCGATAATAAAATAAAGGAGATTTAACAAATTTATTGTATATACCTACTCAAATAAAACAAAAGCGGTTTATTTATGATTTTTTAATATACATTAATCTGAATCTGACAATGGTGTCACCGATTGCGTCTCAGACTCGGAATCCGAACTGCAGCTGCTTTCTCCTATGTTTATTAAAAACGGCTGGTCTACTATATTGTCGTATCGCACGTCTCGATTCCAATCATCTAAGCATAGTTTTTTCGTCTTTTCAACCACTTTCCTCCAATTGTCCGGAGTCACTTGACTACATGCCTCTTGTAGCAACGTAAGCATTTTATTAGCTGTGAATGGTGGAGTGGTGTTAAGCCTGGCTGCACAACCTGAAACAATAATGGTTTAGATTGAAAATGATGCAAAGTCAAAGAGCGAGATCGGGGTAAGTACATTATAAGTACATAATTTTGTACGTTAAAAGTGTGTAATTGATATAAGCACATGGATAAAAATAAAAATGCAATTTGCTAGTGAAATAAAATAGCTTTAAATAGTACTAGCCGACTAGACAGTCACCAGTGACCTAAATAAAAACATGTTAAAATAAATACAAATCAACCCACCTTTGATCTGCGCCCATATCATTTCGATTGCATTATATTGGCAGTGGTAGGGCGGTAGCCGAATCACGGTGTGCCCTTTTGATTTTGCCATCTCATCCAAGAAATATTTCTTCTTTGTTTGCTGTTTATGAAGGTTCAACAATCTAACTAATTCCTTTTTCAGCATTTGAGTATTAGCTGCCACACCATTGTTTTGCAGCCACTCTATTATTTCGCCTTTATTGTTGTTCGCGGTAGGCGCTTTATTAATTTGCACAGAGTGGTATGGGGCGTTGTCCATTAAAATGTAGTGGGGCTCCTTTAAATTGTCTAGTAGTTTTGTGAACCATTTCTTGAAATTCTCAAAATTCATCTCTTCGTGATAATCACTTGTTTTCACGGATTTGAAGGCCCACAAGCAGTTAGGTACAAAACCTTTGGCTGTGCCAGCGTGGCAGATAATCAAACGCTGGCCCTTGCCTTCTGGTGCTTTGGTACAGGATTTCTCTGTGTCGTCTGTCCATGTTTTGGAGACTGAGTGATTGGCGTTGAGCCACGTTTCGTCCAGATAAACCACCTTGTCCCAGTTCTCGATGTTTTTTATTTGTCGTAGAAAATCACACCTCATCAATCCAATGTCCTTCCGCTCCATTATCACTTTTCTTTTGTCACACTTCCCATAACGAAATCCACATTTTTTTATAACCTGTCTGAGAGAAGTGAATCCACCTTTAAATAAATCAGCCGATTTCAGCGACGCTAATAATTTTGTGCAAGTCGGCAGTTCACCTCGAAAATAATAGCCGTAAATATGGTTTCGTATCGCTGCCATGTCGAAATCATCGGGGTTAGTTACGGGTCGTGCCCTATTGTTTTTTCTTCTTTGGAGTTGATAATTTGTTCTCCTCCATCGACGATTCGCCGAACTTCTCCTTTGTAATTCGGGAAACGGTAGCTTTGCCAATTCCCAAAGCATCAGCAACACGGTCGCGTACGTTGTCAAGTGGCAACAAAGGTCCGCCATTTTGTAGTTCGCGAGCAAAATAGTCACGCAAGCGTACAACAAACTCCCGCGTTTCACTGTTGAGTACAGTTTTTCTCAGTCTTTTCGGCATTTTGAAACACCAACAAAAACAAAACAGCAACAATAACAAAAACAGAAAACAACAATAGTAATAAACAAAGGATTCCGTTGACACAACAAAACACGTGGCGCATACAAGGCGTTAGCACTCGTACTGGCGTAGCGAACTGACAGTACTAGCGTAGTGACAGATCAGATAGTGTTGCTATAACTAAAATTTTAATTCACATTAAAATTATACAGTCCGACCATGTTACCTCTGCATCGGAATATTGGCAACCCCATATACAAATACACGGATACTTGTAAATATAACAAGCATTATAATTATAGTAATGTAGATTATATTTTAAAAACATGTTTATCGATGTGGCTGAATGCAAGTCACGCCTTTGCCTATAAAAAGTTGCGATATATCGACACGACCCGTCACTAGTATGAACTGTCATAGGGATCAAGGTTCGCCGAGCTGATTATAGCTATTCGGTTCACTATCAGCGTCATCACTACACAGTATAAAACAAAGTCGCTGTTGTCGCTGTCTGTCCGTCACTATGTATGCTTAAATTTAAATCTACGTAACTGATTTTGAAGCAGTTTTTTTAATAGATGGAGTGATTCAAGAGGAAGGTTTACATGTATGAAATATGCTTAATATAGTAGAGCGTGCAACGGGAGCGGGATCTAACGTCACGCGGGCGGAAAAAAATGGCAGTACGAATTTCGCTGGGTCAGCTGGTTATTTTTATACAAGCAACGGATTCAAAACACAAAAGGAGCAGCCCGTAGATCTCTTTTTTTTTCATAAAATCATGCAACGGTGGCACCTCTCGTACTACTTTCATTTATTTTACAAGCAACTTATTTCATTGTGGACGGGTCTTAATTTGGACCTACAAAAATGGATATAGGTTAAGAAAATAGATCAAATATTCAACACTAAAAACGTAACCCTCCTTCCTTCGGCAGTCGGGTAAAAATGGGCATCGTTTAAAACAAATAATCTTATGGCTGCCCAGAAGAGATCGCTCTTAGCGATAACCGCTCATTTAACTTTAAAATTATAAAATTTAGTAGCCTGTTGAAATAATATTAATTTACAATAAAAAATTGTCCACCTATTATGATAAAATCAACCCCAATATCCATCACTATAGGTAATAATCTCAAATGTTAGCTCACCCAAATTCAAATTTATCTAAAAATTTCATTTCATGTGAAATATTTGCAGTCTCCCAGATATATTCCCTCTCTAGTGCACAGTAATAATGCATGCAATAAAGTGGCGAGCAGAAGCAGCCCGCAGATCTCGCTGCACCTAATCATGTAACCCTGTCTCCACTCTCTTTGATACTATTATTTTTAAATATTCTCTAGCGAAAGAATTTCTCTTGAATAGGTTTCAAGAGAAATTCTTTCGCTAGAGAATATTTAATGGAATGTAATACATATATTAAAGTTTCTCTCTTCATTTCACGAAAGGTTATAAATATTGGAAGTAGAGCTATAATGTATAAAACTATTAATGTGAAAGTAGTGGCTGTCATTAATGTTACCAGGGCTGGTTCTGAGAGTTCAATTAATTCTTTTTCTAAGTATTGTAATGAAGAGACTGACTAACTAAATACCCATGCATGAATCAAAATCATTATTACATGAAGGTTTTTCGAGAGAAAAAAAATGTCTGATACTTATACAGCAAAATGTCGTAGTCGAGTAGCGAGGTGAAATCAAATTGACGTGTCCTGTACAAAAAAAAAACGATTCAAAGTTCGATGGGAAAAACATCGATATAAAAAATAAAAACATTATACACTACACGCATCCCTACTGTAGTTGTGATCTGTCAGTTATCATCTTAAAAATAGTCCATAGATAACCTGTAAATCGAAAATAAATATTGTTTATACAGATCTGATATCAAATTTAATAATGTGTGTTGGTTCCCGGTGGAATAGAAGATAATTCTCTACCCATGGGTCTTAAAAAGGTGATTAGGACTAGGATTGTTCTTCATCTGACTATCCGAGTAGCATGTATACTAAGTAATTAAGTTCAGAATGATCACCGACCCGAAATGGATAGGTTAGGCTAGAAGATTAAGGCGGGAGCGAAGCGAAGCGGAGCTCCCGCCTTATGTCTTCGTGGTTATTTTTTTTTATAAGCAAGGAAGTAGTTTGTTGGTGCTCAATCAGCATTTTTGATGTGAATTTGGATTATTTTGTCGTGCATTAGCAGCAATAGCAGTGCATTAATAAAACTGCTTTGCATTAAGATAAACAGCCGTGCGTTACGAAAATAAATTGTAGTGTGTTTTCTAATACTTTTGAGTTTAGTATTCTACTGTGCAATCAGTAATTTTGATGGAAATTTGAATTATTATTTCATAAAAAATATTTGCGTTTCAATACCACCCCTTTACAATTTCCTACATCACTTCCTCCTTCTCGTATTGTGTAACTGTAATGTAACTAACTACATGTACAAGTAAGAGCTTCCTTGGAACGTTTTATGTGCTTCAATAACAGGTGCATGTCGGTCTAATTAATTATTGCTAAGTGCTTACAAAGCGTGGGTACGAGTACGTCTCTAGAGAATCAGTTGAACATCCATGTTGCTAGAAATGCTTGCTCACTATCAACCTTGCATGTAATTGCATTTTAATGGAATAAACATAGTTAATAAAAGCAATTAATAAGTTTAACATGTTATGGTAGTATGGGTTTCAGTATTTGTCAACAGTTAAAACTAGGTTAACAATTAATTAGAACTTTTACTATATTATAGAGCAATTGTTGTCACTGCTTTTTTATTCATTTGTTGAACACATATGTGAAGACGAGTATAAGTGTATATGTTACGCCTACATATATTCAAATTTAAATTAATTATCATTTCTTACACGTGAGTAGTAGTAGATGTTGTCATTTATGTTGGTACATGTACAATAAAATTACACAATGAAAACTTTTAAAATTAAACAGATTTCTAATTTGTATACTTTGTCGAGTAATTATACATTAACGATGAAGTACAATTATATTACAGGTGAAAGTCAAAATGATGTCCCATCATTTTTACAGTTCGTCAAGTCAATTTCAAAATTATAATATGTCACAAATGGAATTTTAGAATAATAAGATTTACTTTTGAGACATGAAATATGTTTAAGACACTAAAAAATACGCTTTAACACTTTCATTTGATACCCATATCATGGGGGTACATTTCAAATAGCCAGTCCGCCATCTTGGGGAGGCCGCCATATTGGATTTTTAATTACTTTTCTTAGCTAGTCATGTATTGTCATCAGAACTCAGAGCGTGTGCAAAATTTCCTCCAAATCGAAGACCGGGAAGTGGGTCAAATTAAGATTCCAAGGTAAGCTAATAAAAGCGTGTTAAAATAAAATAAACGAAATTTAAAATATCCGTAAAATTTCATGTTGCAATATTTGCATCATCCATAAACTTTGCTGACTAAAAAATCTCGAAGCCTTTTTTTTTAATATATTTAAAGGGGTTTTCAGACACGTTATAACACGCACAAATTGACAAAGTTTTTGGTTTAATTGGTTATAAGCTACTTATATTTTAAGCTATTAGTAGTTTGCATTTTGCACACCGGTATCTGAAGTATAATTCTCTATCTCATAGCAAAAATCTAGATGTTTTCCGGCTAACATCTTGAACCATGTCAACGTAATGATGGAATATCACGGAATGTCAAGAACTCAGGCGAGCAAAACTATATCGATACTTCTAAACGGACAAGTCTGATAGAACCACCATAATAATGTACCGTGGTCCTACCAGTAGGTCTAGCCCACCGGCCCTTGATCCAACCAATACATAATATGTTTCACAAGGGAACGTAGGTATTTTTTTAATTACTGAAAACATTTATAAGGACATCATTATTTTCAAATAAGTATTTACATGTTTAGACCGTTCCACTTAGTCGCAGGTTTAAAACGACTAAATAATTGCTGGCACGTTACTAACGATGAAATGAAAATATTGTAGAACAATTTCTACTACCATATAATTTCGCAGTTACAGTAATTTGTCTGAGGTTAAGTGACATTTTAATTTATACATGTTTTTGTTACCAACAGCGCCGTCTATATAAAATCATCGGATTGGGAGTCAACTCTTGTTGTCTTGTTGTCTTGGTGTCAACTTGTCAAGTCTTGAGAGGACCTTATTCATACAATTATAGCTTTTATTTGAGACTTGTTCTTTGATGCGCGTGTCTTCACCCGCGTGGAACTTTGATCCCGGTTCTGCTACACATGGGAACCTATACCCGGGATATGATAGCATATATGTGTTATTCCCGACTATAGTCTATTTTAGTGCCAGATATTAGCCAGAGTTATGCAAGAACAAGCTTTTGCCCTAGGCTCCGTCCGCGTCAATGTCGGTTATCGCAACTAATAATAGCTTATGTCTTCTCAAGGTTTAATCTACCCCTATACCAAATTTCATCAAAATTAAATTAATAAGTACCTTTAATTCATTTAGACGGATGAAAAAGATCCCCAGAGTAAGTTACTAGAAAATATAAAAGGCCATTAGAACAAAACATGAAATGCTAAAACTTCACATAAACGCTTTGAAAACAGCGTTTTTAACTCAGATAATGTAAGTTTTTTATATAAAAAATGTACTTTCACGTCGAAACTTTTAGCCGGTTGAAAGTTTGCGGAGGTATTTGGGCGTAGCAAAGAGCTCACGACCGCATGTGAATGCATCATTAACGCCCTCTAGGGGATATGAAAGCGCTCTTATACCTTTTTAACCGAGATTTCAGATGTAATTTCTCTTATAACTGTAACACTTCGCCGCGATGAAAATATCGTGGAATTGTCGCTCGTAAATGTTTAATTATGATAATTCTGTGAACGTAAAACGTCATTATTATGACATTAAACATGATTATATTATGATGGTAGGATTGCCGCATTGGTTCTTGGTGGTATAGAGTAGGGGCACCCCATCTATTGCAGTGGGTGTTGTAGAAGAGGAGTAATAGATAGCGATGGTTCTCCATCCGACAGTAAACATACAGCCCGTAGCTAAGTGCCCGCTAGACGGTAATAGGCTCGCACCCTCTTACGTGGGACTGAAATTCATAGTTGGCGAAATGTTGGTATTAATACACCTCTGCCTACCCCTTAGGGGATTTACAGGCATGAGTTTATGTATGTATATATTATGCTTTATGGGGGTATTAAGTCCACGCCAGGGCCTTACCCGTCTATCAAAAGATGTACCGTACCGTCTTGCAAAAGTTGGTTTGACATCGAAGGTTTTACTAAACAATGACCGTTAATTCGGTACAGAACATAATTTAAAAGCAATTTAGTATTACAAAATTAGTACACGAACCAATCAACTAAATATATTATATCAATAGAATGATCAGTAATAATAAATAACTAAAAATTGAAGTTTCACGTCACAGTCCTTGGGACACAAGGCCGTCACCACACACCGCCGTATCACTTATTCATAGCAATGTCACAAACAAAGCCGAATTTCACTGTTTGCACTGAGCTAAGTGTGTCATAAAAGCAACACATGAGTTATTTTATTGAACGTCTGTGAACGTACGTTACAAAGGACGAGGTTTTAAATTTTGTAATTATTTTAAACTACATATCATCCCACCAATTTTTTTTTTATAAATATAGGCATTTTCCTTGCACTCCAGCTGACCCAAGGGTACCTCTGGTTTCGAGATAGTGACTCCTTGGATGTGGGAACCACGGTAACAATCTTGCCGTCCTATTTTGCCTTTTTGTTTCATATTCGTGGTATCTGTCATCCTTGTGTCGACGGAGAAAGAATACAAGTATCACCACCCAATTTCATCCGAAGGGTGTCGTAAGAGGCGACTAACGGCAAAAAAACGCAGTTGATATCAGTGCAGGAGAAGGAAAACTCAAAATAAAACTGTACCAACCCGTCTTGCAGGCGTGAACAGTAGGCCAAAGCCTCTCATCGGAGAGGCCTATGTCCAGCAGGGTAATAATTGATGGATTTGTGGAGTAACGAGGTGTGATGTTCCAACGCAAAGGGAGGATCCTCCGACCAGGCAAGGTGATCACGCCTGGCGGGCCGCGGCCCAACGAATGCGAGAACTTCACTTTCGCGATGCAGGATTCGTAGTGACGTAGTAGTTCGGCTTGCTGTCGCTAGATGGCGCTGGGTACATGTGGTATCGTCACAGATTGATTTATGTGTGCTACCATCCTCATAGCGATTTTCCAGGAGCGGCTGCCGTCTGACTTCCTAACCCTGATGAAAGAGACAAGAATATGCAGCAGGAAAGCCTGCGCCATAATCTCGTCTGTTTTTAGCTACAACATGCAAATGAGGTTGGCTTGGGCCTCAAGAATCATGGTGGGCCTCTACGTCTATTGCTGTGTTGTGTATGTATAACCCTGATAAGCGCCTATATTCGAATCGGGTTAAAATCTATGTTAAAAGTGCCGTATATCAAATCGTATTCATTTTACCGAATAATTTGATATTCAACTAAGTAAGCAAGTAAGCAACTTAGTTGAATATCAAATTATTCAGTGAAATGAAAAATCGAAGCATACATAAGTGTAATAAAACAGGGCTTGGTTTGAGATACGATAAAATAATTCGCACGAATGAGTGATTTCGAAATCATCCTGTATATCATGTCTGTATAAACGTGTCATGACGTAACCTTCAAACGTTTAAACCTTACGTTAACCTTGCTAAATATTTCTTTATTTAACCGTCTTCAAAAAAAGGAAGACATTCTCAATTCGTCTCATTTTGTTTTTTGTTCTTTTGTGTTTGTGGATTTGTCCCTTTTCTTGAAATCCTTGATATATCTGAGTTAAAATTATTGTACATTGAGCTTTATCGGATATTGAGCACAGATTTTTTGGGAGTCTCAATAAAAATTATGTCTGTTAATTGATTGCACTATAGTTTTTTTTTTTCATATAAATATGACCCAAACCATCTTGCGATCAAGGTAAGGCCTTGGCCATGATAATTATAATAAATACAATAACCATTTAGTTTGTATGCCAAACGGTTATAATATATTTTGTAATAACTTAAAATTCTCATTTTATAGAAAGCCTCACTTATATAAGCAAGAAATAAAACAAAAACAATCCCCTTTTTAATAACTATTGAAATAATAGGTACAATAATTATGATGAAATATTAGAACAAATAATTCATTTGTGGAGTGGAAATTAGGTACGTATCTACGTAATCTCCACTCCACAATCTCCGAATTCTCGAAAAAATAAATCTCGATTGTGATATCAAACTCACAAAAAGTTCACCGAGTAGAAATAAAGATTCATTTTAACTCCGCTCCGAAAATAGGACACGCTGTTTACGCTAAGACGGTCGTCGGATATATATCTACCAATAGGTACAGCTGAATATCGAGCTCATAGATTGCTTTGGAAGAGGATTACGTCCAACTGTGGACTACGAATGAGGATCGTGTGTCCAGACTTTCTGTCTAGAATTAATATAGTGTGTTGGAGACTAGACTAATAGACTAATAAAATAACTAAGAGACTCTAAGCTTAAAATAATCTTTTTAAACTAAATAATCAACAAAGTCTTTGTATATTTTTATTATAAAAACTAGCTGTCCCGGCAAACTTTGTTTCGCCTTAGAAATTAGAATTAATTAGCTGTATCAAATTCTCTTAATTATTTTGAGAACGGAAAGCATTTCGATTCGGGCCCTATACGTCCACGGAGCTCCCGACACTAGTAGGTCACCGGGGCCCATACTTACACCTACGGAGCCTATATACCTATGGGACCCATACAACCATATACCTCTACGCTCAAGGGCTATCATACTACCATAAACAATCAATTTTTCGACCTAAATAAAAAAATTGCCACCATAAATATTTTCGCGGCTCAAGCACTACTGTGTACTCCAGAAGAACTACTGTCTACTAATCACCCTCTGACGATATTTGCACGCATTATGTCAATTCTATATCAAACGTCAGATAACATAGAAGAATATCATACAGCAGTATTAGAATAACAAACACATTTTTTTCCAATTCGTATTCCAAATTCAAAATTTAGACATGGCGTATGTAGGATCATCTATTTTATATGGTGGTTATGTATTCTTAAATTTTCTAATTTTCCGCGCATATTTCTTCATTTTTTCTTTCATAAGAACCTTCTCCTAACAATAACGAATACAACAAAAAAAGAATTAGTGAAATCGGTCCAGCCGTTCACGCGTGATGTCGTGACCAAGGGAAATAGGGATTCATTTTTATATATATAGACTAGCTGTGCCCGCGACTTCGTCCGCGTGGAATGTACTTAATAAAAAAAATCAGTTTTTTTTTTAGCCTAAGTTACTCCTTATTACATAAGCTATCTGCCAGTGAAAGTCCCGTCCAAATCGGTCCAGCCGTTCCAGAGATTAGCCAAAACAAACAGACAGACAGACAGACAGACAGACAGACAAAAAATTTAAAAATATATATTTTGGTATGTGTACCGTATATACATTCATATGCATGTAGTAGAAAGCGGTTATTTTAATATTACAAACAGACACTCCAATTTTATTTATTTGTATAGATGTATAGATAACGTCATATCCTATGTTATGACGGTTTTTTCAACTAAGCTGAACACAAATTATGTCATAACCTATGATCTGGCCCTTTTTAGAGTAGTATGTAAATATTATTAGGTAAAGTTTATAAAAAAAAACAGTCGTAAAATGTAATACGACTATTTTTCACTTGTCGAAATATAGTACCTAATGACAAAAATACTTACCAGAAATACAGTTTTAACACAACTCATGACTGGGAGCGCCTTATTTCGTAGAAAGAAATTTCATAGAATTTCATTTTACAGAAAATGTTTCATATAATATTTGGTTCTTATATTTTTATTTCGAATATTATTGTTTCAAAGCCAATTTACCACAATGAATCACTTTTCACAGAAACACAATTTAATGAATTTTTTTTCACATATTTTTGTTTAACATACTTATCAAACTGTAGAATTATTATTTAAGGAATCTTAAAAACAACCACTAACCACCATCTATTTCAAACAGTAAAATTTAGATACATTTTTTTTCCCGATTGCTTGTAGTAATTTAATTAGATAATACCCCGACTCGGATAGGTTAGGTTTGAAGGCTAAGGCGAGAGCGAAGCGAAGCGGAGCTCTCACCTTAGCCTTCGTGGTTATTTTTTTTTAAACCACCCAGAAAATATCTTTGCGCAAATAAGTTTTATATGAAATAACCAATATAAAAAAGAAGAATATTTGATTTATTATTCTATGAAATGATTATTCTAACATTAAAATTTATGTGAAACAAAAGTCAATGATTTAAAAATCTTTAAAGTAAGTATTATGTATATTGATTATTCTATGAAACGAAATTACCTATGCGAAACATTTTCCGTAAAACGAAATTATATGAAACTTTTGTCTATAAAACAACGCACACCCCTCATGACTTTTGTCATGCGCGGGGGGCGCGGGTTTACGCTTCGGGAAAAACCGTCATTTGCGCCATCTTTTGACAATTATTTACAACAACGATATGGCGGTTTTATTGATCGATAGAGAAGAAAAATCCGCATCAAACTGTATTTTTATCTCAAAATGGACTTTTATTGTGATATGACAGTTTTTCAGGGAATGTGCGATTTGTTTTATACTTCAAACTATGTGACAACTACCACCATGAGCCACACCACGATCATGGCTGCTGAAAGGCAGCCGAAACGTCGGTTTAAAAGTAAATAATAACAAATATTATCGCGATAGAATCCTTAAAAAGTGGTTTTATTTCAATGAGTGACATTCGCGTAAACTTTAGAAAATATCATGAAATATGTTATCTAAAATTGTATAATAACTGCATGAATATAAAAAACTATAAAATAAGATAACAATGAATCTTTAAAAATATAATATAATTGCCATTTATATTTTATTAAATTTATATAATTATTAATATGGGAAAAGTCTTTAAAAATAATATTAAAATCTTTGTTATACAGGGAGAAACGTCATAGCAATGATTTCGTTAAAAGATTTTGTAAAATTTCTAAATATAACAATTATACTAAAAAATGTTATAAAAATTATGTTTTCACAACCTAGTTATAGTAGTAGTAGAATAAAATAGATTAATCACTGTATGGGATTTACCCGTATTTTTATGTTTGACATGAATGAGTTACTAGCTGACACGGCGTACTTTTGTACCGCCCGCAGATGCCAGCCGAATTTTTTGACATTGATGATCACTGCTCCGTTCCCTTGAGTAGTAGCGTGGTGATATATAGCCTATGTATTATTCTGTTGTATAGGCTATATTATTGTCATGTTTCATGAAAATCCATTCAGTAGTTTTTACGTGAAAGAGTAACAAATATCCTTGCATCCATACTCACAAACTTTCTCGTTTGTAAATGTAGTAGGACAACAATCGTAGAAATATGTCAATCCCATAAATTGATTTATTCTTGTCTAGTAAACTTAACAAAAGTTATTGTTAACATTAATGTACAGTTACCATAACAGAAAACTGAACCTTTAAAAAATTATACTATAACTATGGAGATATCTCCAACCTCGAACGTTTCATACAAGTCAATGACACCAAACTATAAGAATGTTTTAATATGACAAATAAGGGTTATTATATCGGAACGACTGAGGCAAAGCGGCGCGTTCTAATTCACAGACGCACCGCTAGTATTACTACAACCGAGCCAAGGTATCATAATCTTAATGCCTACAGAACAGGGAATATTCCGTAACCTAATAGGCCGAACAGTGAAACTGAATAAATAATTCTTAGGTCAATGTTATAGTCATGGGATGAGCGGGAGCGATTTTCAACCCTTTGCATGATGTACAGATATTCTATATGCATTTGCTTGACTAACTTTTGATATTGTACAGCTCATTTTATTTTAACGACATGTGCCTACAGTTCCGTCCACGTAGTCATAGAACTTGATTTCTTTTCGTAACGCCCTAATGCTTTTTCTAAAATAAATAGTAATCTAAGCTACATTTCATATAATATTAGCTGCTATCTGTCACTATGTCAAAAACTTAGTGACCAACCAAGTCAGTTTGAAGATTTGATATAATAAACAATTAGAAGCGGATAATAAATAAATCAAGAAAAATGCATACTATCATTACATGCTACATGCATAAATACATGCTATTATTGTAAAGCAGGTGTTATTTTTACATAACAAATAGTCTCTTTAATTTAATTAATAATCTGTTGGATTGGACACATGTTCATAGAAGTCTATCTGTTTTACAATCAACACTAACTAGACAGTAGCATATTTGCAAACTATATAGTTATTCTGCAACTGGAATCCTGCACACCACAAACTTGACAACACTCAGTAACAGTAATTTAAACAATGCAAATACGAACTCGGTGGAAACAGACGGTGTACGAAATTAACAGCTTTCTGAATAATCTACATTACTGATTGTATTCACAAGCTTTAATTACATTTCGATTTAACTGAAAATATAACAGTTTTACCTCTTGACTAGCTGAACCGTCCCGGGGATAATTTCGTATTTCATATTTGATAGTGACTTAAATGATGAACTTTTCCAAACAAACGCTTATCACCTATATTACTCTCTTAAAGTTAAATTTTGAAAAACGCTGTTACACGTGTTCATTTATTTCTTAAAAGACACAGGTTCATGAAATTTAGTGCATCTAGCTCTGAAAATTACGGACTTTCATACAAACTTCCACCCCTTATGTTACTCATTTGATTTTAAATCCTTTCTATCCACTAAGGAATAGCTTACATCATAAAATGCATCTACTGTCAAAATTTCAAGTTCATAGGTCCAGCGGTTTAGGCTCTGCGTTGATTAATCAGTCAGTCACTCAGTCGGGACAAGTAATTTTATATGTTTATACAGATGAAACAATGAACGGTGAAAAAGGTGTATCCTACAGCAAATGGAAACGTGTTGTCTCTGCCTACTCTCAAGGCAAAGAGGTGTGACAAGAATTTGACCATAGTAAAGACATTTTGTGAAATAAAAGAGCCGGTTGCATCCAAAGCTAACAATTTTAGGCTTTAGTCTGAGGGTGGCTCTCCTATATCTCTTTAATTTAGCTTGTTCGGCTGTTACAGGAGCGACAACCATCTGACCCTTCAACCTTGAAGGAAAGTATGAGTCAGAGCCTCTTCCGATAATCAGCGCAGGATGATTATTATGTCATGATAATAAAAACAACAATATTTCATAAGCATTGGTCAAGCAATTTAATATCTAAATTGAAAACGTTCGAAATACATCGGGAAAGTGGGACTTGAACCCACGACCTTTCCCTTACAGGGGGAATATTCTTTCAACTGAGCTATTGAGCCACACCTGAATTACTTTAAATTTTGCTTCTGCTTATAGTCTTTAAGGGTGACGGTGGAGCCTTCTACCAACTTTCTTACAAACTCGTGGAACCAATGAATGATTTTTCAACCATTTTTAAACATTGATTTTTGATGACCCCGCCCAAATATTTGAATGAAATTTTTATAGCGTTTATTATGCTAACTTTTAAATTCGAAATACATCGGGAAAAAGAAGCGCTCAAGTGGGACTTGAACCAACGTCCTTTCCCTTACAGCTGGAATGCTCTTCCGATTCGTTATCTCTTCCAAAACTTTATCAATATTCAGATATACATTTCCACCGATACAATAACTGGCATTTCATGATTGTGTCAACCGTATCCACCCGTCATACTAGTGCAGTGGCCAAGAGTCCATACAACACGGTTTCTACCGACTTCTCTTTCAAGAATAGTCTTGTGAGTTATTAGGTACCATTTTTAGTTACAAGAAACGCAATTAAATTTCTAATACCTGCCAGTTTCATCGGCTTCCTATCAGAAACTGTTCACCGCTCGCTACTGTAACATGCGGTTCCATATCTCTTGGTCTTACACTTCTGTCTTTCTAGCACTTGCATAGTAGGTTATGCAGGATTAACAAGCGTTTATGCTGATTTATTTCAGCTTGAATGCTTCTCCACTGGGATTTTACACTCACGCGTATAAGCTAGTTATTTGAATTCGTCTGAATACGGATATATTTCCACTGAAGTGAAGAGGACGGGTGTTAATCGGATGATCGCCCGGATAATATTTCCGCATGTTCTTTTTCCGTCGATTGATAGGCTTACCCATTGATATGTTAATATATTGTTACTAAGGCTTACCTCTCGAGTTTCTGTTGTCACTATTAGGCAATCAATGATTCAAGACAGTGCATGAATTTCCTGCAGGACCACGGAGTTAGATCCTGACAGTTGATCTTGATGAGAATGGTATGACATATCCTGCCTGTTTGCATTTGATGCAGCTTCAATTATTGCTTTATGTCACCGAACCCTCTATAACAGGATTTGTTGACACAGTGAAAATGCATCAGGAGGTTACATGAAGCGCAGTGCGCCCCATACGTTAGCAATTCACTACAGACATCGCACATATCTGTCACTGTTAGTATATATTATCTAGGTACATCACGGGAAGCAAAAAGAAAAATACACACCTAGGGGTCCGTGAAAACTTTGGAAACGATTGGAATTCTTAAAAAAAACTGATATTAAGCTCTATCAAACATGGCTGTACGATCGAACCGAGAATATTAGTTAAACACTCTCTCCCTCTTAAGTTCATCAACGTGTCCTCTTATCAAGTCTTGGTGTCGGTGCGTAGATGATCAGCCACATCATATTTTATGCGCCTGTTAGCATAATGTTGTGAATTAAACCGCTTGTTCCGTATTCCAACATTGATATTGAGATAATACCGCCGTTTACTGTGCGCGATACGTAATGTCACTGCTATATACCTACTGGGTAGGCCTAATGTGCGTAATTATATAGTTTAAAGCTTCGGATGCGACTAGGATTAACGCAAAGAGGAAGAAGATTATATAGAGCAAGTAGGTATAGATCAAAGAACCATTTTGCGTAATAAAAAATAGTTCAAAATTCAATCTCGGTATAATTTCAGTAACCTAAATGTCAAAACGTTTCAGTGACTCATTGCTATGCCGCACCACTAAGACCTGGAACTCCCAGCCAGCTCACGTGTTTCCTTCTTCCTACAGTCCCGGGTCCTTTAACCGGGGCGTGAAAAGGCATCTAATGAGGCCGTCAAGCTGAGTACCACCACTGTTAACATGGTAAATGTTTACGATGTTGACCCTCTTTCCGAGACTTTGCCTTTAGCTTAACATCAGGCGAGGTGAAGTCAAATTTACGTGTCCTGTACAAAAAAAAAAAAACAAAAAAAGGTCAAACCCGTAATCAACAGTCTCTCTTGAAAAGTTTATTACGAGAATAGCCGTGAAATTTCCGCCCGGTTCCGGCAACCCACGAGAATCTATACCTGGGATAAAAAGTAGTACGTACTGTTATTCCAGTAATCTATTCCTGTTCTAAATTTCAGCGAACTCCATTCGACTATTATAGCGTGATTGAATAACAGACATCCAAACATCATCACAAACTTTCACATTTATTACACTAGTAGATAAAATAAGATTTTCTAGACTTCATTCTTCACGCCAATACTTTTTCCTAATCAAATAAATTTTGAAATATGATGAAAATTCGCAATAAATATTCCGACGTTCACATCCACTCATATAAACGGTTCGTACAAGTGTCGAAAGTTTAACAAGTGAACGTAAAATAAAGCGAGAAGTGTATTTAGCCTTATTCCCATGGCCTGTTTACCGACTATGACCTCGGAGGTCGGACGAATGTTACCCTCTAATAAATAAGATGAATTTGTTGGTACCGACATTTTATTTGATATTAGTCTAAGATCCCAGTATAAAAAGACCTCCAGCGAAATGGTAAAAAGGTTTTAATGTCAAATCACATTATGTCAATTAATATATTTCAGATGGGTTGACTGAAAAAATCAGTGCAGATTAATTTTAATTAGCTAACAATATTTTTTAAACATTTCACTTGTTTGGTTAATAGAGACATTCTAGTTTAATAGTGTAACACTCACTAGCTTATATCATGTTTTGTATTTGTTTGAAGCAGCCGATATTTCGGCACGGTTACAAACACCATGATCACGGGGTAATCCATGCACATCAGTTCTTTAAATAGGTCACTCGAAACAAATAAAAAATATGGTAAATGTATGACTATTAATACAAATAACCATGTCAATCTCAAATCATACACTGATTAGTCATAATTCATAATTCATAATTCATTTATTTGCAGAAATGTGGTCAAACATGATGTTACATAAGAATTATTACAGTTCAGCACATTTACCATTCAATGGCATGCAAATATTAACTTAGGCTCTATTTTGAGCTTTACATTAGTCATTCAAAATAAAATTGAAAAAAAATCTAGGACAAAGAATATGAGAATTACATTCAAATACAAAACGCCATGCTTAGTCTTAATAGGATATCAATATCAAAATGTCATAATAGGAATAGGATAGCAATAATAATGAATAATAATAATACAGTTATAATGTCCAAGATAATTCACAATGTCCAAAACGAATTTAATATTAATGATCACAATAGATATTACAAATTTTAATGTCAATAAATTAAATTAATTTTTAAAATATTCTTCTAGTGAATAAAATGATTTTTCTAAAAGCCATAATTTAAATTTTCTACAAAACCTATTTGTGGGTAAATGTCTAAATTCGTCTGGCACTGCGTTATAAACACGACCACACATGGCTGTACAACTTTTTAAATATACTGTGGTTCTTGGTATCTTTGTCAAGACGATTCTGTCTGGACGTCTGGTATTTCTGGGATACAGATCTTTGGCCTTTTTGAACAGGTGTGGGTGTAGTTTTACAAATTTAGCAGCTTCTAAAATGTACATACAGGTCAAGGTAAGTATACGGTACTCTTTGAAAAAGGGTTTACATGTTTGCCAGGGTGGTATACCAGCTATAGCTCTTACACACTTTTTTTGGGCTATAAAAGCCCTTTGTACTTCTGTGGAATTCCCCCATAAGATAAGACCGTAGTTTAATACGGAAGATATGTATCCGTGGTACGCTGCTAACACTGTTTTTTGGTTAGATGTTTTACGCAGTGTGTAAAGGACATATACAAATCTATTTATTTTGCTACACACTTTATTTACATGGCTTTTCCAGTTTAGATGTCCATCTAGAGTTATACCCAAAAATGAAGTTTCTGTTACTTCCTTTATTTCATATTCCTTATAATTTACCTTTAGATCTTTGTGCATTATCGCACCTGTGTTAAATTGTATTAAATTGGTTTTATTCAGATTCACCTGTAAATTATTATCATTGAGCCATTTAATAATATAATTTATTGTGTTATTTATGTCATTTGAGAAATTTTGTCATACCAATCAAAAGTATAAAACCTACAGAATATAATATCATAAACGTTAGGTTGACTGTTTCTTCCTATCACCTACCAAGGCAGGTATATTATAACACCAAAGAGTTATGACAGGAAAAAAATTTAAAAAACCCCCGTCACAAAAAACACTTATATATTATATATTTATTAATTTATTTTCAACTTTTTGGAAGTGTTTTTTGTGACGGGGGTTTTTTAAATTTTTAATTTAATTTTTATTTTATACTTTTTAAATTGATCTACTAGTCAAGCTCTTTCATTTGATACCCATATTGAGGGAGTTATGAAGAAATATGTATTCCGACATGTTGTGGCGGCGGCCATCTTGGACCAATTTTTTTCAAACATAGCTAAGAACACTCCCGACTAATATACCTTTCAAACAAAAAAAACTAAATCCAAATCGGTTCATCCGTTTGGGCGCTACGATGCCACAGACAGACACACACACACACATACACACACACACACACACACACAGACACGTCAAACTTATAACACCCCGTCGTTTTTGCGTCGGGGGTTAAAAACACAGCCCAATGAAGGTCGCTACACCGGGATCTTAGACTACATGTATGTAATTTCTTCGATGCGAGACATTCGCCCGGAAACTATTGTCGTAGAATCATTTAGAACTATTTCTTTGTAACTTGTTTGATTCCGTAAAGGGTTTTATCCCTGGGCTATGTAGATTTGTTACGTATTAGTGTTTCCGAAAATGTTAATAAAGCTGAACATCACAATAATATGTGTGCGTCGGAATATTTTAACTCACTGATTTTCTGAAAGGAGACATGAGGCTTTGGTATATATTTTTAAGTTGTTTAATAAAATCTTTGTATGCTTCTATGTCGCTATAAGACGCAGGCAAGCACCATCTCGTATCTGGCACAGGTCAAGGTAGCATAACAATCCGAATGTCTACACACAGTTGCTTTTTATCTCTGTAAGGCTATTGCCCCGGGTTCAAGTACTGTCCATGATGTTTAATTTTAATTAGAAACACTAATTCAAATTTAGTTACATATAAAAGTTAGCTTTCAGAATTCATACATCGACCATACAGAACAATAAGTACAGATTACGCCACAGCACTGACGAGTGGTGCCTTGAACATGATTCTTGCTGGCTTACGATGGCGGTCGGCGAAAAAATTAGATCGAGTTAAGGTTTTTTCTATCAGCTTCTCTCTTTAAAAAACCATTTGCCACTGCGCCACAGTCGACATTTGTGAAATATACTTTAGTGGCTATATTTCCGACAGTGCTTTCAGTCTACGAACTGATTATTAAGAGCATCGGTCAACGTTTGAAGAGTAGCCATCTGGGTCAAGAGCTTGATAAATGCGGCTGTTTCTTGACTCGGCTCCCATCGTATCTTATAGTTCTATTCTGTAATATATTGCCTTAGCTATCAACGGAAGCTTGTGTACTATTTAATTTCTGCCTAATAATTACAGGTATATACGTCTTTAAGTTGTTGATGAAAAGAAAAATAATAAAGTCTATCATATAATACACAACACTATTAAGCAGCGGTAGCCTAGTGGTATGGGTAATGGACCGCTAAGACGAGGTCTCGGGTTCGATCCCAGGTTTACCATGGCACACACCAATGACTTTTCGATGCTTTTCGAAGTTATGTGTGTATTTATCGCAGTTTTATAAGTGCCCGGTTAATGGCACATTGGGACCTAAACATAAACTGGCGAAATGTGGGTGCTAACACCTCTGCCTACCCCTTCGGGGAATACAGGCGTGAGTTTATGTTATGTTTGTGTTACTGTTAAGACCTAAAGTTTAAAGCTCAAATAAGCTAGGTTTACTTTGATCATGATAATGTTATTTAATAGATATTAGACTATGTTATTTGGTTTAATAATTTGGATTTCTTCTCCTGTATTAATAAATAAATAAATAAATATTCCACAACATTCTACATAACGCCGCTATCTAGACTTAAGAAATTAAGCTTAATTAGTTTGTGTTATGGAATGTAGAACGCGGATAAACATACTTAGATACTTTTTTTTTTAAATACATACAAATTATACACAGAAACACCCAGATCAATGCAAATAACCATATTCATGCATACAAATATTTGCACTGAGCGGGGATCGAAGCCGCGCCTCTAGCGTGGTAGTCGCGTGCACTCCCCACACGCCACAGAGGCTGTCATCGTCCGTTATATATAATAGTTCCCATAAAAGTCAAAATAAATTAAACTTAGGGAACGAGTAGGAGAGTAAACGACAGACTTCATAGTACAAGCTTCAGAAGCGACTGAATTTGGCACTCGGATGATGATTATGACGTGTGTAGACATTTATACCTCTGCTTTCTCCTTTGGAGATATATTGGCATGATTATATTAAGATATACACGACCAACCCTAACAGATTAAAAGTAAATCTTCTAAATCAAATTACTAACGCGGAAGTTGATGTTACTAGGAACCGCTTACTCATCAGTTATCAAAGCCGATGCGGATCACAAATCAGTAAGGGCCGAAGCTGACTAACGACACGACCCGCTATAGGATTTCTATATCATTCTAAAATAAAGTAAAAGTAAGCATAATTGTAAAGCACCACAGGACGACACCATTCTGCGATAAGTACTGACATAAACTAACATTATCATTATTTGAATTACATTTTTCAATGTTTCAATTATTCGTCCCATATTTTTTTTTCCTTTTTGGGGATTCTTCCAGTTTTACCAGTTTAAAAACCACTGATTGCAGCACTTAAATAATAAATAAATAAAATAAAAATCGTTTATCAGCTAAAACTAGGTTACAGCACAAAGAATATTATACTATCTAAGGTGGGTAGGTCTAAATTTATGCATGATTTACATCGATCACCGCACTATGCATGCCTGTGTCGCGGCAATCTAGTATGGTTTGCACTGAAATTCATGTACAAGACCAGCTAATACTTATATATACATACATATATACAGGGTGTATTTTTGAAACGGGGCAGTAAGGGCAAGTACCTTAACCGTTGCAGTTACAGCAAAACGTTCTTAGAAGACCTTCCCTAACTTTTTGACATGTTTTGAACTGCATTCACAGATTATGTAAAAAAACTTACAGTTGGCAAAAAAATGCAAAAAGTCCAAAATTTTTTTTTTATGCCAATCGATTCTATTTCATGTGGGGATCAAAAAACTCTATGAGACCATTTTAGCTTTCAGTACTAGGAAAGACAGAAATCGCCAAAAACGTTTCCCATACATTTCGGCAACAGAAACAAATTTCTACGATGGTCTAACTTTTTGTTATGGCCAGGAAGTGGGTAGAATTGACTGTAAAGTAAATAAAAAGAATTTTTACCCTCAAATTTCGAATTTGATTCGAAAATCTGTGTGTTATACTTAGTTTCAGCTGAGAAACTTCGTATGAGTTATTAATTAAGAATTTTCGCTAAAATGTCTTCTAATCGTGAAAAAATTGACTTATTAGAAGCGTATTTTGTCAATAATCGAAATGCGGGAGCTGCATTAGTGTGGTACCGCAATAAGTATCCGTTGCGGCATGTGCCAACAAGAAAGGTTATTACAAATCTTTTGAAAAACCTGGAATTGCAGGGTTCTTTCAAAATAAAGCGGCAGCCTCGTGTGGACATGGACACGGAGATTGCGGTTCTGACTTATGTCGAAGCATATCTGAATATGCTTCGACATAAGTCAGAACCGCAATCTCTAGTATCGTCCAGGCAAGTCGCCCTTGAAGTAGGTGTATTGGTCCAAAGAAAATCCACTAAGAGTTACGGCAAGTCATAATCAGGTTCGCTTCTCATTCAACTGTTGGTGTGGTATAATGTCCAATCGAGTTATAATGGTGGAATTTTATGAAGGGAAACTGAATTCTGCCATGTATAATGAAGTCATTTTACACCATCTTGAAAACGAGATGGACGAATGGCCCCTGTCGGAATTGCGAAAAGATGGTGCTCCGCCACATAACAGTCACCTTTCACGTTCCAATTTGAGCCGCCTATTCGGTACACAGTGGATAGGTACACATGGTCCAACACAGTGGCCACCTCGTAGCCCCGATCTAACACCACTTGATTTTTTTTTATGGGGCTTCGTGAAAAACGAGTTGTATAAGACGACGTACGCCAGTGTTCAAGAGCTCAAGGATGCATTAATGACCATTTTACGTAATATTCATCCCAGAACATTATTAGCCGCCATTCGTTCAGTGCAAAAAAGGATAGACTTCTGTATTCGTGAAAATGGAATAGGTACAGTAGTACCTTTATGTCTATGACCACAGTATATTCGCCTCTCTGCCAATTCTGACAATTGACTGTGACATATACATGACATTTACTTGACATACTTGACTTGAATTGTGAGACGTATCATAAAACGTGGCAAGAGTGGCAAAGCACCGAGATAAGCACATTGTTATTTTAAATATCTTAGGTTAATCATTATAATGTTAATACATAACAATCATGTACGCTGTATTCCCAAAAAGGTTTGGATACTTAGCATACACTGCAATGGATGTGATCCACCACAGTACTGGTTTTCAGATCCAACCTCAATTTCGTCGCTAAGGCAATATCGCGTCATATATTTATTGATAGGGAACATATTTATTTACATTTGGGATACGAAAGAAACAGTAGTTTACCTAACAGGGTGAGTAACTACAAGCATACAACCATATTTCCAATAAATATTATAAATACATAAATTCACCCTCGCACAAGGGATCGAGCAAGGAACAACAAAATGTGTGACAAAAAAAATTTTAGCAGTAATGTGATTGAGATGTACGAACGTTACAGTATGTGTGCGCTCGTGTGTGTGTGTCTGTGTGTGTGTGTGTATGTGTGTGTGTGTGTGTGTGTGTGTGTGTGTGTGTGTGTGTGTGTGTGTGTGTGTGTGTGTGTGTGTGTGTGTGTGTGTGTATATGTGTGTGTCACCGTCAGTCGTATTCCCTCCTCTACATATCCAAATTTGGTAAGATCCTATCAACACCGTTTTAGATATTCGTTTGAGTAAAGAGCTGAAGCTCTTGGCAATCCGAGGTCTTTAAATAAGTTATACAGGGATTTAGCTGGAATTCCCCTTGCTCCTACTTCTACGGCGTAGAGTTTAACCACATAGCCATTTTTGGTTAACTCGTTGGTCAAGTCAAAGTATTTGTTTATTTTTATAGCGTGGTCTTTAGGTATGTTAGTTTCCCACGGTACTGTGAGTTCTACTAGTACTGCACGCTTTTGCTGTTTCGAAATTGTTTCTCATACGAATATATATATTGGATATAACTGTAAATATTAAATGCGTAAATATATATTGTAAATATTGTGAATAAAAAGAAGTTATATAGTGTGCGTTGGTGGTAGGTTATGGTAGTGAGGTTAGGTGTATAGCCGCTCCCACCTTACGATCTAAGTCCGCTTCGAATTAGTTGCGCTGGTTTCTTTTCTGCCTCTCGGGTGCTGACTACAGGACGCCGTTTCTGCTGGATATCAAACGGGCAGGTGCTGACATGTCAGTTTGATATCCAACTGAAACTGTGTCCGTAGGTTTTCAATCTCAGTCTTGCTTCACGAAAAAGAAGTCGCTTAAAAGGGGTAAGTCTTTCGTTGATATACACGGTTTTCAACGTTCCAGCCACGATATCGATGTTGTTATGTTCCTCCTTGACTTCCCAGCTTTGATGAGTTCGTCTCTTTTGGCTTTCCTGCTCAAGCGCACAACTAGAGGCCGTACGTGATCTTCTGGTTTGTCAGCAATCTTCTTAGAACCAGTCCTGAAAACTTTGAAACTTAGCGAATAGAAATAGACAATCTTATTTTAAGATTCAATATAAAAAAGTAGTAAGTATCAAGCATATACTCGCTATATCTATCCATAGTTGCCGTATCGTCGCAGCAGTCAGCGGTGACCCTAAAGCGCAACATTCCGCTACACACCAAGTGTAGGCTTCATCCATCACCGGCTCTATCCTCGCAAACTTGCGATATTAAGCCAATCTCATCGAATCGCCCTCGCATTTCATTAGGCGGAGTAGAGAAATATCATAACACGTAAGTACCTACAAAGTAAACAGGTCACTACTTTGTTCTTGCTAAATTAGTATTGAGTTGTTTGCCAAACATACGTGGTAATTGAGCTGGAAGACGAAAACGGAATGCTGCCGTGCTACTGGGCAATAATACCTATTTATGTTGTAAATAAGTTTATTTGTAGGATATGTGGAGGTCATCAATTACACCTGCATAGAAAAACATTGTAACTCGACTTTTAGAATTTCTGATTGTCACTTTTAATGTTTGCTTTGATGCTGTTCTTTGACAGGGTCAGCACCAATTAGTCCGCTAATTCCGTTTAACTAACCCTATCGTGATATGCGGGCTCGTATATTTAAGCTAGTTCACTTTAACGCCAATTCTTTCTTCTATTTTAACCAATTGAACTACTAGGCTATTCGCGATTCCGCCCAAAAATATTCTGTTTCAAAATAACGTTTTATTACACTTTTATCAAACAAAAATTTCGGGACATCGAGAAGGGGAGATTCGCTAATATGATCTTCAGACATTATCTACGACTGAAATTAAAACACGTTTCCAAATATTGTGTAACTTAGTGTATCTAAGCGTTTTACTGTTGAATACACCTTGAACCAAAAATACAATAGTAATATCAACCCCTAAATACCGTGAACGGAACGAATAGTAAAAAATAGGCTCTTTTGTTCCACTTCAGAACTAAATCCACTTCATTGTACTTTGGTCTATATACCTGTAAAGAGTCATTTAGAAAACACTTTATCGTTGTAACCTATTGATGCCACTTACACTCATGTGCCTGAATCATTTTATTGTCAAGTCAGAATGGTAAATTTTATGGATTTTTTTATGAAAATCTAAATATGTCGTCATATCGTTCGTCATACGTCCTATTGTGAAATGATTAGTCATTTTAATAATTTGCCGTTTTATTGATGTCAAAAAGCGATGAAAAGCAAAAAAATGGATATGACTAATCTTCACTGCAACTGCTGATGGAAAACTGACAACTGAATAGAAAGACTGCGGGTTCGAGTCTCGCCCGAGGAGATTAATTTTTCTCTATGTATTCGATTTGTATAGTTACTTACTTAATGCTTAATGCTGTAAAATTTGTAGTATAAAAGTAGTAGTATAAAGTATTCGAGAGATACCCTTAGTTACATATGTACTTCTGTCAAGAAACAAATCCGGTCTTAACCCGAATAACCTTGTTCTCACTTCCACAGGAAAGCTTATTTGAATTTAAAAATTGTAGAATTCCTACCAAAGCAGCCAGTAACTGACAATTGCAGACAATTGCTACAAGACAATGTTGCCATACAGAATAAAGGAAATTTCAACAAAATTCTGCATTGTTACCCTACAAAGCTACAGATGTACAGACTCAAAGTTTACGTAATGCATGATAGCGTCTCTGTAAAATGCAGGAACTGAGATAGTCGTTGACATAACCTCATATTCACTACGTTGCTTACGGATATATATTGTGCACACTATTATATTATATACTATACTATAATTAATAAATGTAATTATGCATTGTAATTTAATATATTTAAATATTGTGTAATATATTATAATGTTCGCATGCAAATGTAGCAAATTATATTGTTCTGTCCCCACAGTTAAAACGTGGAAACGTTTTTCTGGGGCCTTGTTTATATATAAGTCTTATGTAGTTATAGGCTAATAAAGATTATACATATACTTTAACTCAAAATGATATTCATGGTACATTTTAAACTCAAGCGTAACTTAATCGATTTGAAAAGAAACATACAGGATGAATTTTTCAACAGGGCATGGCCATATTCGAATCTATCTATATTATAAATTGGTAACTACTGAACAAAGACCTTTTTGTATTGTAAATGTGAAAGGGAATAGGTTCCCATGGGTAGCGACAACGTGCTCTAAATTCCTCGCCTGTGAAGTCGCAGCCATCAGCTAGTAGCAAATAATGCTCCTAGGAGTCCCGAGCCCGATTTTGATGCTGCAAAATAAACCTGCTCTATTGGATTTTATAAAATTCAATATTTCTAACCGGGAACTATTGGATAGTTTCGTTAATAAGATGCTAATTCTAGGAAGTAATAGGATAAGACGAACTTTAAAAAAGAGCCCATTTTAAACACAACGCACACTGGGCCGTGCTCATACAAGACTCGTACGTTTTTTATTTTATTTTGCTCCATATTTTTAATTGGTATCTCTTTTTCATTAATTATAAATTCCGTCATCAACTTTGATGTTCCACATCTGCCTTACGTCCTGTGATGGCCGACGTTTTCCATGTAAATCTACTTTACTTTCATAAAAAATTGGAGTTTAAAAAAATGCTGTTCACATCCTATTAGAATTCAAAAGAAACTAAAACCCGACTACCGAAAAATCACGCTTTAAAAAGTGACAAACAAGAAAATATCAAGGATAGCCGTGGTCGTATGCCACTTTTCCCTAGAATATATTGTTTTGTTAGAGTAAGTGGCATACGACCACGGCTATCCTTGATATTTTCTTGTTTGTCACTTTTTAAAGCGTGATTTTTCGGTAGTCGGGTTTTAGTTTAAACTTTATTTTTTATTTAAATTATTTTGATGCAAGGTAAGGCTAATAATATATACATATCTGAAATGTGCTCATTAAGCATTTTTATTTGATACCAAACACGGCATATTTATCTCAAATTTATGTTTTAACACAGTACCCTATGAGCGCTAGAGGGCGCCACACAAGATTGGGTGACACGTCATATAGCCTATAACCATCGGACGATCCAGCCGCTTGTAACGATACCTCATTTGTCCAGTTCTAATAAGTAGTTGAAGAGCTATGAGGGAACAAATGAACATACATACATACATACATACATAGCCTGTCAAAATCATAACCCTCCTTTTGGCTTCGCCGTAGTCGGGTAAAAAATATAAATATTACCTCGTTTTGCTTTTTTACATGGCTACATGTAGACCTGAACTAATTACAATTTTGCTTATGTATGTAGATATACACCTTTCTACTATCTAGACTTTTTAGGTAGCAGGTGCTCCGTTAAAGCTAAGGTAAGCGAAATCATTATAGCATAGCGGACACCAAGCTTCAAAAAGTATATTGCTTATTGTTAATACATTTTTGGACATCCTGTTTTGAAAATAATTGCAATTATATATTATTAAGAACTATTGCATTACAAACATCATTGTTAACCATAATCCCGCTTCTAATTATTCCCGAGTTGCGGAGGCTTAACAAACAAAATTAATGAGCACAAAGTATACGAGACAGACGGGATTCTCGTCGAGCAGAACAACAGTGACGTTATATGCCAGTTGGAGACATGACCACTTACACGTTAATTGTTTTGCCGGCTGTACTTTTCTGCTCTCTTTGCTGCTTTTATTTTATAAGTTTATTAGTCTTCAACAAGATCTTTGGGATCGAAGTGAAGTTTAACTGTAAGCCAGTACACATGCTGATTTACGGACACTTTACTCTAGGGGTAATATGGCACTCTTGTAAAATTCAAAATTAGCCGAATATCCTGTCTTTATGTCAATTTTCCTTTTCCTATTTCTTTGCGTCTGGTAGGTAGCACGTAATATTTGACAGATGCCAATGACATGTCAGAAGAAGGTGGGATATAGTCCATAATTCGAAAAGTAACATAATTATCTTTACGTAAGAGTCACTTTACGCTAAAATTATTTAATAATACAATATTAAATTACAATGCACGTCAAATATACCTTCCTCCACTTACAAACAACTGATAACGCAATGTTTACTGACATTATATCAAAAAGGGACATGAAATATAACAGATCAACAAAATACACTTCCCAAACTAATGCAAACAATTCACAAACTGGCTGAAGTAAACCAATAAATATATGGGGTGGCTTTACTTCTGATGTATGGCTCGACAAAGCCGGACTGGCCAACAAATGGGTGGTTTACCAGACCCTTGCCAAAACTCTAGCGAGTGTCAGGTACGTCCGCGACCGGGGCCCGCCGTCTGACTCACATCCGTCGTACAAACGGTATGTAGGTCAGCCAGTGTCCTTATTTCGTTTCACATGCAATTGTGGAGCCACACAACAATCTTGGAAATTCGTTATTCGATTTTGTAGTTCTTTAATCGAATCTGCATACGCACGGGAATGAAGCTATTGACGCGCTACGGAATAAGATTTTATATTTTTTTTTACTGATTTCATAAAAGGATTTCGAAGATATTTGTGGCACTGAATTCAACCGGAAAAACTTAAGTCGTATTTCTGTCTTTTACTGTAGTTATTTTTTCATTAACAATACATAAATTGTTTATAACAGTTCGGGACTTCTCGCGATATATTTTGGATAACTTTTGCTGACGTTTCAGTGAAATCAGTTAATTTCGATTTTCAGTGCCTGTTTTTAGTTTTTAATGTTACTTAAGTGATAAGTACGATTTTTTAACCCCTGACGCAAAAACGACGGGGTGCTATAAGTTTCACGTGTATGTGTGTGTGTGTGTCTGTCTGTGGCATCATAGCACTCAAACGGATGAACCGATTTGGATGTAGTTTTTTTTGTTTGAAAGGTATATTAGTCAGGAGTGTTCTTAGCTATGTTTGAAAAAAATCGGTCCAAAATGGCCACCGCCACAACATGTCGGAATACATATTTCTTCATAACTCCCTCAATATGGGTATCAAATGAAAGAGCTTGACTAGTAGATCACTTTAAAAAGTATAAAATAAAAATTAAATTGAAAGTTTAAAAAACCCCCGTCACAAAAAACACCTCCAAAAAATTGAAAATAAATGTAGTTTGCCTTTGAACTTTAACGGTTGCCATGTCGGGGGACCTTGAATTGTTCCAATAATATAACGGAGTATTTAACCAGTTAAGGTGCCCCGACATGGCAACTGTTGAAGTCAAAAGGCAAACTACATTTATTTTCAACTTTTTGTAGGTGTTTTTTGTTACGAGGGCTTTTTAAATTTTTAATTTATTTATTTAGGTGTCTGGTCTGGTCTGGTGTATTATCAAGGTGTGTTTAATTAGAATATAACTATAAAATGATGATGATCCTTCATGAAGGATAGTCTGCTTTTATTTTCTTTCTTTCAACATCAGCAGATTCCGCTAGTCCAAGAAGCGAATACCGATTAGGTCTAGCACCATCATGAGCTCCGATGTATCGGACGTCAAATCATCACAAGCACAAACAATATTCCTAATCTGAATATCCAAGTCAAAATGGCGGCCTTGGATTCGTCTTTCATGAGGTTGTATTGTAAGCAAACCTTTATGTAGTAATATCCAATTACGAATTCAACGAATCCAATTGATCGGAAAAATAATAACTCTTTACTGCATAACATGGTAAGTGTACCGTACAATAACATTAACTTGGTTGGGGAGTATAATAACTGCAGCATATTATTAACATTCATCAGTAAAATAACAAGCGACAGTGACTTTTCTATTACTAAGATTTTGTATAGTTTACAATAATGATAACGGGAATTAACGCGAACATGGTACAGGTTTGAGTCAGCCCCTCTGCCCAGTAGGATCCACTATCTCGATCCACCAATGGATTGAATAGCACGCCGAAGTTCACTGTGATCCACCTATTGTCGCGGTGGATCCTGTGATACTTGCATCTCGTAACATGCTCCACCAGGGGATCCAACGTGATTCAGGGAGTTTGGTAAAATCCACCACGGATCTCAGTGGAACCTGTGATATAATCATATCGTAAGTATAACAAGGTCACTGTGATCCACCGATTCTCTCGGTGGATCACAGTGAACTTCAGCGTGCTATTCAATCCACTGGTAGATAGAGATAGTGGATCCTACTGGACAGAGGGGAGTCAGCACACCACGGCCGGTGTAACATGGTCGAAACGTCAGGGAAATCAAAGGTATGTATATCCCTAGACCATGATCGCGATATCATGGAACGCGAGAGTTTAAAAGTTAATTCTGTATAGTTGATCCGGTACTCCAGTACTTGGTGCCTTGCTTGAAGCATGTGACGTGGCCATAAACTTGGTGTGGCGGTAGTGAATGCGACTGCTACGCAGGGGGCGAATGTCGAAGTTCAGTTGCATCGTCATCAACTAAGTCGGGAAACGATGATGATTTATTTTGTCCTCTCTAGATCATACATGATTTCCCAGCCACACAGACTGATATAACGAACACTGCGTCATGTTACTCGGTTAGGCCGGAATTCTCACCTCATCATACGCAAAAAGATATAATATATACCTATTTTTGTGAGTATGTAAATGTAATTTTTTACTTCGCAAAATGATATTTTTCCACGGTAAAGGGTTGTCAAGAGTGGAGCGCTCGGTAGCCGCTAATTTTTACAATAGTTACGTTGATAATCTCAAGACGCAGTAGATCCCAAAATGATGACCTGACGTTTTACGGGGTTGATTTGATTTGCGATTCAAAGGTAGACTGCGAGGGATGCCGAAGATAGTGCGGAATATGGAGCAGCAAAGAGGATTTCAAGTGTGAGTAAAAACTTTGAATGCTACCGTAATGATACGCTGATGTCACACTAAAAATAAGTCAATAATAATTTAAAAAAATGTGTAGTATAAGTGACTAGCTTTTGCCCGCGGCTCCGCCCGCGTGGATGTAGAATATCGCGACCAAACATAGCCTATGTCATTTCTCATGGTCTAATCTACCCCTATACCAAATTTCATCAATTCGGTTCAATGGAAGGCGTGAAAGCGTAACATACAGACAGACAGATAGACAGAGTTACTTTCACATTTATAATATTAGTTTGGATATGGATTAAGAAAATAGGTACATTAATAAGAACACCTAACGTAGAATATACACACATAATTATACATTAAAATTCCTCTCAACCTTCAGAAATGAAACTAGGTACTTTAGAAATATACCTACTTCTAGAAAACCCTACAATTACGTACAATTGTAACTCATAAACATTCCTCATTATGATAAGGCTATTTGACCTTATGACGTCAACCAAGACAAACTAATTTTTAATCACGTTCTCAGAATGCAGATGTTAATTGAAATTAGTTTTTGTAAGAAAAAGCCGCGTGGTTACCGGCAGAATAGAATTTGGGCCATCCCATCTCATCCCATGCGGTGTCGTACAAGGCGAGGCGGCGCGAGCGAGAAAGACTCGCGGATCGCGCCGCCCGCGCGCGCAGGCAACTCGGGCGTCGGAGGGCACTGACTGACCTCCGTCCCCCATGAGCGCGGGCCTGGGGGTGACGGGTGGAGCCACCTGTCACCCCAGCAGAAGCAGGCCACGGCGGCGGCGCGCTGAACAGCGCGCCTCCCCATTCCGGGGGCGAGTTGGGGACACCGTTGTCCTCCCTCCTGGGTCAGCCGGGGTGCGAGGGATATGTCTTTGACAACCTCACCTCCGGCCTAGCACCAAGACCCACAGTCGGCGTGCGGTTTTAGTCGGTTCGAGTCCGACATAACCTCCCCTTCCGGCTCCGGCAGGGGGGGTATCCGAGGGGATATCCGCACGAAAAAAAAAAAAAAAAAAAAAAGGTGTCGTACAAGGCGACTAAGGGATTTTTTTTTATCGTGCGAAAAATCCCCACGGATACCACCCCCACGGAGCCGGTGGAGGCGGTTATGTCGGACTCGAACCGACTAAAACGCACGCCGGAGGTAAGATTGCCAAAAGCATATCTCTCGCACCCCGGCAGACCCAGGACCATCTCTTTTGAGATGGCCCCCTTCGGGTTGTGGGGACCACAGTGTCCCCATCTAGCCCCGGTTACGGGGAGGCGCATTTGGCGCCGCCGCCGCGGCCTGCTTCTGCTAGGCTCCACCGGTCACCCCCAGGCCAGCGCTCATGGAGGACGGAGGTCGTTCTGCGAGGCGACTAAGGGATAGGACTGTTTTACATCAGACAAATATACGAGTACAGCCCCGACTCAGCCTCAAATGCATGGCTCGAGTAAACAATAGTGCCCGGAATACGGCAATAAGCTCACCCCATATTAGGTAGGACCAAAATACAATGATTGGTGAGATGTGGGTGTTAATTCACCTCTGCCTTACCCTCAGGGGACAAAGGCGTGATTCTATGTAATGTAAAAAAAAATCTCGGAAAAAGTTAAGATGTGCGTGTTGTATATTTTTGTGATCATCTATCACAGGACATCCACTATAGTACGTAGATAGGTATTTACCAAACACAACAACAACATCTACAAAAGGTACAACTGTTTTATTATACAGCACATTTACATATTGACGCATCAACGCATATATCTTTATTCATGAAGGTCTATTCTATCAAGCGACATGGCAATCCATTGTTGGGATAATCATGTAGATAGACTTGTATGCATTTGGACAGCCCTGTCTTGATTGTCATACTGAATTTTGAAGTTCAAAATAGCGATGAACTGTACCCCTAAAGTACCGAAACGCGACTCACGGTAGTGCCCAAGTACGCCACATGGATACCCATAATTGCGAATGTTTTCCACCGCGAAGCACGTCAGTGCGAAAGTCTAGTAAATGCGAATAGTCCGGACCCGACCAGCCGCCTCCTTCTCGAGCAGTACTTGCTCGCAGAAGGTGGCGGCCGCACCCCAAGCGTTCGCGCGTCGTACCATCGCTGTGAGCAATGTGGCGAGTGTGAGGACTCCCACCCCCAGAGCCGCCACTAGGACCGCCTCGGCGTGTCCCACGCCGGGCACTCGGTCAGCGTGTGCAGCTCTGCGTCCTCGCTCGCATCACAGTGGTGGCACTCGGACGTTGGCTCCTTCCGCGTCCGACACAGGTAACTCCCGATCGGTTCTAAGTATGGGGACCCCCAAAATTTATTGCTTTTTTTTCTATTTTTGTGTTATAATTCTTCACGCGGTTCATTGAATACATCTACATACCACGTTTCCACAGAATAGGTCTTATAGTTTCGGAGAAAAGTGACTGTGATATACGGACGGACAGATACGATAACGAATCTATAAGGGTTCCGTTTTTTGTCATTTGGCTACGGACCCCTCAAAATACAGAATACTTCGTTGTCCATCTGTCTCTGCGTTTGCGTAGGTCTGCTTTAATGTGTGGCCCTGCTCTGTCACGACATCTCTATTAGACTCAGCCATCCACGTAGGTATATGCACATACAATTCGATGTTATGCGATTGTTTATTGCATTTATTTACTCACGTAACCGTTACTGTAACTCCTGTGCATCGGAATCAACAGTAATGACCCACGTAGTAAGTAAATCAATAAATATTTCACAACATTGTACACAACGCTATCTAGACCCATGGTAAGTATAGTTTAACTAGCTTGTGTTATGGAATCTAGAATGCGGATAAACATACTTTGATACTTTTTTTGTTAATACATACATAGAAACACCCAGACCAATACAAATGGCCATTTTCATGCATACAAATATTTGCACTGAACGGGGATCGAACCCACGCCTTTTGCGTAGCAGTCGCGTTCACCACGGCTACGCCACAGAGAATGTCATATAATATGTGATACACGCGACATAGATGTGTAAGTTTACACCTTTTCATATAAAGTTGTACAAATATCCTTTGTAGACTATACATTAAATGTGATCCCACAGTATAAGGTCTGTGTAAATTAATATACACTTTCTATCTCCAGGGTAGTCATATTCAACTACCAGGTAATTGAACTCTGTCCTAGTACCACTTAGTACTCTTATTATTTATTATGTGCTAACAGGTTACCCACTTTGTCTATTGTCATGAAGGGTTTCATACAGGCGTTCCTAGTTTCATGTGACCTGCCCCTTTTCTGTATAACTATTACTTATTCTGTCATTTAGCGCTCCGTTCCAAACAGGTTTAATCTTTAACGGACAAGCGAAAACAGAAGAAGCGCGTGACTTCGCTTGTTTAATGAAAAATCGTAGAACATCATTAATTCTGTTGTCAACCCTAGTCTAGTAAACCATTATATCTTTTAATACAATCTAGTTTTATAATGAAAAGGAATCCAAATCTATACATATAAAATTACTTGTCCCGAGAGACTGACTGACTGATTTATCTACGCAGAGCCTTAACCGCTGCACCTACAAACTTGAAAATTTGACAGTAGACGCATTTTATGATGTAAGCATCCACTAAAAATGCATTTTAAAAATTCTGCTACTGAAGGGGTTAAATAAGGGATGGAAGTTTGTATAAAAGTCCGTTATTTTCAGAGCTAGATACAAAACATTTCATAATCAGCATTTTTCCAAAATGTAACTACTAATAGGGTAAAATAGGTGATAAACGTCTGTATGGAAAGTTCGTCATTTTCAAAGTTCGTTCGTACACCTACGTCTTTTGAGAAATTAATGAACACGTATCTTTTAACACTAAGCGACAAACTAAGCGACGAACGATAATATGAAAGTTTATTATGAAAGTATTGGTGGAGCGCTTATGTATTTTCTTAATTATTTCCCACATAATTTAATTGTGTTTCAATTTGTAATTTAAGAAACCGCTTCTATGTATCGAATAATGTTTGAATATTGGCGCTCATTTGTTGACCACTTAGTGTTGGAGGAGGCCAATGAATGGCGCTGTGAATGGATCTGTTCGAACTATATTTTGAGAACGAAGTTCCTATGAGCGGGACTCTCAAGCACCACGGCGGATCATCTACCCGCTCGCATTTTTTAGTCACTAACACGCCGCCAGCGCCGAAAGGTGTCCTTTTTTTGACTCACGCGCCGCCGCACCAAACGGAAGTTTGAATAATTCAACTCCTCGTTTCTTTCTGTGTAATTCTATAAGTTCCTTGGCCACATTCTCAAGTCAGTATAAGTGAAGTGTATCGGAAGAAAACGACTCACTCAAGAAAATAACCGACCGGTCGAAAATTACCTACCCACCAGCACGTGCCAGGAACCACGCCTGTCTGCAGCTGAATCCTCACGAGGTGGAACACAGGTCAGTGCCGATTCTCTTACGTTTTCGTTCATAGAAGCGGTCACATGTGTATTTCCTTTCATTACAACCTAACTGCAGTGTCATAGGAGCTTAAACGCTTTGTGTGCAAACACACCAGTTTGGCAGGACTATTTACACGTCCCACCATAATTTATGGTCCTTACGAGTCGGATAGGCCAGTAAATAACATATTCACGTAATTATTGGTGAATAATATTTCTTTCCTATTCATTTAATTAAAAGATTCACGTAATTTTGGTGAATTCTTTCCGCCATCTTAGTTTCATTACTTTCTTTCGCTAACAGATTTACGTAAATTATTTGGTAAATTCTGCATTTAAAACGCTAAATCTACGTAATAATTGGTAGATATTTATAATAGTTGGTGATTTACGTATTAATTGGTAAATAATCATCATTCTATTCACATACGCGTAACTTTGTAGGTAGGTACCTATCTAGGTACGTAAGTACATAATTACATTCTCGCTCCGCTGTGCTACTTGCGCTATTATATAATAAGCCGTAGTACAATTTTCAATAAAAAAGTAGGTATATCTAAACTGTCTGTGTTGAATTACTATTATATTATAGTAGGTACCTTACAGATAATCTTCTTGTTATATTTCAATAGGTAGGTCCTACCTATCGTTAATTTGCAAACATGTCGTCAGATCTCGAGACGAAGCTTATTCTGTTGAATCAAAAAAAGGAATTATTGTCTGCACGCATTAATCGTTGGTATAAATCGTCGAAATCAGTTGTGTGTTTTGACATAACGACGCGAGCCAATGAAGATTTTCTGTCTGAGACCGAGAACATCGATGTCGTTCGCGATAAGTTCGAGTCGATTGTAGATCAAATAAATAGCTTAAATTTATCATTAGAACCCCCAGTGGAGCCCGACTATTCTTGCCTTGACTCATTCGATGAATTGTATTCGAGAATAAAACGCATTAGAAATAAATTATCTACGCTCAAGGTCAAGGAGGTCGCATCACACGGGCCGAGTAATTCAAGCGCGTCTGTAGTGAAATTGGAAATGCTTGTTATTCCGAGTTTTGACGGACGCCCTGAAAACTGGAATACATTTTATCAGTCCTTTAAGGCCAATATTCATTCGAACACACAATTGTCTGATTCGCAACGTGTGCAATACCTATTCTCAAAATTAACCAAAGACGCATTAAAGTTCACTGCCGGTATTGTTCCGTCAAGTGAGACCTACAGTATAGTGTGGGACGCCTTGGTCAAGAAATACCAAGATAAACGCTCATTAGGTTCATATTATCTTAATAATATATTAGACTTAAAGAATTGTTCACCTAGTGTGAACTCACTTGATTCATTTATAGGTATATATTCCTCATCTATCGCCGCGCTTAAAGAGTTAGGTATAAATGATTTAACGGACTTCGTGTTTCTACAATGTGCCTTGAGGAAAATGGACACGCTAACCATCCAAGCCTTCGAACTTTCTGTTCGAGGTGTCGATATACCTACAACGCAACAGCTGATCGACTTTGTACAAGATTATGCTAAGATGATTGAACGGTCAAACCCGCGGTCTTCGTCATATGCGAAGTCGTCCACTGCTGGGACGCCACAGTGTAGTGATAGGCGTGTACAGCGTAATTCTAAGTCGTTTGTTGTCAGTGTGCCGATTAATAATAAGTCGAATGCGCCCGCTGCAGTTGATGCGTCATGTTGTTTATGTGGCGGCCGCGACCACCGACACCTGTATAACTGCGCTCAGTTTAAAAATATGCAAAATGCAAAGGCTAGATATGAGTTTATTAAATCTAAGCGTGGTTGCGTGAATTGTCTAAGCACATTACATAATCTCCCGCGATGTAAAAGTACGTCAGTTTGTTTCTGTCAGAAAAAACATCATAAATTATTGCATTTTGATAATAATCTTAATAATTCGCACTCGCATGCGACGAGTGCTGTCCCTTTCTCGCCGCCCCAGTGCGACAATGGTAGTCCCATTCCTGAGTCACCGCTCGCTTCAAGCACTGTGCATTCGTATGCCTCTAGCCATAAGGGTGATATTCTCTTGGCAACCACTCAGGTGTATGCTCGCCCTAAAGGTAGCACTGGAAATAAATCTGTAGTCAGATGTCTAATTGATAATGGCTCACAGAATAACTTAATAACATTGTCCTGTTGTCGTTTATTAAATTTACCAATAATACCAATGAGTAATTCTGTTGTCAAAGGTGTTGGCTCCACTTCGCACACGATAATAGGCTATGTGTATTTGGACATTGAATCTCGTATTTATGCAGATCATAAGTATACTATACATGCGTTAGTTATGAATAGCCTTACGGATCAATTGCCCTCGCAATTAATTAAGTGTGATCGCGAGTTAAATCTTCGCGATTTACCGCTTGCTGACTTAAGCTGGAACATTCCAGGAAACATTGATATAGTATTAGGTGCACAGCTCTTCCCGTATATCTACTTAGGAAATAGGGTCGAGTGTGGCCCCAGTGCCCCTTGTGTACTGTCAACCGCGTTTGGGTATGTACTTATGGGTGATTACCCACGTAAAGTTGTTGTGCCTACAACCGCATCCTTTTCTGCGCTAGCACTAAATGATTTAGTGCAAAAACCATGGGAACTTGAGGAAGTTCCTGTGAAGCGCCTATTGTCTCCAGAAGAAACCGAGTGCGAGAATATTTTCACATCTACTGTGACTCGCGATGACGTATTTCGTTATACGGTTGCGCTGCCGTTCTGCAAGGATCCCTCTGAACTAGGGAACTCGCGCGGCGTCGCTCACCGCCGGTTTTTGTCGCTCGAGCGTAAACTTCGTCAATCACCAACCGTACGCGAAAATTACAATAAGGTTATTCGGGATTGTTTGGATAACGGTTGTCTTGGTCTCGTTGATGACTCTAATTTGTCTATGGATGGTTATTACATACCACATCACGCAGTAGTTCGACATGACAAACCGATGCCGCGTATTGTGTTAGACGCGAGCGCTAAAACCCACACTTGTCTTTCGCTCAATGATATTTTACATATTGGTCCCAATTTACAGGCAGACCTGTTTTTATTATTATTAAATTTTAGGTTATTTCCTATCGCAATGAACGCTGACATAAATACTCACCGCAAATCGCTTGAGTTTGATGTTGGCAGTCATGTCGCAAAGGTTTTAGGTCTCTCGTGGGAGCCGTGTGGAGATAATTTTTATTTCACATCCACCTTGGTAGATGAGAAGTGCACTAAGAGAAATATACTCCCTATAGTTGCACAACTATTTGACGTGCTCGGGTTGGTGGCACCTGTGATACTCTACGCCAAGTTGTTAATTAAGGAACTTTGGCTTAGTAAGAGTGAATGGGATGACCCTGCTCCAGAGCATATACGCTCACGCTTTTCCGCTCTCGTTCAAGAATTAAAATTGCTTGACACATTAAAAATTCCGCGATATATAGGTGTCGAAGTTGATTGCGAATTACGTCTTGTCGCATTTTGTGATGCCAGCCTGAATGGCATGGGATGTGTTATTTATGCACATTGTACCTACCCATCTGGCATTCAAACTCGCATTTTGTGTGCGAAATCAAAGGTCACTCCGACAAAGATTACTACGCTTGCTCGATTAGAGTTATGTGCTATTTTGCTTATGTCAAAGTTAATAAGAACTGTACGTGATTCGTATGCATTACGCATTCCCGTTACTGACATTTACGCCTTTTCTGATTCCACGATTGCCTTATCTTGGGTTCACTCGTCACCACATCGGTGGTCGATTTTTGTTAGCAACCGGGTCGCTCAGTGTCAAGAAGACTTGAACGCTGAACATTTTTATCACGTCGCCGGAGACATTAACCCGAGTGATTGTCTATCACGCGGCATGCTCCCTTCGCAACTTTTGACTTATGATTTGTGGTGGAACGGTCCAGCATGGATCCGTGGCCCCCCTGATGAATGGCCTATTAAGTCATTCTCTCCCGCCAACTGTTCTGACTTACCAGAACATAAGGCAAATGTGTTAACAAAACACACAGAGTCGCCATTGTTATGTACATTAGCACAACGTGTTTCTTCTTGGCAGAAACTACTACGTATCATTACATACGTTTTAAAATTCGCACGATTTAAATTTAAGATCGAACCTCATTCTGTATCAGGATTACATCCTGTCCTTCTCCCTAAACGCGATCACGTTGTTGATCTAATAATTCAGCATTTTCACGTTGTCAATTGTTATACTGGACCTGGACTCCTCATGTCTATCATAATATATAAAACGCGTACTGGTACTTACAAACTCGCTGTAAGCAAGTTGTATCCTATCCCAACGCAATAACTTATAACGCTAAATAGAATCTTAAACTTTAATTTTTAACTCAAACTTTAAACATACTTTAGATAGAATATTGTTAGTCTAAGTTGTTATTTTCGCTATGTGTATTATTATGTTATACAAATTCACTATGGGCTCTAATCAGCCAGTGTTCGCTTGTTTGTTTCGTAACGTCTTGCGACGTTCCAAAGCCGGGTGCATGGTGGAGCGCTTATGTATTTTCTTAATTATTTCCCACATAATTTAATTGTGTTTCAATTTGTAATTTAAGAAACCGCTTCTATGTATCGAATAATGTTTGAATATTGGCGCTCATTTGTTGACCACTTAGTGTTGGAGGAGGCCAATGAATGGCGCTGTGAATGGATCTGTTCGAACTATATTTTGAGAACGAAGTTCCTATGAGCGGGACTCTCAAGCACCACGGCGGATCATCTACCCGCTCGCATTTTTTAGTCACTAACACGCCGCCAGCGCCGAAAGGTGTCCTTTTTTTGACTCACGCGCCGCCGCACCAAACGGAAGTTTGAATAATTCAACTCCTCGTTTCTTTCTGTGTAATTCTATAAGTTCCTTGGCCACATTCTCAAGTCAGTATAAGTGAAGTGTATCGGAAGAAAACGACTCACTCAAGAAAATAACCGACCGGTCGAAAATTACCTACCCACCAGCACGTGCCAGGAACCACGCCTGTCTGCAGCTGAATCCTCACGAGGTGGAACACAGGTCAGTGCCGATTCTCTTACGTTTTCGTTCATAGAAGCGGTCACATGTGTATTTCCTTTCATTACAACCTAACTGCAGTGTCATAGGAGCTTAAACGCTTTGTGTGCAAACACACCAGTTTGGCAGGACTATTTACACGTCCCACCAAGTATTGCAAAGTTAAAATCCTGAAGTTTTGTGCACTACTAAAGGGAGTTAAAAACGGGATGAACGCTTGTATGTAAATGGATGGATTATGAGTTTAGTGAAATGAAATAAGTTATATAATGTGTTTATTACAATAGGTAGGATTTTTAATGTGTATTTGCGCTACATCGCTAGGTACACATCGGAAGGCACGATGTAAAGCAAGTTTTCCAATTTAGGTCGCTATCATATATGGAATACGAAATTTAGCCAGTCAACATAACTAATCGATATACATAAGTAATTAAAAATTATAAATATCTACATATATATATACGTGAAAACTAAGAAATATCTACACTAAATTGGATAATTCTTTTTTTACCTGCCCGTGGCGAAGGCAAAAGGAGAACTATTTTGATAGCCATCATTGTAAAGACAATGTTTGTATGCAATAAAATAAAAAAAGTACGCTTTGATTACATCAGGATTACATCTCCCAAGCTTCGTAGCTTGGGAGAGCAGTCGGTATTGATAATATTGAAAAGTTTGTTTATTTCAAGTTCTGTAAATAAGTGCAATATGTAAAATTCTTTCGGCATTTAAAAGCCCAGTTCTTGTGGAAGATTATAGGCTATGTGATATCTCGCTATGAGCCTTAGGAGCAGAGTACTAAGAAAAGAAGATGAGAAAGGTGTGGACTGATGCGACTCTATTGAATGAAACAAATTACGATGTTGGAAACCAAGGGGCACAGCCACAGTTAGTAAGGACGGCTGTCAAATTATATATGATTCCCGATACTCTTACATTAATGATCGGAGTTTCTGTAATAACAGAAATAATTGGTTTGTATTTAGCCCGAATTGTAATTATTTTGGGTTAATTACTTAACAAGTTAACGAATAAGACTCCATTCATGGTATCTATTTCGGGTATTTCCATTAATAATTTGTAAATTCCTGGGTCTTTACACAGGGCTTTTTCTTCAATACGAGCTTCTATTTTTATAATTCTTGAAATTTTGTGAATGATTTGATACTTTGTAAGTATATTTTGACTTCCATATGACAGTAGGTACAGACGTCCTCAGCAGTAGCTGAACAATAACAAATTTACCAACTATTTTCACATTGAAATAACATCTAAAGCATTGAAGCCCGGGAGCTGATCTTTTATTTCTCCTTTCCATGAGTTGGTTTGATTAGCTTTCACGGGAAGAATTGTCGTCGAACCTTAAGACACCACGAAGGAAGCCGGCATCAGAGACTTGTTCGTTAATTAGCAGGGTTCCAGTTACCCGGTATGATTGACTTTGTGACCCACACACCCGAATGACCATTTTAGTATGAAGAACCTTTTTTAATTAACTACTAGAAACCGAAATGCCAAGTATTATCGCTAAATTCTCCTACTAAGCTAAATTTCTTATATTAGACTAGCTCCTGGCGAACTTCATACCGCAATTTTTTCCTACCCTCGTGGCGTCAGATCCTGTTCCCGCTGCACCATTTAGGGGGATGAAAAATAGATGTTGGCCGATTCTCATAGATACCGGATAAGCACAAAAAATTTCATCAAAATCGGTCAAGCCGTTTCGGAGGAGTATGGCAACGAAAACTGTGACACGAGAATTGTATATATTAGATGTAAGTTTACGTCTGTAGGGTAATGTCATTCCAATTCAAAACCTCTCGATCGTAAGGCCAACACCTTATTTATTTTTCATTTTATTTATTTATTTTATCCATAAATATAATATTAGTAACTGAAATTACTAATATTCCCTATAACCCATCCAACTAAGCTAAATCACTTGTGCTAGGAGTGGGTTCACGTCGATAGTGTAATGACCAGAATTCAAACTCCAGACCTCTCGATCTTAATTCCAACTCCATAACCTGCCAACGCTACTAAGCCACTATTTACAAAGTAATCGCTGGCTGCAATCCATTCCCACACCCAATACAATAACAGACGGATACTATTATTTCGTTGACAATATCGAAACATAACAGTATATCATTGGGTACTGTAGAACGATTTACGGCCACGGAACGATCGTTCGGAGTTATTCACATCGTCACCAGATTTGGCAAACAACCCATACGCATGTCAAACGACGTGACACACTCACTATGTTATGATTAAAATAAATCGAGTTGTGAACATGCCTCCTTTTTGGTGATATTAATTGTGTTTTTGTTTTGTATTCTTTTTTATTCTTTTTCATTTTTTATTCTATATTCCCATGTTTTGTCACGCGGTGCTGCGGCGACAATTACCTCTTTTTCACGCCTTCCATTACCCTTCACCTCATGGCAGCGCACAAAACAAAAATTGTTGAAACAGCGGCTAGGGACTCTCCCACAAAAACTCTATTTGAGGTGGAGTCCACGAACATCTGTGGGCTCCATAAGAACCTCAACGCCGTCCACCAACACCTGGAGACGGCGAAACCAGCTATGCTGTTTCTAACGGAGACACAAATACGCCGCCCTGACGACACGACCTACCTGCTTTACCCCGGCTATGTTATCGAGGAAAATTTCCGAGCAAAAGCCGGGGTGTGCGTGTTTGTTAGGGCGGATATTTGTTGTCGCCGTTTACGCTGTCTAGAGGACCCATCCTTTTCCATCCTTTGGGTACACGTAGACCATGGCTCCATGAGTCAGGTCTATGTGTGCCTTTACCGTTCCCATACAGGAGATGCAGAGATAACTCGACTATTCGAATACCTGAGTCAGGCGGCAGATGATGCGCAGGAGCGGTTTCCGAACGCCGAATTGGTGTTTTTGGGGGATTTTAACGCCCACCACAAGATCTGGTTGGGCTCCGCCATAACAAACCATGCGGGAAGAGCCACTCACGCATTTGCCCTGGCGCATGACTTGACTCAATTGGTGCACAAGGTCACGAGGATACCAAGAGAGTCCGGCCTAGAGCCCTCTCTGCTTGACCTTCTGTTGACGAGTCACCCGGACCAGTACAGTGTCTCGGTGATTGCTGCTTTAGGTAACTCCGACCACTGTCTGGTCCGCTCCACCGTGCCCATTGTAGCGCCCCCACGACCCGTGCAGGGGAAGAGGCGGCTATGGCACTACTCGTCAGCGGACTGGGATGGATTGCGCGACTATTATGCGTCCATCCCGTGGGTTGAACGCTGCTTTGAGGGTAAGAACCCATCTGAGAGCGCTACTGCCGTCGCCGGTGAGATCGGTCTAGGTATGGAATACTATATCCCATACACCGATGTCACCGGAGTCCGCGGAGCGCGTCCGTGGTTCGGGCGCGAGTGCGCGGAGGCTGTTGAGCATAAACAGTTTGCGTACCGCGCCTGGGTGCGGGCGCGCGCCACGCGCGATCCCAACGTGGGTCACTTCAAGGCGGCGTACAACAGAGCCCCAAAGGTCTGCAAGAGGGCATGCGTCAGGGCGGATGCCCAGCGCACAGCGCGGCTGGGCCAAGAGCTAGTGGCGCATCCCACGGGTAGCCGTGGCTACTGGCAACTGGCCAAAGCCGTGCAAGCCAACTTCTGCCAGCCCTCGCTGCCCCCGCTGAGCAATCCCGATGGATCTCTGGCCCATGAGCCGCAAGAGAAAGCAAATTTGCTGGTCAATCTCTTCGCGGCCAACTCCCGAGTCGATGATTGTGGTATGCAACCACGGACAATGCCCACTGGTGACCACGCAATGCCTGATATACGTATCAGGCAACGCGATGTCCGTGCAGTACTGCAATCACTCGATGTCCGGAAAGCCAGTGGTCCTGATGGTATTCCAGCGGTTGTACTTAAAAAATGTGCAGCGGAGTTATCTCCTATGCTCACGCGGCTGTACCGACTGTCCTACAGTTCGGGTACAGTGCCTTCGGCTTGGAAAGAGGCGAATGTCCAGCCGATCCCCAAGAAGGGGGATCGCTCGGACCCAGCCAACTATCGACCCATAGCCGTCACCTCAGTGCTGTGTAAGGTGTTCGAGCACATAATTAACACACAGCTCATGCGCCACCTAGAGGATCACTCCTTGCTTAGTGACCGTCAATACGGTTTCAGACCGAAACGGTCAACGGGTGATCTTCTGGCGTACATGACCCACCTTTGGAGTGAGGCTATGGAGAAGCACGGTGAGTCACTGGCAATTAGTCTTGACATCGCCAAAGCTTTCGATAGGGTATGGCACAAATCGCTTCTTTCCAAGCTACCAGCCTTCGGCCTGCCTCCTAGACTGTGTAGCCAAGCAGTCTGATATCGCGGAAAAAAGGCAGCTTCTTGTCACTGAGCTGGACCACATTTCTCAATGGGGCGCTAGGAACCTGGTCGAGTTCAATGCCAAGAAGACCCAGGCATGTGCGTTTACAGCTAAGGTATCTCCTTTCCTTCCCCTTCCCACTCTTCAGAGCACACCACTGCCACTGCAGGATCTCCTCACTATCCTCGGCATGGATGTTCGCTGCAAACTGAATAACAAAAACTATATCGAGAGTATCATCAAATCAGCCTCGCGTAAACTCGGAGTCCTGAACAGAGTGAGACGTTTTTTCACGCCGGAGCAGCGGTGTCTTCTATACAAGACCCAAATTCGTTCCTGCGTGGAATACTGCTCACATCTCTGGGACGGCTCCGCGAAGTACTTATTAGATGCTCTCGACAGGTTGCAGCGACGTGCGGTCCGCATTATTGGGGATCCTGAGGTCACGAACACCCTCGAGCCTTTGCAGATGCGTAGAGATGTTGCGTCTTTGGCAGTTTTCTACCGTCTCTACCATGGTGAATGTTCTGACGAGCTCTTCCAATTAGTCCCACCCTCCCCTTTCCTTCACAGGACGACACGTGCAGGGCTAAGATGTCATCCATTTACGGTGCAGAGTATACCTGCTAGAACCAAGCGTTTCAGTGATTCATTCCTATGCCGCACCACTAAGACCTGGAATTCCCTGCCAGCTCACGTGTTTCCTTCTTCCTACAGTCCCGGGTCCTTTAAGCGGGGCGTGAAAAGGCATCTAATGAGGCCGTCAAGCTGAGTGCCACCACTGTTAACATGGTAAATGTTTACGATGGTGACCCTCTTTCCGAGACTTTGCCTTTAGCTTAACATCAGGCGAGGTGAAGTCAAATTGACGTGTCCTATATAAAAAAAAAAAAAAATATTCATATTTTAGTTAGGTATTATAGATACTGGACAAATTCATAGGAGTTCTGTTGTATGCAATGCGTGTTTGGATTCCCACCAAGGTTTTTGGGATCTAAATAAACCTCGCCTGGAAGATGGTGCCCTGCTGATTGATGACCAAGGCTCTGAATGACTGTGATAAAGCTTTTAATAAAAGAACTCATATATTGTATGATTCTTAATTTAAAATTTAAATATTCCACAATACACACGTTTAAAACACAGATACAAAAATATCAGAACAGAAAAAAAACAACATTCTTAATTTGAAATTAAATTTTTCCAACATGTTTAAAACCACAAATGTTAGTAAAAGAATAGAAAAGAAAACTAAATTACATTCTTAATTTGAAATTCCACAACACGCTTAAAATTACAAATTTTAATAAAAGAACAGAAAAAGAAATCAAATATTTTAACATTCGTTTTAAAATTATAATTACGCTTAAAACCACAAATTTTAATAAAGAAGAGAAAAAGAAATCAAATATTTTAACATTCTTAATTTGAAATTGTAATTCCACAACAGATTTTAATCACACAACTCCGCAAACTATTCAACACATGGTAACGAGGACATTACCCGCTCTACCCACTGTTAAAATTCCCAAGACGCCATTAACCCAACTTGGATATCGTGTAATATAAGCAAAATTAGTAACAAATATCTTTAAGCCTAACACGATTATATGTAAAACAGCGGATTGCTTCTACTTAACGGTAAACATTGTGTAGTTGGGGGATTAGTGTAATACTGTTATCTCAAATTTAGTTCTACTTAACAATTTATATTTGGGTTTAGATAGAGGGATATAGATAGCGGTGGGAGGATCGCAAAGGAGCTCATAAATCCTATGAGCTCCTTTGAGATCGCAAACTGATTGACTGACAGCTGACTGATAGCTCAGGTTCAGTCTTTTTTCTCGGTATTGGAAGGTTGGACAGACAGAAGTTACATTCTACCACAAACAAAACACCCTTAAAAATAACTCAAATCAAGGTTAGAGAAGATAAATTCAGTGTTATTCAGTTTAAAGTATTTTGCACCATACTATCAGTTGGGTACTTCAGTACTTCTCCATAGATTGTAGGTATATTTACTATCGTATTGGGAACAGCCGTCTTGTACGGTATAACTAGGAAGCCGATTCAGTAAACACCACGTCAAAACGCGTGATTTCAATTCTATTATAAATAATAACGTCGTCAAAAACTCATTAAAGCTTCAGAATCATACACAGTTTGAACCGTTTCCAATTAGATTTTAACATTTTAATTTTATAAGTCCCAGAGGTTTTGAAATCATACGTTTTAAAACTTAATCTTAATGAATAAGACCCCTAAAAGAAATTGGATAACCCTTGTTTAATCCTTCGTTGGGAACCACGCAGCTCCGAGATAAATAGTCGTTAGCAAGTGCTGTGGTGAAATATAGCTGTCTCTTTCTCACGCAGGCGTGTGTGGCAATGATAAATACCGTACTTAGACAGTAAATGAGCGGAACAAGATCTGATTCACACTTCAGATACAACCATTATTTTAGTAGGTAGGAACATGTAACCCTCGTAATGTTTCTCATTTCTAATTTATAATAAGTGTTGACTAATACAGAGTCAAGTTAAGGTGAAAAAAAGAATTCCAATGTTTTTATTGATACACTGAGGCTAGTTAATCAGCATCAGACGATGTGAGGATCTACAGCGTTGGTCACTGTTGCATTTTTGTCGGATGTTCGAACTCTGTCTCTTGATTTATCTTTCTTGACTTTTGCAAAAGCGACTATTGTCTGACCCTCAAATATGAGTGATAAGCCTGCATGGTGCTAGTCTATATGTCTAGGCAGGTGAGGTTAGCTAGCGCTTAGAAAAATTTCGAGGTTCCCCAGCACTAAGGCTTGTCAATATAAGCTACCAACTAAAAAAAAAGAAAAGAAAATGATTTACCGAAGAGTAGTTTTTTAAATCACTATGTAGTCGTTGACAAATGAATCTTACTATTGTTTTGAAACTAGAAAAAAAAACAAAGTCGTTATTGAATTTCGAACGTCCAAATAGTAATTTTAATTTACCATACACGTTTGAACATTCCCAGCAGATTGTTAAACGAAAATACCTTACATTTTAATGCCAATACTAAAATGAAATCGCCCAATTAACATTATACAGAATTTCAACCATAATAAGGCTTGTTGAGACTGCGTAATTAAAATTGCCCAAAATACAAAATCGGAATAAGCCGAGCGAGTAACTGGCCTCCAATAAAAAATACATAAAACAAACCTTCGCTGGTTTAATTGTTAAAATAATAATACTCGTATTTACCACATTAACGTAATTGTGACCTATTTAAAACAGCGGAAGAAAAAATTGAAGCAAATCCCTTTAGGGAGGGAATTAAAGTGTTTTCCTTTGATACGAATAATAATACGAATCTCTCAGAGATTGGAAACATCACTTGTTTAGACAAAGTATACTAGAAAATGATGGTTTTTATCTAATACTTTGGTCGGAAATTAGTTTGTATAAAAATCCTAACCAAAATCCTAACAAAAAGTGGGAAAAACAAATAAAAACATTTTATGAAGAGGGTTACATTTAAATGTGAACTCAATTGATTCGATTCGGAAATTTTTGAGTTATTAGAGAAAAACAAACATAAAGATTATATAACATATATACTTGTATGTATACATAAATAAAATATAAAATTATGTCTACAAGTGAGTTGCTACGGTTCTGTTCTACGAAATTGCAACAGACATTATTCTACGAAGTCTGTAGCAATTTCGTAGCACTTTGTAACATGCACGTGTTAGATTAACATGGATGTGAAAGTAGCTAAGTGAATCTAACAGTGTATCTCTTAATTTTGTCAATCTAACTATGTATATATTAGAATATAGATATATAACCATTAGAATATATATCTATCGATAATAGGATATGTCAGGATCTTGCGTAGCAACCACAAATACTTTATAGTGCTAGAGGTTCACTAGGGTCCCAGAAACCAAGTTTAACTATTGATCTGTACTAGGGAAATACAAAGGGGAATACTTAGTTGTGTCATACGATTAATAAAACAACAATCATGACTATATCGTTCTCTTTTATTCTGTTACACTACGTTAGTTCCCAAAAGGCTTTTATAGACAGGAAAGAACTAACAAGAAAACCTGTCTGCCTTCCAATCATGGTATAGTCTTTCTATAACAATTCATAATTACAATCTAGGCTTATAACCAAACATTACTATAATAGTTACACAATATAACAATATTAGACTCTTGTATCAAAGGTTATCAGGCTTGTAGCCAGTTAATATATAATAGATATCATCAAGTAATATCATTACAGGCACCATATCCAACCATATCGATATCGTGAGGCACAATATAACATACTTTGCATAATTACATCATACCCGTGAAGAGCATGATCCAGTAATCAATATTTGCATCTACTGGACAGACAGCAACAATCATAATATCTCTATCTGCAGATATTACCAAATTATAACAACAATTATAGATTAAGTAAGTACATCTTACATACCCAACACGATATGGTCAAATAGTTACAGCACATATTACACAGTAAACAGTATAAACGTATCAGAATTATATCGTACCTTACACTTCGACGCCTCGGGATAAACTGCCCCGATTTCATTCGGTGTCTCCTTTTTATATCATTTGAGACGTCACATTACATCGAATGATTTTCACCTACCCACTTATAAAAATAGTTTATAACATTTCATCGTAATATATTATCTATAAATTGGTCACATAATCTATACATTATAATTAATATATCTATCACGACCATACTGATAAGAACTTCGCTCTCGAAGTTCAAAAATAGTTTAAATGGTTCTAAAATTATTGAATAACATTTCATCGTAATATATTATCTATAAATTGGTCACATAATCCATACATTATAATTAATATATCTATCACGACCATACTGATAAGAACTTCGCTCTCGAAGTTCAATTAATTGCAAATTGTGAATCGTCAATAAAATAAAGATGTTCAACATATTATATAAATATCTATCACGGCCATACTGACAAGTACTTCGCTCTCGAAGTACAATTAATTGCAAATTGTGACTTAGTAAATATGCTCAACATATTATATAAATATCTATCACGGCCATACTGACCAAGTACTTCGCTCTCGAAGTACAATTAATTGCAAATTGTGACTGTTAGTAAATATGCTCAACATATTTTATAAATATCTATCACGGCCATACTGACCAAGTACTTCGCTCTCGAAGTACAATTAATTAATTGCAAATTGTGACTGTTAGTGAATATGCTCAACATATCATGTAAATATCTATCACGGCCATACTGACCAAGTACTTCGCTCTCGAAGTACAATTAATTGCAAGATGTGACTGCCAATATCATATGCCCAAAATATATCATATCAATATCATCTATCACGGCCAAACTGACAGATACTAAGCTCACGAAGTACCATCAAACCAGTACTTTCTCTCAAAGTATCTACATACAAGTTGCAAGTTGTGACTACCGGTATCTCAAAGTCAAAGTCGTCATTTCTATATTCTACCAACTTGCTACCCCGTGTCTAGTCCGCTCCACCCGCTGCAAATGGCAAGGACTGCACGAGCAAAAGGTCAAACAGCGGAAATATAGGTCTGTCATAAATCGGCAATATCTATGTATCCCCAAACTGCTCAATCGCATTGAAGCAAATGGCGGTCTACACAGTCTTTGCACTTCCACTATACCTCAGCAATCACACACTTACACTACGGCCTCCGATATACTCGCCACATAGGCCTCCGATATATTCGCCACATAGGCCTCCGATATATTCGCCACATAGGCCACCGATATATTCGCCACATAGGCCACCGATATATTCGCCACATAGGCCACCGATATATTCGCCACATAGGCCACCGATATATTCGCCACATAGGCCACCGATATATTCGCCACATAGGCCTCCGATATATTCGCCACATACATATTTATTCCTGTTACATATTGGCCTCCATATTAGCAATCACATTCTGCACCCTATATTTACATATCAATTATACGAGTATATTGTTAGAGTGAGTAGACCTCTAAGGTAAAAGAAGCATCGAAAGTACAATACTGAACAAGTTGAAAATAAATTAAAAAAAAAACTGATTTTGAAATGATGATCACCACTGACGATTGATCGAAGTTCGCATGGGCCAATCCATATCGTTCACTCGCTGCTAATGAACTGGATCGGACACCCAAACTACGTCGCAGCATGTTATTTATTTGGGTCATCAATACTTCAAAACCAACACCCATAAAACAACAATGAACACTAGTGTTAAATGTTAAAGCAATAAGAAAAAGTAATTAGTACTTCCAACTCTTCAGTCACCTGTACCTGTATCATATTTATATTCAAGAACCGTTCGGTCAACCTGATACTCATCTGACACTAGTATCATAATTTTGTTCACAGGACTCAAACATCAAAACAATCCATTACTTGTAGTATCCTTCTAGTTCTAGTTTGTTTCTAGTCATTAGTTATTCCGCATCTTATGAAATTACGTCTACAGAATATAATCGACTAATATGTTTTCACAATCTAGAATCACATGATCATTAATACAACTTAATCATTATTCCGTGTTTGAAAAATAGTAATAAATTATAATGCGAGTAGGTAGCCTCCTTATGGTAATGAAATTGATCTACTATATAAACGGTACTTTGTTATTTAATTTGAAACCGGATTAATAAGCAAATCTGAACCATAGAACCGATTTATTCCTAAACCGGACCTCAAACTATTTAAACAAGTTAATTTGATCCCCCTTTTTTGTATATTGTGAGGAAAAATTACTTGTTACAAATTTTATAATTAAAATTTATCACTTTTGTTATATTTTTGAATGTGATGGTACTTACAGTACCCACTATAAATTTTGTAAGAGGTTGAAAGCAAACCACATTAACATTCAAGAATGGAAGTTATTATCGGAATTATGGAAAGATACTTATCACCCGAACTTGAAAATGTAAATACTAATGTCTGGGGTTACTGTCTGGACTGAATTTTATCCTATTTAGATTCATAATCTTATTCACCCCAAAAAAAAAAAAAAATTTAGTTAGTGGTTTCGTTGGACAACAAGTGCATTTTATAAACTGATCAGATAAAATACTGTGCACCTACCTAAAGTGAAAATCCACTAAAATCATTATTAACGAACTTGTCTGACAACACTAAAAGACTGAGACGACGATGCCTCCTTTCAGTTTATACAATTGTTAAAAAGACCTTTCTAAATCTTTCTCTTTACACCAATAAACAAAATATAGTCGGTTATCATCATAATGCCTATTAATTATCACATTTATCACAACATTACCATATGGTAAAAAAGTCACAATACCGTCTTTTTGCACATTTTCTTGTATCACCGCAATCCTTGATATTCCTGAGGTAGGAAGCGAAAGGCGATCGCTTTGGTGGACACGGTGTGAACACTACGTAGCCTCGCCAGTTGCTACGGCAGCTGATTGCTCTGCAAACTGATGCTGGAGCTAGCTTCTTTACCCGATGATGAAGCCGGTATTCAATGGGCAATGGCAAGCAATATTGTGCAAGGCTTGTGGCAGCCTCGCAGAGGTAGATCCAAGCTGAAACTTGTACAATATGTATTAGAATAAGATTCTTTATCCCGCTTCTGATGTTAGATTAACATAAAAGTAAGTAGAAAGTGAATCTAACAGTGTATCTCTTAATTTTGTCAATCTAACTATGTATATATTAGAATATAGATATATAACCATTAGAATATATATCTATCGATAATAGGATATGTCAGGATCTTGCGTAGCAACCACAAATACTTTATAGTGCTAGAGGTTCACTAGGGTCCCAGAAACCAAGTTTAACTATTGATCTGTACTAGGGAAATACAAAGGGGAATACTTAGTTGTGTCATACGATTAATAAAACAACAATCATGACTATATCGTTCTCTTTTATTCTGTTACACTACGTTAGTTCCCAAAAGGCTTTTATAGACAGGAAAGAACTAACAAGAAAACCTGTCTGCCTTCCAATCATGGTATAGTCTTTCTATAACAATTCATAATTACAATCTAGGCTTATAACCAAACATTACTATAATAGTTACACAATATAACAATATTAGACTCTTGTATCAAAGGTTATCAGGCTTGTAGCCAGTTAATATATAATAGATATCATCAAGTAATATCATTACAGGCACCATATCCAACCATATCGATATCGTGAGGCACAATATAACATACTTTGCATAATTACATCATACCCGTGAAGAGCATGATCCAGTAATCAATATTTGCATCTACTGGACAGACAGCAACAATCATAATATCTCTATCTGCAGATATTACCAAATTATAACAACAATTATAGATTAAGTAAGTACATCTTACATACCCAACACGATATGGTCAAATAGTTACAGCACATATTACACAGTAAACAGTATAAACGTATCAGAATTATATCGTACCTTACACTTCGACGCCTCGGGATAAACTGCCCCGATTTCATTCGGTGTCTCCTTTTTATATCATTTGAGACGTCACATTACATCGAATGATTTTCACCTACCCACTTATAAAAATAGTTTATAACATTTCATCGTAATATATTATCTATAAATTGGTCACATAATCTATACATTATAATTAATATATCTATCACACGCTATTTATCTACGATGATTGCGGATTCGTCTCATTTGGATACAACTCTTGGCATAATTGCTAGCATATATTATTTTGCTCTACAACATGTAGACACTTTATATGTGAACCCTTTTGGGTGTCTTTTGAGGATATACAAACAACTTTCTTATCATTTGCAACCTTCTACTACCAACCCCTATTTTAATAGAAAAGTACTTATTCTAGGAGATTTTACTCAACATAATCTAAACTCAAAAGTGTTCCTATGAACCCCTCCATTTCAAAAGCAAATTGGTTGACTTAGGAATGGATTCGCGGCGGTAGTGAATTAAGTTTGTCAGAGAATGAAAGCAGTTTCGTTCGTAAAACTTTTTTTTTTTTAATTTATTTATTTATTTAATTTCTTAAAACATCTATCTTTACAGGTTGTGCCCAATACGATAGTGTTATATCTACTTACTTATTATAGTAACAAATGACTTTTAATGCTATCACTGTGAATCCACTCAGCGAGCAACATCCTTGTTATGAATCGACAAAGCTAAAGTACTTAGAGATGGATATGTCAGAACTAGCATACAATGTTTTTCATAGCATACCTACTTGGATAGGATAGAGATTTTTTTTACAAAAGGACTCGTCAATTTGACTTCACCTCGTCTGATGGTAAGGTTAAGTGTCGAAAAGAGGGTCACGATTGTCACTATTTGAATGTTTTTTAAAGCATTATTTATGCTAACTTTAAAATTCGAATACATCGGGAAAAATGAAATGCTCAAGTGGAACTTGAACCCACGAACTTTCCCTTACAGGGAGAATGCGCTTCCAACTTAGCTATTGAGCAACACCTGAATCACTTCAAAATTCCCTTTTTTATAACCGTCTATAAGGGCGACGGTGGAGGGAAAGGTCGTGGGTTCAAGTCCCACTTGAGGATTTCTTTTTCCCGATGTATTCGAACATTTACCATGTTAACAATGGCGGCACTCAACTTAACAGCTTCATCATGCCCCGCTTAAAGGGGTGTGGGACCCAATGGGACTTCATCAAGACCCTCGGGGATAAGCCAATCATACCTGCAAGCCAGTTTACCTGCTAATTCATGAACGAGGGTCTAGCATATGCTTTTCTCATGGGGTTGGCAGGTCATGCAGCACAAACACAATTTAAAAGAGGAGAGGTGTAAGCGGATACTGGGCTCTGTGTTCGAAGTCCCGAATATAACCCGGAGCCATACTAAGATACTGGTGATGAGCATTAGGTAAATTTGGATATCATCTTCCATTAGTTTAGGTACTAAATATTGTACTAATTTGTATAGTTGTCATGAATTTTGACCACAAACCATTAAATAGTATTATATCTGCGGTAGCCTTGTGGTATGGGTAATGGACTGCTGAGACGAAGACTCGGGTTCGATCCCAGGTTTACCATGGCATACACCAATGACTTTTCGATGCTTTTCGAAGTAATGTGTGTATTTATCGCAGGTTTATAAGTGCCCGTTTAATGGCAATAGGCTCCTATTACATTGGGACCTAAACATAAACTGGCGAAATGTGGGTGCTAGCACCTCTGCCTACCCCTTCGGGGAATACAAGCGTGAGTTTATGTTATGTTATGTTATGTTATGTTATCATGTAAAAGATTTGTACATAAATATATGAGGGTCTCCATAAAGATCTTTGAGGAGTTAATCACACCTGGAGCCCAGTACATCTGCTGATTAACGGACGAGGCTCCAGTGTAGACTTTCCTTTCGAAATAAGGAGACAGACTTAAAATATATCTCAATTCTAAATAGAAGAATAGCCGAACTGATAAAGACATAGAATACGGTCACAAATACTGTTTTACTTGAAATGTTATGTGAATTTTTCATACCGATGTTGCTCGCTGAGTGGATTCACAGTGATAGCATTCACTGTGAATCCACTCAGCGAGCAACATCCTTGTTATGAATCGACAAAGCTAAAGTACTTAGAGATGAATATGTCAGAACTAGCACACAATGTTTTTCATAGCATACCTACTTGGATAGGATAGAGATTTTTTTACAAAAGGACTAGTCAATTTGACTTCACCTCGTCTGATGGTAAGGTTAAGTGTCGGAAAGAGGGTCACGATTGTCACCAATTGAATGTTTTTTTAAAGGATTAATTATGCTAAATTTAAAATTCGAATACATCGGGAAAAATTAAATGCTCAAGTGGAACTTGAACCCACGAACTTTCCCTTACAGGGAGAATGCTCTTCCAACTTAGCTATTGAGCCACACCTGAATCACTTAAAATTTCCCTTTTTTATAACCGTCTATAAGGGCGACGGTGGAGGGAAAGGTCGCGAGTTTAAGTCCCACTTGAGCATTTCTTTTTTCCCGATGTATTCGAACATTTACCATGTTAACAATGGTGGCACTCAGCTTGACAGCTTCATCAGATGCCTTTTCACGCCCCGCTAAAAGGGGTGTGGGACCCAATGGGACTTTATCAACACCCTAGGGGATAAGCCAACCACATCAGCCAGTTTACCTGCTAATTGATGAACGAGGGTCTAGCATATGCTTTTCTCATGGGGTTGGCAGGTCATGCAGCACAAACACAATTTAAAAGAGGAGGGGTGTAAGTGGATACTGGGCTCTGTGTTCGAAGCCCCGAATATAACCCGGAGCCATACTAAGATACTGGTGATGAGCATTAGGTAAATTTGGATATCATCTTCCATTAGTTTAGGTACTAAATATTGTACTAATTTGTATAGTTGTCATGAATTTTGACCACAAACCATTAAATAGTATTACTAGCTTTTGCCCGCGGCTCCGCCCGCGTGGATGTCGGTTATCGCGACAAAACATAGTCTATGTCCTTTCTCAAGGTCTAATCTACCCCTATACCAAATTTCGTCAAAATCGGTTCAGTGGTTAAGGCGTGAAAGCGTAACATACAGACAGACGGACAGACAGACAGACAGACAGACAGACAGAGTTACTTTCGCATTTATAATATTAGTATGGATATCTGCGGTAGCCTAGTGGTATGGGTAATGGACTGCTGAGACGAAGACTCGGGCTCGATCCCAGGTTTACCATGGCACACACCAATGACTTTTCGATACTTTTCGAAGCTATGTGTGTATTTATCGCAGGTTTATAAGTGCCCGGTTAATGGCAATAGGCTCCTATTACATTGGGACCTAAACATAAACTGGCGAAATGTGGATGCTAGCACCTCTGCCTACCCCTTCGGGGAATACAAGCGTGAGTTTATGTTATGTTATGTTATCATGTAAAAGATTTGTACATAAATATATGAGGGTCTCCATAAAGATCTTTGAGGAGTTAATCTCACCTGGAGCCCAGTACATCTGCTGATTAACGGACGAGGCTCCAGTGCAGACTTTCCTTTCGAAATAAGGAGACAGACTTAAAATATATCTCAATTCTAAACAGAAGAATAGCCGAACTGATAAAGACATAGAATACGGTCACAAATACTGTTTTACTTGAAATGTTATGTGAATTTTTCATACCGATTCTACATAAGAACATACTATCAGCTGATAAAAGTACGTTACCAAGACATAATACCATAGAATATTGACTGATACAGCCTTTACAAAGTTCAGTACATACATTTAAGATATTACACCGAGGCACCACGCCCGCTTAAACGACACGAAGCCCTTTTCAACGAATTTTACTATCCATTTACTTCGAAAATTCGACTTAAAATTCAGATATAAACGCTCAATCAATCATATCAGCGATCCTGTCGACGCCTCGGTTTACCGAGGTAAATGTACAAGAATATTATAAACGATAAAACGTGTTCCCGTTAATGTGTTTTCTACCAATTAAGCTACATCGGAACTTGTGAATTTTCAGCTTCTTGTTACACCATGATTGACACTCGCCTCCTCACTCCATATGCGAACGTCAGCCAAGAAATGCTTACAAGCAAAATTGAATTGTATATTATTAGTTCATTATGACTTGTTGCTAAGTAAATATTGGCAATACTCATTTTCTATTACGTGTTAAGACTGAATTTCATGTAATGGTGTGTTTTATATTCGGAATTATGATTACTAGTTTAGTTAGAATATCAAATTTATTGGAGTTTTTCGTATTAAGAGGTTGTCTGTTATGGAGAGTTAGAAATAGTGATGTCGATAAAAGGGATTGGTATCTTTTATGTAATGATTGTCGTGAGCTGCGTGTCGCCGGTCGCGCTGCACAGCACTCCTCCTAGATAACACGACTTTCCAATAACAAATGATGACTTTGTCTTTCGATTACGTAAACCAATACACAATTTTATAAATATTCCGCTAACTTAAGACGATCAATATGAAACGCTTCGATACAGAAAATTTCCGTCGCTAATGTAATGAGAAGGTGACTCCATAGAACGGCTCGCAGTAAACATGATACGGCGCAGTCGCATAAATTGTCTCCCAGCTATTAATGCTATCGGAAAAACCATTATTTACTAACGGATCGGGGTGTTATGCGTGTACGTGTTTACGCGTGGCGATGCCGGTGCAGCCGGTACTTACGCGACGGGCGAGGGTCGTCGCGCGGGCCGCGGGCTCGGTGCAGCGGTCACCTCCTGCACGCCATTGATGAGCGACGGCGGTAATGTTCGCGGGCGGTGTCGCATGTGTGTGAGGTCGCGCGGTGTCGCGCGGGCGGGCCGGCGAGCGCGGCGGGACTGGCAGCCGGCGCCCGCCGCACGTGGCCGCTCAGGTATCAATCAATCGATGCGCGGCGAGCGGCGGCGCGGGCGCTAGCGGGCGCGGCACATTCATGTCGCGCGAACAGCTGACGGCCGAGCCCCGTAAACATGAATCGGTCCCCCTCCCCCCTCCTCGCGGGCCCTGCGCCCCCCGCGCCGCGCACCCCGCGATCTGTCCGCCCTGACCTACTCTGCGCAGGGCGCTGGCGAACGCGACTGCTTACACCACAACATGTTCCACGGAACAGGGTGAAGGCTTTCAACCAAATTTTAGGTCGTAAAGTTAACTGAAAATAAACATGAAATAAAAAGAATCAGCTCAGGGATTTGAAACCTGGATCTTTCCTCTACACCCGAACTACTGAGCCATTGAGCTAAACATTCGCCTGTAAGGTTAAAATTGCGAATCCCGCTTGTGCCAAATAATATTTACAACATTAAAGTCAATCACATACTGCGATGTGCCTTGACAAGAACTCTGGCCATTCGCCATCAAACACAACGCTATGCAAATTCTGTTTAATTGTTATTTTCTGTAACGAAGCTTACGTCAGAGCTTTAGATTTAATGGGATGGGGATGTAGAGAGTCACTTTTTTTTTTTGCTTCACTGTTAGTTGGGAACAATTAATCCCAAAAATCGTGAACTTACGTTTAGTGAATTCTCCTCATCATATTATTTACCTATCATCTGCGATGGCGCGAAATTAGTAATTTCACTGTCACTGTCAACTGTCCTGTAATCTTGATTCTATTTTTTTTGGTTTAACTCGTTTGGTTCAACTCTTTTGGTGCTCTCACAGGACACTTTTGGTGTGCACTCTAATCTTGTGAATGGTTCATACACTCGTTCAGAGGGCGCCGCGACGCTGCGTGACAGCGCGTGCGTGCAAGACGCTCGTCCTGACGCCCCGACAGATCCCGAAGTCAGGACAGTCGGGGCAACCCGACCGGTGGATCAACTGTGCATGTCAGCACAAACACTCCCAAAAGTCATTTAATATTAGCGAACCCACAACTTACTTCTTTACCAGAAATTATTGTAACTTTTGACTTCGATCTATTCGATTTTATACTACTGAACGAAATCCAATCCTTTATTTAACGTAACTGAAGGAGTTAACCGGAATATTAGTAATTTTGGTTATTAACACTCTATTGAAAAAAAAAACAACTTTAATCTCATAAGATTAAGCCTAGTTTCTTGCAAAATTGTTTTTTGAAACCCGAGGGTCCAGGGGGGGGGCTCTATGATTAGCAACTTCACTGACTTGACTGTCGTCTAAACCTGCCAACATCTAAAGAAAATCTTGCACTAGACCCTCGTCCGTCAATCAGTAGGTGTTGTCTCTACCTACCCCTGGGGGATCTACCAACATACTATGATATACGTAGTAAGTATAAACCTAGAATCTACCCATATCTGCTCCGAAAACGGTCTTTTAAAAGTTCACAAAGAATTAATACGACCGTTCAATATATTTACCTACAAAAAAACTGTGTCAGTATACGGAATCCATTCGTTAATTAAAATTCGGTTCGTGGAAACGAACACAACAAATAAAACGGATTGATGAACCTTTTGATGCAGTAATTGTATTCGTACAGTAATATCATTAATTACTTACACAAATGACATTCTTGAAGCTCCATCAGTCAATACGTTTTATGGTTTTACGCGGAACAAATGTAGGGTAATTGAGAATGCACAGTAATGTTTTCCGTAGCTCAAAAGGAAAAAGGGAACCCTAGAATCGGTAGATCAATAGAACCTATAGAGTTCTTCCAGTTGAGCTAGATAGGATAGGATAGGATAGGATAGGGGACTCTTTTATCCGCACTTAGCCTCTCTTTTGGGCCGTTGCGCGCAGAGAGTACAGGTTAGAGCAGCCAGCCTAGCTCCGCCCAGAAACGCAGAAGCTTACTGGGGACCTCACAGACTTGTGCCAAGGATTTGGGATCGTTGGGTGGCCACTGCCTCGCATTACAGGATTACGTGGGCGACCGCCAGTTGAGCTGTATAGAATCATGAGTTTAGCAGAAAACTAGGTTTTATTACTGGTATAAAAAATCCACCCAAGGAGGGCTGGACCGTAAGGGATGGCCCTGGGTCAGCCGGGGTGCGAGGGATATGTCGATGACAACCTCACCTCCGGCCTAGTACCACGACCCACATACGGCGTGCGGTTCGAGCCCGACATAACCTCCCCTCCCGGCTCCGGCAGGGGGGGGGGTATCCAAGGGGATTTCCGCACGGAAAAAAAAGGTATGAAAAATCCAAGTGCGTTGAGTCCTGTGACCTGTACCACAGTCTTTGGAACCTCAAAGATTTTGGTAGGAATACTTATTTTACTATATGAAACTTTTTCAACGTAACATAATTGCAACGTATTCAAAACGTCATCATCAGTTTTCTAAATGTTCAGATCAGATCACACTTTGGAGCCCGAGATCCGCTTTCTTTTCCGTCTGATCTCCATTCCTCAGAGCATCGCCAATTTTTAAGCAGGTATTGCCGACATACACGTCAGGTAGTTGATACTATGAATTTTTTCTTATTAGGTATGCAAGGAAATTAGCCTATTATGGTGTTGGATCGGTACTTAAGGATTTAGCAGAGCCTTATACACATATTATGCTACGTCCATGTGCACAAATGTATTCAAAATGACAATATCTATAGGCATTTTCGTCATCTTAGCGTTAATCCTAGTCGCATCCGAAGCTATCAGCTTGGAGTCTGGGGTCCGGTTTACCAGTCATATATTTTCTGTGAAGCGATTGCCATCTGACCTTCACAACCCAAAGGCGATAACATAATATCTATGGGCATATTACTGTTTTATTCAATGAAAGCGACCACCGCAGCTCACTGGATGTGCGCCAGGCGCAACAGTTCTTATGAGAACATTAGAGAACACAATGTACTTTTTCTTTCATCCGATACTTTGGCAGGGTTCCCTTTTTAAATCGTCGTCTTGTTTGACTTTGTACACGTCGATTATTACGTTAGGCAACACCATTTCTGTAACCTTATTCCGATTGACCAATCGTAACGTGAAGTGGATACGCGCATTTGTTTCAGGCCACACACCAAAGCAGCATTTGCTGAGCGCCAGGAAAAAGAGCCAGGCTTTTTGTCAAGAGATGTAAAGAAGCAATTGCTGGGTAAATTTAAAAAAATGTTGGACTTCAAAGCAACACAGCAAATACTGTCCCCTTAATTTTTCATCGGTTTTTTCATTGAATGTTTTTTTCTATAGCATTTATTATTCTTTCTTTAAAATTCGAATACATCGGGAAAAGTTTTTTCTTTTTTTTTATACCACTTAGGTGGCAGACAAGCACACGGCCCACCTAATGGAAAGTGGTTACCGCGGCCTATGGACGTATGCAACACCAGGGGCGTTACACTCGCGCTGCCTACTCTGAAGAAACCTTCTAATGCCCCTCTTGAAGAGCCCCATATTGTAGTCGCTTGGGAAAACCATGGCAGGGAGTTCATTCAACAGCTTGAGCGTACGTGGGATGAAGTTCCTTTCATACCGCACGGTGCGCACCGTATTCAGATGCAATGTGTGGGGATGAATTCCCTGTCTATGGCGAGCGGTGCGATGATAGAATGTAGCTGTGGGCATCATGTCAAATAATTCGTCTTCTATTCTATTCTTCAAACGGACGCCAATCCCAGTTGTATTCAAAGGTTACACTTTAAAGAAAGGGTGTGTTCTTTAAAGTTCTTTAAAGTGTAAACTTCTGCTACTAATAATTTTGTTTCTCCTGACTTTAACAGAAGCGACTACTGTCTGACCCTCCCAAAAGAGGAAAACCTGCTCCAGGACCTAGTCCATTAATCAGCAGGTATACCGGCTTCCAAATGAGCTTGGTTCCAAGTTAACCACTTGATATCAACCGTTTATCCACTTTTCACGATCCGAGTGTGATATAAACTCGTTTCCAAGTAGTATAATGCCTCTGAACGGTTCTATGTTTGAAAAGTAATACGCGCCATGACTGGCCGATTTAAAGTTTATATTGGATCTATTCAGTGAGCTTGGAATTTTCAGAAATTGTTTTGTTGAGCATGAATAAGCTTGTAGTCGATTGTTAAGCTAAATTTTATAGTCATTAAATCTTGAAGACCTGGCTTTATCATCTATAAGATAAGTACAGATATATCATTTAATGAAGGCATTATTCGTATCTGTTACAGTAACTTCATAGCTACCCCTTTAGCTTACCATCAGGCCAGGTGAAATGACCTCTGAGCCAGGGGTTGGCATATTAATTGTCCTCCTTTTGGTATGACTTACACGCCTTCTATGGGAACGTGAAAAGCATCATCGCCATTCTAGCATTAATCCCGGTCGTATCCGAAGCTTACACCAAGGGTTAAGATGCGGTTGAACTTTCAATATTTTCCGCGAAGGGACTACCATATGACCTCCACAACCCATTGGCGATATTAAAGTTTTGTAGTTAAACCAATAACCCGGACTTTTTTGGACTCCAATTACCAGTAACGACCGTTGATATATGTTCGTATGGCGACTAGGAACCTACGGATTTACATGCTCCTCTGATGCAATCTCAATGTTTTATGGACCCATCCTAAGAACGACTAGGCTAGCGTTACTTAACCTTGTAATAAGTATGTTAACTCGAGCTCGGGTTTCACGAGAATAAAAATTTCATGACAATATTTTTTTTTATCTACTAGCTGAATATACCTACTACTAAATGTTAAAGCTGATAGCAGAAGGAAACTTATATTCAGCGAGTTTCACTAGACGTGATTTGCAATCAATTCGGTTTGATTTCGCTTCGCGCGCAATATGCATCCATGTGTGAAATTTCATCAAAATGAATGGCAAATTGTGGAGTAGCTGACAAGTAATATTAGGTGGCTGACGTCACGATATCGAGAACCTAGGTACAGACCTACTATTAAAGTTTCTGTACGTACCTAAGCAAATTTTCGAAACGTTTGGTAGGTACATAGGTATTTCCAGATTTATTCCAGTAAATTCCAGTCAGTAGTATGATGGAATAACAACCAAAGCTACATCCATACTATACACAATTACACACACTTGTATAGACTGAAGCATCAACATCCTGCGAAGGATATACCCGACAAACTCAACTTCGGCTTTGCACTTCGACCAACAGGCGGCGTGCGTTTTATTTGGTTCAAGTTCGATATAACCTCCCCCACTGACTCCGGCGGGGGAAAGTACACATGGGAAATGTCCGCACGTAAAAAAACCTGCTCAATAATCATAATCATAATCAATAACCGACAACAGAGCCTCGTCCGTTGTAGTAATAGCAGACGCAGGCTTTTCCTCAGGGTTGGGAGGTCTAACGGAAGCCACTTCCGAAAAACGACATACGACAAACGACGCCTAGGTGCTAGGTTAGTGAGGTTGTCTTCGACATAACCCTTGCAGCCCGGCACATCGTTTATTCATCCACATGATAAGATAATGTGAATCAGACAAGTTTGACATAAGACCGCCATTTTTTTTAAATTAGGAGAAGAAGAGGCACCTTACCTAAAATCACAGTATAGAGGTACCTATGTAAATATTTAAATGCATGAACATTTGAACATGGCTATTTGCATTGGTCTGGGTATTTCTCACTTTCTATGCATAATATTTATGTATTGAACAAAAAAAAGTATCTAAGTATGTTTATTCGCATTGTAGATTCCATAACACAAGCTAGTTAAGCTTACCATGGGTCTAAATAGCGTTGTGTAGAATGTTGTGAAAGATTTATTTATTATTACGTAGTTTTTACCCGCGGCTCCGTCCGCGTGGATGTCGGTTCCAGGCAATTATTAGAATTTTTCTCCCCTTTAAACCTTCCCTATACCTCCACGAATATTTCAAGACAAAGATAAGATAAATCCGTTCAGCCGTTCTTGAGTTTTAGCGACAATATCGAACAGCAATTGATTTTTGATTATTATTACCTACTATGCAAACAAATGCTCAGCTAAAAGTACTTATGAGTTTCCTTTTCAGTCTCTTATTACAGCAAAAAAAAGTTGAATATAATAGCTGGCTTGGCCTACACGATGCATTAATGTCGGAACTCGAAGCAACAGTTGGCAGTGATGTGTCGTATTTCACTGAAACAGTGTTGTGCATATTTAAGTACTAATGCGAAGTTGTTGGGCCGAATGCGTGCGACGACACAATGGCCGCTTTGTTTGCCTTTCGAAGGGGTGAAAATATATTAACATTTGTAGTTCATATTTACTTAAACAGTATTTAGGCAGCTTTAGATTCGTGTTTGGGTTCTGTTGAGTGAGATATTGATATTTATTATTACGCAGTTTATCTATGATACCTATATTAGTAGATAGTAAAAGCCTTTTATGTCGAGCTTCGTTCTTTTCTTATTCTAAAAGTGCAACAAATTTCAAATAAAACCATATTAACCCTTTTAATAAATTAATAATAATTTAATAGGTATTCTACGACTTTATACCTAACACTATCTAGCTCCAAAATAAGCAATTAGCTTAGCTAAACACTAATTACAAGATGCTTGCGCTAATCTAGAACGCGGATAAACTTACTTAGATACCTATGCACATTTTGTGAATAAATATACCTATATATTTATACATAGAAAGGTCCAACCCAATGCAAATGGGTGAGGCTCCACTTGTATGTTGCGCTACGTCGTCGCACCGGATCTGGCTCATTAGACATTTTTAATTAAAAAAAATATAACAATGAATAGGTTCGGCCATACCTAGGTACTATATTAATGCATATTTACAAATATAATTTGCACTGAGCGGAAATCGTATCCGCATCCGCGTAGCAGTCGAACTCTCTACCATTACGACACTGAGACCGTAAATAAGTAGGGCGCAAAATGTCATTATCTTCCATAGTGTCCTGTCTAATTTCATTGTCTTAGAAAAACACCCTTTACTGACAGGCAGACGAGATAACCAAATGCTATAAGGACTCCGTTTTTTTTTCCCGGAGGTTTGGAACCCCAAGAACAAATATATACGACTTGACATCAAATAGACTCCTACTGTAGCTCAAAGGGTAAATATTAGTGAACTACCTAACCGTTTCGACATAGTTATTTCAGTAGACAGGTGAAAACGTTCCCAAAGCCGTGTTCAAAGTTGAAACATAAACAAAACATTTTCGGAACTAGATCATTTTCACTTAGGTACCTACATTGGTACTGAATATTCTGGTTTGTATAATATTGATAGGTACACAAAACAATAATATTTTTTATAATATTTAATAGTAGGTAGTTAGTGACTTATAGATACCGGTGCTGTGTTGGCTGCTAGGCTGGTGCGGTGCGGACGGATTTAGGACATTCAATAAAATACTAATAAGGGTGTCTCAGTAAGAGTGCACTTTTTCATTTTAAATTAAAAACAAGTATTTTATGACAAAGTTGTGATATTTTTATTGTATTTTAAAGAAAACCTGTTCCGATTAAGCATGAAATAAAATATCCGGCATTTTCAGGAAATTTTCCAAGATTTTTGCACAGAGAGAGTGGCTAGATGCCGCGTCGGATTTTCGATTTGAGCTCAGGAATTGTTTCGGGTTTATTCGCACGAACCTGAGATTTCACAAAACCCCAAAGAAAAAAATCGCACGGCATTAAATCGCACGATCTTAGTGGCCAGTTGACATCAGAATTTCGTGAAATAATTTGTTCTGGAAATCATTGCTGCAATAAGTTGATTGTATTGTAATGAGTTTTTACAATAAAATTATAACGCGTTGTTCTTTTGAAAAGCGCTCCATTTTTAATAATCGGAATAAACTGAGGTGACAGCTATCAAATTTGAGAATTGCAACTTGCATGAAAAAAAAAAATTTTAAAATCCACTCTTACTGAGACTCGCTAATGGACTCTCTTCAGTCAGGCCAGGTTTATTGGAACAATCATCTATACCCCGTCCATTATATTATTATATTTTAGACAGATGGAAATAGTGATTGCATAAAAAATTTAAATATCAATAAAGTACAAATGTTCGATTAAAAAATCATGAATCGATAAATGAAATATTTGTATAATAATTGCGGGCCATAACGCACACGCTAATCCTGAAAACAAACAAAAAAGACTTCTAGAATAACAGCTGATTGCCTAGTATTTATTGAAGCGTTCCGTGGTCTGTCTCTGAAACCCATCATCAGATCTTTATGAAATTAAAAATGGAAGCATTTCGGAATAAACTTCTTTTAAACAAAAAAAGAATTTTGTAAATCCTTCTACATATGACGGAGCCATGTGCGTTCAAATATTAAAAAAATAGTTATTCACATCCGAATTGAGAATCTCCTCCTTGTTTTGAAGTCATTAAAAACCACCAGTATATATTTTTTAATTTTATTTACTGTAGTCGATATCGATTGTGACATTTTCAAATTATAAAATAAAAACACAGTCGATCGAACTTACTACATCCCTAAATTTTATTTCTGACTGACGTGACGTTGTCAATGAAATATGACGTATTGGCGCCTAATTTTAGTTCTTATTTTTGGGTGTTGACGCTAGGGCAAAGTTATATCGACCACTGTCAGTGAGCTGTCTAAAATACAATAATATAATGGACGGAGTATAGGATTGGAACAGTCACAAAGATACCTACAGAGTTAAGAAATAAAAGAGTGTAACATAGACAATAAACGCTGATTGAGATTGAGACATACTATATAGATAACTAATACTAAATTATGCAATAACAACCGGCATATAATCTTGACCCAGGTATACGATTTTAGAGTGTCTTTTGAGAATAGCATGGGGTACTGCGTCGGAGTTTCGAGGAGCTCAAATTCACCATTCATCAAACAAATACTCTTTTCTCTTGCGATTTGGGGACAAGAATTTATAAGTTTAGATTTCAGGGATTTCCTTTTATTTAATATACCATGTTTGTTAGAAAAAGTTGATTCTTATGATTACCACTATCGATTGAAGCCATAACAAGACAGAGTGTAATTTTTTCGGATTTCAGTCAGTCGATTCGATTACCGGGTGTGTCAAGCTATTTTTAGAAAATATTTGAATACAGTTTGGTTTCTTTTTAAAAATAAAGGTATGTTTCCTTTGAGTGAAATTCTATATCTCCAGTATTTCGAGTAATTCCCCTCCAGGGGGCATGAAAATCTTCCATCCTGTATACAAACTCCTATACCACTCATAGAAGGTAGGCACCTCAATAAGAAAAACGTTTTGCGCATAAAAAATACATTTTGTGACGTGACTGGAGTCAAGATATAGGCCGGCAATTATACCTATGTAGCTATTCGATAAAATGGTCCTTTCGGTGAAACGGACGTTCGAAAAAGCCATAGGGTATATAACAATCGAAATCAAGTTTAGTATTAAACCGATATTCGTCATGCGGTCTGTTAAAAAAATGTCGCATGAAGCGAGGCTTATGTAAATATTACCTAGTAGGGGAGACCGGGTACAAAAGTAACATTTTGTACATTAACTATTGTTACTAGCAAGGTGTTAATAGTATGACATAACGGATATAAATATATGTAAATTAGGTTCACGTTCTTTACATTATCATCTTAATTTAACTTAATATTGAATGTTTTTAATGAAATTTAGGGACTTGAAAAAAAATCGTCTCATGTTACTTTCGACCACGTCGGCAGGTCGGAAGTAACACGGCGTGGGTCGAAAGTAACAGGACAAAATGGGTTTCAAATTTATTGAATAAAATACATATTAAATCAAAAATATTTATTAGGAACAGTTTAATAGTAAAAAGTTAGCATTTGCATTACAAATGCACAACACTTACATACTTATTTAACGAAACAAATCAACATTATTAAAGTCTCTTTCTAATTATAAATATTTTCAGTATCTAATGAGATCTTTTAATTATCAGAGATTATGACTATTCAATTTCAGTCTCTTATTCAGGCTCACAATTATGGCACACATAATTTCTCTCGTCATTGACGCATTCAGCATGTGACCACATTTTGCATTCAATGCATTGTATCCATTGCTCATTTGGTCGACTATTGCCAAAACTTTCTAAACAAACAAGACAGAAGCAATCCTCGTCGTCTGACTTATTTTCCTTCCCTTCATCTGTCTTCTTTGTTTTTTTCCCTTTTCCCTTTCCTTTCCTTTTCTTTTTACCCTCTTCATTATCAGGTGGTAAAACTTTCTTCTTGGCTTTATTTCTTAGTTGGTATTCTTCTTCGATTGCATTCTTTTCAGGTGTGTCCGTCAAAATTGCCGACTTACGTTTCTTACGTCCTTTATTTAATAACGACCTTGGACCTGCTTGTGGTAAAGGTCTGATATCTTTTGGCGATATAGGATTAAATAACAGAGATAAGATTGGTTGCTGTAATCCACTGGGTCCTGGAACCGGTGACTCAGATCTTTGATCAGAAATTACGGTAGTTAGCAAAGAATCAGCGTCAGCGGGTAAAGGTAAAAGTTGAGTGATTATTGACGGTGATTCGTTATCCATACGCTGATCGTTGGGTATTGGAAAATTAGCAACTGAAGTATCTGGATCTACTTGACTGGGAGATGTTGCATCAGAACTGTTCAACAGATCATTTTGCGGAATTTCATTAATGGTTTGTAAAGGACGGTCAGTTACATAGGACGGCGCAAAATCAACAGCTGTAAATATATTTCTATTAAATGGACTTATACCGGTGCAGGTAAACCCGGCAATTGCATTTCTATCTGTGACAGCTAGAGGAAATGCTTCTCTAACAATCCCTGGAATATAATGGATAGTCATTGTTTGACCAGGATGGTTTCGCATCCAGTTGTCAGTGGCTGTGTTTATCATTTTTTTTAAAGGTCCAAATACTGCTCTATCCAATGGTTGCAACTTGTGTGTGCAATGAGGAGGAAATGAGAGCAATACGATTCCATTTGTTTTACAGAACTCTAGAGCTTGGATGGATATATGGGAAGTATGGTTATCGAGAAGTAACAAGCATTTTTGATCTACTGATGGCTTAACTTGCTTCTTGAAGTGTTCTAAAAAGCGTAAATATTCTTCCTCCTGCATCCATCCACTACCATTGCCAGCACCAGCACTGCCAACAGGAGCTTCGCGTATCAAGTGATCTTGATATCGCTTTAAAGGGAATACAAAAAAAGGAGGTATGTGTCCTCCTTGAGCGTTAATTGCAACAGCAACAGTTACCAGCCACCCTCGCTTGGCTGATGTTACGGCCCCCACCTGTTTAATTCCTTTTTGAGCTACAATTTTACTAGGTTTCTAGACTGTAGTCACTCCAGTTTCATCCATATTCCAGATATCTTTTGGGTGAAATTTATGCCTATCCATTACTTTAGCAAGGTTATCATAAAACATATTTACGTTATGTTCATTAAAACTCGAAGCCCGTGCCAAACTTGTTGCTTGAGGAGACCTCAGAGAGAGGCTCGGGTGTCGTTTTAAAAATCCTGTTAACCATTCTTTACCTGCCATTTGAGTGTCGCGCCACTTTTCAGGAAACGTTTTTCCATTTTTAACTGCTAACTCAAATGCAAGTTTACGCACTTCATAAGGAGATAATCCAAAGTAAAGACCAGAACATTCGATTAAATAATCCTGTAGATTTTTTTCCTCTTCATTAGTAAAAACACGATTGACGCAACGGTAGCCAACGACAGCATTGGTGTTTCCTGCCTTCAATTTTGTAATATATCTATATAATGTTACATGACAAACATTATATTTTTTGCTAAAGCTCTAATTTTTTCCCCATCTTCTAAATGCTCTTTTGCAGCTTTTCGATATATACTTCCATGTCAGTAGTTCCTCGTGTTGTGGTTCTTATGCGTTGTCGCGGCATTCTGTTAAAATAAAGACACTCATAAATAATTTGCTCATCCGTTATCCATATGGGGACAAAAGTAACATGTTACTTGTGTACCCATATAGCTATGTTACTTTTGTCCCCAACCTCATTTTCGTTAAAATATGAAATATAACCTTAAAACGAAACATGATAGACAAAATCGGATTAAAACACTCAACGATCAATGTTATCAAGAAACTATATGCAAATATTCATGTTTATATCATATTTGTAAATATACGTAAACATAACATAAGTAAATGTCAAAAAACTTACTTTTGAGTGGTAAATTCACATAGCGTCCTCTCACACAACCAAACAGCGCGTGGCGCGCACGGCAACTGTTTGCAGGGGAGGGGGGTCTACCCGAGTATCACCTGACGGCAGCGACACGATGTTTTGGGGATTGGATATACCTACAGGGCGTTTGTTACTTTCCACCCGCTGTTACTTTTGTACCCGGTCTCCCCTACTTAGGTACCTATCTTCCTAGCTGATACTTACTTATACGTAGGTTTTATAATGAAAAGTAACTTTCCATTTTAATGTTTTTATTGCTTTTTTATTCGGTTTACTAATGTTTGCCATAATTTAAAATGCCATAATTTCAGGAATAACGCTTCAGTTGCCATAATCGTGAAATGAAATTAAAAGACTCACTAATTCCATTGGTCATATCATACTCGATCAAGTGTCATAATAATTTAAATCCATAAATGAATTTGCTATAATTTTCGTTTTCAATAATGACATTTTCCATAACTTTTATTCACCATATTAAAAAGATAATTTAGTACAAGCGCCTGTAATTTTTATATTAATGAGGAAGTTAATATATTTTTTGCTATTAACATATTCACAGTTAAAGTAATAGTATGAGGGTAAAATAAAATAAGTCTGACTTATATAGACAGTCCTTATTAACATTAGTCGTCAATTCACTATTAGACCTCATATGGCGTCTACTACCTAAGCTCGATGGAGCCCCGCAAGCGGGGCTCCTACTTCTGGGTGGTTTAAAAAAACCACGAAGACTAAGGCGGGAGTCTAGTCTTCTAACCTAACCTACCCGAGTCGGATTGCACTGAGTCGGGGTGTTAACGATAATTAATTTCGACCTAACAACTTTATGCATTATTTACATAATTATATCAAATTTTGATTATGTCAAAAGTCGGTTATGAGATGTGTTAGGTACCTAGGTACCTACAGGAAACTAATTTATTATGATATATGTTGTTATAGAAAGTCATTTTATGGCAAATAAAAGTTATCACTGTTGAGTTGTTATGGTAAGCGTTATTAGTACCTACATGAATAATAGTGCAAGTAAATATTATGATCGGGGATGATTATGGTAAACAATATTAGTGCAAATAAATTTATAGAAAACGAGAGAATACCTTTTTATTCACCGCAAATAAAATGTATAATTTTTTGGCCCTACCTATTGTTTGTGGGTGTTGGGTAACAAAAACTGATCCGGGAGGTTTAAGCGTGTTGTTTATGACTCTGCCTCTTGGAAAAGGGTGCGCGATTAAACTCCCTACACAAGGATTAAAATATTAGAATAAATTACCTGCATACCGTGTATACTCGTAAACGAGCAGTATAGCACATTGCAAAGTTAAGCAATACAAGTCAGGTCAGTGTTAGAATGGGTGACTATTCATAATACATTGAGGTTCCTTCGAGCCTCGAAGAGCACGTTATGCTGTCCATTCCGGTTGCTTAATGAACATCTATGGCAGTCGTTACAAGTACCTGAGTACCTACTCGAAGTTCGAACTCTAAAGAGTTGGACAACTGATCTAACAACAATTGCGAGAGATATGCTTTCAGCAATCTCACCTCCGGCAACCAAGGACCCAACACGGCGTGCGTTTTAGTCGGTTCGAGTCCGACATAACCTTCTCCACCGGCTCTGTGGGGATTTTGCGCACGATAAAAAAAAACAACTTCGATATCTAATATATTGTGGAAGCCAGATGGCGATTGCCTCACGGAAATAACTAAGTTCTTTCACTTAGATTGAATCTCTAAACATAACCGAGTCGGCGAAAAGGTTCGAAGGATGATGACTTACGTACCCTAACTTTTTGAAAGCCCATTAAAATCCGAATGCATCGGGAAAAATGATTTGCTGAAGTGGGACTTGAACCCACGACCCTTCCCTTACAGTGGGAATGCTCTTCCAACTGAGAAGAAAATGCCCATAAAAGATCATCACCATCATCAGTGATGATGAGTCATAGTCATCACTATCTTAGGATTAGTTTCGGCTGCATCCACCGCTTGTACCTACTCCAAATTGTTGTCCGGGGTCCGCTTTCCGACTCTTTCTCTTGATTTGGCTGATCATGGCTTTTGCTTGAGCAAAAGCTGTAAAACCTCTAGACCCTGAGAAGACAGCCTACACCAAAACCTCATTTATTTTTTTGGTCAGCAAATATATCATAGGTATATGGCAAACATATTTATGTTGGCTTGGGTTCGAAGCCCAAGCAATACTTTATAAGAATTAATATAAAATTATCATAAGATGTCCTGTTGAGTAGTTCTGTTGACAGGACTATAAGGGACTATTTATTCCCATTAGCTCTGTTAATAAATTAACACACCTTTTATACGTGCAAAGAATAGTGATGGATATGAGCCTACGTGTATACCAGTAGAAACCCATAATTTATTCTGTCAGTGCATAGTCATTTTGAATAAATTAATGTAATTAATATTACCTACCTACCTATATTTAAGATGTTCATTTAAACTACTTAAAATCCTTACTTATAAACTTAAAACGGTATCGGTAAACTTGAACAATATAATGCACTTTTGCACACCACAGATGCACTGCAAACATTACCTCTGCACTCGGTAGATGGCGGTATGCAATTTTTCTGAAACCTGTTATGGTTTGGTCACAGCTACTGCACTATGTGGCTGCAATTTTTAAAGCCGTGTAAAGTATCCTGTATTTTCGTACGTATTATACATGTATTTTTGTAGCGATACTCATAGCATCTATGCGGTATCGTAATATTTTACTGAACAAAGTAAGGCTTCGTCCGTACTTACGGTACCTATAATATCTACGAACACCCTCGAGCCTTTGCAGATGCGTAGAGATGTTGCGTCTTTGGCAGTTTTCTACCGTCTCTACCATGGTGAATGTTCTGACGAGCTCTTCCAATTAGTCCCACCCTCTCCTTTCCTACACAGGACGACACGTGCAGGGCTAAGATGCCATTCATTTACGGTGCAGAGTATACCTGCTAGAACCAAGCGTTTCAGTGACTCATTCCTATGTCGCACCATTAAGACCTGGAACTCCCTGCCAGCTCACGTGTTTCCCTCTTCCTACAGTCCCGGGTCCTTTAAGCGGGGCGTGAAAAGGCATCTAATGAGGCCGTCAAGCTGAGTGCCACCACTGTTAACATGGTACATGTTTCCGATGGTGACCCTCTTTCCGAGACTTCGCCTTTAGCTTAACATCAGACGAAGTGAAGTCAAATTGACGTGTCCTATATATAAAAAAAAAAAATCTAGACTCCATTCGGGTCGGGTAGGTAATGTAGGTATTGTTCGATTCATATAATAACTTGAAACTAAATCGCGAAATAGCTGCCCCCGGCGCGCGTAGATTGTTTTTTATTAATCTATTACTTGGTGAATTTAAACTCGACCACCGCACAGTAGCACCCCGTGCCATCTTCAAAATACGTGTAGGTACTGCGCATTTAGAGCACATTTTGAGCACAAACTTGTAGCATAACATAACATAACATAAACTCACGCCTGTATTCCCCGAAGGGGTAGGCAGAGATGCTAGAACTCACATTTCGCCAGTTTATGTTTAGGCCCCAATGTGTAGGTGGCGAGCCTATTGCCATTAACCAGGCACTAATAAACCTGGGATAAATACACACATAACTTCGAAAAGCATCGAAATGTCATTGGTGTGTGCCATGGTAAGCCTAGGATCGAACCCGAGTCCTCGTCTCAGCAGTCCATTACCCATACCACTAGGCTAACGCAGATTCACAGACAGAAACTTGTAGCGACTTTTTATAAAAGCACTTTATTTAACCAATACACTAGGCTAACTAACTTATGGTACATTCGACCAAACGGGAGTAAAGTTTATTCCTAGAATAAACAGGCAATATTACCCACATATTGGCTGTTTATTCTAAGACTTTACTCGCCTTTGGTCGATACGGCCCTTAGTGGTTCAATTTCAGTTTTTGGTCTTTAAAATGAGTTTCTAAACAGAAACATATTATTAAAGAATGAATAAATGAATGATTTTTTTTATTTTCAAGCAACATAGTTTTGGTCATTTTGGTTTCATTTTGGTTAGTAACAATTTTAGCTTATATCTATGTTAGTATGTCGTACAAAATTTCTTATTCTGCAGATAAATTCATCAGGTTACACAACATAGCCTATGTCCGTTGAACGTGTAACTCGGTGAACCTACCCATCACAGGTCCTTCCATCCTGCCCGCGAACACCTTCAACATGCTGTTAGAACTCGCCCACAACCTGTGCACCAGCGAGGCCACTCTTTTGCGCATGAGAGCAAAGAAGTCGTCTGTAGTGTGTAAACTGGGTTTTTAATTAAAACATATTAGGACACAAAAACTCATCAACATTTACTTACGTACCGAGTGAAGTATAAGAGAAAAGTGCAGGTTTTCTTCTTGTGTTCAGATGGTAGTCGTCGGTGAAATGATCATGATCATCAGACACAAAAACAAAGTTGCAGCATGATCATCAAAATTTAAACTTTATTTTAATATCATGGAAGTCCCCCTGTAAGGGAAAGGTCGTGAGTTCGAGTCTCACTTGAGCATTTCATTTTTTCCAATGTAACTAAAAAGTTAGCATAATAAATGCTATAAAAAAAAATTCATTCAAATCATGGAATATCTATAACTATAGTTGAAATAATTTTACAGGTGCATATTTATGACAGTCTACCTTTGCCCGCGGCTCCGCCCTCGTGGATGTCGATTATCGCGACCAAACATAGCCTATGTCCTTTCTCGAGGTCTAATCTACCTCTATTCCAAATATCATCAAAATCGGTTCAGTCGTTTAGGGGTGAAAGCGTCACATATAGACAGACAGACAGAGTTACTTTCGCATTTATAATATTAGTAAGGATAGTAAGGATAAGGATGCCCTAAGTCATAGAAGGTAATTTGACACGATTGGAACGAATCATGACATACTACATAACTACATATCTATGATGTACTTCTTTATTTCTCGATTATTCTCACTCGCGATTTGAGACACTCGAACCCTAGACTACAACTGTCATAATGATGCTAATTCTGTATTGTAAAAACTAACTAAAATATACTAAGGTATCCGCGGGTATTAAGGCCTGTCGGGCAATAAGGCCTAAGTAACAAAAACATACGAAATACAGTAAATTGACGATCAAGGTTACACTCACACGCGCTTAGTGCGTATAATGTGGCTGCAGACGAAGGCTTGCCCGTCCCCACGATCTAATCGCAGCTGTTAGAGCAGTACAAAGAGGAACGTTGAGTAAGTGTAAGGCTGCAGAGAGATATAAGGTTCCTAGAAGAACACTTAGAAACCATCTGCAGTCTGGCAGTTTAAAGAAAAGTTTGGGACGTAAACCTATATTAAATGATGAAGAGGAAGCTCAATTTGTGCAAAGGATAATCCGGTATTCTGAAATGGGCTTGCCTGTGAAACCAAGAATATAGAGTTGGCACTGTCATGCCTGCAAAGAAAATAGAAAAGACGATGTAATGAGGCCTTCAAGTGGTACCACGAAGAGCGTGTCGGTTTGACTGCAGAAGATACTCATGACTTTCAATGTCCTGATGGATGCGAATAAAGGTAATTTATTTAGTTCTCTAAGACCACTATGCTTCCTTTTGCTTTATATTAACGATTATTGATCTCAAGAATACCAATTTACGTAGTATAAGTTGATTTTTGGATAGTTTAATGTATAGGCCTTTTTACCCTACCCTAGTATAATAAGGCCCACAGACTGCGTTTAAAAAAAAGTTATAATTATATTGTGTTGGTTTTAAGCTAGAGAAGCTATTTTTTGTTTAAACTCTGTAGTAATTTAAGTAAGTACATGTATGATTAATTATAAAACTTGTTGAGTATGTTGCATATTTTTCATTTTATTGCAAATTTCCCTTAGCTAGGCCTTAATACCCTCAGGTACCTAAAAAATCTCTAAAATTTATTATATACCCAGATTGTATAGTCGATTCGTAAAAAAAGGTTTTTATAGTGTGTGGCCGATTCCGGTCAGCGCGGACAGATTTTAGCCAAACAGTCTATGGCCGTGAGGCAAATGAACACATAATTAGCAGGTAGCCGGTCGGCCGACCATTTTCGACCCTATTGACATCATATATAACAGAGTATCCATATCCATACTAATATTATAAATGTGAAAGTAACTCTGTCTGTCTGTCTGTCTGTCTGTCTGTATGTTACGCTTTCACGCCTAAACTACTGAACCGATTTTTATGAAATTTGGTATAGGGGTAGAGTAGACCTTAAGGAAGGACATAGGCTATGTTTGGTCGCGATAACCGACTTCCACGCGGGCGGAGCCGCGGGCAAAAGCTGGTCTTATATACGTGATTAGCGGCATCTATTTATGCGAAATGACATGTAATTAAGTCGAAAAACCGTTTTTCTGTTCTTAGTAGTGCTTGTAGTCGGTTCGAGTCCCACATAACCTAACCTAACGATTTTGCTATCGAAACTGTGTACAAAATCTTTTTTTACGAAACGACTATACAATCTGGGTGTATAATAAATACCATTTTAGAAATTTTTAGCGTATTTAAGTGACAAGTGAAAAGACAGCCTCCGTGGCGTGGCGGTAGTGCACGCGACTGCCACGTAGGAGGCGCGGGTTCGATTCCCGCTCAGTGCAAATATTTATATATAATATGGCTATTTGCATTGGTCTGGGTGTTTCTATGTATAATATGTATGTATTTACAAAAAAAAAAAAGTATATAAGTATGTTTATCCGCATTCTAGATTCCATAACACAAGCTATAAAAGCTTACCATGGGTCTAGATTGTTGTGTAGAATGTTGTGGAATATATTTATTTATTTATTTAAGTTAGTTTTGACAACACAGAATTAGCATCAATGAATTAATTAAATTATTTCAATTATATCTAGGTACTTATCACATAGAAATACATCATTACCGTAACATCGTGGGTGGTAAGGGTAAGTGTTAAGAAATGAAAGACATGATTACAAAATAACATTTACTTACATGTAACTTATTATTGTAAGTGTCGAGTACGGCAAAGTACGAGATAAAATTATTATACATGCAGTAGCGAAGGATGAACACTTGTAAAGCGACGAAACTAAAGTATCGATACGCTAATCATTATATTGATACGAATGTATACTCTTTTTTGTTCTAAATATTTTCACTTTTTGCCACTCTCGTTGCCACATTGGATAATTTAGAATAGTTAGGCAGTTTCCTTGAGATTTTTTTAGTTCCACGAGCCCTTTATAATTCCAAGACAAGAGACATCTTAAGTCCCAGTAATTAATTAAAATAACACAAAATAAACCGTGACCAAATCCATTACAAATAGTCATATTATTTAAAAGATGAAATAAAGGCTGAAAATATTTATAACAAACATTAAAAAAAGAATCGTGTTTATCCTTCATCACTGCTCTCCAGTGATCCTTCCAGTTTCTAACTTACACAGCCCTATGTCTGTACGTATAGTGATCAACTATCCATTGCCTAAATACTGACTAATTACGTGGCAAGGATTTGTCCAACTCGCAGTCAATTAATCGCTAAAACACTTGCTTAACTTTAACAGCCATTAAAAACAAACTTAAGGCGCAGTTGCATTTGGATTCAAAAATCCGAGTTTTAAACTACATACAGATTCCGGCAAATATATTGAACAATTCGGTGTAGTAGGGGATGTAAAGTGCGCGTGCGTTCATTATACGAAACAACCAAAAAAAAACAATATAAGGACTGCACAAACGTGTACAACTAATCCTTTAGGCTGGCATCGTAACCGTGTTTTGTAACCAGTTACCTAAGAAATGGTCATCTCATCTCGAAACCAAGTTACAAACGAACATGTTTAGGTATGTAACTTTATGGTATATAGAGAAGATGTTTGGGCCTGTCTTCGTAACTTTATGGTATATAGAATTTCCACACACGTTTCCTACGAAGAAATGTTCATCTTTTCTCGTAACTAGATGGTTAGGAGACAAGATGACCATTTTCTGTTTTGTAACTGGTTTACTCAACACAGTTACGATGGCGGCCTAAAGGCTACCAAAAGACGCCAGCCCATGTAGCTCCTGATAATCTATGATTGGTTTATTAGCGAGCCTCGGCCAGCACAACAACCAAAGAGACCAGTTAGAACGCTTTCTGCGCAACTTGAGTATATTCAAGTTATTTGCCGGTATAACTTATTGTTTCATATTATATTGGTGGCAGTTTACACTTATATTACACATTGAAATACTTGGGATAACCCAAGAAAAAGGAAAATATAACACAAATTCAAATTCCTTTTGCAATTTACTTATTTTAAGTTGGCTCAATCTGCGAAAATTTGGACCAAAATTTCAACACAGCTCAGGTACTTTGAGGTAACTTTACACTTCAAATGACGACCACCATCGGTCTCCCTATATCTTTCAATTTATTTAACACAAATTGTTCTGTCACTCTCTGAAATATTATACAATTTAAATGTGGTAGAACAGAGCTGCGCCTTAAGCATAATAATTATTATTAACTAAGCTAAATTTAATTTGATTACAAGTTTGACTTCGAATCGCCAAAACATCGATTAGGTACAACAATATTTATAATATTCAATAATACACCGTCTTTAGTGTTTATATTTAATTTAAATTTATATTATATCAATCACGAAGTCAATATTCACATTCAATATTTTATAGATTTCATTAGAAGTCTGAAAATGAAGTTGTGAGAAGTGAAGAGAGCTGGCACAAATTTTTAGGTAGATATTTGAGGCAAACTGAAAATTGGCGCTAGCTCTTGGACTATCATTGGCTGTTGTATTGTGGCTAGCTGGATAAACGCTTTAGCATTATTGTACTTATTATCATTACTAGGCACGTAGTTTCACGTAAGTACTACATGGTTACAATGTTTTTAACATCACTGCATTGCAGTCGGACCACGGGGCATATTGTTTCACGTGGTCCCAATGCAATGCAATGCAATGGAAGGTCGTACTGGTGGGACCCTGGGGTTATTGCCGGTATATACCCTAAATTGTACCAACTGTAGTTTTGTGTATCATATTCTTGTGTAAGTACAATAGAGATTTACAACTACTACTAGGTACTACATGTTGCATGTAGGTGATTAAAGTTCAGTTGAATGATAAAAAAGTTAATTTCCGTTGCCAAAACTCTTCTACACAAACGTATTGGGGGTCTATCTATAGAATACAGATACATATTTCTGTCAGAATATGCAGAAATCGCCAAAACGTAGGTACTGAGATCATAGTTGACCTACGAATCACCCTTTAGAAGTGCTTAGGGTGATTATGATTTCATAGAATCTATTTTTAGAAGCTGTTTGTGCCTATTGCAGTGCGAAATTTGCAGGAAGTTAAAAGGTACAAATGGCAGATTAAAGTCTACACTAGGCAACATTGACGCGCGTTTTGTCGCGCAACATAGTTGCACAAAGTTGATAAACGAAGACGAGCAGCAACGCGGAACTTTGTTGATTGTCACGCATGTTCAATTATCGAACAGACAAGGCGCGCATCATGTTGCACGACAGCTGGCAACATCGCGCATGTTGCGCAACATCGCTGAACTTGTTTCTGTCGAATGTTTCATAGTGGATACGTGGCTTAATAGAGGCCATGGCGTAGTCAGCGAGGGGTTATGAGATTTTTTGTATTTGCGAATTATGGATATATTATTATACATTGTTATTTTTGTGGGAGTATCACGATATTCAACCATACGCCATGCCGTGTATATAGGTATTCAGTTAAATAGCAGGTCAATATAATAACGTCAGACGTTAATATTTGAAGGTTCTAAATGTTTTAACCACAGAGCTAATAAAGACAGGTGTTGTAATTAGATTTTGCTAGGACAGAACGCGTGTCACTTTGAGTGAAGGAAGGTCATCTCGAAACCCTCGAATCCCGTGGGGATATGCCTTGGGCAATCTCACACCTTGCCATTTCAAGACCCAAGACGGTGTGAACTTTTAGTCTGTTCGAGTCCGAAATAACCAAACCGAGCGGTAGGAGGGCATTCGAAGAGATTTTCGCACCAGTGAAATAGGGTTAGATCTTACTTCACTATTTTACCATCTACCTGCTGATAGCAAAACTCTGTATTGATGTTGTGTTAGTTCACCTCCTTTCTGTACTTACTCTGTAGTTATAACCCTCCACGATGTTCAATATTATGACCTACAAATTAACCTATATTTTTATGTCATTCCATGTACATTCTTGTTTGTTAGGATTCCCTCCCCTCTCTGAATCTTATACACCCACTTCGAAATTAAAACTACGCCCATGATGGATACAGTCATTCAATAATGTATAGTACAAATCATTCATCCTTATATAAAGTAAAGCCAACGAAGCGAGAGAAAAAAGGTAAACAATGTTTCAGCGGTCCCAAACTTTTTTATTTGAAAATGATTACGTATCACCTCAAGCGCGTTCCAGACAGGAATGAAATTGCTCATAAGATGGCGGATCTGACAGTTTATAACCGGTGTGCTGACAGCTTTCCTGTAGTAAGAAACACGCAACGACAGCTGTCACTCGGCCATTGTCGCGTACGTGTGATATGTGCGACAAGGACTGAGAAAATAATCGCTAGTTATCGCAACGTAATTTAGTAATGGTCGCTTAGTTTACCTGTTTTCTCTCGTCTCGTTGGCTTTACTTTAGAACAATTAACACAATGTAAAACTTCAGCTAAGTTTTAAGGTTCAATCCTATTCCTAGCGATTTGCTATACGCTGCTTCGCTTAGAATACATAAATATCTAAGATACATATCTTACTGTAATAGGGTTGAAACTTCTACTTATGGCTTGTAATGTGTGACATGTGTTTATAAACACACCAATTTAAAATTGCCATAAAACCGGAAAGACGCGCAAACGCAATTTAACAAAAAAATATTTTGACAGCTGTCATTTGTCAAATGACATTTGAAGTTTTTTGTTGTGTTGCCATGTTATTCTTGTCTTTATACCATTTAACAAACTCTAGTATATTTATACATTGCAAAGTATGAAAAAAATACATAGTGTACTTGCCTATGAAACAATAAAATGAGCAGAATTTTACAAGTACCCGCTCAATAGTCGAGTGCCCATTCGTTATCTTGCAGGAAAGCGTCTACGACCTCCTTCATCGTGAAGTTAGGGATCAACTGGTCTGCTGTCAACTTCACGCGAGTTACAGGATCGAAGTGGCCGACACGCTGTATAAAAAAACCATGTGAGTATAAAAAAGGTCATATCTCAGGCGATATTACTCTATGAATTTCATTGCGAAAAGGAGTCTCACTTCAGCGCATTTTTTTAAATGGTCAAATTCTACCTAAATTAAACACATTTTTAGGCAGACAACTCTTACTGCTTACCACCTATGTCTACAGTTGCACGATGTGTATTTGATCCCGCCATAGTATCAAAAATCATAACCTACTATTATGGTCAAGAACCATAATTAAATCATCATCTGCATCATATAAGTGTATTAAATCGTAACTTGGTCTCTGTATCGTAAGCCCATTAGAAAACTATCACTGTGTAAATGTAATCAAGTATATACCTCCAAATGTTCTTCAATATCTTTCTTCTCATATGTGATGCCACTCGGAGTAATCACCGGTTCATTCAATATTTCAAAGCTAATCTTCCCACACAAATAATCCGGTACGTCACGTTTCTGTAAGCCCAAAAAATAAATTGTTAGCTGCAAAAATTGATAGAAGCCGACATGCTAGACGGGAGATGACTCTCTGTCTAGGGAGAATACAGTGTCATCATTCTTCCTGCAACTTTTTTAGGTTTTGGTTATATACGTCTCACAGCGATTTGGAACGGATTCAGGTTCCGGCCAGAACGAAAAAAAAAACAATACTAAAGGGGTATGTTCGAGAAGCATGCTTTTAGCAATACAAGCAACCAGAAAAAGCGCACTCCGCAAACGCGTTGCTTAAAAAAATTAACATCTGCCATTTTGTGGCATGTAAAATATGTTGCAATAACAAAAAAAAATAACCGAAATTTATATGGAGATAATTACATACCCTTCTCCTCTCGTCCATTTTGGAGAATAAATTATTTAGTTCACTACTGTAGTTACTCTGTAAAATAACAAAAAAAATGCTCTTAGATATTGAATGTTGCAGCAGTTGCGAGAATAATTGCACGGCGCAGTGCGAATGGTTTACTAATGAAAAGCATAAAATATATAGACATATATTACATTGGCTTAACGAAATTCAGCAATAATGATTATAATCATAACGCACAATATTATTAAGCATAAATGTTTTGGTATAATGCTTGTTGTCTATGGTATAAATACTAATATCTTAATTTTTTTTTCTTCTTTATCGCAATCGTTCAGGAGACATTCAAAGATATTTATGTAGTGATGGATGTTATGTGAGGTACTCTTAAATGAGTTTTTAAAGTAAATCTTGAGGGCCCCTTTTCTTAAGTCTCCTCACGTTCGGAAATATTTCGTCCATAAGATGGTGTGCCAATAATTATGTTACTCAGCTGCAGTCTGTCTTTATATGTTGTGACTCTTTCCTTTATTCCTTTATTTCCCAAGCTCTCGGTGAAGTCTTTGATTAGTGACATACCAAGGTGCGTCTACTATCATCCTTAGCATTTTTGATTGAAACCTTTGCACAATTTCTAGGTTGGAGTTGGCAGCCGTGCCCCATAGCTGTATTCCGTATGTCCATATTGGTTTTATTATACTCTTATATAATAAAAGTTTGTTTTCCATTGGGTGCTGGCTTTTTTATTTATCAGCCAATGCATCTTGCGCACCTGTTGTCCCATTGCTAGGCGTTTGTAAAAATATGTTTTTCGATGTTAGGCGTCGGCCCAGGTACATCCCAAGATATTTTGCTTCATCCGATTTTGGAAGCTGGATAGAGTTTAATTTAACTGGAGGGCAAGTCTGTCGCTGGGTTGTAAATGTTACCTGGACAGACTTTGTTTCATTGGCTTTGATGCGCCAGTCTTTTAGCCATGTTGTAACTTTTATCCAGACAGTTCTGTAGTTTATGAGACATTTGGATTGATGAGTCATCTGATGCCATGATTGCTGTGTCATCAGCGAATGTGCCCATCACAACGTCGTCAGACATCGGCAAGTCGGCGGTATAAAGAAGATAGAGAGTAGGTCCCATTACACTACCCTGTGGCACTCCGGCTAGGATTTCTTGGAGCTCTGTATTTGCTTCACCTTGACTGATATAAAAGTGTCTACCGAGCAGGTAAGATCTTATTAGACTGTAAAAGTTGATGGGCAGTGTCTTTTTTATTTTATACAGGAGTCCATCGTGCCAGACTTTGTCGAATGCTTGTGATATGTCAAGAAATGAAGCTGTACAGTATTCTTTCTGCTCATATGATTTGGCAATACCATCAACGAGTCTGTGAATTTGCTCAATTGTACCGTGCTTTGCCCTGAATCCAAATTGATGGTCGGGAATTAGTTTATTCTCCTTAATAACTGGGTTTAACCTTCCGAGGATCAATGTCTCCATTACTTTAGTTGTTACTGGGAGTAGGCTTATTGGCCGATAAGATTTAGCTTCTTCAGGGATCTTGCCTGGTTTTGGGATCATAATATTTGCGACTTTCCATTGTGGGGGTACGTACTCCCTTCGTAGGCATTATACAGGTACGTCAAGAATGTTATGCCCTTATCTGGTAGCTCGTTTAGAATAGTTGGTATAATAGATCATACCCAGGTCCTTTCCCCACATTCAGTTTTCCGATTGCAGATTTGATCTCCGCTTTGCTAAACTTCTTTATGGTACTCTAGCTGGTGCGTCTGGTTCAATAGTTCTGCAACCATTTCTGTCTTCGTGGAGCCATTATTGGGATTAAGTCGAAAAACGTCTTGCAGATGCTCCATGAATACGTTGGCTTATTCATTCCTAGCCCATGAGTTGTTTGCTTTGAGCAAAGGTGGTTGGTGAGTAATTGGGCGTTTCAAGCCTTTTGTTGCTTTCCACAGTGAATAATCTGACGAAGGTTTAGCCTCCAGGTGTTGTAAATATGTTGCCATTTTCTGATTTCTGTCATCGCTCAGTAGTTTCTTAAGTTGTGCAGCTAGTCCATTGATATTGTTTTGTCTCCAGGGTATCGTGTGGTATGCCATCTCTTTCTAGCTTTACGCTTCTCCTCTAATAGTTATTTGATAGATGGTGAGCATTGAGGTTTATCTCGATAATTGTGGCTTGATGAAGGCGTGGCTTCCCATGCAGCTTGCTTGACTGTGTGGTTAAAATGCTCAACTGCGCTTATAATATCTTCATCCTCTTGTAATGGTATTGTCGATTTGTCCACTAATTCTCTGAAATATTCCCAATTAGTTCTGCGAGTATGTAGGCGGCATGGTCGTTCCTTTTGCAGAATTCTTCGACTCAACAAAACCTCAACAGGAGAATGGTCAGAGGATAGGTCAAAACTAGACTTGCAGCTGAAGTTGGTCCTGCAAATACCATTAGTGATGCAGAAGTCAATGAGATCGGGCTTCCTATTTCGGTCTGTAAGCCAATATGTTCGTTCTCCAGTAGAGATAACGTCCAGCCGGAGCTTATTTATTGCGAGCATTAACTGTCAACCCGAGAAGTTCCGAGTTGAAAGAAAAAAATAAGAAAGAAAATACATTTATTTCTCAAAATAGCTATAATTAAAATATATAATAATTTCTATTCCTACAATAAATAATCTGTCTGTGTAATAAAATAAAGAGTTCGTAAGAAAGTTGGTAGATGGCTCCACCGTCGCCCTTAAAGACGGATATAAAGAGACGGGAAATTTGAAGTGATTCAGGTGTGGCTCAATAGCTCAGTTGGAAGAGCATTCCCCCTATAAGGGAAAGGTCGTGGGTTCAAGTCCCACTTGAGTGCTTCCTAATATTTTTACTTACACATTCTTCTTCAATTTTGCTGCCCCTCGAACTTATTTCGTCATCATTCAAATTATCGCCTAACTTCAATGATTCTATTCTACGGTGCATATCTTCCGTTATTAACCTGTAAAATATAATGTGCTGTTGAAATTATCAATAATAATCATACAACTATTATGCTTCAAGAACCCAGATAGGTACTTCTGCATTAACTAAAATTTTTACAGAGCATATTTTATAGCCCACTTCAGAAATGGCTTTTAGCTATCTTTTTTTTTCAGGTTAACAGATGGCGTTGCAATCGATTTATGGAATTATTACGAGTATCTTCCCAAATAGAGCCCTGGCCCAGGCGGCTAGTTAAGTATATCTATTACAGCTCGTGCGAGTTAACATGGCACCTGCCTCGAAGACACCCACCTCCCGCTTCCCCGCGCGCGACCCCGCTCTCGCCGTGCGAGGCTAGTAGCGTCAGCGTACACGCCTCCCGCTCCCCCGCGCAAAGCCCCGAGCCAGGTGCCATGTTAACTCGCACGAGTTGTACATATAAGCGTTAAAGATAGCAAAGCACTACATATTCACCTATTTAAATAAGTTTGCAATTCAATTTCCTGTGAAATTCTCTTCTCTTCTTGAACATTCCATCTCTTTTTCCTAGCTATACGGATTTGTGCAGCTATATCATCGCCAAAGTTCAGTTTTTGTTCACGTGCCAGGTCACATGCTGAAAACATAAAAAGATTTGCACCTGTCAGTTATATTGTTACTGATTGGAAAACTACATCGCGGTACTATATTATTTTTCAAAATTAGTGTGAAATCAAGTTTTATGTTTTTAAACTAAATTTTCACTTTGTTCGTCTTCCGCATCATTTCAAAATTGTATCCGATCACAAGCCGATTTAATCTTTATGTAATAGTTAAGGAAAACCTGTTATTAGCCTTACTCTTAGTCTATATTCTAGAAATCGCTGTTGGTTTTGTTGAAAATAAATAAATAAATAAAAAATGGTGGATTTTAGATCCAACGTCTTGGACAACGCACCCAAGTGTAAGAAAGTGGCATATTACCCTAAGTGAATTGTGACTATGCATTATCTCCCTAGAGAGTTTCAAGTCCCCACAACTTTACTGAGGCATCAATCATCATTCACCGTCATCATCAACATAAACATCATTAACAGCATCCACAATAATTTGAAGAAGAAAGGAATAAACTGATGACAAGGCAGCATTGTCATAGATCCTGTTTTGAAAGAAACTATAAAAACAAAAAAAATATTACTGAATGTAGTCACATGGGGATGCAGTTCATGGCCATATTAGAAGCCAGAAAGCCTAGGGATTAGAAAATGTCAAATCACAACTCGAGACAAAGGAAGTGGATGTACTTTCTCATTTGAGGGCTCCTACATCTCGTAGAATGAGGGTAGACGAAAAATTCAATAACGGAGACGAAACTATTATTGTAGTTCCATCCTAATCATTGATACTGACGCTCACTGGCACAGGTAAGAGTTCCACCTTGGGATGTTAAGTACCTTTACCAATTGAAATTGATGAGTTAATTTTATAAGATTAATCATTCACCTCTGTGTAAGTGCTTGATAGCCTCATCATAGCAGTCGAGCTCGACTAACGCCTGTCCCAAAAAGAAGTGACCCTTTACATTATTGGTGTCAATATCAAGTGCACGGCGACAATCGTTGCACGTAGCTTCCCATCGTTTCATCTTGAGATGACATAATGCACGATTTGTGAAGTATGTAGCAACGGATGGATTTTTAATCTGAAAATAGAAAGTGTTGAATATTAATAATAATATACATTCAATATTTCTCGCATAGTTGTAATTTGGAATAAAAACAATTCATTAATTAAAACTGCCATTGGTAATTATTTTTTAATGACTTGTCCTAGTACTTTTGTTAACCATGCCATGATCAATAATATGTAATGGAAAATATGAAAGGAAATAAGCATTATGATTATTTTAGTGGGGATCATTGGAGATGATCTGTTGGATCAGTTCCTTAATTTCTCCAGTTACAGCTAAAAATAGCTTCAAATATAATAAAACGTTTTTTTTTATGAATACAAGTCTTTTTCTTATGTAGGTCTTTGCAAATAATTTAAATTGTCAACCAATTTAAATTATTTGCAAAGACCTACATAAGAAAAAGACTTGTATTCATAAAAACTTTACGCCAAGATTTGGATAGGTAGAGAGAGAACACGACTGACAGTGGAGATGAGCGCTGATGCATCACAAGCTGGCCACTCTCAACCTACATTGCAAGTCCCATCACAATATTCCTCTCTGTACCACGGCATGGACCCTGCGAACACTGAATCCATGGAATGCTGAGAACCGGATCTCTCTACATTTTGCAAAACTAGGTAGCTTGTTCAGAAGATTAATCTGAATATATATTATAAGTTGCCTAGTTACAATATTATGCTATATCAAAAATTATGTTGTTTGTCATTGTGGAAGGCCACTTCAAGGCTTTCTGCAACGTGATAATATTTGAAAATCCTAATACAATAATCCCATTAGTTTTGTCAAATGTGATTATGACACACGTATTTAAAATATCCACTACCCACATGAAATTAGCGAGCAATACCCTTAGTATAATATCAAAAGATATATTTAGACATTGTTAAAAGATCTGTTTCTTATCAGAGATTATTATATTTTGATTGCATTGTCATCTTAATTAAGATCTTATTGTGATATCACTTATCAGTAGGAATATAGCGAATATTGTTGCCTACACTTCCAACTTCAACCAATATGACCTTCCAACTTCAACCAATATGACTCATGTATGTGTTAGAACCTCAACGAATTCAATCAGATGGGTGTATGGGATCCATTAAGATCTTTACTGCCCAGTCCAGCCCATTTTTTTTTTTTTTTTTTTACGTTGTGGAATGCTTTTAAGCACTTCGCTCACCCCCCAAGGGGGCAGGGAGCGCGCTTCGTGTGGGACTCCTAGCCTCGAAGGAGGCCAGACTACCCACTAAACCACCACGGTGTCCGTCGTCACCTTAGTTGCACCATACTACCTGCTAAAGTCAGAGGTTTACGTCAAATTTAACATAAACAGTAACAATGACTCTAACGATTTCTTTTAAATGTGTTGCACCAGTGTATTTAGTAGCTCGGTTAAAGTTATCAGAGTTGCAAGTCAAATTAGACATTATTTACGTCAAATTACTACACATTAGCTGTCAGTTCTTATGTAGATCAGTTGAGATATCGAATCAAATTCCTTCGTTTTATACTTATAATATAGACACCTTCTTTATGACACATTTTAACCAATTTAACGTTAACAATCACTAGCAGTTACGGTTAGCGTATATTAACCGTTGTCAAATGGTGTAACCTATTTTGTACCTGACTGGAACTTTAACAGCACTGTTAAGGTTAAAGTCAGATGGTGCAACCCAGCCTTAATGCATTTGGAGTTCAGGTTGACTGCAGTTGTCCTATAAAATCCAGCTAAGTCAATATAGAGAGACATAGTAGGAGATTAGATTCTGTAATCAAAAATATGAGCTGAATAAATAAAATAAAATATCCCTTCTCTTTATATCCGTCTTTAAGGGCGACAATGGCGCCATCTACCAACTTTCTTACCAACTGTTGGAACCAATGAATGATTTTTCAACCATTTTTAAACATTGACTTTTGATGACTGCCCGAATATTAGTTTTTTTTTTATTAAATGTTAAAAAAGAAGTATATGGGAAAATTTGGATATATATTTGGAGTGTAGATGTTACTATGTGTAATGTGTGTCTGATTCAAATCCTAGGATAAGCAATTAGGCATGTGACCTCAGAACCACAACTACTAACTAGCTAATTCTGTCAATGGTTTAAGTTTAATGTTTCCGTTTAGTTCTTGGTATATGGCTCCCCTTGCTTATTGCTGAGATTCTGCAGGTGTCAAATCCAGGCGCATCATAAATGTCAAGATGAAATGATCGGTTCAGAAATGAATAACAACAATAATAATGTAATGTTTTTTCTTTGGGTTCAAAGTGATCCATCTAGCACAAAAAAAATTTAAACAACTTTAAATCTCAAGTTTTATAAATTTGCAAAGGTTTAACGTTCTTTGATATTATAAAAGCACCCGAAATGTCAGTTTAAAACAAATATATTTCGCGATAGAATCTGTAAAAAGTGGTTTTATTTAAATGAGTAACATTTGCATAAACTTTAGAAAATATCAACTGCAGGAAAGTTCAGTCAAGGGATAAAACCCTAGTAAAGTATGATGCTTATAATGGGACTGTGTCATACAAGTAGATCAAATTTTTCTATAGATGTAGTCACTTGCCAATAAGAATTTCAAGAGTACCTATAGCATATACCACCGTAGAATGCAAATATGATGCCTATGTGTAATGTAAGTAAATGTAAATTTAAATCAATAACTGGGCGTCAGGAAAATATGTGAATAATATGTAGGTAGGTAGGTACTTTGTCAATTTCTCCAAAATCCCATTTGTGGTAAGTTATTACAACCAAACAGATTTATACTTACAATAGCCTTTGTGTAACAGTTCATAGCATCTTCGAAGCGTCGTAAGCTAAACAGTCTATTGCCTTGCTCCTTCAGCTCTTTATCTGTGAGGTTCGCAGTCGAATACATATGTTTACTCATTGTTCTTGCTTGTATCTAACTTCTTCAAGACAACTTTCTAATCAATACCATTATTTAGATCCAATTTAATCATATAAACGTGTTCGCAACGATCACAGGTATAGCACAATAGATATTCTGTGATTATTTTCTTTGATTTCCTTCTAGAAAATTTAATTAGGTTTGTCAATTTGTCCGATTTGGCATCTGTTTTTGACAGCTTCAAGCAAAAACAATGATCATTGACAGTCGAATATTTTTCTTTTGTTTCTTTATTTCCTTTCGGAACAGGCTAAGGTACTATGACCATGCTGCCTTGTCATCAGTTTTATTTATTTTCTTCATTGAAATTTTATGATTGTGGATTGTTGTGGATGATAATAATGATGATGAGTTGATGACGTTAATGATGCTGATGATGATGAAGATGATAACGGTGAATGATGATTGATGCCTTAGTAAAGTTGTGGGTACTTTACTAAAAGCTCCCTGGGGAGATTTGGATTGAACACGTAGAGTCACAATCAGTGAATTATTGTACTATGCGACTTTCTTATACGCGTGTGCGTTGTCCAAGACGTTATGTCTAAAATTCCACCATTGGAAAATAAAATAATAGGTACCACGATGCGTCCTTTACGCTTTCCCGCCAAAACTCCGATAGTCAAATGAGGAAGATATTTTTTGTCTTGTCATTGGTTTTATGGGCGGTTTTAAATTATAAACGACAACGACACGATTTATCGTCATGTAATGTGACATAATTTATGGATCAGTCAGACCGACAGATTCATCCAATAATTTAAAACTTCTTCATGCCTTGATCACACACACTGAGTCGTACACTGAGTACAGTGGCGGAATATGCTATAATTAACAAAACTTTAATTATTGTTAGTCTGGGGTCAACTTTGCTCAAGTCTCAAGTATTCATACTTTTTTAAAGCTCAGTTAATCATCCACTATCCTATGTAAACCTATTTGAAATATTCACAGTGGACGAATAAAAAAAAGAGATACATAAAAGAAATAGTAAGGAGTTTGTATAGGTCTACCAGAATCTCATGGCACGATTTAAAAAAAAAATACGATTTTCATATGGCAATGTTGATGTCATCACGTCAACCATCTCACAGAGGTGAAGAGGTGAAACTTTGTAAGTCGGACCGGCATACAAAGTTCACAAAGTTTGACATTGATATAGGTACACTGAAATATCAAATATTTTATTGTTTCAAAGTTTCTGGTCTTTGCAGCGGTTAAACCAATAATTTGGCTTGTACCATTTTGATACTTTTACATAGATTTTTATTCTTTGCCACTTGTATTAAAACTTCTTTGTGATGATGTTCATGATATAATACCTAGTTGTAGTTATTCAATTATCTATCGATATTATTGTATATTTAGTTCAACTATACCACATTTTAGGTTTATTTTAATTTAGCAGAGTTGTCAAACTATCTTAGCAATCGATCTTCCAGAAACATGTAAGTAAGCAGAGTGTTTATATTATTATACACAATCACGCTACTCAATGATATCTAATCAAACAAAGTTTCAAAATAATGTAGACAATGTCATTAAATCGCATTTTGCATCCCTTTTTTACTTATTTAGCCATCCTTTTCACACGATGGTCGGATGATGAGAGATAGGTGTACCTATAAGTTAGAAAAGGATAGAAAATGTGTCAAATTAATGACAATTTCTTCTGTATTTTTTATAGTTGCCAGTGGCTTAAGCCATAAACTATGCACATGCATTGGTGAGAAAAGAGTATGAATACGTAAGAAATAAATACTCGTATGATGTGTAAATTACTTGAAACCTACTTATGTAGTTAAAAGTCCACGCGGACTAAGTCGCATCGCAGGCACAGCTAGTATTAATATAAATCATAGAATGGAATAGGGTTTCGTATTTAGATCTTGTTCAAACCGATTTTCCGTGGAAGTTTGCATAAACATACATATAAACTAACGCCTTTTTTTTCGTGCGGAAATCCCCTCGGATACCCCCCCTACCGGAGCCGGAAGGGGAGGTTATGTCGGACTCGAACCGACTAAAACCGCACGCCGACTGTGGGTCATGGTGCTAGGCCGGAGGTGAGGTTGTCATCGACATATCCCTCGCACCACGGCTGACCCAGGACCTTCCCTTGCGGTATGGCCCTCCTCGGGATATAAATTCCTTTTAATATCCTTTCCCAATATTCTCTCACTTCAGAACACCAACAAAAGCATCGTAAATCTTGCCAAACCCCTCAGTAGTGAACTATCTGGGGTTCAATTCATCAGCATTTCGTCAAAGGCCTCTTGCCAGCGATCGGCCCAACGCCAGATTTGGAAACCCTCCATCTTTAGTTGACTAATCAAAAAAATGGGTTGTAACATGTTTCCTTTTGTACCTACCTTTCGAGGATCATCGTTGTTTAAACTAATAGTTCGACATATACTGAAATTCTACCCAATTCACGCATTATAATTAGGTATACTGCTAAGATCTCCACCAACATTGCCAGAGTAGATATCAACACCCTGAGAGATGCCGTAATATCGGCAGTCTTGTAGTTGAATGCTTTGTCGAAGTCGATTTCTTTAAGCCATTTCCCCTTCTCATCACTGTCAGCAAAACCAATAACTTTACATCCTATAAGTTTCGCAATTTGTCCCACAGGTGATACAATGGCACCAGCTGCACCAGTAATGACTAATATCTCTCCTGCTTTACGCGAACATTTATCTGCCATTTTATCTGACAGCGTCTGTGGCGTGGCGGTAGTGAACACGACTGCTACGCAGGAGTGCGATCCCCACTCAATGCAAATATTTGTATGCATGAATATGGCTATTTGCATTGGTCTGGGTGTTTTTATGTAGGTAGGTATAATACCTATGTATGTATTTACAAAAAAGTATCTAAATATGTTTATCCCCATTCTAGATTCCATAACGCAAGCTAGTTAAGCTTACAATAGGTCTAGATAGCGTTGTGTAGAATGTTGTGAAATATAAATATGTAATTTACTGCAAAATGCGTTCCAAAAAGTAGGTAAGTATTGTCAAAACAAATATTCGCATCACAAATTGTTAGCATGAACTATTTATTAATTAGATTGGTTTAATTAAAACATATTTAAAGTGATGTTCAAAAGATAGCCGTGGTCGTTGATCTAAAAATCTGAAGTACCTAATTGTAGGTACCTACCATTTCGAAAACGGGGGTGCCTTAGAATCTTCTATTACCTATTCCAGTTTGGAAACCATATTGGTCGTATGGGAGTTCGGGGCGGGCAATATGAAAGGAAATTAAACACCTAGATAGGGGTCCAAGTACACCATAAGTATTAATAATATATACTACACCCACTCAACTTTGACAAGAATTTCTCCGTCCCGTAGCGCTGGCAACTCATATTCAACAATTTCATAATCGTTATTCGTATAAGTAAACGTTCGAAAAATGTTTATACGACGCACTTGCGTGCTTTGACCTTATTAGTCGTTCAAGTAGGTTAGGTACTACATCGTACTAAGTCGTTGATACGTTTGACTGCAATGTTGCACTCGTGATTACTGTCCACTTTTGAACTGGCGATAAAAATATTATATTGATTGTATCGTACGCGATAAACTTATCACAGCTTATGTTTTAGCCTATAACCGCCAAGTGCAAAAAAAAGAAGTCTTAAAATATACCACCCGAGATTAGCATTCCTGATAACCTTTGCAGCTAAGGGTGAGGTCCCACTTGTGCGTTACGCTGCGTTGCGTTGCATCGATCAGGGTCATTCTTAGAAATTTCTAATAAAATAAATTATAGCAATGAGAGAAATTCCTTAAAATTTCTAAGAATGACCTGCTCACCGGTACGCAACGCACAAGTGAGGCCCCAAGGGGATATATTCCCTTTATGTCGATTCCCGTTATGTCGAGCCAAAAACCTTATCTCGCTTCTATTACCTCTATGTCGAGTCTACGTTTTCTGTCCCATTTCTATTCCCTTTATGTCGAGCTTCTGTACCACGCTTCTATTACCTTTATGTCGAGTTTACAATATCAGTACAGTCAGATTAAAAATACCCTTTTTACTGAAAAGTTCATTTAATAAACGTCCCTACTAGACTTTAGATGATTAACTGAATGTTAATGACGTGCTGCTGTACCTACTGGTGTTTATAAATAATTCAACTACAGCAGTATTAAGACGTGTCGTCGGTGTATCTAAAATAATATAATATGAAATCGGGCCGTATTCTCCTAACTGGTTTTTTTTTAATAAAGGAATCGTCAATCACGACAGCCTCCGTGGCGTGGCGGTAGTGCACGCGACTGCTACGCATGGGGCGTGGGTTCTATCTCCGCTCAGTGCAAAAAGTTGTATGCATGAATATGGCTGTTTGCACTGGTCTGGTCGTCCCTCGGAGAGCACGTTAAGCCATCCCGGTTGTCATATCAAACATCTATGGCAATCGTTACGGGTAGTTGGAGCCCTCAAAAGTCCAACTAGTCTAACTTGGAACTTCGATATCGCCATTGCTCATCGGATAATTGGTTGTGGAGGTCGCTTCACGGAAAATATCGAAATTCAGCCGCATCACAGTTAGACTAGAAAGCCGACCCCAACTGAGTTGGGAAAGGGTTCAGAGAATGATGAACGGATACGTCAATTAGACTTCACCCCGCCTGATGGTAAGCTAAAGACAAAGTCTCAGAAAAGAGGGTCACTATTACAAACACGTACTATGTTAACAATAGTGGCCTCTCAGCGAGACGGCCTCATCAGATGCTTTTTCACGCCCCACTTAAAGGACCCGGGACTGTAGGAAGAAGGAGACACGTGAGTTCCATGTCTTAGTGATGTGGCATAAAAATGAGTCACTAAAACGCTTTGTTCTAGCAGGTATATTTTGCACCGTATACGGATGGCATCTTAGCCCTGCGCATGTCGTCCTGTGAGAGAAAGCAGACGGTGGGACTAATTGGAAAAGCTCATCAGAACATTCACCATGTAGAGATGGTAGAATTAAAAAGAAAAACATCTCTACGCATCTGCAAAGGCTCGAGGGTGTTCGTGACCTCAGGATTCCCAATAATGCGGACCGAACGTCGCTGCAACCTGTCGAGAGCATCTAGTAAGTACTTTGCGGAGCCATCCCAGAGATGTGAGCAGTAATCTACTCAGGAACGAATTTGGTTCTTGTATAGAAGACACCGCTGCTCCGGAGTGAAAAAACGTCTCACTCTGTTCAGGACTCTAGAGTTTACGCGAGGCTGATTTGATGATGCTCTCGATGTAGTTTTTGATGAGAGAGATGAAGTGAACATCCATACCGAGGATACTAAGGTGATCCTGCAGGGGCCGTGGCGTGGCCTGAAGAGTGGGAAGGGTAAGAAAAGGAGATACCTTTGCTGTAAACGTGCATGCGTGGCAATAAACTCGACTAGGTTCTCAGCGCCCCATTGAGAAATGTGGTCCACGATCCGGTCCAGCTCAGTGACAAGATGCTGCCTTTTTTCCGCGATATATCAGACTGCCCGCAGGCTTGGCCGCAGGATGTACGTAATAACTCGCGTGTAAAGTGCTGTCGTACCGTTAGAAAGCATGTCATTGATATGCAGAAGAAAGAGAGTGGGAGATAAGACGGAAGCCTGTGGCACGCGAGCATTTACCTGCAAGAACTCTGAAGCTCGTCCATCACAAAGGACGCGAATACGGCGCCTCTGCAAGAAGCTTGCAACCCAGTCGCACAGTCTGGGAGGCAGGCCAAAGGCTAAAAGCTTGGAAAAAAGCAATTTGTGCCATACCCTATGGAAAGCTTTGGCTATATCAAGACTAATTGCCAGTGACTCGCCGTGCTTTTCCACAGCCTCACGCTACGTGGTACGTGATCCACCTTTGGGGTGAGGCTGACCGTTTCGGTCTGAAACCGTATTGTCGGTCACTAAGCAAGAAGTTATCTTCTAGGTGGCGCATGAGCTGTGTGTTAATGATGTGCTCGAACACCTTGCACAGCACTGAGGTGACGGTTATGGGTCGATAGTTGGCTGGACATTCGCCTCCTTCCAAGCCGAAGGCATTGTACCCGAACTGTAGGACAGTTGGAACAGCCGCGTTAGCATAGGAGACATCGCGTTGCCTGATACGGATATCACGCATTGCGTGGTCACCAGTGGGCAGTGTCCGTGGTTGCATACCACAATCATCGACTCGGTAGTTGGCCGCAAAGAGATTAACCAGCAAATTGGCTTTCTCTTGCGGCTCATGGGCCAGAGATCCATCGGGGTTGCTCAGCGGGGGCTTTGTGGCTACAATGAGCACGGTGGAGCGGACCAGACAATGGTCGGAGTTACCTAAAGCAGCACTCACCGAGACACTGTACTGGTCCGGGCGACTTGTCAACAGAAGGTCTAGCAGAAAAAACACCTCTTCCCAAAAATTTCATCTCAGAAGCATGGTTGTCATTATTAGAAAGTACACCTGAAGGCATTACCTTCAGGTGTACTTTCTAATAATGACCAAATATTCAATGAATAAGTAAAATCGTAGTGGATTAAGAATAATATTGATTTTTTTTGGGGCATCTGAAGGAGATAAGTTTTGGTCGTAAAACAACATGGACACGGCATAAGAAATTATAGAGGCCAGAGACTCGTAAACTTTACGTTCGAAAAGAAGCTCACAGACAATAATAAATACCTGCTTTAAGAAAAAACCAAACCGAAACCACCTGAAAGACGCCGGACGAGCTTCACAAAAACGAAATTGACTACATCCTCACAAACCACCCAAAATTATTTACAAACCTCGAAATTTTGAACTTGAACTACCCGTCTGACCATCGTGCAATCAGAGGAACACTAAAGCTCTCCAAACACAAACTAAGCAGAGCCCGATTTACCAGTAAAGGATGCCAACTTAAGAGTAAAGAATAAATAGAAAAGTATAAGGACAACATTAAATTAAAACTATCTGAACCAGCAAACTGACAAGTAAACAAAACGGTATAAAATTGTTATGATAAAATTAGCAATGCTATTTCTGAAAGCCTAAAATCCGCACAGATAAAGAAGAAAAATCAAAAACATAAAATACTAGAAGATAATACAGAAAAATTGCTACAAAGAAGAAAAGTACTACAGTCAACCAAAAACAAAACTCGTCCCATGAAAAACGAACTCTCTGCCTTATACAAAATCGTCCATATACCTACATAAAACAAGATTAAGAATACATTTAACATTAAAAAAGCTTAAAATAGAAAAAAGCCCAGGCTCCGACAACATCACAAACGAAGCACTGAAAGATGCGCAGTTAATTCTAGCTGCACCGATGGCCAAACTGTTCAACTTGATAATCCAACACTCAGTAACACCCACTCAATGGTCGGAAGCAAACATCACATTATTATATAAAAAAGGAGACCCCAAAAATATTGGCAATTACAAACCAATCAGACTATTACCCAGCCTCTACAAATTGTTCTCTAAAATTATTAACAAAAGAATAAGCACAACACTAGAAACAAAGCAACCCGTAGAACGAGCGGGCTTCAGGAAAGGTTTCTCAACAACTGACCACATCCACACAATGGAGTTAATCATAGAAAAGTATCAAGAACAACAGAGGACTCTATTTATAAGCTTTATCGACTACCAAAAAGCTTTCGACTCCGTTTCACACAACAGCATATGGGAAAGCTTGGCAGAGCAAGAAGCGGAAGAAGTATACATGAAAACTATCCAAAGTATTTACAATAACAATAAAGGAAGGATCAAACTCGGATCCATCGGCCCCTGCTTTCCCATAAAAAGAGGAGTGAGACAGACCCCCCTCTCTCCAACACCATTCATATCAATCCTGGAAAACATCATTGGCAAGTTGGACTGGTGCAGACTAGGAATCTATATAAAGGTGAATATCTAAGCCATCTTAGGTTCGCTAACGACGTAGTACTTCTATTAGAGACGGCCAGCTAGATGCAACGCATGATTGTGTCTCTGCATCATGCTAGTGTTAAGGTGGGTCTGGAGATGAACCTAACTAATACCAAGATAATGACCGATAAATAAGCTGAAAAAATCCCATAACAATCAACGCAGAGCCACTAGAATATGTCGAAAAATATATATATATATACTTGGGAAAATTGTTAAGTTTTGACAAAAACAACGACAAACTAGAAATAGAAAGAAGGGTAAAATCAACATGGAACAAAATATATTGGAACCAAAAAGAAATTTTCAAGAGTAATATGCCGACAGATATCAAAACAAAAGTCATGAAGTCAAGTCTCTTACCATGCCTGACGTATGGGTGCCAGACGTGGAAGTTCACCTCTAAAGCCACAAATAAAATAAGAACCTGTCAAAGGGGGCTAGGAGAATGCTCCTCAAAGTGAGGCATAATAAGATAAGAAAAACCATCAAAGCGATCGACGCCCTAACGTATGCACTAAAACAAAAATGGAAATGGGCTGGTCATGTCGCGAGATGTACAGACCAGAGATGGACCACGAGAGTAACTTCGTGGAGCGGCCCAACAGGAAAGAGAAGCCGAGGAAGACCACTAACCAGATGGGAAGATGACCTCAGAAGGACAGCTGGTCTAAACTGGAGAGACTTAGCCCAAGATAGAGACGCATGGGCATCTTTGGAAGAGGCTTTTACCCAATCAGGGGTTCTTGCTGGCAAAACCCACTCGTAATAACCATTTTTTTAAATATTAAAAAAAAGTATAAAAAAATCTAGCTACATACTTACATACATTTATTATATATTTAGTTTTTTTTAAATACTTTACAGGGTAAAACACGAAACCTGGTAAAAGCAAGAAATAAATGGCTTTATTTATTTATTTCTTGTTACAACGAACGCCACAGGACCGCAAACCCAGTAGAAGGGTGTGGCATGAAAGCCTAAATAAAAAGCTCAACTAAAGACCACCTCTATATACTATAGAAAGAAAGAAAGATAGAAAAATATTTTATTTAAGTACCTCACGGTATGCATTTCGCTAAAGCACACTTAGAGATGAGGCTAGAGAAGCTAGGTTTAAGGTAGAGCAGGTAAACGTCTATAATGAGTATAATGACGACAATCAGAAGCAAAGAAAAAAACAGCTTGGCAATTGACATGCGTATAAATAAAATAGTTGAAGATTTTACAAGTAACAAAATTGTATGATTTATCTTAATCGCCTATCCATTATAAGATTTGCTAAGTGATAATTTTTTTAATTTTAGGTTGATAACGTAAATAATTTGAAAAAAAAGAAAATACTGTGAAACTTTATCCCGTACATTTACACTACTAGTGATTATAGGTACTGTGATTCCGCGCAATTTTCTTCATTTTTTCTTTCATAAGAACCTTCTCCTAACAATAACGAACACAACAAAAAAAGAATAAGCGAACTCGGTCCAGCTGTTCAGGCGCTATCTCGTGACCAAGGGAAATAGGGGTTCATTTTTATATAGATTGGCTTTTAATTTATATTCTGACTGTACTCGACATGACGGTAATAGGAAGCGTAAAATATTAATACTTTGGAGAACAATAGACTCCCAGACTCGACATAACGGGACTCGACATAAAGGGAACAAACCCCTAATAAGCGGGTTCACGTCGCCAGTAGGTATGGTTAGGATTACTTACCTACCTATTTAAACAATAATCGCATGAACCTCATCACCCTTATACCTAGGGTATGGTAAAAATAACGAGCACCCAATTTAATAAAATAACATAGGTTTAATATCTATTATTAAAGTGGATGCTCCACTGGAAGGACTTATACAGAGAAGGAAGCACCGTTGCCACCGTATGTAATAGTGTAGACAAATACCTAAGGGTATAGATACAGGTGCAGTTTATTTTAGAGTATCAATATTGACAATGTACCTACCTACTTTGTTTAAAAAAAAGAGGGTGTGAATTTTTATAGCCTTTACTTACTACTTACCTACTACTTATAGCCTTTACTACTTACTTTCGCACGTCTATTCGAGTAACGAGTGGGAAATAAAAGTCCCAATCGTCCCCACTGGGGACGAACGAAACTTTTTTTCCCACTCGTCCCCAGTGGGGACCAAAGCGCGGGGACGACTGGGAATAGACGCTTTCGCATACCTATAGGTTTTGACTAAGTATAGAGCCAATGTCTATAGGTACTCCGGTCGACGGAAAACTGAACCACACTTACGCATTTATAGCTTTAATGCTTCTAAACTATAGCTTAGAAGGTAGGTACTTCACCCGCAAAGTAAAATATTTAAGTTGGTATACCTATGTTCTGATGGACGAGGTTTTGATGCTGGTTTTTCCTCTAGAATTTGAGGTGTTCGTTTCGGTTATTCCAAATTATAGAAAAGAGGAAGTGGCACGTAAAAGCCCCTGGTGCTCCAAGTTGCAAGCTTTGAATGCAACTGTGATTAGTTATTAGCACTTGAATGAAGATGAAGATATTGTTTAGAAGATTTATGATGCTAATATAATACTTCCAGTTGACCGGCCTGATGATCTTCCCTTCTGTGTATGCCATTTTACTAATTTCCCCTATTTAAAACGACTGCCATGTTCGCATGGCGACTTAGAATCGATGCGACGGCTTAACGTGCTCTTCGAGGCACAGAAATAGCAAGAACACACACAAATATTTCCACAGAGTGCCAACGGGAATCGAACCCGCGCCTCCTGTATGGAAGTCAAGTTCACTACCACCACGCTGCGGAGGCCGTCTGTATGACGGTAATACAATACAATTAACGATTTATCGCAAACCCTTGGGCGTCATATGATGATTAAATTCAGTCAGTTGATTTGATGTCACGATTTTCACTGACTGGATTATAAAAAAGGGTTTTATTAGCTACACGCAAATGTACCTACAACCGCTTCAGCAAATATTTAAAGGTATGATTGGAAAACCATCTTAACAAAGAGGTTTTAAAACGTCCAGTGAAGCCAGTAATGCCAGCTAAGAGCCTGTCTCGTACACATTCAGATATTAAGTAAAGTCAGAGACACTCTCCACCACACTTCAGTTTATTAGCATAAAGATAAGTGTATTTATTTTCAGCTTTAGTGCTAGGTATATAAACATGAGGAGTGGATATTTATTTACCATTTTAATAATAACAACAAGAGCAGGTATACATTGATATAATTTAAAAATATAATTTGTTAAATTTTGACAACTGCTTTACCAACATTTTCTCCTTTTAGTACACCAACAAAAGCATCGTAAATCTTATCAAAGCCCTCAGTAATATGTTCTCTAGGGTTCAATTCACCGGCATTAATCCACTTAATAATTTCGTCAAAGGCTTCTTGCCAGCGATCGACCCAACGCCAGATATGGAAACCCTCCATCTTTAGTTGACGTATCAAAAAAATGGGTTGCAACATGCTTACTTTATGTACTTTTTCAGGATCATCGTTGTATACACTAATAGTTCCACATACTGAAATTCTACCAAATTCACGCATTTGATTGATAATTAAACTGCTAAGGTCTCCACCAACATTATCAAAGTAGATATCGACACCCTCGGGCGCGGCTTCCTTGAGAGACGCCGTGATATCGGCAGTCTTGTAGTTGAATGCTCTGTCGAAGCCGATTTCTTCAAGCCATTTTACTTTCTCGTCGCTGCCAGCAAAACCAATAACTTTACATCCTTTAAGCTTCGCAATCTGTCCCACAAGTGATCCAACGGCACCAGCTGCACCGGTAATAACAACTACCTCTCCTGCTTTAGGCGAACATATCTCTAAAAATCCAAAGTAAGCGGATGCACCCGGCATACCCACTGCACCAATAGCCAAAGAATGAGATAAGTTATTCAAATTCGGTAACTTATACACTCTATCTCTGGGACCATTGTCCACAGTAGTGTCAATAATGCAGTAATCACACCATCCCTTATGTGCTACAATTCTTGTACCAATCGGAAAACTGGGTGCCTTGGAATCAACTATTAATCCTACTTGGAAACCATATTGGTCATATGGAAGTTTGGGACGGGCTGAGTATGCACGTAGATATGGGTCAACACTTACCCATTCAACTTTGACAAGAATTTCTCCATTTTTAAGTGCCGGTAACTCATATTCCACAATCTCATAATCATCACGTTTAGGCAAGCCTTCGAAATATTTTGTTACAACGTACTTGCGTGCTTTCACCATGTTTGTCGTTTATGTACCTATAAACCAAGTCATTATAGACCGCTTTTATACCAAAATGTTTATTAAGTTATCATAAACGATAAACTTATCAGAGATTTTATCGCTATTCTACTCATCATCATCATTATTAATTGTTTTTCATTTAGCCTATAGCTGTGACAAGTGCATTTTACATCTATAAAAAACCCCTAGAAATATTAATATTTCCCATAACCTCAACAGCTAATGAGTGGGATCACCGATCATGTCGGCAGGATCAACCATCTACTTCACTACTATGATGGCGTATCCTTCTACCTATATAATGCTCGCAAATGTGATATGAAAATGGATGCACACTCTTTCTGTCTCCACAGTTGCAGTACAGCGATAACTGTAATTATTGAGACAGTTTAACTTAACAGCACAATACAGTGACAATACTTACAGTTAATAAAAACGCAGTAATTAAGTAGTAAATTAAAATGAATGCGTATGAATTTTTATAGCCACGGGCACTAGAACAAAATTAACTCATGAAATGGCACACAGAAAATTAAATGTTTAGCAGGCTACTACTATCCACAATCTTAACCTAATTATAGCTAGGAACCTACGAATTCTGACTGACGAATGAAGCTTTGATGCACCTTTAACTATGCTCCAAGTTGCAGGATTTAGATGCACCCTGGATTGACACTCGTCAAAGGTGAAAATATTGTTTAATAAAAGGTTTGTGACGGTAATTCAAGCAACGATTATTATCCACAAAACCAGAGACTATCTATGATGATTAATTATTATAAGTATATGATGCATCGACGACCGACTATCATTACCGCTGTGTCACACCAGTGTGATAGATAGAAAATCTCATTTCTTACCGGGTCAATATAAACTTAGAAAGCCAAGAAAACAAGGCAAGTACTGAAATAGATTTTTTAGAGTTTAACAACAGCCAAAAGCGCCTAAGAAGATATTGTCAAAGCCTTCAGTAATATGTTCTCTACGTTTTAATTCGCCGGAGTTAATCCACTTCATAATGTCTTCGAAGGCCTCGTGCCAGTGATTGGCCTATCTCCAGACATGGAAACCTTCCATCTTCAGTTGGCGAAACAAAAAGAAGTTAATTTTGTGTCCCGTTTCCGGATCGTTGTTGTATAAATGTATACTTCCACAAACTTAAACTCAAAATTGCTCGATAATAAGACCACTAATGTCTCCACCAACATTGTCAAAGTAGATATCGACACCCTCGGGGGCGGCTTCCTTGAGAGACGCCGTGACATCGGCAGTCTTGTAGTTGAATGCTCTGTCGAAGCCGATTTCTTCAAGCCATTTTACTTTCTCATCGCTGTCAGCAAAACCAATAACTTTACATCCTTTACGCGTCGCAATGTGTCCCACAAGTGATCCAACTGGTAACTCATATTCCACTAATTCGAAATCACCTCGTTTAAACCTTCGAAGTTCTTTTTTACTACGTATTTGCGTGCCCGCACTATTTTATTCTTATATGTACAGACGCGTTGATACGATCGAATGTTTAAATAAGACAACAATTTTTATCCTACTCATGTTGACTACACACTTTTTTTGTCAACAAATCGCACACTCACGCTAAATAATAGGGGCATAATAATAAACATTCAGCACAGACAAATAAATAAATGGAATGGAATGGAAGATTTAATAAAATGTTACACCGGAGCAATATACAACAACATTAGTGTCCAATAGGCAATATTCACGTGCACAATGCTGTTCAACATTGTTAGACTAAGTTGCTGTCTACTCATGATCAATCGTCGAACGAACAACAAATCATGTGTCGTGTAGTGTAGGATACACTTTTCTTGGCTCGTCATCGTTGGGTAGAAGGTGAAACTTCAATTTTCATAGAGCACCTAGTTATAGTTAGAAGTTTTAACAACTCTGTAAAGATACCGAACCGTCCTACATAACCGAACCTATATAATTATAGTCTATTGCTCTTCTTTGCGAAGTGCCAAATCAAAAAAAAAAAAAAAAAAAAAAAAAAAAAACTAGAACTAAAACCTTTGACAACACTTTAGTCGTCTAGTTAATAGATTCTGGTAAAGGTGCAGCAGAAACGGCAATAATATCGTCTACCTTATCCTGATCAGGAAATAAGGCCGGCGCTGGAAAATAAATTAAAAAAAGCAACTACTGTATTTCTAATTAATATAATTCGTGTATAAATTCCTACATTCGTGAAAAGTGATATGAAGGTATTTTGAAGACAGGGTATAACGACGATGTATCTCTGGTCCAGAGATTGAAACGCTTCATACGCTCAGATTTTAAATGCGTCAATGCAATTTGAGAGACCCCCTTTCCTTTTGCCAACCAAGCTTCACTGAAACAAAATCGATAATAACATCATTATATTTCAAGTCGTTTTTTTTTTCAAAGAGCATTAAGGCTCGTTTAGACGAGGAGAGTTTATCGCATCGAATATACCTACGATTCTAGAAAGGAGAGAAAAATTCTAGAAAGTTGCATCGTCTATGCACTCGCAGAAGCAATAGCCGCTCGCTCGTCCTCGCCTGGCGAGAATCGCCTAACAATTGTATATTGATCGATCTAAACAGAATTTTAAAGCATAAGGTGAAATTTCACTTGCGAAACTCGCATGACATAATCGTATGCAAGAATTGAGGGTGTAAACACTGACAGGGCGATTATTGCTATAATCGCATATGACTTTATCGACTCTAAATAACGTTTTATGAAAACTTTACAGCAAGGTGATTTGATAGTCACATATACCCTTTCTCACGCGTTAAACGATGAGGTGAAAGTGTCAGAGTTGAACCGACTAAATCACACAGTGCTTCGTTGTTGGAATGATGATGAAAGGATATCCCTGAAACTTTAACATACGTCTTCTTCACCCTGGTCGAAGCAAGTTCAGGTTGATTGTGATTTCTGCATTATGCTTCCCTATAAAGGGGGGATTTTGATGCCCTACAACATACCTTTTTTTTTTTTTTTTTTTTTTTTTTCGTGCGGAAATCCCCACGGATACCCCCCCTGCCGGAGCCGGAAGGGGAGGTTATGTCGGACTCGAACCGACTAAAACCGCACGCCGACTGTGGGTCTTGGTGCTAGGCCGGAGGTGAGGTTGTCAAAGACATATCCCTCGCACCCCGGCTGACCCAGGGCCATCCCTTACGGTCTGGCCCTCCTCAGGAGGGGGGACAACGGTGTCCCCAACTCGCCCCCGGAATGGGGAGGCGCGCTATTCAGCGCGCCGCCGCCGTGGCCTGCTTCTGCTGGGGTGACAGGCGGCTCCACCCGTCACCCCCAGGCCCGCGCTCATGGGGGACGGAGGTCAGTCAGTGCCCTCCGACGCCCGAGTTGCCTGCGCGCGCGGGCGGCGCGATCCGCGAGTCTTTCTCGCTCGCGCCGCCTCTCCCGCTCCGCCGTCTCCTTCACGACCATTACCTGCTCGCTGAAGGAGACGCCGGCCGCCCACGCGTCCGCGCAGCGGACCATTGCTGTGAGCAGGGTGGCGAGGGTGAGAACTCTCACTCCCAGGGCCGCCACTAGCTCCCGCCTCGGTCCGGCCCATGCCGGGCACTCGGTGAGCGTGTGCAGCCCCGTGTCCTCGCTCGCGTCGCAGTGATGGCACTCGGACGTTGGCTCCTTTTCGATCCGACACAGATATCGCCCGAAGCACCCGTGCCCGGTGATAATCTGCGTCAGTCGATACGAGAGGCTGCCATGTGGCCTCTCGAGCCATTCCCCCATGATGGGCCTTACCGCCTCTATGACGGCATGCCCTGCGCGTCGTTGCTCAAGTCGTCGCTCCCACTCCGCCACCATGATCCCGTGGAGCTGGGACCTCTCGGCCCGAATGTCTTCGGGCTCGGGATCGTAGCCCCGCTCCCGCGCCTCCTTACGGAACCGATACAGTGCCGCAAGGGATCTCGCTTCCAGGATCCACGGTGGCGATCCGGCTAGGAGACTCGCCGCTTCAAAGGATATCGTGCGGTACCCCCTAATGGCCCTGCAGGCCATCGTCTGCTGCGGCGCATGCAGCAGTTGCACGAACCTGGCCTGCAGGGCGTCCGCCCACACGGGGCATCCGTACAGGGCCATGGACCGCACGACACCCGCGTAGAGTCTCCTGCAGGAGTCCTCTGGGCCCCTCAAGTTGGGCAGCAGCCGCATCAGCGCGTTAGCTGACACCAACAGTTTGGGGCGCAGACTTCGGAAGTGCTCTCCGAAGTCCCACCGACCGTCCAGTACGAGCCCCAGGTATTTCAACCGGGGCTTGATGTCGATGGGAGTACCTCCTACTGTCAAGCTGGATCCCGGGGGTGGCCTGCGCCGAGGACCATGAAAGAACAAGGCCTCGGATTTGTGCAGAGCCACCTCGAGACCCAGCCGCCGGATCCGATCCACGCCCTACAACATACCGGGGATAAATCTTATAATTTTTCTAAATCCTTAGTTCCAGCAAAAATATTCTTTTTGTTTTCGGAATATTTGACGACGTCTTTTGAGAAATAAATGAACACGTGTATCAGCCTTTTTCAAAATTGAACTATTAAGAGGGTAAATAGGTGATAAACTTTTGTATGGAAACTTCGTCATTTTCAAAGTCAGAAGCATGAAACTACAGTAGTACAATAGTAGTACAGTACACCTGCGTCTTTTGAGAAATGTTTTGTCGCGATAACCGACATCCACGTGGGCGGAGCCGTGGTCAAAAGTTATTTATATTTTTAAATACCTAGGTACGTCATACAAAGGTAGGTAATATGTGGTCGGTTCGAGTCCCCGCTCCGTGTCCAGCTCCGGCAGGGGGTACCCATGGGAATTTCCGCACGAAAAAAAAGGTATACCTATGTATGCGTACGCCTACCTATATTAAATAAAACATACATATAATATTTATTTATTATCCTCCTATAAAGGGTAAAAGTTATTGGATTTCCCATTCGAAATTTTCCAAAGTGGTACCTACTTTCGCCGTTTGGAAATACAGCTGACGAAATGTGGGTATAATAGGTACCTCTGGTTATATTTTCAGAATAAACAAGCGTGAGTATATTTACCTATATAAAAGTGAAATTGGTTTTTAATAGAAGTAACTAAGAACTGCTGCGGTCATTATCATATTAATACCTATCACACGTCAACCCAATTATACGTGCGCAAAACAACAAATTTAGCTCACTATCATGTGACCTTGGCTTCAAAACAATCTCGTACAAACCGTCACATCATCATCACCTTATTAACACTTGCAGGACCCGACTCCCTTTTGGGCGCAATTTTAAATTTTGATTCTACTGTTTTGTAATAAACTGAACACTGTCATTCGATTTTTTTTTTATATTTTTCTGATAACAGTTGTGACCTTACCTGTCACGCGACTTCGTCGGCGTCGACTTTTGGGACGCCCTGTATATATAAGTATATAATTTGATTTCCTATTTACTCCGTACTAGTTCAATATTTCGAGCACCTGCCTGGACTAATCTCTGCATCACCCTTAGGTTGACTGGCAGAAAATGCCCACGGCATTAAGTCCGCCTTTGTACACTTATTTTTATATTTGTGCATAAAGAATAAATAAATAAAAATAAATAAATTGTCTAAAATTTTATGTCATTTTTACAGTGACAGTGGAATGACAGTCTTCTCTTAGCGTTAATCCCAGTCGCTTTTGTCTTTTTCGTCTTCTCTTAGCGTTAATCCCAGTCGCTTTTGTCTTTTTCGTCTTCTCTTAGCGTTAATCCCAGTCACAACCGAAGCTTTTCAACTTGGAGTCTGGAGTTCGCTTTACCAGTTTAACTGCGGATTTGGCTAAACTTCGATATTTTCTGTGAAATGACTGCCACTGACCTCCACAACCCGGGCGATATCGAAGCATTGTAGTTAGACCAGTTGTTGGACATTTTAGCGCTCTAACTAATCGTAAGGACTGCCATAGATGCTCGTATGGCAACCGGGACTGAAGGCCATGTATTCCAGCAGAGGCCGCACTTTGAGTTTTTAAAAAGCATCTGAATCATAGAAAAACGCACGCAATGCCTGATATACGTATCAGGCAACGCGATGTCCGTGCAGTACTGCAATCACTCGATGTCCGGAAAGTCAGTGGTCCTGATGGTATTCCAGCGGTTGTACTTAAAAATGTGCAGCGGAGTTATCTCCTATGCTAACGCGGCTGTACCGACTGCCCTCAGTTCGGGTACAGTGCCTTCTACCCATAGCCGTCACCTCAGTGCTGTGTAAGGTGTTCGAGCACATAATTAACACACAGCTCATGCGCCACCTAGAGGATCACTCCCTGCTTAGTGACCGGCAATACGGTTTCAGACCGAAACGGTCAACGGGTGATCTTCTGGCGTACATGACCCACCTTTGGGGTGAGGCTATGGAGAAGCACGGTGAGTCACTGGCAATTAGTCTTGACATCGCCAAAGCTTTCGATGGGGTATGGCACAAATCGCTTCTTTCCAAGCTACCAGCCTTCGGCCTGCCTCCTAGACTGTGTAACTGGGTTGCAAGCTTCCTGCAGGGGCACCGTATTCGCGTCCTTTGTGATGGACGAGCTTCGGAGTTCTTGCAGGTAAATGCTGGCGTGCCGCAGGGTTCCGTTTTATCTCCCACTCTCTTTCTTCTGCATATCAATGACATGCTCTGTAACGGAAACATTCACTGCTATGCAGACGACAGCACCTTACATGGGAGTTATCACGCACATCCTGCGGCCAAGCAGTCTGATATCGCGGAAAAAAGGCAGCTTCTTGTCACAGAGCTGGACCGGATCCTGGACCACATTTCTCAATGGGGCGCTAGGAACCTGGTCGAGTTCAATGCCAAGAAGACCCAGGCATGAGCGTTTACAGCTAAGGTATCTCCTTTCCTTCCCCTTCCCACTCTTCAGAGCACACCACTGCCACTGCAGGATCACCTCACTATCCTCGGTATGGATGTTCGCTGCAAACTGAATAACAAAAACTATATCGAGAGTATCATCAAATCAGCCTCGCGTAAACTCGGAGTCCTGAACAGAGTGAGACGTTTTTTCACGCCGGAGCAGCGGTGTCTTCTATACAAGACCCAAATTCGTTCCTGCGTGGAATACTGCTCACATCTCTGGGACGGCTCCGCAAAGTACTTATTAGATGCTCTCGACAGGTTGCAGCGACGTGCGGTCCGCATTATTGGGGATCCCGAGGTCACGAACACCCTCGAGCCTTTGCAGATGCGTAGAGATGTTGCGTCTTTGGCAGTTTTCTACCGTCTCTACCATGGTGAATGTTCTGACGAGCTCTTCCAATTAGTCCCACCCTCCCCTTTCCTTCACAGGACGACACGTGCAGGGCTAAGATGTCATCCATTTAAGGTGCAGAGTATACCTGCTAGAACCAAGCGTTTCAGTGATTCATTCCTATGCCGCACCACTAAGACCTGGAATTCCCTGCCAGCTCACGTGTTTCCTTCTTCCTACAGTCCCGGGTCCTTTAAGCGGGGCGTGAAAAGGCATCTAATGAGGCCGTCAAGCTGAGTGCCACCACTGTTAACATGGTAAATGTTTACGATGGTGACCCTCTTTCCGAGACTTTGCCTTTAGCTTAACATCAGGCGAGGTGAAGTCAAATTGACGTGTCCTATAAAAAAAAAAAAAAAACGTTTTGAATTCCGAAAAAAAAGATTAATATTAGTTAAGGATCCAGTCTAGTCAAATTCGCATTCAGTTACCAGATCTGATGAACTTCACTCGATAGAAAAAAATCCCAAAGTTACCCCTTTTCGTTATTTTTTTTTGAATATTATGACTAAACTACTTATGCTTTCTATAAAATTTTTGTACTTAACTAAAGCCACTACATATGTCTAGACATTTTCGTAGATTTTGACTATATTATGAAATAATTTTTAAAGTTATGTTTAAATACCTACTAAATTCGCGAGTGCTCGCGCCGTGAGGCCAGAAAAGTCGCGCCAGGCGCGCGCTGGCGCTTACCGAAGTAGGACCTGTGTCAGTTTTTGCGCGACAGTTTCGTGCACCAATCAATCGGTTTTACGTATTTATAATAAATTGTTGGTGGGTAATAAACAACGCAAGCGAAAGAAGTCGTGCAAAGCCATAAACTAAATTTCTAACTCCGATTGGTAATTTAAAAAATTATCATACCTAAATATTACGTTCATAGCGCCATAGTGTAAGAATATCAGTATTACTACTGAAGATGCTACTTACGATTTTCTAGAATTCATATTTTATCTATATCAGTACAGGGGTACCTACAACACGATTCCTGCCGGCTTACCCTGCAAAGGGAAGCCGTGAGTGGTGAGGGGTACCTACAACACGATTCCTGCCGGCTATTAATCGGTATTTAATTAATAGGTAACAGAAATTTCAAACTATGTATTGAAACAGTATTCTTTTAGTAAGCGATAAGCATCAGGCGAGGTGAAGTCAAATTAACATGTCCTGTATAAAAAAAGCGAGGCAGCCCTAGCGTCATATAGTTTGCTAGTAAGTACGTCACTACGATGCCGAGCTGTGGCCGAGTGGCTGCAAAGTAATAATAACCATAATATGGGCGACAATTAAGATAGGTACCTACATATTTTTATGCAGTTGTTAATCTCGTTAACTTTAGGTATTTAACTGCCCTGTCGACGACGAACGGTGCGATGATATAAAGTAACCGTTAGCATCAATTCAAACAAATGTTTGTAAAATTACAAGCATTATTGAAGGAATTTTTATAGCATTAAGTATGCTAACTTTTTCCCTATGTATTCGATGTGTATAGTTAGCATACTTAATGCTATAAAAATTCCTTCAATTGTTTGGGCGCAGTTATCAAAAAATCAATGTTTAAAAATGATTGTAACATCATTCATTGATTCCGATAGTTCGTAAGAAAATCGGTAGATGACGCCACGTCGCCTCAAAGACGTATAAGGTGGGAAATTTGAATCATATCGGGCGTGTCTCGGTAGCCGAATTGGTCAGGCATTCCCCCTGTAAGGGCAAGACTGCGGGTTCGAGTCCCGCCCGAGAAGATTCTTTTTCCCTATGTATACAAGCATTATTATTATTATAATGAATTTTTTTTCGCCCAAGCAACTACCTATACACATAGAACTTACAGTTCTCAAACTCATACAGTTTTTTTATAATTTCCTATTTATTACTTACTTAATATAATCACAATCACATAACTAAATAAAGTAAAAAAAACTGCATTTAATTTTCTAAGTCAAATCAAGTTTTCATACTGCATATTTCTATATTGTGACGCTGGCGGGGTCACCGCCGAGTTCACCGTCACAGCGTTCGCGCATAATATTTTACGAGCGGCCGGGATAGCGTCAAATGCCTACTTTTGCAAGAATACAGGGCCTTAACGTGCTCTACAGGCAAATGCAAATACCCTTATTCATGCATACAAATATTAGATAGCGGAGATAGAACTCGTGCCTGCTGCGCAGCGGCCGCGTTCACTACCGCTACGCCACAGAGTTGTTTGCTTTTAACACAGAATACGATAACGTTATATATAAGTGACCTGGTGTCCTGGACAACAGATGGACAAAAGTGGCTGCTCAATGGAAAGGGCCAACAGGAAAAAGAAGGGTTGGAAAACCAATCAAAATATGGAAAGACGACATAACAGAAATAGCAGGAACAGAATGGATGGAAAAAAGCCAAGATAGGGATATATGGACAGAACTGGAGGAGGCCTTTACCCAAAAAGGGTCCAAAAATTTAATTTCTGAAGGAAAATAGACTAACAGTACTAAAACAACTAGATTATAATCAAACTTACTAACCATACTATTGCATTTGGAATGTAACTTAGATTTGGTGTAAATAAAAGGCTCTATTATTATTATTATATATAAGTGAATGGATCGGATCATTTCTTCGATTCCTAAATTTTTATTAACTTTTGCTTTGCATGCTACGTCAGTAGGTACAATCATTATGCGAAGACCAATACGGTCTTCGCATAATGATTGTACCTACTAACGACTATTAGGAACACAATACAATCATACTAATGAATTGCACAATTAATTTTAACATGACAAGTCGAATTGTAGAAATGTAAACAAGGTAGTCACTGAGAACGGAAGTTTCCGCAAGAGGTACGCGATTCGGATGATTCCATGACGCGCTTTAGGTACAGATGTACCTATACACAGGTACACATATCCATGACATCCGTGACATCATATCCGTGACATTGCAGATAAAATGCAGGAGAGACGCCTTCGTTGTGCACGTCAGCCACGTCTTGCGGCAACGCCGCCAGGCTATGTGCCTGGTAATGGCGCCCCCGCCGGGTCCAGGCAGAAGGGGTCACAAGACGTCGTGGAGGGTGACATACGTGAAAATGGTTTCACTACCATGGACGCCCAGGATCGTGCGAAGTGAAGCAGAAAGAGTCGAAAGGCGGACCCTGAGCTCCAAGGGCATTTTGGCCTCGGATGCAATCAGGATAACGTCTAAATGTAGATGATGATAGCGTACCTATACATACTTTTTAATTTTTTTTATTGTTTTCTACACGCGGGACGGGGACCCGTCGTGGAACTCTGATGTCAGAATCCCACAACCCATGGGAACCTATTTCAAGGATAAAACGTAGTCTGTGTGTTTTTCTCGAATACTTATAATTTACTAGCTTTGGCCCGCGGCTTCGCCCGCGTGGATGTCATTTATCCCGGCCAAACATAGCCTATGTCCTTTCTCAAGGTCTAATCTACCCCTATACCAAATTTCATCAAAATCCGTTCAGTGGTTTAGGCGTGAAAGCGTAATATACAGACAGACAGACAGAGTTACTTTCGCATTTATAATATTTGTATGGAACTATGGATTACTGTACCTAAAAAATTGCAGGCAGATCCGTTCTGAAATTTGAGCAGTTTTTTTACTATAGGCCCGCATTTGACTTCCATCACACATTGTGGTATATTATATTATTTATAGACTATATATAGTTTTTATACGCATACGTGTGGTAAGCGATAATGTGGTCGATAATGTAGAATACTTGCGTAGAAGTAACCTAACTTTCCGAGAACACAGACAGAGGGCATTCCACGCGTAATAATTAATTCAATAATGTTATTGTCATCGCTAATGACGAATTCAATAATTTACGATAACAGTGCAACATATTCACTGAGCGGGATCGAACCCGCGACCTCTGACTTCACAGTCGAACGCTCTGCCACAATAACTATCAGACTTTCTCCCGATTGCACAATAGTATTTCATAATAATTATTGCAATCACAGAGGTATTTTTCCGCCGGCCGGCCCACGGAGAGAAATCTGACGTCATTACTTAGAATTTCAATATTATTTCCTTCAATTGTATGTAATTTTCAACCTATTGCCCTTTTTGTCATGTCATGTCGATGTTGCAGTTCTTAACATGCAGTGTCATTTACATATATTGTCATGTATTCAACATAACATACACTTACTCATATGAATATCCCATTCTTGAAAATTATTAATTTAACTAACTTTCCTATAGATTTAGATCGGAAGTAGTGAACATACAAGAAGAATCACGTCTTTATCCCGTGAGGGTTAGGTAGAGATAACTTAACACCCACATTTTACCAATCATTTTATTCGGTCCCACGTAATAGGGGGTGAGTCTATTGCCGTATTCCGGACCCTTGTTGACTCAACTCATGCATTTGATACTGTGTCTGTACTTTTATATCCCTGTTCAAGTACAAAGGATTAATGACTGTAGAGGAAGTTCGTGAAGTATGTAAGAATAGGGTCAAATGAAGGGGGCTGTTGTCTCTGTCTACCCCCAAGGGAAATAGGCGTGAGCGTATGAATGGATAGATGGAATAGGTTCACATGGGTGGCACGGAATCGGAATTAAATTATGTTCAATGACAAGAATAATGATAGCCTCTGTCGCGTGGCGACGCGTGGCAGTGCAGATATTTGTATGCATGGTTTTGCATTGGTCTGGGTGTTCTATGTATAATATGCTTCCAAAAGAAAAGTATCTAAGCATGTTTATCCGTATTCTAGATTAAAAAACACAAGCTATACTCCGTCCATTATATTATTGTATTTTAGACAGCTCACTGACAGTGGTCGGTATAACTTTGTTCTAGCGTCAACACCTGAAAATCCTAACAAAAATTAGGCGCCAAATCGTCATTTTTCATTGACATCGTCACGTCAGCCAGAAAGCAATTTTAGGGATGTAGTTAGTCCATCGACTGTGTTTTTATTATAATAACTTGAAAATGTCACAATTGATATCGACTACAGAAAATATTTCTTTAAATGTAACTTATCTGGCGATTTTTAACCGATTTCTAAACAACAATTCGGATGTTTATAATTATTTATATTTGTATGATTTTTACGGAAAAATGTTTTTTGTAACTCCGTCATTTGTAGACGGATTGTCAAAATTCTTTTTTTGTTTGATAGAGGTTTATTCCAAAATGGTCCCATTTAAATTTCATAGAGATCTGATGATGGATTTCAGAGACAGGCCACGGAACTCTTCAATAAATACCAAGAAATCAGCATGTTGAAATATTCTTCTAGAAATCAGTTGTTTTGTTTTGGAGATTAGCGTATGCGTTATGACCCACAATCTTTTTCTATAACATTTGTAAACTGTACAGACACGAAATATCTAAGTACTACTTTATTATTATGTATAGAAAGATAATACATTATAGTTCCACATGAAATCATTTATAACAATTATCATAATATTTTCATATATCGATTTTTTTATCGAGGTTTTTAACTTTGTCGATATTTTAAATTTTCATGCAATCACTATTTTCATCTGTCTAAAATACAATAATATGATGGACGGGGTATAGTTAAGCTTACCACGTGTCTAAATAGCGTTGTGTGGAATGTTGTAGAATATAATATTTAAAAAAAGTATCAACTCACTTGAACTTCGCAGGATCTTTGTAAAGTGGTGGCTTCAGAGGCACCACCAAGCTCAGCTTCATCAAAGGACAAGGAAAGTGCACATTGCCCAATATGAGTATGCCTTCGTCATTCTTCCTTGTCACTCGAGGCGGTTCCTCTACTACCGGCTTCTTCTTTTTCTGCGAGGTGTAAAATTGTTGTTTAGCAAAAAACCAAATCATTAAATAAGACCATACAAGTATTTTTTTTTTGAAACTAGATTTAGACAAAAACTAAAGTAATCAATCTCTTTTTATTACTTCAGTTTTTTCTCTGTTTCAGACTATTTTTCGTTAACGTTTTTATAACTCAACTTTGATAAACCTACCAGATTTGTTAACTCACAAAAATATACCTCGTTGGTTTACCTAGGGACATGTATCTTGGACCTAAATCGCGAGACAAATGGCACACGCGGATTGTTTTGTTATAATCTATGCTTGGAGAAATTGAGCTCGTGCAACGTAGTAGCCCCAGTGCTACCCTCAAAAGATACCCAAGAAACATGTACATACTGCTCGTAATAGAGTAAATTTTAGTCCAAGATATATTTCCCGAGCAATAAGTTGAACATTTTCGAACTACCCAGGTACAAATTGTGTTTATTTAATACACATGCCCTAATAAGTTTACAATCATATTTTTTTTTCTTTGTGGACATAATAGCAAAAATTTATATTAAAAAGAATCTCGTGAACTGAAGGGGGCTGCTACTTTCCCTTTAATCATGTCAAATTGTGCTAAATCAAATTGCAATAAACAGGTTCTCGATTCTACTAAAGCCGAGTTACATTACATTTTAGATTTTATTTCTATACGATTAAAATCGAAATGAAAAAAGTTTCATTACACTTTTTCATTCACTCTGCAAAAAGTCATTTAATTTTTTACTTTAAGCACATCGCTTTAAAGTCTATTATTTCATGCCGTTTTTTGCAGTCGTTGCGGCACGACTATGGTTTGGCTTTAGTAGAATCTAGGCCCAGTATGCGTAGGTACTGTTAGACTATGAAGTATGACAACCGTAATTTCTATTTGCGACATATCACGGAATCGTTGGTATTCCTATATCCCACTTCTGACACCATGTTGTAATGGCTGCTAGGCCGATGAAGACGGATTGAGGATATTAAATAATAGACTTATCTATTGGACTCTCTATAAGTGATGCTGGGTTTATTGCAAGTGACAAAGGCAAGGGGTTGTCTAATAGAAGAGTGTAACCATAGATAATAAACACGAGGGTTGTGAGAGACTAATAGATAACTTACATAACAACTATAAGTTTATTATTATTAGTAAAAGGATATACTCGTAAGCTACTATGTTAAGCAATTGGAAGCTGACGTGGTCCTAATAATATACTTCTTGCACGAGAAAATTTGCAAGTTTCGGACACGCCATCACTAAAGTGCATAGGTATTTGGTCACTTCAAAGATGTAACGGCATAAACATATAATGAGTTATGGCCGATATCTTATAAATATCCTGCTTCTAAAAATAAATTGCATTCAATTCAAAACCGAAGCTTTATCCTTATAATTATATATCTTTTATATTATACCTTCCTAATAGCGTTTGTGTTGTGCATTTTGGATTTAAATCATTTTTATTCATGTCATCATCCACATAAAGACGTTAGTCCTGATTGCATCCGAGGCCACGGTGCCCTCGGAGCTCAGGGTCCGCCTTCCGGCTCTTCCTCTTCCACTTCGCACGATCTTGGGCGTCCAAGGTAGTGAGACCGTTTTCACGCATGTCACCCTCCACGACGCCAAGCCAGCACTTCTTGGGTCTACCCCTTCTACCTGGACCGGGTGGGGGCGCCATTGCCAGGCATTTGTTACCCACGTAGCTGGGCGGTTTCCGCAAGACGTGGCCGCACCAGCGGAGGCGGCTCTCTTGCATTTTATCTGCGATGTCACGGACATGAAGGCTGCCGCGGATGCGCGAGTTCCTCACGCGATCTTTACGCGTGACTCCACACATCCACCGCAGCATTTTCATCTCCGTGACACGCAGCATCCGCTTGTGTCGCTCCAACAACGGCCACGCCTCACAGCCGTGTAAGAGGACAGGTCTAATGATCGTTTTATAGACCTGCCCCTCCAGCCTGACTGGCATTTTAGAGTCGCAAGTGACGCCAGTCATTTCCCGCCACTTAGCCCACGCGGCGGCAATACGTGCCTTGACGTCGTAGTCGATGTCACCAGAAGCGTGAAGTACAGATCCCAGGTACTTAACCTGATCCGTGCGCTCGACCAAGTCATCGCATAATCATTTTTATTCATGTACGACTATAAAATCAGGGTGTATTTGTGACCTGAGTAGGGTCACAAATACACCCTGATTTTATAGTCGTTTCGATTTTGTACACAGTTTTGATAGCAAAATCGTCTGGAAGTTATTATTACTATTAATTCTAAAAAATCCAGGCATGCAATTGGAGAATCCAGTGCAAAAGGAATATGTGCAGGGCTAAGATCTGTCATACAGGTATCACACCTACTACGGACTCCAGCTCCCTCAAGGTGAATAATTATCGTTTGTATAAATTCTAAAAGCTGTGATGGTATAATGAGAGAAATAAATAAAAAATAAATAAATAAGATGTCACCCGCCTACGGTGCGAACAATGCCATCAAGAACCAAGCTGTTTGTAGTGGAATTACTTGCTGGCGTTATTCACCAGCTCGCGTGTTTCCTTCTTTCTTTAGGCGGAACATTTAATACTTTGACAATAATTTGATGAGGCAGTCAATCTGAGGGCCACCGTTGTACTTAACATTGCTATTTTATCTGTAATGATGACCCTTTTTAATTAATTTGCCTTCTGCTTACCATTAGGCGAGGTGAACTCATATTGTACTATATGTAGGTATATTGAAAACTTACGGGCCACACTTTTTTATTTGCTTCTTTCCGTTGACGTTTTTGGTCTTTAATAGCTTGTGCTTGAATATTTTCGCACCATTTCCAAATATTTTCATCGGCAGCACCACGTTGCTCGACGCGTTCGTATAAATCGGCCATGTTTCGTATTGGCTTCTGGGCCTAGATCAATTTTTTATATTTTATTAAAAATAGGTCAAATAATAGTTTTTCAAGCCTACCAACTAAGCTAACCTACTTACTGACCTCAAGCGGGAGACGCCGTTGACCTAATAGGGTACTATTAGTGGGCCATTTCTCCCTATTCCCCTAATCCTTCCCTGGGAAGGTCAAGGGTTGTCCGGCAATCACAGCGCTACGTCGAACCTACCTGTTTCTTTGCAGAATTTTACGATCTGTTCCACCTTTAGATCCTTGAGGTCTTGTGTTTCTAGTGTGTCCGTTCCCATATTCTACCATATTATCCGTCAGTACATGAGACATTTGGCAAGCAGGTGGAGGCTGATCTCCTCATCCTCTTTGCACTCTGGGCATTTAGGGTCGGTTATAACTCCTTTAAGTGTCAGGTGCCTGTTTAGTCGACAGTGTCCTGTGACCACTTCTATAACCAGCCTCATAAAACCTAACCTAACTATAAGTTAAGTACCTAACAGAATGGAGTTATAGTTTTATTAAATTATTCTTTTAATAAATATATTTACATAATATCATCGCACATCGTACCATACAGACGTTTCTCTATTTGGAGTGGCCATGTCTTTATTAGAGTCCGCTCTTTACTGTATCGTGACTTCAAGACTTGTACTTGAATTTGACATAATTTTACCGCGATTTTTGCATGTTTGTAAACAATACATACTTCTTTGAATGAATTTTTTATAGCATTTATTATGCTAACTGTTAAGTTCGAAAAACATTGGAAAAAATGAAATGCTCAAGTGAGACTCGAACTCACGACCTTTCGCTTACAGGGCGACTGCTCTGCCAACTGAGCTATTGAGCACCACTTGAATCATTCCAAATTTTTCTTCTCTTGATATCCGTCTATTCATTGTTTCCAACAGTTCGTAAGAATGTTGGTAGATGGCTGCACCGTCGCCCTTATAGACGGATATAAAGAGAAGGAAAATTTGGAATGATTCAAGTGGTGCTCAATAGCTGAGTTGGCAGAGCAGTCGCCCTGTAAGCGAAAGGTCGTGAGTTCGAGTCTCACTTGAGCATTCCATTTTTTCCAATGTTTTTCGAATACATACTTCGTTCGTACAAATCTACCTATATAAAAAACGAAAAAAAAAAACTACTTACAACTAGTGCTTTAGGAGCTAGCAGCTTCTCGTTGAAATGCCTCAAGGAATAAGCCCCACCGGACTTTTCGCTGGCCTTGCAGCTCGGTACATTGTACTTGGGCCGATTCGGAATCGTTGTGCTCATCACCGGTTCACTTAAAAACTCACACAATGCAGCACAAGGCAGCTCGGTCTGCTCCGTGAACTCGTCTAAACTGACGTCATGTTTAAGTAGAATTTCCTGCAAAAAATATTCAATTTCATTGTAATATAGTTAATTTTTAACAGTCTCGTATGGCTTAGGGTAGGATAGGTAGGTAGGGTAGATCCTTAGGTATTTATCTTAATAAATACCTATGGATCTACCCAACAGAAGTGATAATCGTTGTCTATATTTTCATGATATTTTTACTAAACTATTGTGAATGCATTAAAATTTAGACGAGAATCAGTAGCTGGAACTGGTTCATATCATCTAGATACTCCGCCAGCAGCTGTTGGTACCATGCAACTGCACCGTAACGCGGCATCAATAGATGACAAAATCTTTATTATCAAAGGACATTGTCCAACTTGTTTGAGCACTTGGCCTGATATGGACAGATAATAATTGGACAAATATGATACAAATTCGATATGGTCGATATCAAGAGTACGTGTAACGCCGCCGCCTTCTTTTGTAAGTCTGGCCTTTTCCAACTCAGTTGGGGACTTAGGGTTGGCTTTCGAGTCTAACTGGGATGCTGCTGAACCTCGACATTTTTCGTGAAGCGACTGCATTCTGACCTGTACAACCAATTGGTGATATCGAAGTTCTGCAGTTAGGCTAGTCAGACTTTAGAGGGCGTAACAACTACAATAGACGTTCGTATGACAACCGGGAGCGATGGCTTAACGTGCTTTCCGAGGCACCCAGGCCAATGGATATAGAGTCTATAATGAATATAGTGCAAATACTCGTATTTGTATGCATGAGTGTAAAAATTATAGACAATCATGCATACGAGTATTTGCACTGAGCGGGATCAAGCCCACGCCTCCTGAATAGCAGTCGCGTTCACTACCAACATAGTACAATAAAATAAATAAATTTCAGTATCAACAGTTACATTCATTTTGGTGAAATCTGCTTCTATTTTGACTTTAGCCAATAGTTCAGCGCGATATTCCTCTACAAGGTACGCCCAGTACTTGTTTACTTTGGCGTAGTCTCCGAGCTGCGCACGCGGCAGAAACGATAAGATCTTTTTACCTACTGTAGATGGTAGCAGTTGTACCTGAAAAACAAATTTATTTAAAAGTCCAGTGCAAATAGCTTTCGAAAAGGTTAAATATAATAAAAGCATGAGTAGGTACTGTTGGAAATAATGGAAGGAAATATTATACGTTGATTTAGCACTAACGGGAAAATTAAATGGATTCGAGACATGGTAAGTAATGACATGAGGAGTCAAACGGTATTCGCACTCGTAAAAGCCTTTTTTTATATAAAAGTACACGTCAATTTGACTTCATCTAGCTGGGTGGTAGGCTAAAGGCAAAGTCTCGGAAAGAGGGTCACCACTATAAACATGTACCATGTTACCAATGGTGACACTCAGCTTAACGGTTTCGTCAGTTGCCTTTTCACGCCCCGCTTAAAGAACGACCACACAGAAGAAGGAAACACCAAATTCAAACTTTGGATAGGTACTATCTGGATGATTATTAAATGATACTAACCTAGAAAGGGAGTGAAATACTAACAAAATCGACAGTCTCCATAATGTCCGGTTTGGGCCGATTCACTTTCCAGACCGTGTGGTGCGTCCCATCTGCAAGGTTCATATCTAGCTCCTCTAATTTCAAAGCATCCTTCATAGATTTAATGGTCGCGTTCCACGTTGCCAAACTAGCCTCCAGCTGTAAGTGTGTAATTTTTAAATAGCTGTGAATAGAAAAGGATCTCGTGGCTAAATCGTAGAATAGGTTTACAGATTACAAGATTTTGACACGAGATAAATGTACATTCATCCACATTATTGCGTCGTGCGGTCCGCATTATTGGGGATCCTGAGGTCACGAACACCCTCGAGCCTTTGCAGATGCGTAGAGATGTTGCGTCTTTGGCAGTTTTCTACCGTCTCTACCATGGTGAATGTTCTGACGAGCTCTTCCAATTAGTCCCACCCTCCCCTTTCCTTCACAGGACGACACGTGCAGGGCTAAGATGTCATCCATTTACGGTGCAGAGTATACCTGCTAGAACCAAGCGTTTCAGTGATTCATTCCTATGCCGCACCACTAAGGCCTGGAATTCCCTGCCAGTTCACGTGTTTCCTTCTTCCTACAGTCCTGGGTCCTTTAAGCGGGGCGTGAAAAGGCATCTAATGAGGCCGTCAAGCTGAGTGCCACCACTGTTAACATGGTAAATGTTTACGATGGTGACCCTATTTCCGAGACTTTGCCTTTAGCTTAACATCAGGCGAGGTGAAGTCAAATTGACGAGTCCTGTATAAAAAAAAAAAAAAAAACTATATTATTACATAATTGTAAATTGGAAATGTTTGTTCGCGATGGATGCAAAAACTACTGAACGGATTTTGATCCGTTTTTTTTATTAGAAAGGTCTTGATCAGACTTGAATTCTTACGTTAGTTTGATTGCAATCAAACAACGTACCTATGATATAGGTTGCTGTGGGTCGCGGTCACGGGATCAGTATTTCCGTGACCCTGGTATATTGGCATGAAGTACCAGGCTCACAGAAATTTTAAGGAACTTTATCTGGGTCGCGGGAATAGAGCAATGTGTGTCCTAAAACTTTCTATTCCGAACTTAACGCGGATTAAGTCGCGGGCAAAAGCTAGTAATCCATACTTCCATACTATATAATATTATAAATGCGAAAGTAACTCTGTCTGTCTGTCTGTCTGTATGTTACGCTTTCACGCCTAAACCACTGAACCGATTTTGATGAAATTTGGTATAGGGGTAGTTTAGACCTTGAAAAAGGACATAGGCTATGTTTTGTCGCGATAACCGACATCCACGCGGGCGGAGCCGGGGGCAAAAGCTAGTATAATACATTACTAGCTTTTTCCTGCGACTTCGTCAAAAGATTATATTATTATAATCTTCTTAAGGTTAATTAACGTCTTAGGAAATGCTACAGTGAACTTTGTTGCGCCATTTTTTCTCTACTAGCGGCTAAGAAACAGTGGTGAACTTAGGTTAATAAGAAGTAAAGTTAATAAGAAATAACAATTGAAAAAAACTATGACTGCAAAGGTAATCAAATACTAGCCAACTAAGTTTTATGATGCGTGAATATTCTCAACACATTGACACAGATGTGATAAACACTTTCAATGTTAACATTGCGGATGAAAGTGCAAATAACCGCAAATGTACTTACAGCTTTCTCCGCTTTCGTCTGGGCCTCTACCCGGACCACAGAAGGTGCGGGTGCCGTCGGTATGTTTTGTGAATAAGTTTTACCCTGCATCAGAAAATTTTATTAAGATTTTTGGATTATGGAATACCCTGCGGATACAAGGTCTTCAGGGCCTTCAGTGCCATCTCTAGTACACAGGTGGTAGTATTGACTGTACAGGACCCAACCTTGAGGCATAAGTCAATCTCACCTAGAAGTTGAGGGCTCTAGTGCAGACATGTTCTACGGTTGGATGGTTAGGCGTTTGGCACAGTGCCCCACATCACGCAGCGTGGTGTGGGAATGCTGCCTTAGAAGAAGCAGTTGTTCCCGGAGAAGCTGATATAGCCATCAAAACAAGAAGAGCTCTATCTAAAGCCAGTCCAAATTACAAACTTTAAACGCAATGGACATTCATCATCACAGATCTCCATCAGGATATCTATCGAAATGTATAGTTCTAGATAAGGTAGGATGTAAATGTACCAGCTTGTTATCTTCCTGAACTGCAAACTCTTGCATCTGGAGCATCTGTTGATCCCGATAGCGGTCGTAAAGGATTTGAGCTCGGCGGAGTATCTCCCACATGGCTGCTCCACCAGCCACTGTTAGCAGCTCTGATAAAACCAGTGCTTGAGACTCCTAGTGAAACGTGGTAAATAATATCAATTAGTCTATTGCAGTCCACTGCTGGAAATAGACCTCTATATACATATACCAGATAATTAACTTTTATAAGTGTCCATCTCAATGGGGTCGCAGTTAGACTGGGAAAAAGTGGACCCCGAACTGAGATAAAAGCTTCGGATGCAACCGGTATTAACGCTAGGATGAAGAAGAAGATCGATGTTTAGTCTTTCAATATAACACTTAAAACAAATTTAGAAAATAAAATGAAAATATTGAATTACGGAACTCAACAGTTTGTTGTGAAAACCAAGAAGTACCTAATACCTCAACACCTAACAGGTGTGGTTTTTACCTCGTTATAACTTACTAAATGAGTATGATAAAGGGGAAAATATAATTATCTACGTAAACGGTAAAACCTTAAGAAACAAATTTGAAAAATAATGAGTTGAAAGGAGGAAAGAATAAACGATAGGTAACGTGTAAGGGATTTAGTTGTGGGTACCGGCGCTTTGACGACATCATTGACGAAAGATGAAAATTTTAAAAAGGGAATCCGATGGAAAAAAGTTTACTCCGATCTAGTTTGTCATACACCGACCCATTGGGAAGCCGGCAGGAATCAGGTTATACGGAAACTTCGGCAAAGGACGGCATCATACCAGTGAATCGTAAGTGAGTAAGTATGACTTTCATTTTGTAATAAAGTCATATTATTAAGTATAAGTATTTATTACATAGGTATGCTGAACTTTTCGAACATTTATCAAACCTCGTCCAACGAGAATGTTCGTTTTCTTAGATAGAACAGTTTAAAAAGGGCTGATATCATTTGCTTGGTTGGGTTACCCCTTGCTGGATAGGTACATGTTTACGCAAATTAACTAGCTTGGATGCCAACACAAAATCAGGGAAGTCGGATTTCTCATCATGTACACGCTCGACAAATCATGGTAATTAGCGCGAATCCTACTCGATTTCATCCATTAACCTTTGACATAACATAACTCACGCCTGTATTCCCGAAGGAGTAGGCAGAGGTGCTAGCACCCACATTTCGCCAGTTTATGTTTAGGTCCCAATGTAATAGGTGGTGAGCCTATTGCCATTAACCGGGCACTTATAAACCTACGATAAATACACACTTAACTTCGGAAAACATCGAAAAGTCATTGGTGTGTGCCATGGTAAATGGTATCAAACTTTTGAATTCGGTTAATTTACATGGAATTATGGTCTATAGATATAGGTGATCCAGCAAACGTTGCCTTGCCACTATTAAATAATCGGGGTTGATAGTAGAAAGGTCAAAATGTAGAAATATATGTATGTTCGTTCATTGAGTTTCGTTGTCCCCATAGAATGGGGACAGTGTCAATGGGGACAACAGGAATAGACGTAGGAATAGACGTGTAGGTATTTCTCAATGTCAAATCATAATAAAAAAGAAGTGCCAAAAAATTTAAAAGAAAATACTTTCGGGTGACCCTTATATACATATAATTTAAGGGTAACCTATTCTCAAACCTACCAAATATAATTTCATAAGAATCAGTCAAGCCTTTTCGAAGGAGTTAGCAGACAAACAATGTGACACGAGAATTTATTTTAGATACAATCTCTAAAAGTGTATCACTCACCGGATGCAGTGACATGAACCATACGCGGTCATTCTTCATGACTAGAGCTAAAGTAGCCACTGGTAAAGCGGTCCTGTTATGGTCCATTGGAGCTTGATCGAAGCTACTCAAGCAATGACCTGATCTGTAAAGTATTGGATAAATCATTTGGTCTATTATAGTTCTTTGTTTAAGTTTTATTATTAGGTAAGTGACCAATGCCTCAATCATCATAATCACAGAAAGTCTTCATTGTTAAAATAGAAACAATTGTATTCCTTAATAATATACGGCCGGTGTAACTTGGTCGAAACGTCAGGCAAATCAAAGGTAGATACGTATGTACCTATACCATGAGAGCGTTAATTCCCGGTAGGTATTATTGGGTCCGGTCGAGTACAACCTATTCCCAAAATGCCTGATTGCAGTATAAACGATTGTCAATTCGTCTGTTTCCCAAGTAGTCTGAATTCAATATGACTTAGGCCCGATTCGCCTGAATCTTAAAATGTTTTCTTCCCACAATGCCTGAAATTAGCAATGCCTTATTCTTATAATGACTGAAAATATTTTTTTATATCTAATATTTTGCACCGTATCTATACACCGTATATCTAAGCCCAGCCCGTGTTATCCTATGAAGGAAAGGAGAGGGTGGGACTAATAGAAGAGCTCATTCTATACCCTACTGTGGTTGAGACAACTGTAAAATACGGTTTTTTTTTATTGTGCGCAAAATCCCCACGGATACCACCCCCACGGAGCCGGTGGAGGTGGTTATGTCGGACTCGAACCGACTAAAACGCATGCCGTCTTGGGTCCTTCATTACCGGTGGTGAGATTGCCGAAAACATATCTCTCGCACCCCGGTGCACTTTACGCCGCCGCCGCGGCCTGCCGGTGACAGGTGGCTCCACCGGTCACCCCCAGGTCAGCGCTCATGGAGGACGGAGGTCGTTTTGCGACCGATGTCCGGTTCGCCTTCGCTCTTCGCGTGCTTCCCGGGCCCGGAGTCTAGTCCGGACCAGACCGGCCGCCTCCTTCTCGAGCATTACTTGCTCGCAGAAGGAAACGGCCGCACCCCAAGCGTTCGCGCATCGTACCATCGCTATGAGCAATGTGGCGAGTGTGAGGACTCCCACGTATTGGCAGAAAACTATTTGACGTTTGATAATCCTTCAAAAGTAAAATTATGGCTTGGACAGACTATAAATTGGAAATGTCAGCGACCTCCAAATTCAGGCATGTTGCTATTCGGTTATTTTGGGATTCAGGCCATTTGGGATTTGATCATTTTGAGATTAAATTTATTCGGAAATCAGGCAATTTGGTTCTATGACGATTTGGGTTTTAGACGTTTTGGTATACAGACGATTTGAATTTTAGGCGTATTGACGTCTCAGGCATTTTGGGAATAGGTTGTACTCGACTGGACCCGTATTATTATTGTATATCATGGAACGCGAGAGTTTAAAATTTAATGGTATTCATAATAAGGAACCTTGAAATCTAATTTTCAGCCGTAATTACTCAACATTGTATTGTGTCTTTTTGATTCCATAAAGGACGGTGCTTGAGCAAGAAGAATATCAGCAGGAATTTTTTTATACCTAAACCGGTTCGCTGGTCAATAATTATATTATTGTAGGTATTAATATTATATAACTGTAGGAATAGTATATAATTATTATACAGTTTACGTGATACGTCACGAATAATCAAAGTGTCAGGAAAATTGAATCCTCAAACCTTAATTAGCACAGAGTTCGTAGACCATTTTATTTAGTATCTACTGTGACTGTAATTTACCTACGAAAAGGTTTTGCCTATGTAGTTTCATTTCAATCAGACATAGATTTATAATTTTGACATTGACATGGTCATTCACATTCATACGCCGCCATGATCACGGATGCATCCGTGATCATCAATCAGCTTAGTAGTTAAGGAGGCGGCCTTACGATCGAAAGGTCCCAGGTTCGAATCCTGGCCATTACACTACCGACGTAAACCCTCCGCCTTCTTAACCACTAAGCTGATTGATGATCACGGATGCATCCGTGATCATCAATCAGCTTAGTGGTTAAGGAGGCGGCCTTACGATCAAAAGGTTGCAGGTTCGAATCCTGGCCATTACATTACCGACGTGAACCCACTCCTTATGCAAGCAATTTAGCTTAGCTGGAAGGGTTAGAGGGAATATTAGTAATTTCGGTTCTAATATCCTTTAAAAAAAAAAATGTCTTGTACATGAATTGCCAGCATTGGGAGAGGCCTATTTCCAGCAGCGGACTGCGATAGGCTAATTGTTTGTTTGTTTTGTTTGCGCATTTTTTTTGTAAGGGACACGTCAATTTGACTTCACCTCGCCTGATGTCAAGCTAAAAGCAAAGTTTCGGAAAGAGGGTCACCATCGTAAACATGTACCATGTTAACAGTGGTGGCACTCAGGTTGACGGCCTCATCAGATGCCTTTTCACGCCCCGCTTAAAGGACCCGGGACTGTAGGAAGAAGGAAATACGTGGTGCGGCATAGGAATGAGTCACTTTCCTATATAGCTATTTTATAGCAAAGATAGTTACTTACTCGCTGAAGGACATTACAGTATCCTTAAGTTTATAGGTCCATAGAGATTTTAGAAGTAGCGATAACGTCCATGCGCTGCGGACATCCTGCAGCAAAGCAAGTAAATACCGTTTCTTGTTGGCGTACGATATACGCGCGAACCAATACTTTGTAGCCAGAAGATGCTTGCTTAGGATGACTGTCTCCTCTGCGTAGTCATCGCTCTCTGTAAGTGTACTTAGTTTAGTGTAGTAAGTTTCAGTTAACGAAATGTTACCTGGAAACTTCTAAGAAGGACAGCCTTTGAAAAAATGTACTGTCTCTCACACATAAGTATTAAACTCCTTATAATCTAACACACAATTTAATAAGTATTTCTCACGAACTTCTTTCAAAAGGCTGTTAGCAACTCAAGTACGTATCTACATCTTCTATCACACGATAATTTAAATACAGTTATACGCCTTTCTACGTCTTACTTCTTATGGTAAGTGGCAATAGTCTATCTACTAATTCTTGCTTATACAGATCTGGAACATCCTCGATAGTCAATAAAAAACTATCACAAAAATACCCATTTTCCAAAAGAAAGTCAATTTGATCGGTTTATAAACTCCGACCCTCCGACCTACTTATTTCTAATGGAAGTAGAAACTGAATAAAAATAACATCATACCATATACCATATCAGATAAAATTATATCATTGATTAAATGCACTTGTTTCGTTAGTTCCCCAAACGAAATCATTTTAATTATAGTAAATTTTCTACAAAACTATATATTTCAACACATAAACGTTATCTAAACGTCATTCCGGAACGCAAAAATCACCCTTGTCAATGTCACCTAATTATTTTTCAGTCATATTTCCAGCCTATCACAAATAAATCTTCGGCTAATATTTATAAATATTGTGATGAAGTAAATATAGATCTCGTTCATTGTAGTCGTAGTAATCTCGATTAGAGTCAATTTAACTACGGGCTGCGACAACAGGGCCAAGATTACGAGCACATAGACCGTCTATGTAGTATGTAACATGTTCCAGTTACAAATCGTACATATGGACGTCGTTCTGTCAGTCTAAAGCTGCCATGACGCGCAGGGACACGCGGGATTCACAAACCGTAACAATCAAACCGCGTCCGAAAAGTGCAAATCTCTGTCGATTTTGTTTATTAGTTGCGGTTACAACCTTTACTGCAGCTGTTTACTTCATTTTCAAGAAACCTATCGAGTCTTTAGGGGACCCATCTGATCAGTTCACCATAAAAAATATTCCAAGCACCTACACTGCATTAGAAGATATTGATCCTGAAGAACGAGATGTATTTCGAGGGTTTCGTACCTCATTCCTCCCACCTGAGGAGTTAGTGCTTGCTCGTAAGAATTTGGATGGTAAAGATGAGGGAAATATTACAAGTGATATTTTTCTATGGGGTATACCGGGTAAAAAACAAGGTACGCCGGTCAGAGTGAAGCGAATGAGCCGTTTTGGTATTCCTTCTCAAGGCTATGAGTAAGTAATATGCTAATATTCTGCTAATCAATAAAAATCTTTAATTGAAAAATATTATCTGTATTTTATGCATCTTCAGTTATAAAGGTTACCTGCTAGCTTCAAAATATTATATAGGATGCATATAAGCAAGCAGCATTTTAATACCTACGTAATACGTATTTATATTGCGTAAAGTATCATAATTTTTAATCGTTCTTTAAAAATGTAAAGTATTTAGTAAAACTACTAGTCATTCCGATAAAAAGATAAAAAAAATGTAAGTAGTATACATTTTCTTTACAATTTCGGTATTTATCAAAAAAACATGGTCACGAGGTTTGCTCTTTACCATCTTATCTTACAGTCAAGACCGATTCCAAGAACAACCTAGTCATCACAATGGAGAAGCAGAAGATGAGTATGTAGAAACAGAGAGCGGAGTACGAGAAGAATATGATACAGACGATAGTCAGTATGAAGACGATGAGAGTATCGAAAGGTTCATAGCAATTATGCAATTAGGCCTCAAGCACAGGCACGTTATTATCGGACGATATTAACACGCGATAATGCGTTCCTTCTTCAAACAATTATTTCCCATGCACCCCCCAGTGGGGCGCAGCGGTGGGACCACAGGTAATAGGCGATTATCGCAACAGTGTGTCGTCGTAGCCGCGATTTAAAATTTACCGTAACACGCGCGATAATTATGGATAGAGAATAACGCGTCTATGTTTTAGGCTCTAACAAAAGTGCACTAAAAATGGAACCAAACTTAAAGTAAACATTTTAATTCTATTGACAAAATTTTCTACAGTATCGTTCGTCCAGAAATGCACGTGGACCGCGGTCCCTTAGATGATGTTGTGGAACAGATCCGTGGTCAACCGGAACTAGAAGAAGGTGAAATGATTTCATCAGCTCACATTTACAAACCTAATTCCTACACAGGTACAATCCTATCGCTTAACTGTTTCTTAAACGTCATTTAGATGGGCGAGTTTATCGCCTGGAATCTCTCGATTCTCGAAAGGAGAGAAAAAGTAGCATTGTATAAACACTCGTAGAAGCAATAGTCGTTCGCTCGTCCTCGCCTGGCGAGAATCGCCTCGCAATTGATTATATTATTGATAGTGTCAGTCTCGTGTCATATAATCGTTTGCGAAAATTTTACGGGTAAACATTTTGATATGGCTATTATTGCTAATGATTTTTGCATATGACTTTAATGATACGAATGTGCGAGGAGCTCGTACCGTCTAAATGACGTCGTATTGTTTGAATAGTAGTAGGTACTTAATTATATAGCACTTCGGTTTTAAATAAAACTTTATTAAATAAAGTTATGTATTGAATTCTTAATCTATTATAAGTCTGTATTCACTAAAAATATTCTTCTTAATTAAATTTCATATTCATTTACTGCAGACTTACAAAATTATTTCTCTTTTATTAGCAGCCATATATTATGCGTTTCTCTTAAATATTTTACACATTTCGACGCAGGTACTCATTCTTTTTGGAAAGATCAAGGAGACAAAGAGACTATCAGAGCAATGCAGGCTAAAATAATGAAACAGTATATGGACGCTGATGCCGATCCCTGTCATGATTTCTATCAGTACGCCTGTGGCAATTGGGCTGCCCTAAATCCTATTCCTGCTGATAAAGCAGGGTACGTATATATTCTTATGGTCAAATATAAATTGCGATTAAGACTAGATAATTGTCAATTTTCTTTTTCTAGATACGATACTTTTGAAATGCTTAGAGAAAATTTAGACAGTGTTTTAAGAGATTTACTAGAGTTCAAGACTAATGAAAAATTACCAAGTGTATATCCAGGACAACATTTAATTGTAGATGAGAACCTGTTAGAAAATCAAAATCTGTATTATTGTAATTGTTCAAACCTCGAAATAAACCCACCTGACGAAAAGATCCCAAGCAAAGAACAATATTATCGTTACAGTACAATGAATCCTTTTGAGAAACAGGAAGTGGTAAACCGTATTCGTAGATATTTGGATAGAAAATTTAAATTGTCAAGTATTAAAAATAAAGTTCAGAATTACATCACTGAAATTCACAGAAGAAAAAAAGAGATAATGAAGAAATATACGACCAATATTAAAGAAGAAATTGATAAGAGGATCGTCAATAAAAAGTTCAATATTGAAACGGAACAAATAGGGGTTGGTCGAAAACTAATGATGTTTAAAAGAAGGATAAACAAGATAAACGGAAAGAGACCTGTGGATCCTTTTTTAACGCATGTTTCTATAACCACTACTCCTCGTGGTAATAGTGGTCTTATAGAACCTAGCCGAAAAAAGAAAAAAAAGAATGAAGACCCAGCAAAAGGCGACGCTGCTTTGAAAGCAAGATTCCTGTTCAAATCTTGTATGAACTACGGAATTTTAGAAAAGCGTGGCCATCAACCTCTTTTAGACCTATTAGATCTACTTGGTGGTTGGCCTATACTAGATCCTTCTTGGCATCGAACTAAATTCGATTGGCTTGAGTTGATGGCCAACTTGAGGTTATACAATAATGACATTCTTATATCAGAATGGGTTGGACCTGACATAAAAAATTCTGACGAATTTGTGATACAATTTGACCAAACGAGTTTAGGTGAATACAACTCTTTTATTTACATTTCATTTATGTTAATTATAGTGAAACTTATTAACACGCATTAAAATGTAGCTATGGTTAAATGTAATCTTTATTTCAGGATTACCAACCAGGGACTATTTTCTTCAAGATTCTAATAAGATGTATTTGGACGCTTATAAAGCGTACTTAATAACAATTGCCAAAATTCTAGGCGGTGATCCAAATCACGTTGTCAAGAGTGCGGACGAACTTATTGCCTTTGAAATTAGGTAAGATTGTACCACTTGTTGCTCAAATGTGTGCCTAACACCATTGATGAATGAAACAGAAGCGTTACGGCTGCTTTCCAAGATGTGTGACGGTCTGTTTCGAAGCCAATAGGTACTTTTTCCAGTGTATTGATCTGCTTCCGCCATTGAAATCTGACACAATGGGAAACCCTTACCTATCTGTGGCTTAACGATGTTAACATGATAGTCGGACTTACAACTTACTAACTTTTAGAGAAAATGTTCATCATTAAATGACTATCTTAAGTCACGTCAATGTAATATTTTGACCATAATTCCAATCCAAGTTCATATAATTTCATCAAACTGTTTACATAATAATAAATTAAATCATAATATTACTTCAGAATTTTTCAATCGCGTTTCAATGATTTCAACAAACTGTTTACCTATCACATTGTTTAATTTTACCTTTTTAATTTGGAAGTCTAGCAAAGATCACATCAGCTCCAGAAGACAGAAGGAATGTGTCGGAGTTATACCGTAGAATGCCACTGGGGAAACTCGAGGAGCTAGTACCCGAAGTAGAATGGAGAAGGTACCTCTGCATCGTGATGAATAGAACGGTGAAAAAAGATGAAACTGTTGTTTTGTTCGCACTTTGTTACGTCAGAGTGAGTACTTTTTTTTAATGTCATGTACCGCTGAGTACGATGAAATTGTTACATCGCTATTTACTGAAAAGCATGATTTAGTCCATGAGCCTTTTTTTCCGTGTGAAAATCTCCTTACATATCTCCCCCGCCGGAGTCAGAGGGGAGGTTATGTCGGACTCGACCCGACTAAAACCGCACGCCGTCTGTGGGTCATTGTGCTAGGCCGAAGGTGAGGTTGTTTTCGACATATTCCTCGAAACCTGACTGACCCAGGGCCATCTCTAGTGGTCTGGTCTTCCTCGGGAGGGGGAACGATGGTGTCCCCAACTCGCCCTCTTTGAGCCTCTATAATTGTTGTGCCGTTAGTAGAGGATAAGCCTTTCATGCTGCAAGAGGCACTAGGTACACTAAGGTGATCTCTCTCTAACATCAGTCAGTGAAGGCGTGAGGACAATGATAGTAAGTACAATCAATTACTCAAGCGAAAGCAGGCACAGTAACCTAGACCTCATTACAAATAACTGCTTAAAACATAAATCACACATAACGCATATTGTTACATGCAACACTTATGGATAACAAGCACTTTATCAATCTTCAGTGAACATATGAACCCATAATAGAGGACTTCCTTCATATATTATGTTCGACCTACCTCGTACATTGAGATTGGAATTTTTGTGTGTCAACAGCATTTGGTTCAATTGATAAAGAAGACAGACTCTCACATTTTGGCGAACTATCTGCTGTGGAGATTCGTGAGGCACAGGGTCAACAACCTCGACGACAGATTTCAATTGGCTAAGCAACAGTAAGTAGAAAATTGTTCAAGTGAATAGAAAATTTGCAAAAATGCTTTCTTAATGAATAATTACAACACAAACAGCATCTGCTGTCGAAATTTCAAGTTTGTGTGTGGTAAGAAAGTAGCAAATGTGTTATTTCAGTCTATAATGTATCCCTGTACCAAATTTCAGCCAGACATACCAACACTCAAACATATTCACGAACTTACATATTTATAATAATAGTAGGATATAGTAGTAGGTATAGGATAAATTTATTACCAGTATTTCCGTATTTCAAAATCCAGACAACGAAAGGATCATTAAAGCGTGAAGTCATTACTCGCTCAAATTAGCGTGAACCATGGTGTTATTGTAACATAGGGTCGTAATATGTGCAATAAATATAATGGCATAGTTCACACCATACCATTACGCTTGTGACACCATACTTGTGACTGATTACTGTGAGGTACCTTTGTGACAATTACGTGAACTGCAGTGTAACGTGAAATGATTAGTGTGATGTCTTGATGATTTTACGTATAATGCATCTGTTTTGCAAAGACAACATTTGACATATTAAATCGACACTTTTTACACGATGTTTTATGTTTAAGCTGGCCAATTTCGCCTCAACGTATTCTCAAAGCAAATGTCTATTACATATTATGTAGCAAGTTCTGCCAAGTGCCACAATCAACAGTATAAACAAAGATAATTTATTAATTCCTGTTACATACAATTTAATTCCGGATGCAAAAGAATAAAAGAACCACCCGTCTCTCGTGATGCTCTCTCCTACTTTTTCTTTAGGATCTCACCTGTTGCGGAAGCATCTGTTGTCTAGGAGCGTCATAGTGTCGTTCGTCAATCAGCTGGGAGGGGTACCGGCTTACCAGTGACTTCGTTTGGGCCCCTTTTTGTGCGGAATATCCCCCTCGGATACCTCCCCCGCCAGAGTCAGGAGGGGAGGTTATGTCGGACTCGAACCGACTAAAACCGCACGCCGACTGAGGGTCGTAGTGCTAAGCTGGAGGTGAGGTTGTCTTCGACATATCGCTCCCACCCCGGCTGACCCAGGACCGTCCCTTACGGTCTGGCCCTCCTCGGATCGTTTGGGCCCCAAAGATCATGGTAGGGTATATATTGCTATATCATCTTAAGTATCAATCGTTTTAAAACGTGTCTTCTCACTAGTGTATCTAGTGTAATTGTCTTCACGCGTTGACGCAAGATTTTTTTCTGTTAGTAGTCGTCATCATCACAATAATGGAATATTAAATTTATTTATTTATTTACAAGGATTAATGGGTATAGCTTTTTTTTACTAATTTATAGATTCTACTTCATATTGTTCGGGCGAGAGCAAGCTCCACCAAGATGGAAGAACTGCGTTTCCCAAGTCAACTCAAATATGGGCATGGCGCTAGGTTCAATGTTCGTGAGAAAATATTTCGATGAGATGAGTAAAAATGATACTTTGACTATGACAAGAGAAATACAGCAGTCATTCAGAGAACTGCTCGCTATGACAAACTGGATCGATGCTAAGACTAAGAAACTTGCTGCACACAAGGTTGATGCCATGATGTTGAGGATAGGATATCCTGACTTTATATTGAACAAGAAAGAACTTGATGACAGGTATAAAGAGGTAACAATACACCCGGACAAGTATTTTGAAAATATTCTGAATATACTACAGCATTTGACCAAGATGGAGCAAGCGAGGTGAGTTCAATTATCCATAGTAGGGCACGCGTAGAAGTAAATTCGGTAGTAACTCCAGCATGTCAGATTAAGCTAGGGGAGGTTAATTACATATTGACAAATTCCTCCCGACAGTAGGCAGACTTCAATGTGAACGGGCGCGTAATAAAAAAAAGCTCTACGAATTTACGCCTACGCGTCAGATTAAGATAAGATAGGTTAGTTACTAGCTAACAAATGTCTATTTTGAACATCTCACGATTTAGGCGTAACCTAAGGATTTGTAAGGACGTGACCCAAGAGATGTCTGTATTTACTCGAACGCGGTCGTTTTTTATGTTTATTTTAGAGTTAAACAAGAATAACTGAATACATTAAATAAGACCAAAGAATTACAAAACGTTAATTAAGATTGATGATATATGTATTTATTTGTTATTATGTTATATACTTATATGCTTCCCCCACCACTAAAAGTGGAAACTTTATATACCATTATTTCTATCATTTAATGTACCATTTCTAAAAGGTTTCCACGATGCTCGAGTAAGTTCAAATTTAGCTGCGTGGGCTCCCTAACTGTAATACTGTCTTAGTTAAATTTATCTTTTACAATAAGGTTTTACATAGAATTTACTTTTCATTCGGGTATAGAAACAGTATTATTTGCATATCTTTAGAATGAATGAAATAAATTGCTCTTTTGATCCGTAGCGGTGCGGTGTGGTGCGAAGTCCATGTAAGATTATTTCCTACATCTTCCGGGTTTTTATACCTTTATGTTCACAACTGTAGTTATAGGTATATTTAACTGAGTGGTTACCAATCAAATAGTATATTTTCTGTTACGATTTACAACTTTTAAAGTTAGAATAATTTGTATTTTGGGATAATACATAGAGGCATAGAGGCGACTATGGCAAGTGTTTGTGTCACTGGATTCTAAACTTGACCTATTTCGCCTGTTGAGTCATCAAATACATGACAGCGTACATACATAATTATGTTCACATAGGAACATTTATGAGTTAGCGCTACAGTATCGCAGACACTTATAATGGCTTGAATGAAATTTTTATAGCATTTATTATGCTAACTTTTAAATTCGAAATAAATCGGGAAAAAGAAGGACTTAAACCCCACGATCTTTCCCTTACAGGGGAAATGCTCTTCCAACTGAGCTATTGAGCCATCAAAAATCAATGTTTAAAAATGGTAGACAACTCATTCATTGGTTCCTACAGTTCGTAAGAAAGTTGGTAGATGGATCCACCGTCGCCCTTAAAGACGGATATAAAGAGAAGGGAAATTTGAAGTGATTCAGGTGTGGCTCAATAGCTCAGTTGGAAGAGCATTCCCTCTGTAAGGGAAAGGTCGTGGGTTCAAGTCCCACTTGAGTGCTTCTTTTTCCCGATGTATTTCGAACTTATAACAGCTGTTTAAAAATCGGACAAAACACCGGTCAGAATTAGTCATATATCAACAACATACCATTTAAGACAGAATCGCCATTATTAGAAATTCACTGAACCGTTCACCACTTTTGCCATATAAATTAGTCACCCTATCCTAATACGCAGAATCGGACAGCCAGTTAACAAAACGCTTTGGAACACGGCTCCTGCTGTGGTGAATGCTTACTACAGTCGTAATAAGAATCAGATAATGTTCCCGGCCGGAATCCTGCAGCCACCCTTCTACCACCGGCACTTTCCAAGGTCCCTCAACTACGGTGGCATCGGAGTTGTTATAGGTGAGACCGAACTGTGTTACTCTATGATAACAGTTTTTTCACCTTATAGTTAAGAGCCTAGGTCGATTTAGTTATATGTCTTTTATAATGCGTTCGTTTATGTAAATATGATTTTTCTTGCATTGACGTATTTAAAGATCTTTTATACATTATTCTGAGCTTATTTGTGATTCAGATATCCTGTATGGAAAATAATACTCACGCAAGAAGCATTATAGGCACAGAACGTCGTGAGTAATCTGAATCGATAAGTAATATATTCCAGGTCATGAGATTACACATGGCTTCGACGATAAAGGCCGCTTGTTCGATTGCGACGGCAATCTACATCGCTGGTGGTCGGATTCCGCCATTGAAGCTTTCCACCGACGTGCACAGTGCTTAATAGATCAATACGGGGAGTACATCGTCCCTGAAGTCAATATGAAACTGGATGGGGTTAACACTCAGGTAATTACAGGATACTTAGTCACAAGTAAAATTTGATATTTGGACTTTTTAGGAGAAGAAAATCAGGTAATGTTGACGTTATCAATATAGAAGAGGTGAGGACAAAAGAGGTGATAATGTTTGAAGTGAAAATGTTTGCCCTCCCTCCTGCTAATCAAACTTTCTAGTCCTTGAAGATGTTAAGCTTGATACATCTCAACACCATGATGTAGATGATTTTTTTAGTATTAAACAACACCGATTATTATGTCCAACTAAAGCTGATCCCCAAAAATAAAAAATAACAGCGAGCAAGCCGACATTTTATTCATAATACATATTATAAAGATTATGTTTGTGCCTAGGGTGAAAACATAGCAGACAATGGAGGCGTAAAACAAGCCTTCCGTGCCTACTTACACTGGGTGCAAAAACATGGTTCTAAGGATGAAATGCTGCCCGGACTTAACCACACGCATACGCAGTTATTCTTCCTCAATTTCGCGCAGGTTAGTACTTAACTCAGTCTACATTGCTCTTATATTATTACGTGGGATGAAACTTTGCTGTGTGGAATTTTAGGTTTCGTAGTTAATATCACTCAGCGGTCATGGAAGCAAAAAAATAACCTCAATGATAGTCAAACAAGTCTTACCGTTAAAGATATATCGTTAAACATTAAATTTATATGGCATTTTTGTACTTCTGGCCACTCTATTCCACCATAGCTGTCCATTCGCTCCCTACAGGTATATATTAGGGTGTGGCGGGACGTTCTATCAAGGAAAATCTTGCGGAAAATCGTAAAGTAGATGAAGCTGTATATGAGTGTGGGACAATGGCTAGCGTCTGCAGCAGATTCGGATTTATAGAACTTACAAAATATCTAGAGAATTTATAATATCAATCAGATATCAAAAATGTTCCTCTTTTGATAGGTTTGGTGCGGTGCGATGCGTCCCGAAGCCATGCGCAACAAACTGAAGACAGCCGTGCATTCTCCAGGGCGGTTCCGTGTTATAGGCACGTTATCCAATTCCCACGACTTCGCCAGGGAGTTTCGTTGTAAACCCGGTTCGCCAATGAACCCTAAACATAAGTGCACTGTCTGGTAAAATAGTATAACGGCTGATAGTTAAATTTAATAGTTTATTTGGAGATGCCCTTGATGAAAATACTTTTAATGCAATGTGGAAGGATTGTTATACTTATAGTGCTACTGAACAAAGTATTATAGCTCAACACGTACGTGTAAAAGATTAATTAGGTAGACATAGTATTTAATACTAAGATGAAATTAAATATAGATACTATAGTTAGTCATAATATGGCAGAATTCATCATAGAGAGAGAGCTGTATATTGTAACTACCTACAAGAGTTTCAGTATTGCAGTATGTAAACTAGTGTTTTTGCCAAAATTTCACATATTTTGACGAATTACATTACACAAACAAGAGATGGCTGCAGTTCTCGACAAAGAACATTCGTAAAAGTAAATGTCGGTTAGTAGGTAATCGCGTTACGAATTACGTACTCCTTTGCGTACAGGCCATAGTTACGGTCCATTTCTCTTGGATGTTATATTCCGTGGGTTTTACCCAAAGGATTTTTGAGGTCGCGAGCGCAAGAACGGCCTAACTGATGTTTTCTTTATTACTGATATGCTCACGTCTGACCTCCATCTCATTTACCGATTACTGATGATGTATGCAACTGATAATGTTTGCCTAGAAGAAACATAAAATTTGAAAAATTCCAGCTTTTAGGTTTACGATACTACCGATTTCTTATCTGTACGCATAATAAATGAGGTGCCCAAAAAGGACAACCCCAACTCTCATACAATCTTGGGCCCGCATGTACAGGGTTGAAAATTAGGCAATATTTAGACCATCTAAGGACATTTTGTTTGCCTAATTTTCACGACGATTCACAATGGCCAAGTTTGTTAAATCGAGCATTGTTCATAGGTTTTTAGGTTATGTTGTAATAAATAATGCGGTCGAACAGCGTCTTATGTTGTGTTGTGTGTGATAGCTACACAAGTTATTCGCGTATCGCTTTTATTTGTAAGTAGGTTAGCAGGTTTTATTAGTATAGAAAAGGGCAGGTCATTAATATTTTTAGTCATTAATGTGGAATGGTCAACTAAATGCTAAATAATAAAACTGATATGTCGAAGCAAAGACATGCTTTAGCTACTTTTTTGTTGCACAATATTAAACCTTTTAGTTTTATGATATGCAACTGACATTTACTCTAAAGGTGGTAAAGCAATCCTTCCCTACCCTCACTTCAGACGGCAACATCTGAATGACATCCTTTTGCTACGGTTACCACTTTCCACAAGGATGTATACATACTTGTTTGCTGTAGTAATATAGAATTAATTATATAAGTAGGTAATTAAATAAAACAACATTATTTTAAAGATTATTTTATTTTAAAAAGTACTGTAATCTCTATCCCGGGTATCTTCCTATTTGGCTGTAGAAATGCTTACACTAGGACTTAGGTCTTTCCTCCCCTTTTTAAGCATCATCATAGTTTCTTAAAATATTGTCAAGAAGCTGTGCAGGAGGTGTTATATTGTCTTGGAACCGTGCCCAACCGAGATACCATATTACACTCATTATGTGGGCACAGCACCCGACTGTTCTCTTACCTACAAAACAATTACAGCAATGCTGTAATATAGCATTCCTCTCGCTCAAAGAACTGTCAACTAATATATATACGTAATAAGTTCTACTACTTATATGCCTGGACTTTATTTTTCCTCTTAACAACCAAGTCGTTTGAGATATTGACAGTTCTTGTAGGAGGTCCCTGTCCACCTCTCTGCACACTTCAATGACATACAGAATACACACTTTTCTGTGCCCCACTGGTGATTGTGCTGGTCTGTTCTCATCCAAACATGCACATTGAGCTTGAATCCAGCAAGATTCGCAAATGATGTCATTTGCATTCACCTTAAACAGAGATCATGTTATAAGCACTGAATATTCCATTAGTCATATAGGCTAGTTCTTCATGAACGTTACACATATAAGTCAAAATACATTGTCATATACAAAAATTGGCATAATTATCTACGGGATTAGGTAGACTCGTAGTAATTTCTATTCTATAGCAGCTATCACACAGCTTGTTAACGTTAATTATAATAACAATTTCAAAAGAGCGAGAAATAACGAATAGGTACTTACTATTTGTGGTGCGACCCATTCACGTATACAAGCTAGTATCCCTGCATCGTTCAATAAATGTCTGCCTATAATATTGCACCGATCGGTAGCGATTCCACAATTCACACAGAGACTCATTGTGATAGCTTTCAACCGATGTGGTAAAGTCTAGTCCAGTTTTAAAGCCAAGGTCAACAAATGTAGCAAATAACGGTGTCCGGTAATCAAGCAAGGATCAATTAGTTCGAAAATCATATACAATTCACAGAATAAAAGCAGCAAAACACATAGCCGAAGGAAAGCGAATGCGACATTTTCAATGACAGGACAGGAGTGAAAATGACATATGATGTTACAGATTACAGATTATTATGAATTCTATATGATCGATTATTTACATAGACTTTGAATACACTACGATTATTTACAATCGATATTTTGACTTCCATTATGAAAGAGACAGGTGTCTTTCTGATTAGTAAACTGAATAACGAAAATAAAGATGCTACATAGATATTTTGAAATCATTTAATAAAGCCACGAATTTTAAATTCATAGTTATTAGTCATCGATTTAATTTCATAATCGAATCGATAAAGCAAGCATAATCATAGCGCATTTACGAAGATCGGATTAAGTATTACATTCAACGTTTACGAAGCTTGTTGATAATGAAAATCACATTTTTAAACTTTTGTCGCACTTGGCCATTGCTGATTGTAATGAAGTCTAAACAAAATTATAACACAAAATAGACGATTTTTTTGAGGTAGGTTTGATGTCTGTACACTCAGGCCCAAAGTGGGGTATCTCCTTTCATGCATATGAGTGAATATCGAGATTTTAAACAAAAATTGTTAGAAAACCATTCGAAAATGACACCCAACATTATCTTTTTATACTTTTATCTCTTGATGGTATAGAACATTCATGTTAGGTCAACAGTTCTATTAGCAAACCGTCTTTTGGATAACTTATAGATCATCTTATTCCTAAGTTATCATAAGAGGTTGAGTAGGCCGTAATTGTCTTCGTGACCAAATTTCTCGTAATACAGCACAGAGTCATTTCAACAGAAATGAACTCGTCTGTCAACAACCGGTTCAGTACAAGTCCCCAAGTATATTGTACCGCGAAGCGACGCACTGACTTGTAATTCTAAACTCCTTGAAATGCGATATAATCGCAAAATAAATATGATGTGATAGTAACATTTTTACCGTTTGTATTTTATAATTAATGTTTAGTATTATTTCTAGCCGTATGTTTTACTTCAGTACGTTTGTATCTAAGGATTTTATAGATACTTACGTTTTAAATAAAAGTTATTTATGTAAAAAAATGTTTGATTATTATTCCAAGAAAGGGCAACTGCTACGTCATCGTCATTAAGTGTACGGCCTTCTTGAGCCTCTTGGGATATAAAAATTCCAAGTAAAAGCAAATTATAAGCGACAGGGTTTTTTCCGTGGTTACAATATCGTGCTTATACCTGATACATGGTGATGCAAATAAAAGTAACTTGAATAATTCTTGGGATATTAATGAAGTGTTCCTTGAATGTTGATTTCTCAAATTTTGGAATTCGTAGAATGTTGTGTTATTATAACGTACTCGGGGAGTCCAGAATTATGGCGATGGCTGGACTGATTTCCGACGAGCAAACGCACAGTTCTGTTCTATTTGGGCTATAAATAATGTCGCGCCTAAAAATACCTTGCGACTATGCTACTTATGTGGAGTAGAATAGAACCACCCCATCTCTTTCTGTGGGTGTTGTAAAAGGCGACAAAGTAATAGAGCTGTTCTCAATCCCACAGTAAACATACAGCCCAAGACCCGATAGTCTGCAATGGGCTCGACCTCTATTACATGGAACCGAAAATCATAGTTGGCGAAACGTGGGTGTTAATATACCTCTGCCTATTCATTTTGGGATTTAGATAGAAACTATTAGGCACATTTTTGCAATGTGTTTGGAAAGGGTTTTGAAAAATGAGAATCCTAACAAATGTTGGCAAACTGGGGCGATTCGCAGCAGAAGCCATTAAGAAGAAGAAGAAGAAGTGCTGATAGACAAAAGAGATCAAATAACAAGGCGGACCAAGGGTAAATGAATTTGCCTGTAGTCCACCTTAGTCCACCTGGGTGAAGTAACGGTAAAGAATAATGCCCGTGGTCCACCCACCACTATTGGCATGGTAAATGTTTACGATGGTGACCCTCTTTCCGAGACTTTGCCTTTAGCTTAAAATCAGGCGAGGTGAAGTCTAATTGACGTGTCCAGTATAAAAAAAAGGTGAACTAATGAGGTGGGCCACGGGGTTGTTGCGAAAACAATTAAGTAATTGATCTAAAAGTAAAAGGAAATGATTTGACTATTTATGCAATTAGTAATTAGGTGTAACATTTTGTGTGGATTTCAAACCATCTTGTTGTTTTGTCATTTGGCTACAAAACAACAAGATGGTTTGAAACAACAAAATATTACAGGAAATGTGGATAAAAATATAGAAATCAGTTTTTATATGGAAAATAATAGTACCTACTTACTCGTATTAGACATTTTACGAGTATGAAATCGCAACGTAGATGGAGAAAAATCGCAAGCTATAGTGGTTTTGACAATTTCTCGCTAAGATTGCATCATGGAACAAATGTAGAATTTGTTGACACGAATTTAGACCTAAGTCACGAGTAGCCGTGCTCGTGACAAGTTCCCGCTAAGATTGCATCATATGCACCATCATCAGTAATGATGCAAAAATGGCAAGATAGGGGCAAAAACATTCAAAATATCTACGCGCTTTCATAATATCACAATCTGCCGCTTATTTCTATTTATACACATAAACATAAACTGGCGAAATGTGGGTGCTAGCACCTCTGCCTACCCCTTCGGGGAATACAGGCGTGAGTTTATGTTATGTATGTTATGTTCTATTTAGTTTCGTTAAACGTCTGATAAAACCCTGTTAGTTTCTTCTTTTTGCGTATATTTAAGCGATTTCACAATTCCATTTTCAAACTTATTGACGCCAACTGCTAGCTAAAGGTGAGGCCTCACTTGTGCGATGCGTCCTCGCAACAGATCAGGGTTATTCTTAGAAATTTGTAATCAAATAAAATTAAAGCAAAGGGACAAATTTCTTTAAATTTCTAAGAATGACCTGCTCCGTTGCGACGACCCTACGCAACGCACAGGTGTTGCTTCGGTCTAACTAACAGGAAAGTAATTAAATGCAAGCTTACATTTTATTTACTTTCCTGTTCGTTTTCTGCATTAGTATAAGTTAGTACCATTTCTCGAATGAGTGTAGGTATGGGCGCAGAATAGATAATAGTACTAGCGGTATGGGGCCAAGACCTTCAGAGCACAAGTCAGCCTCATTGTGTCGGGCCTACACCCACTGGTTAAATAATGAATGAAGCTCTGATGGAAGCTCTCCTCTTGCGGTAAGGAGTAAGATAGCAGTTACTCCCGTTAAAGCCAAGATAAACAAAATCAAAAGAAGGATTAGGAGAGCGGACTCCGGATTCCAAAGTACAAGCTTTAGATCTAATTGGGGCTGACTAACGCTGTAATGATGATGGTATATGTGTCGACGCCAACTATATACAAATGACATTAACAGCCGCTTATCCATTAAATGTTAACCATTAATGTAAAGGTGCGAATGTTTTCTTGACCTTCACATTGTCTCATTATCTATTGACACTATTACTTAACCTTGGAGAGGTGAAAACAATAGCTACAAAAAAATAAACAACCAATATAAACTTTGGCCGTCATCTGATGGGTAGCGCAAATCGCAATAGATGAGGAAACGACGAAATTGATTTTGACGTGTATTTAAATTTAGGCATATACGGTTACATCACAAAAGACCGTATTAACGTTAGCACGATTGCTATCAATAGGAGGAAAATTCTCATCAGTACAATCAATTGAATTTATATTAGACCTACCTTATACATTCAAATTTAATTTAATTACATTGAGGATAAATCCTTCCTTTATCGCGTTATAATGAATTGGAAATGTACAACACATTGTTATAATTTCCGTATTTTTGCATCCAGGCCATCAATAAATCACACTCTGCTGAATTGTAAGAAGCTAGTCTAGATGATATGAACCACCATACCAAATACTGCCAACTTTCGGAGACGCTGAAGATCGTGCATAGTGCAAAAGAAACAGTAGCTAAATGAATTCGGGAGCTTCGTTGTAGAAACTATGACAACCTGGACAATACATCGAGTTTATTTGATGATCTTGGATGTTTTAAACGGGGCCTAAATAAATCAGCATCTGTCAAAGCCGTCAAAGTAAATATAAAAAATTTGCGAATTGATCAATGTTGGCATCTACAGTAACCTTTTTTTACTTGCGGAAACCACTTTGGGCTGTCGAAGTAAACGTCAAGGGCTTGAAGTCAGCACAATAACTTTCACGTCAAAAATGTGATACGGGTAACCTTGCATACGATTTTTTACCTTTCCTAGAAAAGACCTCTTCTGAGATATGAAGAGTCGAATGGGGTATCCTACAAAAAAAAAGATCCATAGAACGTTAACACGTTTTATAAAATAAATATTTATTTTGGAAACTACATCGGACTGACTTTCAGTAGACAGTGTTGCGCATTTCTATGCTCTGGACGTCTTCATTGCTCCATAGAGTTTCCACCTCGTACTCAGAGTCCAGTGAAGCGGCATTGTATTCGCGTTGCTCCCATCTAGAGCGGACCAGGCGAGCGATTTCTAACCATAGGCGAGCTTCCAGTACTGGTGGCAAATAAATGTACAGTTCAAGAAGTACTCCGAGTCACGTCAATGTTCAGTATAGATAGGCAATACAATTGATACAACAACGTGATAAAACAAATAAGAATAATAAGAATATTTACATCCGAGAATATGGTTGGTCACAGGTGCTGTATATTGATAGAACTTATTCATCATGATCTTTTGAAGGATTTTTTTTTACAGTTAATGCTGTAAAAAAAAATCCTTCAAAAGATCATGATGAATATGCTAACTATCCGATCCGATAGTTCGTAAGAAAATCGGTACATGACGCCACGTCGTCGCCTTAAAGACGTATAAGATGGGAAATTTATCATATCGGGCGTGTCTCGGTAGCCGAATTGGTCAGGCATTCCCCCTGTAAGGGAAAGACTGCGGGTTCGAGTCCCGCCCGAGAAGATTCTTTTTCCCTCTGTATTCCATCATGATCTTAGCGGTGATCTCGGTTACAGCAGAGGTTTTCACCGCGGAGTCACTTCCCCTTTTCATTTATTTTGGCTATTTACGGAGAGATTGCCATGTGAACACACCACAAGCCCGAAAGGAAAGCCTGCGTGAAAGTCTCATCCATCATTCAGCAGGTATACCTACAGGCTAGCCTTGGGCCCCGAAGATGATGGTTCTTTATACCACTGTTGTTCGTTTGCCCACGGCCTCACTTGGGAAACGGTTACCGCGGCCTATGGACGTATGCAACAAGTGCCATAGATAAACCTATCGATAAAATTAAAAATGTTTAGGACATAAATAGATACTAACAGAATAAAAACGAGAAGGCGGTGAGAAACAGTGGGTTGACATTGCCATTGATGGCGGCCATCGTGTACAGCAGAGCTCCCGCTGTTGGAGCCTGTCGCACGAATAGACCCCGGAGCGTTGCCCCCAGCCATGGCAGGAAAAGGTACTCGCTTAACGGAGAACGCTGGAACACGATGATTATAGCATCTTCATAGGAGTCCATGACATCGCAGACAAAATGCAAGAGAATTGCCTTCGTTAGTGTGGCCATGTCTTACGGCAACCGGCGGCTACGTGGGTAACAAATACCTGGCAATGGCGCCCCCACTATGTTCTAGTAAAAGAGGCGGGCCCAAGAAGCCATGACGTCGTGGAAGGCGACATGCGTGCAAATGATCTAACTACCATGGACACCCAAAATCGTGGGAAGTGGAGGAGGAAGAGAAGGACGGCAGATCCTGAGCTCCGAGGGCACCGTGGCCTCGGATGTAATCAAGATTGACATGATGATGATGATGATGATGATGATGATATGAATTACCTACCTATAGGTATTATTGTGTTCTAGTGGACTAGTTCAAGTGCCAAAACCTATTTTTGTAGGTACAGGTTTTTGTAACTAACGCTAACTCCCTAACCTCAACTTATTTCATTTTATAGCTGTATTGTTAGATAAATAGATGAATAATAACCAGATAAAGTTCTGACTAAGCTTCGGGTCGAGGGGTCAATGGGAGCCACTGCGGGCTAAAAGGATTACCTACGATTCTTCGCAAAAATAAAACTATTGACAATTAAGTTCCACGCAAACGAAGTCGCGGATTGCAGCTAGTATTTTATGAAATAGTTACCACATTCGCCGAGTTTAGGATTAACAGACAGCTAATCAATATAACAATACAGTCGGAGGCTTCCAAACACCACAATACCCCTGAAAAGAAACATCCTTATATAAGAAGGCATAGTTCCCGGCACATATCTTGACCGGCAGATTGAGTGTCATTATAGAATACGGGCCTAAGTGGTTCGCTGAAATCTAAACTAACTACTCTGTAGAATGAAAAACAGGTGTGATTCTATGTTGGTATGTGCAACCACAAATTAGTTATTAATGAATTCTGTGATTAGATTAAAGTGCAATCATTAATTCATTATCCTCTGACGTAAGTATGAATAATTTCAAATGTTTGCACTCGTAATAAAAACCGATGACAATATAATAATATCTAGGTACTATCAAAATTATGATAAAATTATTGCATTGTCATCGGGATTATCGTACCTAACTAGTTTTACTTACTTTACAAATCGTGCATGGTTGTATTAAGTAAGTACTAACATTAATAAATTTAAGAAAAAGAAATCTTGAGCTAAGTATGATAAACTAACATGAGGCTGAAATTTCCAGTCAAAATTGTAGTATAACCTTACATTATACTGTATAGATGCGAATAATTTACATGACCTACTGTAAGTCTATTGGTGTACAGTGTACAATAAAGAATTATCTATCCATCTATCTATCTTCTGTACATTATCTGAAGACCTTCTTGTAATAGTAAAATGTGTTTGGCTGCTATAATTTTGATGCCAATTTTGGCTGTCGATTTTTGCTGCCAATTTCAGCCTCGATAATTAACAATACTGAGATATTTTTAGTCCATCTGATTGTCCGTATGTCTGTCACGATAGACACAAAAACAACTGAGCGGATATTCAAGCAGTTTTTTAGGTATTAGTAAGAATAATGACGAAACGTAAATCCTTCCATAAGTTTGATCACGTTTACGCAAAAATTTGAAAGTTAATATAACCAGTTCACCTAATTAGCTTGGGTGTCAGCTGTGCCTGTCCCGACACAAAAAGAAAACAAAATATCCCGATTTTAATGAGGATGGAAACCGGTCTAAGCTTACCTAACTACCCGTACCAATGAAACTTAAGTAGTTTTAAGTGTTGTGAATTTTAAGTGAAGTTTTCGCCAATTAAATAGGTTTTGAATTTCTTTATTAAATCTGCCAAAGCCAAACAATAGTATGAAATATGTCATTGCAATAGATCTATGAATTAGATATGACTAGATGATGACAATAACAAAGATATCGCCTTTGGGTTGTGGAGGTCAGATGGCAGAAGCTTCACAGAAAATATCGAAGTTCGTTTACTCATATTATACAGGATAAACACTACTTAGGGCCGGTTTGACCAAACTCGAGTAAACTTTATTCCTGGAATAAACAACTAATGTGTGGGTGATTTTACCTGTTTGTTCTAGGAATAAACTTTGCTCGCGTTTGGTCGAATGTACCATTAGATATACATATACAGCCCAGACTCAGTTTCAGATGCATGGCTTGTGTCATTAATAGAGCCTGGAATCCGGAATAGGCTCACCCCCTATTAAGTGGGCCGAATACAATTTTTGGAGAAATATGGGTGTTCACCTCTACCTAAGTTTAAACTCCGGGGATAAAAAAAAAAAGTATTGTCACAAAACAAGTGTACTACAATTCAATTGCTACAACAAGTGTACAAATGCGTTATTATATGTATGTAAGTATCTCTATTAGTCCGGTCAACTTAGAATCGCTATATCTCAGAAACGGTGGCTCGTAGGAAAAAACTATTGATACATTTTTATAGATAATTGTATTATCTACAATTTATATCTGGAGTACTTTTATGATAATCTTACCGTTTTGCTGAAAATCGCGAAAAACTCATTTTTTTTATCTTTGACCTTGTTTTTTTTTCCTTATACAAGAATGATGGGGAACTTTCAGATATTGTTTATAATTATGTTTTGAACAATTTTACTCATTTTCAGCTTGGTGGGAATTTATGTACCTTCGAATGTCTAAATTGACCGGTCTATATCTGTGTCTGGATCATTGTTACTTACTTGTCACATCAATATCATCTATGTAAAGCTTATCACTCTTACTCAACACCATAAGGTGCAAGTCCTTAGGTAACGGCTGCTCATTTACAGTCGCCACTTCGAACTTCACGTTGCATGCTATCCCAAGAAGAAGGCATACTGTAGTCAAGAATGTCACTGATAAAACAGCTTTTGAAGTCTTAGCATGAAGTTTCTCCGCCTCAGCAAAAGTCTTCGTTCTTAAGTAGAGCACGCTAATTTCTAAATAGTCTATTAGGGCCCCCAGTAATGGTACGTTAGACTTGGAATATGTCCTGAGGTTTAAAAAGCCTGGTATGATTACCCTAGACATTACGACTCAACAAAAATTTCAAAAACCTTTAAATATTCTTAATTTGTCATGGTTACTTTCTCAATATTTTGACGTATAAAGGAACATTTGTCATAGAATAATTGTAGAAGTTTTAATATGTGGGGAACTTGTCTATTTTTGGTATTTGCAAGAAGGTTCTATGTTTAGATTAAAAAATACTTCATCATCTTTCTGATCATACCACAGGATCATACCATAATGGGGCCTGCGCAATATATTTTCTATTTCTATTAGTCTCTTCTTACAGTCATATTATCTAAATACTACTTGCAATGCTGAGATGTCTTCTCTCTCAATCATACAGATTTATACACAGTCCATACTTCTTCTCTTAGATTTTCCTCCTTTGTGACCACCCAATTTCATACTTAATACCTTCCTCACGTTATTGAGAAGTGTGGATAGAGATGCATTGCCCGAGGTCTGCGTAGAGCAACCAGTTATCAGATGTGTGTGAATGAGAAAGTATTCTGTTTAGAAATTCTCATAAGCTCATCACTCTATACTGGAGTCAGGAAAAAGGGAGAAAAGGCATAATATATGTATCTATTTATCGAATGGAGAACTACCTCATCCCTCAACTGCCTAAACGCACAGACAATACAACCTCCTAAACTGCACCCACGGGAAGAGACGATGACGATGATGTATACCGTCAATAGCAGAGACGTATCGTTTTGTTTTAATTTATATCTGCACCAAAATCCACTGCGTGATAGAAATGCGAAAAAAGTATCAAATGCCATAAAAATGTAAGAATTATAATAGGTAGGTAAGTGGATGTGACCCCTAGTGACTTTTATGCAAAACATAGGAGACGATAAGTCGTTGACCTTCAATGCGTCGGTTATTCGAATTTTACTGCCAAATCATTTTATAGAATTGGAGTAGTGATGAGGATTAGCTTTCGATGTTATCAAACTCTTTTTGGAAGGTATAATTCTTTACTTGAAGGGTTCTTCTTTGGCACCACTTTCTGATGTTTAACAGACAAGTACGACGTAATGGGAAGAAGATGGGTACAATTTAAGTAGCTTTATAGGTATTCTCCACTGACTTTTATTAAATACTAGCTTTTGCCCGCGGCTACGCCCGCGGTTCCCGGCAATTATTCGATTTTTGCTCGCCGTAAAAACCATCCTTGAACTTCAACGAACATTTAAAAAAAGAATTGACCAAATGGTCCAGGCGTCGTTGTTGAGTTATGCGCTTACCAACACATTTAGCGATTCATTTTCATATTATCATAGATGCTCGTTTAATATTTATTTACAATAGCGCTTTACCTGATAGTGATGGCTATTACTTTATATATGTAGGTACATAAAATCTAATTCTAATATTCATATTTTTATTACTGTATCATTGATGCTATTAATTTTAGATTAACTGAAAACGTGAACGGAAAATATAGTTACTAAAGGTGAATCGTTTTAGTCGAAATTAAATCACCTGTAATAAAATTTATCAGTATCAAATGATATTATATTTGAAATAGACGTAGAGCAACGCAGGGTAATTTATCCAACGAACGGTGGGGGACTTGGCTTGTCTATGGTTGTACCTCGTACCTGTACGCAAATATCGCAACAGTTGCTACACACACATCGATAAATATCTTATTTTACTGATGTTGGTACCACTTATTATTATCACGTACACACACATGCGCCCATCACGTCCACTACCATTGAGTGAAGGTAATTCAATGTTCTACGGTTATATGTTCACAATGGTCAGTATAATACTACGTCATCCAACACAATGATAACAGTTACCGACGAGTGAATATTGAGCGATAACTGTGTGGGAATTGTTTGTACAGTCAGTCACAACCGGTCCACACAAGAACGATCAACATGGTGAAGGCACGCAAATACGTAGTAAAAAATACATTTAAAGGATTACCTAAACGTGACGACTTCGAAATAGTAGAATATGAAACACCGGCTTTGAAGAATGGTGAAATACTTGTTAAAGCAGAATGGATAAGTGTGGACCCATATCAACGCGCCTACAACGGTCGTCAACCCGTCCCGTACGATCAATTCGGCTTTCAAGTTGGATTAGTTGAAGATTCGAAGAATCCCCGTTTCCCGGTCGGTTCAAGAGTTGTTTCACACAAGGGATGGTGTGATTACAGTGTTATTGATACTAATAAGCTAGTCAAAGGTGTTGATACAGTGTACAAGTTGCCGCCTTTGAAGAATTTGTCTAATTCTTTGGGTGTTGGTGCTGTGGGTATGCCAGGAGCGACCGCTTACTTCGGACTGTTGGAGCTGTGTACGCCTAAAGCCGGCGAGACAGTGGTCGTGACCGGTGCCGCTGGGGCCGTTGGCTCACTCGTCGGACAGATCGCAAAGGTCAAAGGTTGCAAGGTTATCGGTTTTGCCGGTTCTGACGAAAAAGTGCAATGGCTGGAGGAAATTGGCTTTGATAAGGCGTTCAACTATAAGACCGCCGATATCTCGGCGTCTCTTAAGGAAGCCGCACCCAACGGTGTGGACGTCTACTTTGACAACGTTGGTGGAGAAATTAGCAGCATAATCATCAATCAAATGCGTGACTTTGGTAGAGTAGCAGTATGCGGAAGTATCAGTTCGTACAATGATGATCCTTCACAGTCACCAAAGGCAGGTATATTGCAACCCTCTTTAGTATTCCATCAATTGAAGATTGAAGGTTTCCTGGTATGGCGTTGGACCGATCGCTGGGCAGAAGCCTTTGCAGACATTATTAAATGGATCCATTCAGGTGCGCTGAACCCCCGGGAACACGTCACTGAAGGATTTGACAAGATTTTCGATGCTTTTGTGGGCATGTTGAATGGTGAGAATGTGGGCAAAGCGGTTGTTAAAATTTAAATGATTTATTTAAGCATTGTTATCGTTAAAATAAAACTTCAGACTCCCTGATTTATAATTTTATTTTGTGTTGCTTTGAATTGTGTATTTGAAAGTTTCCAAAGATTGTGTATTCAAAAATTTAGCATATGATTAAGTATAAATGCAAATAAGTATGTTAGTTTGTGTAGTGAATTGTACTTAGTATTTAGAAATTGGCTAAGTTTATTATAAACAGACTGACAAACCTACAAAGATCATCTAGAACCCTAGCAATAGACCCAGTACTTATGTCACAGGAATCTGTTATGTAATAACAGTAACCTACATCGAGTACCTACCTAAGATAAAAAGGTACTCATAGATAGCATAACAGAACTTTGGTCATGGATAACATGTACCTACCTACTTAGTTTGTTGATATCACGTAAATCGAAGGTCGATAAGATTATTAAATCATTACCGATAACAGGAAATAGTTTCGAGTAAAAAATACATTTATTATTGAACTCAGCGACTAAATGTACCTAATCATGCCTGGCAACACGCTAATTAAATTAAATATAGCCGAGCTGTTTCTACCAACATAGTGGCAAATTAGCATTAGTTTGCAACACCACATAACATTGGTTACATAGACCTTTTGCTTGAGAAGACCTAAAGCACATAATGAACATTTTGCTTTATAGCTCCAAGGGCATGTTATTGGGTGTTAATAATCCGTTAAAACCTCTTTCTCACTAGTTTTGAAGAACCCAGTATACTCACTTGGATCTGTAGTTAGCCACTTGGGAATAACATGAAAGGAAATATTATTTCACAATATAAGGATGAGGAAATTCCTTTAGAACCGCAGGACACGCGACTACTGTGGTTTTATAGGGAAGTAACCACAGTTAGTATCTTCAGTTCCTCACAAAATAACCTAATCAACATAGATTTTTATACCACTTAGGTGGCAGACAAGCATATCCATACATAAAATAACATAAACTCACGCCTGTATTCCCCGAAGGGGTAGGCAGAGGTGCTAGCACCCACATTTCGCCAGTTTATGTTTAGGTCCCAATGTAATAGGTGGCGAGCCTATTGCCATTAACCGGGCACTTATAAACCTGCGATAAATAAACACATAACTTCGAAAAGCATCGAAAAGTCATTGGTGTGTGTCATGGTAAACCTGGGATCGAACCCGAGATCTCGTCTCAGCAGTCCATTACCCATACCACTAGGCTACCGCAGATTGTATACAAGCATATCCATCTGATGGAAAGTGGTTACCATGGCCTAAGGACGTGTGCAACACCAGGGGAGTCAAACTCGTGCTGCCGACCCTGTAAGAACAGTGAGTTTCTGTGCCATCAGTGCAGAAGACAGAGCGAAACAAGCCTTTGGTCTTCCCACTGATAGCACAAAAACTCTCCAGTGAGCTCTGGCGGCCCTACTCACCGCCAGAAACATAACATGAGGCTATTATGGCCGCGGTATTCTGTAGGACGAAGGTACTTCCCAATCGGACTGCTTAATTGGGACGGGAATACCATCCTGTCCTACCTCCTAAGATGAAAATGATATTACGTGAGCGATAGAAGAAATATATCTAGGTAAGGAGACTAAATCTCTTGTAAGAAGAAGAAGAAGTTCAATTCCAGGTTGCTGAAAGAATTCGTTTGTGGTGATAAAGCGGTACATTGTAGAATCGGTAAAGGAGACAGGTATACATATCCAGTTTTCTTATTTATGCAGTTGTATGAAACAGTGTATACAGCTTGGCAGCAGAGAGCAGAAAATAATGGAGGAGCCACTGTTTTTACGCCGACTGTGGGTCGTGATGCTAGGCCGGAGGTGAGGTTGTCTTCGAAATATCTCTCGCACCCCGGCTGACCCAGGGCCATCCCTTACAGTCTGGCCGTCCTCGGGAGGGGGGGAGCAACGGTGTCCCCGACTGTTCATATGGCAAACCATTAGAAAGAATTAAAATTTACAATAAAATTGTAGCAGCCATAGTTAAACCAATAATACTGTGAGCTGTAGGTAGCCACTACATTCCATTTAATAATGTTAATTCATGCTAAGTAAAATTATCCTTAATTTGCAATAAACAGTAGGTTATACGCTATGCATTACAGCATTTCAAATTGACAACCGTAATTCCTATTTTTGCCATTTCACAGAATTGTTGGTTTTACTGTAAGTTTATATACTTCACTAGCTGACCCGGCGAACATCGTACTGGCCATCTGATCCCGTTCCCGCTGCACCCTCTACTATTTTAAGCATATATTATACAAATAAACCTTCCTCTTGAATTACTCTATCTAATAAATCGCATCAAAATCCGTAGCGTAGTTTTAAAAATATAAGCATACTTACATCAAATGTTTGACAAGTAAGAACAGTTTGTATGGGAAAATAAAATGGTCGTTTTTAGTATTTTATTCGCAATTTTTCCATATTTTCTCACCATGTAAACCTTCTTTTTCCATATTTTCTCACCATGTAAACCTTCTCTGGTTTTCCACGAATATTTTAAGACTAAAATTAGCCAAATCGGTTCAGCCGTTCTCGAGTTTTAGCGAGACTAACAGAATTGCAATTCATTTTTATTTACATAGATTTATCAGACCTATGTGACATTTATGACAGCATTTTGACAATATAGCCAACATGCAAGATATTAGTTAATCTAGACTTTCTTGTACAGTTGTTGACCACTCTACATTCAACTGTTTACTTACCCACCAACTATTTATGTCCCATTAATTTTTAATGGCTTGTAGCGATAATACTGTCCATCGTAGTACTTGTGTGTGTCCACACTCTTAATTTATTTTTAACAACATTTAAAGTTAGGTTTAAGAGAGTATAGTTAAGTACCATTCGGTCTTACATTCATACTTATGTACCTACTCTAGCTTAAAGCCTGCATCTATCATGTGAGGGTGAATTATATTAACTGCTCTAAGCTAATAATATTTTCAACAAGGCATGAAAGCGTAACAAGAGAACTCACATCCGTATAATATTATTTAATGTATACTTCTTACAACGGTAGTGGACGCGGCTTGTATGTGTGCGCAGACGCAACTGTTTAGAACGCACACATTGCGCTTGTTCAGCCCCAACTGTTTAGATATCTGTGGTTCAGCGCGAGAGCCGCAATTCGTACACATCACTCGCTACAAGTAGTACAAGTCGCGCGTCCTCTAAGCATTGAAGGTAAATGAAAAATTAATCGGTCTGTGCTTCAGCGGACAGTCAGTGTGGTGCTACGTCATCTCACACGAGGATAATAGCGCAGCGGTGAATACTCATTCATAAATATATATTTAAACGTGTGGGACTTGTTTGTACAGTCAGTCGCAAGCGAGACACGCTCGAACTACCACCATGGTGAAGGCACGCAAATACGTTGTCAAAAACACCTTCAAAGGTCTACCTAAACGCGAAGACTTTGAAATTGTAGAATATGAGACAGAGGTGTTGCAGCCGGGCCAGATTCTTGTGAAAACTGAGTGGGTGGCCATTGACCCGTATCAACGGTGTTTCAACGATCGTCAAACCCTCCCGTATGATCAGTTCGGCTATCAAGTTGGATTAGTTAAAGAATCCAAGGACTCCCGTTTCCCGGTCGGCACAAGAGTTATTTCACATCAAGGATGGTGTGATTACAGTGTTATTGACATAGACAAAATAACAGACCCTGCTTACAAAGTAACAAAGTTACCGGATTTGAAGAATTTATCACCTTCTCATGGTATTGGTGCTGTTGGTTTACCAGGAGCTACCGCTTACTTCGGGTTTTTGGAGATTTGCAAGCCAAAGGCCGGCGAGACAGTAGTAATAACCGGTGCTGCAGGAGGCGTCGGCTCGCTCGTGGGACAAATCGCGAAGATCAAAGGTTGTAAAGTGATTGGTTTCGCCGGCACTGACGCTAAAGTGAAATGGTTAGAGGAAATCGGCTTTGATAGAGCGTTTAATTACAAGACTGTCGATATCACGGCGGCCCTCAAGGAAGCCGCACCCGAAGGTGTGGACATCTACTACGACAACATTGGAGGAGAAATCAGTAGCTTAATCATCTATCAAATGCGTGATTTCGGCAGAGTTGCAGTGTGTGGAAGTATTAGTGCGTATAACGAGGATCCTACTAAAATACCTAAAGCAGGCATTTTACAGCCCCCTTTACTGTTCCATCAGTTGACGATACAAGGTTTCTTTGTATGGCGTTGGCTGGATCGTTGGCCAGAGGCGTTTGCACAAATAACTAAATGGATCGAATCAGGTGAGCTACAACCTCGAGAACACATCACTGAAGGCTTTGAGCACCTTTATGACGCCTTAGTCGGTATGCTAAATGGTGATAATGTTGGAAAGGCAATTGTTAAAATTTAAACTATTTATTATTAATATAATTATCGTTATTGTTATTATTTAAAACAAGTTAAGTTATTTATCATTTTATGGAGTTGTTTGTCTAGATGTTTAACTTGTTTTTTTTTCTATTCTGGGTACATTATTATCTACATGTTTATATTAAATCTTAGATAAAAACGTTCTGATAAAACAGAGTGGTAATCAATGTAACAAGGTAATCGGTGGCCTCCAACACCACTTAACGCATACAAAAAAACTTTCATAGACACATTATAATAGTTATAGCATTAAAACTTGTTATGTATTTATTTTTTCCTAACATGTATAAGTAGGTAAATATTAAAATATTTACCGAAGTAGGCACTTTGTTTTTTAATCATTAGGTACATAGTACAAAACTGTTACACGTCTGTTAGTCTCTCGTAATCTAAATACACAAGCAATTCTGATACTGTTTTCGATGTCATTTAGATATTTTCGTGGTAGTTTCATACACGTATACTTTAATTTAATTAATTATGAACAATTTTTTGAAGAACTCAAAATATAGCACCATCGATATCAAGAGATACAGAACGTATTTCAAACATAACTTACTTATTGGATGATAAATTGATAACCTTAACTGCGAAACTGCGTTCAACAACCTGGGTGGGACCCAAGGTCAAGGCAGCTTTATATTTGAAAGAAACCAATTCAAACTTATTAAATAAGACTTGACGTGGTTTATTTTTGGTATGATTGATATAAGTGTAAATATTAGTGTATTGCGCAGTATTACATCATAGGAACTATTGTCATGTGCAGTTCGTACTGCCAGATATAGATTGTCGCAATGGTTTGTCTCGTAGAAAATAGAACTCGTTCTAAATATACTTACCTCATTCTTGGTACAATTATTTTGTAAGAATAATTTGTAGTAGGTACAAATGTCAGATAGGCACTTTAATTTCAAAATAAAAACTGTCTATTACTGTTATTTCTCTCTTTTTTGTTCCTCCCTATCCCAAAAAACCCAAAACTACCATGTTTGCTTATGTGACGCAATGGCTTAGCTATCAAACTTACGATCCAGATTCGAACCTCGGTAATAACACAATGGCTACCCTGCATATCCCACCACCATGGGTAGTGGCACAGTCAGCATCAGAAAGATGTTGACGAACAAAGCACTCAAAATGATCTTAATTTCATTTTTTTACCCCCTTCCAATTCACTCATTGTTCTGATATTAGGTATATACCTTTAGTTAGGACAATAATACCATATAAATCAATAAAACAGTTTGATTTGCTCTCAATACGAGAGTTTTAAGATCATTTTGAGACTTCGTCGTCAAGATGTTTATGAAACTGACTGTGGGGCTTACTAATGTTTTTGGTTACTTGTTACTACCAGCTGTTTTTTTTATGTATTAGGAACTACAGGGTTCCCAGGGTAGTATGGATTGGTAATAAGCGTAATTACGAGTATACCGCTATACCCGTAAGTAAATTGTTGGGATTATTACGAGTGGACTGCCCATCAGGTGGGTCCTGTGCTTGTGTGCCACCAAAGTGATATAATAACACATTTAAGAATAATTCATAAACTTATATCTTCCTAAATCACAATGCTTGAGTGTATAAAATTTCGTTATTTTATTACAAGTTTCGGAATTTTAATGAACTAAATTATAATACACTAGCTGACCCGTCCCGGCTTCGCCCGAGAAAATTTCGTATTCCAAATTTGATAGTGACCTAAATGACGAACTTTCTATACAAACGTTTATCACCTATTTTACCCTCTTAGTACCTAGTTAAATTTCGTAAGACACAGATACACGTGTTCATTTATTTCTTAAAAGACACAGATTTATGAAATAGCTTTAGAAGTTTAGCTCTGAAAATTACGGACTTTGATACAAACTTCCATCCCTTATTTTCCTTTCTTAGTGGATGCTTACATCATAAAATGCATTTACTGTTAAAATTTCAAGTTTTTAGGTCCAGCGGTTTAGGCTCTGCGTTGATGAATCAGTCAGTCAGTCAGGACAAGTAATTTTATATCTATAGATAGATAATGACTATTAATAAATGTTCTTGAACCTTCAACATCGCGGAACAGAAAAAACAAGTTGTTTTTTGTAGCGTGATGTAACTTAATAGCTTGTGTAATGGTTTCTAGAATGTGTTTAAACATACATAGATATATTTCTTTGTATTTACAAAGATTCCAATGTTTGAACGTGATTAAGTAAACACGCAAATACACATTGCATTTTAATTGACCCTATTTAATTTGCCTGGTCATTGTATTATAAGTAATGGCTCCTTATTATGAGTGACAAACCGTTTCGTAAATACGCGTGTTTGTAAATGCTGACACATCTAATAATTTGGTCTGGTTTTACATCATTTCTTCCTTTTATGATCCACCGTCTTCCCACTTACGACTACGTTTGAACCTCGATGTCAATTAAAATAATATTGAATAACACGCTTGTACTTTTCTACTGAATTTATTTTATTTCTAAACCTGACCGGTTTCGCCTTACGGCATTCTCAAAGATTATATAAAGTTTACTCAAAGGGTATAACAATACTTAAAACATCAATGTAAACCTTTGGCGAAACCGGTTTGGTTTAGAAATAAAATAAACTCAGTGGAAAAGTACAAGTGTGTTATTCAATATGTGTAGCAGATTCCACCAAGCGCCATCAATCTCCAGTATAAACAGTCTAAAAATTAAAATATAGCCCCCGAATTTCGAGTTGATGAAGGAGGTGTGTCAGTTAAGGATATACGACCAATAGCAGGAAAATGTTACACTGATAGGTAATTATACAGATCATTATTTTAGAGAGATTTTATAACTCGTACATCACAAACTTCTGCAGTGCAGCCACACGGCAAAGGAGATAAGTATACACTTGTCATATCAAGTTCTCTTTTGTAGTCTGTAGGTAGGTACAGGATCCAGCTTTTCAATTGTCTAATCACACATCGGGCAGAAGAGCCAGAAGAGAGAAGAACGCTAAATTCGACTGCGGTTTCGTTGAAAATTCCCCCATCTTTCATTGTATTGACAGTATAATACGTAAGTAAATCATAATAAGTACTTCACATATTTAATTTAATTAACAATCTAAGCATAATACCTTAACCCATCGCTTGATAATAAGCTAAAGGGGAAAGGTCATGAGAGTCAGTTTATAGATGCCAATCTTGCTACTGGATATGAAAGGCAGAGGATCGGGTGAAATGGCGCACATTGGGAGAGGCGTATGTCCAGCAGTGGACTACGGTGGGCTAATTGATTAATTGATTGATGCCACTATTGTGGTTCTCAGCTTAAAAACAGATTCATCAGATCAAAGAACTTTGTACGATTGTATCCATACTAATATTACAAATGCGAAAGTAACTCTGTCTGTTTGTATGTTACGCTTTCGAGCTTAAACTACTGAACCGATCTTGATGAAATTTGGTGTAGGGGTAGATTAGACCTTATCAAAGGACGTATGCTATATTTAGTCGCGATAACCGACATCCACGCGGGCGGAGCTGCGGGCAAAAGCTAGGATTTTATAAAAATATTGTAAGAACGCCATTCAATAAAGGCGCAATAGTTCGTTCAACCCAGTAACTGGTACAGTCACCTCTATAAATATGTATACACGGTAGGGTTCCAGAAACAAGTAACCAGGGTTAACTTCAAATTTTTGTTTACAAAATATATAGCAAAATGATGTAAACTCTTAATGTTTCATAAAAATTTAACCATTACACGCCTCATAAAATGTATCAACTAATACTTGCAAAAATATATCCACAACTAACGAGTCAATTGAATCGAAACATGCTATAGTTCATAATATGTAAACACGTACTTTCAAAATAATATATATATATATATATATATTTTTTTTTATATAGGACACGTCAATTTGACTTCACCTCGCCTGATGTTAAGCAAAGGCAAGTCAAGTCTCGGAAAGAGGGTCACCATCGGAAACATGTACCATGTTAACAGTGGTGGCACTCAGCTTGACGGCCTCGTTTATTATACTTTCAGTGAATTTAGTCTCTATATTCTCTCAAGGCACATCAACTCACGCTAATATAAATAACTAGCTGATGTCCGCGGCTCCGCTCGCGTGGATGTCGGCCATTGTGACTTTCAATCATATCTCCGTTTCTACTCTTAACCAATTATGATCAAACGTAACATTTGAAGTGTGACTTTTGAATTTGAGTCTGAGTCTGAGAGTCTGAATATGAGAGTCTGAGGGTCTGAGTGTGAGAGTTTGAGTCTGAGAGTCTGAATCTGAGAGTCAGTCAGAGTTTGAGTCTGGGAGTCTGAGTCTGAGAGGCTGAGTCTGAGAGTCTGAGAGAGTCCGAGTCTGATTCTGAAAGTCTGAATCTGAGTGTTTGAGTCTAAGAGTCTGAGTCTTAGAGGCTAAGTCTGAGAGTCTGAGTGAGTCTGAGTCTGAGATTATGAGTCTGAAAGTCTGAGTGTGAGTGAGTCTGAGTCTGAGAGTATGAGTCTGAGAGTCTGAATCTAAGTTAGAATTGAATTTGAAGTTTCGATTTTATAGAAAACTACATATTTTAGACTACATAATTTCACTGAAAGTATATTTTATATTATTTTGAAAGTACCTACGTGTTAACATATATATGAACTATAGCATGTTTCCATTCAATTGACCCGTTAGTTGTGGATATATTTTTGCAAGTATTAGTTGATACATTTTATGAGGCGTGTAATGGTTACATTTTTATGAAACATTAAGAGTTTACATCATTTTGCTATATATTTTGTAAACAAAAATTTGAAGTTAACCCTGGTTACTTGTTTTTGGAACCCTGCCGTGTATACATATTTATAGAGGTGACTGTACAAGGTCTCAAAGCGAGTGGAAAATTAGTTGGTGTGAGGTCGGCGTCAAAATGTACCACAGAATAGAGGTACGTATCTGTACTTTATTTCGAATACATAGGGAAAAAGAATCTTCTCGGGCGGGACTCGAACCCGCAGTCTTTCCCTATAAGATGGGAAATTTGAATCATATCGGGCGTGTCTCGGTAGCCGAATTGGTCAGGCATTCCCCTGTAAGGGAAAGACTGCGGGTTCGAGTCCCGCCCGAGAAGATTCTTTTTCCCTATGTATTCGATTGGTATAGTTAGCATACTTAATGCTGTAAAAAAATTCCTTCAATGTACTTTATTTGGTTAGGTAGGTACCTAGTTAACTAAACGGAAACAATCTCGATGTGTCTTTTTAACATCTTATTTAAAACTAGCTTTTGGCCGCGGTTCCGCCCGCGTGGATGTTGGTTATCGCGACTAAACATAACCTATGTCCTTTCTCAAGGACTAATCTACCCTTATACCAAATTTCATCAAAATAGGTTTAGTGGTTTAGGCGTGAAAGCGTAACATACAGACAGACTGACAGACAGAGAGAGTTACTTTATTTAGGTAATTGAAGTGGAACCTGTTTCCGTAATGGTCAAAATAATGGCACTAATGGTCTCTATAAACATCGTAATCTCTAAATTAATGAATACCTAGATAGGTAGGTACGTTTAAATTCAACGGTCAAAGTTTAATTCACTATCAAACGTTAATTGCCTGGTTACTAACTATTAAAGTTAGTATCATATATAAAATTGTACCTAACCAGGAAATGCTTAGGTACCTACCTAATTTATCGTCGGCATTTTATCGTTATTGACTAACTTTACCTACGGCTGCATGATAGGCCTTTTTTTGATCGTACGAAAAATCCCCACGGATACCACCACCCTGGAGCCGGTGGAGGTGGTTATTTCGAGCTCGATACGACTAAAACGCACGCCGTTTTAGTCTTTGGTTGCCGGAGGTGAGAATGCAGAATACATATCTCTCGCTCCCCGGCAGACCCAGGACCATCTCTTTCGAGATGGCCCCCTTCGGGTTGTGGGGACCATATTGTCCCCATCTAGCCCCGGGTACGTGGAGGCGCACTTGGCGCCGCCGCCGCGGCCTGCTTCTGCTAGATTGTGGCATAGGCCTGCAGAATATAAATCAGAACTGATGTCAGCACAACGCGAAAAACAAAAAGAAATTATTATAAAATTTACTGCATAAGCAAATGCTGCTTTCATGACATCCATTTCGCGAAACCAGCATTCCGCGCAAAACGCAGTTATGTTACTATCCGATAAAAAAACGGAGAGCTAGCTAAACGGCTTTCGGCCGACACGTGTAATGACTGCGTTAGCTGCTCATCTATACTAATATTATAAAGCTGAAGAGTTTGTTTGTTTGTTTGTTTGTTTGTTTGAACGCGCTAATCTCAGGAACTACTGGCTCGAATTGAAAAATTATTTTTGTGTTGAATAGACCATTTATCGAAGAAGGCTTTAGGCTATATAACATCACGCTGCAACTAACAGGAGCGAAGAAACAATGAAAAATGTGGAAAAAAACGGGGAAATTATTCATATTTGAGGGCTTTCGTTGCGTGCGCTGCGAAAACAGTTCAAGATACCAAAAACATATGTATAAAAGAATTATTCCTCTTGAAATGATCTAAAAAAATGTCCGCAACAGTATATGTCTATCTTTTAAGATTAACTCACTAGAACCGTTTTTATGGTAATCAAATTTGGTCGAAATTAATGCATTATTACCAATTATTTGTTAGAGTTGTATCAACATAATAATATTAATCTTTATCCAAATAAATGTGTTGTTGATTAAGAGTATTTAATTGTAAACAAAATTGTCTTTGACATTACTTAATTTCAATGAACATCTTAGAAGATATTACAATTTAAAATATCTCCGATATAAAATTTACACGCGCCGCATGATGTGCAAAACCTGACGCTGCGCCTGGCCGGCGGGCGAGGAGAGGCGTTGCTTGCGGGCGACGCGGAGGGATCATGTCGGGAGCTCCGTGGGCGTATGGGGCCCGAATCGAAATGCTTTCCGTTCTCAAAATAATTAAGAGAATTTGATACAGCTAATTGATTCTAATTTCTAAGGCGAAACGAAGTTTGCCGGGACAGCTAGTTAGGTATATGTCAATAAACTGCGATCTAATTACTATTCTGAGAGTGCTATTGATACTGTTTTAAAGTATACATAGGTACAGTCAGCATCAGAAAGATGTTGACGTACAAAGTACTCAAAATGATCTTAATTTTGTTTTTTACCCCCTCCCAGTTGGGTGATTGTTCTCATATTTTGTACACATTTTTAGTTTCTACAATAATATCATTTAAACGAATAAAACAGTTTGATTTGCATAGTACGAGAGTTTTAAGATCATTTTGAGACTTTGTCGTCAAGATATTTATGACGTTGACTGTACTAGCTAAAAGTATACAATTTCCCACGGCTGCTATTTAATTTTGATTTTCTTTATCTCCGATTTTTTTATTAAGAACCGAAATAGTAGGTTGGTCTTGGTACTTGGAACCAGCCTATTCCTCATAACACTCTCTCTCCCTGCTTGGTTGTGTTAGGAGTAGGTTCACGTCGGTAGTGTAATGACGAAGATTGGAACCCAGGACCTCTTAATCGCAAAGCCGGCTTCATTCGACGACACTACGCTTTAAAACTAAAGCTAACAAGTCGCTTCATATACAGTTTTCATATATTTTTCGCATCGTTTATTCTCGGGCCAAATCGAAACCTGTACCGCTAGTTGCTTATGTATTACGATGGATAGGCAATGAAATAAGCAATAAATCATTTTTACGCAACATTTGTACCTACCTATATATAAGTAGGTACATTCATAAAAACCAGTGAATGCACGTAAGTAGATCCATGTCACAGAGGACAGAATATTATTTCCTACTCCATGATCCATGTAGATTCCCACGACGGCACTTGATTTCTTAGTACCTACCTATTACCTAAATAATGATGCAACGAACTGATATCGGACTAAGTTGTTATCGGAATATTCCAACAATATCATGTAAATAGTATGACGTATTAGTTAGCCCTTTGACATGCATTGAAGTGTCGTGTCGGGGGTCCTTAACTGATAAACTCAGTCTAAGAATAATTATTTAAGTCTGAGCTGATAAAGCATTCCGTCGACATGGTATTAAAATAATCCGTGAAAAATTTAGAAACACATACAAATTTAAAAACACACACAGACATAAATACGATATACTCGTATTTACGAGTATAATCCGTATCCCGTAGCAGACAAGGGTAGCAGCCGTAGGTATACCTACCGTATATACTTATGTGCTAATTTTTCACGGCTCGTAGAACATAAACACTATTGTAAGTATGGCTAGTATGGGCAAGTACTTATGTAACCGCTATTGTGTTTAGAGTGGACTCTTTAGTTCTTCATTTTATTTTATTTTTTTAAAGAATATTAGAACCGAAGTTACTAATATTCCCTACAACCCCTCCAACTAAAGCTAAATTGCTTGTGCTAGGAGTGGGTAGTGTAATGGCCAGGGTCGAACCCGGGACCTCTCGATCGTAAGGCCGACTCCTTAACCACTAAGCTACCGACGCTTTTAATAGAATTCAATAGGAGGTTAAATATTAACACTCAGTAGTTAACTGTAAACGGCCCGCGAACGGACTACCAACATGGTGAAGGCACGCAAATACGTCGTCAAAAACGATTTTAGAGGTTTTCCTAAACGGGATGACTACGAAATAGTAGAATATGAAACACCTGCACTGCAGTACGGAGAGATTCTTGTTAAAACAGAGTGGGTGATTGTGGACCCGTATCACCGCGACCACAACGACGACGGCAGTCAAAATGTCCCGTACGATCAATTCGGTTTGCAAGTTGAATTAGTCGAAGATTCCAAGGATTCTCGTTTCCCGGTCGGCACAAGAGTTGTATCGTTTAAAGGATGGAGTGATTACAATGTTATTAATGCTATTAAAAACAATCCGTCTCTTAATATGGTGTATAAGCTACCGGCTTTGGAAAAAATATCTGATTCTTTAGGTGTTGGTGCTGCAGGTTTAAAAGGAGCGACAGCTTACTTCGGGTTTTTGGAGCTGTGTACGCCTAAGACCGGTGAGACAGTGTTCGTGACCGGTGCTGCAGGAGCCGTTGGGTCTCTCGTGGAACAAATCGCAAAGATAAAAGGATGTAAGGTCATCGGATTTGCCGGTACTGACGAAAAGGTACAATGGCTGGAGGAAATTGATTTCGATAAGGCGTTTAATTACAAAACTACAGATATCGCGGCGTCCCTCAAGGAAGCTGCGCCTGACGGTGTGGACATATACTTCGACAATGTTGGAGGTGAAATCAGCAGTCTCATCATCAATCAAATGCGTGACTTTGGAAGGGTTGCAGTGTGTGGAAGTATTAGTGCATACAATGTTGATACTGCTAAGACGCCTAAAGCAGGCATATTGCAGCCTTACCTATTTAGTGTTTCACCAATTGAAGATAGAAGGTTTCTTGGTAGCGCGTTGGATGGATCGCTGGGCAGAAGCCTTTGCTCAAATGATTCAATGTATCAAATCGGGTGACCTGAAGGCCCGTGAACACGTTACGGTAGGCTTTGACAAGAGTTTTGATGCTTTTTTGTGAATGTTGAAAGGCGAAAACATTGGCAAAGCTGTTGTTAAAATTTAAAGTGTAAGTATTTTTTAAATCAAATACTTAACATGTTATTTTTTGTTAAATTTTCCAATTTCCTTACCTCTCAACTTCGAGATGAAAAGCTGCTCCAGAATCTCATCCGTTAATCAGCCGATATACCTACCAGCTAGTGGGCGGAGTGTTGTTACGGGTTTTCCGGTAGTGACTACGTCTGTCTACCCTGAGAGTGAAGTCCGCGCTAGCTTCGTCTATTATTTAGCAGGTACTGAATAGGTGTCGAAGGTAGTGGTAGTCACCTGCCATACAGTAATGTAATGGACTTGTAGTATGGTTCTGCAGTAGGTACTCGGGTACAGGCAAACCAGTACCAATAGAAGTGTCATAGTCTTTACGCATTTTCAACTCTACACAACGACGCTCCGCACTTTACAGCGACTAACCTTTGGCTTGCGCAAGCGTTTGATGTATCGCGGGGTGTCATGTAACGGTCAAATCTTGCCATTCAGCACATTCCTGTGTGCCTCAGTGCATGTCTCAATAATATTCGCGTTAAAAAACATTTTGAACTCTGCTGCCATTTCTATTTCTAAACAGTCTAGCCAGTTAGGTAGCATAAAAAAGAATACTTAAATTATTTTTTATACTACTTAACTGGCAGGAAAGCACACGACTCACCTGATAGAAAATGGTTACCGTGGCCTGTGGACAATGTAACACCAGGGGCGTTACACTCGTGCTGCCGAGTGCCGACCCCTGGCCTTAGGTACCTACCTACTCAAAAACCGAGGCGATGACATACCTACCTAAAATATTTTGGGGGAGTAATTCCACAATATATATTACATATAATGTAATCAAATCAGACATATTTGAACACATTGCCAATTACTCACCGCATTAAAACTAATTTTATCAGTATACCTGCATACCTGCCTGGTTTATCAGTTCTGTTCGCGATAGTAAGTACCTAAATAAATTTTGCACACTTTTTAAATGTACAATGTTATCTATTGCGCACCGTGCGATATGAAAGGAACTTCATCCCACGTACGCTCAAGCTGTGGAATGAACTCCCTGCCGTGGTTTTCCCAAGCGACTGAAACGACTACAATATGGGGTTCTTCAAGAGGGGCATTAGAAGGTTTCTTCAGGGTAGGCAGCGCGAGTGTAACGCCCCTGGTGTTGCATACGTCCATTGGCCGCGGTAACCACTTTCCATCAGGTGGGCCGTGTGCTTGTCTGCCACCTAAGTGGTATAAAAAGAAAAATATTATTTACAATACAGTTTTTTAGAATAAACTAATGTTATCTTTACTTTTCTCTACAACCTACCTAATTTAACACAGAAAAAAGACGTGGTGAACGCATAGGTACCTCTGCCTATTCTTAATTGCCTGTTCCTTGTCACTAGCTCATTTAATTTCTTATTTTCTGATTATTTAAGCATGCCTTAGATACTTAATAATATATAATATATGATAGACACTTAAATTACAAATTGTAGGTAGGTAAGTAGGTTTTTTTTTTATTTACACTTTATTGTACCTACACATAAATTGTATTTAAACAGAATAATGATATGTAATGTACAAAGGCGAGCTTAACTCAGAGTTGAGTTCTCTTCCAGCAAACCTGGGAGTGCACAGAGAATTGTAATACGAGATGCTAAGTCTAGTGTACATGAAAAAAGAGATTCTGATGTACGAGGTATACGAGATGTAACAGATATAGAATTTTTATGTAGGTACTGTATCAGATTAAAGAATTATTGGAAATCACGGGCTATAGGTATAGTTACCTAATTATAATATGGCCCAAGTTCCGATAAGTAATTATAATCATACGAAATACCTAACATTATTATATACTTTTATTATGCTATTGCCAAGGACGAGTTATGATTTTCAATGTGCTATGCTAACCTATGCTATGTCTAACTATGTCGAAATGGAACCCACTAAAACCTCAAGGTATATCCGAGATTAGACCTATGTCCACTACTAACAGAGGTCTTAGCCAGCATTGGCGGTGACTCAGCTTTAATAAAAGAACACAAGCCCTCCTCTACCTATGTCTCCCTCTTGCTAGCGGGCTAAAACATAATCGCTTATAGCTACAACATGTAACAACTACGGTGGAACTACTGGGACGGTTTCGCTTAAGTTTTGTTTTATTTGTTCCATTATCAAAGCCCATGGCTTGTTCCATGCAACTAATTCTTGATGGAACTAGTGAGAATGATCCCACAGTCACCAACGCCTGCAGAATTCGTGACTGCAAGTACATACCTACAGTTCAGTTAGGCAAGGTAAAAATAGTAAAATACAGCGCCTTCAATTTAATTATGAGCAAAATTAACGTTCAAACTTTTGACAGCCTCTGTGGCGTGGCGGTAGTAAATGCGACTGCCACGCAGGAGGCACGGGTTCGATTCCCGCTCAGTGCAAATATTTGTATGCATGAATATGGCTATTTGCATTGGTCTGGGTGATTCTATGTATAATATGTATGTATTTACAAAAAAAAATGTATTAAGTATATTTATCCGCGTTCTAGATTCCATAACACAAGCTAGTTAAGCTATGCTTACCATGGGTCTAGATAGCGTTGTGTGGAATGTTGGGAAATATTTAAAAAAGTAAAAAAAAACATGTGCCTTTTTCCATGCGGATTCCATCTTTACCTTCCTCTTCGGCTATCGGAGGTGGATATGTCGGACTCGACCCAACTTAAACAACACGCCGCAAGCCGCCGCTAAGTAAAAACTTGGCTGTCTGTTTGCTTGTTCCGACCAAATCTCTTACCTAAATGCAATTTAACAGCAAAGTTAGCCTGAAAATTATAAACAATCGCAGGTAATTTTAGACAAACGGCTTCACACGCTTTTTTTTTTAACGGACAGTTAGGTTCAATTAAAAAGTTACTAAAGCGCAGCCTGCATCAGTATAACCGTGTGTTGCTTGTTAGTGTAGCAAGTCGCATTGAAAGCGATACAAAATGGTGAAGGCACGTAAATACATTGTCAAAAATATCTACCAAGGTTTACCTAAACGCGAAGACTTCGAAATAGTAGGTAGAACATGAAACTCCTGCGGAACAGCGGAAAGTGTGTGAGTGTGTACCAGTCATGAACTTTAGATTCATGGTACCAGTATCATCGCGTTTAGGCCGGTTCTAGAGAAGTTTTATAAGCATGGACATAGGCGAAAACATTGGTAAGGCAGTTGTTAAAATTTAAATAATAATTTTTATGACAACTTCGTCATTGTTATCAATAAAATCAAATTAAAATTATCGTGAATGTTTTATTTTTGGTTTGAAATAATGAACTGAACTAATGAATTTAACCTTAGCATGGATTTACCTACAAATAGGTGTTTAGTTTCTCATGTGAAAACCTACTATTGTCATAATTTGATGAGCCTTTTTTCAATTTAGTTGGGGGATGGCTTTCCACTCTAAATGTGATGCGGCTGAACTTCGATATTTTAAGTGAAGCGACTGCCGTCTGACCTCCACAACTAATTGGTGATATCGAGGATCAGTTGAGCTTTTGAGAGCTCCAAATACCTGTAATGACTGTCATAGATGTTGTTTTGGCAACCTAGACATGAGAGGTATGGTCATATTCGATAATTTCCTGATGGGGTAGGTAATGAGTTAACGATCCCTACCGCCAGGATATAAAGACAGCCAAAAAAGATCATAATTACATCCAAACCAAGTACTTACCTTTTTTATATACCCACGGATACCGCCGGAGCCGCAGGGGAGGTTATGTCTGACTGGAGCAGACCAAAACCGCACGCCGTCTGTGGGTCTCAGTGCTAGGCCGGAGGTGAGGTGGTCTTCAACATATCCCTCGCAACCCGGCTGACTCGGAGCCATCCCTTACGGCCTGGCCCTCTTATGGAACCAAGTACCTACCTAACAATTTTTTTGTGTTTGGACTCTACATATCCTCTGCCTATACCCATGATCATAGTGGATATTAATAAGTCCCTAAAAAGGATGACTTTAAAAAGCTGAAGTTGTTTATAATGGACCATCGTGATTATATTCTTGTTGGGACATTATTTACACTGATGCCGAAGTTTTGGTCGTTTTCAACAGTCATTGTCACGAAACCGAATAAATTGCGATAAAATCACCTAAAAATAATTTTATTACTATGCTGTAGCTAATGAACAAAAGGGTAATTAATTAGGTACCTAGGTACTCGTAGGTACGCAATTAACTATAATGGCGACATAGCCACTGTGTTGTTTTTTACAATAGTCAAATAATATTTAATGACCACTTTAAGCCATCATTGTAAATTTAGTTAAGAAATAAATATACATCTAAGTATGTTATTCACATACTTAGATGTATATAGTGCAAAATAAACTAAGAATTTTATTATTTTGCCTAAAATAAATGCAAAGAAAAGTAAGCAAAAAGGTTTTTGAATTTTATTTATTTGAATGAACCCCGCTGACTCAGTCAAAATTACAACGTGTGATATCAAAACTTACGAGAATTATATAAGTATTTTTCAAAATCTAATTGCGCACACGTGTTCCCCCTTCATACAACGTCGAGGCCGTCAAGTTAAGGGCGAAAGTTCTTCTAGCGAAAGGACTTTTTGCAGAGTAGGTATTTGAACTTTTTTTTTTAATGAAACTGTTTTCATTTCATTATGAACTTCAAGCGTATGTCTAAAGTCTAAACTAAAGTATAAAGTCTAAACTTCGTCATTTTTTGCGATGAATGCGGCACCACAATCTAGCTTTAGTAGAATCAAGGGCCCGTTTACCATCATTGCAAACAATTTGACGATCGACATATAAAAAGTATTACATATTCTGAAAGGATTCGGATGGCTTCATAACCTCACAAAAACAAGGGTGGGTTTTGTTTGACGAAGATTTTAAGATGTTTTTACGATTTCTATAAAATCTAATTGAAACCGCCATTGTTAATATATTACGTGTTTAAAATGGTGCTCTTTCCTGAACCTTCAGCTTACCATCAGGTGAAGTTAAATAATTGATGTGTCCTATATATAAAAAAAACTTAGCGTACAGAATATGGTGGTATTAAAGTAAATAAAACAATCATTATTATTTAACTTTTGATTTATTCATCAATATTGATAAAATTATGTAGATTTCTTTCAAAGTTTTGAAATTTGATTGGCTACACTTAATTCGAAAGGGGCATGTACGTTGTCTAACAAAATTATTCCTAACTTATTTACTTATGATATAATCATCATTATCAATTAAATTAATCAGATTTATCTCTTTCATAGTTTTGAAGACAGGATTTTATATTTTACCTTTCATATTATTAAAAACTATTACACTTTCTAAGGCTTTACTACAACAAATTGTGATAACACCTTCGCGTGAAAGAACGATCTATTTCATTCATTCACGTGACAGTGAGTGAAGATAATCGAATGAAAAGAATGACGACATACTGTCTCACTCTTTCAATCGAAAGTAACAGGCGGAATTGACATAAGGGTAAATAAAATATATTTAAACTTTGAAATACTATCACAAACAGTGTTCAACGTTCCAAAATACCAATGTCTATTGTGTGAGAAAACATTATAAGACTCATACAAAATATACATCTACAGGCACCCTTTTATAGAGTAGGTCCACTGGAGTAGTTCACTGGTCTAATCCCACTGAATAGCAGCTGCCTACAGCGACTTGTTGACGTAAAATATTATTACAAGCCATTTTGAATCTTATCTACGGGCAGAAAAAGTTGAAAATTCGTTTGAAGGCTAGTCGACGCTGTGCTATTCTGACAGCTGCTCTTTCAGTGAAAGTTGACCCTATATACTTTCTAACCATCATTATTTGTACACAAGATGTACGAGTCTAGACGCGATACTTCATAAAAATAACCTTACTTTTTTTCTAGAAATAATTTAACAGTCAATTTGGTACGATTGTCTTCTGAAAATGTGCTAAGAGTTTGTTTATGTTCATAATTATGCGCTTACGTTCGACTATCGAAACTTTATTGGGATTTTATTGTGGATGTAGCAAGGCACACAAACTTAGACGATGCGGTTCTTTTTGTTTTTACATTTTTAGTTTATATGATTTCATTCTGCACTATTCATATTATTGAACACATTTGTTACATTCCTGCCAAAAAACAACGAAGTATGTTCTGAGATGGCGTTAAGCGTAGCTAGGAAAGCAAATTTCACTTAACGCACTCATTTTATCAAAAGTGGACCAAATGCGAAATGGACGTTTCGCGAAGTGGACCATTTGCGAAACGGACGTTCTGAGAACTGGACCAAATGCGAAATGGACCAAGTGGACCAAATGCGAAATGGACCAAATGCGACGAAACGTCCTAAATAATGCTGTCCAATACCTAGATAAATCCGCTTACAGCGATAAGGTCACCATAGGACATTTAACTGTTTAAATACTAATTTTGGCATTACGTAATAAGGGTTAAAAAATACTCAGTGAAATGAAAAGAACTAAACTAGTAAAAAACTAGCCTTAGTGATAGGGGCTGTTTTATTCTCTTATAGTGCACTGCAGTGGCGACTGATTTCTATAATTCAATTCCCGCCTTTCTTTCGGTCTTTGTCTCGCCTTTAACCTACATGTAAAACATCGCTCTATACCTACTACATCAATGCTTTTAAGTGTTTGAAGGTGGTAAAAGTAGAAACATACGTTGGTAAGTACTAAGTATAAACCAATGAATCGCATGGTGCGTGACAAATTAGATTGAGGGTATTATTTTTTTCCAACGGGTTCGCTTATGAAAATATTCACTCTTCGCCACTCTAGAGCAGTGCATAAAAAAAACATCCTCTCACCCCAAACGCATATACTGTGTCCGTTCCGTCGGTCTAAAACGTCGGGTTGACGGAAATAGCCTCGCCCCCTTAAAATAGTGTGAATAATAGCAAAATACAATAATATTGACCACTGTTATCAAAATACGTGACGGTCAACCATTTTTAGAAGTAGTTCGTATCAAGAAACCTATAAAATCCGCTTATTATTTTTTATATATTTAGTTCCTTTGTGGTCTAGTAAATTCAGAAACAGTTAAATCTTAAAGAAACAGCTTGACCTTGCTGTATTATTATATGGACACAGCATGTGGCAGGAACATAGCGGCTTTAGAAAATGGTGCTAACACTGAGTACAGAAAAACTTATAGCTACTCACTCGCGTGAAGAAATAATACGTCATTCTTAGACGTCATTATTATTAATTTATATTAATTACCAGCTTTTGCCCGCGGCTCCGCCCGCGTGGGTGTCGGTTATCGCGACTAAACATAGCCTGTGTTCTTTCACAAGATCTAATCTACCCCTATTCCAAATTTCATCAAAATCGTTTCAGTGGTTTAGGCGTGAAAGCGTAACAGACAGACAGAGTTACTTTCGCATTTATAATATTAGTATGGAGTAAGTATGGAGTATTATTATATAAATCAATTTAGTTATTATGAATTTATTATTAATGAAATTTTTTTGCGCAGCGCACTGTCGCTTCTCTTATTGGAGCGTAAAATCGGGCATATTGTTTACTATAATATCTTCCGCATATAATATTTGAGAATACGCGTCATATTGTACTCCATATTTCTATTAAAAAAAACTTTTGCACATTTTCTGTCAAACAAATCCTAATCATAAATAATTTAAATTCGCGCCAAGACTCTTACAGACCCGCCATTTTCTTTCACACCCGATTCACGTATTGACTCTCTTGGCGGCTGATGAGTCTGCTTCTCCATCGCTCGCTTTTCTTTTTCTTTTAATGAGATGAGAGATGTCCGATGCGACTGGTTTGGGTTCCGATGAGCTCGAACTGGGCCCTGCACCGTTTGAAGACGAACCTTCTCCACTTGATCCGTTGGACGGGCATAAAGTTTCGCGTACTCGCTTTATGGTCTGTAAGAAAAATTAAAAATATTTTTAACTGAGTGCACTACAAGGAGGTAGTCCTTCCCGGTTAAGCTAAATTGCTCGTTAGCAGTGGGATAACTTTTTTTATAAAGGGCATGTCAATTTGACTTCACCTCGCCTGATGGTAAGCTAAAGGTAAAGTCTCGGAAAGAGGGTCACCATCGTAAACATGTACCATGTTAACAATGGTGGCACTCAGCTTGACGTCCTCATCAGATGCCTTTTCAGGCCCCGCTTACAGAACCCGGGGCTGTAAGAAGAAGGAAACACGTGAGCTGGCCGGGAGTTCCAGGTCTTAATGGTGCAGCATAGGAATGATCACGTCGGTACTGTAATTTTCAGGATTCATACCCATTCATCGCTATTTTAAAGCTCCTTCAAAGTTAGCGAAAGCTGCCACTTGATTTTTTTTCTGGTGTAGAAGGGTCTTAGTGCCATAGAATTTGTGTGACTGACTGCATGAAACTCAACCTTATATTATAATCCTCAGATGTGGCATTCGGGTTTAACGATATTACGACGAAATGAAAAATGGCAATCCCCTGTTACTATTTTGAGGTTATTGCAGTGTTTATTGTACACCTTCGTCTAATAAGTCTATCTGCATTTTTCATTACTAGCTAGCTCCCAACTGTCGACCAACATCTGGATCCGAATCTGCTAATTATCAACCACTGCCAAACGCATTGCAAAAAAATGCCATTTAATTTTGACTTTACTGTTATGTTGTTAGTCTATAATTATATTATACCTTGTAGAATGAATGAAAAAATGTAATGAACTCTATAACATTTAATTTTGGACTTCTGTATTTTAGAATTATATTCAGCTTGAATCGCGATTTATCTGAAGACAGATTGTGTAGACAGAATGATAGATTTGACATATTGCCTATACAATCTTTCCTCAGACAAATTCCAGATTCAGGCTGAGTTATCATTCTAGAAAACGGGCCTAAGTTTAAAATTTAATGGCATTTTTTGCAGTTTCAGTGGTATGTACGACAGTAGCTGACTTCTGCATGTTTGCAGTCGCTTGTATTCTGAATGTGAGTAAACTGAAGTAAAGCCAACGAGACGAGAGAAAAAAGGTAAACAAAGCTACTATTACTGAGTTACATTGCAATAGCTAGCAATTATTTTGTGTCGTTGTCGTACTTATCAGTACGCGACAACAGCCGAGCGACAGCTGTCGTTGCGTGTTTCGTAGTACAGGAAAGCTGTCAGCACAGCGGTTCTAAACTGTCAGATCCGCCATCTTATGAGCAACTTTATTCCTGTCTGGAACGCGCTTGAAGTTATTCGTAATCATTTTCAAATAAAAAAGTTTGGAACCGCTGAAATATTGTTTACCTTTTTTCTCTCGCTTTGTTGGCTACAGTCTATTAGCAGTTTCGATATGTTTATAAAATGTATCTAAATAAAAGACATGCGGTTCAAATGGAGATCATCTGACTAGACCAACTCTTAGTAGATATAATAGAACCATCAATGGCCATGAGCTAAGCACAAACAAACAACAAATTAACCACATGGCCATTAATGTATTGGGATACGGGCTGAAATAACAACACAGGGTACAATTTTGAACATGTTTATTTCAAAATGTTAAAAACAATACAAAAATGGCCTTGTGGTATAATTGTTCGCTTAAAATTAACATGATTCAGATCAAATTATCAGTACATTGTAATAAAATTATAACTACGATTATTATAAATGCTGCTGAGAAATAATTACCTAAAAGAATTTATTATACAATCTATAATGGGTAAAATAACCAAATTAACTTGATCACTATGCTTGCTACATTGCTTGACGAAACTATCCAGGAAAAACATGAGGCTTGTCATAGAAGTGATAACAGGACACTGCCGACTGAACAGGCACCTGACACTAATAGGAGTAAAGAACGATCCCAGATGTCCGGAGTGCACGGACGCCGAGGAAACCAGCCTCCACCTGCTGGCCGAATGCCCTATGTACTCGCTGAAAAGATGGGAAATCATGGGAACAGACAGACTAGAACAAGAAGACATCGGAAATCTGAAGGTGGAACAGATCGTAAGTTTTTGCAAGGAAACAGGTAGGTTCCACGAAGCGCCGTGATTGCCGGACATCCCACATACCACCCAAGGAAATAGGGGAAATGGGTGAAGTGGCCCTACGCAAGAGGGCGGATCACCCGTCCGGCCGCGGCGTCCCCTGCTGGCAGTAAGTAAAGTAAGTAATGCTTGCTACATGTAAAGCACATACTACTTATGAACGTAATGACAGTCCCGGGTTCGTACGGGAATGAGGTCCCGTTCCTGTAGACATTTAAGGATAAGTCTATGTAAACCCTAAGTATTTTTTTATACCACTTAGGTGGTAGACAAGCACACGGCCCACCTGATGGAAAGTGGTTACCGCGGCCAATGGACGTATGCAACACCAGGGGCGTTACACTCGCGCTGCCTACCCTGAAGAAACCTTCTAATGCCCCTCTTGAAGAACCCCATATTGTAGTCGCTTGGGAAAACCACGGCAGGAAGTTCATTCCACAGCTTGAGCGTACGTGGGATGAAGTAAAAATCACAGATCGTCAAATCCATTGACAATAATTAGGCTGATTTGGTGTTGCTATATTACATTTTTCATTAATAAAATACAAATGTTATCAAATATTTTTTTTATCTGTATGTATCACTTTACCTTGTGCTATAGATTGTATAATAATTCAAAATCATATTATAAGAACCGTTAGTATGTAACAAACGTAGACATATTGTAGCCAAACAGAATAACCCACCATTTATACAGATTGTTTTACTCAACTAATATTTTCAAAAATTAAAACCCAATATGTTTATTATAAACCAACAATTCTTAGAATATTCTAATTAATTGATTGATTACAATTTTACCCTAAAAAAGCATTAAAAATCAGTCTAGTATTTACGTATGGAATTAATGTTTAGTAATGTTTGTCATTTGTTTAAATATACTTAGCTTAGGTTTATACATCCTAAAGGCATTATTAGAATATTATATTGAAATAATTCGTAATTTGAGACTTTTTGAAGTAAATATAACTCGTAATACACTTCTCAAATCCTACAACATAGTTATAATTGAGTTTATTCGACATTGTGTTCAAATGTACTCTGAACTGGCCTAATGTTATTTTCTAAGCCGGTGTTCGCGATTTTGCACTGGTTATAGAAGTCATATCATAGTAAGATGCTCTGTAAATTGTATTATAGATATATGACAGAACAAAAAGTGGCTTACAAACAGATCACATCACAAACACGTCTCCATACTTTAAAGTTGATAACCTATACTTATTAGCAGTCTTATCATCAATCCTACACTCTCATTGACAGTTTAAAGGCACTTGCTCTAACATCCAAAAATAATACTGATGTAGCAGTAAAACAATTAAAAAATATCACAAATTTTGGCAGAAATTTCACAATTTGGCACATTATTATTATTTAGGAACACATCTTAAATGAGTAATTATCACATTGTGTCATGGAATGTTAACGATTCTCTTACAGAATACCAATTACATTGTGTTATTATCTTTTCGGCTGTCCTCCAAAGATTTTACGAAGTAAGCTCAGTTTAAGCATGACATTCTACCTGACAACGACTCTGTTCCTTAATAATCAAATTACGCAACATTTTCCTAGTATCCTCAAGGCAATCACAAGGTCTTACCTCCGCCTTATAATCCATCATATCCTGAATCTTCTCCTGTATTTCAGGCAGCAGTTCCTTCAACTCCTTGATTTCACCTTCGACGGAGTAGAACGGGTCTGCTGTGGAGTATTTCTTGACGGTAGCATCTTCAGATACAGCGGTAGGATTCTCCAATGTTTTGATTCGAGTTTCTAGAATGTTTGCCGCGTTTTTGAAGTGTGTGATTGCGTCTTCGAAGTTAGATGCCAGGGAATTGGCTAGACCTGTAATAATAGGATAATAAACTTAAATATTATTAAGTATTTTATAATAATTTCTTAGAAACGACCTTGGAATAGAAGCTGACCTGGCTTTATGTGGGGTCATTACACCTAATTCCCCTGTAACGACTGCCATACATGTTCGTATGGCGACCGGGACCGACAGCTTAACGTGCTCTCCGAAGCACGACCAGACCAATGCAAATACTCATATATAAGCATACAAATATTTGCACTGAGCAGGGAACGAACCCGCGCCACCTATGTAGCGGCTGCGTTCACTACCGGCACGCCACGGAGGCTGTCGACCAATGAAATAGAAAATGGGACCATGGAGATGAGTTTGGTAATAGATTCACAATGCACTTGTAACAACGCAGCAAGATTAAGACACTGAGGATCACCCAATACTGTTTTCGAATGTTCCACAAAATGTTCAAACAATTTATCATTTACACACTTATATTTGTTGCCTTTTTAGAATATGCAACATCACATGCTTACCTATTTGATAATGTGTCTCAGCAATGCGCCTGTCATCGCTTCGATATAATTCCTTTTGGAGTTCCAGACAGCTCTCTGTAAGAGAAAATTTATAGGATAACATAACTACGATAGCCTAGTGGTATGGGTAATGGACTGCTGAGACGAGGTCTCAGGTTCGATCCCAAGACTTTTCGATGCTTTTCGAAGTCATGTGTGTATTTATCGTAGGTTTATAAGTGCCCGGTTAATGGCAATAGGCTCGCCACCTATTACATTGGGACCTAAACATAAACTGGTGAGATGTGTGTGCCAGCACCTCTGCCTACCCCTTCGGGGAATACAGGCGTGAGTTTATGTTATGTTATAACTATATTTATGTACAGTCTAGTGAATTGGGGTAGAATAAAAAAATAGCACAAGTAAAAAAATCTTTAAAAATAAAATAAGTCTCACTTGAGCATTTCATTTTTTCCAGTGTTTTTCGAACTTAAAAGTTAGCATAATAAATGCTATAAAAAATTCATTCAAAAAAAAAACAAAGAAAGTTAGAATAACATCATTTAGGCGTTATTAGGGCCTTTGTAACCTTTACGACCAAGTCAATATCAGGTGATAGTAAATACCCAAGTCTACCGAGAACATTGACAGACAATCGCTAGGTGCACCAATTGATTGACGTACAAGGCCTTGGGGTAGACTTCCTGTCAGGATTAGGAGTCAAACGGCAGTCGCTCGCGTCGCGGCGAAGTCATTGGCACAAGATACTGTCGGAAGTTTACACAAATATAGCTTATTTAATTAATCCATACTTCCATACTAATATTATAAATACGAAAGTAACTCAGTCTGTTTGTTTGTCTGTCTGTATGTCTGTCTGTTTGTCTTTCCGTCTGTCTATATGTTACGCTTACATGCCTAAACCACTGAACCGATATTGATGAAATTTGGTATAGGGGTAGATTAGACCATGAGCAAGGACGTAGGCTATGTTTGGTCGCGATAACCGAAAAAAGCTAGTACCAAATATATCGCGATAACAAGGGAGGTTATTATGACCGCGGTAGTCTGTACGGCGGAGGTACTTCCCCGGTCGAACTGCTCAATTCGGACAGAAAAACCGTCGTGTCCTACTTCCATCAATTCTAGCTGATTGAACTTAGTACAATAATTATAAATATTACACAACATTCTACACAACGCTATCTAGACCCATGGTAAGCATAGATTAACTAGCTTGTGTTATGGAATCTAGACTGCGGATAAACATACTTTGATACTTTTTTGTAAAAACATACATACTATACAATACCTAGAAACACCTAGACCAATGCAAATAGCCATATTCATGTATACAAATATTTGCACTGAGCGGGGATCGAACCCGCGCCTCCTGCGTAGCGGCCGCCTTCACTGCCACCACGCCACAGAGGCTGTCACTATAGGTACAGTACAATATAGGTACTGTAAGGTTTAGTTATTAGAGATAATAAAAAAAAAATATAATAAAAATAGCCGGGAACACTGACAAAAGAGTTGTCGGTGAAGCCGGTTTAAAAAAAAAAGTAGGGAGAGGTTCGGTGGAAGTTTTTGGTGGGAATTGGGGATTGAGCCGTCAATTGCAAAAGTTAGATTATAATTATTTTTCAATAAGTGTACCCGCTGATAATTTATTGTAATTGATATAAGAAGACAAGATACTGTGCTCTTTTATTACAGTACTAAGCAGTAGCAAGGTACGTACGCATATCGAAGACGGCCTTGTCGTAGGTCTCACTCTCGAGTGCCACCTCCCCCAGCGCCAGGTGTCCCTCGGCCAGTAAGGCGCGAGCCGCCGTACCGCCGTCCCCTGCCTCCACACGCCGCTTGAGGATACTACGGGCCAGGTCTGTGACAACACATTAAAATTCATTCAATTATTTGGGCGGAGTTAACAAAAACTATGTTAAAAAATGATTGTAACATCATTCATTGGTTCCTTTTTTTTTCCGTGCGGAAATCCCCTCGGATACCCCCCTGCCGGAGCCGGAAGGGGAGGTTATGTCGGACTCGAACCGACTAAAACCGCACGCCGACTGTGGGTCGTGATGCTAGGCCGGAGGTGAGGTTGTCATCGACATATCTCTCGCACCCCGGCTGTCATTCATTGGTTCCGATAGTTTGTAAGCATATCGGTAGATGACTACACCGTCGCCTTAAAGACAGATAAGAAGGGAAATTTGAATCATATCGGGCGTGTCTCGGTAGCTGAGTTGGTCAAGGCATTCCCCCTGTAAGGGAAAGATCGCAGGTTCGAGTCCCGCCCGAGAAGATTCTTTTTCCCTAAGTATTCGAAAAGTTATTAAGTAGAACAATACAAGATAAACAATTATCTGCAGCTTTCCTAGTGGTATTAGGAAACAGAAAGGTGATATTCATATTGTAAACTATGGTATGTATTTATGAAGAACACAGAGAAAACAGAAGAAAAATTTAGTTGGTAGTTAGAAAAGCGTAAGCTGTCGAAAGCATTAGCAGGTTAAGTCCGAAAAATTGTAAATCGGATGCCAAAATGCATCTACTATAAATTCTTAATGGATTATCACAAGTAACTATCGGCAACAGATCTACCATTTTTTTTTTATTAGCAATAACCATTTTCCATTAGACTTACATCTAATTTCCAACAACCTCCCACCTTTACAACTAACCTGGTATCTGACTAAAAGTAGTAAATAAAAACCTTTACATACCAAGCATTTCCCAAGCGAGCTGCAAATTATCAACATCATCTTCATTTTCTAAGTTCACAGCGGACTCGTCTTCATTCGCATCACCATTTGTTGTACTGCAACCCTTAAAGAAAATAGCAATACCAATATTTATAATTCATGATTACTGTGGATAATTTGAATAAATCTTTTATAAGATTTATAATGCTAACCTTTTTTTTAAAATTCGAATATATCGGGAAAAATGAAATGCTCAAGTGGGACTTGAACACACGACCTTTCCCTTACAGGGGGAACGCTATTCCAACAGAGCTATTGAGCCATAACTAAATCACTTCAAATTGTCCTTCTCTTTATATCCGTCTTCAAGGGTGACCCCTGTTACCTGGTTGTGGATTCAAGTCCTATTTGAGCATTTCATTTTTCTTGGTGTATTTGAATACTGTGGATAAGTTGTAACCGAGCAGGTACTAGCCAGGTTAGTCTTAGGATAGGTGACCATTCTAAAGAGATTGAGACCCCTCCATGTCTAGGAAAGCATGTTAGCCATCTATCCTGGTCCCTATACAAAAGGGTATGTTATGGGTAGTTTGGAAAACATCAACCTGTGAGCTGAATCACAAGAATTCATTTAATAAGCTGATTCTAATTTCATTAATAGTGTAACACTAACTGGGATATTTACTACTTTTATTATTTTTATTCTTCGTATGTTCACAAGACCTACAGCTTCAAAACCATTGAGGGTCTATTCAGTGAGTGTTGTAAGTCGAAAACGCGATCGAGTGCTGCAAGAACGCGGTCAGCGCTGAGTGCTACACTATTAATGTGAATGACAATGTCAATCTCAAATCATAGATTTTAATTTGTGTAAATATTGTGTAAAAGACGAAATATTATCCTGATTCCAATAAAGTGGTCATTTTGGACCTCTGGTCAAACTAAAGAACTTTATTACATATATTGCAATGGTATGTGGTCTGATAGGTACAACTGTGCCATAGTTGAACTGAAAACCTACCAACTAACTCAGCTCAGCTAGAAAAATAGCTCAGAAAGGTAGACACCGTACAGACCAGTCATCCTTGCATTAATCCCAATTGCACCTGAGGTATCCTGGTTGCATTTAACACGGTATAAGATATAGGAACATGTACAATGGCCCCAGAAGAGAGGCTAAGTGCAGAAAAAAGAGTTCCCTATCCTAAGATACAAGAAACAATATTACTCACTGGTTCTTCAGTGTCCTCAACATTAGTGCTGCTGCCTGGTTCTTCTTCCTTAGTAGTAGACTGAGCTTCACTTTTCTCTACTTCTCCATTCTCTTTCTTTTCCTCAGCTTGTGTTGAACTCTCGGCTTGTGCTGAACTCTCGGCTTGTGTTGAACTTTCAGCTTGTGTTGAACTCTCCGCTTCAACTTCACCATTCTGTTCGTCACCATTTTCTTCAGCCTCTTCTTGTTCTATGAGTTATAAATATTAATCATTTAGTGAGAATAGGGAGTGCCAGTTGCTGTTTAACAGCTATAGATACTTATTTCTGAATCAGATTCATTTTGTCACACAAGTACAGAGATACTTCCCTAGCGTGACAATGAACCTGGGACTAATTGGGACTAAATATACCTCCCTGGGGTATGAATGCTAAGTAAATATCTTTAGTATATCTGAAAAATTAATAGGTGGCATTAGTAGTCTCATTTTAAGAAATAACAAAGTTAAAAAACACTCATTTCCCCATTTAGAATCACATAAATTATTTCAAAACCTCATTTAAGCAAATAAAACTCGTTCATAACATAATAAATAAAGATTCCGTGACTAAAGTGATAATTTAAGAAACCGTGATCTAGTGACACCGTCAAGTTATCTATAACCATTCAAATTACTGCAGAATCATTATAGATTAGAATATTTACCTACGGTTTTATTCAGTCAGTCATTGTGTTTAGTGAAGTTACAAGTGTAACCATTTTTTGTTCGATTGTGCATCTGATAGAGCTATATTATCTGTGATACTACTAATGGAGGTTTATGAGGCTCAAAAGAATTGTTATGAGGCCAAATGTCAAGCAGGCTCAAAAGAAACTGAAGTGATGTGATAAGTCTTATTCACATTAATCACTGTATCAGTGAAAACTGTTCTTAACCTTAAGTATCAAGAATAAAAACTGTTATGGAAGTTGATTATACTAAAGACAGTTCAAAATTAGAATTTGTACCTTCATTATCTTCTTCCTCATCAGCATTACCACCGCCTGGCATACCATCACCCAGGACCCCACTCTCCTCTCTTGATAGACCTAGCAGGGCTTTACCATACCTGTGGATAAAAAATTAAGTATTATACTTGGTTCAAGGAAGTACAGTTGACAAAGGAGATATGGTGACACCATTAGAATATTATATTATACATTTGTTGTACCTCTTAAACTATGGTAATGATATTGTATCAGGGGGCCTGGTGATCTGTCATACAGGTATCACACCTACTACGGACTCCAGCTCTCTCAAGGTGAATAATTATTATTTGTATAAATTCTAAAAGCTGTAATGGTAAATGAGAGAGCATTTATAAAAAAATAAATAAACCATACAACTTTATATGAAAAAATGAGACCATATCTTTTTGTAGACTGTACATGCAGCTGGGGTCTGCTTTACCAGTCTAACTGCCGATTTGGCTAAGCTGGAATATTTTCTGTGAAGTGACTGCCACATGACCTCCACAACCCAAAGGTGCAAAACAAAACTTACCATAAATAAGCTTCTGCACACTGATCAGCAGTATCACCATGCTCCTTAGCCAGTGCTTCACATGCTTTAGCTAAAGTTTCAGCAGCTACACTGAAATCCCTTACAGCCAGATGTCTCCGACCCGCAGCCAACAACTCGGTGGGTGATGATGTTGATACTTCAGCGGTTTCAGCCATCTAGTGGAAACAAATTTGTTTTTTTTTAACTTATGTTTGTTAGAAGTTCAATGCCTAGATGCAATAATATATCTATGGCTCCATTTGCAGGTTTTTTCAGGTAAGAATGAAACTGAGAAGTAAAAAGATGAATGAAATATTATGAATAATCTCATTAGAGACACTGAAGCAAATGGATCTAAATCTAACTTACTTAAAGGAGGAAATTGTCAAAACTACCCAGTCATACAAAGCCCGGATCACTCACCACCAGAATAGACTAGCACAGAGTCTCGGCAATCAACTGGGAACAAGACGGTTAAGAAGACTGCACACCTGGGATAACCTCTGAAAGAGTTTAAAAAGAAGGCAGCCTAACAGTGGGAGGGCATGCCTAACACGTCAAGCATCTCACAAAACAACTGCTTATGGTTTAAACTGAAACCGATCGCATGTTTTGACCAAAATAAGAAAAAAAAAAAAAAAAAAAAATCTAACTTACCATTCGATTGTAAATGCGCTTGTGACAGTAAAATTGTAATACAACAAAAAAACAATGGAACAATGGTTTGAAGTTGCAAATTCAATATTGCTAAATGTCAATATTAGGGCAATTGTCCGGTTGTCCCACATTAGATATAACAATATAGAAAACTAGGATGCCAGACAGTAAATACACAGTGAAAGATGTTGCAAACTTTCTTTTTTGCTTAACCACGATGTAACGGTCGGCGTTAATATAACAATACCTACATGAATAAATACAATAGACAACTACAAAAGCCACGTGGATGTATATGAAATCAATCCTCCAGCAACAGAAATCAGGGAAATTACTAACTAGAAAACGCGATATTTAGTAAAAAGTAAACGGAAATAGTGGAATTCGAAAAATCTCGAGAAAGAACCGCGCCAAAATGTTAAGTATGACCGATAACTACTTAAGTAACATAAATTTAACGGAAAAATACTTACATTGTTGGGTTTCTACTGTAAATCTCGCGATTTAACAATAAAATGATAACTTATTCAAAAGGAGACGTCGATAAAACTAAAATTATTGTACGCGTGTCGCCCAAATCCGTTCGCTTTTGATCATAGATTATTCTTTTGATCGCTCTTCGCCATACTCTTCGCTCGCTTGCTCGCTTCTCGTTTGGCGTTTATGAGACAGATTATAAAACTTTAGTGAAAGAAATGAAATATGTCAGTTTAGTTTAGAAACTGTAAAATTTTATAAAGTTATTATTTTATAATAGTTTCTAAAATAAAAAAACGTAAAATTTGCTCATAAATGACATAAATTCTGTTATAAATTTAGATTAGACTGAGGTAGCATCGGGTAGCATCACCCTTGTGAAAATCTATTAAAACAACGTCAACATTGGTTGAATTGCGTTCAGAAATTAGTAAGTGCATCTAAAAATAAAATATTAAGGTCGAGGTTGATGTGGAGTGAATCTGAATCAGTGAGTGGGTATTGTCCTAATCTAGTAGGGAGGGCGGTATGCATGAAAGTTAGCCTAATAAGGCACTTGGCCAGAGTCTAATCAGTGTTGCAGGCTTTTTCAAATTTGGCGCTGCTTTATTGCGCCAGCTTTCGTTGGCCAGACTCTAGAAACCATTGGCCGTCCGCGGCATATTAGGGACCCAACTGAGGTGTTAAGCACCTCGAAAGGCTACCCCTTCAGGCCGAGCATTGTTCCGATGGTTTATTGTGCCAGTTGGTAAATGTCGAAAAGCAAATTAACTACCTTTCGCCGATTACCAATATCATCCTCTGGATTTTTTTTATTTTTTATTATACAGGACACGTCAATTTGACTTCACCTCGCCTGATGTTAAGCTAAAGGCAAAGTCTCGGAAAGAGGGTCACCATCGAAAACACTCACCATGTTAACAGTGGTGGCACTCAGATTGACGGCCTCATTAGATGCCTTTTCACGCTTCGCTTAAAGGACCCGGGACTGTAGGAAGAAGGAAACACGTGAGCTGGCAGGGAGTTCCAGGTCTTAGTGGTGCAGCATAGGAATGAGTCACTGAAACGCTTGGTTCTAGCAGGTATACTCTGCACCGTAAATGGATGGCATCTTAGCCCTGCACGTGTCGTCCTGTGAAGGAAAGGGGAGGGTGGGACTAATTGGAAGAGCTCGTCAGAACATTCACCATGGTAGAGACGGTAGAAAACTGCCAAAGACGCAACATCTCTATGCATCTGCAAAGGCTCGAAGGTGTTCGTGACCTCAGGATTCCTAATAGGAATGCGGACCGCACGTCGCTGCAACCAGTCGAGAGCATCTAGTAAGTACTTTGCGGAGCCGTCCCAGAGATGTGAGCAGTATTCCAGGCAGGAACGAATTTGGGTTTTGTATAGAAGACAACGCCGCTCCGGCGTGAAAAAACGTCTCACTCTGTTCAGGACTCCGAGTTTACGCGAGGCTGATTTGATGATACTCTCGATATAATTTTTGTTATTCAGTTTGCATTGCGAACACCCATACCGAGGATAGTAAGGTGATCCTGCAGTGGCAGTGGTGTGCTCTGAAGAGTGGGAAGGGGAAGGAAAGGAGATACCTTTGCTGTAAACGCACATGCCTGGGTCTTCTTGGCATTGAACTCGACCAGGTTCCAAGCGCCCCATTGAGAAATGTGGTCCAGGATCCGGTCCAGCTCAGTGACAAGAAGCTGCCTTTTTTCCGCGATATCAGACTGCTTGGCCGCAGGATGTGCGTAATAAACTCCCGTGTAAGGTGCTGTCGTCTGCATAGCAGTGAATGTTTCCGTTACAGAGCATGTCATTTATATGCAGAAGAAAGAGAGTGGGAGATAAGACGGAGCCCTGCGGCACGCCAGCATTTACCTGCAATACGCGAATACGGCGCCCCTGCAGGAAGCTACACAGTCTAGGAGGCAGGCCAAAGGCTAGTAGCTTGGAAAGAAGCGATTTGTGCCATACCCTATCGAAAGCTTTGGCGATGTCAAGACTAATTGCCAGTGACTCACCGTGCTTTTCCATAGCCTCACCCCAAAGGTGGGTCACGTACGCCAGAAGATCACCCGTTGACCGTTTCGGTCTGAAACCGTATTGCCGGTCACTAAGCAAGGAGTGATCCTCTGGGTGGCGCATGAGCTGTGTGTTAATGATGTGCTCGAACACCTTGCACAGCACTGAGGTGACGGCTATGGGTCGATAGTTGGCTGGGTCCGAGCGATCCCCCTTCTTGGGGATCGCCTGGACATTCGCCTCCTTCCAAGCCGAAGGCACTGTACCCGAACTGTAGGACAGTCGGTACAGCCGCGTTAGCATAGGAGATAATCCGATGCACATTTTTTAAGTACAACCGCTGGAATACCATCAGGACCACTGGCTTTCCGGACATCGAGTGATTGCAGTACTGCACGGACATCGTTGCCTGATACGTATATCAGGCATTGCGTGGTCACCAGTGGGCATTGTCCGTGGTTGCATACCACAATCATCGACTCGGGAGTTGGCCGCGAAAAGATTGACCAGCAAATTTGCTTTCTCTTGCAGCTCATGGGCCAGAGATCCATCGGGATTGCTCAGCGGGGGCAGCGAAGGCTGGCAGAAGTTGGTTAGCACGGCTTTGGCCAGTCGCCAGTAGCCACGGCTACCCGTGGGATGCGCCACTAGCTCTTGGTCCAGCCGTGCTATGCGCTGGGCATCCGCCCTGACGTAAGCCATCTTGCAGACCTTTGTGGCTCTGTTGTACACCGCTTTGAAGTGACCCACGTTGGGATCGCGTGTGACGCGCGCCCGCACCCAGGCGTGGTACGCAGACTGTTTATGCTCAACAGCCTCCGCGCACTTGCGCCCGAACCACGGACGCGCTCCGCGGACTCCGGTGACATCGGTGTATGGATAAAGTATTCCATACCTAGACCGATCTCATCGGCGACAGCAGTAGCGCTCTCAGATGGGTTCTTACCCTCAAAGCAGCGTTCAACCCACGAGATGGACGCATAATAGTCGCGCAATCCATCCCAGTCCGCTGACGAGTAGTGCCAAAGACGCCTCTTCCCCTGCACGGGTCGTGGGGGCGCTACAATGGGCACGGTGGAGCGGACCAGACAGTGGTCGGAGTTACCTAAAGCAGCAATCACCGAGACACTGTACTGGTCCGGGCGACTCGTCAACAGAAGGTCTAGCAGAGAGGGCTCTAGGCCGGACTCTTTTGGTATCCTCGTGACCTTGTGCACGAATTGAGTCAAGTCATGCGCCATGGCAAATGCGTGAGTGGCTCTTCCTGCATGGTCTGTTTTGGCGGAGCCCAACCAGATCTTGTGGTGGGCGTTAAAGTCCCCCAGGAACACCAATTCGGCGTTCGGAAACCGCTCCTGCGCATCATCTGCCGCCTGACTCAGGTATTCAAATAGTCGAGTTATCTCTGCATCTCCTGTATGGGAGCGGTAAAGGGACACATAGATCTGACTCGTGGAGCCATGGTCTACGTGTACCCACAGGATGGAAAAGGATGGGTCCTCTAGACAGCGCAAACGGTGACAACAAATATCCGCCCTAACAAACACGCACACCCCGGCTTTTGTTCGGAAATTTTCCTCGATAACATAGCCGGGCAAAGCAGGTAGGTCGTGTTGTCAGGGCGGCGTATTTGTGTCTCCGTTAGAAATAGCATAGCTACCAACTTCGTGGAAAATCAACTACTCGGAATGCCAACGCACAGCCACCACTGTCGACAGCCCATCCTTTCCATCTACCCAAATAGGAAACAGGTGTAATAAAGTAAAAGATGTCGAGAGAAGACTTTCAAAAATAACTTTCTAACCGCAAAGATTCTCTCCCTTGGTAGAAATCAATGTCTGTTGGATTTTCTCCTGTATTAATTTTTTATTCAACTCGAAAACGAAATTGTCCAAGTAGATTTTTTCTTTGCAACTTATAGCACTTTCTATTTTATCAGAGTGATTAGACCACTAGAGTTTGATGCACCTTCGATTATGATTCGCGGTACTGGATTGAAGTGGCTTTTTCATATTTTCAAAATAATGTTCAAGCTTTGCAAAAAAAAATATTATTGCCTAATTACACCAAATAATAATAAATAATACAACAATAATAATTTCCAAATTGGGTTTAAACACAAGCAAGTGTAAGACAGTCCATATATTAGATAATGGTTGCATAAATATGGACAGACTAGCTTTTGCCCGCGGCTCCGCCCGCGTGGATGTCGGTTATCGCGACCAAACATAGCCTATGTCCTTTATCATGGTCTAATCTACCCCTATACCAAATTTCATCAAAATCGGTTCAGTGGTTTAGGCGTGAAAGCGTAACATACAGACAGACAGACAGAAAGACAGACAGACAGACAGACAGACAGACAGAGTTACTTTCGCATTTATAATATTAGTATGGATTCACGTGCCATTACAACGTAGAGATCAATAACCAGGAAGTGCTCAAGCAACTGAAAAACAAACTAACTTTAAGAACCAAATAGATAGATAGACAAATGTCTTTTTTTTTAACGTGCACCCTCCGTCAGATCCCCGGGTACACCCCCGTCGGCTCCGGTGGGTAGTAGTAGTTATCTATGTCGGTTTTGAAACACACGCCTTCTGAGGGTCGTAGCCTCGTAGGTTGCCGGAGAGGTGAGATTGGCTGAAACATATCTCTAGCGAAAATGTCATTTAGCGAACAATCTAATGTTATAGTAGTTGGTGGGACGTGTAAAATAGTCCTACCAACTGGTGTGTTTGCACACAAAGCGTATAAGAACCTATGACCTGGCGTTTGGTTGTAATAGAAAGGAAATACTCATGTGACCGCTTCTATGAAGGAAAACGTAAGAGAACCGGCACTGACCTGTGTTCCACCTCGTGAGGATTCAGCTGCAGACAGGCGTGGTTCCTGGCACGTGCTGGTGGGTAGGTAATTTTCGACCGGTCGGTTATTTTCTTGAATTTGTCGTTTTCTTCCGATACACTTCACTTATACTGACTTGAGAATGTGGCCAAAGGAACTTATAGAATTACACAGAAAAGGAAACGAGGAGTTGAATTACTCAAACTTCCGTTTGATGCGTTAGCGGAGTCAAAGACACCTTTCAGTGGTGCTGCGAGTTAGTGACTGTTTAAAAAATGAACGGGTTGAACGTCCGCCGTGAAGCTTGAGAGTCGCTCATAGAAAACTTCGTTCTCAAAATATAGTTCGAAAAGATTCGTTCACAGCGCCTCTATTGGCCTTCTTCAACACTAAGTGGTCAACAAATGAGCGCCAATATTCAAACATTATTCGTTCATAAAAGCGGTTTCTTAAATTACAAAATTGAAATACAATTAAATTATGTGGGAAATAATTAAGAAAGTACATAAGCGCTCCACCATGCACCCGGCTTTGGAACGTCGCAAGACGTAACGAAACAAACAAGCGAACACTGGCTGATTAGAGCCCATAGTGAATTTGTATAACATAATAATACACATAGCTAAAATAACAACTTAGACTAACAATATTCTATCTAAAGTATGTTTAAAGCTTGAGTTAAAAATTAAAGTTTAAGATTCTATTTAGCGTTGTAAGTTATTGCGTTGGGATAGGATACAACTTGCTTACAGCGAGTTTGTAAGTACCAGAACGCGTTTTATATATTATGATAGACATGAGGAGTCCAGGTCCAGTATGACAATTGACAACGTGAAAATGCTGAATTATTAGATCAACAACGTGATCGCGTTTAGAGAGAAGGACAGGATGTAATCCTGATACAGAATGAGGTTCGATCTTAAATTTAAATCGTGCGAATTTTAAAACGTATGTAATGATGCGTAGTAGTTTCTGCCAAGAAGAAACACGTTGTGCTAATGTACATAACAATGGCGACTCTGTGTGTTTTGTTGTCACACTCAACACATTTGCCTTATGCTCAGGTAAGTCAGAACAGTTGGCGGGAGAGAATGACTTAATAGGCCATTCATCAGGGGGGCCGCGGATCCATGCTGGACCGTTCCACCACAAATCATAAGTCAAAAGTTGCGAGGGGAGCATGCCGCGTGATAGACAATCACTCGGGTTAATGTCTCCGGCGACGTGATAAAAATGTTTAGCGTTCAAGTTTTCTTGACACTGAGCGACCCGGTTGCTAACAAAAATCGACCACCGATGTGGTGACGAGTGAACCCATGATAAGGCAATCGTGGAATCAGAAAAGGCGTAAATGTCAGTAATGGGAATGCGTAATGCATAAGAATCACGTACAGTTCTTATTAACTTTGACATAAGCAAAATAGCACATAACTCTAATCGAGCAAGCGTAGTAATCTTTGTCGGAGTGACCTTTGATTTCGCACACAAAATGCGAGTTTGAATGCCAGATGGGTAGGTACAATGTGCAAAAATAACACATCCCATGCCATTCAGGCTGGCATCACAAAATGCGACAAGACGTAATTCGCAATCAACTTCGACACCTATATATCGCGGAATTTTTAATGTGTCAAGCAATTTTAATTCTTGAACGAGAGCGGAAAAGCGTGAGCGTATATGCTCTGGAGTAGGGTCATCCCAATCACTCTTACTAAGCCAAAGTTCCTTAATTAACAACTTGGCGTAGAGTATCACAGGTGCCACCAACCCGAGCACGTCAAATAGTCGCGCAACTATAGAGAGTATAGTTCTCTTAGTGCACTTCTCATCTACCAAGGTGGATATGAAATAAAAATTATCTCCACACGGCTCCCACGCGAGACCTAAAACCTTTGCGACATGACTGCCAACATCAAACTCAAGCGATTTGCGGTGAGTATTTATGTCAGCGTTCATTGCGATAGGAAATAGCCTAAGATTTAATAATAATAAAAACAGGTCTGCCTGTAAATTGGGACCAATATGTAAAATATTATTGAGCGAAAGACAAGTGTGGGTTTTAGCGCTCGCGTCTAACACAATACGCGGCATCGGTTTGTCATGTCGAACTACTGCGTGATGTGGTATGTAATAACCATCCATAGACAAATTAGAGTCATCAACGAGACCAAGACAACCGTTATCCAAACAATCCCGAATAACCTTATTGTAATTTTCGCGTACGGTTGGTGATTGACGAAGTTTACGCTCGAGCGACAAAAACCGGCGGTGAGCGACGCCGCGCGAGTTCCCTAGTTCAGAGGGATCCTTGCAGAACGGCAGCGCAACCGTATAACGACCTACGTCATCGCGAGTCACAGTAGATGTGAAAATATTCTCGCACTCGGTTTCTTCTGGAGACAATAGGCGCTTCACAGGAACTTCCTCAAGTTCCCATGGTTTTTGCACTAAATCATTTAGTGCTAGCGCAGAAAAGGATGCGGTTGTAGGCACAACAACTTTACGTGGGTAATCACCCATAAGTACATACCCAAACGCGGTTGATAGTACACAAGGGGCACTGGGACCACACTCGACTCTATTTCCTAAGTAAATATACGGGAAGAGCTGTGCACCTAATACTATATCAATGTTTCCTGGAATGTTCCAGCTTAAGTCAGCAAGCGGTAAATCGCGAAGATTTAACTCGCTATCACACTTAATTAATTGCGAGGGCAATTGATTCGTAAGGCTATTCATAACTAACGCATGTATAGTATACTTATGATCTGCATAAATACGAGATTCAATGTCCAAATACACATAGCCTATTATCGTGTGCGAAGTGGAGCCAACACCTTTGACAACAGAATTACTCATTGGTATTATTGGTAAATTTAATAAACGACAACAGGACAATGTTATTAAGTTATTCTGTGAGCCATTATCAACTAGACATCTGACTACAGATTTATTTCCAGTGCTACCTTTAGGGCGAGCATACACCTGAGCGGTTGCCAAGAGAATATCACCCTTATGGCTAGAGGCATACGAATGCACAGTGCTTGAAGCGAGCGGTGACTCAGGAGTGGGACTACCAAGGTCGCACTGGGGCGGCGGGGATGCGGCAACAGTCTTCGCATGCGAGTGCGAATTATTAATATTATTATAAAAATGCAATAATTTATGATGTTTTTTCTGACAGAAACAAACTGACGTACTTTTACATTGCGGGAGATTATGTAATGTGCTTAGACAATTCACGCAACCACGCTTAGATTTAATAAACTCATATCTAGCCTTTGCATTTTGCATATTTTTAAACTGAGCGCAGTTATACAGGTGTCGGTGGTCGCGGCCGCCACATAAACAACATGACGCGTCAACTGCGGCGGGCGCATTCGACTTATTATTAATCGGCACACTGACAACAAACGACTTAGAATTACGCTGTACACGCCTATCATTAGACTGTGGCGTCCCAGCAGTGGACGACTTCGCATATGACTAAGACCGCGGGTTTGACCGTTCAATCATCTTAGCATAATCTTGTACAAAGTCGATCAGCTGTTGCGTCGTAGGTACATCGACACCTCGAACAGAAAGTTCGAAGGCTTGGATGGTTAGAGTGTCCATTTTCCTCAAGGCACATTGTAGAAACATGAAGTCCGTTAAATCATTTATACCTAACTCTTTAAGCGCGGCGATAGAGGAGGAATATATACCTATAAATGAATCAAGTGAGTTCACACTAGGTGAACAATTCTTTAAGTCTAATATATTATTAAGATAATATGAACCTAATGAGCGTTTATCTTGGTATTTCTTGACCAAGGCGTCCCACACTATACTGTAGGTCTCACTTGACGGAACAATACCGGCAGTGAACTTTAATGCGTCTTTGGTTAATTTTGAGAATAGGTATTGCACACGTTGCGAATCAGACAATTGGTTGTTTGAATGAATATTGGCCTTAAAGGACTGATAAAATGTATTCCAGTTTTCAGGGCGTCCGTCAAAACTCGGAATAACAAGCATTTCCAATTTCACTACAGACGCGTTTGAATTACTCGACCCGTGTGAGGCGATCTCCTTTACCTTGGGCGTAGATAATTTATTTCTAATGCGTTTTATTCTCGAATACAATTCATCAAATGAGTCAAGGCAAGAATAGTCGGATTCCACAGGGGGTTCCAATGATAAATTTAAGCTATTTATTTGATCTACAATCGACTCGAACTTATCGCGAACGACATCGATGTTCTCGGTCTCAGACAGAAAATCTTCATTGGCTCGCGTCGTTATATCAAAACACACAACTGATTTCGACGATTTATACCAACGATTAATGCGTGCAAACAATAATTCCTTTTTTTGATTCAACAGAATAAGCTTCGTCTCGAGATCTGACGACATGTTTGCAAATTAACGATAGGTAGGACCTACCTATTGAAATATAACAAGAAGATTATCTGTAAGGTACCTACTATAATATAATAGTAATTCAACACAAACAGTTTAGATATACCTACTTTTTTATTGAAAATTGTACTACGGCTTATTATATAATAGCGCAAGTAGCACAGCGGAGCGGGAATGTAACTAACTACGTGCCTAGATAGGTAGGTACCTACAAAGTTACGCGTAAGTGAATAGAATGATGAGTATTTACCAATTAATACGTAAATCACCAACTATTATAAATATCTACCAATTATTACGTAGATTTAGCGTTTTAAATGCAGAATTTACCAAATAATTTACGTAAATCTGTTAGCGAAAGAAAGTAATGAAACTAAGATGGCGGAAAGAATTCACCAAAATTACGTGAATCTTTTAATTAAATGAATAGGAAAGAAATATTATTCACCAATAATTACGTGAATATGTTATTTACTGGCCTATCCGACTCGTAAGGACCATACATTATGGTGGGACGTGTAAAATAGTCCTACCAACTGGTGTGTTTGCACACAAAGCGTATAAGAACCTATGACCTGGCGTTTGGTTGTAATAGAAAGGAAATACTCATGTGACCGCTTCTATGAAGGAAAACGTAAGAGAACCGGCACTGACCTGTGTTCCACCTCGTGAGGATTCAGCTGCAGACAGGCGTGGTTCCTGGCACGTGCTGGTGGGTAGGTAATTTTCGACCGGTCGGTTATTTTCTTGAATTTGTCGTTTTCTTCCGATACACTTCACTTATACTGACTTGAGAATGTGGCCAAAGGAACTTATAGAATTACACAGAAAAGGAAACGAGGAGTTGAATTACTCAAACTTCCGTTTGATGCGTTAGCGGAGTCAAAGACACCTTTCAGTGGTGCTGCGAGTTAGTGACTGTTTAAAAAATGAACGGGTTGAACGTCCGCCGTGAAGCTTGAGAGTCGCTCATAGAAAACTTCGTTCTCAAAATATAGTTCGAAAAGATTCGTTCACAGCGCCTCTATTGGCCTTCTTCAACACTAAGTGGTCAACAAATGAGCGCCAATATTCAAACATTATTCGTTCATAAAAGCGGTTTCTTAAATTACAAAATTGAAATACAATTAAATTATGTGGGAAATAATTAAGAAAGTACATAAGCGCTCCACCAGTAGTTAATGACTTCAATTATTTTTTTCAATTAGGTATATAAGTAAATCTCGTACCTACCAATTAATGACTATTATTTTTGAACGAACACACCTACTTATTGAGAAACTTTGCTTTTGTGAACATTATCGCCTGGTTGTTATCAAAATTCAGGGGAATATCTATTTACTTAATTGATGAGAAACAACTTGTAACTTAATTACAGGTTGGGCAGGTACCTATTATTTTAGGTAGGTAGGTACAGGTAAGTATTTACCTATGTACCTAGTATTTTAAAACATGAGACAATATGAAATAAGTCGTTACGAAATTATCAAAACTTATTTCAATTGATTTTTTCGGCGACTAAACCCTTCAGCGCGGAACGACCCCTGATTACATCGAGCTCTGAAACTCGGGGAAACCCAGGTCCAGTGATAACGATTCCATTTCTCTCTTTAACAAAGTGAGCGATAAAAAAAAAACAAAATAGGCAAACGCCCTTTGAGAATATTAAAGCACCACGGACATAAAAACCGTTAAAATTATCATCAGTTCCTACTTATCTAGAAATAAATTATTAATAATAAAATTGTGCAGTGTGCATCGAGTAATGACACAGGGTGGATAGCTATCGACTTTTCTCCCACCCACTGTCCACCCGCCCAATCAAGCTCTAGGAACGTTGCGAAAAAGTGTGTTACCAAGATATCGATAGATAATATCGAAATCATACTTTTTATCCCCACATTTAGGCACTTATGTTTACAGATGGCGTTTTAGTATTATGTAATTTAATACTATCCGCGAGTAACTTAGTCCTCCCAAGACCAGAATGCCGTACCGTTACCGTACCCGTATCAACCAGTATAACTACATACATACGTGCCTACTTTTATCCAAGTGTATGTAACCAATTGAGTGTAAAAGTACGCGCAAAAAGACTGTAAAAGTGACCCTCTTTCCGAGACTTTGCCTTTAGCTTAACATCAGGCGAGGTGAAGTCAAATTGACTTGTCCTGTATATAAAAAAAAAATGTTATATCGTTGTTGGATATCAGAAGTAAATGCCATACCTACCTGATACCATTTCTACCACCTGTTATTCTCCACTATGTTTCGGCAAATTCAGCAAATTCCTCTTCCGAAAAAAAATCGTAGATTGGGAGGGGATAGGCCGAAGTGTGTGCTGCTCAACCTGCTATATTAACATTAGATCCTGTCTTTTGTAATTCAAGTTGAGTTATTTCAAATTATTTACAACAAAAAAAGTATACAAGTATGTTTATCCGCATTCTAGATTCCATAACACAAGCTATAAAAGCTTACCATGGGTCTAGATAGCGTTGTGTAAATTATGGAATATTTATTATTATTAAAAAAAAAACTGCAACAAAAGTAGGTACTTAAGTAGTACGAAAGTAGTTACCTACGGGCGTGAAGACTTTTACAAGTTATCGATAAAACAGTTTTCCCCAGTCGCAGCACTACATAGACCGTAGTACCGGTACATTTTCCCACTTTCCCTCAGTCTGTCTGCAACGGGTGGACCGTTTAGTCGTCCCACAGCGCCACTGCCTCGTGTAGCATTCATTACCCTTTATTGTGACACCGATCACGTGAAATTAAAATAAAAGTTTACCTGGACTATTAAAAAATGTGACTTAGGCCGTTCCATCCATGCAAAAAGGACGGCACATCCTTAAGTAAGTTTTATTAAAGATATTTTAGCCCATTTTTTAAATCTAAGTAGTAAGTATAATCAGTGTTGCTACAGTTTAAGCGCTATGAAGTTTGCAATATAGGGTTTTTATACAGCCTATTGAGATTTTAGTTTCAGGATTTTTTACGAAAATAAACAGACACGGCTTATAGTTCAAATATTTTCATAGATCAATGAACTTCTGCGAACTTATGGACTTTGTATTGAATAGATTTTATCCAGTAGATATTAGGGTAGGTAATCATTATTTGCTTTAAGTGCTTAGGTAGGTACTGTATTTATTATTTTATTGTTGATGTCAAAGTAATGGAAGCTATTTTTTACGTTAGTAGGTGAATGAAGCTTTAGTTTAAATTGAACAATCTCAATGATTTTTTTTTTATAAAGGACTCGTCATTTTGACTTCACCTCGCCTGATGGTTAGCTGAAGGCAAAGTCTCGGAAAAACGGTCACCATCGTTAACATGTAGGTACCATGTTAACAATGTAAATAATTAGTAGGTTATTATTTTGCAGTCGTGCTTTTAGCATAACTGCAAAATAATAAGTTTGGTAGAGTTTCATTCTCCCGGCCTACTGGACTAAGCACTCCAAAAATCTGCTATCTCCGTGGTTGGGATTAAACAATCAATAAAAAATATCGTAACCCAATATCGTGGTCCGCTATCAATACTTACCACGAATCGCGATTGCCGTTGCATTGCAAATCAATATAATGACAGCATCGCCAAGATCGCAATCATAGACTTTGAATAGGTACACACGATCGCAATAGTATCTAACCTATATTTAATATATTGACCGTTGACTTCCTTAATCCCTGCTTACACAAAATCTCCCGTTAATCCGTTGCCCTCTTTTTCAACAAAATCATGACAAACCGAATCAGATTCTACGATTATCTTCTCGTTTATCTTCTCGCGGTCTCCACTCTATATAATCTCTGCAAATTCAGATGACTCGCTTTTAAAAAAGGCATGAGTGGAAGAGACTCATACACCTAGGTACCTACTGATTGCCGGACGAGGCTCTGGTAACTACTTAGGTAATCTGTAGGTATGGTTTTGGTGCATGTTTTTCCCTCCCGATTGGGGCTCCGGCAGAAGTCGTTCGTATATGAATCAACCACATGAAAGAAGAAGGATCATGGATAGAACGAGAGACTCAAAAATGTAAGCTTTGGATCCATTCGGAATGAGGGCACTCATGACTACATTCTCTACGACATGACAGTAGCTAGGTAGGTACAGTCAACATCATAAATATCTTGACGACGAAGTCACAAAATGATCTTAAAACTCTCGTTATAAGAGCAAATCAAACTGTTTTATTGATTTATATGATATTATTTGCCCGAACTAAAGGAAGGCGATAGGTGTGTGAAAAATGAAGCTCCATTTTCGAAATTTTAAAACTTCTGTGACAGTCTGACCGTCATTTTTTTTTTTTATATAGGGCCCTCCATAAAGATGAGATAGGTAATCACTAATTAGTACTGTGTTAAATCTTCAAAGATTGTCGAATCCACCTCTCCCATGTTGACATTTAAGTATATTATTATTAGGATTACGTACAATTCGGTTTCTATGTATACCAATTGACGCTTTAATTGTGATGTACCTACTGTGAGGTAGACCTACGAAAAGGTGAATTCAAATTTACCTAGCACTTCTGTTTTCCCTTGAAAATAGGTGTAATTTTAATGGTAACAAGCCCAATTACCCACCTTATGCAAACTAAATACAAGGGCATCCATAATTAATTAAGGGGTGCAGAAGCAATTTGCGTTGACATTACATACCAAGGTAAAATATCCACTTACACGAACAGCTATGTAACGTGCACATTAAAATTTATGGTTCTATTTTATGACAACATTGAGAATAGATGAAAGAGGTAAACCTCTATAGACGCCTACCTCAACTAACTAACGTAAAAAAAGTAAATGAACTAAGTACTTATAAACTTTTTTTGTATTGTCTAATTTAAACCGCGAAAATCAACTTTTTTTATTGCCTGCTAACTTTTGCACGAGGCTCCGCTGGCGTGGACGTCGGTTCTCGGCAATTATTCGAATTTTTCTCGCCGTAAAAACCATCCTTGAACTTCAACGAACATTTTAAAAAAAGAATTGGCCTAATTTGTCCAGGCGTTGTTGAGTTATGCGCTTAGTAACACATTTAGCGATTCATTTTTATATTATGGATATGGCACAAGTACGCGCCGCAATTCAGTTCCGTACGGAACCCTTAGTACGCGAGCCTGACCCGCACTTGATCGATTTTAATAGAAAATTGTATGATCTTTAACTATGTCTCAGATAATTTTTATAATAAAAATTATAAAATAAAAAAATCGGTGTCGGATCTATGAGGACTTTCTAAAATCAAAACTTCGTTACGTATAGCCTCTATTCATACTTATGTAAAAAAAACATAAAAATTCATGTCGAGCTTATATGAAATTCATAAATTATCTCAAAAAGTTTGACGAAGTGTAAACGTGTTTGTCCCACACAAATATATTGGATTAGTAAGAATATGTTGAACGAATCTTATATTCAACACGCTACTTTACAAAATCCTCATGTGGAGCCGCCTTTAGAGCTCTTTCCTTAGCTTTATTATATTCATAGCTCAGGCTTTATGTGCCTCTTCAGTCCTGAGTTTTTTTTCAAGAAGTTCTCATGAATATGTCTTAATAAAACATACGTTTGTATATGTGCCTTTTAATTTTACGGTGTACTTGCAAATTTTTCCCCAAGAGTAACAAAATCAGAAAAGGAGTGCTACGTGTTTGACATGGTATAGGTACCTATGTAATTAAGTCTTGTACTAATGTATGTGTATACTCAACGCAAGGGTGTGCGCAGCATTCAATGCTGAGATGGGGCCCTATTTGGGTTCGCACAGTGTGGAATGTTGCACCCGTAGATTAATTTTATATACCTATTAATTATGAAATTGTAATACTTACCTACTTATTTGTACTTACTATATGAGGTAACACTCGATCTCTCCTGTACCTGTGCACCTGGTAAACAGCGGACGAGGCTCTGGCTGGCGCAATCTCCCTTCTCAGGGTTGGAAGGTCAAACGACAGCTGCTTCCAGAAAATCCGGCATACATGTCGGCTTAAAAGTGCAAACTCTGGACATAACTGGGAAATCATCACGAGATGATGTTGACAAAAATCCGTTCACAAACCCATTTCAATAAAAAAAATAAAAATAAAAAAGGAATCCGACAGACACTAAAAACTAAAACCCGTACGTTTGCGTTCGGTATAAAAATCAAACAAGGCTACGTTTCGCTCGTAAACTCGTAACCTATTTTGCTTCAAAGAAGAGAATAAAGTGGTGTAAACAAAAACACATTTCATTGAAATAAAGTATGAAAACGGTTATTTTTACAAGCTTTTTGCTTCACCTGTCCCAGCCTGCAATAAAAACCTACAAGTTGCTTTTGACCCACTTCCCTGTGTTTCATTGAGCTGAAATTTTGCATACGAAAAGAGAGAAAAGAGGAATTTATTCACTGACTAAGCACACTTTTTACTCTATTTTAGCATTTCTGAAGCGTTTTTGTATCGTTCACCAAAACTAGCGAATCGCGGTCTTCATGCATTTTATGAGCAATTTCTACCCCTTGTCCCTTGTTCAACCTATCTTCTCATCCGAAATGATAAAAAAGTTACATAGGTGTAGTAAGGGTAGGCACTCAAGAATGTCGTCACTATTGTGACGAGAAATTATGTACAATTTTTATCAATTACTAACCTAGTTGTTGCTCACGACTCTGCCCGCGTGAAATTCTGATCAGGTTTCTGCAATCAATGGGAACCTATTTCAGTGACAAAAATAAAAATAGTGTTATTCCAAACTATAATATATCTATGCCTGTCAGTGTAGGTACAGTCAGTGTCAGAAATATTTTCACAACAAAGTCTCAAAATGATCTAAAATTAGCATTATGAGCAAGTTTTTTTTTATAATGTACGCGTCAATTTGACTTACTGATCTGATGTAAAGCTAAAGGCAAAGTCTAGGAAAGAAGGTCACCATCGTAAACATGTACCATGTTAACAGTGGTGGCACTCAGCTTGACGGCCTCATCATATGCCTTTTCACGCCCCGCTGAAAGGACCCGGGACTGTATTATTGATTTCAATTGTAATATTGTCTGAACTAAAGGTGTGTACCAAATATCACAACAATTCGTCAACAGGAAGGGGGAAAACCAAGGAATTAAGACCATTTTGAGAACTTTGTTCATCAACCTCTCTCTGATGCTGACTATACCCAGCCATTTGGCGTTATGGAGCAACCGCGCTAGAGTCATGTCCTGTGGCGATGCTCATCCATATCGGGAGTGAGTTGGAGACTCCGTAGTCCCCCCTCCCGAGGAGGGCCAGACCGTAAGGGATGGCCCTGGATCAGCCGGAGGTATGATGAGGGATAGGGTAAAAGCCGGATAGTTGCGCCACTTTTCAAAAAAGCTATATAATAAAGAAATATGTGCTCAATAAGAATATTTCAACATGTATATCAAATTATAGGTCTTTGAACTACTATAGAAGCCAATTGTAAAGAACCTAATTATTATAGGTTTTGAGTAAAACCTGTTTTATTTGACCTCTTAAAGAAAGGATAGTTGCCTACTCTAGCGGATAGTTGCCTAACGTAAATAATACCTCAGAGGATACTTGCCTCATGCGGGGATAGACGCCTCACAATGATTTTTGAAGAAAAACAAATTGATATCGATTTACTCAACCAGTCTTTATTATTTATTGCAATCTTTTATTAAGTACTAATCAACGTTATACAAAATATTAAACCATTAAACTATAAAATATAACAAAAAAAGCCTCTAAATCAATATTTAATAGGCCACGGTAACCACTTTCCATCAGGTCTGCTACGTAAGTGGTATAATAATAATAATAATAACCAACATCTAAAGAGGCTCGGGTTGGATGGTTGGGTCAAGGGCCAGATGCAGAAGGCAGTGCTCCTTGATACGGCGCGCATCGTGAGGAAGTTCTTTTCTCTGGAGCCCTAACCACCGGTAGCTTGGTTCCTATACCCGATGCCGGTGGGGTACTATTTTTTATATTTTTAAATAGATGTTTTTTTTATATGTATTTAAAAATATAATTTATATGTTTTATTACAATGAATAAAGAGGAAATAATAATAATAAAGAATCTGAAAAAGTACCGACATGGGTGGGCCTAGAACCCACGACCTGAATACTTATTGTATTCCAGCTAAGTTATAGTATCCACAATGAGTAAAAAACACAAAAAGAAAATATTTGCTTTTGTTCGTTAAAGAAGTTATAGTTGCGGATAGTTGCCCCCAGAGCAACTATCCGCACAAGTTTCTAGGGCAACTATCCTTTTAGATACGGATACTTGCCCTTTTAATTTGCGAAATAAATAATAATTATTTTACAATAATATGTAGTAAACTTTCCAATTTAAAGCCTAATGCACGCAAAGAAATAACAGGTGGATTGAAACCACAATTAGTAATAAAAATATTCAACAGAAATAACTTAACAATATAATATCGACGACTGTCGAAGATTCACCGCGGAAGATTTTTGCTCGCACGAGTGAAACGCGTGAGTCTATGGTGATGGTTGATGTGGCACTGAGGTCTGCGGGAGGGGTACTTATAACTATAGTAAAGCGCTAATGCCACTTAAATCCGTAACATAGTGTATTCGAAACCGTGGCAAGTATCCCACTGGCGCAACTATCCGGCTTTTACCCTATGTCGAAGACAACCTAACCTTCGGCCTAGCACAACGACCCACAGACGGAACACCCATGATCATATTTGGTCCCACGTAATAGAGAGCGAGCCTAAAGCCGTCAAGTGGGCACATGTCATGGCTTGTATGTTTACTGTTGAATGGAGAACAGTCCTATCCCTTAGTTGCCTTTTACGATAAGTCCAAAATAGGCAGCGTATTACTTAGGTACACTGTTTACAAAAGATATTCAGCTATTTCACAATAAGCAAGTTGTTTAACAAATTCCTGTAAACCCTACGTAAATTCGGGCTTACAGTTAAACATCTTTTCAAGCTAAAGGATTGTACTTAAGTACATGAAAAAAGATTCTTTAGCATGTAGAGAAATGCGATTTGTAAGGTTTATATTTTTGGATAATTTATGTAAATGTTTGTTTGACTAAACTTACTTTGTTAAGAAGGATTATGACAATAATTATTTGACTTTTCTATTAGCCTTTAGCCTCTAACTTTGCTCCCACTATACCTTAATAGGTACCTAAATATCATAATATATATTCTGTTTTTTTTTTACTGCAAGCACCTACTGGAACATGGAAAGCAAAAACCCCACCATATTCAAAGTTACTAATCCTAGTGGGGCAAAATGAATAATACCTAAAAATTTTCATCATTCCACAGTGCTATTATCTGTTCTGTGATTCCAGTTTGCCCTACCACTGGAGGCGCTTGGTGGGGCAAAGTTTAGATCGGACAGAAAACAGTAAATACATAGTACATACCTATTCTATCAACAGCAACGAGAGCTCTAAAATGTTGCTTTGATTTTTCCCACGTGTGTTGCCATGGTGTACCTAGGTACTTCGTCGATCGTAATGTTGAAAATAAACGAAGGTGACAGTTAGGCGCGGCTTCTGCTGTGACGTAGGGCTAGCAATTAAAAAAGGCGTTTATATATGTACGGATTCTGTACCAAAACTTCGTAGTAATGCCTTTTTAGGGTACTTTGAAAGTAAAATACCACGTACGATTATGTAACCGGAATAGTACCGAACTGCTAATAGGTATCTTATCATAATTCAATATCCAAGTGCACTGTTGCAAGCACCATGATCACGGAGGATCTTGGCCATTATAACACCGAATTATAGGAAACTCCAAAACATATATACAGCAAACTGTTCATCCTTAACACAGGCTATTTCATAGCCTAGTTAGGAGACCAGGATGTCACTCTATTATACTCAGTTTTGTTGTGCAAACATTTGTAAAGTTGATATAAATGTTACACCTAAATTCACTCTGATGTACTACTTTGTCTAAAATTTTATTTGCCAATTATATAAAAAATACATGATTAATATCCCGATATCTCTAATATCTATACCTCTACATCGATCTAAATAAATAAAATAAATAATAAATAAATATTCCACAACATTCTACACAACGCTATCTAGACCCATGGTAAGCTTTTATAGCTTGTGTTATGGAATCTAGAATGCGGATAAACATACTTATATACTTTTTTTTGTAAATACATACATATTATACATAGAAACACTCAGACCAATGCAAATAGCTATATTCATGCATACAAATATTAAATATCCAATGTTAAATAATATCCAAGTTCAAATATCTCGTGGTGTTGGTTCCCGGTGGAGTAGAATAGGACCACCCCAGCTCTCCCCGTGGGTATCGTAAAAGGCGACTAAGGGATAGGGCTGTTCTCCATCCAACAGTAAACATACAGCCCAAGACAAAGGGCCCGTTAGACGGCAATGGCTCGCCTCCTATTACGTCGTGGGACCGAAAATCATAATTGGCGTAACGTGGGTACTAATATAACTCCGCCTATCCCTTCGAAGATTCACAGCCGTGAGTATGTGCGTATGTGTGTAAACATCCAAAACCTTTGCGAGGCGTAACCGGTCAGGTTCAATATAATAAATACTGTGGAAAAAGTAGGTACAAGTGTTCTCAATATGTGTATGTCAATATCCAATATTTTGTTCCCAGGTGAGGAGAACTGTCTCCTCGGCGACCAGATGATCAGTTTCAGTGTTGAAGGGAGCGAGAGAAGGCCACGAAAATTGCTCCCCACGGCAGCCCAGCGCGTGCGTACATCGCCTATCACAAGCTCGGGACAGGCATGGAGGCCCAGACCGCCACGCCGCAGACCGAATGCGAATGTGGTGTGCACCCCTCGGTCTTCTACCTACTGGCCACCTTACTGCTCACCAGGTTAGTGCTAAAGAACCAGCTTTTGCCCGCTAAGTACTCCATCCGCGTTAAGTTCGATCTAGAAAGGTTTTGGGACACATCGCTGCTGTTCGCGTGACCCAGTTAAAGTTCCTTAAAATTTCTGTGAGCCTAGTACTTCATACCAGGGTCACAGAAATACTGATCCCGTGACCGCGACCCACAGCAACCTATATCTTACGTTTGTTTGATTGCAAAAAAACAAACGTAAGATTTTAAGTCTGATCCGTCCATCGTGAACAAAAATTTCAAATTTACAATCATATAATAGTAAAGAAGATGGATGAAATTTATTCAGTTATATTATGGAAGTACTCTTCATTCCTATCTATTCAAAGAGTTGCCTCGAAAACTTCGCTTTTAGTCATACGGTAAGATGAATGGTTTCATGTTAATACTACCTAATTCTTAACTAATCTATAATTTTGGTGAAGAGCCTGGGATTTTTTAAAGAAAGGTGCACTCCACCAGGTAGTGAAGTTATACGTATCCAGAAATGAAATAAAAACCATATAGGTAAATTGATTTACTTCGGGTAATATAATAAGTTCCAAGGTTCCATACCTTTAAGAATAAATATATCAAATTGAATAAAATTTTAAATATACCGAGTTTATATAATGCCTGCTTGGTTACTGAAAATTCAGGCTTCTATTTTTATCCACAACGAAGTTATAAGGGGGCAAAAACGGCCTGAACTGCTTCGAGAAAAAGATAGTACGGTCGTCCCGCTTTTTTGCTTGCTCGACTTGGAGGCACCACTGCCGTACCCACATATTTCTACGACAGTCTACAGCCCATTATAATATAATTCACGCTGATGAAAAATCGGGAAAACCTTTTTACTTTGCTAATATAATATGTCTCAAATTATGAGACATTATGATTATTATAATACACTAGATGACAGGTTCAAAACCTCACCCTCTGTTCGTGGAGGGAGGAAGAGGGTAGCTTGAAGTAGTCGACGAGTCTCTAACAAAGTTAAACTGTCTTGGGACCCGCAATGAATTTAATCAGCAGTAAATTAGACAAGTTAGAAATATAACATGATTATAAATAATACCTTCCCCAACTTTGAGACACAAAAATATAAACATAATGAAAAGAACTCGTGCTTCCCAAGTGAGCTATATCTTATACTTTTTTTGCTAACTAGCAATTTTATTCTTGGATAATTTAATTTAATGAGTAAAAATTAATCGTACAAGGATACTAGGCTCAGGTGCGGTAAGCTTTTTGCTAGCACTACACCTAGACGGATACATCTGCCGACGTCTTCCCGATGAACACTGATGCGTCGTCAGAAATGTGGACACACCGCACTCGCACGCGCTAAAACCCTTTGATCTGTGCCACAAAAACCAACAACTTCGGATGAGTGCGGCCGTTACATACCTACAACAGATAAGCAAATTAACCCCTCTACACGTCGGCGAACGCGTCCGCCGATGACATTCGCAGATGCATATGTCTACCTAGGTGTAGTGCCAGTGAACAACGCTAATGATAGTTAGAAATCAATATGAAACTAAGTATGTCACGATTTATACGTTTTATATCAGAGGTGGAATCAATGACACACATTGGGATAGGCTTACGTTCAGTAGGTCTGTGATAGGCTAATTGGTTAATATCAGTATTAAGAATTCCAATATATTGCGCCAAAACTTAGTGACATCCCAACTAACTTTTAAACTCTCGCACGAGATACAATAATTAATTATAACGGCAATTAACACGATCATGGTATAGGTCGTTTCGACCAGGTAACACCGGCTGTAGCAGGTAACCTGGTCGAACGTCAGGCAAATCAAAGATATGTACCTATACCATGATCGTGTCTAGTGACATCCCGTTTCAAAGTTCGCCACCTTTTCGTATTACACAAACTTATTCACACCAAGTTTATTTATATATCTAAGTCTACTACTATCCATTCCATTAAATTCAAATAGGTACGTTTCACCGGGTATTGCGGAAATTTCGTAACAAAGCCTGAAGCCTGAACTAAATTCGCAACCTTATTGTTCTATTGTTGTCTCAGAGATTTCAGTTGTCTGTAGCGAATAGATATGTTCCCGAGTTTCTGTTTAGTTTACATTGGGCTAGAGCTTAGCAACTATTCACACAATGGTACTGGACTGGTATCAATTTATGTGTTTGTTTGTATTTAGTCGAATGAATATTTTATTCGTGTACTTTATGTTGGCGTTTATTTACTTGCAGAAGTTAGGAGTTAATGTTATTACGGCTGTGGTGATTCTTATACTTCCTCTTTTTGGACGGACTTTGACGATATGATAATACAATAATGTTCCAGGAAAATACATACAGTGTCATTTATTCTCAAACTAAACACTGCAGTTGACCAATAGGGGTGTAGGTCTATATTTTAGACACTACGTAGTTCATTGCTACGAGCTACGTAGTACTACGCTCATTACTATTAGTATGTACCTACTTCGAAACACTATATGCAATAGAATTTACAATGAAAAAATTTGTTATATCCATTCAGAAGTCGATGAGAGAGCAACAATAAATAACAACAATATAACATGTTTTCTTAAAAACAAAATACAATCCACCTCATGACTTATAACAATACCAAGGTGAAAACACAGTCCTACCATTCATGTAGACAGTCATTCAGAAATCAAAGATAGTACTACAATAAACAACACAAAAATAGAAGACAATTGTTTTCTTTCAACAATACACTACCTCAAGAGTAATAAAAAATATTGTGATGGAAGCACCGTGCCATTCATGTAGACCTTGACTCCCCTTCACAAACGTTGTCGACGCTCATTCACACAAATCAAAACAAAAAATCAAACATGCCATTTGCCTTATCGACGAAATATACGGAGTTCAACGTGAAACAGGAAGCGATCGCATGACACGACCTAATTTGCTGTAGATCTTTAAATTGTGTTATATAACTGTGTTGAATATCAACATCGTTTCGCATACGTTAATTACTGTTACTACTTACTACCCAGATTGTGACTTATATTGCTTGGTAATACGTCAGGTAAGGTAATAATTGGTTCGTAATAAAATGACAGAGTCACGAATTTGATCTAATTGATAGACATTCTTATGGTACATACATTCAACCAAACGCGAGTAAAGTTTATTCTTAGAATAAACAGGCAATATCAACCATTATTGGCTGTTTATTCTAGGAATAAACTTTACTCGCGTTTGGTTGAACCGACTCCTAGGGTATTAGGTAGCTTATGGGAACTTTCCATGGTACGAGATTCTGCGAGAATCAGCTAGAAGAAACAAGAAACAATTTATTTAAAAAGCCAATTGCGTAAACGAAACTGCTATTGGGGTACTCCACAATACAACCACGGCCACACAGAACAGAATCTGTTTTTACAACCCTGTTTTAATTTTTGGTGGGATGGCCAATCCAGCTTGATCGAACTTGTGGTTGAAAGCAAGATTCGGCAACACAGCCGCTTTCAGTAATTTTCCGTAGCGATTCATTATTACTTCGCACTCCATACTCTTCACGTCCACCTTCAGCAAACACTGATCCGTGGTAAGTGTTATCTGTGGAACGGCAAATAAGTCCGTATCGGTGCATTGGATCCCTACGGAGGTTGTCTTCCTCGTAGCCCCCTAGTAGCAACTGTTCCTGAACTGGATCAGGCTACAGACGATGGTCTGTATCAGATCATATCCCCCACGTCGTCTGGTCGAAATCGGTTCGAGTCTGACTTTACAACCCTCGCTGGCTTCGGCTTATCCGTGGGGATTTGCACACTGAAAAAATGTAGAAGGGGCCGGGCTTCGAAATGGACCGACACGCAACATGGAAAGCAATTAATCTATGGTGTGTTAGAATCTGTAGTATCAGGCCCCATGGAAATCCGCCTTCAATGTGTAGCTTCGAGCTGAAATTGGCATCCGACGCCGGAAAATTTTATATTTTAATAAAATTTCGGCAAGGGAATGAAACAAGGAGTTTTTGTTTGGTTTAAAGTTCTATATTTGGAAACTGAGGACTGTGAACGACTTTGATCAAAATGGAACGTGTCTGTAAAAGCTAGCTTACCTATTGATTCCTGATATTGAGTCTATCAGCGATGTAACAAAACACACAATATGTACCTTGAATTTTGTACGATAACGGCATTGTTGTATCATGATTTTAATCCATTTTGATCACTGACCAAAGCCATAAAGGCTTACATGTAGCTCATGATTCTCATGGTCTTTTTATTTTCATTTTAAACCACTTTCGTTCGTATATTATTGTGGTATAATTGGATTAAACTTTGGCACATTTTGAGTGATGGGTATTTAGTTCCTATAGAGGTATAGAGAGTTGAATCTGACATTCATATTTCGTTAACCATAATAATGGACCGACGTAGAACTACATTACACAACACAAGTGACATTTCGTTTAACTAAACTAAGATTTCATATATTTTCTTTATACCACTTTAATGGCAGATACGTACACGGTCCACCATATGGTAAGTGGTTACCATAGTCTACGACATGTATAACCAGAGGCGTTACACTCGTGCTGCCGACCCCATAGAAACCTTCTGATGAACCCAATACTGTAGTCGCTTGGATTACTATCTCTCTGTATGTAATGGCAAGGATAATACGACTAATTAATATGTAAAACGTTCATAACACGATATGACTAAGCTAACACGAACAGAAGCACGAAATTAACATCGAACGGACCGTGCAAACATTGGCCAAATATTGGGCAAATTACTACACATTCAATGATTACGCTGAATAAGCAAATACAAAAAAGGTATGAAAACAATTATGAAAGTAGATTAATAAATAAATAATCCATACTAATATTATAAATGCGAAAGTATCAGTCTGTCTGTCTGTATGTTACGCTTTGACGCCTAAACCACTGAACCAATTTTGATGAAATTTGGTATAAGGGTAAATTAGACAATGAGAAAGGACATAATATGCTATCTTTGGTCGCGATAACCGACATCCACGCGAGCGGAGCCGCGGGCAAAAGCTAGTAATAAATAAATATTCCACAACATTCTACACAACGCTATCTAGACCCATAGTAAGCTTAATTAGCTTTTGTTATAGAATCTAGAATGTGGATAAACATACTTAGATAATTTTGTTTTGTAAATATATACACATTATACATAGAAACACCCAGACCAATGCAAATAGCCATGCACCGAAAGATGTAAGTAAGTATGACAGGGTCGTAGCAAGTGGAAATTATGTATATAGTCTCTGCCTACCCTGTGGAAAAGACGCTTAACTGTATGTATGCAAAAACAAATTGTATAAGAATCGTTGTTGCTAAGTGGCTTCTAAATACATCGATCAATCTTCGCCCAGGAGTCATTACCATTTCCATGGCAATTTTAAAAATCGCCACGGAATAGTAATGGCTCTTGAAAAGTATAAAGAAAATTTTCGTAGGTACACAACATTATAATTATGTATTGATTTCATAAACGGAGTAGAAATGATCTTTTTTTATTTTTTTCGTGCGGAATCCTCACGGATACCTCCCCTGCCGGTGGAGCCGGGATGGGAGGTTATGTAAGACACGAACCGACTAAAACCGTACGCCGACTGAGGTGGCCGGAGGTGAGGTTGTCTTCGACATATCCCTTGCACCCCGGCTGACCCAGGGTCATCCCTTACGGTCTGTCTTTCCTCAGGAGAAATTATGCTGGCGTTCAATAAAAGTGAAGTTAGGTTGAGCTCTTTTGTAAACAAATTTTAAAGTATTCATTAATATGAATACTTTAAAATTGATGTGGATGTGTGTGTGAATAGTTGTGGTTGTATTGAGTCAATGTATAACTACACAATGTAAGCAAAAAAATTGTTACCATAATTCCAGCGACAAGTTGGACGTACTCACTACTATTTGATTTTGAAAGCAATACACCAATTCTATGGAGCGATTTAAAAAAAAATTACGATGTATAGGCATATTATTATATGCATCACAAACTCTCCATCCCAGATCCTAACAAAATTGATGGTCAAAAAGTATTGAAGCTAAATATTTCCACTACATTTAAATACAAGAATTTATCGTCTCTTCTTCAACACAAAACATTGAAACGTTTTCCTATTAAAATATATAGGTACCTAAAGGCAAGTTGGCCCGTTAAGACGGTTCTCGTTTCTTTTCATTACCGAGTTTTGAAACGAAACTCAAAGGCTTTTGAAAAACTTGAAGCCTGTTCCTCAACTAAAATTACAACATAACAAGTTCAACTTAAATTACAATGTACAGTGCTCTGTACACCGAAATATCATTTATTCTGTATTATCCTATTACCTGTCCGGGGAATGGTATTCCAGATTTTAATCTAAATTTATAAAAAAACACCAAACCCTTTATATCTACCCTTGAGAATGCCGTGCCGTGCGAAACAGGTCAGGTTCATTCTAACCAATTCTGTGGAAAAAGTAGGTACAAGTGTAGGTATTCTCAATATGTGTAATAATCTACTATCTCCGTTTTCTTTAAAAAGATCTAGCAAAGCGGCTGATCGACGCTACGCCTGACCAGAAGGCTGGTTATTACCTTGCACACAGGTTCAGCATTGCCATTCAACGTGGCAATGCAGCCAGCCTTCTGGGTACGTTACCGGTCGGCGACGATGCGGAGGAATTCCACGACGCATTTTGTATGTAAATATTTTATTTATTTCTTTATTTTCTTTAGTTTATTTAATCTCTGTCATATCATAACTCGAAAGTTTAAAATAAAACGACAATCACTATCTCAGTTTCAAATTGCAGCCATATCTGTTCAGCCGTTAGAGCATGACTGAATAACAAACATATACAAACATCTTCAAGCTCACACATTTATAAAATTAGTAGTGCAGACCATCAAAACTGAATTTACAAAACTTTAAAATGAAATGTTGAAGAATAGAAAAAAAATCAGCTGTACCTACACTAATATTTGCTCTCATTGTATACACAGAGCAAATAAACACAGAAAAGGGTCTGCTGGAAGTAATTTCTTGCCCCGGCCCATACAGGAAGGACAATAAATAAAAAATAATTGGCAGTTTTGGTGTACGAAGGAACTCATTGCAGTGATATCATAACATAAAGCGAAATAAAATAAGTATTGTGAATTATTTTACGATTGCTGACTTCTAACATAACCTATCTACTATTATATCTTTGATAAATTATGAATACAATCAGCAGGAGATAGTATTACTTATGTTATATCTCAGGACACGTATCTTGGACCTAAATGCAAAACAAAGAGACCCTGGCGCGCGTGAATTGTTTTGTAATAATCTATGCTTGATGAAGTTGAGCTCGTCCACCTCCGTAGACCACCAGCACCGTGATCTTCTCAAAAGACTCCCAAGAAATGTGTACTACGTGTACTTAAGAGGAATAAGAATGATAAATCTGGTTTTCAGGCGTATGTTTAAAGACCAACTCCTTTTTTATTTGTGGACGTATTTGAAAACTGTTTACACTGTTTTATTTGTTGGTTTCTTGTCTACATTTGGTACATTTTTAGTTGTTCTCACTTTATACTTACTATATGAAAATCATTCCCAAAGCAAAAAGTTCACTCAAAAGAAAACTGGCAACTACTTCTAAACGGAAAAGAATTTTTACGTAATTTTTTAACTAAAAGAAAGACAAAAATCTGGAGTATAAGTGGTACATTTTTCCGTTCAATACATTGACTTTTGAAGTCACAGGCCACGTTTTGGTTACGTTCTCGAGAGTTTGGCTTAGCGGGTGCCTATGCGGGGGCCGGGCGGCAGTGCCGTGATGGCTGTTGGACGGGGAGGTTGTGCTTCACGTTTTCGCAGGTTTGACAGCAACACAATTCGAGACTAATGCATAAGTAGACAGATAAGACACTTCTATGAGACGCTGAAAGTAAATTCGGTAAAAGAGCTAAAGCCTTAAACTCTCAATAAATACATGAAAATGTTGTGTTGATTATTTTATTCACACACTTTATTTGTTATCAGCTGTTGCCCACGGCTCCAGTCCAGCCACGTAGATTTTGGATGCCGTTCCGGATGGTGTTCCTTACTCGTAGTGTAATAATATAAAACCTATGACACTGATAAATAGTGTGGGTTTGTATTGGTGAAATAATTCTTAGAATTGGTTCTGTAGATCCAGAGATTAACCTATATAACGTTACAAACTACGTCTGTATAATAATATATGTATATTAGAATACTATACATACCTATAACTACATATATAAATATATAAAATTATAAAAACATGATCACTACATATAATCACTAGTATAAAATAATTCACATCCCGCTGTCTGTTTGTCTCTATGTATGCTTAGATCTTTAAAATTACGCGACGGATTTTGAAGCGGTTTTCTTTAATAGATAGTATCATTCAAGAAGTAGGTTTATATGTACAATACAATCTATATAATATAAAAATGAATCCCTATTTCCTAATAGGGATTCATTTTTGGCTGGACTGGCTGAGGCTGGACCAATTTCACTTTTTTCTTTTTTGGTTGTGTTTGTTATTGTGTGGAGAAGGTTTTTATGAAAGAAAAAGTAAAAAATATGCGCGGAAAATAGAAACATTTAAGAATACTTAACCATTATATAAAATATCTGACCCGAAAGACGTTGTTATGTCCTGGTGTCAGGATCTCCGTGGGCGTATGGAGTCCCTGTCGTAATGCTTTCTGTTCTCAAAATAATTAGGAAAACTTAATACAGGCAATTGAGGTAAATTCTAATTTTTAAGGCGAAATGAAGTTTGCCGGGTCAGTTAGTGCATAATATAAGAGGTTTGAATCTGATGTAATTTTAGATAAACACATTTTTTGGGCTTACGTTGCAAACGATGGCACTGTGAGAATGTGTGATGTGTGTGAATTGTTATGCCTATAGCATACTTATAGCTTTCATATTCACCTACCTCAATGTATCTATGCAATAAACACCCTAAGCAATGGAAATATATATTCATGTCTTACATTATTAATAATCTAAGATTCATGTAATTATGAATATAAGTGCTGAGTGGGTATCAAACCCACAATCTCTGAATGCTCTACCGCTACGCCATAGAATTTGAACCTTTTGAAATTGAATTTGTCTGTTTGTTCACAATGGACACAAACGCTACTTAGTACACGGAATTTGATATGGTATTTTTATTTAAAAGGTTTTGGTTTTTGGTAGAATGGTACCAGAGATAAAACCAAAGTCGCGATAATGGACATCCATACGGGCGGAGCCACCGACCTTAGCTATAATAAAGAATCAATCAACATCGATGTCAAAAAAATACCAAATCAGTTAGGTACGTGAAGTTAGGCAGAATATGATGTGTCCACTCTGTACCTTTTTACCGACATCTTTTCCCATATTTTTATATTATAATCACTTTAGTGACATGTGTGCGGGGTGGTGCGGGGTTGCGATTATTACGTTCGTAGACTCCACCCATTCGCTCTAAGGCATCGTCTCTAGTAAGGACCTTAAAGAGCACATTTCGAGCACATTTTAGGTGCAAAATATATGCCCCGAGCGATATCTGTGGTAGAATTGTCAGCTGAAAAGTGAATGTACTCAGTGGCGTTATCAGTGTAGGTAGGTACGAAAAGTTACCTAAAGTAGGTACGTAATGCGATCAATACTTGCGTCGGTTCATTATACTTCTCGATTCGTCCTCGAGATTAGCATAATAAGCTCATGTACTAACGCGTAGTAACTAATTGAGTACTAGATGTTGCTCGCGGTTCTTCCCTATGTAGGTTATCGCAAATAAAAACATAACTTATGTACTTTCGAAGCTAGTCTATCTCTGTATCAAATTTCATCAAAATTGGGTTCAGTGTGTAACAGACAGACAGACTTACGCATTAGGTACATTAAGCTTCAGAGAAAAGGAACCCCCCTTGAGAATAAAACCATTATCAAGGGGGTTCCTTTTCTCTGAAGCTTACTGTACTATGTGTAGATTTATGTGCAGTCTGTGTCAGAAATATCTTGACGACGAAGTCTCAAAATGATCTTAAAACTCTCGTATTAAGAGCAAATCAAACTGTTTCATTGATTAAAATGGTATGGTATGTTATAGTCCGAACTAAAGGTGTGTACCAATAATCAGAACAATCAGTCAATATGGGAGGGGGTAAAAAAAGAAATTAAGATCATTTTGAGCACTTGGTTCATCAACATCTTTCTGATGTTGACTGTACAATATGATCTGTATGTATGGTATTAAATATTCATGTACCTATATTTTTTATGACAGTATGTATGAAGAAAGTATACTACTTACTCCTCACTTAATTACCCTTTCGTAGAGCTTGAGACTCTCCGACTTAACACTGAATTAATATCACCTTTGTACATTTACTCGTAGTCAATTCATAATTGGGTAATATCCTATAGTTAAAATAAATTATCTAACAGAGCTTATTAAATTAAGAATGGTAAAAGAGCGGTAAAAATTGCGTCGGTTCTTATTTTATAGTAGTTATTTATTTATTTTTAAACATCCACCCCTGTAATAGTAACTGATTTGACGTAAATTTAATGACGTCACTAAATATTTTTTCATACAATTTACCATATAAGTTTTGACGTTTAGTAAAAAGTAACTAATTTGGCTAGTCAGTAAAATACCCAATTGTAATGTTTAATATTAATTGTTTACAATGTACATGTATGTACACTAAGGAATTAAGACCATACGTCGCGTCGTGGGGCAAAAAAAAATCCGTCTGCCACCCGACTACCACTAAAAAGATCGAAATAAGTTTGATAGCAGGCGGTACCCATTAATTTTCTTTCGGTTTATGATTGGCAAATGGGTACCGCCTGCTATCAAACTTATTTCGATCTTTTCAGTGGCAGTCGGGTTTTTTATATTTTTTAATCATTTGTTTTATTTTATACTTTTTAGTTATGATATGACATGTATATTTTTTATAATCGCCTGCTAATTTCCTTCATTTGGTTGGATACCCTACTCGATAAGTTTGAGTCAAAAATATTTTTAATAACATACGTTTTGGCGCCAATAATTTTAATACTGGCGTCACTCACACAATCACGATGAATTAAATGACACCTTTACGTGTCTAAATCCGTCAAGCCGTTCAGGCTGTAGGCCGTGCCAAATAAATGGACATAAAATGGACATACATACATACATAGTCTCGCAAAAACATTACCCTCCTTCCATCGGCAGTCGGATAACCGGGTAATAAGAGCTCTGTTTGTGTGCTACTCTGTCCAGGTGAATATTTTAAGAAATAGGTACAAACGTAGCCTTGTACCTATGAATTTATTTTCAGGCTTCAGGAATTAAATAAGTAAATGTAAGTACCTATTTAAAATTTAAAGTACATGACGATCTTTTCAACAACTTCAACAAGACTGACAACTTAATAAAACGGTCTTGTACCACCGATTCTTGAGACAATTTAATAAAACTCAAAGTTGTCTTGCCATGTCACTTCGTCCTCTTATTGTTTCGTAAGTACGTCACAACAATCTTGTCTACTGTAGAAGCACGTAGAAGTTTATAGTAAGTACCCTCCACAGCCTTCATAGTTGTAGTACCTCTTTGTACTATAGAATATCCTTACATAAGTTCTAAAAGCATCCTTTTGTATATGTTGCGCTACATAAAAGCGAACAAAGGCATAGAAATTCACACACCTTCGTTAACAATGTTCAGTAACAATTAATTTGGGCCTTTTCTCTTTTTAAACATTTCGAATTAAATTAGGTGACTTGAATAAAAGTTGTGAACAGTTGTTTCACAATTTCAGGGACGGACACAATAACCAGCATAGTTGAAGTTATTAGAAAAGTCTGCGTGAGCTTCGTAGATTTGTTAGGGCCCCAAATACCCAATCGAAGCGTTCAACTTTGAGTCTGGGGTCCGTTTATGCCAGCCTAACTGCGGATTTGGCTGAACTTCGAGATTTTCCGTGTAGCGACTGCCATCTGATCTCCTCAACCAAAAGACAATATCGAAGCTTCGCAGCTATTAGACTTTTAGGGTTACAACTACCCGTAACGACTGCCATAGATGTTCGTAAGGTAGCCGGGACCGAACAAGGCCAATTACCTTATACCAAGATGTATGGGGCCATAATCAACCTCACGTGCACGCCGGTGCGGTACACCAACTGATTTACGGAGGAAATTTTGGAGCTGGCTTTCTTCTCGGGGTTCCAAAAAACCTGCGACGCGAGCGAGGACACAGGGCTGCACACGCTCACCGAGTGCCCGGCATGGGCCGGACCGAGGCGGGAGCTAGTGGCGGCCCTGGGAGTGAGAGTTCTCACCCTCGCCACCTTGCTCACAGCAATGGTCCACTGCGCGGACGCGTGGGCGGCCGGCGTCTCCTTCAGCGAGCAGGTAATGGTCGTGAAGGAGACGGCGGAGCGGGAGAGGCGGTGCGAGCGAGAAAGACTCGCGGATCGCGCAGCCCGCGCGCGCAGGCAACTCGGGTGTCGGAGGGCACTGACTGACCTCCGTCCCCCATGAGCGCGGGCCTGGGGGTGATGGGTGGAGTCGCCTGTCACCCCAGCAGAAGCAGGCCACGGTGGCGGCGCGCTGAATAGCGCGCCTCCCCATTCCGGGGGCCAGTTGGGGACACCGTTGTCCCCCCTCCTGAGGAGGGCCAGACCGTAAGGGATGGCCCTGGGTCCGCCGGGGTGCGAGGGATATGTCGATGACAACCTCACCTCCGGCCTAGCACCACGACCCACAGTCGGCGTGCGGTTTTAGTCGGTTCGAGTCCGACATAACCTCCCCTTCCGGCTCCAGAAGGGGGGGTATCCGAGGAGATTTCCGCACGAAAAAAAAAAAAAAAGGGTTTCAAAAAACCATCGCTCCCATAAAAGCCAACCAAACCAATTTATGGATAGAAGTAGAAGAAGAGTAGACCCTGGCCCAATCAGGATTAGCGCTTGAATGAAGCAGACTGAGCTTTTTATCAGCATCAGAGTGGTTCAGCCATATAGACAACTAGCTTTTGCCCGCGGCTCCACCCGCGTGGATGTCGGTTATCGCAACCAAACATGGACTATGTCCTTTCACATGGTCTAGTCTACCCCTATACTAAATTTCATAAATATCGTTACAATGGTTCAGGCGTGAAAGCGTAACATACAGACTGACAGACAGAGTTACTTTCGCATTTATAATATTAAGTATGGATTGTATTTATCAGCGCTGGTTCAATAAACCTTCGAGAACGTTATGGAAAATTGTTGGGTATGCAGATGCAGCTTTTCTCACGATGGTTGGTACTAATATATACAAGCGAATAACTTGCTACTACTCATAGTAGATACTAGACTGCTAGATGTTCGCTACTATCATGGTTATTGTTTATTATGAGTATTGATTGTTTTATGCATATTATAATTTCTTTTCCTAATCAAAGCTTGTGCATACCTTGCCGAATATACATTTAGGTTTATCAATTTTCTTAGCAATCATAATGCGTATAGCCTGACATCCTGGTACATAAAAAATCACGCCCGTACACATAGAATAGATATATGGTACGAGAGAAAGCAGTGCATTGATCACCTTTCTTTTTGTTATGATTTTTTGTTAGAATAGTACTAGGCATAACTATAGGTACATCAAATACATACTATAATGTCCCAGTAAAATAAAATGGTCCTTAACAACAGCGTAATAACGCTTCGATACGAAATACCAATTTGGCCACATAAAATTTAATATTGTACCGGACTACATCCCCGACACGTAAAAGCACTAAAGATTCACGCTGAGAATACACAAAACCAAAACTCGGGAGTTCGGGACCTCCATATTTTTATGAGCAATATTATGTAAGTAGTTGAATGGTTATTTTATTAGTTAGGCATTATAAGCAATACATAACACTTGCCCTTGCTTAACACTTGTCCTAAGTTATTTTTATGAATTTCTCTTAAGTGGCTGTCAAGTGAAGTTCATTACGGGATAAATTCATTTTATGAAATTAGTTGCTTTGATTTAAAATATTACATTAAACACGATATAATTTATCCCAACAATAGTTTAATCGCAGGTTTATAAGTGCCCGGTTAATGGCAATAGGCTCGCCACCTATTACATTGGGACCTAATACATAAACTGGCGAAATGTGGGTGCTAGCACCTCTGCCTACCCCTTCGGGGAATACAGGCGTGATTTTATGTAATATGTATGTAATGTAATAGTTTTATCAAAATATTTTGCTTTTGCGGCACATTTTTTTTTTGTAAAACATTCTGGTGTCATGGCTACCACGCTTTAATTACGATATTTGTGATTTAACCTGCGTTTCATTACGAGAAATAGTGTTCTAAAGTCTTGTGTGTTCGACGTACTCCTTTCACGAAGGAGGTCAGTTACTATTATATAAAAAAAACTCTTTTATAGGAACGATGATTATATCTATATATATATATAAATCAATGCCACTTTTCGTTGTAATGTTATAACTCAACAACCCCTTTACCGATTTGGCTAATTTTGGTCTTGAATTATTCGTGGAAGTCCAGGGAAGGTTTGTACGTAGACAAAAATTCGAATAATTGCCGGGAACAGTTTTAAATAATTATTGCTTGGCTTGCTCTATACTTTAGCTTCCCATGTTTAAATCAAATATCTTTCAGCTTTTAGATAAATATACTTGGCATCATTAAAAAAAATACATAGTTAAGTACTATTCATAAAAACACTCACATCAAATCACGCCCGTGGTGAGCCGTAAATAAATAGATAGATAAATCTTTATTGTACACCAATAATACAGTAAATGTATGGATAATGCATGACATAGGTACAAATGGCGGCCTTATCGCTAAGAGCAATCTCTTACAGGCAACCTTCGCCATCGTGAGAGATTCGATAGATATTTATGGAGTCATGTTCACAGCTCATGACTAAAAGTGCTACTGATAATACTGGCTACAAAAGTTTAATGAGTTTATTTGTGCTGTAGAAACTATATTTTTATGTCAAAATTGAAGAGGAAAATTGAGACGAGAATTATAATATCCCTTATCGGCGCCAGCTCGGATTAACAGACGTATTTACAGCCCCTAAGGGCTGTAATTTATCGTCGCTCGTAAACATTCCGTGATGGTGCACTTTGTAAAAGTCACAAATAACATTGTGAGAAGCAATTGAGATCCATTTATAGCAGTTACCCGCGGCTCTACCCGCATGGATGCCGGTTATCGCCACCAAACATAGCCTATGTCCTTTCTCAAGGTCTAATCTACGCGTATACCAAATTTCATCAAAATCAGTTCAGTGGCTTAGACGAGAAAGCATAACAGATAGAGATACTTCCGCATTTATGATTTTAGTATGAATTTGAAACGCACGAAATTTATCCACGAAGCTATCGGCTAGTTTTAGTATAATTCGAATTGTAATAGGGGTACTACTACTCACTAATAATGGGTAAGTACCCAAGGGCTCTAAATAGGTAATAAAACTATTATTTAGTGTTCCATAAGAGTTCTAAGAGTTCTATGGTATTACCTATTTCAATTCAGGATTTAGTTGGTAGAATATTTTTATAACGCCTGAACGGTATTAGCTGATTCAAATTATATAAAAAAATCCATAATTATTTATTGACTAAAACATGAGTGACCAACAACCTACACTTTGATTAATGGTGATTCTACTGGCCCGTTTTACCACCATAATTTACATACATTATTTCCATGACCTGACATGATAAGAGCCATTATTTTTACCTCTGTAATCACCAATGTCATCAAAAAGGGCCAGCGGTGATATATGACAATGTTAATGTCCACTTCAGTTTTAAAGTGAGTACTTTTTTTATATACCACTTAAGTGGCAGACAAGCACACGGCCCACCTGATGGAAAGTAGTTACCGAGGCCTATGGACGTATGCAACCCCAGGCGTTACACTTGCTGCCTACCCTGAAGAAACCTTCTAATGCCCTTCTTGAAGAACACCATATTGTAGTCGCTTGGGAAAAACCACGGCAGGGAGTTCATTCCACAGCTTGAGCGAAGGGATGAAGTTTCTTTCATACTGCACAGTTTTTTTTTTTTTTTTATCTGTTTGGTCGCCGGCAACGCATACGCATCGAAAAAACTGTCTCCACATGGTGCTCAATGTCTGCTGGTGTACCACAGGGTGGCGTGCTATCTCCTCTACTCTTCGCAGTTTTCATAAACTCAATCACTAAACATCTTACTTCTTCCTACCACCTATACGCAGATGATCTGCAGATTTATACTAGGGCCACCCAGGATAAACTGAGGGATGCTGTTGACATTATAAACGAAGATATGGGCAAGATATGCAATTGGAGTAAATCATACGGTCTGAGGGTGAACCCAAGTAAGACTCAAGCTATAGTCATTGGCAGCCCTTACGCTGTCTCAAGAATAGACTGGTCGCTTCTCCCTTTAATCTCCTGTGATGGTACTAATGTGAATTATAGTGACAGAGTTAAAAATCTAGGCATCTACATTGACAGTAGTCTTTCTTGGGGCCCTCAACTTCAGGAGGTTAGCCGCAGAATGTTTGCCACAGCGGGGTCCCTGCGTAGGCTTCGCAGTCTGCTGCCAATTACCACGAAAACTGCGCTAGCGCAATCTCTTTTTCTTCCCACCCTTGATTATGCTGACGCCAGCTATCCAGATCTCACCGAAGACCAACTAAATAAACTTGAGAGACTCCAGAATCTCAGTATACGGTTCATATTTGGGCTTCGCAAATATGACCACATTTCCGAATATCGTGCAAAACTCAAGTGGTTACCCATACGCCTTCGCCGAAATGTTCATATTCTTTCACTTCTTTATAACATTCTTTTTCATCCTCTCACTCCAGTCTACTTAAAGGAACGCTTCAACTTTCTATGCGACACTCATTCAAGGACTTTGAGATCATCAGGAAATCTGCAACTGAAAATGCCAAGACACTCCACAATGTTCATGGACAAATCCTTCACTGTCCAAGCTGTCCGATTGTGGAATGCCTTACCGGTCACTATAAGACGTGCGCAATCACTGCCAGTCTTTAAAAAAATGGTTACGGCCCACTATTTGCAAGAAAAATAGTGTCTGAATGTGTCTATATTAGAACTGTGTCCCATAGTATGTATCCTCTACGTATATATATTATTATGTATAAGAACTATATAAATTTTTAACTCCTTGTAAGTATTTACTGTTATTTATATTACCAATGTCTTCTGAAATATTATTAGTATGTATTCTATATTCTATAATATACCTACATATAAGTACTCCTAATATTTACATATCTAATAATTCTTCTAAAAAAAAATCATTATAATAATCTCTCAGTACACCAAACTGCCCCTAATCTCTCTGTCTGATTCTTACTCCATCCTATGGTTGCCTGTAAGAGATTGCCTCAGAGCGATAAGGCCGCCAATTGTGTACCACATAAATTGTACCTTTTATTTTTTGTAAATATCCTATATTGATGCAGGCAGTATGGGGCAACCAGCCATGAAGTTATCTCTCCATACTGAAAGAAAGAAAGAAAGAAAAGAAAATTGGTTTTTATTGCGGATAAAAACACATGCACATATCTAAATATAAAACTACTGACTGCAAGACTACTCGTTTTGCATGTTAAATTATGTCATGTAATGCGAGTCAGAACACACCTTTAGAGGTAACAGAACCATGTATTTTCTGTACGAATGAGCTGACTTGAGTTTTCTGTCTGTAAGGCTCTTCTACTAAGGATATAATGTGTAACTGTTCAAAAAGAGATGAATAAAATTCTATTACATGTGACTTATGGTGATTATCTCAAGTTTATGATGTGACCAATAGAAACAGTAAATCCTGCGTTGTATTATAGTAAGTAGATACTTTTTACTTGTACTTTCTACTATCCATCCGCCCATACTGGTAGGGAAAACCTTAAACGTAAACGGTCACGTACTAATTGAACAAAACTTCCTCCCATGAGCTCTCACAAATTGCATACCATAATTCTTCGGGATAAAGCCTAATATATGGAACGATCTATTTGAAAGTTATAAAAATGTTTTACTTGGTTGACAACGTGCTAGTGATGTAAGCATTCACAGTGGCCACAGTACCTGCTTTTAATGTACGGTTTAATGCCGTATACAACTTAAGATCTATAAATCCTTTGAGCACCTAAGTCCAATCTAACAGAGTGAAATATAGATACGTTACCTCTGTTCACAAAACTAAAAAGTACTTATTACATACAGTTAAGAGAAGAGAAAGAAGTACTTACATACATTTTGTACAGTCAATAAATAGGTTTAACCTAACCATGTATTATTATAACTTACTAGATTTACGTGTGACGTCATACAAAATAAGTAACATATTGTACGAACTTCTAAAGCCCACTGATCTGTATACTTGTTTGTTAATCAAAATGTACCGCTGTTTTAATGAAAAGCCCATTCTATTGTACCTATGTATAGTAGGCGCTGCCGTGAAAAACAAAGCTAAAGTTCCGCATTTGCTTTGCGAGTAAACAGGTGGCCACTTTCATGAACATTCCAACGGTGGTATTGTTTCTGGCAAAAGTACAGAAAAGTCCGTATAAAAGCACTGTTTTTGGACTATTGTCTGACTATCTCTACATACAGGGGTCCGCTCCCGCCTTTGCCTTCTAACCTATACCTATCTAACCATGTCGAGGCACAGATTCGGTCGAGGCGCGCGGTATCCCCCTCTCATATTTGTGTGTGGTCACCTGACACAGATACGAGTAGTATTTGTGTGTGGTCACGTGACACAAGTATTCTTTGCGAGTTCGGGGCAGTGGTCCAACTGCTCTGTCTAATCAGTTGGACCATGGGTCTTTACTAGGGGCATTTGTCCAACTTTCAAAATAGTTGGACCACAGCACCTTTTGAGGTTTCCCTGGTCCAATTCATTTAAAAAATTTAAGTTACCAACTCTATAATTCTCAACTGCGTCTTTGTGTGTGTATGGTACTTTATGGTTTACGGTTATATTGTGAACCTCTTTGTAGTAAATAGGGGGAGGTAGGTACCAGATGGTACCTACCGCCCACTATTTACTGCAAAGGCGTTCACAAAAGTGTTTCCCTAACATTAGCAGTGTACTACATATCTATGTAGAATTTTCTATTTATTGTCCACTACTAACAGTCATTACGGAAAGACTGTTAATAATAAGTTCCTTTCATTTCGTTATTTTACTGCAAAGAGGTTCACAATATAACCGTAAACCATAAAGTACCATACACACACAAAGACGCAGTTGAGAATTATAGAGTTGGTAACTTACATTTTTTAAATGAATTGGACCAGGGAAACCTCAAAAGGTGCTGTGGTCCAACTATTTTGTAAGTTGGACAACTGCCCCTAGTAAAGACCCATGGTCCAACTGGTTGGACAGAGCAGTTGGACCACTGCCCCGAACTCTTCTTTGCTTAATAGGTGACCATGGTTAGTTTTCTAATAATGTGAACAGGTTTGTAGAACAATAAACTATTATTTTATGCTATTCTTATCATAAACCTCGAGCACAATGATAATGCCCAATGTATCGCTTAGTCCATAACATATACACCTTTTAATATGAGTGTGCATTTAAACATTATGTGAATGTAATATAGACGAAGTTGACTTGGGTCTCGATAATTTTAATAGCACCTATACCTCCAAAAGAACTTTATACACCTGGTAGAACGTTAGCTGTTGATCTCTCATCGCGATGGATACCCAAAATATGGCACTGTGTAAACAGACTACAGGTCCGTATAAAAAGACGTTTGTGTAAGAAAACATAGAAAAATATATTTTGCATTATTTTAAAATGCTCCAATGGCATGAAAAACGCTTAACACGCAGGATCTGTAAAGGTGAATGACATTTGCCAAAGCCCTTTAGGCCGCTAGTCTTTGTGAATAAGGTCACGAACTCATTAGTACGGTCGGTCACGTAACTAAGCGAGGATTTAAGCTAGTTTTATATACCACCCAGCTGGGTAGACACTCCGTCAGAATTCGTTTATCGAAACTAAGTTGGCTTAAAAAGGATTTTTAGATGAAAATGATGCCTTGCTTCCATAGTAGGTATTACTAGTAGATAGAGAAAGAACACGGGTGTATAGGGTCCAAGTCAATCTTATCAGCAAGACGGTACACTATCTAATTACTTAAGGAACGAAACTATCACGCAAATTTTCCGCAATGACTTACATAAAACCCGAAAAGCCAAGAAAGAGAAGGAGGTGACGGAGTTCTTAGGGGAATACCTCTGATACAACAAGGAACAACGGCACCTCATATATCCATCAAGTGCACTTATACTGAACTTGCCAATCCTACATCGCACAATAGCAGTTCTCACTTGTGCTTAAAATATTACACATATATCCTAACATCAACTATTTGCCAGCAGCCAGGAAGTCGTGATCACCATAATCTGGTTGGAGATTCCTCCCATTTTCTAAGTAATTTGATCACACATACTTATAAAACCTTACCAAACTTAGCAAAATCACTACACATCTATTATCTAATTTCGGTGCACTCAACCATAATCCACGCAACTTTATTCTGCTGACTTCGAATCTCACTCTAACACCCCAAGTTTTGTAATCATCATTATCGGTGCCATTTAGAATTACATCACACATCCATTTCCTCACACACTGTCGAACATTTAACGGAAAAAGTTTCTGGACTACGTGAGGCACTTACTATGAATGGTGAGCTCGTGCGTATAACCAAAGTTGAGAACATTCTCTCATTCATATCTCAAATTGGCAACAATACCATAACTGGGCATAAAGGAGATGTATAGCGAGCTCTGGCCAGACGTTTTGGCGCCTCGCCCGAACATCGATCGAGACAGTTCTCCAACTTCGTTATTACAAGTGAAAATATGCTTTATTGTTTGTTGTTTTAAAACAAAAGTCATAGTCGAGATAGTATTGACGATAGGTTGTACAGAAACTTTCTAGAATTGGCCACTTGTTCACGAGATACGAACGTGATTGGCTTATTCAAAATGTTAGCGAATTCGAGTTACTAATTTTGGCCAATTACAAGGCTAAATGAGACTGAACGTGACTGCTTTACTGTAACCTACACACGTATTTCCAATTTGATTGCTAAATTCAGGGACAACGTAAATCATTTTTTTTTGCAATTCTCACTAAAGCTAAGCGTCCACCTATAGGCATCGTACGCAACAGACGCAGGAGCCCAATATTATGTTTATAGAAAGTCAAATAAGTGCGTCCACCTTACGCATCATACGGGTACGATCCTGCTCATTGGCAATGCTGATGCAGTTGCTCCGAGAGCAAATTTTTGCGATGCGTGCCGATGACGTCATACGTACCTAATGCCGGTCAGGTGGACGCACCTTGCTCCATCGCTGAAACATTTCGCACGTACGGTCCACCTATAGGTGGATGCTAAGTTTTAGTCATCTGTACGTGTATAACTACGATAAATTACTCTGATTGTATCCACAATTGATTGTAAGTTGAAAGACTACTAAATATTCTGAAATCGAAGGTAGGGAAATATATTCAAATTTAAGAGACGATGTTGCCGTGCTTGGGTGATTCTTGTTTACGCGGCATTAAATTGGCTGTAGGGACGGCGCAGGTGATCCCACCTGGAAAGGCCCACTTTATTTTTACGATAGCTCACCTGTATAAATCGGGCCTAGGGTAAACTTCGAAAACAATTTCTTGAGAGACATTTCGTTTTCATTCAATGTTTATTCTAAAACGGGGCCTTTTCTTTGAAATAAGACTTTATTGAACTTTATTGAAGAATGTACCTGAATACGGTTTAGAATATTACGGATATCTCTGAACTGACTAAATCAAGTTCTTTATTTATCTTTATAAAATCCTTACAAACGATCATGTTGTTGCTGAGCATAATAATAAGACTATTGGTTTTATTTTGATGAACATTTCTGTATTTAAAAGGGACTGAATCGCTACCAACAGCGTAATAGCTAAACAATTAACTTATTGTAACATAGTATCTTTTTCCTCCATTTTATGCATCCATACAATGCCAACTATAGTGAACTGACCTCAGTTTATTTAAACGAAGCAATTCCCCCATAAACTTAATTTAAAATAAATTAATTGTCCCCAATTTCGAGAACGCCCTGTTCTCGGTTCTCCCGATTATTTCAGAACCAACCCTTATTTACTAGCGTTTAGGACACGATTACTAACAAACTAATCCTTATTTATGTCATCGTAAAGAGACCAACGACATCGCCTAAATAACGACCAAACAAAGTTAGAAGGTAACTCATAAATCTACTCCGAGGTGACGCATTACGTTTCGTTACAATATTTCTTCATTAACTGTTTGTTAATAAAGAAAGATAGTAATACAATACTTCCATTTTTAAAGGAATCTTTTTTGGATACCATCTAGCCGGTGCCCGCAGCATTCAGGTTTTTATGTAGTCCCTGCCAAAGACAATTTATTTTAATCTTTATTTATTTAGGAGCTTCTGGTCAAATAACCATGCCAGCTGCTCCATTGTACCCTAAGTTTACATTAGACAGATTACAAAATGTAGACTTACAATGTAAGTATTGTAGGCATAAATTAGTAGATTTAAAATATCCTAACCAATTTATCAAATTTTCATACATCATTTTATAAATTATAATGGCAGCTTCAGAAAGAGGATTGCCCAGAATATTATTGAAGCTCCCAATATACATCGATCGTATATTAGAGATTTCCACTAAAGCCGCTCTCAATCCCCGTGTTCAGACGCACTCCACCAAGAGGCAAGAGACAATAGAGTAGTATGATGCTCTACCAAGATCTTCGGAATCCAAACCAAGCTCATATGTAAGCTGGCACACCTTCTAATTGATAGATGAGGCTCAAGCACAGGCTTTCGTCACAGAATTAGGAGGTCAGACGGTTGTCGCTTGAAGGATTTCAGTACAAATTATTTTGAACCTACGACCACCAGATGGTTCTTACAGGGTCAGCAGCACGAGTATGATGCCCTTGATGTTGCACATGTTCATAGGCCATGGTTTTTTTCGTGTGGAAATCACCACGGATACCTCCCTCGCCGGAGCCGGGAGGGGAGGTTATATTGGACTCGAACTAAAACCGCACGCTGAGGGTCGTAGTGCTAGGCCAGAGGTGAGGTTGACTTCGAGATATCCCTTGCACCCTGGCTGACCCGGGGTCATCCGTTACGGTGTGGCCCTCCCCGGGAGGAGGGACAACGGTGTTCCCGAGTCGCCCCCGGAATGGAGAGGAGAGGCGTGCCAACTGCGCCACCATGATCCTGTGGAGCCGGAATTTCTCGGCCAAATGACTTCAGATCATAGGCCATGGTAATCACTTCTCATCAGGTCGGCCGTATGCTTGCCTCAGTGGTATAAAAAATCCTCTGGATCACACCTTACCTTCATTTCATTTCTTCACTTCATAACATTTGCTCTATTTTACTTTGCAAACACTCACACAGTTCTTCAATAAATTATGAGTAATGGTTGAATACTTAATAACTCCAATTGGCGCAACGATTTTTCATAAAAAGACGGGACGAAACTCCACGATAACGACCTAATTATTATTACTTCAAGTAGACTTCCAAGTTACAAATGATATCTTTTGAATTTACTTTTCCTTTTGTAATATGACTTCAATATTTCGACAGTGAATGTTATTTCGGCTGTGTGGTCCTAATGGAGGGGGATTAATGGGACTCCAGTAAAATCTTTACGGTCCAAATCAACTATTCCAACCAGGCCCCCGATTCTACTAAAGCTAAACCACGGTGCAGTCAGCTCATAAAATTACATTAAATTTTAGACTTTATTTCTATACTACTAAACTCCAAAATGAAATTAAAAAAGTTTCATTACACTTTTTCATTCAGTCTGCAAAAAAATCATTTAATTTTGAACTCTAATTACATCGCCTTGAAGACTATTACTTAGTACCATTTTTGCAGTCACTGTGGCACGACTGTGGTTTGGCTTTAGTAGAATCGAGGCCCAGATGAGGCGCTTACACTGGCTTTCTCTCGTTGTTAATTGTCCCATTTATATAATTGGTGTATAATAAAGTGTATTTAGTCAACAGTAACCGAATCAAATATTGCTGAACAGAACTGCTGAACGGATCTGGATGATCACATGGATGAATACAGAAATAGATAGTATTTCGCGTGGGCGTAGCCGCTAGTATCAGCTAGTCGTCCTTATCTATTATACAGAGGCATGAATTTATAGATACACTGTATCCTCGAAATTTTCCTCAAGGCATAATATAATATGATGCTTAAGATAACTAACCGCTGTAACGTCAAAAAACAGCTTTCAGTTGACATCTTCTTCCGTCGGTCGTAAAAGAATGATATTTTTGGTTTGTTTTATCTTTACGAATACGCTCAAGTAGTTGCCGTCGGTATGTGATACCTCTCTGTATTGTTCTTGGCTTAGCTTTCGCCTAATCCAATAAAATGTTGCGCCATTTCTCGCACAATATTTTTCCTTTATAACAAATGATATAGTTGGGCCGATATTTATTGGTACGCAATTTGTGTGTGTGTGTGTGTGTGTGTATGTGTACACACACGTGTATGTGTGCGAAAATTTCACGTCTTTATTAGATTTTTTGTTCTATAAAGACCGCAAATCACTGCGCTATTCAGAAATCGCTGAATTAAGGTCGCGGTATACGTAACAAAAAGGACCCTAGACGGAGCGAAGACGTGGTTAAATGTGGTTTTAATGCATACGCCTATATAAAGAATTCCCGCCCCGCACGTGCCACGTTTCCTTCCCGTCCGTATCTCCGTGGACCGTGACATATGCACTTCCACATACATTTGGCATGAAACGATTTTTCCAAAACTTTCCGCCCCATCCTATCCGTGCAATAACCCGTCACGTATGCGGCGGCCTTTAATATTCCATGCTTCATGCTGCGTATTGCGGCTTTGATTGTAATAAAACCACTTTTAACCGATTCCGAGCCCGACGTTTCGTCTTCTTTACAGCATTCATAGTCGCGGGGTGATTGATATTCGCGTAAACTTCCAACAATATCACAATCCATACCTATATAATATCGTGCGGTATCGCGGAGGCTTCGCCCGGTTTCTGATCTGTTGATGTATGACTAAACAACAAAGAAGATTCATATCTCATCCTACCCTCATCTCAAAACTGTTTTTCGTAACCGCAGCCTATAGAAACGTAGTACTATATAATTATACTTAAAACAAACATGATTTTGCTAAATGTGCAATATTTTTGTTTGTCTTTTCGGGCGGGACTCGAACCCGCGGTCTTTCCCTTCTTTTTCCCTATGCATTCGATTTGTATAGTTAACATACTTAATGCTGTAAAAATTCATTCAATTGTTTGTGCGGAGTTATCAAAAATCAATGTTTAAAAAATGATTGTAACATCATCATTCCGATAGTTCGTAAGAAAATCGGTAGATGACTCCACCGTCGCCTTAAAGACGTATAAGATGGGAAATTTGAATCACATCGGGCGTGTCTCGGTAGCCGAATTGGTCAAGGCATTCCCCCTGCAAGGGAAAGACTGACTTTTTTCCCTATGTATTCGATTTGTATAGTTAGCATACTTGATGCTGTAAAAATTCATACAATTTTCGTTTGTGTTTCCCACGGGTTCAAAGTATCAAATGTTTCATGGTAGCCCCCCAAATCTTATTCAACCATAAACTTAATATATACTAAGTTACTATACTAAGTTTATGTTTCCAACACATAAAAGAACCACATCAAGCAATAATAATGGTCTAGCTGATATAATATTTCCTGTATAGAGGCGTGTGCAAAAGCATTGTTTTTTCTTTGTTCCCTCTTCCCCAAGTCATAACACTAAAAGTGTTATGTAACGAGCACAGAAGGTTGCCAAGAAATTTTAACACTCTCACTGCGTTACGGCAAGTATTTTGCCGTATTTGACAATCAGCCAGTGCGTCAGCTTGTTGTCCTTGTTTTGCGCGCGGTGCGGGGGTGATCTAGCTATGTTCCTGTACGCGTAGAAAAGAGACAGTGATCTTTATAATATTGTTGCTTTTGATGTAATAATATTGTACACTCATAATATACGGCGAAATAGTTGCCGTAACGCACAGTAAGGTAAGTCTTTTTATTCAGTGCGGTACGGCAACTAACTTGCCGTACCCCCCCAACCCCGCATCTTACTGAATGCGTCCGCGCGGCATCTCAGTTTGCGTTAGTGCTGGCCGTAACTGACGAGACGTACGTAAAGTGCTCGATAATTTTTGTGCGGAAAACTACACAACTGCCTAACAATGAGACGTTCACGTAAAAAACTGGATTTAAGTAAGGGAGTTAAAAGTGAAGGTGCAGAAGCAAGAAAGAAAGTTGTTCATGGTTGTAGTAGCTTGGATGTGACATCTAATTCTAAAAAATCAAGTTCGGCATTCACAAATCCTTCATCAAGAAGGAAGATACAATTAATTGAAAGCGTTTCGATAAACAAAGCGGGTGATCGGGCTTGTAGTTCAGGGCTAATTAGATGTAAGGAGTCGAACCCAATTTTTGTAAGTCCATCAACAAAAAAAGAATTTCTTGTTTTGGATCGTCCCATCATTACAAGAAAATAAAAGCAATGATACTGATCGAATATCTTTGGACAACATTTCTATAAGCAACTTGATGTCCCCACTTGAATCACCCTACAAATCCTCAGGGAGGGAATTCCATAGAAGTACATAGAAAACAGTAGGTACCTTGTGTCACATCGTCGTCTGCGGTAGCGATATGAAGTCGGCTTCCTATTTGTACCTTAATTAAGAGGTTATGTTATGTTGATTCATATACTGTTAAATTTTATATCTATAATAAAAAATATCTTTAAAGTATCGATTGTCATTTTAGAAGTAAACTCCCCATCCCTAGCATTTTTCCACTTCTATGCTATACGGCAAATATATGGCCGTGAATGACTGATTTTTAATAATCCCTGTATCTTTTGAAATACTGCACAGAACCTCAGGCTACCGCAGCTAGGTATTCATGATGATGTAACCTATCGATTCGTTCAAAAAAACAATTGATATGCTGAGTTTCCACGTCAGTATGGACTTTGAAAGTCAGGTGCTGGTACGGCAAAATAGAGGTCGTAACGCATAGAAGGAAATATAGATACGGGCAGTATTTGTCTCGTATCGCACTAGCAGAAGGTTAAGAGCCAATGCTGCCGCAGCGAAAGTGTTAAACAAAGTCTTTGCTGTGAGAAGTTCGATACAATGTAGGTGGTTTACTACGAAGTACGTACTTTCCTTTTTAGTACCTGCTTTTAGCGTAGACATACGCTGCCTTATGTAAAATAATGTTCATAATTTTGACGACTTCTGAGATCAAATTCTTATGAAGATGTCAGATTTTGGAATGCTTACTGATATTTGTCAGAAATATGTTGAGTTTTGTCTAACTGCAACAAGCTTTGATATTGCCTTTGGGTTGTGGAGCTCAGATAGCAGTCACTTCACAGAAAATATCGAAGTTTCGCCAAATCCGCAGTTAGATTTATAAATCTGACCCCAGACTCCAAGTTGAAAAGCTTCCGATGCAACTGGAATTAACGCTTGGATGAAGAAGAAGATGTTGAATTTTGTCACAATATTGCCTTAAAACACATACCTATACCTGAAACTATAAAATGCCTAATATAGGTTGTAAATGAGTCGCATCGCTTTAGTTCTACCATCCACTTCATTAACAATTCATAAGTGAAGAACATCGACAAATTTATATGTCTTTGTTAATTAAAATGACTGTTATCAAGTTAGCTATAAATAGTAAGATTTTTTTGTGTATCAAGTGTCAAATCAAGTGAAATTTTTAATGAATTATAAATTAGTCAGAATTGTGTGTCATAAATGCACACCGTAAGGTGCTGAGTTTGAATCCTGCTATTTCACTACCACCAAAAGCAAGCAATTTAACTTAACTGATAGAATTGAAACTAATATGTACTAGTAATTACAGTTACAGTACTTCCTACAGTTTAAAAAGTAAAAAATGACTGAGGATTCAAAAGATATGATTTCATTTACAGATAATCGTCTATATAAAAAAAATATTCCTAGATACCAGCTAGGAGACTACAGAAGTTTGTGGTGCAGTCTCGACAGTAAAAGTTCTTTACTTACGTGGAGGCATTGGCGCTACGGGTGAATACTCTGATGGGTGGAAGCAGTCAACGTATTGAGTTATTCGGTTTCTCCCCAGTTTGATCCGGTTGCACTGAAATATGGCCATTCTAACCCAGACCCCAACACCAAAGCCCTAAACAGAACTAAAAAGACAAGGAAAGTCTCCCGATTTTCTTTAGATCCTATACTTAGAGGTGTGAGGAAAAATCTTCATCACTCGACAGCCTCTATTTACTTTCAATCGGTTCAACTCTGTTATAACCGCTTTATAGTAGGTACTCTCGGCCAGGAATTCCCAAAGGTTTCCACGCTAAATGAAAGTACGATGTTATTCGTTATATCGAGGGTGAGTCATTTTCAAAACATAGTAATTGCATGACTCAAAACCATTTACAGAATGAACAAATATGGTTGGAAACATTTATTATTATAAACATGTTTGAAGAAAATTAATGTTTTCTTCAACATATTCGAAATTGCTTCACAAATGAGATTGTATCGGTGTCCAAATCGCTTTTGTTCTTCTAACGATACATTAGTGCCTTTATCTTGGTTTACTTATAGTAAATCACATACGTACACCCATTTCGTTCATCCATTGTTATAGATATTTAGAAAATATTGAAGTTTAGCTGTATAGTGGTGTTTAGTTTTAAAATAACATTAAGTGCTAACCTTATAAACATTCATTATTATGTTACTTAACGCCTATTATTTTTTGATCCGCAATATGTAAACAGATAAGGGCATGAACCATTTATACTAGGTGCTGTCTATTAACTATTAATTGTCTAACTAACCTCTGGGTGCATTACACGCTTCCGTATAAATTCAAGAATTTTTATTAAGATACTACCTGAAACTCCTCTCCATGGTCCTTCGAGCCGGATTAATCAAGCGGTTAGGCTGATAGTCTAACTACGAAAATAATTAACTTCGATATTTTTTGTGCAGCAGTTGGCATCAGACCACCACAACTAGGCCGACATCAAAGTTCTATAGTTAGACTGGGTTAAGTACTAGGTAGGTTATTCACCTTTACTTAATCCTTCTAGCACAGATTACCTAAATAGTGGGGCTTACCTAAGTAGTTGCTTCTGGGATTACAGGTGTGACACTATCTATTTATAGATCTCTATGTTTAGATGCCTATGTACGTCAGATATTATCGAAACTTAATTAGTTTTAGCTGTAAGTTCTTGAATATTGCCTTGAATAAACTAAACAACTAAACCATATTCTTTGAAATAAAGCTGAAATTGAATTTGAATTTTGAATTTAAAAAACGTTTCTAATAAATAAGATACAGTAATCTGCGGGTCTTCACTCGCAACATAAAATGCTATCTGCAACTGATAGTTCAAATGCCACACCTATGGAACCTTATTCAGAATCTGTACAAAGATATCATCTGATGATATCTTTGCACATCATAAATGTTATATCAGTTCCAAGATTGAGACAAATTGATAGGTTTATATACTGTCTTTGAGACATGATACGTAATACGATGCTACATAAGTCACAAGCGTCGGTAGCTTAGTGGTTAAGGAGTCGACCTTACGATCGAGAGGTCCCGGGTTCGATCCTGGCCATTACACTACCGACGTGAACCCACTCCTAACACAAGCAATTTAGCTTAGCTGGAGGGGTAAGAAGGAATATTAGTAACTACGGTTCTAATATTCTTTAAAAAAAAAAAAAAAACAGTAGTTTTGAATGGTATAGGTACCAACTAAGCGCATTGTATATCAACTAGGGCCAGTTTTTTTGCCTTGAGGCATTTCTGATATGCACATTATACTGGGTGATTTTATAGTCGTTTTGGATAAATATAATTTGGGCACAGGGGGCTTACTCCGAAAAACGAAACTATTCGTATCCGTTGACGTTTCTGTCATTTAGCTACCCCGAAAGTGTTTCGTATCGGGCTTCGAATCCGTCTTCGTACGTTTGACATTGACGTTGCCGATCGTAAGGCCCCAGTTTCGATAACATTAATTTGGCGAAAGAATTTTTTTTTAAACCCTCATACATTTTTCTTTTCACCTGAACATTATTCCCACACATTATCAAAATATTTTTTTTTCTTTCGCCAAATTAATACTTCCAGATAACTTTGCTATCGAAACTGTGCCCAGACACTTTTTATCCGAAACGACTATAAAATCACCCAGTATAGGTAGAACTGATAATTTAGGAGTTCAGCACTACCCTATTCCTTAACTAGGTATCCTATTTGAATGAATTTTTTATAGCATTTATTATGCTAACTTTTAAGTTCGAAAAACATTGGAAAAAATGAAATGCTCAAGTGAGACTCGAACTCACGACCTTTCCCTTACAGGAGGACTGCTCTGCCAACTGAGCTATTGAGCACCACTTGAATCATTCCAAATTTTCCTTCTCATTATATCCGTCTATAAGGGCGACGGTGCAGCCATATACCAACATTCTTACGAACTGTTGGAAACAATGAATGATTTTCCAACCATTTTTAAACATTGAATTTTGATGACTGCGCCCAAATATTTGAATGAATTTTTTATAGCATTTATTATGCTAACTTTTAAGTTCGAAAAACATTGGAAAAAATGAAATGCTCAAGTGAGACTCTAGGTATCCTATTCTTGAGTGAGTTTATGATTGTACCCTTCGTGTCTTTTCTCTTTTTTTTGTAACATGTCATTACATTTCATTTAATATTTAGTCCACGGTAAAAGTATAAAATCAAAAGTGTCGAATAAAAAAAATAACTTAAAATACATATTTATAGGCCGTCCTAGTACCTTAAAATATCGATACTTTTATTCGAAAGACACGGAAAAAACATCGATAAAAGTCATTACAACCGCCTTCAGTAATAAATCACTACGGCGTACAAATAAAGGACAAATCCAATAATAAAATATTCATCCATTCAAATCAGAACGACATATTATTAATGTCATAAATAAATCAAAACATAAAAGGTGCTAATGCGTCTTCAGAAGAACAAAGCTATTTGGGCGCCGCGCGCCTTTCGTCATGTATAATCTTGTTTGTATATGATTTCAGTGTTGTTTGTATATTTGTGCTATTATTTTGAAAACAGTCTTTAAACTGTAAAATAAAGACCTCGGATTGCCAAGAGCTTCAGTAAGCTCTTTACTCAAACGAATATCTAAAACGGCGTTGATAGGATCTTACCAAATTTGGATAGGTAGAGGGGGGAACACGACTGACGGTGGAGGTGAGCGCTGATGCATCACAAGGTGGCCACCCTAAACCTACACCTGGGTCGCAAGTCCCAGACGCCGTCACAGTGTTCCTCTCTGTACCACGCCATGGACCCGGCGACCGCACGGTGAATCCATGGAATGCTGAGAACCGGATCCCCTCCAACACCGAAATATTTGATCCAACATTTATTATACATATGACATTCTTAAATGCTTGAACCAATATTGGTTTTAGAAGTGATATTGGTCATGAAATTATCGATGGTGACAACTTTATTCTAACAAGTTATATTTTATAGAAACTCGGATCTTCTGGGAAATATCTTCTATCTTCATAAAAGATTCATCTTCATCTGAGTACAAATTCTGGTTGCATCGAAATCTTATACTTCAGAAATCGAGGTCCACTCAGCTATACCTTCATATTTTATACATATTTTCGACTGCTGTGTGACCTTCCAACCCTGAAAGGAAAACCAGTAAAGAAAATTGTACAATATAACAATTACAATGTACATGTTATGTGGACAGGTATTTTATTCACAAAGCTATACAAATGCCCGTTACAAAGGATAACCGACGCTATAGACACTAAGAAATTTCCCAGGTCGTAACCGTGGGTGTTGTAAATGTGTTACTCCATTGTATGAGTGTTGCAAAACATCAGGCAAACAGCCTTTAAACAACCGCCAGTAATACATCATGTAAGAAAAGGGATAACCACAATTTACGATGGAATACACTGCGAAATTTGAGTTTCATCTCCTTTGTAATAATGTAGGTAATTAGTCTGAACGCATGTGGGTGAAATGATGTCAGAAAGATTTATTGCAGTAGTCAAACTACATAATGACTACCGTTGAAGTTTATTAAATTAACTAGCCGCACCCCTGGCTTCAACTGTGGTATACATAGGCAAGTAAGTAAACTTTTAAGTCATAATATACCCACAACATATTAATTTTCAAATAACGGATGGGTATCTGTCGAATTTGTTGAAGTTTATGATTACTACTCTGATTCTTTGAGTAGTAGATTGATGATATCCATACTAATATTATAAATGCGAAAGTAACTCTGTCTGTCTGTCTGTCCGTATGTTACGCTTTCACGCATAAACCACTGAACCGACTTTGATGAAATTTGGTATAGGGGAAGATTAGACCATGAGAAAGGACATAGGCTATGTTAGGTCGCGATAAACGACATCAAAAACTAGTGAGTAATAGAGCCTACAGGCTACATTATACTTAGCCTTCCTCAATAAACTGATTATCGAACACAAAAATATTTTTCAATTCGAAGCAGTAGGTAATTCCTGAAATTAGCGCATTCTACCAGTAAATTCGTCAGCTTTTTAATATTATCTAATACTAGCTTTTGCCCGCGGCTCCGCCCACGTGGATGTCGGTCATCGCGACAAAATATAGCCTATGTCCTTTCTCAAGGTCTAATCTACCCCTATACCAAATTTCATCAAAATCGGTTCAGTGGTTTAGGCGTGAAAGCGTAACATACCAGACAGACAGACAGACAGAGTTACTTTCGCATTTATAATATTAGTATTGATATAAAATTCTCGTGTCACAGTTTTCGTTGCCATACTCCCCCGAAACGGCTTGACCGATTCTCATGAAATTTGTTGAGCATATTGAGTAGGTCTGAGAATCGGCCAACATCTATTTTTCATCCCCCTAAATGGTGCAGCGGGAACGGGATCTAAAAAATTGGCGGTACGAAGTTCGCCGGGACAGCTAGTTATAGCATAGATTTATTGTACCTAATGGTTAAGAAAAATATTAGATATGAATGAGAAACCTAACAGCTAGTTGGTACATTCAGCATCAGAAAGATGTTGACGAACAGAGTACTCAAAATGATCTTAATTTAGTTTTTTGACCTCCTTCCAGTTGACCGATTGTTGTGATATTTGGTACACGCCTTTAGTTCGGACAATAGTACTATATAAATCAATAAAACAGTTTGATTTGCTCTTACTACGAGAGTTATACGATCATTTTGAGACTTCGTCGTCAATATATTTATGTACAAATTTTTTATATTAGTTGCCAAAAGATAACAAAAATAACCAAATATCCTACAGTTTTTACAAAGACATTAACAACGAATACAATTGTCCCATACGTGATCTATGTGTAGGCACAGAATACATAATGTGTAGGTATATGTTTTTGCGGAATCCAGACCCAACATTCAATATTACCCGGGCCCGATATATTTTTTACCTTTGCCCTTTTCGCTGGCATTTTTATCTGAGTTGGGCTGCAGTGAAGAAATATCGATCGACATAAAACTATTTACGTATGTTTTGATATAATTTCCGATTCCTAAACTATTACAGAGAATAACAGTAACGATAAACTTGAAAATGATATCATACACTCGATGTCACAAAGAATACGAGTATAAAGGTGACTTGCCACGGTGTGTTTAAGCAAATTTTATCACGCACGACAGTCGACTACCGGTAGGCATGCTAGAGGGTCAACTCTCGTAATAAAATATTGTGAAATTTAGTTCATCACCTCATCTCGATCTCGCAATAGTCATCACAAAAATTATTATATCGAAAGTTAAATGAAGTGTATATCGATATTCTGCTTTATTGTATACTTACTAATTGATTTTATAATATGAAGGAAACATAATTCCAATTTAAGAGGGAATATTTATATACCTACTTATCAAGTTTGTTTTTATATGATGGTCAAGTAACTGAAACTAAACTGAATGACTAAAATGCATCCTTTACTCACGTAAGTATTAGACTCATGCGGGAGTGAAGGATCAATTAGTCGTCCATATAATCACGCACTATGGAAAGTCATCTCAAGCCAGAACAAAATAATTTTATAACTTTGGAACTCTGATCTTGAAGAGCGCTGCTATGATTTATAGTTATTTGACTATCGCGCTTCTGAAGAGGCTCATCTGAATAACATAAATTCAAAGTTCCTCCGAATTCACGATTGTAACGAAATAAATTTTACGAGTTTGGAACTGCCGACTTTGAACGTTACTATGAGATATAGTTATTAAAGTATCTCGTTACTAAAGTCTCATCTTCCAATCTATTTGGTTTTTATATATACATACTAGCTTTTGCCCGCAGCTCCGCCCGCGTGGATGTCGGTTATCGCGCCTATGTCCGTTCTCAAGGTCTAACCTACCCTTATAACAAGTTTCGTCAAAATCGGTTCAATGGTTTAGGCGTGAAAGCGTAACACAGTCAAACAGATAGACAAAAAGACAGAGTTACATTCGTATTTATAACATTGGTATGGATGGATACTCACGCCTGTAAAACCCCGAAGGGGTAGGCAGAGGTATCTTAACACCCATATTTCGCCAACAAAGATTTGCGGTCCCACGTAATAGAAGGCGAGTCTATTGTCAAGCGGGTACTTAGTCATGGGCTGTATGTTGTCGGGTCGAGAAACAGCCCTATCTGTTTGTCGGCTTCTACAAGACCCACAGTAAGAGATAGGGTAGCCCTATTCTTCTCCACCGGGAACCAAACCAGCTGATGGTTTGGCTTTTATACTGCTCAATATTCTTGATTTGAGCTTGGTTCCGAACCAATATGACCTTCAAACTTTCAAGAAAAGAGCGTACTCTCTTTTAAAAGGAAGGCAACGCACTTGTGACTTCTCTGGTGTTGCGAGTGTCCATGGGCGGCGGTGATCGCTTACCATCAGGCGATCCCTCTGCTCGTTTGCCTTCCTATTCCATAAAAAAACTCGAATCGTTGCTATTAAACCTAATTGTGTCGTTTCCTCTCTCTCTTTAGTCTACCCATGTTTTAGGGTATAACGTCAAATGATCGCAGTTGGAGTTGGTTGGATTCACAAAGCCGGTAATTTGGTATACGCTGAGCAAACAGATTGAATCTTTGTAACAGGTATACTTACATTTATAAATCGTCTAAACTCGTCTCTAGAGAAATGAAATATGCACGAATTGCCTCAGTTAAGTTCAAGAAAGTTGAAAAAATTTTCAGATAGAAACATCTTTTAGAAGTTTGTTGGACTTCTTTGAGTTTCGTATTGTTCAGATTGAGACAGAAAATATGTCGCAAGTGATTTGTAGTAACGGTTATTTCAAACTTGAAACTATATTCTACTTTTACTTTTAAGAGTTGTATACATGATAATGTATGAAAAAAATCATTTCTTTTCATAAACGTCTTGGCTTATTATTATTAAGTCCGTTAGTTCGTGATGGACGTAAAAACTGGTGAACGAATTTTGATGTAGTTTTTTGTTAGAAAAGAAAACCTTTCTCACACACACAACTGCATGTTTGATTATATTTGGTTGAGTGACAACTATGCGAGCAAAGCCGCGGTCATCCAAATAGTACAAACTATAGAAATACATATCACTGGATATAATAAATTACTGTCAAAACCATTACTAAAACCAACAAGATTTCTTATTATTTCATCCTTAGATGAATTCAAGAATAAGTAAATTCCCAACCGTCTAGAATTCCATTTGTGAAATACTGAAACCATAATAAATATATTTATTTCACATCAAGCGTATTATTTGAACTGGCAGCTGGGTAATTACAGGAGTTGCGCATCGCTAATCTTCGGTGGGAACAGCCGGTAGCGTATCCTTAGTTTATACTCGTAAGATATTCTTGCAGTAAACAGCTGATCAATAATATCGTGGCGGCTATACAACTTATTATGTCAAGCTGAGTGCCACCACTGTTAACATGCTACATGTTTACGATGGTGACCCTTTTTCCGAGACTTTAGCTTACAATCAGGCGAGGTGAAGTTAAATTGACGTGTCCTTTATTTTAAAGAAACAGTTAAGATACCGTCTAAGAAGTAATAAAATATAACGCTCTTACTGCTTTTCTAAAGGTCCACGGCTCCTACTATGTTAGCACTGCAAAAGTAATGAAAAGTTTTAAAGTTATTACCCAGCTCCTAGAAGGAGCAAGTTTATTCACTTTATATTTAACTACTTTGAGGAAACATCGCATGTGGAAGGCGTGAAATTATAGCATTTTATGAGAAAAGTTTAAATCCAGAACTATTTAAGAAAAACATCTCCCCTGTTTGCAGTGGAATTTTTATTCTATGGATATAAAGTATTTTAATTTTTAAAAGCAGTAGATTTTTAAAGTACTAGCTCAGCAAAAAGTGCTGGGGATGATCACACTTCCAGTAACACAGTATAATAAAGTATACACATTATATACAGTATACAGTATATTATGTGTATAAAAGAGGACACATAACGTTCCAAAACGAGATTTAGGGTTAACGACTTCATTACGAAGACGCAATACTTCTGAGGGCACTGTATGCTTAGGCACAGGGTATGACACCGCAGGATTTAATTGTGTAGACCCGATACTACAAGACTCGCTCATTCCCCTTGGCCTACGGATATTTTCCTAGAGTAACGAAAGTTTTCTGTTGTGGCAGCTGCTCTACGGCGATGCTGTGCGCTGCCATCATGACAGACCACTGGGAGCACGTGGTGTGGGAACACGCGGCGCTGGCGGCGCTCGCCAACACCTCCAACACCGCACTGCAGTGGCTACTCGATGAAAAAGTCGTCAAGGTAACATAGTCTTAAGAGTAATTTAAACTGTCATGGTCACTAACATGGCTTTTTGCCCGACTGCGCGACGCAAAGGAGGGTAATGTGTTTATCAGTCTATGTATGTATGTATGTATGTTTGTGTCTATGTGGCGTTCTAGAGACCAAATGCATGGGCCGATTTTGATAATTCATACGTCAATCGATTCGTCTTAACCTTGCGAGTGTCACTAAAGACATGACAGTAATCAAAATCCACCACAGCGACATCCAGACGCCATATTGTCAAAAATAAAAGTCGATGAACTATGTCAAGTGGGGTGTCGTTGAATAGGTATTTTAAAATCATCTTTAGGTTCCTTTTATCATTTTTCATTTTAAATAATAGTTTAGGATATATATTGATTTAAAGTTATATAAGAAGAAACGATATGTAAATTATAAAAAGATATACATGTCATATCATAACTAAAAAGCATAAAATAAAACAAATGATTAAAAAATAAAAAACCCGACTGCCACTGAAAAGACCAAAATAAGTTTGATAGCAGGCGGTACCCATTTGCCAATCATAAACTGAAAGAAAATTAATGGGTACCGCCTGATATCAAACTTATTTTGGTCTTTTCAGTGGCAGTCGGGTTTTTTATTTTTTAATCATTTTTTTTATCATGCGAAAAATCCCCACGGAGCCGGTGGAGGTGATTATGTCGGACTCGAACCGACTAAAACACCGCCGCCGTTTTGGGTCTTTGGTTGCCGGAGGTGAGATTGCTGATAGCATATCTCTCGCACCCCGGCAGACCCAGGACCATCTCTTTCGAGATGGCCCCCTTCGGGTTGTGGGGACCTTAATGCTTCTGCTAGGGTGACAGGCGGCTCCACCGATCACGGACATGACATTACTATTAGAGATATCGAGATAATTACCATGTATTGTTTCGAGTGTCCGATATTTCGGTACTGTTGCAATCAACTAGAGTATTGTCGATAAGTAGTGAATACTCCAGTTCCTCCGTGATCCTGGTGCTTGCAACAGGGCTGAAATATCGGATACTTGAAACAATACATGGTAAATATCCACATATCTCTAATAGTCTTAAGATATTCATGTTTTTCTGAGCAACAAGTACAGTGTGCCTGTTTACACGATGTTAAAATAGTTGTATGTAATCTACTATATAAAAATAAGTCGGGTTTTCCTTCCTGACGATATAACTCCAGAACGCCTTTACCGATTTGGGTAATTTTGGTCTTGAATTATTCGTGGAAGTCCAGGGAAGGTTTTTACGGCGAGAAAAATTCGAATAATTACCGGGAACTGACATCCACGCGGGTGGAGCCGCGGGCAAAAGCTAGTATGTTATAACATTGTCAGAAAAACCAGGCTTCGATTTGTTTTCAGTTCTTTCAAATAGATTTTTGGTATTACCATCACGTTTTTAGCCTTGCGGCATAGCTATTTTGCGTTCTGCTATTAAAGACGCATCTAATATTGATAAATAATAACGCATAAATGATGACGAACAGAGTACTCAAAATGATCTTAATTTAGTTTTTTGACCCCCTTCCAGTTGACGCATTGTTCTGATATTTGGTACACACCTATAATCAATAAAACAGTTTGATTTTTCCTTTATACGAGAGTTTTAGATCATTTTTAAAATCGTCGTCAAGATATTTATGACGCTGACTGTACATGTCCATCTGCTAATCTGATTCAACCAGTTTTAGTGTTGTCTCCACTCATACAATAGTCTTAGAAGTTACAGATGATTTACGTTTATTCTGGTCATAAAAATATTTCGCTACGGTACTATGCCGAGAATGTTGTTACCCAAGTATCATTATTCAATGTTTCTTGTGTCTTTACTGTGTTCTGTGAGGAGTGGAAATGCGGGTGGGATTAATCCAGACAAAAAATGCTGTACGCTATCAGCATTAGGACGCTACGAAGTTTTACCTCGCATTGAAAATTTCTTCAGCCTCGTCTCTAGTTTTATTCCTCTTTCACTGAACAAAATACTGAATCAAATCGCGCTCGATATTACACACTGGATATGAAATACAGATGTGAAAGAAAAAGTGTTAATTGTTGATGTAAGTAGTAAGTTAAAAAGGCTATTTTATATGTTTTATATTTATTTATTTATGAAATACGTATAGAATATTGGAAACTTCAAGCTTCAAACGAAAATGGGTAACATGACATTTTACGACATACTGCACAACGCTATCAAGACCTACAGAAAGCTTGGCTTAACTAGCTTGTAATATGGATCCTAAATAGATAGATAACTCTTTATTTACATTTTATGTCCACCACATTAGTTATAATAATAGAGTAGGATCACAAAATACAGATCACGTGTACAATGGGCGGAATAATCGATAAAATCAATCAGTATCAATAATATAGTTTCAATATAGATTTATGTGTAATGGATGGGGACCAAAACGTTAAACTGTGGGTTGACAATGAACATACCTCCCAAGTCATCGAAATAGGTATTATTATTTTGAGTCGCACATAATAAAGGTTAAATTAGGTGCACTGTAGCTTTTGCTACGAATAGGTCTACTACGTAGCTTATGCTACAATTATTACCATTTCATGTGCATCATTGCTATAATACCTACTTTAGAGTACCTACAAATCCTACAATGCTATTTACACACTCCTAATACAATCAATTTAGTTTATAGTCATTTCGGTACCTAATAATTATCTTCGAAAAACATTGGAAAAAATGAAATGATCAAGTGCCACCACTGTTAAGATGGTAAATGTTTACGATGGTGACCCTCTTTCCGAGACTTTGCATTTAGCTTAACATCAGGCGAGGTAAGTCAAATTGACGTGTCCAGTATAAAAAAAAATGTAGTTATAACATTTCTCTTAATATTTTCTTCGATTCTAAACAATCAAATAATTTCATTTGCATGTAGGTAACAAAAACCAGCCTTACAAGAACAGGGAAAATAGCAATAAATTAAGTAAGCCACTAAAACAAAAAGTCGCATGCCAAACATATTTCAAAACAAAAGTATTCGCAAGAATCATCAAAGACAAAAACTGGTAACAAAATTGGAAAAGTTCAAATCGATGTTTTGCCTTTTTGGAGCCGACTTGTACCGCCTTTTTTTATTAAAGCCATGGTTTATTTAGGTGAAAAATGTTCGCGTACATTTGAGATGCTGTCTAACAATTTGCGAATTTATATATTGCGTTTATGTAGAAGCGAATTACGGTAAGTGCCCATCTTTTATTTGGCACGTCGGGAAGAAGAGTGCGAATCTAGCTAAAATATTATGCTTGTTTATTCGACATCGTAGTTCAGAAGGCTTTGGTTTTTTTTTTTTTATACCACTTAGGTAACAGACAATTCACGGACCATCTGATGGAAATTGGTTACCGTGACCTATGGGGTTGCATACCCCCAGGGGCGTGCTGCTTACCCTAAAGAAACCTTCTAATGCCCTTCTTGAACAACCCCATATTATTGTAGTCGCTTGGGAAAACCACGGCAGGGAGTTCATTCCACAGCTTGAGCGTGCGTGGGATGAAGTTCCTTTCATACCACACGATGTTTTGTGAAGTATTCTCTCTTGGTACCTTATTAGAGTTATTGAAATAACATCTTATTTAATAATATATTTCGTCTCAGCCCAGTACTACTTTCTATTCTATGTCTCACAGCCTAGTTTTTTCAGAGCATTGAATGCCTGTGGGAACTAGGCTGAGACCTTTTAGGTTTTCACCTAAAATACCTAGATGCTCGGGGTCATTTGCTTTGTCTCCTCCTATTATTGTGGCTTACACTACTTTTATGGAACCGACTGTTTCTATAACTGATCTCCCAAACCCGATAGCCACATCTCCAATCAAGACCCATTGATTGGAGATGGCGAGTATAGCCCCTTACACTCGCATTGCAATATATTCTAGCAGTTTTTTTTGACGCTTAATTCTAGCAGTTAAACTTCTCCCATTCAGCAACAATTATTATAAAAAGTTCTTTGTGTCCCCTGAAATCGTTCGTACGATACAAGGCTCTGAAATATTAGCCATCTTCATCAATGAAGAGCACTTAATGTAGCCCCTTACACTCACATTGCAATATATTCCTACAGTCCCGGGTCCGTTAAGCGGGGCGTGAAAGGCATCTAATGAGGCCGTCAAGCTGGGTGCCACCACTGTTAACATGGTATATGTAACAATTATTATTAAAAGTTCTTTGTGTCCCCTGAAGTGGCTCGTACGATACAAGGCTTTGAAATAATGGCTGGTATAATTTATGAGAGACGTGATGCATCCCACAATGAGCGCGTCCCTATTCTCAGCGAATTTTTAATCAGAATACCTCAGCGGAGACTGAACGTTCAAGCGATTCCTCAACTTCATTGGTGGCATTTTGTTATTACCCTCGTGACAAACAGTTTGTTTAATTGGAATTGTTCGTGGAATAGGTACCAAGAAGGGTGAACTAATATTAAATGTACATAAAGTACGTAAGAACTAATATTGAAGGTAGCCGTTTCCAAACTTTTAATGTTATTACTAGAGTCTTCATCATCGTCCTCAACATCCTCACCTGTAACGTGGTACATCTGCTGATGACCAGAAGAGGCTTTTCCCTTGAAAATGGGGGGGTCAGATAGTAGTAACAAGCCGTACAAAATAGAACATCTGCATTCGAAGCTTTCTGGTAGCCTTTCCCTGTTTACTCGTTTTAATTTGACTTTTATGGGACTGCCGACTGGCCCCGTTGATTTCACCCCGATGGTCTCGTTGGGGCCCCCTAAACCATAAACATAAAGAGGGATTTGTTCAACAACAGATGTGGTTTAACAAATCCCTCGACCCTGTTCCGAGAATATTAAGATTGACGAAAAGAATTAAAACATTTTAAAAGGGAGCGCCGCCACCTGTGCCTGACAGGCTTCAAAAAGATAAATGTTCCCTCGCTACGCTCAAACGAAATTGCTTTATATAGACTGTACAGTTGGAGGCAAAAGTTTGTAACAAAATATAGGCACTCAAAACATTTGACTCTATGAGTGTACTTGATTAGATTACACTAATACTCGTATTGATTTGGGAAATATTTTTAGAAATGATTATTTTTATTTCCAAGATAGTAACGAATAAATAATTACAAGGGTCTCTCGTTGAATATTGTAAGAATAAATAGTAAATTCTCACTTTTTTTAACAAACGCAAATCATTTTACTTTTCTAAAAAACTTTCAATAAAATCTTATACAATCAAAGTTAATAAAACTTTTGAAACCACTTAATGATAAAAGCATTTAAAAGTAACATTTACTGCGAATCCCATAAATTTTTAACTTCAATAAAAATTTAAAGATAGATTTAAAAGTTCAGTAAATCAGATTTTTGTTTTTACTAATGTTGCTAATATTTGCATTATAGTTTTAATTACAGTAAAGAAATTTACTAAAGTAACTACGTTAAGATAGAAGCAGACCGAGGGCTTTTTTTTCTATTTTTTTTTATCGTGCGAAAAATCCCCTCGGATACCACCCCCACGGAGGTCCGAACTAAAAAGCACGCCGTCTTCGGTCTTTGGTTGCCGGAGGTGAGATTGCGTTCGCGCATCGTACTATCGCTGTGAGCAAAGTGGCGAGTGTGGACTCCCACCCCCAGAGCCGCAACTAGGACCCGCCTCGGCGTAGACCGAGGGCTTGGTCTGTACAAAATTTCAATATAGGTACTTGTAGAGAACAAGACCTTTTAATCTTAAATATAATTGGATTTTATCATACATAAATCTCATTAACGTTTTAAGCTTACAACTTAGCACCTCGGGCCTTTTTCTCACTTCGCCACAATATAGTACCACAGACCCAAAATCCTCTGACAGCAAAATATCACTGTACATAACCGTACCTTTCGCTGTTTATTATGACAGTACCGTAGACCCTCTTTGTAAATTTCAGTCGTTCAGAAATAAAGTTTTACTTCGCTGAGTACTCTGTTGCATAATGTATAAAGAAGTTTTTATTAGGGTCTTAGATTCAAAGTAATCGTCAAATTCATTATCTGGTGTACACTGACCCTCAATTTACGAGTTTACTGAAATTAATGGTCGGTTTAAGTTAATTGTGTACGTTTTCGAGCACTAGAATGTTTTTATTGTATCGTTAGTAGAATAATAAACGATTCCTTAAGTTAAATTACGTATTTTACGTGATCTAGGTTTAATATTATAGTTTAGGTTTATAATAAAATTATTATTGCTCTCTAGCGGAAATCACAATCCAGATACATTCAATCATTTAAGTAGTGATTGATAATATAAGCATAATAAAATTAGTAGTAGTGATTGATTAATGGATGGATGGATTGAAGGAATTTTTACAGCATTAAGTATGCCAACTATACAAATCGAATACATAGGGAAAAAGAATCTTCTCGGGCGGATGTTTGTTACTCTTTCACGTCTAAACGGCTGAAGCGATTTTAAGAAAATTGACTATAAAGCTATCTGACACCCTGAATTAACACATAGGCTATGTTTGGTGGCTATAACCGAAATTAACACGGGCGGAGGCGCGGGTAAAAGCTAGTAATATTATAAATGTGAAAGTTTATGAAGATGGAATACATAGGGAAAAAGAATCTTCTTGGATCCCGCCCGAGAAGATTCCTTTTCCCTATGTATTCGATTTGTATAGTTAGCATATTTAATGTTGCAAAATTCATTCAATTTATGAAGATGTTTGTTATATGATTACGCTCTAACGGCCAAACGGGTATACCTTAAATATAGGTCGGGGATAGATTAAAGTCTATAAATACAAAAAGGCTACTTTTTATCCCTGCAAAAGGTTCTCATTGGAAGCAGGAACAGTTGCAAAATTTCACGGAGCCTCGGACATATAATACAATATTTAATTTCTTGTAAGTTCTTCCTTCTCTCTATACTATATTATATATGAAGTTTCTCTTCACAATCATGTCGTCAATCTTCAATATAACGTGAGACAAACATCTAACCTTCGGCCTTTATTAGATACCATAACTCCAAGGTCTTCATTACCCGTCACCCGTGCTTCCAATTACGAGTAAGGTTCTAATCCGAGACTAGTAGTCGACCTCAATATATTTTGCTTATGATCGCCTCCCTATGATAACAAATGTGTTGACATCTTACCACCACTCGTAAAGTTGGAACTATTTTGATCAAATCTTCTTCTTATATTATGACTTAAATCACTACATAAAACAAAGTCGCTGTCGCTGTCTGTCTGTATGTTTAAATCTTTAAAACTACGCAAAGGTTTTGAAGTATTTTTTTAATAGATAGAGTGATTGAAGAGAAAGGTTTATTTTTATAAAACATGCTAAATATAGTAGAGGGTGCAGCGGGAACTGGATCTGATGCTACGCGGGCGGAAAGGAATTGGCGGTATGAAGTTCGCCGGGTCAGCTAGTTAGATAAACTATTAAGAAATTCAACAATGTTCGATGCCAATTGAAAAATAGCTGAAATTTATTCACCTCAAACTGTGTTGAAATTAGTCTTAGATTTAAGTGACAAAAAGTGTCGGATTTTAACACCACGTTTGAAGAAGTTACTGCTGATAATACCTACAACTGGAGTTCTGGCCGAAGGAGATCGAATTGCAATTGAAAGCTGGAAAATTAGGTTGGTTGTCGAAGAGTGAATTGCGCTTGAAACAAGCTGGAACAGAAGGTGTTTACGAATACACAACAAAAATATATATCATTCATTTATATAAAATAAGCAATATAAAAGGTTATGAAAGCGGATAGGTACCTTCCGTATGAGCTCACTGAACAACAGCAATAAAATCACGTTAATGCTTGCTTCAACCTGTTGAACCTGTGTATTTAAAAATTTATCTGAGTTTGCCTTGGTCACACCATGACTTGAGAACGACATCAAAGTTGAATGAAATCCTTTAACTTTAAATAAAGCTTGATATTTTTTCGATCATCCGATGATATGTTATGACGTGTAACTGAATCTTACGTGGCGCCCTCTAGTGTTCATAAAGTACTGTGTTAAAAAATATTTATGGTATCAAAAGAAAGGGCTTAATTAGCACATTTCAAATATGTATAAATTATTACCCCAAAATAACATAAATAATTTTTCTTTGTTTAAAACTCAAACCTGACTACTGAAAAATCCGTTTTAAAAAGTATGAAACTTGAAAATATCAAGGATAGCCGTGGTCTTATGCCCCTTAACTCTAACAAACAACAGGTAGGTGCCTACTGTTATTATCCTCCAGATTAGTTAACAGGCCTAGGTACTGCATAACTAATTGCCCCAAGGAGGGCCAGACCGTAAGGGATGGCCCTGGGTCAGCCGGGGTGCGAGGGATATAGCATAACTAATTGCGGTTCGGTCGTTTTCCTATTTCTTTTTTGAAGTGAATACTTTTTCAGACGTCAATCCAATATTTTCACTCCATCTTTATTTTCACTTATTCGCTTTTATTTGTTTCTAGGCGAGAACTTGGGACCTATTTTATTAATACTAAAGACGACTTTATTTATTCAGAGAGAACGATTCCCCTCGACGTTTGACAGACCAATAGCCCTTTTATTGAGTTTCTCGGTACGGGTTTACTCAAGTGAATTCGCCACTTTTGTGAGTGGAACGGATTTTATTGAGCTCGGTGGACATAACAAACTTTCATTGGTATACTTTTTTCGCTACTAAGATGATAGACGAGCTCATGATTCATCTGAGGATAAGTGGATACAACGGCCTATACCTAAACCCAACACCCAAGCCCAGTGCGTCATCATCATCTCAGCGGTTTTCTCCGTCGTATTCAAACTATTTTGGATAGCCGACGAACTGGTCTTAACTTTTGCGTGATGGCTGTCAATTAGTCGTTGTACAGGCTTCCAGAATGGTGCTCATGGATGGCAAATTCAAAAATCATTTATTCTGCATAGACCATTAAATCGGCACTCACAAAACGTCAACATAAAGTAAATATTAAATACTAGTTTACCAAATGGAACCACCCCGGTTAGAAACGCAGCCCAGACCTGAGAAGACTCCAGCAAGAAACTCAGCGGGTATTTTTTGGTCTATTTGCAAAACATTTAATTAGCCTAAAACTTATGGTCTAGATACAATGCTTTGCTTGAGTAGCCTAGCTGAGCGAACAGCTCATTTCCAAGCTTGTTTATCATTTAAATATTCTTGGATTTTATAATCTCCAAACACCCCAAAGGTACTTACAACATACAATATGACATATTGTCGATGTAAAAAAAACAAACTTCTATGTGATAGATTAATAACATTGTCAACTTTGCTTGTAAGGCTGAAAAATTACACAAACAATACCCTACAGTTTACACAAATTACAGAGTAAGATTTATGGGTCTCTGACGACACCAATAGAAGTATACGAGTAAATACCGTTGCCATCGATATTCTAACAATGAAATCGTTCTTGGATTGTACATTACAAGCATTTTATCACTGATTTTATTATTGCAGCGGTTGGGCAAATTACTGAGCAAACGATTAATGAACGACTTAGAATCGTTGAGTATTTTTTTCTTAGCACAATTTTGTGAATAGGTAGGCAATTTGGTTTGCATTGTAGATGTGAATAATGAAGGTTTGGCAATAAAAATGGTCGAAAAGTATGCAATGATGGAAATTTAAAGGTAGTTAAGCGACTAGGTTTCACCCCTAATAGTAGTGGTTATTTTTTATAAGATTTCAAAGTTACGTGAGTGAAAAATTATACCTATGATTTTTTACTACTTACCACTCATATTCTTCATTCATTCATATTATGACCAATTATCACCATCAGAGCGCCAACATTGAAGCGTCAGTAGCTTAAGTAAAGTGTGGATGGCTTATTGTAACGGCATATAAACGATTAATACCCAGATGATACATTTAAATAATACTTTAATTATATAAGCAACCTTCTCACCGGAAATTTCAAATTACGGTGATCATGGCGCTTGAAACAACGAATTCGAAACCGAAATATCGGTTACCGAATAAAAATAATGAACATGGTAAATAGCCTGGTGAGTGTTACATTATTAATGTCAATGACCATGTCAATCTCAAATCAAACATTTGTTAACTCAATCAGCGCTGTTTCTCTCTCTCTGCAAACCTTTTGGTAATGAGGAACAAGGAGAGGAACTGAGATGATTTGTAAAACACATTTCATAAAACTATACTCAATTTAAAACATTCTTTAATAAAAAGGGTTAACAATTGTCTTACCGGCTTATACACGTGAGGCTTACAAGATAACCCGTGTTTTACATATATGCCTCATGTACTCGAGCGCACAGTTAACAACAAAAGTGGCTTAGCAAATTCTATTCTAAAACGACCTTGAGCCCTCAAAAAAATAAAATAATAAAAAAACTAGAAGTATATTAGCTTTGTCTCCTGGGGAATAAAGAATCATTAATACATCCATTTATTGGTACTATTGGATAAACATGGAGCTATTTAAAGCCAATGTTTTACCTCGCTCACACTGAGTGCAAATATTTGTATACATGAATATGTCTATTTGCACTGGTTTGGGTATTTGTATGTAAGTCTAGCAGTGGCAAAGGGTGAACATTTTCAGATGGTAAGCCGGTGGAAAAGATCATATCTCGATTTAGTTTGTCATACACCATGACCCATTGGGAAGTCGACAGGAATGGGGTCATGGGGATCGCTAGTCGCAGTCAACCGAAAACATGGTTAATTATTTAACAAGCTTAAATATTTGAAACCTTTTTTTTACACTTTACTATACATATAGATAAATAAATGTTGTCTCTAATTTTGAATTAAGGGAATACGATAGTTGTGTCTATTTCATGCGCCGTTACTTATGGTGCATGTGTGACCTTTTTTTTACCAGAGGCTATTTGAATAGATAAATAAATTGGATCGTTTTCACTAGTTCCAGTGGAAGTAGTCCCGGTGGAACTAGTGAAACTTTTTCTTCTCATTAGTTCCGTTTAATTTCGATTTATTTTTACTGGCCCTACTGAAACTGTTCCGTCTCACTAGTTCCTTTGCACTTTAGCTATTAACTGAAGACGATATAACTACAATTACCATTTTAGTGATTTGAACAAATAAAAAAAAAAACAAAACTTCATACAAAACTTAGTAGATATGTACAAATAATAAAATTGTAAAGTAATTCTGACATTCATTATTACCTAAGCTTATCTAGAAATTGGGATATAGTTATATCTCCTGATATGAGCTCCATCTGAGTTATTCTTATAAAATCATCATTTTCAAACTGAAGGAAACCAATGATTTCTGTGATAGAAAATTAGAATTTATCAAACTAAAGGACTGTGATTTACCTTTTTATAGATGTTTTTTTATTTCAAATAAAAAATTATTAACCAATAAATTATTTATTATTTATGTTCCTGACTGTACCTACTGGCCAAAACGATTTAGGTGGAGACGGTAACGGGTCGAATCGCAACGGGTGGAAATGCCACTCACCCGTATTTTGGGGCGAAATACTTCAAATTCAAATTCATTTATTTTGCAAAAATGGGTAGGTACAGTAGGTGTTAACATAATATATAATTGAACAGCTACATTCCGCCTCAAGGCGTGCAAATATAAGTACTAGGTTACATAATTATAAATTTAATTAAAAATACACAATTATTCAGTAAACCAATTTTATATCAATAAGGCCGATAACCAAAGTCATGCTCATGTTCCCATGCAGTGTTTTGATAATATTTTGGAGCGGAACACTTATTCTTGAAATTTATTACTGTTTTCGGTTTTGAGATATTTTAGTATGTTCAGCAACTTTTGTTTTTGACTGTCCAAGTTATCCATCGCGCTAGACAATAAACATACTAATTAAAGTGGCTGGGTGCCACCATTAGAGTAATTGGTTTTACCCAACTGTAGTTATTATAATTCGATTGGCGAGTTGCTGCCAAATTATACTAATCTACTAACATAACTGTACTACCGTATTCGTTTAATACCATTTTAATACAGTAATGCACTACTGAATAATTAAATTACCAATTCACTGAAGTTTAAACAGTTTTAACCTCATTTGTGTATGCAAATTGACCATCGCTTGCTAACCACATACTCTTGATTAAAAACGTAATAGAGTCTAATTTACGTACGAGGTGGGGGGACAGACCAAACCGATACGCCTAAAAATTGATAGACAAGGACCTGCAGGCTTTCTTTTCTGTGTTGGAGGGAGGTCAGATGGTAATTGTTCCTGTAAAAGTCAAGATAAGCCGATCCCAAAAGAAAGGAGGAATAATAGAGCCCGTGTTGCAAAGAGGAAGCATTGGAAGAAACCGGGACCACCGCTATAATAGAGATTATGGTCCTATTTATCTGTAGAAGACGACAAAGGAGATACGGTTGAGGATTTACGTAGCACTTTCTATGAAAAAAACGGACCAAGTGCGAGTCGGACTCTCTCGTCTCATTTCGTTGACTTAGAAGTTTCATTTTTACACAGCTTCAAGACGATATAGATCTGAATATGTGGTATGACTTTCAACTTGATTCCACGTATAGCTAAGAAAAAGGGGTTGACAGACAACAAAGTGATTATATAAGGGTTCCGTTTCTTTACCTTTTTTTACTTTGTACCCTAAAAAGTGCGACCGTATCTCCTTTGTCGACTGTACAGTCAGCATCAGAAAAATGTTGACGAGTAGAGTACTCAAAATAATCTAAAAACCAAAATTTCAATATTATATTGATAATTAGAGTACTCAAAAAGTTGTAAGCATCCAGAGTAGTCAAACTATCTTAACAATCGATCTTCCAGAAACATGTTAGTAAGCAGAGTGTTCATTTTCATATACACAATCACGCTACTCAATGGTATCTAATCAAACAAAGTGTTCAAAATATCTGGACAATGTCATTTAATCGCATTTTGCATCCCTTTTTTACTTATGTAGCCATCCTTTACACATGATGTTGGGATAATATGAGATAGATGTATAAGTTAGAAAAGGATAGAAAATCTGTCAAATTAATGACAATTTCTTTTGTATTTTTTATAGTTGCCAGTTGCTTAAGCCATAAACTATCCACTTGAATTGGTGAGAAAAGAGTATGAATACTTACGTAAAAAATAAAGGGTCCTGCAACGCAAGATACACCTATGTACTCAAAAATCCACTTCTCGTATTCTCTAATACGCATTATGACTACATCGACATGACATAGACGCAAAATGTCTACTCTTTGAAAATAGGTACAGTTAGATACGAAACTATTGTACAAACATATCATAATAGAGTGTTTTTTATAATAGATTATAATTTATAATAGAAGTTTTTTTTATACGTCATAAACCGCAATATTCACCTTCTTTCTCTTTTTCTTTCTCTCTGAGATAGTTATTAAAGTTAAACCTATTTTATTTTTACTTTTTACCCGAAAAGAGACCAAAGCTGAAAAGATTTCGATGAAAGTGGTCACAAATAAAGGTATATAAGAGTGCATGAAATATAAATCGATACCAAACCGTGAATTTTTGGCGCTATATCTAATGGATTTTGTTATTTTTTAAATTAAATAATGTATGGAATACAAAAAAATACATAAAAAAGACCAAAAAAGCAGGCGGAGGTACCCATTTGTAATTCATAAATCCAATGATAAAGGTTCCGCCTGCTATCAAACTTATTTCGGTCTTTTCAGGAGCAGTCGTGTTTTTTATTTTTAATAATTATTCCATCGACAGAAAAAATTAGAAATACGGAACCCTATTCCATACTATGATTTATATTAATACTAGCTGTGCCTGCGACTTAGTCCGCGTGGACTTATATCTACTTATGTAGGTTTAAAGTAATTTACACATCATACGAGTATTTATTTCTTACGTATTCATACTCTTTTCTCACCAATGCAAGGGGATAGTTTATGGCTTACAACTGGCAACTATAAAAAATACAAAAGAAATTGTCATTAATTTGACAAATTTTCTATCCTGTTCTAACTTATACACCTATCTCATATCATCCCATCATCATGTGTAAAGGATGGCTACATAAGTAAAAAAGGGATGCAAAATGCGATTAAATGACATTGTCCAGATATTTTGAACACTTTGTTTGACAAGATACCATTGAGTAGCGTGATTGTGTATATGAAAATGAACACTCTGCTTACTTACATGTTTCTGGAAGACCGGTTGTTAAGATAGTTTGACTACTCTGGATGCTTACAACTTTTTGAGTACTCTAATTATCAATATAATATTGAAATTTTGGTTTTAAGATTATTTTGAGTACTCTACTCGTCAACATTTTTCTGATGCTGACTGTACCTTAAGCAAGATGCCTTAAGACCACATTACAGAACGATAGTCAATCCGATAATCAATACTCGATTTAAAACTGGCTCTGAGAACAGATGGTTTTCTAAATTACAGTTCTGAGGAATAATACAGGCCTTAGTGGTTCAACATGATTAGTAAATAGGTTCAGAATTTAAAGAATCCATTAATAAAGCGCCCGCTAACGCGCAGCGTCGTCGCAGTCGATCGATTAAACTTTCAGTAGTTGTGACTAATGCGACAAAACACAGATATTTAACGCTATGAAGTAAACAATTATGACGTCATACCTTGATATTTTATATTACTTTACAAAGAAGTTATATACTATTTTATAATTTGGCTGTGCCCGCAATTTCGTTTACCTGGATTTTTCTTTTGGCTTGGAGCCCTCTCACTTTGTCTAAAATAAAAATAACCTGAGCTACGTTAATAGTATACCTAAGTTACGCCTTATAACTTAAGCTATCTGAACTAAAAATACAATTAAAATCAATCCAATTTAACTTCCTTGGAGATAGGAGATTATCCGGAAGTGAAAAAAAGAGACAAATATGCAAAACTTTGTTTGTATTTGACTGAATTTATTATAGAATTTTTAATGCTAACTTTAAAGTTCGAAAAACATCGGAAAAAATGAAACGCTCAAGTGAGACCTGAACTCATGACCTTTCGCTTAGAGGGATTTTTTGTATTAATTTATTTAATACTGTATTGACGTAACACAATAAAGTGTATAAAAAATAAATAAATAACCACAATTTTATTTGAACACTCCGATCATCGCAATCATCAGGTGGTAAGTTACATAAAAAATGTATAACATTTCCAAATATTAAACAAAAATGTGGACGTGTACAACATTGCATACACACATGTAACACCCTCGAGGTAATTACGTCGTCACCTGCTAACACGCAAGCCAACCCTCCATAAAATCACTCGGGTACACAAAGCGATGGCCCAGGGTCAGCCGGGGTGCGAAGGAATTGGGTATTCTAATCACTAGTCAAATTAGTTAATTTTTACTAAACGTCAAAACCATAAGTTATTAGGTAACTTGTATGAAAAAAGATTTAGTGACGTCATAAAATTTAGTAGTCAAATCAGTTACTATTATAGGTTGGGTGCATGATTAAAAATAGATAAAACTATAAAACCCGACTACCGAAAAATCACACTCTAAAATGTAACAAACAAGAAAATATCAAGGATAGCCGTGGTCGTATGCCACTTACTCTAACAAAACAATAATTATATTCTAGGGTAAAGTGGCATACGACCACGGCTATCCTTGATATTTTCTTGTTTGTTACATTTTAGAGTGTGATTTTTCGGTAGTCGGGTTTTAGTTTTAAACTTTATTTTTTATTTACATTATTTTGGTGCGAGGTAAAGCTAATAATTTATACATATTTGAAATGTGCTTCTTAAGCCCTTCCATTTGATACCAAACACGGCTTATTTATCTCAAATTTATTTTTTAACACAGTACCTTTGGAGCGCTAGAGGGCGCCACACAAGATTGAGTGACACGTCATATAGCCTATAACCATCGGACGATCAAGCCGCTTGTAACGATACCTCATTTGTCTAGTTCTAATAAGTAGTTGAGGAGCTATGAGGGAACAAATGAACATACATACATACATACATACATACATACATACATAGCCTGTCAAAATCATAACCCTCCTTTTGGCTTCGCCGTAGTCGGGTAAAAATAAGAACCGAAGCAATTTTTATCGCTCTTTAACCATTCTTAATTTAATAAGCTCGGTTAGATAATTTATTTTAAGAGATGCGCCGAGTAACACTTTTGCCGAGTAACGAGTACCGAGTTTTACTCGGTTCAATATTTTTTTAACCGAATACTCGGCCGAGTAACTCGGTTCAATCAAATTCCCATTTTGCGTTGGTTAGTTTGACTGCAATGCTTCGATATCGCCTTTGGGTTGTGTAGGTCAGATGGCAGTCGCTTCACAGAAAATATCGAAGTTCAGCCAAATCCGCAGTTAGACTGGTAAAAGCGGACCCCTGACTCCAAGTAAAAAACCTAAGGATGCGACTGAAGTTAACGCAATGATGAAGAGGAAGGTTCACGACGGTCGAGAGGCCGGCGGCGTTTTACGACGAGATTGTAGAAGTTTAAGCAAAAGTGAAATGTACCTTAAGTATGCAATTCTATAATTTCACGTAGTGGTGTTGGACGAAAGGCTTCTATGATGGCAATGTTAAACCACGTTAAATAAAACGCACAGAAGAGTTTAAACATTTGGAAAATGAAACAAAATGTGGAAAATATCGCAAATTCTTGAGCCAGTAGCATCAACTTCGTCGTTACAATCGAATGCAATGAAAATAAAATACTGCAAACCCTTTTCGAGTCATTTACTTCAATAAATACTTTAAAATTCGAATTTTTGATTAACACTGTTATTTTAATTATATATAATACCTAAATATATTGCTTTTCTTAAACAAATACTCTGTATGTATCTCTAGTAACTTGGTTTGAATACTCGGCATTCAAGCCGAGTTATTCGGCCGAGTACGAGTAGGTATTAAAAAACCCGCCGAGTACGCCGTGTACCGAGTATCAACCGAGTACTCGGCCCATTTCTTACCTATAGGATATAATACCCAATTGCCATAATGGGTCACCTTAGACCTGATATGAGAGACATGGCTCGCGGTAGTAGTCGGTTCGAGTATGATATAACCCTGCTGACTAGCAGGGTCCGTGGGAATTGCCGCATGAAAGAATAATACAGTAGGCGAAAACAGAAATTAGTAAATGAAAAGCTCAGTACTAGAGGAAAGTACATGTTACCTAAATCAATAGAAGGAAAAAGAGTAAGTACGTAAGTGAACCCCGGGGTCATACTTGCTGCTTAGAATGAAAACCTTGTACGCAACCGGGATCCTCGCTAGATAGTGAAGTAGTGATGATTCTAAAGCAGATTTGGAAATATGTTAGTACTAGCTTTTGTCCCCGGCTCCGCCCGCGTGGATGTTGGTTATCGCGACCAAACATAGCCTATGTCCTTTCTCAAGGTCTAATCTACGCTTATGCCAAATTTTATCATAATCGTAAGTAAGTGGTTTAGGCGTGGAAGCGTAACATACAGACAGACAGACAGGCAGACAGAGTTACTTTCGCATTTATAATATTAGTGGGATGCCTTTTCTTTATAATTCACACCTTAGATCATTTTACTGTTAACACGCAAGTCACAAAAAGCAGTTACAGAAAGCGAAAACAGAAATCGCCGTTGATGAAAGGCGCAGAATAATTTACTGATTTAATTTCCTTGAAGACCCTCGTTAAAGGGAACAGACGAGCCCTTAGCTTCCCACAGTTGTCCCGAAATAAATAATGAAGGAAGGCAACGATAGCTCTGTGGTTAAGACAATTTAGGACGGTAAAAATAAAAAAGAGATTTATTAAAGACTAACTGTATCATGTGTCCGCGTACACAAAAAAATGTCCATAAATTCAACATGGCGGATAACGCAACGAACCACGCAAAATTAAATTTGGACTGCCAGTGACCTCCCTCAACGAATTCCGAAAGAGTATTGCTACTAGGAACTATCACAGACTGACCTCCGTCCCCCATGAGCGCGGGCCTGGGGTGCCGGGTGGAGCCGCCTGTCACCCCAGCAGAAGCAGGCCATGACGGCGCGGCGGTGTGCTGAGAAGCGCGCCTCCCCATCCTATCTTTCTTGTAGTAACGAACCTGTTCTTGAAATATTAATAAGGCTTTAATCTCCATATCAGTGGTGACGGGTGGAACTTACTTCATATAGATCGACCATAACAATTTTGTATAGAATACTAGGCGTTCTGATTTTAGATTCTAAATTCTATATCTCTACCACGGCGTAGCTTAGTAGGAATCAGGTTATATGGCCACTGCTAGCCACTGTTCCGTGCCCATTGTGTTCTGACGCGATTGAGTTACAAATACCCAGCTAGGTATGTACTCAAACTACTAATAAAGCAGGTAAACCACAAGCTATAAACCGCAAAGGTCAACACTGGAAATACGCGCATCATAATCAGCACATCGTATTGCCTTCGCGTGCAAACTGTAGGTGCAGTTCCTCAAGGCAACAACCACCTGATTACACCCCTGTTGTATTTATCATTCGCATTCATAGCCTTGACCCAATACCACCGCGATATGACCCACAGCCCACAGTATCGATAGCTGTTCCTGGTTAAAAAACTAGTAACTTAATAGGGTCACAGGGTTGAACTTCCCAGCCAAGATGCCCGAGGAATGTGCCAGACGCTACCTCAACCCCGGCAAAGTGATTTGAATTTGGAACATAAACATTCATAGAAATCGAACGCAAATTGCACGGATTACTGGCTGGTACGTGTTGGCTTTACAGCGCAGGGTGACCTGTGCTAACTAAAAATAACAAAGAGCGCCAATTACCTCTCACCTCTCTGTTCTTATAATTAGATATTTATATTACATATATATATATCTAATTATAATATTTCATACCTATTTAAGTTGTACTTTGCAAAATAATATGAGTTCTACATCGAGTTATGAAAGTGACAATGAATTAACTACTGAAACAATTATTATAGAAATATTACAACGCCGTACAAAACTTGTTACCCATGAAATCTCGGCAAAAAAGTAGAGTATATAATTAACTCGGGAGCGAATTATTTTTCCCTCGGGCGGTGTACTTTGAATCCCTCGCTGCGCTCAGGATTCTACGTTAGAATCCCGAGCATAGCGAGCTATAAAATCACCCAGTATATTATCCACCAAATAATGATAGTGCTGACGTCAACCAGATACCCAAGCACTAGTCTAGGACTATCGCAAAATGAAACCATTTACCAAACGAGCGAAACTCCACTGTAGTGAAGACAGATCATTTATATTCCGCCATGATTGATGAATAAAGTAAGATACAAACTCACTTGTCTATGGTGTGCCAATTTATCTTCATGAGAGCTTCGCAACTACTGTATTGTGAAGGTTCGTAACCCTTAACCATAGAATAGATAGTTGCCTTAAACTGTGATGAATATTTGAGGCTGTTCCCAATAAAATACTAACAGTTGAAGATAGGTAGATCGCAACAGTCAAATTTGACGTATCGGCTGTTTAAATTGAAAACATGGTAACTGATTTTTTGCAGGAAAGCGCATCGCGGTATAATTTTATTTTCCAAAATTGGTGTGAAATAGGAGTTACTATGTTTTGAATTTAAACAGCCGAGCACTTTATCCGTATAATAGATGCGATCTATCTTTAACTGTCAGTATGGTATTGGGAACGGCCGGAGAGGTACATTGAGTACCTACGTATTATTTTATGCACGGCATAAATATGTTCGTATAGTGAGTTATAATTCATTATGCCAGTATGAGTGAACAATTAATAAGTGACCTTAGTAAGGCAAAGTCGTTTTCCTCATCTGTCTGTCCTTGTATGCTTAGATCTTTAAAACTACGCAAAGGATTTTGAGGCAATTATAATAGATTAGCTTTAGCCCGCGGCTCCGCCCGCGTGGATGTCGGTTATCAAATATAGCCTATGTCCTTCCTCAAGGTCTACTCTACCCCTATACCAAATTTCATCAAAATCGGATCAGTAGTTTAAGCGTGAAAGCGTAACATACAGACAGACACACAGACAGACAGGCAGACAGAGTTACTTTCGCATTTATAATATTAGTATGGATAAAGTGTATAAATAGGAAGGTTTATATGTTTATTACATGATTAATATAGTAGAGGGTGCAGTGGGAACGGGATCTGACGCCACGCGGGCGAAAAAAAGGTACGAAGCCGGGTCAGCTAGCCTCTGTGGCGTGGCGGTAGTGCACTCGACTGCCACGCAGGAGGCGCGGGTTCGATTCCCGCTCAGTGCAAATATTTGTATGCATGAATATGGCTATTTGCATTGGTCTGGGTGTTTCTATGTATAATATGTATGTATTTACAAAAAAAAAGTATCTAAGTATGTTTATCCGCATTCTAGATTCCATAACACAAGCTATAAAAGCTTACCATGGGTCTAGATAGCGTTGTGTAAAATGTTGTGAATATTTATTTATTTATTATTTATTTATTATAAATGAGAACGTGAGTTTTTTAAGCCGACTATACACATTAGACAAACTCCACACTTTAAACTTTGTACGGGTTAACGTGTAGAGAATAGAGATTTACCTAGCGTATGTTGTTAGTTGAGGAAAAATATTATCAGCCAGTCAAGCAAACAGTAATTAGTCATTCAAGAACACATCAAAGGATCTTGACAAATCACTGTTTGCGAATGCAAACAGATTAACAGTGTTCACACATTGTGTATTGTTCAAGCGGCTAAAAGAATTTATATATCAAGTACTTTATTTATTGCCATCAAAGCCACGGCACCAATGTGTAGGCAACTATTAGAAGTCTACATATTGGCACAACATGTTGGCCTTACACCTTCGCCCAATGTGTACAGTCAACTTAAGAAATAAGTTAATCATTCATTCGAAATTAAATTTCTTCATACATTCTGTCATTCATTCATTCATAAGTAAGCGAGTGAGTGCAGGTTTTTTATTATTATAGATTAAAAATATGTATTTCTAAGCGGTTATATAATATTTTATCACACTTTTTTATCAAATATTCTTTACCTATAATTTAATCAGCTGTTGAACGGTATGTGGAGTGACCTTATGACCTACAGTTCTATATCTACTTATCTATAGTCACTGAATGATCAATTATTGTTCATAAAGTGAAGGAAAACAGTACAGAAACGACGTGTTGTTCAGTTATTCACAATGAGCAAAGTTATAAAGACGATTATAACATCGCCGGCCATATACAAGCCGGTTGGACCTTACAGGTAAGATTTTTATTAATATAAACTACTAAAAATAAAAAGAACTCATTTCATAGATAAATAAATCAACATTTTAAATAATAGACAATTGAAAAGACAGATATAAAAATGTCATGTGGAACTCAAATTGTAATCCTAACACCAATAATTGACACCGTTTATTAAATATAGCAAATAAATAATTTGAAATTCTAATTATGGGGAAGAATAATTAGCTTCAGCATAAGTGACAACGGTATAATTATTTCTAAAAACCGTACATTATCTACAAGTTTGTAACAAAAATTGCATGTAAGAAGGTATCTGGCAGAGTTTCAGAGTGTGCCGTAACTTAAGCAAAAATAGGCGTGGAATGACCTTTTAATTAGTGTTTATTACACTAATTATAGTCCACAAGTAGATTTTTATTACTCGCGTTACGCAGATTGCAGGTAAATGTCGGAAAAACGCCGATAAACATGGCTGCTGTTTTACTGATTGATTACAGTAAAGTAAAAAGAATGAACTATAATTGATCATATCTAACGACCGATTAAAACTAAGAAGAGGTACCTAGGTACCTATCTTTTAGATACAAAAGGAAAATACGATGTTAACTGAAAGCGAATTCTCAGGAAAGAGGTCATAGAAAAGTCTTTAACATTTAAATAGTGTTTATTAATATATTTCTAACTTTTTGCTATAAACGGCATTAACACAGAGATCTAAAAGTAAATAAGTTTTTATGATAAACAATTTTATGAGCTGTAATAGGCAGAACTGAATGTAGTTTATAGGTTTAATAATAATAAACCTATCACGTTGTATCGTAATACATAAAGGAAAGTCTATCTCTAGATTCTATTGAGAATTTTCTGATAACATATGATTAGTGCCGACTTTAAACACCCATTACTAGTCAGATAAATAGAATTGTCGTCGTCAGTTTTACAATTTCTAAAAACGTATCGGTCCGATACGATACGTACGCCGTAGGTACACACGGCGAAGGTTTAATGGTAAACATTAAATTGTAAAACAGCCTCTACACAAGTGGCAAGGAATCAATCTTATTTTAGTCTACCAATATTATAATCAAATACCAAATATTATAGTCTGTCCATCTTATTGGTAGTATGGGATTGACATACGTTGACGACTGGTATAAACGTCAAAATACATGTCAATTCTATATATTCGGCATTCCTATTCCGCCGGCGGCGGCGCGCTGAATAGCGCGCCTCCCCATTCCGGGGGCGAGTTGGGGACACCGTTGTCCCCCCTCCTGAGGAGGGCCAGATCGTAAGGGATGGCCCTGGGTCAGCCGGGGTGCGAGGGATATGTCGATGACAACCTTACCTCCGGCCTAGTACCACGACCCACAGTCGGCGTGCGGTTTTAGTCGGTTCGAGTCCGGAAGGGGGGCTCCGGAAGGGGGGGTAACCGAGGGAATTTCCGCACGAAAAAAAAAAAGGCATTCCTATTCCACAATACGCTGGCCAACAAATTGGGTACCTATTCTACTGACCAGTCAAATTAGTTACCTTATACTAAACGTCAAAACGATAAGTCATATGGTAAAATCTTTTTCATACAAAAAAGATTTAGTGACGTCATAAAATGTAATAGTCAAATCAGTTACTATTATAGGTTGGGTGGATGATTAAAAATAAATAAGAACTATAAAATAAGAACCGATGCAATTTTAACCGCTCTTTTACCATTCTTATTTAAATAAACTCGGTTAGATAATTTATTTTAACTATAGGATTGTCACTTGTCTAGGGGGCAGATGATTTGGTCAGGGGTCGGAATGTAGATTTTAAGTAGTTTTAACTGAAAAGTTCCACTGTATCTTCTATCTCCACCTGATTTGATTAGTTTAAACATGTTCTATACATAATTAAATGCGTGTAACTTTTTTAAACTGTTATAACTATTTCAGCCAAGCTATTTTAGCAGACAAGACTCTGTACGTATCAGGGGTGCTCGGTATGACTCCTGAAGCGGTGCTGGTCGAAGGTGTGGAGGCACAAACGAGGCTGGCACTCGACAACTTGAAACATGTGCTGAAGGCTGGTGGCGCATCTTTGGAGTCGGTGGTGAAGACTACCATTTTGTTAGCAAGCATGGAAGACTTTCCTTTATTCAATAAGATATATGCTGAGTGTTAGTATGACTATGGATTTTAATAAATAGTAACTAAATATAGTAGGTACATCAGAGAATGCATCGATAGCTTAGTGGTTAAGGAGTCAACCTTACGATCGATAGGTTCGGGACAAGCTTAACTGGGAATATTAATATTTTTTGTTACTAATGTTCTTTGTAAAATAATAAACGGAACAAAAGAATTGGTATCGCAAATGCTATTAACCAACCATCAACTTTGCGCCAATTTTTGCAATCACTGCGCGTTTATTTCCTATTATTTTCCTATTATTGGATCTCAATATATATTGAACTAACTTATGCTCACTGCTCCGCCCGCGTGGATGTCGGTTATCGCGACCAAACATAGCCTATGTCTTTTCTCATGGTCTAATCTACCCCTATACCAAATTTCATCAAAATCGGTGCAATGATTTAGGCGTGAAAGCGTAACATACAGAAAGACAGTTACTTTCGCATTTATAATATTAGTATGAATACATTCTATTTATAAATTAGACTACAATAATTATGAATGTTTCAGATTTCTCATCAAACCCACCAGCTCGTGCCACCTATGAAGTATCTAGGTTACCCAAAGACGCGAAGGTGGAGATAGAAGCTATTGCCCTAAGCGGAGAGCTGGTCGTGAAGGAAGCATGACTAGCCGATACTAAATTAAGATCCTCTTTATAAAATAATGAATATATTATATTGTTTATTACGTTTTTTTTTATTCATCATCATGAATGGGTTACCCTTGGATAGTCGCCACACCAACAGTCACACGCACCTAGCCCGAGCTGGTCCGGGACTCGATGTATTTGAGAACTTTGAATGCCTTTAAAATCAGAGCCATTTGGTATTTTTGAATGAAACAAAACAAGTGTATATTACTGTAACAAACTTTCAAATGATTTTGCACACCTAGTTACATTATCCATCAGAAGTATTCTCCGGTGGGCTTGCTTGAAGATTTTAAAACAGTAGAGGAAGCTCGTAGAGTTATAATTATAATATGTAGGTACCAAAGGATGAAAACAGATGGCGGACTGTTATCTCTGCCTACTCCACAGGGGAAATAGGCATGATTATAAATTATAACTATAACATGAAATTCGTTTATGACTGTACTATGGGTATGTTTAAACAATTAGTGTCCATTGTATGAACACCATGTAAACGAAACCAATCACAAAAATGTTTCACAAACAAGATAACTACTCAGTATTTAATTTATGAAACGGTCACGCAATCTGAACACAATGCTAACCGGTATTTTTACTGTCATTGAAACTGTAAGTATTTGTTGACTGGAAACATACGTAAGATGCACAACATCGTAACGTAGCTTAAGGCAAGAATTATACAGCAGAGAAGGCATAAGATGATGATGTGCTTAGACAATCGAAACCAAATTACATCCGTATAAGGAAAGAGGCAACGAACGGGTGTAGACGTGACTAGGAAAATACTATCGGGATGATGTGATGTGATAGAAACTTCACGACGGAATCGTAACCGGATCGCTCCATAAAAATCTATTTTCTTTCTTTCTTTATTAGGCGTCCATTACACGGACATTCATGCCATCAGTCATGAATTACGGTTGAATGATGATTAGAACAAAAATACTTTCAATTAACCATCAGTCACCGCAATAGACGTGTTCGTCAATCATTGCCTTGAATGTGGTAAATCTGACAAGCAATATCTACCGTGTAATGGATGCCTTGTAATGGATGTGTTTATAACGATAAGGATAACGGTAAGGTAAGGATAAGGTAAAAAATGTGTTCTAGACAAACAGTAATCTGCATTTTCCTATAAGAGTATTTCAATTACATTTAGGTTCTTTCCTATAACGGGAAACTATAATGTTACAAAGAGTTAATTTCATTTATTCAGTTTAGGCACATAAAGAGCACATAGGTATATGAACGTCAAAATTTTACAAATAATTTCAGAAATGTCAAGAATAATTGGGTATTATCCTATAGTTAAATAATCTAACCGAGCTTATTAAATTAAGAATGGTAAAAGAGCGGAGAAAATTGCGTCGGTGCTTATTTTATAGTTTTTATTTATTTTTAATCATCCACCCAACTTATAATAGTAACTGATTTGACTATTAAATTTTATGACGTCACTAAATCTTTTTCACCCTATACTTAAAAGTTATCGTTTTGATGTTTAGTAAAAAGTTACAATTTGACTAGCCAGTAGAATACCCAATGGGCTATTTGACTATTTTTTTTTACTTTCGAAAAATGACCACTGTCTTATAATATAATGAACTGTAAAAGTAAAATTTTCGTACGACAAATAGTTTTCAAGATATTTGATTTTGAAAATTTCAATTTGTCGCGTCGCCCGAAAACGCTCCACACAAAATCGTTCTAAATTGTGACGTCACGCCTCGGTACCGCGTAGTGAAAATGTATGGAGTGCAAGATAATATCGCATTTATCTCGGTCTACGTTGCGTTTACACTTATATAGTTAATAATAAAAGTTATTTAAAATTTAATGAGGAATCTAAAAAGTTATATATTTGAATTGAATTTGATTGTTCATATTTTGACTTTTTTTGGGAATTTCAAGTAATGAAAAGTCATAGTTTCAGTTTAGATATGCAATATTTTATTTTGCAAGGCGTATTTTTTCACAACAAGCTATCATATTAACTAGTATTGGGAAGAATCGACGACTTAGTCAAATACATAACATAACATAAACTCACGCCTGTATTCCCCGAAGGGGTAGGCAGAGGTGCTAGCACCCACATTTCGCCAGTTTATGTTTAGGTCCCAATGTAATAGGTGGCGAGCCTATTGCCATTAACCGGGCACTTATAAACCTGCGATAAATACACACATAACTTCGAAAAGCATCGAAGTCATTGGTGTGTGCCATGGTAGTCAAATACCCTATTAAAAGATTTTGCGGTTTGTTGGTTTAATAGGAGGTTAGGTAGGTATACGTCTTACGAATGTTATTCTGTTGAGTAAGCTAAAGTATGCATGTATTGCGTGTCTAGTCGAACCCATACACACATATAGGTACACAGTGTGAGTAGTTTGACTTTTCCTCAAAGAATTTATGTACCTATAAGGAAATTGGTATCATAAAAGTTGCATCGAAGTAAATACCCATAATGGTAAAGTTGTGTTTATTAAATAATAGCCACATAATGATATTAATGCGGCTCGTAACTAAGTGACAGCCATCTGATCTCCCAACCTCAATAATAAGACTTGCTAGTGCATGTACCATTTTTATTTTTAGTGCAGCGATACCCTCGGATAACACCCCCGCCAGCTATCAGGGGTGTAACGTCGGACTCGAACCGACTAAAACCGCACGCCGTCTCGTATCTTCAGGGTTGTAAAGTAAAGAGACTAAACGTCAGTGGCGAGGACTCCCTATAACCCGATTCGCGCCGGCTTGCTCTGTAAAGGGAAGCCGTGAAAAAAATGTCTTACATTTATACCGAAAGTTTAGGCCGGCTTCCCTTTTAAAAAAAATTCACCACTGCTAAGCGTGATAGGTGGATGCCATATATACGGATGCCATATTTGTCTAAATATGTACAGTCAGCGTCATAAATATCTTGATGACGAAGTCTCAAAATAATCTTAAATTTTCATATTATGATCAAATCAAACTGTTTTATTGATTTATATGGTATTATTGTCCGAAGTAAAGGTGTGTAGCAAATATTAGAATAATCGGTCACCTGGAAGGGGTTAAAAAACACAAATTAAGATTATTTTGAGTACTTTGTTCGTCAACATCTTTCCGATACTGACTGTACCTATAATAATATGTTTGTAGTGAATTGCTACAGTGCTACAGTTGAATATATTTGTTACAGATTGAAGACACAGTTAGTCGGAAAGGCGGAGGGGGGACCTTTCTAGTCCCTATGAACGGCGGTATTTGGACTATGTGCGTCGCATTAGACGGTATATCATGTTTTTTAAATATTTTCCTATTCCATTCGATACCAAATATCGCACCAGTCTTACTGATATTGGTTTTCTTTCCAAACTTACACAGTAGTAGGAACATTTTAGACTTAGACTAAGTACCTATATAAGTATTACAAAAGAAATATGGTCTAAGATTTTAGGTCCCATAAATGCACAGGGACATTTTAACGATCCTATTCCTGCTAAGACTTCTTATGCCCTTCGAAATCACTTCCTACTAATATTATAAGCGCGAAAGTTTATGAGTATGGATGGGTGTACCTATGTATGGATGGCAGTTTGTTACTCTTTCACGTAAAAACTACTGAATGGAATTTCATGAAACTTTACAATAATATAGCTTACACATCAGAATAACACATAGGCTATATATCATCACGCTACTACTCAAGGGAACGGACCAGTGATCATTAATGTCAACAAATTCGGGTAACATCGGCGTATACGCAGAAGTGACAGAGTGGTTATTTCTGTTGCTGTTTAGATAACTACATTAAATCATTGTATGTATAAGATCGGATCGGATATATCAGGCGCCACTTGGGTGGAAAATAATTGGCGGGACGAAGTTCATCAGCTAGTATCAAATAAAGTGATGTTACTTAATTATTCACCGCGATTTTAACAGGTACTTCCACTTTAGCTCTAATTTGGAAATCTCTTTTACCAAACCTCTCAAAATGTTAATGCCAATTATTATACTTTCAGAGGAAGAAGTGTCCATACTGTCAAGAGCTGGTTTCCCATCACAACCTGTATGCACAAATTATTTAGCGAATAGCGATGATGAAGAACCGAGAGCTGACTGGCAACATCGTAAGTTTTTAATTTAAATTAACATACACACTTGTTTATAATTTAAATTAAGTTTTATAACATGAAATCATAATAAAACTTTTAATTAAAAAAGTATTATGAAGCTCTCTGTTAACTAAAACAGAATATGAAACTCGAAAGGTCAAACAATCAGGATTATTGGATATTACTCATTTATTAAAATATTAACATAAAACTAAACTAATTTAATGTTCGTTATTGTTTTACTGTGATTTTCTTAAATTACGTGCAGGTGAGTACTATATTTTGGGATGTTTTAATCCATATCCATACTTCCATACTTGATTATCATAAATGCGAAAGTAACTCTGTCTGTCTGTCTGTATGTAACGCTTTCACTCCTGAACTACCGAACCGATTTTGATGAAATTTGGTATAAGGGTAGATTAGACCATGAGAAAGGACATAGGCTATGTTTGGTCGCGATAACCGACATCCACGTGGGCGGAGCCGCGGGCAAAAGCTAGTAGCCTATAACTTCAACTATCTAGGCATTGTATAGAAATCGGTCTAAAATTGAAAAGAGAGACACACAGATCAAACACAGAACCCTTCTTTTAGGCTTCACCACAGTCGACTAAACATCCTCAAAAATTAATACCTGTCATAAACCTTTACTGGCAAGACATATAACTTACTTCACTCTCTTCCAGTGTCAATACGCCCATAATAAAAAAAAGTAACGACGTTAAGTGTTACAATATTCAAGAGCTATAAGTAAAGGTACCCTAACGCCGCCCTTTTCATCCCTCGGCGGGTTAACCTTGGTGAATCGCATTAACTCGCCCAAATTCATTTATCAAAATGTTTAATGCCAAAGAAAAAGTTTACAGAGAGTAATAATATGAATTTGCTAGTCATTTTATGTATTTTATGTATTTTTTGCAATGGTCTGGGTGTTTCTGTGTATAATATGTATGTATTTACAAAAAAAAAGTATATAAGTATGTTTATCCGCATTCTAGATTCCATAACACAAGCTATAAAAGCTTACTATGGGTCTAGATAGCGTTGTGTAGAATGTTGTGGTATATGATTTACACTGTGGGGAAGTCCTCCCCAATTTCAAAAATCACTATCACTATAAAGAATAAAGCAAAGTCGCTTTCTGCGTCCCTATGTATCTTCAAACCTACACTACAGATTTTGATGCGATTTTTTTAATAGATAGAGTAATTCAAGAGGAAGGTTTATATGTATAATACATGCTTATTATAGTAGAAGGTACAGCGGGAACGGGATCAGAGAGGTACGAAGTTCGCCGGGTCAGTTAGAAAATAATAATTTATACGATCTATTTGTTAGGTCTTTCTCGAAGACTCTTAGAAAAATCTATGATCAATAATTTCCGCTAAAATATAAGAAGTTAAGGTCTGCTCACGATGCGATTTAATAGAGGATTCAATCGAGACTGCTTTTCTACCGTGAAACTTTCGAAATTAAATTTCTCTGATTCAGAGATTTTGGAGATTAATATGACCTTTGACTTTAAGAAATAATTACAATAGCATGAAGTGTAGGTGCTTTCAACAAAATATCAGAGAGTAGATTGTTAGTATAATATAAATAGGGTTGATTTATATTTTTAGTAAGTATTCTTTTTGCACTAAAACAAACCGCACGTTTTTTAACTAGTGTTCTGTGCCTACATAAATATAGATAACTTATTATGTGTAGTCTATAGATAATATAGATACCTTATAACACACGTTAATCTATTATCTGCCCTAAAAGTATAAACAAAATATTCACTTAGACAATGTAACAATAACAAGTTGTCACACCCGTTTCCTGCTGCCGGAGGGTAGCCGGATGTGACGTCACAACACGCGATGTAGGAAAACATCGTACGAACATTAATAGTAAGTGACGTCACACGTTGATAAAGTTGAAATATACCTGTAACACGCATTACACTAATGTTTAAGGTATGAAAGAATAAAGTGTAGGCTTTCCTTTCTTCCGTGTTCGAAGGTCAGACGCCAGTCGCTCCCATAAAAGCTAAACCTACAAAAGGAGCAGGAGGATTATTATCCTTCTCGGATTTGTGTCCAAAGTTTGTACCTGAGTACTTTGAAACTCAGGGACCGCTTATTGATTTTGTTTGGTATATCGGCTATTCAAAAAGCAACTATCGTCTGATCTCCTAACCCCAAAAGTCACCAGAGCCTCTTGTTTCTTAAATAGCAGAGCTCCAAAATTATTGGTAGAACAGTAGCGAAGGGTGAAAATTTTCATAAGGGAGGGTGGCAAAAGGATTTCGTACATAAGTAATACCGAAGGTTAAATAATCGAACAACAATGGGTCAACAACGATTGATCGGACGATCAAATTGTCGCTGGCACGTTAGGTCGAAACGTTAATACGTCGAGGTATTATTACGTGGAAAATGCAATAAGTCGACAATGATTGGTCGAAAGATCAAAATAAATTGTCGCTGCGGCGCGCTCAGTAGCGTAGTAAAAAAAAGGTATATTACATTAAACTTTCGGTATTATGTATGAAACCTCGATCTAGTTTGTCATGCACCATTGGGAAGCCGGCAGGAATCGGGTTGCAGAATATGTCTGCAGCGCTTAAATATTCGTTTATTTGTCCCAGGTATGCAGAACCTATCCATATCATGCGCTCTCGTCTGCCTGATCGTGCTGGGCAGCGCGGCGCTCGTGGGCTTCTTCGGCATATGCAAGCATCAGATCAGCGCCGTGCTCGTCACCGGAGTTATGTATCTGCTGGCTGGTAAATATGTTTCTACAAAGAACTTGGGAGCACTGATGTCCTGAGGGCCAATTCGCCATTTTTCATAATAAAAAAAAATAACTTCTTAATGTCAAAAGCGATCACAATGTGAATGAAAATTGTGTGATAACACAAAATTACGATTTTGTGTCACACATCCATAAATGGCACAGAATAGATATTAGTACTGATTAAGATAGAAGATTTCGTTTAAAAATCAGTCTATGGCCACTGCACATAGGAGTATTATCTACTGGCATATATCTTGTTTGGTGGGTGTTTTTTGAGGATAGCACGGGCTACGACGAAAGATGAGCTCAAACTCAATTCACCAGTCATAAATTATATCAAACGCATCCTGACGAGCTAGGGCCCTGCTTCTCCCGCGAGTTGGGATCACGATATATATCAGTAGCCATACCGTTACTATATATTTAATTACTAAAAATATTTTCTTTACAGGCCTATTTGCAATGTTTACTCTAATGATAATACACTTCAAGCGTGTACAACGCGTGTCAGCCCGCGGCAGCTCTCACCTCGACGGGACGGACGACGGCGTGGTCGGCCCTAGAGGACCAGCCATGTCCCTTCTCTCCGCGAGAGAGTTCTCTACCTCATGGTCTCTAGACCTCGGATGGGGTGGAGTAGCCCTCGCTACCACAACATCAGTTCTCTGGATATTACTGTCGAAAATAATGAGATACAACCCTATTTCTACTATGCTATTGTAAATTTATATTCGATTAAAATTTAAAATTCCCCCAAATTATTTAAAAAAGTTAATAGTCAATTAAACAATTTTAAGGTGTGACAAAGACTGGGTTTCATCAATGGAATTCAAGTCAACTAAACTGGCATTTACATTTTACTAAAGAAATGCTAAACAGTCTTTGGTGACTGTCGATAAAAGTTGTGAATTCGGCCCGGCCCCAAGCGCTCGGTGACGATGACGCGAGTTCCATGATTTTTGTTTAAGTACCCAAAAGTGGTCAACGCGTCGGTATAAATCACTTCAAAAATCATTGATTAAAAGTAGTAAACGATCTGCCTGCCTAGACAAGTGACAAATCGTCAACCGGCTTATTAGAGAAATTGTCAACCGGCTTATTAGAGAATAGAATGATGAAAGTGTGGGATAACGTGTGTCAATCCCAAATCAGTATTGCCACTTGCCTAGATGGGAAGTTTAGTTTTCATAGTTTTTTTCTCGGTTACTACCATTGATGAAATCCGTTTTTAGTCGGTGTATGTAGGTAGTAGTTAGAGGGGAAGATTTCAGATCTCAAAATTATTTGTAAATACGTAGTCTTAACAGTACAATAAACGTTCACAGCCGTATTATTTGCTACAAATACTTCCTAGAAAATTGCAAGTTTCATTCTCGGCCTGTTAAATTCTAAAGCACTCTATGAAATTTCTTTTCATTCCAATGTTACGCTTTGAATTTGAATAAGCTTTAGATTGACGTCGAGCTTGCTACCGTCCATTGCTACTTAATGTTACCTAGGTACTGTGTGACCTTTCCATTTTTCTTTTTGAAATTATACCTACTTTCATATTTTCGCGATAACTAAGTAGTTATATATAAGCTTATAAAATTATACAATGTTACATTATGAAAAATTATATTGCACAATAATACACCTGCCTACCTACGATGAAAATATTAACATATTAATCTAATTAGATACAACAACGATTGTAAAAGATGAAGAAGCTACTTGTCTGACTTCTAGCCTTCTAGACCTTGCAGTATCTTGAAGGCTAGAAGTAAGGTAATATCATTCTCTACTTAAGTATTATATCTACCTACTTACATCAATATTTTATGCAGCTCGACTTATCAAGTATTAAATATTTCAAAACTCATTCACTGTTGGTAGTTATAGAAATAATAGACACACAAAAAATTCAAATAATAATATTGGATTATAATAAATAGTACCTATTAGGTACTATAGTGACGATTTTATTATTTATTATCTACCGAATATGTTAAAGAATGGTGCTCTCAGTGATAAAAATATCGAATAGTTTTCAGTTCAACTGATATTGTAAATACATCCTAAATGAGAAAAATATCTACTTTCAAATATATTATGTTCTTCACTTACATATATCTTAAAAAAGTCTGTTTTTTCTTATTGGAACTTAAATAATTTTACGAACTTAATCTGGATATGAAAGCTTTCAATCCTCCGACTTTCAAGCACAATTTTTATTGCATTGAATAAAACGTGCTTAATTAGAAACGGTTGAAGGGCATTAAAGGAAATAAATACTGAGTTTTAATAGCTATATAAGGAAGTAATTAATAAGTAGCTATTTGGTAACGCTGTAAAAATGCTTGGTTTAACAAGCAAAGTTAGTAGTGCAACTTTAAATCAAACAATACAAGCTTAACCTACAAACGCTTTTAAAAGAATAAGTAGGCACATGAATACGAAAGTGGTAGCCTATAAAATAAAAGCAATGATAATTCCAAAGATGAACAATTGACTTTAAGGATCCTTATTCACTAGAAATAGGATTTAATGTTTAATAAATCCTCTGCCTAAGTAATTACATACCTAATTAGTTTGTAATATCAGTACCTAATACCTATCTACTAATGAACCCACGTATACCTACTTACTTAATGTGATGTGAAATCATGTAAAAGCGAAGTCTCAAACGATATAAAAAATACAGACTTGGCTAGACTTTTCAGCAGAGGAAGGGTTTGCTTTTGCATAATGAATAAAGAATCTGGGTGTTATTGCAAATTGCAAGCTGCAAAGTAGTATTTGGGTCTTAGAAAAAAACTGTTTAAATTTAATATAATCTACCCAATTTGTGGGGAAATATTGCGTTTTATGTATTGGCAACACAGTTGCAAATAAAATTATAAATATTGGAATTAAGCTTAAAGCACATTCTGTAAAAAGCATCGTTCTTATTGTGAGGTTGTTCATTTAAAATGAATGTTGTTTGTTGTATTCTGTTATTTGTTCTTTTATACTTTGGAAGCATAAAGCAATATATTTATTTTGTTTATGATGTGCAGTTTTATTGTCTTTACCTACCTGTTTCTACTTCTTCATGATTCTTCATCCTCATATAAGTTAAGTATTTCCCAGTTATGCCTATCTGAATTTTGAACTATGGAACTAGAGTTCAGCTTATTTTTGATTGACTTCTCTGGGAGCGACTGCTGTCTGACCTCTTAACTCTGAGAGGAAATGCTGCGTCAGTCTCGATTTTTTTTAGTCTAGCAGGTGCACAGACTTGCAGATGAGATTGACTTGGGCCTTGTAGGCTCCTGTACACCTTCGTTACTAAGTAATTACTTTACTTTCAAATATATGTAGATATAAATAAAGCGTCGGTAGCTTAGTGGTTAACGAGTTGGCCTTACGATCGAGAGGTCCCGGGTTCGAATCCTGATGCACTACCGACGTAAACCCACTCCTAGCAAAAGCAATTTAGCTTAGTTGGAGGGGTTAGAGGGAATATTAGTAATTTCGGTTCTAATATTCTTTTGTACAAAAAAAAAACCTAACCCTGGCGTTACGTAAGTTTCAAATAAATAGCCACCAATAAATAATGCTACATGTTTTTAATTTTAGATACTGTTGTTAATCATGCCAGTGGAATGTGCTTGTTATATTCGCTCACAACCCTTCTTTAATGACTTGGCCGCAAATGGGTAAAACAGTCATAACTAAATTATCTACTTATGACCCTTTTTACCCATTTACGGCCAAGTCATATGATATTATAAACATGACAGAAGGTACCTATAATTAATGTATTGAGTTTATACCTAGTTTGTAGGTACTATAAACCCCCAAGCACAGGATGCTTTCAACGGAAGGCGAGTGGGGGGTTAATACTGAGGTATTCTTATTCCCCACCAGCCCTTCTACCTTCTACACGATAAGTCAACATATTCCAGTACCTACAACCTTCAGGAATGAAACATAAATTACACTCAGTCATTAGCATGTCAAGATGTTATCAACGAGAAGGAAGGTATAATTACTGTATTTAGAAGTCATATAGCAGCTTGAAGGTACTATAATATAACCCTTAACATGATGACAGACTATTTTACTGCCGATCGATACACTTTAACTAAGTAGGTACATGTTATAAATAATAATAAATAAATATTCTACAACATTCTACACAACGCTGAACGCTATCTAGACCACGGTAAGCATCTAGTTTGTGTTATGGAATCTACAATGCGGATAAACGTACTTGATACTTTTTTTAATACTTACCTACATATTACATAGAAACACCCAGACGAATGCAAATATTTACCCATTACTTACTTACTTACTGCCAGCAGGGGACGCCGCGGCCGGACGGGTGATCCGCCCTCTTGCGTAGGACCATTTCACCCATTTCCCCTATTTCCTAGGATGGGATGTGGGACGTCCGGCAATCACGGCGTTTCGTTGAACCTACCTGTTTCCTTGCAAAAACTTACGATCTGTTCCACCTTCAGATTTTCGATGTCTTCTTGTTCTAGTCTGTCTGTTCCCATGATTTTCCATCTTTTCAGCGAGTACATAGGGCATTCGGCCAGCAGGTGGAGGCTGGTTTCCTCGGCGTCCATGCACTCCGGACATCTGGGGTCGTTCTTTACTCCTATTAGTGTCAGGTGCCTGTTCAGTCGGCAGTGTCCTGTTATCACTTCTATGACAAGCCTCATGTTTTTCCTGGAAAGTTTCGTCAGGGTGCTTGTTCTTTTTGTATCTATGCCTTTTATGAAAATTTTCGATTGTCTCATGACAGGCGATGATTTCCATCTTCTATTGGTCTCTGCCACTATGCTTCGGCTGATGACTCCCTTAGTGATTTTATGGGCAATTGGCAGCCTGGGTTCGGGGCCCACTTGGTTTTCATCAGCTCCTTTCCTGGCCAGTTCATCAGCTACCTCGTTACCAGTGTTGCCTTCATGGCCGGGTACCCAGGCCAACGTCACCTCGGCTGCTCTGGCCAGCTTTACTAACGCCTTCTTGCACTCCTTGACCACTGCCGAGGAGATTTCTACCTTGCCGAGTGCCTTCAGCGCTGCTTGGCTGTCGCTGTAGATAGTGACCTTCCCTGTGTTCAGGTGTGTTGTCATAAGTTCAGGTGTTCAGGTGTGTTGTCCGGAGCCGGAGAGCTTTGTTGATTCTTTCCTAGAGCCGTCTGTGTAGCAGATGGTGCCATCTGTGTTTGTTTGCCAGTCGTCTCTCTGTCCTATGTGTATTCTGTACTTTTTGTCAAACGTTCTCTCCTTCTTGATAAGGTCATTGTTTGAGAGAATCATTGACAGTTTGTCTTCGTATCCTTGGTTGATCTTTACGTGGCCTTCGTCGAAGTTGTTTGCCATCCATAGGCCAGTGCTTCTTAGTTTGAACCATTGTTCAACTGCTTTCTTTTTTGCCTCTAGGTCTAGGGGATTTAGTCCCAATATTATTTCCAGCGCGGCAGTGGGTGTTGTTCTCATTGCACCCGTGGTGATAAGTGCCGCCATTCTTTGGACCTTGTCCAGTTCTTTTTTGTTTCTCCCTATATTGGCTTTGTGCCACCATGCTAGGGCACCATGTAGAACTCTAGGCATTATGATTGCCTTATAGATCCACAGTACTATGGCGGGTTTAATTCCCCATGTTCTTCCTATGGCTCTTTTGCATTGCATCATGGCCATTTTGGCTTTTGAGCATGCGTTGCTTATGTGAGTGCTGAACGTCAGTTTGCTGTCTAGCATTCCTAGGTATTTAACCTCTTTTACCGTTTCGAGGTTCTGTCCACTCAGCCGTACCGGTTCAGCTCGTCCTAGTTTTCTTTTCCTCGTGAAGAGTACTAATTTGGTCTTGTCGGGGTTGAGGTTCAGGCCTTTGCTCCTGCACCATTCTAGTGCTATGTTAAGTCCTCTGTTCATTATGTTGCATATGACGCTGAGGACTTTGCCTGTTATCAGGAGCACGCCATCATCAGAGTATACCTGTGTGTATATGTGCTCTCTGTTTATCTTGTTTACTAGCTCATCTATTAACAGGCACCATAGCAGGGGCGATAGGCATCCTCCTTGTGGAAAGCCTCTCCTTGCTATCACCGTGCGTGTCGTTCCTGCTAGCTCGGCTTGTATCAGTCGTTGGTTAAGCATGTTTTTTATCCAGCCTGATATATCTTTGTTTATGCCTTCGCGGTTAAGGGTTTCCTCGATTGAAGCTGGGGT